>OX424555.1:57817185-59108395 GCA_949152475.1 Terebella lapidaria | reverse complement strand
CACCGCATGGATTCCTCGACCATGAGTCCCTCCTTGACGGAGACCTCGGTCCAGCCAATGAACTCCTGTTTCTGACAGAATCCCTCGATCTCGGTCTGGTCAACCTCCCGATTCTCCAGGTCACACTGGTAATACATGTACATGTGGGAAGGAAAGTTCGATGATGTCATAACCCAGCACGAAGTGATACAGGTGCTCTACGGGAATTCCAGAGCACCCTGGAATGGTCTTAAATGATTAGGCCTACAACTAGATCAACATTCTAGATACATGTATTATGTACACGCACATTTAGTTCTTTGTGGTGGTATTCAAGATTGGAAACATTTCTCAATTGTTGAGTTGTTGTGCATATTTTCTGTACAAGCTTACCTTGTTAGCCAGCAGTATACAAGGTACTGGGTTGCCGTCTGGAAGCGAGCATTTCTGGTCGAGGTCTCGCTTCCACTTGAGCGCGTTGAGGAAGCTACCACGCTGAGTGAGGTCGAACATGATGACGCAGGCGTGAGCATCCTTGTAGTATACCCGCGTCATCGACGTGAAGCGCTCCTGACCTAGGAGAGTAACACGAATAGGCCTATATGTACATGTATGGGAACTGGATTACAGTGGAATATCGAGTGTCAGATCGAATCTACTGAAGATTCTTAGCTGTTTCATTGTTACTACTCAGTACACGCAGTTGGATGAAGGTGTGTTACCCGCAATGTCCCACATTTGAAGTTTCATTGTGACGTTGTCGGACCATCTGACCACCTTCAAGGCGAAATCAACTGTAAAACAAATGAAATACCAATGTAAGTGTGATTGTGTGTTAAAGTGATTTCGTCTGATTGCATACAAGATATATGTGAAAAGGAGATGTGGAAATTCACAATACTTATATACTTGTTCATAATATGTGCATGTTTGTGATTATTTGTGGAAATTCACTCTTATTCACAATATACTTATTTATAATGTGTGCATGTTTGTGGTTATTTGTGGATATTCACTCCTATTCACAATATACTTATCCATAATATGTGCACGTTTGTGGTTATACAGGCTAATTGATTAGAAGAAATACATGTAGGGATTAACATCATTATTAGATTAAGTTAATATGGAGCTTAATAAATGACACTTTTTTTCGTCCATGACTATTGGGAGATCGAGGACACCTGAAGAAGTGTCCATGCATGCAAACAGGTCTAGTGTGAACACCACTGGAATATTTTGATGTGTCAATCTCATCCCCGGCCCCGATTCCCCCATGTGCATATACATATCGACGGCAGCTTACCGCCGACAGTCCAGCGGTACTCGGTGTTGAACTTGTTGCAGATGTAGCGCTGCACGAACGACGTCTTGCCGACGCCGGGGTCGCCTATGATGACGACCTTGCAGGGCACTTCGACGACGGAGATGTTCCTCCGCCGGTAGAACCCGGGGCCCACCATGTGATCGTACCCGGCGGCGGTGGCGGTGGCAGCGGACGTGGCGCCTTGGTCGACTGACCGCGTTCCGTGCCAGTAGAATCCGGACGTGAACTCGTGCGGGTTCCGGATCAGGTGCACGTGGTGCTCATCTTCTTCGCTGTTGTGCGCGCTGTGGAAGCTGTCCATCTGCTCGCTGCTGGGGGATGGGTGAATCTTGAGTGACCTCTCGAGGTCGCCATTGTTGTCGCTGTTCCCGCTACAGCTACGATACTTGAAGTCTGTCATTTTGTGCAGCTGTTCAGCTGTATATTGTTATGATTTGTAGAGTTGTGTGCAGTTGCTATCTTCTCAAAATATCAAGGATGTGTCAGTGTGGATTCCGGTGTAAATTCTTCCGTATTGTATATTACTGACCAATCCAACTTCCATGCAATTGAATGTCCTATCCACAAATTTTATTATTTGTGTTCAGTATTTATCGTGCTTGTATGTATAACACCATGCAGTGTTTTCGTCATCAACTGTTTCTTTCTCGCGTTCACGTGTGAATATGCTGAAGGCATTTGTTATGTTTTTCGCTTTAGTTCGTTATGCATGACTATGCTCATAATGGTAAATCAATCGATATTTGATCCTATTACGCTGTCAATGGGGAATACGCTGTAATTGGCCCCCAATTGTGCTCAAATTAATTAAGGTGCTTTGAAACAGTGCATTAAAATTCACGTGAGTGTGAGTAGAAATTTTAAACTACTTGTGAGTGTATCTGCAAAAAACAGACTCTATTTCATGTATCACTGATGGATTCGATCACATATAACGAGATATCTAGATATTTTATAGGTCTTACTTCAAGTGTGAACGGTCATGGACTGATATTTTCCTAATCAAACACATTCAACCTATATATCTATACCCACCATTATATGCACGCAACTGTAACATTACCAATACCTACCTTCAGCTATATTTCAGTGTCTTAAAAGTATATCTCAACTTACCTCCCAGAGTGGCCTTGTAGTCCGACTCGAAGTGGTCGTGTACGTATCTGTGAACCATGGAGGTCTTACCCACGCTGGGGTCGCCGATCACGAGTACTTTGAACACGAATGTACCGTGAATCCCGCCACATGATGTCAATTCCTTCCTCGGCGTGACGTAATTGTCAGCTCTGCGTACGTCCATCGACGCCGGCAGCAAGTTGTCCAATCGACTCCGGCTCTTGTTTTCGCGAGTCTGAGATGACTGCTCATTGAAACTCGTGTATAGATTGGAGAAGTTCCCGGAGACGACGAGGTCACTGGAGGTGCTCGAGGATTTCCCAGTCGATTCCCCAGAGTCGCACCGGGACTTCCCCACTTTCGGTTTTGATATCGATATCCGCTCCCGAATGTTGGCCCAAAGGTTACCAGCGGCACCTGGGCCTGAAGCCTGCGAGAAGTGGTGTCCATAGTGCGGGTTTTGCAGGGAGTTGGAGCAGCCACGTGATGCGGCAACGTGGCTGTGCATGCCTCGGACGAACTTCTCGTCCCCGTAGATATCGAGGAGCGGCGGCTCGGGACTAGGCGTGCTCTGGCGGCCGGGGCTCTGATGCTCCTGGTTCCTCAGGTTGGGTCCCATCTTCAGTTGGAGGGTTCATCTGACATCCCCGATCAGAAATCAGAAGTCCTTAACTTCGAAAACGTCAGTGTCGAGTGTATGTAATTTGCAGGACACCCCAGGCGTATCTACATACATGTAGTATGATGATAGTATGATCATAATCATATGCTGCAAAAAATAAGTTACTGTAGCTCTGATAGTATAAAGTCTATGAAGTTGTGATTACATATCGTTCACAGTCCACGTTGCTCCGCAAACATACATTCTCACTATATCTAGGCTTGCATGTTCCGACATAGTACTATATGCACTCATACCGAATAGCATATAACATGCATATCGCTATACGTGATTCAAGTCCTTTATATATGCGTATCCTTGGTATGTCGCCTCGAAACTCATGCGGTGATTGATAATCTCCCATTGTTATCTCACGTCTATGACACCGAGCAAAATACGCGGTCACATGGCGTTCTCGTTACCGTTGTCAGTGACAAGACAGTGATCCAATGGCTGCAAACTGACACTTTTTCGATAAATGGCAGCATCGCTATATCGTTTCAGTTAATTAATTGGCATCCAATTAATAGCAACACGAGCTGACATAGATCTACCACGGATTTTTTTTCCCCATTCTGATGGAAAAAAACATGTCACATGACTGTTTTGACATTCATTTTATGAGCACATTTATTCCAACCAATATTGCTTCATATGCGCAGGTATTGAACTGTTTAAGGACCATTTAAAATCTTTCCATAAAAAAAATCCAAATATAATCGCCATGCACGTACTTCTATCGTTTATCCAAAATGGGTCGGTGCATTATATAGATAGACGTGGAATTGATGTCATTGCAGCCCTTAGAATGTAGGTTATAGCATTTTATTGGAATGTGTTTGGTTTTTTATTAAAAAATATTGGAGGGTCCACATGCATTTGGGTTCAAAGAACATTGAATAAAATTAAAGGTCACTTCCAACAGTTACTCATACATGTGAGAACTTACATAAGTCCCCTGGTATTCGCCCTCCAGAGGCTATTCTGAAAGATAATTAATATCTCAATCCACTACTGCAAGTGACACCCCCATCGGGAGGACCAAAGTACAATTGCAGTTGTATTATTCCCGGCCCCTCAGGGCCGGGTATATGTGATTGTCGTTGACCTCACCCTATGTATCTCCTGTCTTCCGACTCTCTCGGACGACTCTCTTAGATTCAGCATACATTGGTGTTGGTTTCGCGAATTTGCAATAAAAGCCGATAAATTCCGCTAAACTGATTTAAAAACACTGCTAATATCACTGTACTAACAATAAGAATTTGAATGACAATGAGAAGTGCTGTTTCAAATTAGTTTTCGGCTGGTATTCGCAAGTGCAATTACCGATTCTCCTGCCGGTTATTTTGGAACTTCTCATATTTGAACCGCCCCAGATATAATCACTGCGTTATATAACTACGCCAACGAGTAATCACTAAGAATATGTTGTATTGCAGCGACAGACAGTGATACATTAGGTGTAAGCATTTCAGAGAATAGTTTAAAATTATCTTTTCGAATTATTACAGTTGCATTAGGCCTGTTAGGCCATTTTTCGTGGGGCGATCAAGCGTGTAGCATAACAAAACTGAAGCATGAGAAATTTTGTTGCTTCACAAGCGCGATCGCCTTTAATAGCCAAGGCCGCCATAACGAAGCCGTGACGAATCCGTGCTTTCGACCACGGGTACTTAAAAACCCGGCAATAGGTATAACCTTTATTCCAGTTTTATATGAGCCCTGCTATGGAATTTTGTACATATGCCTAGGGCCTGTGCAGGAACGGTTAGACATCTATCCATTGTAATACGGCTGTACATATACACTTTAGGCCTATATTCATCAAATCCTGCCGCCTCTATGTGAATATTTAAACCTATGGTGATGTTTTGGGGCATATTGGGAATGTGAGATTTTAAACTAGAAGATAGTTTCCAGATTCTTGGGCGACTTATGGAGCAGGAATTTAGTAGGATGTTTTTAACAGAGCTGCCGACGGCTAGGTCCAAAGACTGGCACCGGCGATCTGGCAAGGATACCGTACATCTAAGTGGACTTGGGGGAGATAAGTTGGCTGAGGGTGTACACGATTTCCTGTTTCATTTACTTTGATGTGACTGATTGTGTGACTTTTTATATGAACTGTACAACTATTGTTGTGAGTTATTCATATATAGGCCTATGTGTTGATTGTGTATTGAATTCAGTTTTGTGAGTCCATGGGAAACACGTACACATAAAAGGGCCGGGTTTTTTTCTGCCATGTTTTCTAAAACATGGCGTTATACTTGTGTACTAGTGGATGACTCGCTGCATTTTGTTCGGTAGCGTGTTACCCATTCATGAAGTGAGTTGGTAGCACACATTTAGAATTTATCAGTACGAGATCTGACATATAGTATACAAAGATACTATCATCGGATGGGATATATGTCCTCATGTCACTTGACCGTGCTCTAGACTTTCGTGATAAAAATATCACAATCCAGGGTTCACGTAACGACATTTTTCCTACAAATAACTTGATGCATCTTTAGATAATCGTAGGTGTGATACACCACATGTACATAATATATGTAGCAGTCAAGTTATAAGCTCAATCAATTATGTTTTGAAAAGTTATTTTGAAACGATGCATAATGTATGAAGTAGTGCCCGAAAATATATGGGTCTAATATTCGTTGGACTTCAAGTATAGATTATTATCACTTTTTTATATTAAGAATTGATTGTTACACTCGACACTAATAGAGGTCTACTGATTTAGAGACCTTCAATTTATCGACGAACATCGCTAGTCAGCTTAATAATATACGCCTCCGAGTCCGTCATACTTTTGTTGGACATTATCTTGCGAAATTTATTAAATTTGTCTGAATTTGCCATCAATATTGGGAAACATAATCTTCGATATTTTCATATCACACGATTGATATCCACTGAACTTTCGATGCATTTTCCTCAATTTATTTACGGTTTCTGCATTCGAACTCCACTTGAAAACTTGTTCACTGCTTCTGTACAGCGACCCGTGGCGTTTCAAGCCATTTGTAATATGGAGGTGGTGGATCTTGAATCGCTGGAAAAGCCTGTAATCAGGTAATGTAGGTACAACTGGCCCTCAAAATGGGTCAAATGCACAAATGAACCATTGAGGGACAGAACGCGTGGACATAGAAAATTATGTTATTATCATGGGCATATAAGAAGTCGTACATGGTGGATCCGTTGTTGACCTTGAATCACTTTGACCCGAAATCTGTAAATTGGCCTCTGCAGACAATAAATTTGTATGTAAAGCTAAGGAATATATGTATGAGCATAATATATCAAGTCATGTATTATGGATCAATTGGCGACCTTGAAACACTCCTCAAGGTCACGCCTAACCAGAATTATGTAAATTGGTCAATGCGGACAAATCCTTTTAAATAATACATATAGCTAGATTTGTATTATGAGCATATATATGAAGTCATATACGCTGAAATCTTTTGATGACATCAAAATTGACCGTTGATGACCTTGAGCGGTTTATCTCAAGGTCTGAAATGTGTAAATTGGTCACTGCAGAAAAAACGCTTGTAGATAGAGCTTAGGACTGTATTACCACCACATATAAAGTCATATATGCATGACTTTGAAGTTGGACTCAGGATTTAGAGATTATACCTCAGAATTTAGAGATTAGAGTTGTATTATGAGCATATACATGTAGGAAGTCCTAAATGGTATATCTTTTAGAGACCTTGAAGTTGACATTTGATATCTGAAGGTGATGTTTCACTTGAAATTTACAATTTGGTTCCTGTTGATGTTTGTAGATAAAGCACAAAATTGTATTATGACAGATATGAAATGATATGGATATATTGACGAATGTACAAATGTAATGTATGAATGTGTGAGAGTCATGGTCATCTTTTGGAATGAGGGCCGTTGTGATCGATGGACATTATGATTTTGAAGGCTGTCAAAATGTGGTCAATCATGTTCAGGTGCACCATGACTGATCAGCGTGGACAAAGAGTTTCCCGACCGGAAGAAGAAAGTGAAAACAGATAGGGAAACCCTAAAAGAACCATGACATGAACATGCGGATCCATGGGGGAGGGGGACGTATTCGCTAAAAATTATATATATGTTCTCGACATATATTTGAGAACATGGCTATTATAGTGAGGTTATACTCAAGAGATGCCAGGAAGGAACCACAGGACAGGAAAACAGCTCTGAATCCAGCCGCCTTTGAACGGGCCCCAAACCCCGAGTCGTGCTCGTCTCGCTTCAAAATTGTTTGCAATTATTTTGAGAACAGGGGCATCAATTGGTATCACAATTTATGCCCACAAGAATAGCAGGGGAGGCGAGAAAGCTACCAGAAAAACCTGAAAGAGGCTCTGGTTTCTGGAGCCATTCCAGGGAATGTCAAGGAATTGATATACAGGAAAACCATCTCTGAATAAAAATGGTCATCAGTGTTTGAACTAGATCTCGTTGAATACAAAGTGGCAAATGAAGACTTGTTCACACCACCAAGAAACCACGATGATAGGGCTATTCACGAATATTATAAGCAGAGGTATTAAGTACATACCTGAGATTTACCTGGAGAAATCCAATGAGCACTAGTTCTATATGGTTCGCGTAGCCACAGTCTAAATGAACCGTTACATTTATTGGATCGAGAAGACAATTTAATTAAAACGGAATTATCGTTGTCGAAACAATATCTGGCGTTGTACTCGTAGACATGGTATAAACGAATACCGGCACAATACTATTATCATACCATTGAGTAATAATGTCGCAACGAAAACTAGAGTGCAACGAATTTAAATAAAATAACTGAATATATTTTATGGATTCCTATTAAGATAATGGTAATATATTGTTTTCAAGTGTCTTGTTGAATGATGTGATTTGGCACTTTTGGTTAGTACTTTCGCGCAGTTCTTTCAGTGGCAGTTTTGACCAGGACTGTTCGTGCATGTTGAAATGTTCACCGACGAAACTCGCAAAGTCTCGTTCCCGCGAGAACGGAAGTGAATTACTCCAGCGGTCACAGGAAACACTGTCGTGGCAGACGAAACTTGTCCTTTCGTTTTTCCACAGTGTATTGCTGAGGATCGCACTGATACGCCTCTGAGAACTGGTGGCACTTAAGCCTTTGACTTCTCGCAACATCTGCCATGCAATGGACGGAAATTTCCTTCGTAGTTGAGTGACGTTCGCCCCCCAAAGCCCGTCATTTGTGCCAAATATCCTGTGATCCGGATGATCCCGAATACAGTGGAACGTAGAACCTCGCTCTAACCAGTCATTGACCGCATTGGCATCTCTACGTGTGAGACGTTGGTAGGCGTCTCGAAATATCACAAATTCCTCTTCACCGGTTTCTTTTATTATAGCATATTTTAATACTTCAAGGGCTGTTGTGTTATCGAAAATATCACGCGATACCGTGACAACTTCGGCGTCTAACTCAAGCAGTTTATGGCGCACCCTGTCGGGAATTGCCCTTTTCGATGTCGCGTCCGATATGACGTAGACCCGGAGTCGCCAGCCTGGGAAGTGGACGTGCACGAGCTGCGCGTTACGAATGCACCCCCAGACGGATCCAGGGAAGGCGCCGTCCAGGGGCATGGCGATGATTTGTTTGTTCCGCTTGACCCTGGGGATCCAGGGCCGCTCAACTGCTTCAACATATCTGCAATAATGACGAATAAAGATTACTACTCAAAGGCAAAGAGCAGAGAGAGAATATATACGTTATTTTAGGTATCGAATAACCTGCAAAAAATTACACATCCATTCTGCAAAGGTGACTGATCAGCTGATATCAAATATCATTTGCTGCCAACTAGTTCGACCTCCAGATTTTCACTAAGCCTTTAGCTACTCACTGTATCAGAGTGTTCTTGTCTCTCTCCACCCTGGACGTGAGCATCATCATCTTCTCCCGCTCGTGGTGCGCCTCATAGCGCGTGCCGATCTCTAGGGTGTGGCTGAGCGTGACCTGGGACAGCTTGGTGGAGCGGGCCGGCTGGTACACCTCCGTGATCCAGCGGTCCGCGTACCACGTGGGAAAGTTCCGCGGGTAGTAGAACCCGAACACTTCAAAGTGCGTCCGATGCACGAAGTCGTACGTGAGGATCATCTGCACACCACCTTCATGGTTCGGACCCACGACGCCCACATTGGGCGGGTGATATGTGGACAGTTGGTAGATGAAGAGTTCCGTCCAGCCTGTAGTGGACATCACCGTATCGTCGTTGACGCGGTAGTAGTAGTCCATATCGTGGAGGTAGGCTTCCAGCATGGCATCGTTCTGGGCCCAGGCGGGACTGTGTGAGTGGCCACAACGAACCCACTTCAGTAGGTACTGAGACCGCTGGGGACAGGAAGACTTGTGGCCGGTTTTGGTTCGGAAGTGGGACATAAAGTGGAATCTGAAGTTCTCGTTTGTCAATAGAGGATCCGTCTGGTCGTAGGCTAGGAAGAACACGTAGAGGAATCCAAGGCTGGCAGTCTTACAGAAAGTCTTGAGGAGCGAGTGGAAGAAGGGAAGTTTCTCGTCCATGCTGGAGCCCATTGTCATGTTGAGGCCTCGAGTCGTTATGGCGAGACCCATGGCGACTGTTATGAACTTCGAGCTTGGGACATGGGTGACGACTGTTTTGGACACGTTCGCGGGAATGGGCGAGGCTTGAGCGACCGTGACATCCCAGAATGAATCCAGCGACTGCGGCGGAGTGGTAAATCTCTTCAGTGCTGTCTCGCCTTCAACTGCATGTACCACCGCCCTGTCTCTGCGGGTATTAATGCGTTTTTCACTTTCACCATTCACTGGCGAACTAGCACCGGTTGCCGCGACATACACGCCAGAAGCACCTGCAACACTGGTGTTGGCTGTCCTTGTTCCCCCGGCCTTGGCCTGTCGAGTTCCTTCCAGTCTACTCCACCTCTCCTGCGCCCTCTCCCCCATCGTTTTCACTTTGAACAGCTGTCTTCGCTCGCTGCCCTCCTCACCCAATCCCCCAGAGCCGTTCAGTCGCTCCAAGAGCGAGTCGCTCTCGCCGTAGTTGACGTTGATGACGTTCACGGAGAACCTGCGGACGACGATGGTACTGTCGTAGACGCGGTAGACGATGAAGGCCTGGGAGACGACGAGGAGGAGGAGTAACTTGTACGCTCGCTGGAGGCGGGGAGCGTGGACCGACATGAAGTGCAGGGTGGCGCCCGTGTAGGAGCGGGAGCGAACGACTGGGGGAGGACGGATGACTCTCGGAGACGGCGGACGCGACGGCTTGACGAGGTTCATGGTGTTCGCTGCCATCGCGTCGGACGCGCCGTTCGTCCGCCTTATGTGAAGTTAGTTCGAGGCGGCCACTGTTACTCTCTGGAAGTCAAGGATATTTATTTTGCACGTGAGTGGGCACAATTAGATAATTGTCTCCTTTTATAGGCGTTACAGTTTACTTTCCAAGCCGTAAACACAAATTGTGTACCAAAGGTCCCCTCAAATATGATATCCTCGATGGTACGTTTGATGCGATACAGACTTCGATCTAGAATTAATCACTGCGTTTCGCAGTTCGCACTTTTATGGCGTTTCGCACTTTTATGCAATTTTCATATATAATGTAATGCATTTTATAACCTTTTGTTCCATTTTTGAAAAATGAGGATTTAAGTTTTAATTTCCTTTTCTGCCATCAATCACTAATTGTATGCATATAGAGTTTTGTTTCTGTTGAAAAGTAACGTATCCCTCGTTGTGTCGTAACAGTGTGGTCATGTTGTACTCCGTGCAGAGACTGGCTCTTTCCAAACGTTGGCAGTGATAAACAGCCATTTTATAGTTTACTCCGTCACTCCAGGGTCGCCAAGAGCTTTCTGAAAGGGTGTGGTCGGCGGGGGGGGGGGGTGGCGAGGGGGGGGGGGGGAGAAGGTTATTCACTGTCGCCTCGCATTGGAGACAAGCATGAATAAATTGAATACGTATAGGCCTAGATGTGGGCACAAGCTAAAAAAGAACTAGCGTATATTGATACGCTTAAGGCGGTTACACACCGAAGCCGCGCGACCGTTTTACGGAACCGTTTTGTGCTGTCCGTTTTTTAAGGCCGCGCAAGCTATGATAGAACTCAGCTTTCCAAAGGGGAGTGTGCACACATGTTCCGTTCTAGCGCTCCGCTTTCTGAAAAATAGAACAGTGTTCTAATTTTTACGCCTTACGTCCGAAACGCCAGCGCATGATATGAGTGAAAAATGCATTTAGAGGTTAAAATATCGCTATATGTTGCATAAATTGTCCACATATATGCAGAGACAACTGCCTTGTCTGTCCGCCAGATCACGGGTAGTTTATTGTGACCTTTGTGGACTGCAACTGCCTGCACAATGTCAAGCAAAGGTACGGTAATGGCCAAATTACTTAGAGTCTTCATAATATTAATTGTTGCTCTTTTTTTATATGTCATGTATAAATAAAGTTGTGTTTCAGGTTTCCCACAGCTATTGCTGAATCCTACGTAATTTGCTAACAATTGCATTATTATTCTGGAATACAATATGACTTCCAAAAGTGGTCACTCAGCCATCTTGGATCTTATTTTTGTGGCAAAACAATGCTTTTTCACAAATGAAGGCTACCTTGACGCCTCATTTTATTGCACATGGAAATCCACACAAATGCCTCTGTTTCACACATCATGCATAGACAGACGGTAACACGTAATTAACGGTTGCAAATAGGCCTATGTAGGTATATATTTTGTGGTACATGTAAACAATAACAAACAATGTAAAAATCACATTAAACTTTGTCAAATTGCTCTTTTGATATGCTGAAATAGTTCTGGTCTTTGTACGGTTATTCTTTCAGTTCCCGTAGCAGCCTATATACACCAAGGTGGTTTAGTGGATGGATACAAAGAACTGATCAGGATCCACAGAGCCAAAAATTGGTGTCTTCTTGTAACTCTATTGGTCTTATCATCATCCTTTTTTTATCAGATATTTCTTTAAATAGTCTATGACCGCGAGTTGAAATTGCAGGTTGAGGACGTACATATTTTTTACGGACATGACTTAAGTGCTAAAAACAAACGTCAGTACTCGGTGTGTACAGAAAAAACGGTACCGTTCCTAAACTGACACGGCCGTCAAGAAACGTTGACGTCGCCGTAAACGGTCGCGCGGCTTCGGTGTGTAACCGCCTTTAATCGGTCCCTAAATTGGTGGCAAAGATTGATTGACTTCAATGACTGTAAAAGTGAATGTTCATGTAGGCCTATATTCTGGCATGATGCTATTCCGTGGTTTTCACAATTTCGTAGATATATACAAGGTTTGACTGTTCTGGCAATGGTTTTGTCGTCTTTTCTGCTACATACATGTACAGTGGAGAGCTACAAGTGGAGCTGGTAGAGAGAATTTTTATGATGGTATGCGGCGTAAAATTCAACTTCAGCGGGATACAGTAACTAACCTACATCGCCCATCAAAAAATGGGGAAAACAATCTCTATATCTATAAGCATAGATCGACTGTATTCAAAATGTGTTCATCATGACTTCAAGGTCCATAATGATTGCAAAATACGACCGCACCGCAAGATCTATGTGCTGGACCGCAAAAGATGAGAAGTCACACAACGTGAAGTGGTCAGATTTTGCAATACGTAAAGTGAAGCAAATCGTGAAGTGACGATTCAAAGCATAGAGTGGACTTCTCGTTTTAGACCCATGCACTTACGATTTGCATTTCTACTTTACGATTTGATTCCCTTTTTGTTTTTAGAATTCTGACCATTTCACATTTTGCGACATTTCACGTTTTGTGGTCCAACAATATATAAGATCCAGTTCTAGGATCTATTTCTATGATTGCTATGAGCACACAGGCAATGAATGCTACAGAATCAGTCATTCACTGATGTCCAATGTTTCAAATATTGTGGGGAGATATAAAATTTTCGTTGATTGTTGTGCCAGTGCACCATTCGTAGGCCGTATTATATCGATATAATATCAAATACGCATTCTTGGATGGATACACATTCATGTGAAGTACTATTGAGATTAAAATTCAATACATGGTATCCATGGTGGTTGACGCGTGCACTTGCCAAGGTAAACATATACATAATGACGTGATAAGGTTTGTAATTCTCATTAAGCTCGCTACAAAAGAGGCAGATGTGGACATAAAGATTTATGTTGAGACAGAGAAAAGAATAAGCCATTCTGCACTCGGTACATCTGTGATATTATGATGACATAACGAAAAGTCCGTGTGTGGGACACTGCAGAATGTAAATATTATGTTTGTTCAGCGTATATCAAGCAGCCCTCGAATAGAAATGAAATAGGCTACATAATGAATACATGAGTTGAGAGGATATTTAATTGAATTACAGTGTCGCATAGATACATGCGAGGCAAATTGAAAGCCACAATCATATAGGCTGTTTCCAATGATTTATATTCACAATGTACATGCGATATGAAATTATCTAGATTCTAATTGTTTTAACTCGTTTACTCTTTTTATCGCTGATATTTTTGCGATGCTGAATGATTATATTTTTTATTATTTGAAATACTTGACATTGGAGCCAACCGGCAATTGTCTTCCAAATTTCAGACTTCTATCGCAAAAAAATAAAAATAAAAGTTGGCAATCTACCACAATATAACATTTCAGCCCCAAAACAGAATGATTTTTTTTTTTAGGAATCTGCACATATTCCGGTATTTTGTTGTACCGGTACTAACATCCACCAGGAATGAGAGTATTGTGTTAAATTTGAACCAGAAGACATATTAGTACATTTGTATTATACACAAACATGCTGATTTCAAGAATTGCACGTCTACAAGCAAATGCACAAAATCGGGTACGGACCATTAAATTCAACCATTGGGGTAGATTGCCAAATTTGTCAGTCTTGGCAATAAAAATATGAAATTTCGGTTGACTCCCAGGTAAGGTATGCCGAGTTTCAATAGGATACCGATTAGCATCGCAAAACATATCAATAATACACTTTGTAAACTAGTTTTAAAAATCAAAGAATAATTTTGGAGAGTTTTCACCACACGAATTATAATCTTGATAAGTCCCGACGCATAACGTATTTCATCCAGTATTTTCTTTATTAAAATTCCTAATAACAGAACAATAATAATATGTATAAAGAGTAAAAATAAATGATCGTATATGAGCGACTTACCAATATTTCTGGAATTTCTCGAACACTGCCGTGTTTGATGCTCTTGCCTCTAGCACAATTTGGGGATTGTATCAGATTCTGAATCCACACCCACAAGCAAAAATTGACGTAGGTCGAGCAAATCGATTTCCCCAGGTCTCCATCACGCATCGGTCACTTTGGGGGGCTATGCAACTCGTGCATTGTGATAGGCTGGCGCGTCAAATGGTTCTCAACGAGCGTTTGACAATCATTGTCGTCAACACACGGCGATCTCGGAGGCTTTCGGCGACACAAATAGCACATGAAATGGGCTAATAAGTGTGAATTTCTGGCCTAATAGATGTACCTCTTCCGTTATTAGGTATGTTACCCTACTTGCAATGGATTTCCACAGGGCATCCGTTACAATAGGGTACAATTTGTTGTTGCGGGGGCAGAAGTTTTTTGTGTGTGAGGTCAGTACATATACTCGAAGCTATATCGGCGGGGGATGAAGGTAGCTTGCAGTTATTATTGTGGTCAATGCAGTCGGACAGAAGGTGCTGCGTGATATAATACCCTAGCATGACATCTCGTATCACTCGAACCCCATAGAGGGTAATATGTACACGTTTGAATAGACTCATGTTTTTTACGTTGTGTTGGTTTTCAGGTTTCTGTCAACATTCATATTTTGTGGTTCCATGTACCCCTTATTTATTAACAACAATAGCACAATATGTGGTGCAATACTCTACAGCAACTAGGCATGTTGTAATGTGTTTTTTTATGATGAAGGTTACAAACGTCTAAAATTATTTTGCTCTGGGATCATTTTCAATGTTTTTTTGTGCGTCTTTCTTTTTCTCTTTTGGTAATGGCAAATTTTTCAATCATAGTAATACAATAAAGAGATCGAATGTTCCACCGGAAATCATAATGATTCTTGTGCGAATTGTTGGGATATTTTTTGCAAGGATCCTACAATATATATGTGATTTATTTAAAATCCAGGTATCGGTTATTTCCACATATGTATATCTTCAATCATGTTTGAACAAGGCCTACCATTTCGTGCCAATTTCATTGCTAAACAAATAGACACATCCAAATATACTGCAAGAGATTTGTTTGTAACGGTTAGTTACGGTAACAACGTTATTCGGATTAATTTACACAGCATACAATACTATCGCACCCATAGTAGCACTGTAAATACACCCCACCCCCTAGAAAACGTGCAAAGTATATACCTTATCGAAACTTCCATGTCCTTGAACGACAGACACAAATTGTAAAGGATTCTAACATTTATGGTTGAAAACATGGAAGAAATCAAACATCAAAACAAACAAATATGTTGTACCTCACACGTTGGATTTGTTATCGACACCCTCGAAATGCACTGCACGTCGTGTATTGCTTCAAATCGTGATATCAAATCGTGTCAACATTCAGCCCCTCATATTTTGTCGGGGTTTTTTTTCTGAATTTCATTGTGTAAATAAGAAAAAAAACCTAGTAACAATTGAGGGCGTGGAATTTCACGATGTTCGAGTCGATTTGTGATGAGTTGATTATTGATATATCCTATGTATAATATTACAGTTAATTCTGAAATTGTGCAGCATAAGTAATGGCAATTGACAGAAAAAACAATTAACAACAAAAATCATACATGATGCATTGATGAAAGAGAAGTGGATCAAGTGTATGATGTTTAATGCATGCACATGATATAATAAATAGAAAATAAATAGAAACAAACAGTGATGTGAAGAAAAAGTGTCCAAACCCTTTGGATTTTGGACAGAATAACAAAATTGAAATGATTTACCCGTCATTTGTGTATGATATTCGTGCAAGCCGAATTGATGTAGGCGTTTGCTAGTACATTGTAGGTTGATGATACCACTGTCTAGACGTAGCAATTACTTCGCAATCTTCAACTGACTCGAATAGAAATAATGGACGAGACCATGATTTTGAGGACGCACGAAATCGTTTCAGGTGTATTTTTGAGTTGCATGAGAAAATTTAGAAATCAAAATGATTACTGAGTATATCAAATATAAAATTAAAATCTCTTGAAAGGAGGAAACACGTCACGAAATGATTGAGTGGTTATCTTATTTAAACTAAATATCTACATTCAGCAAGCACATAGTTGGGCTTATGTTCAGCACAGCACGAAACCATCTCGTGACTTTCGTTCATATTTGCTCTAATAATGCATGCAAAATTCTATGTGTATAATTGCACCGGCATCCACCTGTTATAATTGATGGCTCATTTAAACTGCTTTGCTTTGCGCTCGCGTGCGTGTCAACTCGAGATGTGGGGGCGTTTGTCTGGCGAGGTCATGGGAACTCTACCAAGTTTCGCGACATTACGTTGAATTACTCCAATACAAAGCCACGCAACTACTTCTGGAAGACTTTTTGCTGACGCATTTCGCATTTTAGGTTACCGTACCTTTGGTCCGCTAATCTATTGCTATGGCATTGCGTCCGTCGTCCATCGTCCGTCGTCGTCCGTCGTCGTCCGTCTACATTTTTATCTCTAAAGTTTACGGACGAATCTTTCTGAAATTTTGCACAAAAATGCCTTGAAATAGTTCAAGAGGGAGGTATTTTTTAGTTTTTTGATTTTCGAATTATTTTCAAAATGGCGGCCATTTTTGACGAAAAATGGGTTATTTTGGACTTTGGCGGTCGTTTTCTCAAAAACTGTCCGATCCGATTTGAGATTTTTGTTTCAAAAGATTCCCCTCATGTACTTCGTGACATGTATAAGTTTTGTTGCCCTTGGATCGCCGGCCTGCGAGTGGCCGCCATTCTGATTTTTTTCGACGGGTCCCAAAAGGCAATTTCCCATGTGAAATTCTCTTATGCTTTATAATGGGACACATTATTGCTAATATCTCACTTAATATTGGGATTAGAGACTAGGAATCAATTGTGGACATATAGAAAATAATATATGCTGAATATTCTCGTGACCTTGAATTTGTTATTTGACCTCATTTTCAAGGTCAGAGAACAAAATGGGTAATATCTAACTTATTATCAACTTTACTGCTTAGGAATCAATTGTGGACATATAGGAATTGATAGATGCTGATTATTCTCATGACCTTGAACTTGACCTTCGACCTCAGTTCCAAGGTCAAGGCACAAAATGGCTAATATCTCACTAATTATCGACTTTACAGTTTGGGAATAAATTGTGGACATATAGGAAATGATGTATGCCGAATATTTTGATGACCTTGAATTTGACCTTCAACCTCATTTTCAAGGTCAGAGCACGAAATGGCTAATATCTCACTTATTATTTACTTTAGAGCTTAGGAATCAATTGTGAACATGTAGGAAATGATGTATGCTGAATATTTTGATGACCCTGAATTTGACCTTTGACCTCATTCTCCAGGTCAAAGCACAAAATGGGTAATATCTCACATATTATTGACTGTACATATTAGGAATCAATTGTGGACATATAGGAAATGATATATACTGAATATATCTCATGACCTTAATTTGACCTTGGACCTCATTTTCAAGGTCAAAGCACAAACTGGCTAATATCTCGCTTGTTATTGAGTTTACAGCTTGGGACTAAATTGTGGACGTTTAGGAAATGATGTATGCCGAATATTTTGATGACCTTAAATTTGACCTTTGACCTCATTTTCAAGATCAAAGCACAAAATGGGTAATATCTCGCTTATTATCGACTGTACATATTAGGAATCAATTGTGTACATATAGGAAATGATATACACTGAATATTCTCATGACTTTGAACTTGGACTTGGACCTCATTTTCAAGGTAAAAAAATGGCTGATATCTTATTATCGAGTTTACAACTTGGGAGTAAATTGTGGACGTATTGGAAATGATGTATGCCGAATATTCTCATGAGCTTGAATTTTACCTTCGACCTCATTTTCATGGGCAGAGCACAAAATGGCTGATATGTAACTTATTATCGACTTCACAGCTTAGGAATCAATCGTGCCCATATAGGAAATGATATTTATACTGAATATTCTAATGACCTTGAGTTGGACCTTTGACCTCATTTTCGAGGTCAGAGCACAAAATGCCTTATATTTTTGCTTAATATCGACTTTACAGTTTGGAAATGAATTGTGGATAGGAAATGATGTGTTTCGAATATTTTGATGACCTTGAATTTGACCTTTGACCTAATTTCCAAGATCAGATCACAAAATGGCTAATATCTCATTTATTATCGACTTCACAGCTTAGGAATCAGTTGTGCACATATCGGAAATGATATATGCAGAATATTGTCATGACCCTGAATTCGACCTTTGAACTCATTTTCAAGGTCAGAGCACAAAATTGCTAATATCTCTTTCTTCATTTAATTTATAGCTGAGCAATCAATTGTGGACTTATAGGAAATGATATATATGCTGAATATCCTTGTAACCTTGAGTTTGAACAGTGACCTTATTTTCAAGGTCACGGGACAAAACAACTAGTGTCTAAAGTATAAAACATAAATTGTCCGGTAACCTCTCTCAGCCCTTGGGTTAATATTTACCATTATGTGTAATCAGCGTTCTGTGCTGAACTATAAGGCGTTCGACGCAGTGCGGAAGTCAAATTCATTTGACTGACGCATTGCGAACTAATATGTAAATTCTCTAGGTCCAGATATATTATACTCATACTTCAAACTGCGTAAAGAATTTATGGATAATATTGAAATGCCATGATGCTTGTGAAAGCAAAACTCACATATAATGGAAGCATGTATGAAGTAAAATCAAGTTTATTGATATTTAATGCAATTTTTTAGGTTTTGGACCCTTTTGTCCGATAACCTTTTTGCTGTGGCTTTGCGTCCGTCGTCGTCGTCCGTCTACATTTTTATCTTTGAAGTTTACGATCGAATTTATCTGAAATTTTGCACAAAAAATGCCTAAAAATATTTCGAGAGAGTGGTATTCCTAACTTTTGAAAAAAAAAATCAAAATTTTTTCAAAATGGCGGTCATTTTTGACAAAAAACTGTCAATTTTGGACTTTTCCGGCCGTTTTCTCAAAATCTGTTCAGTAACTTTTTTTCTTATTGATGCATAACACTCTTCATACGTACCCCAGTGATACTCCTGTGTATAAGTTTCGTTGCCCTTGAATCGCTCGAAGTGGGCCATTTTGGGCCCGAATTCGGCCCAAATGGAACTTTCCCCTGTTAAATTCTCCTATGCTTTATAATGGGGCCCAATTTTCCAAATATCTCACTTATTGAGATTAGAGACTAGGAATCAATTGTGGACGTGGAAATGATATATGCTGAATATTGTCATGACCTTGAATTTGACATTTGACCTCATTTTCAAGGTCACAGGACAAAATGTCTAATATCTCGCTTCTTATTGACTTCACAGTTTAGGAATCAATTATGAACATATAGGAAATGATATACAGATGTAGTAATTTTAGCGACTGTTACTCCCGTCCCTCCCGCGCACTACACATTTCCACAACAAACATTCATTCTACATGACTTACATTCAGGACAAGTACACACTATACGATCACAAGCATAAACTCCATGTAGTCATGGTTACACACACAGGTCAAACCACGCACCTGCGGCCCCGCTAGCTCAGTACACTCGGCCCCGTTTACTCGGCCTTGACCTTCACATGCACTGACTTCTAAACATAGAACTTGACACACATACTCCACACATCACGTGCACAGATACAGGCATTACAAGTATTGACACGAGCCGGGGAAACCCACTTTCCCGGTGACATCAGCGCATTGCAGCATACATTTGACCTATCACAACACCGCTTACACTTGGGGGGAAATTACACAGACACATGATCCCTCGGCCCCAGTTATTTGCGCAGTTGAGAAGTAGATGTCCAAGTGAACGGTTGTATTATATATATTGTAATAGGAAGAACGGCCGTGATCATCTAAGTGAATGTAAAAGCTGATATAACGTGGATATATAAACTGTTATATATATACAGAGGACTATAATATTTAGGATACTTCGACTGGGAAATCACCGACGTAGGTGTGAACGGCCCCGATTGTGGTGTGTGTGATTGATCATTAGACATTATCACCACAATAAACAGTTTGAATTGAACTGCCGGCTTGTTGGTCTGTAACACAACATCACAGACATTCGGCCTGATACGGGCCAGTGAACCGTATTCTTCACATTGGCGCCGTAGACCAGGATCTGAGCTAGTCTCGGATCTTCGACCCAGACCTGACCGGCATTGATGGCATTGGCCCCGGGAGCCTCCCGCGGTGAGCCACTCGACCCCACGGATGACGAAGTGACGATCAATCCGAATCCGGCCTTCCGACCTTCCGGGCCCCGCTCAGTTGCCATGAGCGATACAGTTCCACTGTCGCAGGAGCAACAACCGTCCGGCCTTTTCGACTCCATCGGCGACCATTCGACCCTGAGATCGTTTTCGCCGCCTACCGACCTGGTGCAGGAGTTCCTAGACGAAGACCCGCTCGCGCCGTCACATACAGTAAGTGACATTCTGCGTGCACACGCTAGAGCATACTCGGCCACGCCGGCTAGAGCGACCCAGAGAAGTGACTTTGCCGACAGAAACTATACACGCTCACGTCAAAGAGCGGGCGTAGATCGTGATATCGACCCAGAACAGTTAGCAGTGAACGTTCGGCCGGTAACCATAGATACGTCAATGGTTACGCACCCACCAAGTAACTCTCGGATACGACAGTGGGTTTGTCAGTCTGACAATGTTCCGGAACCGACCCCGCCGAACGCTTATTCGGCCAATCGACCCCTGGCGCCGTCCATGACGCCGAGACAACACGACCCCGCGCCAGAAATGTACTCACGCATACCGACCGAGCCTACGGTGGTAGAGTACACACGACCCAGCCAGACGGGAGCGACATCCGAAGACATCCTGGCGACGACCGCTACCCGGATCGCGACGCCTCTACGACAACAACGACCCAGCGACACGATGACGGAATCTCGCGCCACCATGCGACAAGCGCGACCCCGACAAGCACCCTCGACATCAAGTCGCCGACCCTGCGACCCCGACACGCCGACTTCCGACACACGTGCTCCCGCGCCGACCACGCACCGACCATCGCCGACTACCGGAGAACAACCGCGCTTCGATCCGTCACAAGATCAAGTTGTGTCTGCTCCGGCAGAAAGTGTTGTGCCAATGATCGGACCTCCGATCTCACAATCAGTCGGAAACACCAACGGATATGGTGTACCGCCAGTCGGATACCCTGGCGCAACAAGCGGTGTTCCAAATGGAGTAGCTGTCGGATACTATTCACCGCATGTCGGCTACGCGAACCCACCGCCCGGATATGGTGGCGTTCCCAGCGTGATAGCTGACACCGGCTATCATGGTACACAGCCCGGATTAGTGTACCATGGTGTATGCCCAGATGGATCGGTATACCGATATCCACCACCGGCTGTATTCCCACCCTCAGTCGGGATACCATGGGTGACGCCTCCATACAGTCAACCGGCCCCCGCTGCACAAGCACCACACGACCCCAGTCACACGACGGCACCACCCGCCGCATCGCTCGCCGTCTCCGCGACGACAGCACCGACCGCCCCCGCTAACGCGACCCCGATCGGCCCAGATGCGACGGCTCCGGCGACTTCGGCTGTTTCAACTCCGACGGCCACTGCAGCGACTACACCAGTTGCGGTGAGTGTTGACACGCCCACGCCACAGAGACTCACGTCTGAGCCCCAAACGTTGGCTACGGCTAAAATGGCTCAATGGCGTGCGACCTTCAAGGAGGGCAATCTCACTCAATACATTCGGAGTTTCGAACAATTTACCGCGGCTTTCACTTACTCCGACCTCAACAAGACGACGACCTTCCGGAGCACGCTGCGCGGCCGCGCTGAAGCGCTAGCTCTAAATATCCCAGTCGCGACTCCCTGGGAAGAGTTCCGTCGCCAACTTCTAGAGGGCTGGGAACCCGAGCCCCGTCGACAGTCCAAACGGGACGATTTTCCGTTCCTCAAGCGGGAACGAAAAGAGGACGCGGAACACTACATGGAGCGACTTCAAGCCCTGGCGGAGCAAGTGTTCGATGACGTTACGCCAACGTCGCGGCAACGAACTGTAATTGCACAATTCGTTAACGGCCAACCCGACCCCATTGCCGATAAACTGTGTGCCCTCACTTTTAACAGCTACAGTGAGGCACTAACGGCCGTTCTCAAGGTAGAGAGTCGTCAGCAGAGGACAGCCAGAGATCGACACCGAGGCACACGACGTGCCGACATTTCCGCAAGCGGATACGCGGAAGACGACCCTGTTAATGAAGAACTGTCTTGTGCCATGGGACAAGTCACCCAGGGGGAAACACTAACCCCAGAGCAAATTGCGGCCTACTACGACCCCGCGGACAGTGACACTACCGGCCTACAAGGTTGCGACGAACATTCAGTGCCGGCCAGCTCACGCGAGTGGGTGGCTGAAGCTTTCCAGTGCGTCCTTAGTGACGAGAATGGACTATGTGAGGAAACGGCTATCTTTTCTGTCCTGCGAACAACGGCCCCGATGAAAGGTGATCGACCCCCGCAACCCGGACGACCCATGGTTTGCTTCTTTTGCAAGAAGCCCGGCCATCGCTGGATGCGGTGCTTTCGGCTTAAGGATGTGCTAGTACGCAACGGCATGAAACCACTAGCATTTCGGCCTAATGGTCCCGGTACTGACAGAAGGACAGCTCAAGTGTTGTCAGTACCTAACCAAACCGGTAACCAAACCAAACCGGCCCCACCAACACCCCCGACCCCGTCGTCAAACCAGTAGGGGAAGGTGCTGAGGAGCAAGGGCCTTCCAGACAACAGGACAACGTTCCCCGCTCCACATCTGCGGTTGTCACGACTACTGTACCGGTAACGACACCAATAACGACCCCGCAGCCGACCCAGCCCACACCTCAGCTCCTTGAAGGGGTGTGTACAAAATGTCAAGCTCCGATCCCGAAACCGGCCTCTTTTCATGAAGGGGTGTCCGCACCGCGACCACAGCGGCCACCACGTGGAAACCGTCGTCCTGAAGGGGCGTCACCCCCGACCGCCAACGGCACCGGAACGGACAGCATGTCCGAGATTGAGTGGATCTTAGACGACGGAGGATTCTACGCCTTTCCGAGTGGACCGGAATCCAAACTGCCGCCTCTTCACACACTCTTCAGGCCACCGCCAGACGTCCCTGAAATTCCGGCTGTCATCAACAACTCCAGCGCCACCAATCACAAATGCTGGAAGTTGCCGGTACACGTCGGAAACAAGACGATAAAGGCTGTACTCGACTCCGGAGCGCAGATCTCCCTGCTCCGACGCGATCAGCTACGTCACGTCCCCGCTGACCAGCGACATTTGCGGTCTACTTCGGCTATTATTCGTGACGTCACTGGACAGTCAAGCCCGATCGATGGACTGATCGACCTTTCAATACAGGTCGGAACCAACCATATGGTCGTAACCTTTTGTGTGGCTGACATACATGACGACATGATTCTCGGCATGAACTTTTTCCGGCAAGCTCACGCTGTAGTGAATTACGGTGAAGGGACGATACAGGTACACAAAGAGATCCTGTTCGCACATAAAGACATTGAGGCCAATGTTGTCAGAATGGCCGTGCGACGAGCTGTCACCGTCCCCGCACGCAGCGAAGCAATAGTGGAGCTGGTCCCGACTTCCCGGGTCCGAGTCCGACAACACCCGAAGATAGTTCAGCCACTAACGACCTTTCCCGAGGAGACTGACCTCATTATGGGAAGAACACTTACGACCCTGAATCGGCAGTGCGTAAAGGTGTCGGTAGTCAATCCAGCAGATACCGGCATTACTCTCACCCGTTCCGACCCTGTCGCCATAGCAAGCCCTGTCGAAAGTGTCGTCGGAGCTCTGCCACGACCTGGAGAGGAGCCCGACCCGGCCACGGTAGACGCCAGTCACTACCGCGACCTACCGCCACATCTACAAGAAATGGTGGATCGCGCCGGACTAGCGCCGGACCACAGGCGATTCATCAAGGACTACGCTGAGATCGCTGAACCCCTCGTAGCGCTTACCCGAGGTGAATGCCACTTCACTTGGGGACCGGCCCAGCGACGAGCTTTCCAGCGACTCCGTGACGCCCTCATCAAGGCGCCCAAGCTCGCTCATCCGACCCAGAATCCGGAGGACTACTTCATCCTCGACACGGATGCAAGCGGCTTTGCTGTGGGAGGTGCCCTCTCACAAAGGGTTAACGGGAAGGAGATCCCCATCGGGTTCGCCAGCAAAACCCTTTCCCGGACCCAGCGGAATTATTGCACCACCTATCGGGAACTACTGGCAGTAGTTGAGATGGTGCAACACTATCGGCACTACCTCTGGGGTAGGAAATTCCTCCTCTGGACCGACCATAGCTCGCTGAGGTGGCTGAAAAACTACAGCGACGCCGACGGCATGCTCGCTAGGTGGCTCGCCAAGCTACAGCAGTATGACTTTCGGATAGAGCATCGACCCGGAAAACTACACGGTAACGCCGACGGCTTGTCACGGTGCCACAGTTGCAAACACCAAGACTGTCCCGGACGACTCGTCACACCTCCGACCGACCCAGAAACAAGTTCCGGAGAACTTCCAGTTCGTCGGATAACTGTTGTTCCGACCCAGACAAGGGCAGACCTCCTGGACAGTGATTCGATAACATCACCGGTCTTGCCCCAGCTAATTTCGGCACGCCAAGTTGTTCGAGTCCGTGCTTTGGACGCCACACTTGATGGACAAAAGTGGCTTTCGGACTATTCGACCCAGGACATTGTCGCGGCACAGCAAGCCGACCCCAGCGTCGGAAAAGTGCGGCAATGGATGTTAGCCGGCACCAAGCCCGACTCTAGAGAAGTCGCCCGCCAAGGAGAGGAGGTAAAGACACTTGTTTCCCGCTGGAACCTCCTGGCGCTACAAGACGGAGTGCTGGTTCGACATATAAAACCCGACCCCGCCGGACGGCCTGTGGTGCAAACCGTGCTCCCCGTAGCACTCAGGACACAAGTTCTGCACCAACTACACGACCTAAAGATTGTCGGACATCTCGGCATACAGCGTACCATCGAGAGAGTCAGGCGCCGATTCTACTGGCCCGGCTTGGCGTTGGACGTCGCCCGCTGGTGTGCCCGCTGCCCGCAATGTGTGACCCGCAAGGGTAAACCGGCCCCAAAAAGATTGTTTATTGTTTATTGTTTATACATTTATATAGCGCCAACACCATATACATGTTCTGAGGCGCTGAACAGACCCATAAGAACAAAACACAATTAGGATTATACAATACTGACAGTGAAAAAACCAAAAAGTGATAATAAAAAACCACACAGTTTAAAAAAAAAAAAAAAAAAAAAAAAAAAAAAAAACCAATAAAACAGGAATGACTAGACAAATGACTGGAATGACTAGACGAAGACAAATGAACAAACACACATGAAAAGAGACTAGAAGTATTGTGTGAACAGATGCGTTTTAAGTCTTTTTTTGAATCCTGGTTCAGAGTCAATGCAACGCAGATCTGAGGGAAGATTGTTCCAGAGGATTGGCGCAGCTACCGAGAAAGATCTATCCCCGTAGGTCCTTGTCCTGACCCGGGGAACAACTAAGATGGGGCCCTCAGCCGCCGAACGAAGTTGACGTGAGATCGATCTCACACACAGTAGATCTTTGATGTAGGTCGGAGCCCGGTCATGCAGTGCACGGTGAACCATACTGCATATCTTGAATGTGACACGGGCTCTGATTGGAAGCCAGTGAAGTGCTGCCAAAACTGGGGTAATATGCTCAGTCCTCTTGGTCCTAGAGACGATCCTTGCGCCAATGTTTTGGATTCGCTGCAGCTTTGAAAGAAGACAATCAGGGAGCTTAACAAGGAGGGCATTGGCGTAGTCCAGCTTTGACGTTATCAAGGCGTGCACAACACTTGCTGCAGTTTGTTGGGTCAGATATTTCCTAATCTGTCCAACATTGCGAAGCTGGAGATAAGCTGACCTGCATATGCTGTTCACGTGCTTCTCGAGAGACATGCCTGTGTCGAAGACAGCACCAATGTTGCGGGCAGATGATGAAGGAACAATGGTGGCACCTCCGATGTTGAGCGTACAGGTTGTGTCAAGTGTGTTGAACCGTGAACTGATACAAAGCATTTCAGTTTTCTCCGCATTCAGTTTGAGGAAGTTTTGTGACATCCATAATTTGATCTCGGATATGCACACTTCAATTTTTGACGCTGCATCGTCGAGTTCAGGTATGTCAAAAGACAGATACAGTTGTGTGTCATCTGCAAAACAATGGAAGTCAATGTCATGACGACGGATGATATTGCCCAACGGCAGGGTGTAGATGCTGAACAAGATGGGTCCCATAACCGACCCTTGAGGCACTCCAAATAGGAAGTCCTTTTTGCCTGATGTGGCATTTCGTATTTTAACTGATTGAGAGCGTCCAGTCAAGTAAGATTCGAACCAGGCGAGTGCGGGACCATCGAGGCCGATATACGAGTGTAAGCGTGATAGCAAAGTCTTATGGTCAACAGTGTCAAATGCGGCACTAAGATCGAGGAGCACAAGTAAGACACACTTTTTGTCATCGAGAGCACGGAGGATGTCGTTCTGGACGCGTACCAAAGCAGTTTCACTACTGTGGAAACTCTTGTACGCTGACTGGTACTTTTCAGACAGACCATTAGTGTCCATGTGCGCTGTGAGTTGAGAGACGACAACACGTTCAAGGAGCTTCGAAACGTAGGGGATGTTGGAGACTGGTCGATAATTCTTGAGTTCCTCAGGGTCAAGCGTCGACTTCTTAAGAAGAGGAGATACAAGTGCATCTTTGAGCGAAGAGGGAACAACGGACGACACAAGAGACAGGTTGATGATTCGGGTGAGTGTCGGTAAGATCTCATCAATACATTCCACCAGGAGATGTGTTGGAATTGGATCCAAAGTGCATGACTTCTTTGGAGCCTTGAAGATGATCTTGCGGACAGAGTCAGCTGTAACTTCACAGAACGATGTGAAGCTAGCTACATTTCCAGGCAAGTCAGATTCTAGAGTTAACTGGTCCTGTTCATTATCGACAGTGCTTGCAGTGCGGATCTTGACTATCTTGTCCCGGAAGAATTTTGCGAAGTCTTCAGTAAGTTGGTCATCAAGTCTCCCGGCAGGATACACAGGTGTGGTTGACCGGTTGAGTAATTTGTCGACAGTCTTGAATGTTGCCTTTTTGTCATTGGCAATGTCATTCAGTCTATCGTTGTAGAACGTGCACTTTTCCTTGGCTATGAGATAAGTGACACGGTTACGCTGTTGCTTGTACATTTGACGATGTACAGTCAAGCCAGTTCGATTCCACTGACTTTCAAGCTTTCGACGAAGTCGAATCTCCGTCCGTATAGAGTCAGATATCCATGGAGAATGAGTCTTGACTTTTATACGTGACGTTTGAGTCGGTGCATGTTTGTCCATCAACCGTGTGAACTGACGATCATAACAAGCCATAAGTTCATCGCATGAGTTGAAACACTCCATGTCACCAAATGCTTCGATGATGTCCTGCTTCAATTCAGACCTGTCAATCGCAGAAAACTTGCGATACGATCGTTCGTTGGAGACGGGAGATGATGCAACTAAGTTGAGTTCGAAGTGAATGGCAGAGTGGTCAGATATGGCTGGATCAGTGGGCATCACACTCTGGACAACGTCATCTTCATCTCGCGTTATGATGACGTCAAGGGTGTGTCCATTGCGATGTGTTGGACCAGTCACATGTTGGCTAAGTCCAGCTGAGTACAGCATATCCACGAACACACTGGCGTCTCGATTCCGCTCATCGTCAATATGGAAGTTGAGATCACCAAGAACCACAACATGTCCATTTTGAGAAGGAAGAGAGTCTATGACCTCTGCAAAGTCTTTGAAGAAGCCTGTAGTCGTATATCCATTCTTTTTAGATGGAGGTGGTCTGTAGACCAGCAAGAATTTAACATGGGACTTCCCACACGTTAGAGATATATCCATGAGTTCAAAGGGCTGCGCTGTCGCAGGATAGTTGAGTCCAGCCTGAAGGTGAAGACCTTCCCTGTAGACCAAACCAAGTCCACCATATCCAGAACCGTTTTGTCTTGGGAGATGAGCAAAACAATATCCAGGAGGACACAGTTCTCCAATAACGACCCTGTCAACATCACCAGGTCTAAGCCAAGTCTCTGTCAGGAACATCATGTCACAGCTGGTGTCTGTGATATATTCGTTGATGACGTCAGCCTTGTTCTTAATGGATTGAACATTAAGAACACAGGCTCTGAGGAGCTCACCAGGTGGAGTTGCAGTAGAAACAGTGTCCACTTGAACAATGGAATCACGATTTATCCCAAGACCACGCTCCCTGGTGTCCACTCGCCGGTTGCACCCAATGACAGTTGGTATGACAGTTCCCTGTTCATCATCACTTAGCAATGTCAGTTGTTTGATGTTGGCTGGATTAACACCAGCACAGGATCGCCCCTGACCCAGCTACCGACAGGAGCGCCGTTCGACAGAATAGCGATGGACATCCTCGACACCCACAAGGTCACGGGAAGAGGCCATCGGTATGTACTAGTCGTGTCGGACTACTTTACGAAGTACACTGACGCTTTTCCGCTACGGCGACATACGGCCAAAAATGTTGCCGACACCCTGGTGAATCGGTGGATAGTCTACCACGGTGTCCCCAAGGCGATCCATAGCGATCAAGGTACTGAGTTTGAGTCGTCCCTGTTCCGGCATGTTGTGCGTCTACTGGGCGCTAAGAAGATTCGTACGACCCCATACCGACCCCAGAGCGACGGCCAGGTTGAGCGATTCAACAGGACATTGCTCAACATGCTGAGTGCGTTCGTCAGCGATCGTGCAAACGATTGGGACTTGCACTTGCCATATGTGTTAATGGCCTATCGAACCTCAGTACACTCGTCCACGGGATGCACCCCGCATCTGATGGTGTATGGACACGAGTGTAACTTGCCAGTCGACCTCATGTTCCCGACCTACGACCCTGAGCCTCTACCTCCGTGTGGTCCGGAGTATGTGGAGTATTTGCGGCAAGCCATCAGGACGGCCCACGGTTTCGCCCAAGACCATCTCGAGAAAGCGGCAATTCGGCAAAAGATAGGTTATGACGCCCACGCGAAACCACGACCCCAGTTTCAACCAGGCGAACTGGTCCGGTATTATTATCTGCCACTCACGCAGAATAATAAGTTCGCTCGGCCCTGGACTGGTCCCTGGAGGATCATCGACCGTGTAACCGAGGTGGATTACCGAATCGCCCTGGTTTCCAACCCTCGGAACAGTCGTGTTGTTCATCTGGATGTGCTCAAGCCATACGAAGGTGACAACCAAGCGGCCCACATCTACTCCGACCCTGTATGACCCACAGAGTCGTCAAGTAAGTCTGACCCAGAACAGTCACCCGACCCCATAGGACTTCTCAAGGGGTTCTATTACCCTTGGGAGGTAACAGTCCAAGATCGGCATACTGACTCAGACCAAACAGCAGAGTCTGATTCGCAAACGACCCAGGATCGTCAATCGCGATCTCCGACTTCATTCGGCTCAAGTCGACATCGGCAACGGAAAAGATCACACAGATCAAGTTCCGACACTCCAAAACCGGCACGCAAGACACGCAGGCAACAGCCTGTGGTATCTTCCGACCCTGAGACAAGCGGCCTTGTTATCTGATTGATATCATTGATGATGAATTATGCATGTCTAATGGACTATGATATCATGTCTTTCCCAATAATAATATATTATATTACAATAACAATATATGCATTTAATATGTACAAGATGTCAGTGAGGCAAATTCGATATATATACACACTAGATATGATATTATGATTATGATGCTGGTGAAAAAATGGTTGCATTATGATATATGTTTCGACCCCGTATAACATGTACCATTGATCAAGGCGTATGTTACGCAATGACTAAAATTATCATGTAAAGCTTCAATCCATGTGCCAGCCGAAGAGGATAATAACCAGTCACACCGTGAGTAAGGCCACTTAGTTGTCGAAGAGGTGATAGTGTGATTCGTTCTGGAGTATGCGTCGACAGAGCCTCTACTCACTCCATGTAATATTCGGAGGAACGGCCCATTGGTACGGGAACCAGTCACTACATAGCTATCATGCCAAGATGCGGCCTGTCACCAAATTCATCACCCAAATATTAAAAGCGCCGCGGTGTGACCGACCCAGTTCATTGCAATTTCGACCCCTACAATATTTGCGGCCCCGTCGTCCTGTGAACTGGCTGAAAATGAATGGAACGATGTCCGCCCCTGTGAGTGATTGATATTCATATCTCAGCCTTTAATAACTGTGTGTTGTCTGTGAAACAGCAATTCGACCCCGTAGTTTATTGTGCGCTAATTTGTGGGAGAAGGAATGATAGACTGATTAGTTCACAAGGCACGCACGAGCGCTAATAAACATTTTAGCTGTTTACAGCACCCACATGAAATCTCCCCTGATAAAGACAATAGTGAGTCGTCGGGCAAAAAGAGCCCAGTAATTCGAACAGTCGACTAGTACAAATAGACAATGATTCGGAACGAGTTATCCAGGGGACGGCAGATGGACATACGGAAATCTGGACAGTGTGAGGACACCCCTACTGTCGTAATGGACTGACCCCAGAGGTCAGAGAAGGATAGCTCCGCGTTTCCTTGACGACGGCCCCGCCTTGCTGTGTGTACGCTTGGAACAATGATACATAGCGTAAAGACGTTTTCTATACATATAGAGAGCGCCCCCCGACCCAGTTCTAAGAATCGAGATGCTGTCAGCATCTTTGTGTACGGCAGTGAAGATTAGCGGCAATCAGGTCACTTGTGCCTGAGACTTTGGAGGAGAAGGACTATTGTCAGAAGTTTCGGCTATTGAAATACGGACTATTGTTACAAAAACTGTGATAATCGTATATAATTGTCGGCTTGTGAACTTTGTTAGTATTGAAATCCTGGTCACAAGACTTTGGGAAATAATTCGGCTTTGATTATCGACATTTGAACTAGGCTGGTTTTGAAGAAATCCGGACTCTGTTACAACCAGCCTAGTCAGTACTTGGGGAGTACTCCGACCTAATTTCGGCCCGTCAGCATGGCTGACAAACCCGGAGACGACCGGGAAAATGGCGACCCAGGCGAAAATCGGCCCCGCACAGTCAAGTTGGACGGCGATAATATCACCGTCCAAGTAGTCGACACCGGGGATGAATCGGATCATCCCATAATCGTCCCCGACAACGAAGCTTCGTCCGGCCCCGACTCGCAGCCTGAGCAGCGCGATCCAGTCACGCTCAGCGACACGGCGAGTGGTTCAGAGAAGGGAGCACGACCCAAAACGGCCCGGGACAAGCTGGCGCAACGAGGAGAGCGCCATACACTGAGCCCGACTCCGGACGACATTTTCAACATCGACCCCGAACGCTTCCGCCGACTCGAGGAGGGCGGAAGTATCGTCCAGCGTGCGATCGAAGCACGACAGGCGGCCCAAGAGGCTCAACGAGTCTCCACGGCGAGCCGCCAACCCGACCCAACAAACCAAGTGATCGCCCCGATCGCTCCGGCCCCGACTTCACCCGCTTCCAGCTCAGCGGTAGCACGACCTGCGGCCTCCCGTTCTCCAAATAAGAGAACTTACACTTCTTTTAAGAAGAAACATGGAGCGGGAGCCCGTTCGACATCTAGCAGTTCGTCGCGCTCTAGTGGCGGATCTGCTATTACGGCCCCGACCTCGACTTTCCGTCGGCAAGTGGCGGAACTGATGGAATTGGTGCCACCTCCCGTGACGCCTTACGGAACTCGGCCCATAGACTGGAACAAGGTTCCACTCAGCAAGCGAAATCGGAGCACTGGATACGGCCACATCCACAATTTCGATGAGCAGTCGACCCTGTCGGAGGGAAACCTCCTCACGTTGGCTCCGCTACAGCGTGGAGACGGTCGCTACGAGTGCCCCTTCTGCATCGGCGAGGAGGAAGGAGCAGGAGAGTGACAGTGGTCCTCCGTACCACGACGCGGACCTTTCCGGACGGCCCAGAACCTTGACGCACACGTGTTGGCGTATCACTTCCCGTTTCTACGCTACTTCGTGTGCCCGGCCCGCGACAACTTCCGGACATTGGCCCAGGAGGAGATGTTCCGGCATCTGTCCCAAGCGACCCCGCAACATGTGACGTCGTTCCCATTCTACCAGGAGGGACGACTATCGGCATCCGGCCCCATGCTCATCAGGTTCGCGCTACGCTGCAGAGTCGACATGCAGCCGAACCCGAATTATCGACCCCCAAGAGTTCCGGCCAACATCCCGATCTTCAGGAGGGATGTTAACACCGTCCTGACGTTCGGCATCTGGCACATGGCGCCAGAGCTCTTTGAACAATATCCGCCCAACTCGGCCCCGGAAGTGCAACAGGTACTCCGTCGACTGGAGTACAATCGTGCTTTGACCCCGGCAGACGAGATTCGGCTAACCCGCATGGTCAGTGACATTGAGACCATGAACACGCGGGTTCGAGTACGACGACCCAGCACGATTTTCTTCGTCCGGCCCATCAATTACCAGACGACATCGGTGAGCACGGCGGAGGAGGTCCCGACAACGACCACCGGTGTTTCGGCCTCGGCGGTCGTCACGACGGCTTCGTTCGCGTCAGTGGCATCGCCAGCGACAACCCGACCGGTCACTACAGTGACATCTTCGACCCCGTCTAGAGCTCGGCCTTCGGACATTATACCCAGGCGGATGGTTGTGGAGCGGCCCACGGCTTCTAACGTCACGGACTACCGAGTCCGTGAGGGATTGGTCCCTCCATCTGAAGAGTATCCGCCACTCCCAAGTCGACCCCTGAATACCACACCGGTATCTTCATCAACCGGCAAGGAGACTCCTGAACTAAAGAGTCCAGCTGAGGATCGGCCGCCTCCACTCAGGGAGATCACACCCGGGTCTCCTGCACGTACGTCCCCGACACCGTTTTCGACCCCGGAATCCTCACCAGAGCCTTCGCGACGGATGGTGGAACCCGTCCCGCTCCCGCCGTACCTCACGGAGGAAGTGGAGCCTCTGCGCTCAGTCCCGACACGCGGCACTGATAGAGATCGACCCCGACTTCAAGTAGACGACCCGGAACAGCTTGAGTCGCTCCACAGGGACCTCGATGAGCGTCTCTCGTTTCATGGGTCTGGCGAGTTTGCGGCCGATTTTCAATTCCTGCGGCAACACGGCAGACGTCTGGCGACCCGTTCGCTTCCCGGCCTGCAGGCGCTACCCGGCCAGAACCCCGACCTCAGGGACTTCCTGCGAGATGAGGACGCCCAGCGGCTCCCGAATTACCTCGGGTTTCACGAGGACTTTTGGACGGCTCGTCTCGAACAGGCCGCCCATAACGCCGACCCCTTGCTCTTGCCGTCAGAACCGGAGGAGCACCTTCCGACCCTGTCACTCGCCCGCGCTGATGACTTAGCGCATCAGTACCTTCGGCTCATTCGTCGGGAGTACTTGTCGGCCCTGGATCACCACATCATGCAGGCAGAGTACAACGGCCTGTCTGTCGGCTTTGGGATGGGTGCTCTGCATGAGCGCCACCAGCCCACGTTCCCGGACGCTCTGTCCGAGGAAAATCTTCGGCTTCGAGTCCGAGTCACTCAGTTGGAGGACCAGGTCGCCAACCAACGACAGGAGATCGCTCGGCTCCAAGCGACTTCGACCCCGACTCCATCGGAAGCACCAGCTTCGTCGGCCCCGACCACTCCGACCATCCCGGGAGAGCTATTGGCCACAATCGTGTCAATCCTGCCAAGATTGCCCCCGGACGAACAGTTGCAATTGATGCGGCAGGCATCGCCAGCGGCCCCGCCTCCTCCCGCCAGCAGGCGTGAACGGGAAGAGAAATAATGTCGACCCTGAACTGTTCGGCCCCTTTGATGCGGCCCAGTGGTGACCAATCATCCTGGTCACAGGTTTATTTGTGTAAATAGTTGTACATATATTTTATCCTAGTCACGGCATTTCGTTTTTATACTTGTGATTTAGTTAAGTTTAATCATCATTTTTATTCCAGCAATGAACTTTAAAGAGTGATTTTTCTTTTCCATTCTACTAGAGAATGTCGAGGAGTTTTGTCTTTATACATTCCATTTCATATAATTCATTCCATTCATTGTTGTGCATGTATTTGTATATGTATCATCGTAGAGACTGCTGACGGACTGACTGCTGACGTTTATTTTGACAGTTAGGAATTTTTATTGTATGAAGTGTTTTCTCATTTCGCGCGGCGTGTGTGTGTGAGTGTTTTTGGGTTTGACCTTTAGGACTTCTTAGCTTTTTATTGTTTAGTTTTTGGCGACGGTAGGGTCCGGGGAGGGTAATCCCGAGGGCGTAGGATTAATGAAGGGGTGTTATGTAGTAATTTTAGCGACTGTTACTCCCGTCCCTCCCGCGCACTACACATTTCCACAACAAACATTCATTCTACATGACTTACATACAGGACAAGTACACACTATACGATCACAAGCATAAACTCCATGTAGTCATGGTTACACACACAGGTCAAACCACGCACCTGCGGCCCCGCTAGCTCAGTACACTCGGCCCCGTTTACTCGGCCTTGACCTTCACATGCACTGACTTCTAAACATAGAACTTGACACACATACTCCACACATCACGTGCACAGATACAGGCATTACAAGTATTGACACGAGCCGGGGAAACCCACTTTCCCGGTGACATCAGCGCATTGCAGCATACATTTGACCTATCACAACACCGCTTACACTTGGGGGGAAATTACACAGACACATGATCCCTCGGCCCCAGTTATTTGCGCAGTTGAGAAGTAGATGTCCAAGTGAACGGTTGTATTATATATATTGTAATAGGAAGAACGGCCGTGATCATCTAAGTGAATGTAAAAGCTGATATAACGTGGATATATAAACTGTTATATATATACAGAGGACTATAATATTTAGGATACTTCGACTGGGAAATCACCGACGTAGGTGTGAACGGCCCCGATTGTGGTGTGTGTGATTGATCATTAGACATTATCACCACAATAAACAGTTTGAATTGAACTGCCGGCTTGTTGGTCTGTAACACAACATCACAGACATTCGGCCTGATACGGGCCAGTGAACCGTATTCTTCACACAGATTATTCTTGTGACCTAGAATTTTACCTTTGACTGAATATTGTCATGACCTTGACTTTATAACTTTGGAATCAATTGTGCATATATAGGAAATGATAAATGCTGAATATTCTCATGACCTTGAACTTTGAATTTATTTACAAAGTTGAGCACAAAATGGTTAATATTGTTACTGTTAATGGAAATTGTTACTCAACGTTCATCAAGATATTTTCCTGCATGTATACTCAGCTCGTGAATTTTCCGGAACACGTTTGCATGATTGCGTTATGACAGGTATGTCCATAGATGCAAACTTGTGGATGGAATTCCCTATTGTGTGGACCTTTTGAAACAACCACTGAAATAAAAATGTCAGAAGTGCGCAACCCGTATTAGTTATCATGGCATGTTTATCCCTACATACATCTTGTTATTTAGTTCCATGTGCATTTAAATAAATGATGTATTGATTGTATTCGTTTGTTATATGCGTGGATCTTTATATGGAAACAGAGTAGACTCTAGTATTAAATAACGAAATATTCACGTATACTCTGAGAAAATAGTATTTGTAAGCTATTCAGATCAGGAAAGGAACAAAATACGGTATAGGCCTATGTACTGGCTGAAGATTTGCTGCTTGTGGGTTATTAAGTATGATTCAATTATAATCTGTTACTAGTAAATAAATTTGCCCGGATTTATGTATTTTTCCACATGACCGATTTAAATTTTACTGTACACATCAATAACCCCCCCCCCCCCTCAGGCGGCAGAGGCGGATCCAGGAATTTGGAGAGACCGAATCCCCTAAGCCAGGCCATTGCGGCCGTGGATCGGGGTCCCGCTCAAGGGCCCCAGATATACAAGCTTCCTTGCCTTTTTTTCTCCCGAGTATAAATCCCACACAAACTCATTCTGATTACCCTGTTTTCTAAAATATTTCAACTTTTTTCAGGGGGAGCGGGGGGGGGGGGGGAGGCGGGGGAGGTGGCTCCCCTTGAATCCGCCGTTGGGCGAAGGAAATTTCAGCTTCGTGTTCTTTCTTGGAGAAGGAAACCCGCAGGGGGAATTCCCTCTGCATATTCCAATGTTTGACATTGAATCGCTTCACAGTGAATGTCTTGATATGCCCACAAATGGAGCCATTCATTTCAGCGAAGGAGTCGCGTCGCGCTGGATTCTGATCATTGTAAGGAAATAATCACAAGAAGCAAAGGGGGAGAAAAAGGGGAAAAAAAAAAAAAAATCCTTCTTAGACATTTAATGTTTTGAGCGGATGAATAGTAGACATGGGATATTTGAGCACTCGTGTTTTCAATGTGGACAAATCTTCCAGGATAATATTTGTAGAAACAACAGTAGATATTGATCAAACTCTAGCCCCGAATGTTTATCCAATAAGGGCTATGAAACCGCAGAAATGAGAAAATATGAAGGAAAGTGTCAGATGCGCTCATTTTGTTTTGTGGTAGATTTTTTGGACACTTTCGTGAATCGCATGAACACTTGTATTTTATTATTCAACATTGTCTGGCCAATTAAAAAGCGAAAACACGTTTTTTCCACTTTCCCAGCAATTATTACAACGAACTTGTCACACGTCAGGACCATAAATGAAAACATATTCTGTTGTCGTTATGTTCGGTCTTTTTTAGTGTATAGACTGCTGTTGGTAAGTCGATAGTATAAAGTCGTATTCACATATTATATAGGTCTATATATATAGGCGAAACCTTTCCCACGGATATAGGTTATCGAGTCGACTTCATATTTAGTTGAACTGTTTTGGACAAAACCTCATAAAATTGCGTAACATTTTGGCGTACATGTAGTTGTCACTCATCTACAGTGGTTGGTGTCAGCTTGACTTTCATCAGGCGTTGGCATCTATCCTATTAGTTAGGCACCAGTCACGGTTGGGAACAATATACACTATAGTCAAGGTGTATAATTCTCACAAGAAAATGCCGCCAGCGGGCAGTATTCTCGTGGAAGCATGCGACAGCATCAAGAAACCCCATGAAAGGGGCAAGAGAATGAGGTGAGAGGGACACCGTCAAATCGCTGAGAAACGGGAGTCAAATTATACCCCCTATAGGCGCACCAATGATAGAGGCCTATTGTGTCCTTTTCAATATAGCGATAGCTTACATGTATTCATTATGTGTATGCATACATGTACATGTATACAACATTCGAGTCCCTTTTCTGAACGAAGTCAAATAGAGCCTAAACGCCGAGACAGTTATGGGATTTAAAAAAAAATTGGACAGAGGTGCAATACGTATCATGTGACACCATCGCCTAGCTCATAACGGATATGAATGTGGGGATGCATTTCGCATGAAATTTTACAGACTTATGTATATGAGAATTGTGAATCTTCGGGGATATACATTTCGACTGTGAAATCATCACGACTGTAGAATTATACAAAGACCAGTGTGGACATTTCTATCAGGTATTGAAATTCAGGGAAGTTCCACACAAAGAGAATTCGAACGAGGAAGTCAAGCGAACACTTGAAACTGTTCTGAGAATGTCTATACATTGCATACAGCACGGCTAAAATCGATGTTATGACACCTTCGAATGACTTCGGCTCCTGTGTGCTGAATAATATAGGTAAGTTTGCCAAGATTTCATACGTAAGACTATAGTCATCTCCAGTTATAAGTTGTGTTTTCTTATATCATGGCCAGACTATGCAAAAACGTAGACGGGATGTGTGCACGAATCATGAAATCACGGACTTACTTTTCATACATTTTCTCGGCTGCTGAGAAGATCTGAGAGGATATATAATGACATTTGGCCCACGACCAAACTAAACTATTCGAATGTGTTTGATTACCATCTGACAACATGCCCTAGTTTCGAAACATGATTCATTTCAGGGCTGGTAACATAACATGCGGGCTCAAAAGTTTGTTTTTGAATTGAGTGTCAATAATACTCCGTTGTTTGTTTGACATAAAAAATGCCATCTGTTGGACGAGGCGTCTTATTGCACGAGGCGATAAAACAAAATTCAAAACGTAATAAGGATGTTTATTCAGGTTTATTGGCACAAGTATTTTATGAATACACGTTGAACAATATCTTTCACTTTTGAAGGCAACTCACATGGACTTTGGGCCAACGAATCGACACACTTTAAGTCAAGTGGATTATTTCAAGCACCAGTAAATTTCATAAAACCAAGTGTAATCCGTTTACTGAGCAGCGAGTTATTCTTGCTCCATTATGTTCACCTGTCATGTTTACTGAACCTGGGGATGTAGCTGGTCAGTTTGTCATTGTTTCTGGTGTGAAACATCAACAATGGAACACTGATTGAGATGTTTGTCAAAAAATCGACGGTTGTTTACAAAACATCATGGACACTGTTCCAATGTGTCTTGTGTGACGGAATAAAACTATGGAGAGAACAATATTTGTGAATTCAATTCAAACGGACTTTATTACTGTTGGATACGGCCATGCATACTCTTCCGGGTATGTATCAAAATGAGTACATTACAATTGAATTTTCTATTGCTGCATATCTCGGCTTACATTTTCAACTATAAAATGTGGTCAGTATGAGAAGTCCTGCAGCTTACCGGCAAACTTTGATTGATATATTGTGCACCGATTATACATATGTAAAATAATTATACCTATAATACTTCAGAGCCAAACTACATTTGATGTCATGAGATGTTTTTTTTAGATTGCATATTATTATAACATTATTGTCCCCCTGCCCCAGAGAGGTCATGTTATCAACACATCATCCGCGAGAGAAACACAGTTGCTTCATCATGCCATGCATCATACAGTCTCGTCGCCAATGGTGGGATTTAATACAAAAATAATGTTTATGAAGATTCAGTGCTTGCACTGCAGGATGATTTTGTTATGGACCTCACGTGGACCTTTTTATGACACATATTTCAATCCATAATATATGTACCATCAATTTTGTTGTTTCCTCTTACATTTTTCCTGATAAAAATGTTGCACAATGCGTGTACTGGATTATCGTTCAACCATTGTTCCGTCAGAACATATTGTCCGTTTGCTTCTCGCAATATCCTTGTAGCATGGTAAAGGAGTACGTGTACGTAGGCTTACGGTCCACAAACCCAGATTTATTCTCTCTCTCTTTGCATAATTCATACACGGGCACTGAGAGACATTCCCCAAATCATTGTTAACACGGGACTATAAACGTGAATATAAAAACCGAGCCAACGATCCAATGGTTCCAAGCAATTCTCACAAAACATTTTATGTTATGATCCACGTTGTGAAGCCGCAGTCACACCAGAGATAGGATCACCTCTTGGGTCCGCGGATACCCGTAGTCGATCTGCGGATAGATTGTGTAACTTCCGTGGTCGTCCATGATGATCTGTGCGTAATTCTTGACAGCAGCGATGACACGGAATAAACACGGTCGTTTCACCGATGCACTAGCCCAGCACTGGTCGTCTCCAACTTAGAAAACAGTGGGATCGGTTGGGATAAGACATCCCCAGTTTGAGTTTACTGCCGTGGACATCCGCATCATCACCGGCAGACATGCTGGTAGACCCCGTAGTGCAGTGATAAGTGCACCCATCCCCTACAATATACCATCCTATATATATAGACCTATAGGCCTATAGGTGCGCCTTATACCACTTTAGCGATACTTGGCTGTCCGTACTGCCGTCGTGGTTATTCATATCATAGTCGTATACTATAGAAGTGTGAGGCCTTCGTGCTGGTGCCTGGACTCAGAAGGTCAGCTCCCCGGAGCGCCAGTACGGATCATGATTCGCAGCCATCCGTGGTGCGTGTCGATGGTATAATGTGACTGTAGCTTGAATACAACGTTTCTTTGCTGGCAATATGTGCAAATGCAAAGTCATCACCGAGAGACAGTTCTAAAGAGAGGTCACGGAGTGCAGTCATTTTATGGCCCTGTCAGTGGAAAGACACATGTATGTATCAATTTACCGTTTTACCGAAGGCAATAAGCCCGCATATAAATTCTATTGATTTCGACTGCCACTCGGTCTTAATCATTGCAATGCATCAATGTCACTGTCGTTTATATTGGGTGCGAAAAAGTCAACACCCACCCGACTTCATCATTATCCCGTCATATTTCATATCTATGAATGCTAGACGTAAGTTCTGCGGGATAAAGGGAAACAAAAAAATGTTCGATTATGCCATGCCCATAACATAATGTGAAGGAAGGTATGAATGTTTCCCAAATGCGACTTGCCTCCCGTCATGAGGAAAACTGGCAGTTGCCTTCACATTAATTGGATTTTGACAGGAGAAGATTATAAGAACGGACTGCAGATCAATGCGGGCAACGGACCCGTCTTGGAAACAACACAGAGAAAATGGTCTTTTTTATAAGCAATTAAAGCTGAATGGACCATGTCATATGGTCATTGGAGGAATAAAAGGCTTATGATTCGACAGGAAAACTGGTAGACAGCTATTCTGAGAGCATGAAAATGTTTTCAGTAAGCTATATGCGAACGGGTATTGCGTCACAGAAATGCTTCGCGCCACCCACACCCAGTTGTAACTGTCATGCAACTACACATACCGGTACATGTGTGATTAAGAAATAAGGAAATTGTCGCCCAGTGTAGCCTACATGATGTAAGGAAAATGAAATTATTCACACTGTGCTACATTAATTGGCACATTATCTCCCATCATACACTCCTGTTTATTCGGAAATAATCATGTAATTTGGTTAACATACGGTATATTCTAAGATAAAGGGGAGTATATATAATACCCCCCCCCCCCCCCCTTTCAATACCTAGAAGGAACAAGTAGCCTATAATGTACATGACATAAAGGATGTTAATTAGAATGCACGTAAAGCATCACATGTGTCATTATCAACATTACGGGTTAATTTATCACGCAGAAACAATACCGAATACACATACATGTATGTAGTATAAGAGTGTACTCGGCCCAGTATGTAGAGAGTAAATATATCTGCATGTATAATGGGAATGATATTATTGTCGGCTTGGTTGGTATGAGCAGAATATTCACTTATCGGAATGCGGTTACACACGTTTATTGTGAACTATATACATACATGTGACGGCATGGTTACATTTGTATGGTAGTCACAAATGATCACTGGAACGGGCTGACTCTCAATACCAGCACAACAGCTCTGTAAACTAGACCCTCGTTTATCAAGAGTATCTACGGGTGTCCCATCTCGAAATCCGCGGGGCCCAACACCCACTTAAGTGATAAATAAATCACACATCGAGCGTTCCTGCGCTTGCACCGGAAAGAGGATTAGCGCGCTACTTATACTGCGTCTGCCTTCAAGCGGTCAGATGTGATTAGTAATTCGCTTCCTAGTACACATCATTGAGGGCGTTCAAGATACTACAACATGAGTCCACTTTATATACTTTGTTTTGGTCCTCGATGAACCTATCGGGAGTACACGTATAGGCCTATATAATGCTGGATGCACCGTAGATTTGCAATTTGGTTGCAGAAATCGTTTCGAAAACTTGAAAGATCGTTTTTGTATGAATTTTTGTACAAACTCTTGAAAAACGCTGATTATATATATGATGAAAAACATTCACCGACTAAGGCACAATATACAGTAAGCACATTGCTTTCCTTTTTATTATTGTTTTTCATCTCTTATAAGCTCCCAGCATGGCGTGGGATATTCTGTTGTTGGCCCGCAGTTTCCCTTCAATACTACAGAGGTAAATCAGATTAAGGAGGAACGCGGCCCGACTAGTCACTGTAACCATGCCTGCTACGCACATTAATAAATGTTGTTTCCATGACACGGTGGAAAATCACCATGTGATGTGAGCACGATTTGACATCAGTGAAGACCGACTTGAAACACGATGGCACTACTACTACTACTACTACTACTACATTTACATTTATAAAGCGCACATTTATATATTTTACAATATAATCAGCGGCGCTGTACAAAAATAGTCATGAATTAATTGAACAAGTGATATTTTGTTTAGACATTAAAAGCTTTGGCGAAGTAATAGGTTTTGAGAGCTGTTTTGAAGGCTGGATATGTTTGGACGTTACGAATGTGACATGGGAGAGTATTCCAGATGGTAGGACCAGATACTGAGAAGGAGCGATCTGCAAATGTTTTCCGTGCAGTTTTAGGGCACTTCAGTTTTAGTGCGTCCGCCGATGACCGTGTATTTCTTCGAGGTATGTTGATGTGCATGAGGTCTTGTAAGTACTTGGGTGCAGTACCTTGAAGGCACTGGAACACCAAGCATGCTATTTTGAACTGGCCACGATATTCAATCGGAAGCCAGTGCAAGGTTCTTAGGGCATCAGTGGCACTGGTGTAACGACCGCGATTGAGGACCAGTTTGGCTGCACGGTGCTGAATTCTGCGAAGAGGACCCAATGTGGTTGCAGGGAGGCCATACAACAAAGAGTTGGCGTAGTCCAAGTGGGATAAGACCAAGGAGTGGACAAGTTTGTGGCATATATCCACTGTGATGTACTCACGTATATGGCGAATGTTGTACAAATTGAATGCAGCTGTACGACACTTTTCGCTGATGTGACGTTTGAAGTTAAGAGTGTCGTCGAAATGGACACCGAGATACTTCACACACGAGGATTGTACAACCTTGTCTGAACAGACATTGATTGAATCGACATCACACTTATCCAGTTGACTTTTATGACCGAACAAGATGAATTCGGTTTTGCTGGAGTTCATTTTAAGCCTGTTTATTGTCATCCAGTTGTTTATAGAGATCAAGCAATTTTCCAAGTTCTCAAATGCTTCCAATGTTTTCTCGTTGGAGTTGGGATTGAAGGAGGAGTATATGGAGTGATCATCAGCGTACCCAAGTATGGAGACGTGATATTTGCCGATATGTTCATCAAGGGTGCTGGCATAAATATTATACAGAACTGGTCCACAAATTGAGCCCTGAGGAACCGAGCAGGTAAGCGGAGCTGATGATGATAGATGACCGTCGATCATAACTTTGGCAGCTCGAGACCGAAGATAGCTCTCAAACCACAACAGAGGTTTGCCAGCAACACCAAACTTGTTATGAAGGACTTGAAGTAGCACATCATGGTTTACAGTGTGAAATGCTGCCGACAGATCAATGCACACCAATGCTGTGATGCATTGATATTCCATGCTCCAGAGAATATCATTTGATAACTTGACTAATGCTGTCTCAGTGCTGAAAGACTTGCGGTATGCTGATTGATATATTGGGAGAAGAACTTGATTATCTTGTTTCTATCAGTGTGGATACGAAGAACGCTCTGTCTCCCTCGGATGTCAACGAGGTACTCGTCAACTTATTGCAAGAAAGAAGAGCTGCATCCATGTTTTCAAACGATACTCTTTTTAAAATCAAACCCTCTTCAAAGACGACAGCACCGTGCTACTCAAAATCGATACAGAAAATTACATTCTTTGAATGTAGATTCCACCATCATGGCGCTTATTGTACAAAATAGCGAAATTTGATGTTTTATAGAACAAAATGTATGTGAAATTTTCAGTCAAAAATTTGGACCATGAATGACATTATACTGTCTGTATACATGAACATGACACATGACATCGAATATTATTGTATACATGCGTCATGTGAATAACGACTGAACGATTAGTTTACATGTAGAACTATATAGTCATAAATGTATGTGTATGGTCGAAATCCTACGTGTATCATTAACACTGGAGCTAAACAATGTATGAAATAGGCTTGGCATCCGTATATGGCCATAGCTTCAGTAGCATTGTCGATACACTAGCGAGAGAGAAAGGAGGAAAATATATAGCCATACAGTTATTCTAGGATTACGCACTAAAAATAGCCTTGCCGCGGCGCTCCGTATAACCATTTATGTCTCGCCACCTTCAAGGGTGGACCCTATATATTCGAAAATATGGTCATACAATTTTCATGTACCCCAGTCCATGGATGTTCACAGAATAATAGTCGATCAAAGGTCACCGGTGAATCATTGTTTCTGATCTACGCATACTACTACATGTTCTGTCGAACGAGTGGTGATTTATTCTACAAATCGTCCTAACAATGTCACTGTCTGACTTGATATTCTTCGTTTTCTGTCCCTGCAGGTGGTAGAGCCTGAGATATTGACCCGAGGAAGCACGTGAGATGCCTTGCCCCCTCGCCCGGGCTTCCCATGTGGCACGAGTGACGCCGACCACTACCAGGAAAAGGGACACAGCCGCCCGCCAGAGCCACGCCAGTAACTCCACCGTCATATCCAACTGCAGAGCAACACAGCCACCTAGCCAAGGAAACACCAAAAGAGGCCATCGCGTCCTCTGCCCGCACTACATGTAACCTCGCCGCGCAAGCTGCTAGACACCGAGAACAATATGAAGCGACGTGTTAAGCCATCGAGTGCAACGTGAACGCCAACCCGAAAGGAAGCCAGAGACAACCCACGTTATCCTTGTCATTTGACGAGGGGGACATTAACAAGCGATTCCTTGCATCATCGTGACATTCCCTAGGATAGCAGCCATGTTGACCAATATGGCGCCGTCGCCGGTTTTCACGTCTGGACTTGGGCGTGTTTTTGGTCTGTTTTTGTTGTTATTTGTACTAAGTGATCAGCGTAGGCGGACGAGCGGTCACACGGTGGAACATCCCACGACACTGGACGGTTCTATTGATCGGGATAATGAATACACTGTGGATAATCAGAACAGCGAGACTGGATACCAAAATGGCCATACATTAGGATTACCCCGGGATATACAAGCTTCAGCAGACGGGACTAACGTCTTGTATGGGAGAGTGAAAGATCCAGGGGCATTTCTCGATAGAGCCAGTACCCCATCAATACAGCCCGGACATTATCCCACCAAACATGAATCTGTTCAGGGGAAAGTGCCACACGAGACAGGGAAATCACTGTCTGTCATCGACGACCAGCGGCTGTTTACAAAAGAACAGTCGCTTAAAGAACGTGATACACACTCAGATTATGGGTTTGCTCTCGTAAATAGTCTCCCAAAACATCCCGTCGTCTCATTAGAAGGAATATTACCGCCAAATAAAGCAACAAGGGACGGGTCAAGTGTTGAGAGGCCAGTGGTGTCCATGTCAGAATCAATACACGGTGTCCTGTCCTCACCGGTTAGAGAAGGAGTGGTGCATAGACATACCACGTATTCAGATCCCTTACCTCTGGATAGAGACGGGGAGAGACACGTGGAAGACCTTTCACCTACTGGGTCCATCACGGGAATACAGTCCCTCACAAGGTATAATTTACAGGAGGATGGCCTGACGAGACACTCAGACCGAACGTCCACCGAACTGGCAGCGACCTTGATTGAGGACACCGTCATGACACTAAGTCATAATTTTCGTCTGCCGTCGACGATGTCCCCACCTTTACAATCCCAGTGGGTCAGAGAGCAGACCGAGCCACAAATCGCCAGAAGTCACGGGCCGCTGGGTAATTTATTGCGAGGTGTTCCACTGTTCGATGCTCAACAAGATATTGGCAATCGAAAATCGTCCAGTGTTATTGATAGGAGAAAAATATACGCAATTCCCAGCCAGTATTCAACTCAAGAATTGTATATATCTGGAGGGGGTGTAGCACATCCCAAGCCCCATTCAGAAAAGGTTGGTTCCTTTGAGACTCAGCGATTAAGCGGAATGTCCCAAGTTGATGTATGGGGCTACAACATGCCGGATGATGATAAATTGAACGCAAACGTCCAACAAAAGAGATTAAGACGAGGCAAAAGACAGATTCCGTTGTTTGATTTGCAAATAAAGTCTGAGGAAGAGGGTTCAGAACCTGACGAGCCAATGAAGGTACAATCAAGAGACGTCCCATCGACCTCAGACAACATATCAGAGTCCGGCTTGAGTTATAGATCAAAGGGGCAAATGGCCTACATAGACACTCCTAGGAGTAGGTTGAAAAGCAGCGTGGACACCAGGGATTCACCCAGTGGTAGCCTTGCCTTGGATCTGACAGATAAATTATCAAATTCTAATGGTACTGTGGATGAAAAAGATATTCCCAATGGCATATCAACAGAGAGTAGTGAAGGTGTTATACAAGTTAGTATCGTGTCTGAGTCAGTGAACTTGAGTTCCAGCAGTGAGCCTGAGTCTGAGACTGAACCAGAAGTGGAACCCGAGTCAGAAGCTGAACCCGAGGCGGAGTCTGAACCTGAGGGTGAGGCTTCCGACGGGACTTCTGAGCCCGAGACCAATGCCGAGGGATGTAACAATAGAATATGCTATGCTGAGCCATATCCAGACTGGGAGATCGCCAAGCCTATATACGGCGGTGCTTGGGAGTTTCATGTATACGCCATTGGAATCGCCTTTGGAATACTAGCTATATACACTTTTGCAAGCATGTTGGTGCTCAGACAGAAAGCGAACTTGCTCAGTAAAGGATATTTCATGTCTCTGAACTCCCTCCTGCTATTGATGGGCACCACGAGGTCCATTTACCTCCTAGTTGATGGCTATGACTCCATGCAGATATTTCCGCCAGTCGTGTCTTATATCCTCATCAACATCTCCTTCCCGTGTTTAACATCAGCGTTCAGCATTTTATTCCTCGCTCTGCTGCGGGCGACCAAGATGCAAATCATCTCGAGGAAAATCCAAAAAGTTGGAGTCCTTGTGGGCATCATAGTGTTCCACTTTGTGCTGTCAATAACTGTGGATATCATAGTGGGCGTCACCGTGGACCTACGCGTGTTATTTCTAGTCTGCCAAGTCACGTTTGTTGTTTGGGGAGTGTTTCTATTTTGTGGATACTTCTACCTGTTTTGGAAGCTCTACCACTCGCCATCCGTTGAGTACGCTGCTCGAGAGTCGACACGACAGAGCAACTGCGCTCACGGCGGCCAGCCTGGGCGTGACTCTGCGGCTGAACCGAAGCCAGGCAAAATGACTAAACTCAAGTCTTTCCGCACGAAAGTCATGCTGAACCTTGCCTTGAAGGTCACACTTAGCACGGCCTTCCTCGGTGTCGGATACATCGTTGTCGTCGTCTACGGCATGGTTGATGTCTTCAACGTTTTCGCGAGCGACCCACCAGAACCATGGCCGTTCTGGGCCTACCACTTCTGCATTAGGATGATCGAGCTCTCCATGTGCGCCGCCATGAGTTTCGTCGCCACCCAGCCACTGCGATACAACAGGTCCTCGAAGTCAACGGGAGCGGACTCCGGCTGTCACTACGTGCTCTACTTCATCCCGTGCTACAGGTCGTGCGTGGACGGCGGGGATAAGCACAACTCTAGCGGAGACAAGTGCATCACAGGGGTCCTCAGCCATACCGACTCGGACGGACAAGGTACATGAGCAATAATACATTCACATGTGCAGTTATGTGGGTGGAGTTATATACGTTTAGATCCGTATTCATATGTATGTTTTCTGTTTGTGTATTGATGTTACATTGTGGATCTTTTCAAATCAAAATATTTGCATTTGGTTTTGACTCATTTCTGTGTTCATGTGTACGTATATTTACAGTACATACATGTTTCTTTGGTGTAAAGCATAGCTACACGATATATCGGTACAATGTACTTGTACATACATGTTATAGTAAATACATATAATGCCACATTACATGTACATGTTAACAGCCAAATACGAAAACACATGTGTCAATTACATTGAATAACATATTGTGTCCTTTCAATAAGTGAATAGATCTATTGAATCCTAATTGAGCACATTTTAATTAACAGAATCATCTTAACGTGTTCATGTTACATTGTAGTTGATATTTGTTCGCGTGTGTTGCCTTTGCATATTTTTTATCATCACAAGCTCAAGTGAAAGTACCACGATTTGATTGAATTATTGTTTCTGAAAATCTAATATGATTTTGGTAACCATGCTCTGCAACCCTAAATGATCCAATATTGCCAGGTGCAAGACACGCGTATATTTACATTTGATTTTCTAATTATTTACAAATTTGATGACATTTCGCTAATGTGTTTTGGTGTTGTTTCATTGTTCTTGCTTTTGTGTCTAGATTTGAACGAATCTGTTGTGTGATTTACTGACATTAGATGCTCAAAAGGTTTGTCGACATTGTAATATTGCCATATTATATCTTACCGCACATAAATAGAAATGTAATCGGAATAAAGGAGAAAAAATGGACCGATACGCCAAGAGTCGAGGTTCATTTAAAGCAAGGAATGGACAGTTGCGAGGTTTTTTCTCTCAATAACTCAAGAACTCTCCATTCCTTACTGAGAATGGAGCGTCTAAGCTTTTACAATATGTACGTGTATCCCATATGCTGTAAATCCAGTAACATGACTAACATTAGTACAGGCTACCTGATATTAGCCAAAAATCATATATTTAACAAGGAGCCTTCACATGCATGCACGGCTTTAAAACCAAATTTAACATGCCAATCACGCATAGATGGCACCAGCAAATGGCGTTATCAAGCGTATTTTTCTTCTCTCGTCTTTCCACGCCGTTGCCTGCTAATTGCCTTATTTGGAGTCCCACGGTGTGTTCTGCCATTAACAGATAATTCACCTTGCTACTTCTGCCGAGGCATTGGCCAATGTCGCACTTCTCTGTGCCTTTCTGTCATAAATCTTCCCATGTAGAACGCCTTGGTAAACTTTTACTAAAGTTTTTTTTGCATAATTGATGCCTGCTATGTACATACTGAGTGCACCGTGCATGGCTTTTATCTCCCACGTGGTTTTTTGTCTACGGTAATGCACGTCGGGACATTATAGTTTTCCAGTTCACCATGAGAAATTGCTTGATGTGATTCCAGGTACAGATTCTAATCTGTGTTCAGATATATTCTATATATATCTGTGTTCCTACCCATTTCAGTTTTCACCCTGGTGAAAGCTTGTCTCGGCTTCAGTGGGGTAGAAATTTAACATATATGGCGGATCCAAGCCACTGTGGCATACATGTAACGATATATAATGTAATGTACCGTTAGTTCACCAAACTCAAAGTGTCTAATTTTCTGTCTGTAGAAAACTATACAGATTTTTCGTGTCGTCGTGAATATAAATATCGATATATGCACGTACAGTCAGATAGATGTTTAAATCATTGCAATAGCTAATATCGACTCTGCACGTTGTAGGAGTGGATGGTGGTTGGACCAGCCCATTAAACGACCTGAGCCCTCGGACTCCGATGATGGCCGAGGTCCGGACCCCGGCGACAGGTGCAGGGACGGGAACGGGCGGTAGCGGCCGGTCTGGGAGGCCCTCGTCCATGCTGTACTTCGACAGTGGGCTTGTGCGCTTCCGTCAGGAAGGCGACTCGGACGGTGACCCCGTGGGCGCCTCTACGGACGAGGAGCTCGACTGTGTGGGGCCAGGTCCCTGTCAGCGTGGCCGCCGCATGGCCCCGAGTGAACTGTCACCCATCATCGCGAACGGCAACACCACCCACAACACGAACCAGCATAACGGAAGCGTCGAAGGCTTGCCCCTGCCACCACATACAAATGGCCGCCGTATCCCGGGGAATTGGCGTTATGGCAGTCGGAAGAGCATGACGTCAGGGCGTTACACGGGCGGGTACAACACGCCGGGAACGCCGCTCTCCCTCTGCAGTACCGAGTTTGACGTCACATCCGGCGATTTCAACTTCCGGCCGCCGTCGTCAATCCACCTGCGTGACAGTATTGATCGGGCGCTGAACTACTCAGACCTTCACCTCAGAACCCCAGACGGCCTGCAGGCGCTTGATAGCATCAGTCTTCCGGAATCGCCGGACGCTCTGCGCAATTCGCTGTACTCGTATGCTACCGCCAACCAAGACTCGAAGAGCGGAACGATGTCAGCGTCGCCAGGCCGGATATTGCATTCGGCCCAGAGTTTACGCGCTTCGTCGCCCTCGCTGAGTTGTAGAAGCTACAAAACTCCCGAGGTCAGTCGCAGCGACTGGTTCCAGCGATATTTCTGGGGCAAATTCGCCAGTAAACGCGTCAAGTCACAGGCGACCAGCGGCGAGAACTCAATCGACGCCAATTTACCGGACAAATGTGGAAATAATAAATTCTACAGCCCGCTGTCAACCTGCGCCAGAGACGGCTCGCTTAACGACTTGGATAATGACGTCATGCTGGTCTGACGTCACGGAACCTTAGACACTTCAAATTAGACAAATTCCCACAAAAGAAATTTTCGCTTTTTCTATATGCTTATGTGGCGAAAATTTATCAGCCAAGAAGGTATGGACATCAACCCCTCTTCCCTCCCTCTCAATGTTTGTTTCTGTGCCCGCTCTGCTTGCCGACAACGTTCACTGACCGACTGTCAGTCGTAGCTGAACTGCGCCCCACTTAACTCGCCCGGAGCAGCGGGCTTATCACCAATGCCCAGTTATTGATCACCACAGGGCACTGATATCACCGACACAACATTAATTCCCACCAATTCGTGTGCGATTTCCTGTAAATGTTGACGAAAAACACCACACCACCCCTCCTCTCGTATCACATTTCTTATCGTCGCTTGGTGCTGCTTTATAATAACTGTTTGTCGGCGATCAGGAGTGTAATTGATGATATATTGGTTGTTTGTGGTTGACAAAGATAATATAATACACTGTGATCGGGACGTCTGCGAGTGGAGCTTATATTTGTTCACACTTACTTCAAGGATGGAGAACGTCCACAATCGCACTAAATGCTGCTATCAGGAGGACTTAATCAGAGATAAATAACAACTTACGCGTAATTGTTAGCCATTTTCTGGTTCAGTGGAAATTATATATTGTGTAGAATTGAACAGTCGTTCTTTAAAATGCATGATATAATTGGGACATTCCAAGGATTCCAAAAGATATTCAGCACATGTATTCAGACCTACCCTGACACACGCGTGCCAACATTCCAGGATTGTGTATTCGCAGTTATTTCGCTTTGAAAAGCTCAATTTTGTCTCTAATATTGTCAGTATTAGTGATTTGTTTTTGTCTCTGTCTTGCTTTCAATCATACTTACTGTACATTTATTAAAAATATCTGAATCGTGCCAAAATTATTATTAATAATTACCAGAAGTGTCGGAAATGTCATATATGTAATGTACTAGTCTCTAAAAGTGATTATTAATAATATGTGTCAATATCTAAAAAAATCTGGCGTGTGTTGTGACGTAGATCGCGAATGCGTAATCGCCCTTCCCCACATCCTTGAGGGGCGTAAATATCAAAATTTTGTGCGATTTTTTTGTCAATTGTTTTGTACTTCTTAATATGAGAGCCACCTTCTTTATGTGCACAACACCCGGCCGCATCATTTGCGTTTGTTGCAGACACCAAATTTTGTCCGTGGCTTTTTAATTTCTTCGTCTGATATATTTATTTGTATTCATTTCGTTGGTCAATTGTGAACTGTTAATTGTGTTGAATAAATTTTGGAAAAACTATTGTTTTCGCCTTTATTCTAGCTATGTCTGATGTTTCTTGGACAATAATGCCTTGCTCAGTGTCATAACGTCAGTTGAGAATTTGACGCATATATGATGCATCATTAATTTCTGATGTCAATATTGGAGTAGTTGTGATGAAAGTTCAGTTGATCATATGCCCATAGTGTTCTTTTAATTGTGCAGCCATATGATAAAAATGAAGTCGTTTTATTAACCCGTTTTAACGAGATAATTAAGTTGTTTTTTCGAGACTATAATAGCGAAAATTCTATGTTTTATTTACCAATTCTGTGTTTTATTTGTAGGTACCTTGTTTAGTATGAGATAATGATTATGGCTCTATCACCAGAATTGTTAACCAGGTAACAGTGTTTCTGAGAACTCTCCGTGGTTGTTGGGAGCCCAAATGTCATGAATATTGAATCATGCACAAAAGTGTATAAAGAGATTTTTCTCTAATTCATTTAATAATTTCGAAGTCAATTTTGCATAATAATACTGGATTGTAGCCCCTAGCAACCAGGTTGTTTCGTGGACCATATTCATGAGTTAGGTAGCCTATATTCTCCATCATGAGGTTTCATGTGATATTATTTTTGGTGACTCTATGCACAGGTAATTAGAATTAGCTTGTGAAATTTACGCAAATTTGACATCAATTTGATAACATCTCGGGAACATTTCAAGATTATTCACATTCTGTAGAGCATAGGCCTAAGTCTATTAGTAGAGCAAAAATAGGGTGTAAATCTTGGTGAGGTGCAACATGAAATTAACAGGCAGTATCATATACCAAAAGAACCGGAAAAGCCTCAAGAGTTCGAATCTGACCATAATAAGTTTCGAAAAGTGTTACAATTTCCACAATTTGCGTTTCCATGGCAACCAGTTGTGAATTTTTGTTGATATCCGAAAAATAGATAAATGCTCTACAATCATTTATTTTTGCATCACCAACACATGTACTCCACAGAATATTATCAAATTTGTTTTGTACCTTGTAATTTGTTGCCATGGCAACTAAATATCGTTTGTGCAAATATCAACATTTTCGCCTATGAGCTGAACTTTTTAGCTGTGAATATGAAATTCAATATTATTAGTAGTTAATATATATTTGAGACGAGGCTATAAAGGCTATTTCATGAATATTATGGGTTTTAGATACATCTATAAGCTCGTTGCCATGGATACGTAAGATAAGAAATGGTGTCGGGGTAATGAAAATTCACGGAATTACAATAACTGAAGCCTGTAAGTTTCATTTAACATACATATGAGCCAAATTCATGTTCAACTAAAACAAATCATGCATATGTGCATTGATGAAAGCATGTTAAGAACTGAAAGGTTGTTCAATTGACCAGTTGCCATGGTAACCAATCATAAATTTTGTGAAAACTACTCTATTTCCATGTACTTTGATTTTATTGTCCATGAATAAACATAAAATATGGAAAACAATTAACTAATTGCATGTTAATGCCACAAGTGTTTCCTAAGATCGTCTAATTGTAAAAAAAAAATGCAGTGAAAGCATAAAATTATTCATAGAAACGGCCGCCATTACACTAAAAACTAAAATCATCTATAACTCGAAATCTGTTCATGATAGATTCATGATGCTAATGTCAATTCCTATGTTTCATGGTCATAGTTTTCAAAAACAATGATTACAAGATGATAAAGACTGTCTTTTTCAACATAGAAATGTGTCCTACTGGTAACTATGGTTACCAGGCCAAATTACTTTCCAACGAATGAAACCACGGTGGCTAAGCGTTACGCGTTCTTCAGGAAGTGCCGAGTAAAATCGTGAGTATTACGTCTCATTCGTGAGGAAATAGCATAGGAAACGTCACCGGCCCCCACTTTGAACAATGTTGAATGGTGAAAATTATTGAAAAGGGCCATTTTGATACTATTTTTTTTGGTTTCCCCCAATATAGGCCCAGCTCTGATGCGACACAAAATTTTATTCCGTTTATAAGCCCATGGGCCTATACAAGAGTAGTAGTACTCCCCTTGTATTAGTCCATGGGCTTGTTCAAAGATTGGCTTAAATACGGGGATCCCCGGTAGCGTTTTCGTTTTCTATTAAATAAGACAAGCTAACTCAAAATCCATGTTGACTTGAGTAAGACTTTAAATTCTCATTCCATATAGTTTTCAATAGAAATAATCAACAGTTTTCCTGTTGTTTTTAAGTATCAATGTGCCACTCTGGACCACGACATCCAATCTTTGAACATATTATGGCCCAGAGCATATTTCCACTTTAAGGAAAAGATCTACATAAACACTAGTGAGGGGCCTACTCAGAGGGGCTAAAATGTGAAATTTCTTGGATTAATTTAAGACTCTCAAACCATAATCATTATAACATTGTTTATTCGAAAACAGGAAATTTGAAAGATATATTATCTATAATGTGGAAATATGGATAATTTTAATCTAAAGTACCTGAAAATTTGCCAATTTAGGCCATTTTCACTGAAATTAACTTTTATTGAAAACGACCAGGCATATTTTTCTGAAATTCTGTTTATTCATAAACGAACTGGTGTGTATGTTTTTGATATGAAAATACTATTAGGTGGGACAAGGTGCTAATTTTATCACTACAGGCATCCACATACTCCCAGATCAGACAAATTTAGCGAAATGAATGGTAAAAATTTCGAAAAATCACAACATATAGCAAAAAAAATAAAATCGGTGACCATTATATTTTTTCATATCAAAAACATGCACCGGTCGGTATATAAATATACAAAATTATAGGAAAAAATATATCCCGTCGTTTTTGTTAAGAATTGATTTTAGTGAAAATGGCAAAAAAGTACCATTTTTTGAAGGTATTTTGATGATCAAAGGAATTCCACATTTTAGCCCCTCTGAGTGGCCGCTCACTAGAGCTTGTCCTCGATAAGTACCTGAGGGATATACATATGTCGATTTGTCGAGATACGCCAATTTTTCGAGATACTAAGTCCGTGAAGTCGACCAACAGTAAAAAAATGGACAGCCGAAATTAGTTCGGCCAACAATTTTTGCATTTTCCCAAAGGTTTTGCAAACGGTCCCTAAATTCACTATTGTCTAACCTGGTTTTGTCATTGCACTTTGCTGCCTAATCAAACAAATGCACATTATGACATACCAGCCGTCATAATGGACCAGGGCAATCATTAGGCAACGTTCTTAGACCAAACAGTCCGTCCAGAAGTAGGGGAACATGATATGATTGGAGACATAGGCCTATACTGAGATAAACGTAGGTTGTAGCATGTCGTCAAATGACTCTACATTGTCATATTATACATGTAGTTCTTCTCCCACATTATTGGATCCAACATATATTCCTTGTATGTTGTGCCAGACACAGTTGGAGATAATTGGTTGTCCAGAAAAGTCTAAACGACCAGACATCAGTGCAGGATATACCAGCTGATTTTATCGTAACAATTTTTCTCAAATTGGTCATCAAATACCTCCAATAGATATTCATCCACTTGATTAGGGTATCAAATTTTCCAACACGTTTCCTTGAAACCAAGGTCAGTGACATTCTTCTTGTTGTCTAAGATATTGACTAAAGTTTGTCTGTAGCTCATTCATTCCACAAACATGCTGATCTCGCCACTTGGTCTGGGTTCCTGGACTAGTTGCCTGTCATAGAAGTATCGCGTCCGAAACCTATCTATTTCCCACCGACCGCTTCTTGGGTTGAGTACACTCTCGGGCGAAGCAAACTTTCTTGCCACCGTTGAACATTCCATGTCAGATCTGGGTCGTCTCTGTGGTCTCTAGCCTCCAGCTGATAGATCCTTTTTCTGCCGCAGGAGTTTTTGAAGCTGCTTTGTTTGTCATTTTAGCCTGTTGTCCAAGCGTGACCACCTGGGTCTTACAAGGAGTGTCCTCTCCCTTCAGTTGTCTAGTCTTGAATCGACTACCAGGTTGACTGCCTTTGTCTATTTGATGCTAAAGTCAGTGCTTCTTTCAGGGTATCCAGTGGTTTTTGAGGACCAACAGTTGAATGTCGCGGTTCGTCATGCTGTTGCAAAAGTACATCTTCATGAGCAACTCCGTGTCACCATGTCTCAGGCAAGGTCGGACATTTCCAGGTCGGGCTCAGGCAGCTGTTAGTGTCCAGCCCGGTCTGGTAGCACTGGCTCGGGCTCTGGATATGTCTCCTCAGGCTTGGGATACCTCCCCCCCCCTCCCCCCCCCCCCCCCCCACATCTCAGGCAATCGGGTTCACGTGTGGGCTTTCTGGCTATTGCTGCTGGCCGGGTTGAAAGTCTGCTCACCTGCTTATAGCTGCTGCTTAGTCCCTCCCTCGGCTCCATCCATCTGAACTGGCACTCGACTGGTTTTGACTCCGGCCTTAACTGCTCACCCATCTGCTCAACGGGCTGATGATTTGGGCTCATCAATCAATTGATAAAACCAGCAGAGTGGTTAGGATGGGATTTTTTTCAGAAAGGTGCTATGGACCGCTCAAGTGAGACCATTTAACATTGAGTTGAATGGCCAATTCAGTTACTACAACATATCCATACGAGATAATGTATGAGACATGTCCCAGTGTTTTCACCGTGACTCGTAACGTGTTCGAGTGAAAACCTGTATAATGCAGAATACTATTTATTTATAGGTGGCGGTTTTGATCATACATGTAAGATACGAAGCAAGGTATCTGAAACATATTTATTATAAAGCGTACTCTGCTAGTACAGTTCTACTTGAAACGATGGAACTTCACGATACTTCAATTCCAGACTGGACTAACTGAACAATTTAAATGAGATTTCTGTCTGTCAAATCAGGTGTGATTAGGAGAATGCCTAAGCCAAGGAGTAGATACAGATACAGATTAGGGTAATGGAGCGATAGGGAATCTCATCAACTTGGTAACATATGTTTCATTGATGACATTGAATTCGAAGAACTTGGTTGGTTAGTGGTATTATTTTTCACAACTCACAACAGCTTTGAAATTTTGTCAATCACTGCGAACACTGGCATTTTTTTTATCATATAAGAAGTCGCATATATAGCGCATTTTCTGATGAACTTGAACTTGCATGAGGCGAGATGATCTTTGAATGGTGAAGCGACGGTTAGATCAAATAATTTTTTTTAAAAATAATGCAAATTCGCCTCTGGTTTATATGACCTCTAGGCCTATATCGGCTCTCGGACGGTACGTGATCATCTAAGGTTGTCAAATGAATTAACAAAGACGATTTGACACAGTGGACTTTTTATTAACAGAGTACACTAAGATCAATATCCAATACACATTTGAACGCAGTATTGACAATATGTGAACGAAGACATAATAGAAAGACATTCGCCGAAATTATTATTGTATCACATAATATTTCAAACATTGAATACATAACGCAGTAAAAATAGCAAGTACATAAAACACACATTAGAAAAGGAGCCCAGGACTTTGACACACGAATGTGCACGTATAGGCCTATATGTACACGCAAATTATCAACATTTTTATGTTTGACACAAATACGAAATTCATTTTATCAGGACACATAAATTTGATATCAAAGGAAAATGGTCCAATCTTATCATATCGATACCCATTGCTCACGACAGCACATTAACATCATATGTCAGATTCACTGTATATATTTAGAGTGTTCAATTGACACCAATCGTTCATGTTTACAATTTTTGAAAATGTGAGCGTTCGTCGATGTATTCACAAGTTCACACTTTACATGTATGTAAATGTACATGTATTGCCCGCGGGGCATTCAAACAATGAATTTTGTATCGTACGTACATGTACACAACATTAATAGAGTTTTCAGACATGACAATGACAATTGTACATATTTTTGGACATCAGCTCAACTTGTTTTCCCCGTTTTATAAAAATGGAGTTTCGATGCATCAGTCTTTGACACCAGATCTCGTTGAACTATAATATTAAATAACGTGAAAAATCATGTATACATTTATTCCTACATGTAAGTCGATGTGCTAAAAAAAAGCCTGGACCTGCAACTATACATGTAGTTTAACATATTTTTGTAATATACATGCGCGTACCCCCGTACATAGGTTCCAACTGCCAGTTATAATTATTGTTTCCTATGTTGTACGTAGGCTAGCTAGTACGTTCTGTGCAAGCGCTTCATTTGAAAACATGCATTGGGATTTTTTTCCCCCGGGATCATTTTCTTTGCATTGTTCACGACGTATTACTAATTTCAAGTTATCAATTAGAAGAGTGCTAAATTTTCTAGCAAACTGCCCGCGTTGTTTAGCGACCAGACGAAAACCGCATGTCCGGAATTACAAGTGCATATGATCGGACGAGACTTCAAAATGCGATAAACTGTGAGAGTCCTTGACTCGAAACTCGACTAGCGACTGGGACACGGTCGACAAGGACGTCTCCGTCGGTCTCTGCATCTCCAGGTCGTCCTCCTCGTCCGGAATGGGCGTCACCTTGCGCGAGACGGGCCTGAAGCGGTTGAGGCTCGTCAGGCTTTTCGTCACCCAGTCGGGCATCGACTCTTCCTTGGGCCGCCCTTCGAGCACTTGGTTAACGCAGGCGCGGAAGTGTCGTGGGATCTCGGCCGGGGGCGGCTGTCTCGCCAGGGCCTCGCGGAATATCGTCGTGATCCGAGTCGACTCCTCGGGCTTGACCTTCATGCAGAGTTCCTCGAGCTCGATCCGCTCCAGTTGAGTGATGGCGAATGTCTTTGGCGTGGGTGTGGTTGATAGCCAGGTGTAGTCAGCGCCGCCGCGGTTCTTGCGCTCGGAGACTTCTCGCTGGCGTTCGCGCTCGGCTGCGTCTTGCAACTGACCGTCCAGCTCCATGAGCAGTGAGTCGGCCACCATGACCGACTCGTTACGCTCGGGAGCCTGCTGACCAGAAAACGACTTGATCCACGTGCCCAGGGGCATGATGCCTCGCCTCGCAGCTGGAAAATATTACAATGAATATAGCGTGATCCGGATTGTTTATTTGAGAATTCACAAGCGTGGCAATTGGAGAACATGCTAAATATTAGGCCTATTGGTTCCCGTTAGGCCTAGGTCGAAACCATAAATGCCTCCTTAATTCCGTTGCGTACAAGTCAACTACGGAAACCTTATGAGTATGTATCATATTACGATATTACCAGTACAGACTTGAACATACATGTACATGATCCTTATATAACAAAAAATGTCTACAATCAAGCCTAAGTCACCGGAAATTTGCATCCATAAAGAAGAATGCACCAGAAAACTCTATTGATTTGTATGATTTGTCATGATGTACTTGTATATATTGTTCCTTATTATGATATATGACAAATATATTAATTATATAAGCTTTGTGGATAGGATCGCGATCTTTCCCTATTATATTATGTATGGAAATCGCCATTAAATGCTACTATACTATGTTCATGGAGTAAATTGGATAAAATGTTTTGTATATTAATTATTTATCATTGAGTGGCTGCAGCTCATAAGGCTAATAGGGGGTTTGATTGTATGCATGCACTTTATGTTATCATCGATGTCTGTTCATCATAAACATCTAAAAATACTACGTGTAGTCTAGTATATCGACCATGTTCAATGGGGGATTTTTGCTTTCTGATATCATCATTCTCCATGGGCTCCACTGGCATCATTAATACATGTTGGTCTATATGCATTTCTGCATGCTGGTATTTCATTATTTCCTCTACACAGGAGACATATCTACTTGTGCACGTTCGAAATCAGCGAGATATTGGCCAACGGACACTGATTCCTATTAATTAGAGAAGTACATTAGAGAAGTCAATTGCTTACCTCAGTGTTGCATCGGTCAAGTCTACAGCATATCTCTTTCAAGTTCCACTTCTCAAATCACAACACGTCCTTCCTCATGATTCCATCGCAATCACTGATCGAATCCGCAACGTTCCCCCAATGGATAGATGTCCAACGTACGAATGTAAATGGCTGCCTACGTCTTTGTTCGTCTTCGACAAAAATACACAGTACTGAAAATGTATCTGTGGAACTGGTAAATCACCCGGAGAAGCAAAATCGACAAAATACAACAACAGCGGAAGGTGTCAATATACGCTGGTGACAGTCTTCAGCCGGTATCTGCTCGTGTACCCTGCTAGCGAGGCCCGGCTCCCCACGTCGATGGACGGTACATGCTAATCACGTCGTCAGCTACACGTAGATGCTGGGCGTGGATGGGAGGTTGAATCTGAACCCCGCAGAGATCATTTTCCCCCGGCCGAGCCGTGCGTCTCTCGCGTTTTGCAGTGCCTATCTATAGGTGACTGAAGACACCCATGTAGCCACCAATATCGGCACACCTGTCCCTCACTGCCCATTCTATAATGGAGGTGGCATGGCCGTGGGGGTGCTGTAACGGGAAAGGAAGGGTGTATCCCTACGGGAAGAAAGGTTGATGTTGTAGTACGAGGAAGGGGGGGGGGTGTCATGGGGGAATCGGATATATAGCTCCCATGGGTCAGGCGATGATTTCAAGTGATCGTGATCGATATCGATTTGACAGTGCATTGAATGAACGGGGACGACACGCAGTGACGCCGATGTCTGAATCGCTGTCAGACTGTTTGTTGCTGCATGTATTGCGTGCACGGTGTGAATTACCCCCGACCGGATCAGCAACACGGTGCGGTACGTGGGAGGTAATCTAGGGGATGCAGGGTGGGAGGCTGTTGCAACAGCATTTCCCCCCTTTGCTGACCAAGCCGTCTGTCACAATAGTGTGGAAATGACTACATTAATAAAAGATGCCTGGAGTGCTTTTGATAATTGCATGCACCTTCAGCATATATATCTACTTAGTACTTATGGATATGATATAAACTACATGTAATTATCCGTGCAGACCCCATCACCGCACGCTGCAGCATGTAGGTGCAAGTCCGTGCTAGTATTGCCTAATTGCTAATTGCGGCTATAGATACACGACGCATAATCTATATGCAATAGGCCATAGCTCGTCATCTGAGAGGGGTGGATGATGATTTTATGGTCGCAATAGACTGAAGGATATGAACATTGCATATTCCTGGCGACAGAGATCTAGATGTATAATGTCTGTCTACCCTTCTTATGACACAGTTATCATAAATATCGGACACATGTATGTTATGATGGGCAATCCATACCTTTTAACAACGTCTTGTTATCTATAGAAAAGCAACTGCTAATGGTCAGTTATGAGATATACCTCTATCATGACAAATATGACAGGTTTAATTATTCTAATTGGTCCTCTGACTTTTAACATACATGTATAGTAGTAGTAAGTTTCAGACAATCAAGTATATACATAATGATGGTATAATATGGTATAATATGTAACATGTCTTCTTGTAGCCTGTACGTGCATGCAATTTGGTCCAAAACGAAAGGTCCGTGATTTTTATACACTCGCATCATGAACTTTTGGTTGGGACTTGAAATGATATTATAATAACACATCTCAAAATAGTATCGCGAATTGACATTTCTTTTGATGTATTCAAAAATAAATATTTGCTGTGTCAAATATCCTGCAAATGGTCAATATTTTCGACCCCGCATCTCATTTGCATGGAGATACAATCATATCCTTGACATAAAAATCAATCAAGCCAGGAACAAAACATTGAATGCAAATGTATTCTTGTTCTTTTGATAACGGAGACAGAGTAACGAATCATTAGATACCATAAGTGACAAAATATGTTAATTGTTTACGAAATTCACTTGTAATTTCCAAAGAGGGTGTCCTTATTGTCCCCGGTGGCGTTAAATATACAAATTGACACAAAGTTACTCAAAAGGTTAGTACTAGCGAAAATATTCGACATTCCTATGACCTGTTACCAATTTTGGCATCTTGAGAAAATTCTTCGAGATGCAATAAACATTATAAAAAATATATTTAGGAGGTCTTTTTCCAATGTACTGTGTGCTTGTCACAAATATTTGTTCACATTTTTGTGGAAAATAAAAAAGTACATTCTACCATGTAAATGACTTCTCTGAAATTGATAACATCAGGGATCGGCTGCCCACGTAAACACAATACACGTCTGCCCTCTGTGTGCTCAATATACAACTGAGTTTAAATGCTTTTTAAAAATTGACCAGTCATTTTTACGACCATGCTCGATTGCTCGCGTGCCCAGCCATCACCGTGCTCGTTAGGGGACTTCATGCAGTGGGTACATGCCTGCCAGCCAAGATACTGGTCCATCAAAATCAAAATTCAATCGTCCGAATACAAATACTAGAAAACGCGGAAAGAAAAGTGAATATTAAACAGCAGAAAAGGTTATTTGATTTTACTCAGACCGCTAGATCTGATGACGGAACGGAAGTGCTCGAAGTGCAATTGACCAATTTGTATTTTGTCGTTTTGATGCATCTGTAGATATCATTTAGAAGATGTCTATGGAAACGACAATAGACTGGCAGCTGTCTCAGCAAAGAGTCGACGATAAACACACAATTTTCAGAATGAGAACGGTGGTCTTGACATAGGAGGTCCACGGTGGAATATCGTCACGTCGCAGGGAGAGCAATGGAAAACTGGCACCCGATGGTTAATCCTCCATGACTATTCGTGAAGGTGACACATTCCACAAATTGACGAAAAGAAAATGTCGAAGTTTGCGTGGTGTCTCTCCAGCCTATTTATGACTGTTACACTGGCGCTATTGTTTTCTGGATATTTGGGAGTATCTCGGGATCTAGCTAGCCACGGTGACAACCACGACTTACGCGTAGAGCGGTCTGTCGGAGCGGGCAGTGAAAGTCGAACAGTCGTTGTTGGGAAAAATGGGAGAACGGATGTAACAGATTCTATGATCAGGGATATTGCTCAAATACAAAACGTCGCTCATGCTTTCGCTGTCACTCCTGAGTTAAGGAGCTCGGATGTATCTGGGATTGTTACGACATCTCGAGGAAATGCACAGAGTAGTGACAATATATATCCTGAGTGGGTGTATGACGTCATAAACTCTCAACCTGGTATGCAAATCCAGGCACCAAAAAGCCGAAACAACGGGAAAGGAACAGGTGATAAGGCTGCTAGCAAAGAGGCCAACCAATCCTTGTCACCAATGAGCAATGGTACAAAACCAACAAGTGGCGACAATAAACCCGTCAATCAGAAGAAAGCTAGAAAAGTTGTTCACAGTATTGGACTTGACTCGACCACACCGTTTGGAAAAAGCCGAGCTGCGAGAAGAGGAAAAAAGAAGAAAAGTCACGGAATCACCTTTTCAAATGTCGGGAAAATCAAGAAAAACAGTATCATTCCAAAACTCAAAACCAAGAGCACTGGAGTAACCTCCGGCGTAAACTCCAACTTTCCAAAGACAAATACCAGGAAAGCCAAAAAGAAGAGAAAGCATGGCATAACATTTTCCAATCTCCAGAAAGATGACAAAATAGCTGACATTTTGAACAAAACAAGGAACGGCACCAGACAGCTGACAGTTGAAGATAGGTTGAAGGTAATAGCAAAGCAGTTCGGGTCTGGCAGTGCGATTACGAAGAAAGCTGACCCGCCGAATAATTATGAAAACTACGGTGACAACAGCTACCCAACGAACCACAATAGCGAGGCCGATAACTATTACAATACCGGCAATTATGGTGGAATTGAAGGTGGGAACTCGATTGGCGACTATGATCATTATGGGGGTGACTATGATAGCAGTGATCTCAGTGTGAGAGGAGTCAACCCAGATGACTCCAAAAGTGCACCAAATCGTCGCAATCAGAAGGATGACGATGATGACTACTATGGTTATGGAGATGAACTGGATGAGGACGCCAGCATCGGCGGCGTGGACTATGTTGAGATGGGGGATGAGGACTTGGCCTATGACGACAGCGACGAGAGTCTCAAGGTCAAACGGCGTAGGCGAATGGAAGAAGCAATGAAGAGGCGATTTCAGTACCGGTTGATAAACCCTTCGTCACGACGACGAACGAGGCATGGACCCCGAAAGAGATCAACAAGTTCCCGAAGAGTTTCAGGTGCCCAGGATAAGTTAGGGAAATTCCTCTCCAAGAAACTGTCGATGTCGAAGAAGCGTAGGCCTTCTCATCAGAAAGGACCAATGGGTAAGATGGGCTATTTTCCAATGATGTCCAATGGTATGGTTGCCCAACAAAACGGTTACGTTCCGGCGAACAGTATCAGTGTACCAGTGCAACCACAAATGCAACGGTTGATACAGCAGCCACAACCCCAAGTATACAGTCCTCCAGTTCAGCAGCCCGTTGTTCACAGTCAGCCAATGATACAACGACCACTTCCTAGACCATTGCCGAGGGTTGTAGCTCCACGACCTCCACAGCCAGTGCCTCTTCCTGTTACACCTCCAACGCCCATTCCAGTCCGTAGGGTCGTGAAGCATTCCCCACATGCCCCAGTTCTGCCACCCCAGATAAATGTCATAGTGAACCCACCGGCTCCTGACAAACCTGATATCGAGATGGCATCTCCAACACAGCGTGACATGAGAGACCCCATGATGACAAGTCAAATGATGCAAAACTTGTATTCCTCGTCAAGTTTGGGACTTCCACCAAAATTGCCAAGTTCTATAGTTTCATCTCAGCAAACCTCGAGTATGGAGAATTCCCCCTTCTTAAACCAACTGCTTCAGGCCTCTGATGGTACAGTGGAAAGGATGTTCAGCAACATGCTTCAATCTTCTGATGGGAGAACGAGACAAAACAATAAACATTCAAGTAGGTTCCAGCACAATCAACCAACAGGATACAACTTCAACTCAAGACAACAAAGTCCACAATCTGCAAGCTCTCCGGACCAAAGTTTCTTCGATATGCTGGCTTCAGCGTTGGTAACACATGCCACCAGCACGAACACCCAGAACCCTCAAAGCAATAACAAGAACACCAATAGATATAACTCAGATGAAGTATGGCCCACGCCGTTAGGAACCTACCTAGTGCCTCAGCCAATAGTTGTCAAGCAGGAATCACCGAAACCTACTGCACCTCCCGCGCCACCATCACTCATCCAATACGTGCTCCCAGCCCAGGCATCACCGCCGAGTCCACAACAGTCAGCCTACCAACCCATGGTCATAACCACGCCCAACAGAACGCCATCAATCTCCTCGCAGACAATGCAGCAGCTGAATCAGCAAGCTCTAGCGCAGGCGTACGCGCAACTCTCTGAGGAGCTCAACTCGGGATCCAGCAACGTCGTTCCAATGTCCACAATGACTCGAACTAGGAGACTCCCAGCTCCGATGACGCTTGCCTCCCCAGTGATAGCCTCTGCTCCTAGGATACCCCTACAAACCATGCTGACGACCGACTATGTCTCTACCGTCCATCAGCCACGTGTCCAAACCCCGATGATCATCAGCTCATCCCAGCCACGTACTCCAATAATCCAATCCCCGGTGGTTTACAGTGGCTCGCCTGTAGGCATGTCCAGTTCTAACCAGATGATGCCCAACTTGATGACGATCATGTTCGCCAAAGAGCAGAAGGACGGCACAGGAGGAGGCCCGCCCAGTGCAAGAAGTCAGAGAGGAAGGGATGGACCTCGGCCGCCACCACCATCATCCAGGAGCAGACCCAGGGTCCCAGTACATAGACCGCCAAATCGTGGATGATACTTGACAAATTGTCCTCTGAGAAAATCCAGGGTATAGCGGTCAGGTTACTTCAACTTATCTTATTCCCGTCCGAGTGTGTAAAATGTGTAAAACCGGTAGCATGGTATCCTACCGTATCAGCTAATCATACTACATGTAACGAATAGTATCAGTAATTTGACAGGAAGAGTGACGGTAACCGTAAGACCCACACAATTTCCCTTATGAGTTCCTGATATCGCTGAGTCAGAAGGGTACAATCAGGTACGTGTCCCGTATACGTAAATACTATATGACACGAATTATAGGAATTGGATAAAATGGCAAGTGTTGATAAACTAATTGCGTTATTTTGATTTATTCGTCAAAAATATATTCTTAGCTTCAAACGACTTGTACATACATATAACTAAAACGCTTGTGAATAGCTATACATAGATGTCTCGAATTTGTATGAGTGTTGTACAGTGTCCTGGTGTATTGGACATATAATAAATTGGAAAATATATAAAAGCGAACTTATGCTGAATATTGTTTTCAATGATACACGTCATAAACGAAAGCGACAACCTGTAGTTCATCGGCATATTACTTGATAATTCAACCAAATTGTACAGTTAGGTCTCATACACCCATACTTAGAAGTTCTTGACAAGCATTAAAATTTAATTAAATTTCGTTGTTTCAGCAATTTTATTCTCGAGGGAAACAGTTTTATTCAGAAGTTTTCTTGCTAAAATAAATCAATTCGATCAAAATCGCGAATTAAATTATATATCGAAAATATATTTGAGCAATTTAATTCGAGTTTTATTGTTTCAGCAATTTTATTAGCAAATTTTATTATTTGGAATAAATCCGGATGGAAAAAAACATAACTCACCGCTAGACTCAGATCAAGCATGTTATTGAGGTATAGTAGTGAAGGTCAAGTTCAATGTCACCAAAGGTCCACCATAATTATGATTTTGTATATGCCCATAATGCAAACATACGATATGTCTGTATTCAGTATGTCTGCAGAGGCGGATTCACATAACTCATGTCAAATGTGACCTCGAGGCTTGAGATTCACCAATCTACGTCATCTGACGTCAAATTCAAGGTCACCAAAAGATCCAGCATATGAGACCTAACTATGTGATCCAACATATGTGACTGCTCATAATAAAACCTAAGTCCTATCTACATGCACTTTGTCTGGAGATGCCAACACAAATAATGTTTCAGATCAAACACGACCTTGAGATTTAGAACTCAAGTTCTTCTCAGGCCAACTTCGAGGTCATCAAAAGATCCAACATACATGATTCATATATGGTCACAATACGAACCTAAGCACTATCTACAAGCGTTTTGTCTGCAGAGGCCAACTTACACGTTTCACGTTAACTATGACCTTGAGATTTGAGGTCAAATTCAAGGTCACCAATAGATCCGTCATACATGACTACCTATATGCTCATAATACATTTTAAAGCTCTATCTACAAAATAAATGTCTGCATGGGCCAATCTCCACGTAAGATGTGACCTTGAACTTTTCATCCGAGGTCAACTTCAAGGTCACCCCAAAAATCAATCATATGACTTCCTATATGCTCATAATACACAACCAAGCTCTATCTTCAGAAGTTTCGTCTCCAATGACCAAATTACACATCTCCAGGTAGTCTTGAATATAGTCTTCAGGTAGTCTTGGAATATTTAAGGTCATCTGTGATCAAGTTCAAGGTCACCAAAAGATGAACCATATATGATTTCCTAAGTTCCTGTATCCTCGTAATATAAACTTAACCTCTGCCTCGAACCATGCTGTGTCCAAAAGCTATTTAGTGCATTTTAGGCTTTTGGGGACTTTCAGGCCCAATAGGGCTACTCTGGCTTTTTTAGCGTTGATTTGTGCCAAATTCACTATTTTGGGAAAATAATTGGCCGCCAAATCAGCATAAACGATTCAATCCAAAAAGTGGGAAAAACATCACAGTATATTAACCGGAGGGAATGTTTTGGTAAATTTGTAGAATGACTCATCAAGCCCGAAAAGTTAAGTTATTCGTCGGACGGACTAGGATGGACAACGAGAAAGCACTCATGGGTCAGTAAGCTGAAACATTAGCCCTAGGGTAAAGAAAAATTACCGGAGAAATGTATAGTGTCAGACATACAACGTTTTTCAGTAAAATTGTTGCTTTAACATACCAAATCCACTTAATCTCTACATCACCGAAAGAACCATTTGCTCATAATACAAATCTAAGATCCATCTAAAAACATTAGTGGCTAAAGAATTCCATGGGTGAATTTTTCCTCTCTGGAAATAGGCCAAAATTTAATGTGAAGACGTGTTTGATGAACTGAACAGGAGCTAATGTCGTACACTACATACAAAGCAACGCGAGGATACAAAGTGATGAGTACGGATCATCGTAGTTCTCCTGGCAATACAGTACAGAAAATAGATTTGAAAATTGGACAATTAGCTATTGGAATAGTCGAGTCATGACTTCAAGATAACACGTTGTGATGCCAGACCATCCTGACCGAAAGCTGGATGTTTGTCTGTCAGAAAGGAACAACTCGTCATTACATACAAAGCACTTTATTTTCTTTAAAATTCACATTCGCACGTACAAAGCAACTGGTACGAACCGAAACATACAAATTTTCTTGCAAAACTGCACCAAGATATTTTCCATTCCCAATTTACACATCATGTTTGATGGCTAAACGTCTTTGAATTCCATCGTACATTACCATAACCTGTCAGATCTGTTTACATGATCGTGTCATAAATCATAACAGCATCTTGGATGAAACCATAGGAGGGCATGTGTACACACCTTAAACAATCAACTTGAGCAGTTGTCTCCAAAGAATTTTCTGCTCAAGTTTCAAAAACAGGTCAGTCACATGACCTTTTCCACTGGCTATCAGCCAAAATGCCAAGCATGGCCACAGCCGGCCTCCAGCATTGAATTACCAATTTATTGCTCAAGTAAACTGGAGTCGATGCCAAGAGCAGGCATGAACAAGTCACACTTGACCTGTTCTAGCCATTTAATTATGTGTGGATGACCGCTGAATGCAGCTAAACTTGGTGATTTGAGGAAAACAAACTACAGACATTTTGTTCGCAATTTTCCTCAAAGCACCAAACGCCTCCACAGTACTAGTAAGCTGACAGTACACTGGTACCCTTGTCAACTTTGATTTTGGAATGGTCAAAATACGCGAATTGAATCAGGCAAATCTGGCAGAACCACCAGAACCAATTACAGTGGATGTACCAATTCATTTCAATCCATATATTGTTCACTAATTTTCTACCGTATAGCAAAGATCACATGACGATAAATGCATAACTTTTCGTTCACTGTCCTTCGATCACACTACCACAACTCGCCATCTCTCTCCTTGGCAGGCACTTCGATAACTCGGGGCTTGTCGATGATTCGGGCGGATCTGGTTCCCTTCTCGACGATGCCGATGATCCAGGCTTGGTAACCCTCCTGCTTCTCGATGTCCTTGCAGAATGCTGCAGCCTGTTCTCTTGGCAGCGCAATCAACAACCCACCTGTTAATTTGAAAAAAAAGGTATGACTTTGAAATATAATCTACGATACATTGTACATACCGGTAGTTGAAATAGTGAGTGAGGTAAGTGTATGTAATTATCAAAACTTCCACACTTCTGACCTGATGTTTCAGCAGATCTGCCCTGCAGCAGCCCAAACATATTCCCGCAGGCTTTGGTGACCGCGGCCATCTTGGCAATGATTGGCAGGTTGTGAATGACGAAGCCGATCTCGTTCTTCTGGATACGGGCCAGATTGTTAGCGTGGCCGAGCAGTCCGAATCCCGTCACGTCTGTCGCTCCATGGGCATTGTACTTGTGCATCAGGCGTGCAGCTGTATGGTCACAAAATTGACATCCATAAGGTTTTGTTGTATACAGGTGACAGTACACCATTGATAGTAATGTCCCTGTAAGATAAGACCACCTTTTGCAGGAAAAATGAGGTCTTATCTCACAGGAAGTCTTATTTCACAGGTTCTTTTACATGTTAAATTGATCTTTCGGGAATACAAAAAAGTCCTTACAGACAGGGAAGTCTTATTTCGGAGGTGTCTTATCTTACAGGGACCACTGTATAGTCCTACATTGTAAGCTTTGGATTGTTTCCAACCCATAATACTGACCTGTCCTGTTGAGTCTGGCCATGCTGAACATGGCCCGCTGGTAAGCCTTTCGTACATCATCCTCACTGACGACAAGCTTGATGCGGTTCCAGCGCTCTGGTTGGTCCAGCCACTGGTACGCATTCACAGCGACCTGGGTCCCCAGCGGTTTGGTCAGCACAAGCACGTCCCCAACCACAGCGTTGTCTGGCCTGGGGAATACATAATAAAACATGAAACACTGGAGAGAATTGTCCGATAAGGAGTGAGATGGCATTTCAACCGAAAGAAATTACGAATACCTCAATAAACACGTCATGCTACTATTTGTTTTAAGGCCATTACCCATGATTCTGCAAAAATGCCAATATTTGTATTTTACATACATGATGAACTCGTTGGGTTGACAAACACTGGTAGCCACGCCTCCAATAGTCATCCATGGGTTGATCACGGTCTGTCCTCCATTCACACTTGTCCCAGCATCATTCGCACAGTCCTACAGGGAGAAAATTATTCGATAAATGTCAGATTCTATCAAACATGTTTAGCACACGAAAGAGGAAGATTGGAGCAATGTAGGATCACCTTGAAGCCTCTGATGATGAGTGGCACGACCACATCTCGCTCCTTGTCGGACATCTTTTGGCTGGGTGCCAGCAGCATCAGCATGTTGTCACACTCAGTCACGCCAAGTGCGTACAGATCACTCAGTACGTTGGCGCAAGCGATCTTACCCTAAGGCACAAGACCAATCATAAATAAAGTCTACAACCCCACCCACCACCTTCCCTTTCTTTTCTATATGATATTTCAGGATTACATGTATGCATGCTGCCATGCTCAAGGTAATTGGTACAATTGATGACTTGTTTTCTACTTCTTTAGCAGCAGACTGATTAGGAACTTCCATTTTTTATTGCAAGCTCTTACAACAATTTCGTATTAGTGAAATTACGAAATATTAGGAATCATTCCACTCAAGGGATCACGGAGATATATCGCCACCATTAAACCTCATACCATCATGTAAGGATCATCAACCAAAGGATAGAAAAAGTCTGTAGTTTGTACGAGCGAGAGTCCACCATGTCGCAGAGGAGTGACACTGGAGTCCATACCAATCCCTGAAATAAACCAGTCTCAAAATGAGAAATCAGCTTCAAATTTTACTCTGTCTCCAATAGGTGTCTGCTCGAACTTTGGAAGTACTAGTGAGCAGTCACAAAATATTATTGTGTGATATTTACTAGAAATCAGTACATGATTTGTATTTTGCATTAATATATTAGGGCCCACTTAGTACTTGTTGAGTTATTACATTTTGCCCCCAGATGATAGTAGTAATTGCATGGTGCATATTGCTGATTGATGTTTGTGTCACCCCACAAGTGCAGCAAAGAATGATTTCAGTAGTCTACAACTGACACGGGTCACACAGCCACTAGAACTATAGAGACATAATATCGGCTTACATGTAAAATGAAGTGGTAAATTAATGCTGTTACAATAACTATCCAACTGTAGACTCAATGCCTAGGTTCTATTACATGCCGACCAAAAGTTGACATGTTTAACTTGCCAATTGCAATAGTATTTATTCTATACCTACATCAGGCTACATGTCACTGATATGTGACATGATGTGCTTTGCTATATGTTCATATATAACGAACAAATACTGTATAATCGCGCATATAAGGACACTGTCCTTATATTCGAGCCTGTCCTTATATTCAAATATAAAAAGATGTCCATATATTCGAGAAGGTTTACTTTTTTCACGCCATACAGTAATATTCGTTTATAAGGACACCCATGTACTTATATTCGAGACACTTGGGTTTTGGCGCCTAAAACGCAAAGGTGTTCCGAATATAAGAACACTCATTGCACATGCTATCACGTGCTGACAGGCTTACGACCACTGTCAATAATATATGTACACAAGGTTATTGGGGGCTCATTGAAAATAGGCCCTCAATACCTACTTAAGCCAACACACGTAATTTGACATCAGTGGTGGTTATGACCTGTCTAGGCTATGCACACGAAGGTTAATGTGGCTATTGTTTAATTTAGCTTACCATGTTCTTATATGCGGGTTATTGCTAATATTGGGGGTGTCCTGGTGTCCTTATCTTCGAATATAACATGTCCCTGTAATTGAGACACTTCGTTTTTTTTGGTGAGAGCCCCAAAACGCAATATTCCGGATATTGTCCTTATATGACCGATTATACGGGGCGTTTATTTTGAGGATAATTGGATCATACGTAACCAAAAGAGTCCTCATACTTATAGTCAATCAACATTTTGAACTTGGCAATGATGATATTGACGAGGGATATGGGAATACACAACAGCACGTGGGTATGTTTACATTTGATGGGATGGACAGACAGGAAATCATGTGTGCGGACAAATATATGCAAATTAGCCGGGCCGGCCATCTTGAAAAATTGAGAACCGAAGGCAACCAGTTTCGAAATTCGACCACCAGTATCAATGATGCCTTTGATAATATTATAAAATCACCAGAAAATATTTAAACGCTGATATTTCATCTCAGTAACCATAAAATTCGACTAACTAACATGTCCTGTGCTTTTAATGGACAGAAAATGATATTACGAAATTCGGAAATCGGTCAATGGCGGCTCGCCTTTCGAGCAATCGACCACCTTCACTCACCAATATGTGGTCCGGTGCTAACATATTGGAAGTGCGATTGTTCCGACTCTGAAGTGCCTTCCTGATTGCTGTTAAGTCCCTCGAGAAGTTTGAGCAGAACTTCTTGAGGGACCTTACACCCTCATCCTTTCAGGTCGGCGAACTTCGTGAGTCGGAAACCGGCTTCCAAATCATGCGCGGTGGGATCAAAGGGTCTTCGCATCGTTGCCATTTTCTTCGCCTCTCGTCGATAAAAACACCTGAAAAATGCAATCAAATTTCACCCTAACAAATATTAATCACATTGCAAATCTTCTTCGCAATTGTTATGAAGTAAAAGTCCAAGAAATGATCGATAATTTACCGGTGCTTCTGATGAAAAGTGGAAGAGTGAAAATGGCAGACCTCCCTATCTTCCTGCGAGGACCACGCTGTGCGTCACAAGTGCCCGTATGTTCTATATCGGCCAATGGTAGCGGCGCACGCGCTCTCGTGCTGACCTACTTCACGAGACACTCGGGGAGCGTTTCATTTTCCAAAGGGAGCACCGCTTTGACCAACATTGATTCAAACGGGCGCCAAGAACAACGGAAGGATGTTCCTTGTCCACGGGGTGAAGCTAGTCAATCCCAGATGGGGGTTCTATTATATGTTGGCGTTCAATAACACGAGTATGAGCACCAAATTCCCTACAGGCTATAAATTGTGGGATAATAGCTCTGAATCTTCCCTCACCATTATGTGACCCCATTGTCAAGTCGTCATTTAAAACTAAAACAAAAACTTTTATATGCGCTATCCCAGTCATCACCCTTTCATGCCATGTACGCCTATATCTGTGTTATATTCCATACTGTAGGCCTATACCATTAATTGTCTATTGTATTTATATGTTGTATCAAATGTTGATTTCTCTGAATAGGCCTAAATCAAATAAAAAATCAAAGATATAAACTCAATATCTAACAAAACCTTTCATTCACGATTCATACAAAATGACAACCCTCACGCGTTGTCTAAGTGAAATCTAAGTGAAATGAGCTCAAAACTATATGGCCCCTGAAAAACAATTTTAACAAAAAAAATGCAAAATAAATAATAGATCTAAATCTTTAAAACTTTTTTTATATATTATCTAGATTTATATTGTAAAAATTCTAGGCCCAATCAGATATATTCTACGTAGGCCCTACAATAAATAGCCAAAATAAACAATTAGCCCAAAGTCTAAGATAGGTTACCGGACAATTTTGGTTTGGCCATGGCAGCATTGGCAGGTAACAGACCTTTTACCAATCAAGGTTCGCAGTGTAAACATATGACCTTGGGTCAAGGTCATCCGTATGAACTTCGATGTTACCATTACATGTATGTGTGCGGCATTTGATATTCTATATGTTGGGTGGAATCGTTTAGGCCGCTAAGGTCAATTTACACATTCCAAGTCAGACATTTGGCACTCAAGGTCATCTGACGTCAAGTTCAAGGTCATCATTAGTTGTGCCATATATGTCTTCCTATATGTTCATAATGCAAACATGAGCTCTATCTGCAAGCATTTCATCTATAGAGGCAAATCTGGGCATTTTTTGACCCCAAAATGGCGGTTTTGACCTTTCAAGGTCATCGAAGGTCGAATTCAAGGTCACCACACAAGTCGCCATATATGACTTCCCATTTGAAAATGCCAATTTCTAAGCTCTATCTTCAAGCGTTCTATGAGTACAGTCCTGACAGCTCCCAGTATGAAGGAAAAAAGTGCCGAAAATTTTCCAAGTCCAAAATTTTTTTCAAAGGGTGAAAAAATTTTTTTGCCCTAGAAATGGCCCAAAATGAATAGTCATGCTATTTTGGGGCGAACAAATTTTTTTTCGCCGACCCGCCAAAAATTCAAAATCGGAGCTCAATTTCGGCCTCCTGGCACTAGACAAACTAGTCTAGGGGTATCTTGGGTTGAGACGTCCCCTAGTGTCAAATTTTTTTTCGCCGACTCGACACTCGGCACTTCCTGTTTGGCTGTATCTTGGAAACGGTGTGTCGTAGAGCGAAACGGAGCTCAATTTCGGCCTCTTGGCACTAGACAAACTAGTCTAGGGGTATCTTGGGTCGAGACGACCCCTAGTGTCAAATTTTTTTCCCCGACTCGGGACTTCCTGTTTGGCCGTCTCTCGGAAACGGTGCGTCGTAGAGCGAAACGGAGCTCAATTTCGGCCTCGTGGCTCTAGACAAACTAGGCTAGGGGGTATCTTGGGTCGAGATGACCCCTGGTGTCGAATTTTTTTTCTCCGACTCGGCACTTCCTGTTCGGAAACGGTGCGTCGTAGAGCGAAACGGAGCTTAATTTTGGCCTCGTAGCACTAGACACACTACGCTTAGGGGTATCTTGGGTCGAGATGTACCCTGGTGTTGAATTTATTTTCGCCGACTCTGCACTGCGTTTTTGGTCGTATCTCGGAAGCGGTGCGTCGTAGAGCGAAACGGAGCTTAAATTCGGCCTCCCCACACTAGACTAAGTAGTCTAGGGGGTTTATTGGGTCGAGATGACCCCTGGTGTCGCATTTTTTTCTCCGACTCGGCACTCCCTGTTTGGCCATATCTTTCATCTTGGAAACGGTGCAGCATAGAATGAAACAAAGCTTCGGCCTCCTGGCACTAGACAAACTAGTCTAGGGGGTATATTGGGTATAGACGACTCCTGGTGTTGAAGTTTTCTTCCATTCAATGTTTTCAATATCTCAGAAATGGGGCGTCATAGAGCAAAACGGGTGTTATTTTCAGACTCGTCGCTCTATACAAACATGTCTAAAGAATATCAGGGATGAAATTTTTCTGTTAATTCAGCATTCTTCATTTTCGTCGATATCTCAGGCACGGTGTGTCATAAAGCAGAATGGACAGTCTATACGAAGATGCCTAAGGGGTATGTCAGTAAAACTTTGATCACGGACGTTTTCAGAGTCATCATGGTTCTAGACCTGGTCTCTTAGTTATATGTTAGGTAGAAATAGAGCTTCACACGAAATGCCCCAAGGCATCTTTAGGCCTTGACGTCTAGTTTAGCATAAAGTTAATAGTCCCAAATTGAAATGGGAAGTCCAAGATCATCACAAAAATTAGCCCAAAGGCTAAGATAGGTTACCGGACAATTTTGGTTTGGCCATGGCAGCATTGGCAGGTAACAGACCTTGAGATTTACCAATCAAGGTTTGCAGTGTAAACATATGACCTTGGGATTTACCAATCAAGGTCATCCGTATGAACTTCGATGTAACCATTACATGTATGTGTGCGGCATTTGATATTCTATATGTTGGGTGGAATCGTTTAGGCCGCTCAGGTCAATTTACACATTCCAAGTCAGACATTTGGCACTCAAGGTCATCTGACGTCAAGTTCAAGGTCATCATTAGTTGTGCCATATATGTCTTCCTATATGTTCATAATGCAAACATGAGCTCTATCTGCAAGCATTTCATCTACAAAGGCAAATCTGGGCATTTTTTGACCCCAAAATGGCTGTTTTGACCTTTCAAGGTCATCCAAGGTCAAATTCAAGGTCACCACACAAGTCGCCATATATGACTTCCCATTTGAAAGTGCCAATTTCTAAGCTCTATCTTCAAGCGTTCTATGAGTACAGTCCTGACAGCTCCCATTATGAAGGAAAAAAGTGCCGAAAATTTTCCAAGTCCAAAATTTTTTTCAAAGGGTGAAAATTTTTTTTTGCCTAGAAATGGCCCAAAATGGATAGTAATGTTATTTGGGGCGAAAAAATTTTTTTTCGCCGACTCGTCAAAAATTCAAAATGGCCGCCACACTGAGATCGGCGATTCAAGGGCAACAAAACTTATACACGTCACAGAGGTATATAAGAGGAATCTTTTTAAGCAAAAATCTCAAAACTGATCAGAGAGTTTTTGAGAAAATACAGACCAGGTGCGAATTTGAGCGTTTTTCGACCCCAAAATGGCTGTTTTGACCTTTCAAGGTCATCCAAGGTCAAATTCAAGGTCACCACACAAGTCGCCATATATGACTTCCCATTTGAAAGTGCCAATTTCTAAGCTCTATCTTCAAGCGTTCTATGAGTACAGTTCGGACAGCTCCCATTATGAAGGGAAAAAGTGCCGAAAATTTTCTAAGTCCAAAATTTTTTTCAAAGGGTGAAAATTTTTTTTTGCTCTAGAAATGGCCCAAAATGGATAGTAATGCGATCTGGGGCGAAAAATTTTTTTTTCGCCGACCCGCCAAAAATTCAAAATGGCCGCCACACGGAAACCGGCAGATTTAGGGCAACCAAACTTATACATATCACAGAGGTATATGAGGGGAATCTTTTGAAACCAAAAACTCAAAACTGATCAAACAGTTTTTGAGAAAATGGCCGTCAAAGTTTAAAATTGAGCGTTTTTCGACAAAAACGGCCGCCATTTTGAAAAAAATGCGAAAATCAAAAAACAAAAAAATACCTCCTTCTCAAAATATTTTTAGGCATTTTTGTGCAAAATTTCAGAAAGATTCGATCGTTAACTTTAAAGATAAAAATGTTAACGCCGGACGGACGGACGGACGGACGGACGACGGACGCAACGCCATGCCAATAGGTTATCGGACCAAAGGTCCGGTAACCTAAAAACGATTGGTTTCGTGTGACAGCCCTTCCCAACAAAACTTCCAAATATTATCGAGATTCGTCAAAAATTGCCATCTATAGAGCGCTCACAAGCCATGTGTCTCAAACAGGCTGTTTTCAATGCAAAATGTGTCCCCAAACGACCAATTCAGTTGCCACGGCAACCAAAATCGATTGGTGTCGGGATCTTACCATAATATATGTGCCTGCAAAAAATAATGGTGATCGGGTGAGAATTGCGGCCTGTAACGCGTTCACAAGCCATGTGTCTCAAACAGGCTGTTTTCAATGCAAAATGTGTCCCCAAACGACCAATTCAGTTGCGACGGCAACCAAAATCGATTGGTGTCAGGATCTTACCATAATATATGTGCCTGCAAAAAATAATGGTGATCGGGTGAGAATTGTGGCCTGTAGCGCGTTCACAAGAAAATCTCTGCGGACGCGGACGCGGACACGGACGCGGACGCGGACGACGAAGCCAAATCCATAGTATCCACCGAACTTTGTTCGGGGGATACAATAATGCATCAAGAAACTTGTTTTCTCGGTGAATACATCATCAGCATGACATGGTAAATAGCGTTAATAAACATGAGCATAACATCGCCAAATTAAATCCACACGGACATGCTGAAGTATGCATCACATGAACATTAGTATAGGCATAATGTTACACATTTACAGTATCTCATTCACTATTCGAGCAAAACAAAATATTTTTGCCTGAATCATACATGTATGTGACTTTAAAAAGTAATACAACTTAACACAATCTCTCACTCACAATACATATCTATATCATTATTTACAGAATGTCCTACGAAGATCCCGAGCTGATGGTATTTGATGTAAAAGCAGTGATCAATGATCTTTTATTTGATCACCATGATGACTGGGCACAGATGCATATTGTCGATTTATTCTTTGAAATGTTAGATGATACCGTACATGTATTTGTCAACGCATTGAAAAGTGCAGTACGGAATGTTTGTCATCGCCATGCCGCCGTGTGCAAGGAAACCGGGTTTGATGGAAAGATTAGTGTTGTTCAGATGGCTCGAGGAGTGAGGAAAGAGATGGATGCATTCATAGGCCTACATGAAAATCTTGATGTGCCACAGTGCTACCACAAGTTAGATGAATATTTGTGGTATTTGGAATGAGACCAAAATGTGTTGTTTTGTAATTGGTACATGAAATGAGGCAAAAGTGTAGTTAATGTTGTTAGTACCTTGAATGAGTCAAAAATGTTGTCGACGTAGTTAAATAGTTGGTTCTTGAAACTTTCAATACAAAGGTGATCGATGTTCGATGTTTATTCGATGATACATGATATACTGTATATGTTTGTTCTCAGACACAAGTCCATGTTAAGAAATAAGCTATAATGTCCTCATACATGTGGAGGTTACAATTTGCGTTACATGCTTTTTTTAAAAACCTGAAAATAGGTCAAAGTTTCCCGACAGTTTTCCAGCTTCTTCCGTGTGGGTCGAATTTGGCAGACATAGGTCGGTTTTTACCGGCACACCCCCACATCATTTTGCGTTGGTTTCTTAAAAACGTGTTAGATGTATATAAAGAAATTAGCCCAAAGGCTAAGATAGGTTACCGGACAATTTTGGTTTGGCCATGGCAGCATTGGCAGGTAACAGACCTTGAGATTTACCAATCAAGGTTCGCAGTGTAAACATATGACCTTGGGATTTACCAATCAAGGTCATCCGTATGAACTTCGATGTAACCATTACATGTATGTGTGCGGCATTTGATATTCTATATGTTAGGTGGAAACGTTTAGGCCGCTCAGGTCAATTTACACATTCCAAGTCAGACATTTGGCACTCAAGGTCATCTGACGTCAAGTTCAAGGTCATCATTAGTTGTGCCATATATGTCTTCCTATATGTTCATAATGCAAACAGGAGCTCTATCTGCAAGCATTTCATCTACAAAGGCAAATCTGGGCATTTTTTGACCCCAAAATGGCTGTTTTGACCTTTCAAGGTCATCCAAGGTCAAATTCAAGGTCACCACACAAGTCGCCATATATGACTTCCCATTTGAAAGTGCCAATTTCTAAGCTCTATCTTCAAGCGTTCTATGAGTACAGTCCTGACAGCTCCCATTATGAAGGAAAAAAGTGCCGAAAATTTTCAAAGTCCCAAATTTTTTTCAAAGGGTGAAAATTTTTTTTTGCCTAGAAATGGCCCAAAATGGATAGTAATGTTATTTGGGGCGAAAAATTTTTTTTTCGCCGACTCGTCAAAAATTCAAAATGGCCGCCACACTGAGATCGGCGATTCAAGGGCAACAAAACTTATACACGTCGCAGAGGTATATAAGAGGAATCTTTTTAAGCAAAAATCTCAAAACTGATCAGACAGTTTTTGAGAAAATACAGACCAGGTGCAAATTTGAGCGTTTTTCGACCCAAAAATGGCTGTTTTGACCTTTCAAGGTCATCCAAGGTCAAATTCAAGGTCACCACACAAGTCGCCATATATGACTTCCCATTTGAAAGTGCCAATTTCTAAGCTCTATCTTCAAGCGTTCTATGAGTACAGTCCGGACAGCTCCCATTATGAAGGGAAAAAGTGCCGAAAATTTTCTAAGTCCAAAATTTTTTTCAAAGGGTGAAAATTTTTTTTTGCTCTAGAAATGACCCAAAATGGATAGTAATGCGATCTGGGGCGAAAAAAATTTTTTTCGCCGACCCGCCAAAAATTCAAAATGGCCGCCACACGAAAACCGGCAGATTTAGGGCAACCAAACTTATACATATCACAGAGGTATATGAGGGGAATCTTTTGAAACCAAAAACTCAAAACTGATCAGACAGTTTTTGAGAAAATGGCCGTCAAAGTCCAAAATTGAGCGTTTTTTTAAACGCTTTTGAAAAAAATGCGAAAATCAAAAAACAAAAAAATACCTCCTTCTCAAAATATTTTTAGGCATTTTTGTGCAAAATTTCAGAAAGATTCGATCGTTAACTTTAAAGATAAAAATGTTAACGCCGGACGGACGGACGGACGGACGGACGTGCGGACGAGACCTTCTTGTGTGCCTTTTACATGTTAAATTTCCTATCTAAAATAGGCACACAACTCCCCAAAATAGGCACACAAGAAGAAATTTCCTCACAACTTATGGTTGTGTGCCTTTTCTAGTCACACAACCATACTCTCGTCCGCCCGGCTAGACGGACGGACGGACGACGGACGCAACGCCATGCCAATAGGTTATCGGACCAAAGGTCCGGTAACCTAAAATGTGGGACCAAAAATGTGGGCTTCTGGGACCCTTGATCGGGACTGGCCTTGAGCGGGCCCAAACCCCCGCCCTTATGGCTTCCCTTGTTTCGCTGGGTCGTCGGCTTAATTTCTACCCTTCTTAAATATATGGTGTCTGATTCTCTCCCCCTTCCCTCCAAAATTCCTGCACATATGCACCTGATAATGGATTCTGTTCTGAGAAAAACACCCACATTTTAAAGTGTTAAGTTATAAACCACACCAGTAGGCCTATATATCGCACGTATTTGCATCTGGTGGAAATCGAGTGTCTTTATTGGTATTTTACCAATCACCAGACATGATCAGTCTACGGAGGGGCATGTGCAGATATGGGCCTATATCCCCTCTGTTTTTTATCTGGCGCCCGGGGGGCAATATAAATGGTGCCAGGGTAAGATGGGGAGTGGGGGGGGGGGGGGGTACGTTGGTGGAGTTTTTACATTTTGAATTTGATGCCTTTTCCCGATGTGCATGGGGTTCAAGGGTTGGCGTTGTGTTATAAGCTTAAGCTTCGAAGTCATACACACGACACATTTTTGGCGACCTTGAACTTGACCTCAGACGACCTGGAAAGCTAAATATCAAGGTCACCTCCGACCTGTATTAAATTGCCACCTCTACATACAAAACACTGCTAGCTAGAGCTTTTCTTTTTATTATGAACATATCAAGTCCTATGCAGCAGACCTAATGTGAAGTTCTCAAAGATGACCTCGATTGGCGATTTTCAAGATCACATGCTACTTGTAATGCTTGAAAGCAAAATCTTAGCCCTTGGGCTAATTTTGGAATTCATATACAGTCGGGGCACAATAGGTTAGGGATATTAAAATCTTAGGTTCTCTTTTTGGAGAATTTTACTGGTGTAAGCCTACATATCCACAACGAATGTAAATAATTGTTGGCAAATATTTATGTTGAGGTGGTGCTGTTGCTGTGCTGATGAGGACAATTCGTTAGACAGAGAATTTTTATTTTCATGAACAATAGTACACAACCGCATTTACACAGCACATATGGTATGAGGAATATTTACAATTGATGATCATTCACAAAACGATCCACACATACATCAACTTGCAATGGTATTTTTTCAATGATTTACATGTGTCGCTAATGACTGCCAAATTTGTCCTCGCACACGCAGTTTTTGCTTGTGAATCATACACTTTTTCATAACAATTAACAAATCACTACAATGATGCTCTCCAAACATTCATCAACTGTGAACACTAGACCACACTGTTGCGAGGCGAGCAAAACTACTTGCACAAACTTTGAACGCGTCAGCATTGTGAATATGAGAGATGTATAAATGTTTTAGAGATTTATAACTGACTATTAAATCTATTATTATTCTTTCAACAAATAGAAAGTATGTCCATAATATCCATACACCCTAAACAATTCATTCAGGTTCACTGTATATGGAAGGAAAATGCATTCCTACACAACGGAGCACAAGACCAGGAAAACTGGGTTAATCTCCGGGGTAGTGTTGTTGCCATGGGAACCTTCCTACAACCCCAAACCTGAACTGTGGCTCAAGTATATTGCTGACTGTGATTGGTCAATTCCTGTTTGATGGGATATTCTGATCCACCCGAGATAGTCAATGAACAACTCCAGAGATCGATCAGCTGCAAAACAGAACGGGAAAAACAAAAGTGACGAAGTGGGATAATGAAAATCAAAACACAAAATAAGAAATACACATAAAGTTAATTTCAGTATGCCCACTGTTAGATACCCAGTCACAATTTGCTGCCAAGATCAAACATCAATGTACTCTATGGAAACTTCAAGACTAGCATGTCAAAGATACATACGAAAGCGGTGCATTCATTGTTCTTTTTGGTAGAGGTGGTGGAGCTTTGCCATATTTAGCTCGTCTCTCCTTGGCTCGGTCCCGATAGGCTTGCTGGAAAATTCATAAAATATGATTCTTAAAACTTGATATTTGAAATTTGGTCAGCTGTGGCAGAATATCAGTATACGACACAGTAGTATGCTCTCAAACTTTGAACTCACCCCTCCTGCTTCTGGTCCTCGGGTTTTCCTGAAGTTTTCCAAATTTGTCTGAAAGAAGACCAAAAGTAAACATACATCTTTTGATGTCGATAACAACTTAATGACAACTTATGTTATTTCAGATAAGTTCTACTATGAAGTACATCCATTGCTACCGACACACTACCCACCTTGTGTAAGTCGGACAGTTGCTGGTGACGCTGCAGCGCCTCCTTGGATGGAAACTGTCGCTTACAGAGGAGGCAGGCGAGCTTGGTCCAGTCGAGGAGTCTGTCCTCCTCGCTCCCAGTGAGGTCCTCATCCTCCTCCTCCTCACTGTCCCCGCCATATGACGCAACCAGTCCCGGCTGACTGGCGGGGGCGCCACCACCCGACTGATAGTGGAATACATGATATACATGTAGCAGTGCATTATGCGCCGTTTTGGTATATATACAATATATATATGTATGTCAAAATTGATTTCTTTATTCAATATATCTTGTCAAGTAAGCAGTGCATTATGTGTTGATTATTTGGGGTACATATCTAAATTGATTTCTTTATTCAATATATTGAATAGTCAAGCTGATTGGGAGCATTATACTTCAGTTGTCAAACACAATACAATGCTTACCATTGACGGTGGAGGCATGAGATGCTTGTCTTCCTTTTTCTTGAATGGGTCTGTGGACAGTGCTCGTTCCGCCTTGAGGGTCTCCAGAATAGTAAATCCTGCATCTGCGCTTGCCGATTCCCTCTCCCTGTCTGCCTTCGATGGGCCGGAAGTCTTCTTGAAACCTTCGCGCATCAACTCCTTCTGAGCATTCAATGACTTGGCCCATTTCTCCATGTCCTGCAAATTTTTATATTTGGATTAACAAATTTATTACTATTACTATTATCATTATCATCAGATATTTAGACGTTCATTTAGCATTTATCACTATCAATGTAATCACTGCTTCAAGCAATGTTGCAGCACCAGCAGCTAGACGAACCTTTGCAATCTTCTTTGCCACCTTGACTTTTTCTTTCCTGTCTTCCTTTTTCTTTTCGTCCTTCTTGTCATCTTTCTTGCCGGCTGGGTTGGCTCCCAGTCCGTCGGGCCCTGTCGGTGCTGGCAGGTAAGTCTGCTTCTCCCCGTCCCAGTACATGAACTGCTCCGTTGCAGAGTTGTAGTAGTACTGGGAGAACAAATTTTCCATATTCATAATATATTTTTATCAGTTATCAAGTTTGGTAAAAATAGAGCAGCTTGAATGTCCAAGTTATGCAGAGTAAATATTGGAAAGACGGAATGTATGTTGCATAGCTCTCAGACATTTGATAACCACAAAAACAAATGCAAGATTGCTAAGAACATGTTCAATTTTGCATCCCCGCGAAGGTTCTAGGCAACGAGTGTTATACGCTGAACCGCTTAAGAAGATGCCAATGAAATCTTAAATACAAATTTACCAGTGTTTATGTACTAAAGCGTATCTGTGCTGAGTTTACCTGTGTGTTGGCATCGTAGTATAAGCTGGTTGTAGGATCGTAATAGTAGCCCGATGATTCATCATACTGGTATGTTGACACATCAGGAGTGGCTGTAGATGAGATATGGACATTTTAATCATTAATGCTTTGTAATACATCCTGTACATACAGCGGATATTTACCATGTACATGTAGGATTCAATAGCTAGTGATGTGCACTATGCGTAGCTGAGTACTCACGATATTTCGGAAAGTCAGTTGTATCAGCGGCGTCTTTCTTGCCGGTGGGAGTCTTTGTTTTCGTTGCACCTTTAGCAGCCTGGGCCTGGAGGGCTGCTTGTGCAACAGCTGCTGCCGCATTTGTTGAATCAGCTGAAAGATGAAGACCATACATTATTTACAACAAAACCCATCAGTTGGTTGTAAATTTCAAACTTCTCTTGTTCCATGGTTCACATTTTGGCCGGAAGCTTACTTTGTGTTTGTGCGAGACCGGCTGCCGCTTGCTGCTGCTGCTGGTAGTACGCTGCGTAGTCATAATATTGCCCGGTGTTTGGGTCATAATACTGCCCAGTCTTAGAATCATAGTAGTACCCAGTATTCGGATCGTACACGCCGTACTGACTATAGTCGAACTGGCCCTGCTGTGACTGTGATGCCTGTGCTTGCTGGTTCATGGTTGCCATTCTGAGAAGGTTTTTTCCCCATATATCAAACACTTCCAATGTATCAACAGATGGAAATACATCCAAATCTTCCAACTTTGATGCATATAATCAATATGCTTTTGAAAGAGCATTCATATACTTACACAGTTGTGAAAGTGTTTTTAGCATAGGAAACAATGATGGCCTTTCCGTCCAGTTCGAATGGCGTTGGGGCATTGTGGATGATTTCCAGCATTTTAGAACTCTCAGCAAGGCTGCCAAACTCAACAAAACCAAAGCCACGACTCGTGCCAGTCAGGGAGTCGCGCAGAATCTTGGTGTTCTTTACCGGGATCGGCGACATCTGACTGAGGGCACTCATGATGTTCTCCTCAGTGGTTAGAGCATCCAGTCCTTGGAGAATCAGAGCTGCCAAGGCACAAAACAAATCATTCAGTCATCAGACATGTACATATGTTGACTGAATTGATAGAAATCAAAGTTTTAATGTGAGAACAAGACAACGGTGTTTGAAACTCACTGTTGCAAGGATTGCTGCCGACCTGGTCAAACCCATCACCTTCTTTAGCACGCTCCGACTCTGCAACAAAAAATACTTGTGTCACAGTCGGCAACTTTCCATCAATGCAGTGAACCAGGCAATCAGTCAGATGCCACCACGACTCGAAACATGTACAAGGCACTTGGCCTTTCGATCTTTTTCTTGGTTCTTTCTGATGTTTTTTTGTCAACTTTTTTTTCTCCAGTCATGAGTGTTGTTGAGAATAGGTGTCTCCATATGTTGATTTGAACATACATGGACAAATGTGATTTTTTTCACGTCATTTACAATTCAATACATGATGATCAGGTCAGTGGCAGTCATGGCAGTCGAAAAGTTTATGGCGTTACATGTGAAATATTGGATTTTTTGGTTCAGGTTATAGGATATTCCCTGCGTAGATCTGGCTTAGAAAACTTTCACCAATACCTCCGCCGAAGGTAATATACTAGAGAAGAGTTGCTGATGTATCTTGGAAGCTTTGTCTGCGAGTTGGAAATCTAACATTCCTGTCAGACTTCGTACACGGATCCAACTCTTACCTTCCCGAGGTATATTACACTTGAAGCAATGATCACGTCTTTTGAAATTGTGGTAGCCACACTGAAATGAACAGGATGACAGAGCCAAGGTAATGACAGGTCTCACCTACAGAATCTCACAACCACACTTTTACCATTTGCCAAGCACTGGCTAACACAAAGTCTTTCGTTGGTCACATTCTACTAAAACCCTCACCAAACAAATGTGTTCATATAAAAATTCCTGGAAACTAAAACAATGCGCAATGTATGTATGTAGATACATTATTATATTTTCATGAATTGCAAGACCTTTTCTTTCAAACATATGCTGGCATCAAACCTTCATCACAAATTCCCCAGATGGATTTTGCTTGTTCCGACAACAATATATTTCATCTGAGCCTTTGGCCAGCATTATTAAATCACAAATCACTAAATGTACAATATATATGCTTTACAGAATGTCCAAATATCATTCAGATTCCAGTCAACTCCACTCACTCAGCAAACATAAAACCATAGACATTCATAATCATGCTCCGATCCTAGGATGTGCGAGTTCTCCAGGGCAAAGTTTTTTCAATACACACCTTGCAACATGTCCAATCAGATCGCTGCCAGTCTTGTGATCTGTCGTGTGATGGCGTATCTCCCGAACGTCCAGTCTTGGGCACACTATAGTACATGTACACTCGGTGCTGGTTGAGCAAAGTCAGCCGTCCCTGTCAGGAACAGAACAGACTGGTCAGTGACACTTCACAATTGGCAAATTCATGGACCACCAAGCATGATGGACACTGAATAAGTGCCATTCATGCGAACACAGAAGACGCGACATCTTTCTGCAGTCTTGCTGAAAAAAGTAAGTGCAGTTTGGAAAAGGTTGATGCTGGTGTCATGATACCATCACAGAAAGGACTGGAAGAAATGCCACCCGACATGCAATCATAACATAATGCATGATATATTTGCCAGTATGAGACTAGCTGACTAATACAACTCCCAGCCCAACACCCTAAAACATTATGCAATGCTGCAACAACTTATGAGTTATTATACTTCATGTGTATAAAATTGAGCTACAAATCACTATTAAGTGTATGAGCCTTGACCATTCACTTGTTCACAGGATCAAAACTTGTTGCATCATTGCACACATCAATCACATATATGCGTAAATATACTAAGTAGTGTATTTTTAACTTCTTTTCACGAAAACAAGAGCATTGAAACAGTTTTTCAAAAGCGCATGTAAGCTTGTTCTAGAGATAATAGTCTGAGCGCAGTATTCTGATCATGCTGTACAAAACAAGTCGCGTGTAAAGTAAGATATAGTTGCCTTTGGTTTCATGATAAATCCAAATGAATTCAGATGTTTTCCAAAGTTTCGAACCAAATTTTGAGAATGCAGCAAATGTGCTGCATTTGAAACTGCACCATCACGAAACCATACTTTTTGACGTGCAGTCAATGAACAAGATTTTGTGTATTTTCCCTTTTTCATTAGTGAAAAGACTTATCAGATTTTAAACCTGGTTGTGGTCCATCCAGCGCTGAGCGTCGGTGAGGTTCTGAAACTCCACAAAAGCAAATCCCCTCGACGCACCTGTGCAACAAGTTCAAAGGGCGTGGCGTTAGAAAAAAGTTCATAAATTTGTTCGTGAGGTGGGTGGCGGGGGGCGGAGAAGAAAACACATATGCATGAGCAGTGTTGAGCGGTACTCCACTCAGCACTATATGCATACTGAATGCATTCTCACTGGCAATTCTGACACTGATTTATTATATGGTTTTTCTTTTGGAAATTTTGAAATTGAATTTTTGTGACGAACTATCACAGCAACTGATTCCTACATCATTCAGGTGAACATGCATGCAACTTGCACAATATACACATATACCAGTAGTATAATTTTCAGCAATATTATTGGATGACAAGCTTAGCTACAAAATTTTAACCAACAATGATACTGCATTGCTGTGATCAGTTCCAACATGACAGTCGTAAGTGACTGGCTTTTATGTAATGACGTAAATTTTCTATAAAGGCCAACACACTTTCAGGAAACGACAATTTTTGTCCAGCAAAAAAAAACCACAAGTAAATCTGGTCCAAACGTGCCAGGAAAATGTCATCAACCCACAATGTTCTCGCCACGAACAAATGCCCTCAGTCGGCATGTTCACTCCCATGTCTCACCTGTATCTTTTCTCTTCATGAGACGGACATCTCTGATTGGTGCGCCAAATAGCATCAACTCAGCACGAATCTGTGAAGAGATACCACAATGATAAGCATTTTACCTTGAATCCAGGTTAATGACCGTCACTGTCATCAGCTCAACATCTCCTATTATCCATGTCAACCTACATCCTTTTCGTCAATGTGTTGCGGAAGGCCACGAAGTAGTATGGTGTGTGTTGGTGTCTCTGTCATCCATGTGTGACCTGGTCGGTCTCTCTCTCCTCGATCGTAGTCGCGGTGATCCCGCTGTCGTCCTCGGCTGTTGTAATCATCTTCAATGTGACCAGGGTGATCAATGTAACCACCCTCCTGCAGACAAAAACCAACAATGTGACCAGGGTGATCAATATAACCACCCTCCTGCAGACAAAAACCAACAATGTGACCAGGGTGATCAATGTAACCACCCTCCTGCAGACAAAAAGCAACAATGTGACCAGGGTGATCAGTGTAACCACCCTCCTGCTGACAAAAACAAACAATGTGACCAGGGTGATCAATGTAACCACCCTCATGCAGACAAGAACCAACAATCTCGTTAATCTATTGCCTCTGGAATAACGTACAACATTCTTCTTTCATTGCTATACATGTAAATTATTTCAATACAGAATTTTCAAAGGCAGAATGATGATAGATGCTCTACCTCATAAAAGCCTTCGCCATGCCCATAGTCAAACACTGCGCTTTCTTCCTCCTGGCTGCCTGCACGGCGCTCTCTCATGTGGTCGTTAACATCATTGAATCTACTCTCACGAGGTCGGCGTCTATCCCTGGTGCGTTCCCGATCACCACCATAGTCTCGAGTCCTATAGTCACGATCTCCGTGGTCTTTTTCCCGCTCCCTACGCCGCCGATCTCGTCTTCTCTCTCTGGTAAATAGGAACAGTACACATCATATCAAATTTGACATCTTAGGAACTGGGGTCAGTACTGCTATGTCCTGCTGCCTGATGGTGTTTGTGCGAGTTGTTTGAAAGTTTTCACTTATCTCAAATACTGTACCTGTCTCTAGTTCGTTCCCGGTCACGATGGTCATCAGGGGAATAAGGACGACCACCACCATCATCATAGCCCCCGTAATCCCGCATTTCTCCTGGATAGTCTCTTTGATTGTACTGCATGTGACCACCCATATCTTCTTCCTGATTTTAAGACAAAACTGTTATGCTTGGACATGTTCTTATTCCGTTATTTATTTCAAAAGTCAAGGAGTCGTGACTCGTATAACAGTCAGTGCACTTGATAGCATAGGAGAGTGCATAATTGTGCGTAGAACAGTATGTCATTTCACGCACAGATTTTATGTGAGTGTGTACGCTACGCATCGTCATATCCATGACACTTTATTTTTGTCGCTTAAAATCTGACAAGTAACTTCCGTCGCTTGTTTACATTCTAACAAATTTGTGCTTACGGCATCAAAAACTGTGAACAAGACCTTACATGCAGTGCAACCAGGTGAATCGAACAAATTCAATATGCTTTATTCGCTAGATATTCGCCTCAATAGTGATCTTTTTTGAGCATGCATAATGGCATGCATAATGAATGACAGACACTGTCGGTGTGTTTGTACAAAAAACAGCTGAGCTTCGGAAATCTGTTTCACTTGTTCAGTACAATTTCTTCTGTGAATAAAATTGTCAATCCACTTGATAGGACGACTCTGTAATACTTCATCATGTTCATTGACCTGGCTGTAGCTGTTTTGTGACATGGACATGGTGTACTGACGGGGTACAAGTGATAAGGCCGCCCAAGTGATCAGGCCGCCATTGAAAACTATCAAACTACAGGTTAAGTGATGGTTGACGAGTGTTATGACACTCATGCTTACGGGTATGATATATATGCGGCCTGATTGCTTTGGCGGCCTCAACACATGGTAACCGTACTGACACCACACATGTGTTTTTGTTGTGCGCAATTTGCCAATTAGCACGATTTTGAAATCGCACTGCGGGAATTCAAAATTTTCAAATCGTGCGTCGATTTCGAAATCGTCGCGCGTTTTGAAAATGACTAATAATGCGCGGTTTGCTTATGGCAACTGTGAACCATTCCCAAATCGCGCAGCGCGATTTCGAAATCATTCTTGCCATTTGAAAATGCTACTTAACGTACTAGTACCCCCGTTTTTCAAGAGCAAGGGAAGGGGTATGGGACTCTTTTCCAAAAATTTCTACCGATTGTTCTGACAGTAATAAGTTGACAATGATTGAATCACTATTGTAATGACAATGAGCACTGATGAACTGTGTTCGAGTGATTTTCATGATGATCAGATTCAGATGATCAGTCAGACAGACTCACCCGTCCTGGCAGCTGGCCTTGGTTGGCTTGGATATGCCCTAAAACTTTGTCTAGCAGTGCTTTGCCACCTCTATTTTGTTCTACATTCATTAAAGACATCATTGGAATGTACGATTTAGGGAAATGAGAATTAAATTTGGGGAAAATGCTTGTGCAAATTGACTTTCTTCTGACCCTGTTTCAGCAAAATGCAAAATGGCTGGCAGATCTGACCACGTGACTTATCTGCCTACTCCGCAGAAAATTTCTTACTGAGAGCTTGTGGGTGTTATGCTGCGTTCAAACCAACTTGGAAGCATTGAACCAACAATACACTACAGATAATTGATATGATCTATTGAATTATTAGAAAATGTAAATAAATGCTAGGCTACCTCCCATTATTATTTGTCCAGATGGTTATAATTTAAGTTGAGGCTGAAATGATGTGGAATCATCAGTGGTTTGCGATGAAAAAGGTGAAAAATTGTATCAGTTTCCGTATCAAGTCATTCCATGGAACAAAAATTATCTTGGCGTTCATTTGTGAACCATGAGTTGGAAATTTTGAAACGAGACGCTCACTCCAAGATTACGGTACATGTAATGTGTGATTAGCATTCGTGAGCCAAATGTTGGATTATAGACTTTCCTTACTGATAAAAATAATACTATCTTTCAATCATTTATCAACTTTGAATCGAATCAATTTTGTAATCAAGAACTGTGATCGAATCAATTTCAAACATGTAGGAATACAGCTAATGAAGATTATCAGTCAGTGATAGGGTACAATACAAACCAATCATAATAAACCCAGATAACGGAGTAACTGAATAGGTCCATCAAACGATGCTACCACAGACATCTACGCAAATTCTACGCATGCATATCTACTATTGTACCGGTATTTAGCTATTATAACGCGACTGTTACATGTACGCGTTACTGATAACGCGTTACTGCACGACCACTAAATACGATTCTTGTATGGTATCGTGCACGTCACAAAAACAAATTATTCGTATACTATTCATTGTTTTCTATATACTGATTATTTATGTATTATTAATAATGATTACCGAATTTTGCGAATAGCTGGAACGCAAAGTATATATAGATCTATATCGCGCTTTTGTTTATGTGTTTCAGTATTTGCTCCGGTCATCACATCGTATCCAAGAAAACAAACATGGCGGCCTCCGGCAGGGAAAGTTTGGGAAACGAAGGTTTTTCAACGGCTATGGACGACTATGAGGAACAAATGCTGGATGATGACCTGCCGCGCGATGACACAGATATTCTGAACCTGGATGACAATGAGGAAATCGACGCTGATACGGACATTGCCGAAGACGAGGCAATACACATGCGAGATCCGGACGGTGGCGATGGTGGGTCTGAGTCCGGGGAGGTTGGCCTGTCCAATGATGGGATCCTCGACGAAGACACCGTTGGCCAAGGACTGTCGAATCTCGGCCGGTCAGCTGATGGAACCCAGCAAGTGTTTCTGCATCTCACCATACCCGTATGTGTTTTCTTGGAGCATCTGTAGAATCTAGTGGGCAGTTTTTGCTGCCAGTGTTGTAGCATAGGGAAATCATAACATACTCAAATATGTCTTGCATTGTTTAACACGGGGAACAAAAAATTGCCCACTATATTCGACAGTTAAGCCTTTTTCTTACAAGTAGCCACAATAAAATCACTCACTCTCATTTACTGTCAAATAATAAACAATTTTACTTTTAGTCTTTATTTTGAATCAATGAAACTGACAGTTGAGTATCACTACATGATAGTACATCTTGGTCACACAATGCTATGAGGCAGCCTGAGCGACGCGGCTCCGCGTCGCTCAGGCTGTGCTATGAGGTAGTGTTCTCAACTCAAATGTTCCTAATATCTATTAAATTATACAAATAATTAAATGTCATTGCTCAAGAATTACCGGGGTTTCTGTGATATGGCCCTGGGCGATCTTTCGGAAAACAGCATCTCATCGAATAAAAATCGAATCCGAATTATGGCCCATGGGCGATCTTTCGGAAAAAACGTTTTCCACCAATACATCGCCAAAATACTGAATATATATGACGGATATATGTTTAGTTTTGAAAAGCATGTATATACCAGAGAAACATCAGGCAATAGAAAAAGAAATCTCACCGATAGATATAAATTGCACATCAGTGCCTCTAATATGAAAATATACTCTCCTCGGTATACCATAAGCTCTAATTATTACAGTTACATATTTCACATGGAATATTATAGTACAAGTAGTACATGTACAATAGTTTAGGCCTAAAGTAAGTATACTGTTTTTACTTTAAACTTTCTGTGGTGCAAATTATTCCTCACATTGAATTGAGATTTTGGCGCCAATACGTCCCTATTTCAAGCCAATAAGAGTAGCAGTCACCCTGTTGTGATTTTGACGCCTCTGTGACAGTTTCATGATGTAAAAACTTAACACATGTTTGATGGAATACATCCATGTTCAATAAATTGTTTAAATTTTCATCGAAAATACGTTATAGAAAAATCACATCACCAAAATTTTTTTTGAAATGAATCCGAAGTATCGCCCATGGGCCATCTATTGGGATTTTTTCCCAAAAGATGGCCCATGGGCCATAAATCGGGTGGGCTATATTACAGGAAACCCCGGTATATAGGAAGGATATCGTGCCTGCAACATTTTGATCTTTTTTCGTAAACAGGGTTTCAACTTGACGGACATCAGTTTGTTGTGCGAATTTGTTCACCTGCAGAAAGTGGAGGTTCCATACAACAGCATCACGGGTTAGTCAGCTCATAAAATTTCTGTGATCAGTTCAACATTTATTCCAAATGGGTGGATCAATGGCTTTTTAAACACACATCTTCTACCCAATTGTTTTTCCCAGATCTTTCGCCGATGAGCCACATGCCGTACCTCTTAGAACTGGATGTGTCTCACAATCAGCTGACAACTTGCTTGGAGTTTGAGCCACCAAAGAACCTAAAGACAGTTGATCTATCATACAACAACATCAGCGAAATATCAGACCTCTCAGCACATCACTACTTGAGCAAACTAGTTCTTGACAGTATCCTTATATCAGTTACACAAAGTTATGTACAATGCACCTAGATGATAGATCTGCATGTATTTACAGTTTAAACATTTACTTCTCTCGTGCTTTGTCTCCATAAGTTCACTCCATGTACATTCCCTAAATTGTATAAAGTCTTGTACATTCCTTGACTATCTTCTCTCCCAGACAACCAAATAACCAGAATTCAAGGCATTGGAAATTGTGGTCGGTTGACACATCTGAGTTTAGCTCACAACCACCTGAAGAATATCGAGGGCCTCGATAGTCTGCCAATCAAGTATCTCAACCTGGTACGTCCTGGCTTCCTGCAGTTTGAACAACTTATGTGCATATACCGTATTGGTCCTAAAAGAAGGACGGCACTCCAATGCAAGACATTCAACATTAGAGCGCGTGAAAAAGTGAAATTTGAGAAGCATTTTGTTTATTGTGTGTTACTTTGGTAAAAAATAGCCCATATATGATGTTTACGACAATATAAGACCTTGCTATACAAAAATAAGAACAACTTATAAAGTGAAGAACACGGCTTTTTCTCTGTAAAAGAGGAAGGTGCTCTTCTATTAGGGCATGTGCTTATAAGAACAACTTATAAAGTGAAGAACACGGCTTTTTCTCTGTAAAAGAGGAAGGTGCTCTTCTATTAGGGCATGTGCTTCTATAAGGACAAATACAGTACTTGCGTGTCTTAGGAGAAAATTATTCTCCATAACGAACTATAGCAACTATGTGATTTGGTTCTTCGTGACTGAACTGTGAGTGACTTATTTTCTGGAGTTTTATTAACACATGTCCCATTTTGCAGAGTGGAAACTCCTTGACCAGAATTGAAAACTTGGAGTCGCTGAAGCAACTACAGGTTGGTTCAGTGAATTTTTTAAAAATCTATTGTCAAAGCATTCACATTGGTACTGAACAAAAAATGATTGTATTTGTTTTTGATCATCTTATTTTAGATTGTTCACTTCTCTGGGAACAAGATTCGAAGCATGAATGGTTTGCAAGGCCATGATTTCTTGGAGACCATAGACCTGGAAGATAATGAGGTACTTGAAAAATTTGTCTGTGGATGTTTTGATGTGCATGCTGGATTTGAAGCTTTATTCTTATATCTTCATATTGGACACAAATCTGATTTATACCTGAAATCCTTTTAGGTATACCGGTAATTTTGATTGATACAATAAATTTACTATTGAATCACTTGACTATTTGTCCACATGCAACTCCTTTACATTATGCATCCCCCCATGGTGTAGGTTATTGATCTGTCAGAGGTGCAGTACATCCGTAACTTGACTCTGCTGAGGAACTTGAACCTCCAGAGGAACCCGATACGTGAGCTGCCTGACTATCGCCTCTCCATACTCTTCTACATACAGCAGCTCACTGAACTTGACAGGCGGAAGGTTGATGTAGAGGAGAAGGTACTGACTTGACATGGAATTTACTATAATTGGATCAGTGCCAGTGATCAACATTTTATTTCTTGTACATGTACGAGTATATTATTCATATTCTGGAAAACGTGACAGTTTTAAGTATGAACATGGTGACGGTAAAATTTTTCAATATATGGAGCCATTATACACAGTATGATGAATTAGTTTTGAGGTTGGACTACTCAGAAGTACTGAACCATATATTTTGTACATGACTGAACGCTGTAGGTTGCAGCATCAAACATGTTCAACCCTCCGCTGGAAGTGATGGCCGCCAGGGACCACATCATGCATGTTGTTTACAACTTCTTGCAGCCAAGTCGAGTTCTTGACAGGTCTGTTCTGGTCAATACTAGTCACGATGATGCTATTCCTCTTACTATTAATATTTCTGTACTTTAAGCAGATCTTAAACAATACTTTTCACATCTACATGGAATTGATTTATTGGTTTACAGTACACTGCCCAGTATTGAGACTCCGTACCCTATTCTTGTGCTTGTGGGACCGGAGGGAGCCGGCAAAACTGACCTAGCCATCAAACTCGTGGAGGAGTTCTCAGACTACTTTGGCTATGGGTACACCAGAATTATCGCATTGATATCACTCCTCAGATATGTGTCAATCTCGTCTTCAATGAACACGTCATAGGGTTTTGTTCAGTTGTAATTTACTTGGAATTATGAGATTATGTTAATCTATTTCAGGGTGACACACACCACGAGAAGGAAGCTGTCTGATGAACAGCAGGGCAAGGATCATCATTTCTTGACTCTCGATGAATTTGAAGAAGCTATCAAAATGGTTTGTGCAATTAATGTGACACTTCTAGAAGAATATCGGAAAAGCACTGAATTTGTGTACAAGGTTAACCTTTTCACTACTCATGGTTACGCTGCGTAACCATACCACACCCCTCCTGCTGTACTGATGGTTACGCTGCGTAACCATGATTTTGGCAACCAATAGATGTATAGGGACCTGTCCACTGATTGTATTCAATGTTATATATACCCAAGAATGTACCTACACGCTAAACTAGCACATACATATCGCCACCCATTGAAATTTGACTGCTTAATTGACTGTTTAGTTAATTGAATAATTAATTTGTCACTAACTTTGTGACGTCACAGGTTCCGATTACCATGGGTCGGACTACAGACAATTTTGACCAAAACTTTAATATCTCCATACCTCGTCAAGATATTGACATGCTGTAAACAATATCAAAACCCACGATATTCACTTCATTACAAATATAGAAGACTACAAATACTCAAGTAAACATATTGGATTATATTTCATTACACATTCGAATATGACTGTATGACAAAGAAAATGGAAATAGCCATCTGTTTGGTCTTTAGATTTTTTTTCTTGTTTCCACGGTAACTGATGAAACGGGGTTGAAAGGTATACTTGTAAAGTATATAGAAATAGCACACTATAATATGACTTTATTTTCACACATAATTATTCTGAAACATCTTTATTAAAAATAATCAAACATATAGAAATCCTATCAATTCATACATGAATCGGCTCAGTATGGAGGCTGAGGGGCGGGTCAGTAGCGAAAAGGTTAATGACGATTGACTGGAATTGAGATGAAAATTCCCATTGTTCATATTGCTTGTGTATATGCCATTTTTGCAGGGTCGATTCCTGTACACATACAGCTTCAATGGAGACTTGTATGGTCTGACGCTTGAGGCAATCGAGGCAGTTGCCAGGGAGGGGCTGGCATGTGTAGTGCCAATGGAGTTAGAGGTAATGAGGTTACCTGATCTCAACTTCAAAAGCTACAATTTACACCAGAAGGACTCTTTGCAATACCACATCATAGTCAATTGACCTTACAACTGTCATGGTTGAACACCTTTTCTGTGAAGCGTACACCTCGGACAAACACTGCCGAACAATAGTAATCCCCTCGGACAAACAACTGAAAGCATACACTGTTGTAAGGTCAATTGTTACCATTTTATAGACACATCCTTCCATACTCCATTTAAATTAAATTTCACCGCGTAAGTACTGTACAAACCAAGTCCTTACTTTATCCAGGGTGTCCTGACACTGAAGAACACCCACCTGGAGCCAAGGTATGTGCTGATCCTCCCGATGGAGATCGAGACTCACGAGCGACGACTGAGAGAGAAGGGACTGTACAACGATCCACAGATACAAGCCACTCTAGACCGCAAGGAACTGTATGCCGAGTACAACCGAGAACACCCGGGCTTCTTTGACATGATGATACCAAGTGGTAAGGCTCACTTTGGATATCATTGACAACCAATGCATGTATTGTGTACTGTAAAACAGCTAATTTTTGCAGCTATCAAATCTGGTGGTTGTGAGACCCACGATATTTGGCTGAGATTTAATTTGGCGGTTTCAAAACCACATATATTTCTTATCATATATCTAGTTAATTTGGCGGACGATTTAATTTGGCGGATTTCCCCTACCGGCAAATCCGCCAAATAAATCGTCTACCAAAATTAGTTGTTTTACAGTATTTCGCAATGAAACTTATTGTTGAATATTAAGACTACTCCAATATTCATCAACTGATAAACCTCTACCATTTTGTACCTCATACGCAGAATGTCAACATGAACTTATAACATGTTCTGTTTTACAGATGACATTATCGATGCCTACAAACAATTGCGCCGCCTGGTAATGGAGTACCTCGGTATCAACGCTCCTTCGCCTTCCGTCTCTGACCTTGAACCGTCCAATGCTGGATCCATGATTGACAAGGAAGGCACAATGGACACCATCACTGGCCAGTCCACCCTCGTACGCCAGTGGTCCAAGCACAGCATACCGGACTCGCTCTCGCAAGCTTTAACCAACCTCAAGGTCAAGTCTGCGGCGTCTCCCATGCCAACAACTGGCCGAGGCATAGTGGTATGAATCAGTTTGCGTTACCTCCCTCTGAATTTGTACATACACTATGTACGTATGGCAGCCATCTACTGTATATTATCATGCATGTTGTTGTGGGATTATATATTGAATGATAATAATATAGCATGATGGGCATTATTGAATTCCATGAATCCTGTGATTTCTTCACAGGAGGAACAGTCACTGCAGAGACGACAGAGTGCCGCCAAACAGACAGTCACTGGACATGTTCCCAGCATCTATGAACAGCTACTACTACAGTAAGTGATACACTCGAGTGTACATGTTTCTCAAGTCAACCAGTGTGTTTAGGGCATCATATCATCGCTACTGTACATACATACTTCTCGTCTTTTTTCCTAGAGCTCCTCGGACAGTTCCCCAACAAGCCGGAGCTCAGGTCGGTCTCGGCGAGGAGGGACGCACTTCTGAGTTCCGATCTTACTCGGCCCCAGCTGGCAATGAAAACATGGATGCCTTGCCTCCTGAATCGCCCGATTCCAGTCTGTCCGGATCTGGTTCCGGATCTAGTCTCTCCAACCTGTCAGATGCCCCTGGGGTGGATCCAGACGAAGAAGAACCTGCTTCCCCAGCGGGTTCCAACCAGGACCTCGGTTTGCCCTCGGATGTCATTGATCGAATTGAGTTGCTATCTGGATCCGAGTCAAAGAACCTCAACGAGTCTGGATCAGTGCCCATGGCCCCGAGACCAGGATCCGGAGCTGGTCCACAAAGCCCGGATCTCAATAGACCTCAGTCCGGTGCATCTTCCAGACTAGGGTCGGAGAGACATATGGTGTTACCACCGATCGCACAGGAAGTTTCATAGGTGGACTTTGTGTGAATGGACGAAATGTGTACAGTTACTGTATTGTATGTTTAAATTATGATTCTGTCATATTTATATTTTATAAGGCCATTCATATTTCTAATTTTTGACAATAATGGATAGCGAATTTTATGTGGAATGTGTACAATACCAGATTAAATTCATGTTAAGGTTTTGAGTGCATATACTTAATGTAATACATGCACTGCTTTTCAGTTCATGTGACATCTCTGTAAATATAATTGAATGCATATACGGTCACCATGATCAGTGTCTGAACTATAAAACTTTTTGAAATGCCAAACAGATCTATTCACGTATCCTTAAAGAAACATAAATAGGTGGGTGTCATGCATATCAAATGTACCACAAAATAAGAAACAGAACAGATGGCAAAGCTTATACGAAATCACTTTATTTTTTCATACCTTCCAAAATCTATCACACATATTGATCTACACACGCATTCATACACTTTTTCATGAATAAAGATGATTAATCAATTCTCACTCAGTCCATACAATGTACAGTGCCTTATAGACGTGTTATTGTCCACACAAAATTGAAAAAAATCCTATTTCAAGCTGCTGTTTATTCTCTTTTCTTGGCCCTCTTGCCCTCGCCTTTCTTGGGCTTGCCTTTTCCACGCAGGGCTCGTAACCGCTTCATCTCTTCCCGAAAGTCCTGGTGCTCATCTCTGCAAGGCATTGGCATATATATATTCAACCCAATCTGTAAATCCATTTTTTCGTATGAAAATTTTTATTGCTATAGTTTTGCAGCATCTTCATTGTAGAAAGACATGAAAATGGAAAGTAAAATATAATTGAATTGATTCTCAACGTGCACCTGGGATGTTACACATTGTAACAATGAGCTATGATGTAATATGCCACGTGATTCAAATTAGCCGCACCTGTATAAACCGTATTCCCGAATCTTCTTGAACAATGGAGTAATTGAGTGGTATTTGGGGTAGTAGTCGACCACTACCGGTCGCATATTAATAGGTTTCTCCGAGAACATCTTGACAACTTTCATGGATTTTCTGTCAGTTGGACGTGCCACTTCACCAAATATTCGTGCACTGAGGACAGCCATACGTCTGGCATAGCTGGACATTCTGGTGCCGTTACCTGAAATGAATACATGTGTCATGATTATGTGGAAAAGAATTGATTACCATTGCGTTCGAAAGTATGACTCAATAGAGCACCTACAAAATATCAGTGCAGCACAGTACCGGTAATAATTGTACATCTTCATGGACCATGACCAGACCAGCACAGTTTTCATTAAAGGAGGACTTCCTATTAATGTAGAAATAGAGAAGACTCTAAGCTTTGTTTACATATGAAATATGTATATATTTGCTCAACACAAACAAATCGTATGGAAGATATAACATCAAAAACTCCGAAAAGTTTTGTAGTACATGAGCCACACGGCAGTGCATGGCTGACATGAACGTCAAAAATGACGTAAATTTCTGTGACGTCATTGTTTTCTGACCGAAGCCTTGACAGGTGACATTTCTAATCTTTGCTGGAACCAAAGATGCTGGAAGAGCTCAGTTGCTCGGCATCATCAAAACAAAGACGTCATTAGTTGGTACTCATTCATTCTCCCCAGTTGGAGGGCGTGGCCTGCTAAGTTTGGTTTCCTTTTCGATTTCACACTCGGTAGTAGTTTCAAAAATATAATTTCTTCGATTTCGAAGTGATCTGAATAAATACTTCATGTGTGTGAAACTCATATGTTAACAAATTGCGTTTGAGTTTGATAGGAAGTCCTCCTTTAATATACTCGTAGATATAGCCAAATGATATATGAACACAATGTTATCAATGTAATTATTTGTCACTCGAAACAGCTTGTACATAGTTTTTGAACACATGTACCCATCATTTGTTTCTAGTGTTATGTAATTTAAATAAAGAAATCAATCAGGTGCCGAGATGGCAATCAAATGCCAGGCGCACATTGGAAACATCGTTAGTGAAAATAACGGATCTCTGTTTTGCTGCCGCCCAGACGGGGAATCCCCGTTCAGATTCAAATCTTGGCTGGGAGACCAAGAAATCTGTCGGGGGGGGGGGGGGGAGGGAATGCATATTTTTGACTGGTGAGGAAAATGTGATAAGTATACATGGGGTATGAATATGACTAAATTTTGCATATTGAACAATGGCTTACTGCGGAAAAGCCAGTCTTCCATCCCAAGCCTTGGTCATAAGCATCAGCATTGGCAATATAACCAATCATGTGTCATCATGTGTTCATAAATCTCCGAGGTCCACTATGGAAATAAGGCGTTCTCAAATGTGTTTTCTTGTGTCTTTTTAGTGCTCCTCATCATCATACAACCATGATCATCCTATTTATTCTGTCATATATATTTCCTTTTATTTATGTACATGTATTTTATTGTTTGTATCACTGATGTTTGGTGATGAAATAAATCAAATCAAATCAAAAAATAAGCATTAGGCTAGCATTAGCATAGACAATTCGCACTAGCAATAAGCATTTCATCACTGGTATTTCATACTCAGCCGATCGCATCGATGTCATGGCTTGAAGCCAGAAATAGACCTGGGGACGCCTCACACATTGAGGATTCCATTTTAAGTGACGTCATGTCGCCAGATGTATGGTTGCCTATAGAGACCACGTGCAGCGATATTGATCCACGTGCTGGTTTATTTTGCGTGTGTGTGAGTCTGGTTTTTAGGAAAAACAAAAATCCAGATGGTATTCCCCGGGATTTGGAGCAGAGAAAGGTTTCCCCCAAAGAATTGTCAAATTTGCCCCTTTCCCCAACTGAGTCTGAGGGTAGCATGACACAATTATCAAATTACCATATTATCGCTCAGATAACACCATTCATTTTCAATGGCACGTCGAACAAACAACAGGTGGAATAGTTGAATTTGAATTATGGGTAAATTCTGATTATAATGCTCAAGTGTGCAGAACTTTTATTCCTGTAAATGTTGGATCTATTGAACAATTGCACGAAATGGATTAATAATCCTGAAAATATTACCAACGATACACTGCTGCCATCTGGTGAATGTCAACTATACTTATCGATTTGTAAATTATGAACCGTGGATTGGTTGACACATCTACAGGGCAGTGTACAGTAATTCGCTCAGCCAATCAGCGAGCGTTCACCTGACTTAGGCAATTTAAAGGGAAAATGTTAAACATCGCCTCATATACCTTTTTAGGCCAGACTTCTGGACGAATGTATATTCACCTGAAAGAACGCACTGCTGGGAAATAATGACCCGGTTTTCAAGGCAGTATCTCGTTGGCGTTCTTCTCACGAGCCGGGGGATCAAAGGGGTTTTGCATGGGCATCAGTACCCATAATTTTGGGTATTTTCACCCCGGGTCCATTCAAGGCAGAATAGCGAAAAATCCCATGTGTCGTCAAATACATTCATGCTTACCACGCGATGCCCAATACGTTGCGGAATAAAACTAGCATAGTGGTTAGGCTGGGATTTTTTTCTAGGAAGGTGTTATGGACCGTCAAAGTAAGATCATTTAACATTGAGTTGAATGGCCAATATAATTAATATACTGTAGCCTACAGTAGGGCCTATATAGGCTAACTATATCTCGGCCTGTGTATGCCATAGATCCTCGGATCCTTTGACAGGAACAGTTGCGGAATACAAATCCTATCAATCTCCAATATACACATTCGGCATGGCATCTTCAATCGAATTCTCAAGTGTGACCGGAAGATAACGGTGCAGTATAGTTGTGAGATATATATCATACTTGATGGTGATCGAGCTCACTATAAATTTATATGCTTACATGTAAAGTTCGGCGACCCGACGATAAAGAGACAACCCCGAGTAGGCAAATTAAGCTGGCTGGTAGTATTTATACCACCAGCGCACTAGGGACAAGGGATCATGTAAGACCATTGTTCAGTATAGTGGAGCAAGAGAAGGACGGTGAGTCGCCATGACGGCGAGCTTCAAACAGAAGCGGCCAAAATAAGAATAGCGTTAACAACAAATCTTCTGCCGCAATCTGAACACTTTCTTGTTTCTGGCCGCTCCATGTTCGAAGCACGTGTGCTGCATAGCAACGCCCTCTAACTCTCTCGCCCATTATACTGTAATAATGGTCATTTCCCTCGTATCTCGTGCCCCAGGGTTATAAATACTCTGGAGCTGCGTTGTTCAGTGGAGTTTTCTCAGAGCTGAGCAAGGCGAGAGAACGACGGAGGGCTCGATCATGAGTCCAACGTCACTCTTCAGCTAACTCGGGCCGCAAGGGCCCTGGGGACAATTCTCATAGGGGGCCCAGGAGGAGGACCGTCGCTGACTTGGGGGCTCGCCTCTGGATCGCAGGCTCTGGCGGACCGTCGTGATGTCTGGGGTTCCATCCCCGTGTCAAGCCGGCCTCACAGTTAATACCACGGTGATGATCCTGTATCTGAGTGGTGTCCGTATGTCTGGACTCGCTGGGCGGGCTGCTCCTGGTTAACGTTCTAAAGTAAATACTGCGCCCGCACGGCCCCGCAGTGACCCTCGGTGAGCGGACCATCCACGAGGATCCGGGGATAGCGGGCGTGAAACTTTAACTTTGACGACGTCAAACTTTACAACCGCCACAAATATTCATTTTTATACTTAGCATAATTTACAGGCAATTTTAAATTCAACTGCCGGTTATGTTTTTCGCAGACCGTAATTTAAACAGTTTCGTTTTGGCGGATATTATGAACAAAAAAAGTTGATATGTCAACAAAAACATGCATCAAGTTGGTTTGAATTCGCATGATTCCAAATATTATGAACACAAGTGAAGAATCTAGTGAGTTCAAATCGAGACCAGAGATCTAGATATTGTACATGTTCGTTTTATTTCTTTTGGGAGTCTTGCGGACTTGCCAGCGTATTTTGAGATGGGCGATAATATGTGGATCTTCATGCTGATCATCACACTGATCAGTTGGTGATTGCAGTGGTAGCCAGTACCGAAACTATGGGAAAACGGCCGCGGCGGGAGGGACATGCTAACTTCATTTTGCTAATTACTATATTTTGCTAATTTCTGATTGCCAGAAACTATATATGGCCCCTAACGAGTAGACGTGAGGAAAATGTGATAAGTATACATGGGGTATGAATATGACTAAATTTTGCATATTGAACAATGGCTTACTGCGGAAAAGCCAGTCTTCCATCCCAAGCCTTGGTCATAAGCATCAGCATTGGCAATATAACCAATCATGTGTCATCATGTGTTCATAAATCTCCGAGGTCCACTATGGAAATAAGGCGTTCTCAAATGTGTTTTCTTGTGTCTTTTTAGTGCTCCTCATCATCATACAACCATGATCATCCTATTTATTCTGTCATATATATTTCCTTTTATTTATGTACATGTATTTTATTGTTTGTATCACTGATGTTTGGTGATGAAATAAATCAAATCAAATCAAAAAATAAGCATTAGGCTAGCATTAGCATAGACAATTCGCACTAGCAATAAGCATTTCATCACTGGTATTTCATACTCAGCCGATCGCATCGATGTCATGGCTTGAAGCCAGAAATAGACCTGGGGACGCCTCACACATTGAGGATTCCATTTTAAGTGACGTCATGTCGCCAGATGTATGGTTGCCTATAGAGACCACGTGCAGCGATATTGATCCACGTGCTGGTTTATTTTGCGTGTGTGTGAGTCTGGTTTTTAGGAAAAACAAAAATCCAGATGGTATTCCCCGGGATTTGGAGCAGAGAAAGGTTTCCCCCAAAGAATTGTCAAATTTGCCCCTTTCCCCAACTGAGTCTGAGGGTAGCATGACACAATTATCAAATTACCATATTATCGCTCAGATAACACCATTCATTTTCAATGGCACGTCGAACAAACAACAGGTGGAATAGTTGAATTTGAATTATGGGTAAATTCTGATTATAATGCTCAAGTGTGCAGAACTTTTATTCCTGTAAATGTTGGATCTATTGAACAATTGCACGAAATGGATTAATAATCCTGAAAATATTACCAACGATACACTGCTGCCATCTGGTGAATGTCAACTATACTTATCGATTTGTAAATTATGAACCGTGGATTGGTTGACACATCTACAGGGCAGTGTACAGTAATTCGCTCAGCCAATCAGCGAGCGTTCACCTGACTTAGGCAATTTAAAGGGAAAATGTTAAACATCGCCTCATATACCTTTTTAGGCCAGACTTCTGGACGAATGTATATTCACCTGAAAGAACGCACTGCTGGGAAATAATGACCCGGTTTTCAAGGCAGTATCTCGTTGGCGTTCTTCTCACGAGCCGGGGGATCAAAGGGGTTTTGCATGGGCATCAGTACCCATAATTTTGGGTATTTTCACCCCGGGTCCATTCAAGGCAGAATAGCGAAAAATCCCATGTGTCGTCAAATACATTCATGCTTACCACGCGATGCCCAATACGTTGCGGAATAAAACTAGCATAGTGGTTAGGCTGGGATTTTTTTCTAGGAAGGTGTTATGGACCGTCAAAGTAAGATCATTTAACATTGAGTTGAATGGCCAATATAATTAATATACTGTAGCCTACAGTAGGGCCTATATAGGCTAACTATATCTCGGCCTGTGTATGCCATAGATCCTCGGATCCTTTGACAGGAACAGTTGCGGAATACAAATCCTATCAATCTCCAATATACACATTCGGCATGGCATCTTCAATCGAATTCTCAAGTGTGACCGGAAGATAACGGTGCAGTATAGTTGTGAGATATATATCATACTTGATGGTGATCGAGCTCACTATAAATTTATATGCTTACATGTAAAGTTCGGCGACCCGACGATAAAGAGACAACCCCGAGTAGGCAAATTAAGCTGGCTGGTAGTATTTATACCACCAGCGCACTAGGGACAAGGGATCATGTAAGACCATTGTTCAGTATAGTGGAGCAAGAGAAGGACGGTGAGTCGCCATGACGGCGAGCTTCAAACAGAAGCGGCCAAAATAAGAATAGCGTTAACAACAAATCTTCTGCCGCAATCTGAACACTTTCTTGTTTCTGGCCGCTCCATGTTCGAAGCACGTGTGCTGCATAGCAACGCCCTCTAACTCTCTCGCCCATTATACTGTAATAATGGTCATTTCCCTCGTATCTCGTGCCCCAGGGTTATAAATACTCTGGAGCTGCGTTGTTCAGTGGAGTTTTCTCAGAGCTGAGCAAGGCGAGAGAACGACGGAGGGCTCGATCATGAGTCCAACGTCACTCTTCAGCTAACTCGGGCCGCAAGGGCCCTGGGGACAATTCTCATAGGGGGCCCAGGAGGAGGACCGTCGCTGACTTGGGGGCTCGCCTCTGGATCGCAGGCTCTGGCGGACCGTCGTGATGTCTGGGGTTCCATCCCCGTGTCAAGCCGGCCTCACAGTTAATACCACGGTGATGATCCTGTATCTGAGTGGTGTCCGTATGTCTGGACTCGCTGGGCGGGCTGCTCCTGGTTAACGTTCTAAAGTAAATACTGCGCCCGCACGGCCCCGCAGTGACCCTCGGTGAGCGGACCATCCACGAGGATCCGGGGATAGCGGGCGTGAAACTTTAACTTTGACGACGTCAAACTTTACAACCGCCACAAATATTCATTTTTATACTTAGCATAATTTACAGGCAATTTTAAATTCAACTGCCGGTTATGTTTTTCGCAGACCGTAATTTAAACAGTTTCGTTTTGGCGGATATTATGAACAAAAAAAGTTGATATGTCAACAAAAACATGCATCAAGTTGGTTTGAATTCGCATGATTCCAAATATTATGAACACAAGTGAAGAATCTAGTGAGTTCAAATCGAGACCAGAGATCTAGATATTGTACATGTTCGTTTTATTTCTTTTGGGAGTCTTGCGGACTTGCCAGCGTATTTTGAGATGGGCGATAATATGTGGATCTTCATGCTGATCATCACACTGATCAGTTGGTGATTGCAGTGGTAGCCAGTACCGAAACTATGGGAAAACGGCCGCGGCGGGAGGGACATGCTAACTTCATTTTGCTAATTACTATATTTTGCTAATTTCTGATTGCCAGAAACTATATATGGCCCCTAACGAGTAGACGTAGCCCCAGTGATGACCCTGTAGTACACAACTATTTTATATCTGATGTTTATGTTGTTGTGTGAGGCACACACAACAACATAAACATCAGATATAAAATAGTTGTGTACGGGGTCATCACTGGGGCTAAGTAGACGGGTACCTGAATGCAATAACGAACGGAATTTCGTTACCCGTACCCGAGAACGAATAAGATAGATTTTGTCTTGAATATTTCAAACGTCCGTGAAAATAAACACCGACGAAACAAATAATATGTGTCAAAGATCGATGTCTGACGTTACGAGCCATCCGTCCTAAATTCGCCGCATTCCCAAATTCAACAACAGCATTTTCGGGCTCTATTATATCCTTCAAAACACCCATTAAAATCGTTAATCAATAGTCTAGAATTATGGCTATTTATATCATATTGTTTCACAAAGACAGCTTAGAATGCTTTGCTAATATGCAGTTGGCGAACTTAGGGATGCGGCGAATTTACGACAGATGGCTCGTAAGTGGTACAAATTACTCCAGTGAGTATCGTTCAAAATTTAATATATATTATATTTAGACAGGTTACCCGGGGCAGGTCGGGTCAAACCACACTGGTACCCGGGTCGGAAATTTTCGACTCGTCCGGGTGTTGTTTGACTCCAATTAACATGATTAAGTCAATAATGACTCATTAAGGTGATTAGGTATGCCAAGATACATTATTGTAACTTGTACAATCACTGAACTACTGTAAAAATGTCAATATATATTTACTATAGTGTTAATAAATCAGGGTACTAGTGTGTTGTTATTCTCAATAAATGCATTTCTCATACACTTTAGTTGAAGGCCCCATAGTTCTGTGCCTAGCGTCACTACCTGCCACAGATACCCGTGGACAAGGCAGGTGGATGATCTGACAGGATGAACGGCACACTGATTCCTGGCACACCGATAGCGGTGGACTTCTGGCGGGCGAGACAGTGCACGGGCAACAAAGTGTTCTTCCTGACACATTTCCACAGTGATCATATGCAAGGTCTGACTACATCCTGGTCACATAAACTCTACTGCAGCCCGTTGACCAGAGATTTACTCGTACATCAGAGAAAGGTATGTCTTCGTTATTGTAGTATGTCCCTTTTCATCTGGCACATATTAGTAAACGTTTTAATGATATAAATTACTAGCATGAAAAATGCCATCCTACATAACATATTGAAGTCGTTTCTTTTCCTTCAGTTACAGGCAGATGTCATCGTTCCTCTTGAGGTGGGAGAAAGTCATGTCATTCCTCTCAGTAACCATGGCAACACAATGACTGTCACCGTCATGGACGCTAATCACTGCCCGGGGGCTGTCATGTATCTTTTTGAAGGAGACTTTGGCACCATTCTACACACAGGGGACTTCCGATATGACGCCTCTATGTTTACCAACTCACCACTCTGTGACCTTGGTTTTGCCAAGTCGGTAGACGTCTTATATCTTGATGATACCTACTGTGCACCGAAATATGACTTTCCTTCTCGTGGTGAAAGTGAAGATACCATCATCGATATCATCAAACAACACCCTGAACACTATGTCGTTATAGGTCTCAGGAACTTGGGAAAAGAGACGATTTTAGTGAGACTTGCACGACATTTCAAAACATGGATTGTTGTGACTCCCGAGAGGTTCGAAGCTTTGCAAGTCCTGAACCTACCCAATGTCTTCACCACTGACCCTGCTGCAGGGTTCATAAAAGTTGTGGCATTTCACGAAATAACTGGAAAATCTGCCTGGTATTGGAACTCACTGCGTCCAACCATCACCATTTTGCCAACGTGTCTGTACGTTGGCTCCTCTTCCCACGCATTCCGAGACATGTCCTATGTACACATTGTACCCTACTCAGACCACTCCTCATACAAGGAACTGCACAAGTTTGTTGCTCGCATCAATCCCAAGAAAATTGTTCCTGTCGTTCGCCCGAAAAAAGGAGAAGTAGCCACGGACCTCTCCTGTTTCAACCAGTTCCTCAATGACTCCCCGATAAAGAACAGGGGCATTTTGGAGAACATTCGTGACACATCAAACTGTGGGAATTTCTACAACCAGCTCAGTAAGCCGCTCAAGCGTAAACACAGCTGGGACACACTGTTCACCAAGAAAAAGCCTCGTTCCTTGGGAGTAGTGTTTGACGAAACTATCATTGAAGAACCTGACTCGATGGATATGGAAAAAGAGAATATGTTCCTCAATGCTTTGGAACCGATAAGCGAGGGTAACAGTAATAGTTCAAAGGCAACTAAAGAGATTGAGTTTGTGGCAGAAGTTTGCGAAGCAAACGATCACCTGAAATGTCGCGAAAGCATTTTCACAGAAGACACTGAAAATTCTGCTCAGAGATCATACTCTATGGACAAGGAGTCAGTGAACAGCCAGTTGCATTGTCACTGGGACCCTACATCATCCAATAACAGAACAATTTCACCAGAAAGTCCGAGAATGCAGGGAGGATGCTCTATGATTTCTGTGAGTTATGCTGGTCAAAGATTGCCCAAAGAATCATCTCGCACAGGCAAAAATGAGGAAGGGATTCATAATCAATCCAAAAAATTCCTGGGAATTCCGAAAGGCACTGGGGATGAGAATGAACCTTGTGTGGTTGATAAACTGAGGGACAAACTTGGGAATAACAGAAACCATGGCAACCAGCGGCATTGTAGTGCTTGGCAGCAATTACCCCAACAGGTTTATGATTCTGATGTTGGGGGAGAGCATTTGGACTGTTTTCTTTCTGAACATGCTGAAGTGCCGAAAAACAAGTTACATAATGTTGACAGTCATGATACGGACATGGTATCTGAGATTAACTCTTTCCGGGAGGGATCACGTCAGACACGTCCCATTAACTCAAACATACATCTGGGAGTTAAACCCAATCAGAACATTCCTTGTGATGTGAAGGTTGCACCTAAAATGAAACTGACAACTCGGCAGTCAACAGTGTTGGATTTTTTCAAAATTTCACCTGCGTCCTCATGCTCACCACCATCTGTAAGGGAACAACAAGCACATCCTCCAAGAGTGAGGGTTGAAACTGAGCTGAAGAGTGAAGTAAAATTAGAAAGGAAACATGCAGAAGTGATCTGCATAGACAGTGACAGCGATGAGTATGATCCCGATTCTGGCATTCACAACACTTGGAGAGTGAGCATGCCGAATGAAGAAACGGTCTCGAAAAAAACCCCAGTCGTGGAAAATCCAAAGAGAACATCTGGACAAGCACTGGAGCTGAAAGCATCAAGGGCCAAGTCAATGTTCCAGACAGTCTTGTACTCAGGAAGTAGTCATCACGACTTGAATGCGTCACCAAATGGCACAAAACTTGTTTCTGGAATTTCCACAAATACCTCTACACACAGAGCGCCAGATGGTTTTGAAGCTAGTTTCAGTCGAGAAGTTAAGCCCGACATTAAGCATGACTATGATGAATTCACCACGTACTCAGACACCTCAGACAGTGACATGTCACTGAATACCTGCCAGTTAGACCTCGATGAGATTATCAACGAGTCGTTGGATGTCACCTTCAAGGAATGGAACTCTTGTGTTTTCATTGAGTCTGAGGAAGAACAGAAGGCTTTTGCTGCTATGGACCGTGCGATAGATCAAGAGTTCGGAAATGCTGTTTCTCCTGTTTAGTTATTTACTTCAGAATGACCATCACCGGCCAAAACCTGACTGCAAAATCCATGTATCTGTGTTCATATAGCTATGTGATAAACTAACATAAATGTGTGTATATGTGCACCATGTATATCATTTGTTTGTATACTGCTAAATGTACCTCATAGTCCAGCATTAGACCAGACAAGGCATTCAGGTAGTGCTGCTAGGCATTAGTAGGCAATACTCTATATATGTGTACATTACTTGTTATGATGTTATTCTTATCAATCATTATTTATACAATGTATCGCTGATTATTACTTAATATTTATTTTTTTCAAAGCAATCTCATATGTTCCAAGCTGGCATTAATCACTTCTCGTGATGCTATATTATCATGTCGTGTGTACAATAATATTCAGTAAACTGATCTTGATGGTATTATAGTGAAAGGGCATATGTCACATTTGGGATATTGTTCAGGAAAGGAAAAATATTTTTTCACCTATGAATGCAAATCACAGTAAGTATATGAATATGCCAAACCTTAACTGAACATGTCCTTACATTCTGATTAGATGACAGAAGTAGAAGATGGACGTAAGTACTAAGTCCTACATACATCCATGTACAAGGCACATAGAGAAACTTTCTGATGATTATTTTACCATTATGATATGACATGCGTATTTAATGTGGAATAAATACATAGTGATTGGGATTAATATTTCCTAATAAATTCATAAACTTGCCAATCGAGAATTTTTAACTATAGAGAGGGGGTCACTCTTACTACGGAAGCGTATTAGGGCCACATGAGTTTTTTTAAAATTCAATTTGTCGACTTATTATCTCGATAAATCTAGTTAGTTATCTCGATAAATCGACTTAATATCTCGATAAATCGAGATATTATCTCGATAAATCGACTTAATATCTCGATAAATCGAGTTAATTATCTCGATAAATCGAGTTAATTATCTCGATAAATCGAGATAGTATCTCGATAAATCGACTTATAAGACTCAGACATTTAAAGTACAAGTAAAATGAATATGCATCGACCATATTATAGGCATTTCATTGGTTTCCTTGTATTGGCAACAATAGGACAAAGAAAATATACTGATCACTCATTTTGAAAACTTATGGAGTATATGATTAACAGTCATTACATTAATCTCTGAAATAATACCAAACTATCCAATTGAAGAAGCCGCACAGATTTATAACTTTATGAATATACCTCATCTCATGTTTAATAGCTAAATAATTTCTAAAAAACAAAACAATTATGTTCATTCATGAACATGTTGCATCTTTCTAAGAGATAGTGATATAGGAACGTCGCTATATTTTTTAATTCGGTAGTTTGGTCTGTATTATTCAATATTTAATGTTGTAATGGTCCATCATAAAACCCTATTCAACATAGTGTTCAATATGAATAATGTGACTCGAAACATATTTCCATTTTACTTGAACTTTAAATGCCCAGGACATAAGTCGATTTATCGAGATAATTAACTCGATTTATCGAGATAACTAACTCGATAGGTACTCGATCGAGATAATTAACTCGATTTATCGAGATATTAAGTCGATTTATCGAGATAATAAGTCGATTTATCGAGATAATATCTCGATTTATCGAGATAATAAGTTGATTTATCGAGATAATTAACTCGATTTATCGAAATATTAAGTCGATTTATCGAGATAATATCTCGATTTATCGAGATAATAAGTTGATTTATCGAGATAATATCTCGATTTATCGATATAATAAGTCGATTTATCAAGATAATATGTCGATTTATCGAGATAAATAACTCGATTTATCGAGATATTAAGTCGATTTATCGAGATAATTAACTCGATTTATCGAGATAATAAGTCGATTTATCGAGATAATAAGTCGATTTATCGAGATAATATCTCGATTTATCGAGATAATAAGTCGATAAATCGAGATAATAAGTCGACAAATTGAATTGAAAAAAAAAACTCATGTGGCCCTAATACGCTTCCGTACTCTTACAGAGCTTTTGTGTTTTATAAAATAATGAGTTAAAGAAGAAGTGCTATTGCCAAATTGAAATGCATGTGAAGTAGGTACATACTACCTAGGGAGAGATGACAGACAAGTAGGTCCTTAGTAGGGAAGAAAAGCAAATAGGTCCCTGGACCGGATATGCTGGACAGGATAAAGTGCAGAAAGTGGATGAGTGGGTCCTTAGAAAGGAAAAAGTACAAGGAGGTCCCCACCAAGAAAAAGAGATAAGTGGGCCCACAGGGGAAGGAATGGGTGGATCATATTAGAATGGAACAAGTGGATTTTTTGGGGAAGGATAAGTGAGTCTCTGGGGAGAGGAAAGACAGCGAGTCCATAGGGAGAAATGATGTGTTGGTCCCTAGAGGGGGTGGAGGACCAGTGGGTTGCTGGGGTGGGGGGGGGGGGGGCGACTGGGTGTCAAGGGGTAAGGAAGAAGGGAAAGTTCATCCTTAGAAGGGGACGTAAAGGATGAATCAGCGATTCCCTGGGGGGAAAAACGGTCCTGGTGGAGGGGAGGGGGCAGATGGGGAGAGGACGAGTGGGTCCAGGAAGAAAGGAGGGCAAGCAAGGGGGGGGGGGGGGCGGGGAGGAGTGGGGCTGACAAATGGGTTTCCAGGAGGAGAGGAAGGGAAGTAGAGGGGAAGGATGGACAAGTGGTTCTCCAGACGGAGAGGAGGGCAAGTAGAAAAGGAATATGGACAAACGGGTCTCCAGGAGGAGAGGAGGGCAAGTAGAAGGAAAGGATGGACAAGTGATTTTCCAGGGGAGAGGAGGGCAAGTAGAAGGAAAGGATGGACAAGTGGTTCTCCAGAGGGAGAGGAGGACAATTAGAGGGGAGGATGGACAAGTGGTTCTCCAGGGGGAGAGGAGGACAATTAGAGGGGAGGATGGACAAGTGGTTCTCCAGGGGGAGTGGAGTGCAAGTAGAAGGGGAGGATGGACAAGTGGTTCTCCAGGGGGAGAGGAAGGCAAGTAGAAGGGGAGGATGGACAAGTGGGTCTCCAAGGTGAGAGGAGGGCAAGTAGAAGGAAAGGATGGACAAGTGGTTCTCCAGGGGGAGAGGAGGGCAAGTAGAAGGAAAGGATGGACAAGTGGTTCTCCAGGGGAGAGGAGGGCAAGTAGAAGGAAAGGATGGACAAGTGGTTCTCCAGGGGGAGAGGAGGGCAAGTAGAAGGGGAGGATGGACAAGTGGGTCTCCAAGGGGAGAGGAGGGCGAGTAGAAGGGGAGGATGGACAAGTGGTTCTCTAGGGGACTGGAGGGCAAGTAGAAGTGGAGGATGAACACGTGGTCCTCCAGGAGGAGAGGAGAACAAATAGAAGGAGAGATTTGACAAGTTGTTCTTCAGGGGGAGTCAGGTAAGGCGCTTGTCCCATGACCAGTAGATTGCTGGTTCGAGCCGCGGCGCTGGCGCTGCTGTGTTGGCTGTCTAACACCCTTGGGCAAGGTGTGTACCACAGTGTGTCTCGGTTCACGCAGTCATATAATTGAGTACCCGATTGGCAGTGTTGGCAATTGTACGTGTGTCTTAGTCACCTTGCGGCAATATGGCAGCAAAAAGTCTCTGACAAATAGGTTACTGTCTATGGACCCCAAGGAGTCGGAAAGTGGTTCCTGGCCATATATAGGGGGTTGTAATTGTGAAGCGCTTTGAGCAAATTCCTGGAAAAACGCTATATAAATTTCAAAAAAATTGATGCGGAGAAACTATTCAGCAGTGACTTTAGGAATACTTTGTTGAATATAGGGAATAATTGTATAGCTCTTGAAAGATTTTGCAGAAATCCCCCATTCCCAGGGGGAGTCAGGTAAGGCGCTTGTGCCATGACCAGTAGATTGCTGGTTCGAGCCGCGGCGCTGGCACTGCTGTGTTGGCTGTCTAACACCCTTGGGCAAGGTGTGTACCACAGTGTGTCTCGGTTCACACAGTCGTATAATTGAGTACCCGATTGGCAGTGTTGGCAATTGTACGTGTGTCCTAGTCACCTTGCGGCAATATGGCAGCAAAAAGTCTCTGACAAATAGGTGATTTTCTATGGACCCCAGGGAGTCGGAAATGAGTTGACAATACCTGTCTGTCTAAACAGTCACACCCACTCAGTACACAAGCAAAGGACGAACAACTGGTAAAATGCTCAGAATTGTTTAATAATGAAATGAACAATATACAATATCTGAGTGATCACAACGTACATGCCGGTATTCAGAATAATCAAATTGAACCAAAATTCTACCAAAAATGTCCCAATGAATAATTCCAAACAGTTCAGTAATAATAAAACACAATGTCCCTGTGGTGACGTCACAACACCGTAGTTGGGAGTCGGAACTATGTGTACCGACCATAGTCCGCTAAGGTGGTTGAAAAACTACCACGACGACTACCGCATGCCTGTCTGGTGGTTTGCAAAACTACAGCAGTACAACTGCACGATCGAGCACCCTGCCAGCAAGTTGCATGGAAACACTGACGGACTATCACGTTGCCACTCATTCAAGAGTGGGAACTGCTCAAGCCAAATGGTCGTGCCACCAACGGAGTCAGCAATTAGTACAAGAAAATTCCTGGTACCACGTGTACACATCGCCGCAAGTCGCCAAATAAGACCCAATGTGGGACAATGCGAGCTTCCTGACAAGATCGCAAACCCTGATATCAACACTACAATTACGAAATACACCGTCCAACATCCACCCGTGAGTCACCTGACCATGTTCAAGTGCCAATTCAAGCAAGTACGACGGACAAATTCAGAACTTGAAGGACAGAAATGGCTGTCGGACTACATGACAATACAATATGCAAGCTCAACAAACCAACAGCGGTCTCAGGATTGTGTACCAATGGGTATGAAACAACTCTGAGCTCATGTGAAATGAATTTGCATGCTACAGTGAGATCGTCCAGACCCTCGTCTCACATTGGAAGCTCCTCTCCATAAAAAAACAGAGCCTTCATCACATCAACGATTGTCGCCTGCACCAACCAGATAAAGACACATGCTGAACTGTATACTACTATTGGACTGGACGGGCCATCGACAAAGCTGTAATTTTATTTTATCCTCATAGCTCCATTTGTATATGTGGGGACTTAGCTTAGCTGGATTTTAGCTTCTTTATGACAGATTTCTCGAATGTGAGGTAGGTTCGGAGCAAGGTAAGCGCTGAGGACAGCAATTGAAGGAAGGGATGTATTGTAGCGATTATAGATGGATGACAGGGAACTATAATTATATGAATGACCCTTAGCACGAGGACTCGTGCTCCTTGCATTAGACAAAGCACATGCACCAGTGGACCCGGCCTGACCAGCTCGACCAATCAGATTCCCACAGAAATAAGACTGTCACGTAAGCGACCTTGATGGAAGACTCTGACAGATAAAGAAAACACTTGTGGAAAATATTTTGAAGAATACCTATATGTGTTACAAAAATAAAACTTTTGGCAGAGAAGATATTTAGCAGTGAATACCTTTTGGAATATAGAAAATTGTATAGTACCTCCCGTTGTGGATTGGACTTGTTCAGAAGATATATGGGAAGATATAAGGGGACTGAGAGAACTGGGATAAATATATATAGAAGTGTGGTCTGAATGCTCCATCGTGAAATCTGTCATTATGAATACATTTCATTGACAGGATGTCATTGATAAATCTGAGACATGACATCCTTCCATGCATGTACACATGAACGACAGAGTTGATTCACACAAGCAGTACACACAGCGAACTCCCATATTAACATGAGGCAATCACCCATCTATTCGCAAGTTAAGTGACCGATCCGATCCAACTATATGATCAATTACACTCAGATTTCAGAAAATTGTTACACGACGTATGTGCCAATAAAAATATGTCCTTGTACTTCTGTCTAGATTCATAGAGGTAAACAAAACATTTATGCTTTTGTAATGTTTGATGCCCGCTACCGAGGGTGCAAGCGCCCTGTGCTGAGGCACGGTGATGGTAGACGTTGTGATTACTGAAACTACAACCAGGTAACAGTCCGGACGAATATGGCCGTCATACATCACGTCGTAACACATCATAGACATACAAAATACATTATACATCAATTGTGGTAATGTAGCCCGTTGTGTGGAGCCAATGAGACGCCATGGGAGCGGCGCTCCAGAACCCGCGCACATGGGCATGTTGCTGGCCGGCATCGCCGATGGCACTGCCGTGGGGATAGAACCCAGGACAGCCCGACGGTCTGCCAGAGCCTGTGTCACACCATCCCAGGACGAGAGACTGGTGATCACAAGGCATGCCCTGAATCAGTACAGTCCCCCTCCTGGGCCCCCGATTGGACGTGACAGGCCGTCAGCATTGCCACGCAGCTTTCCGGCTCGGTGCTCAATTTTTATGTCATACTCCTGGAGTTTGACGAGCTACCGGGCCACCAAGCCATTGGCCTCACTGTAGTTCAGCAGCAATCAGAAATGCTGCCCCAACAAGTAATGACAGAAGCGCTTGGTCATGGTAACAACTGCGAGGAGCTCGCGGTGGGTCATGCAGTAGTTCAATTGAGAGCGACTGAGAGCCACACTAGCATAAGCCAATAAACACTCCTGTCCATCCACGATCTGTGAGAGGACACCGCCGAGCGCGAAGTTGCTTGCGCCTGTGTTCAAAATAAACTCACAGTCGGGAAGAAGGTGCCCGAGCACAGGTGCTGCCACTAGGGCCTTTCGGAGGTCCGCAAAAGCAACCTCCTGGGAAGCCTCCCAGATGAAATCCGCCCCCTCTTCCAGGAGGATAGTAAGGGGATGCGCGATTTCCGCGAAGCCTCAAATGAACCGGCGGTGATATCTCGCGAAGCCCAAGAAGGACCTCATGTCCGCCACGTTACAGGGCCGGGACCAGTGCTGTACGGCCTTGATCTTTGCGGGGTCTGGTCGGACACCTGTACATGTACCTGTCACCATGAAGCCCAAGTACAAGATCTACTCGGCGAAGAGCTCGCACTTGTTAGGTTTCAGTTTAAGCCCTGTGCCGCGAGTGCGTTGGAGCACCATCTGGAGGTTGGTGAGAATTTCCTTGAATGACCGGCCGTACACAACGACCTCGTCGATGTAGACCATACAACGCTTCCAAAGGAATCCTTTTGGCACCATTTCCATGAGGCACTCGAATGTCGCGGGTGTTTTGCAGAGCCCGAATGACATTACCTTGACTTGGTAGAGCCCGTTCTTTGTGACAAAGGCAGTTTTGCCCTATCATCCTCGTCCATCTCGACCTGCCAATACCCGGATGCCAAGTCCAGAGCACAGACGTAGTGCAACCCGGCGAGGGCATCGAAGGTGTCTTCAATGTCAGGAAGAGGGTATGAGTCCTTCAACGTGGCATCGTTGAGCTTACGATAATCCACGCAGAACCTCCACGAGCCATCCTTCTTCTTCACCATCACCACAGGACTGGCCCAAAGACTATCACGTGGTTTGATGATGTCTAGCTCGAACATCTTCTCCACCTCTTTGTCAATGACCTCGTGATGACGATAGCTGCTCGTCGTAAACGCTGTTTAATCAGACGGTTGTCTAGGAGATCGATGCGATGTCTGGATATATCTGTTTCGCCAACCGCACCGCCAGGACTCATGAACACATCCGCATACTGCCGGAGCAATTTGCCGAGAGCTTGTCGCTGATCTTCATCCAACCAGTCCTTTGGAACACGACATTCCAAATGATCTGGCAGGGTGTAGGGATCATCCCTGGCAGCCGCCTGTGCGTTACTGCGCCGCAGATAGGGTCGTCAGGCCTGGGATGCTCCGTTTGACCCCGAGAGTGTGCATATGGCTACTACTCTCCTGCGGCGCAGTACAATCGGAGCATCTGTGGGATTCAAGACGAGAATGGGCATCACACGAGTGTTGGACTTGACCAGAGCCCCACCTAGTTCAAGTCCCGTTTCTAGTGCGAAATTACTCACGTGTTGCACTATACATGGACAAACATCTAGAGGCTAGCGCGGGTGGCGCGGTTGGGCCTCGAGATCATCTCGCTGTATGGGGGCACGATGGTGGTGTGCGTCGCCCAGAATTGGAAGGAACGGGACGGACCCTGGCGGAAGAGATAATATGGGTGTCTCCTCCAATCCGAAGTTCGCCGGAACTGAAGTCCACGATCACCCGGTGGATCCGTAAGAAGTTCTTTCCAATGATCTCGGCTGCTCCAATATCCATGACGATTACCTCTGTTGTATAGGTTTACCTCCAAGCATTGATTGGGAGGTCAATCAGTCTGTGGATACGGATGTTGTTGTTACCAGCTCCGTAGAGCTTGTAAGCGCCAGGATCCCGCAGCTTCATGCTGCAGAAAGCGGGTTTCCACTTGTAAGTCCGCGTGGCGACGAGGGTGACCTCTGAGCCGAAGTCAACAAGGACCCACACCGGCTCCCGCCCAAAAGGCAAGGGCAGGTACCAGCAGGGGTACCTCACCAGCGCGCACGTCCTCGTTGTCTGCCTCAGCTGTGGAGGAGCTAGACTTATCCTCAAGGATCACTCCTGGGGGAGTTATATCTACTGGGGGAGTGTCCGGCTTGTCAACGGATGGTGCAGACTCTGGGGCCACAGGACAACCGTCCCCGGACGCAGTGTTGGTCGCCACCACGTCTGGCTTCAGTTTCCCTCATGCGAAGGTATGGCCGTTGTCCCGAAGGACCTGCAGAAGTAGCAGGGCCGGTTGGCGTTAGGTCCGGAGATGAAAGTGCAGCAATCTGCGGGTCCCGGAGCTTTGATCCCGACGCAGTGCGCAATGATCTGCGCGGCTCTGAGGTCATACTCTTCCATGTCGCACTCGTCCGAAGATGGGCATGAGGGAGTGGCAGGAGCCGCTTGCACAGGCATCACTGGGGAGTGACGCAGGTGTACCCACCCACTGGGGGCTGAGTTTCTGAGCGGAAACGCCCGAGGAGCCACCTGCGATGCTACTGCTAGAGGAGGGGCAGCAGCTAGAGACGGGACTGTCGAGGCCGAAGCTGGGGCCGCAATCATCTGTCTGGATCTGACAGCTGCCTCTAGCGCTAGTGCTGAGTTAATAGCCTTCTCCATGGACGTTTCTCATGGGCGGCCAGGGCGTATGATATGTTGTACGGCTGCCCATCAATAAACTGGTCGATCAGCATCGGCTCGAACCTATTTGCCGGAACATCCGGGTAGGCTCTTCGGCCATGTAAGGGCAGGTCAAACGCATAATCGGTGACAGACTCTGTTGCCAGGTGGTATCGAGCTTTGAATTGCTTTTCAAACATCCACCTGGATATGGCCAGCTTCTTCCTGGCTCCAACCCTCATAGACAGCAGCTCTCCAGAGCTAAAGGAGGTAGTCCTCCAGATCAGCGTTATCCCCGTTGAACTGCTTCCGCCACGAGAACTGGTCCAGCCTCCGGTCGTGCGGGTTGCCTGATCCGGACCCAAAATTTGTGGCGTAAGGTTGGGCAGTCTAGCGATCGGCCCTACCCATGGCGGAACCTGCCGGAGCAGATCTGCAAGCCACAGACGTGGGCGCAGGATAACCAGGCACTGCCTGAGAGTGGGTACCTCCCCCTCGGACTGAGTGTGTACATCCCGCTCGGACAGAGTGTGGAAAGAGCCCCCGCCGATCCTGAAGGATAGGATGCAGGCATGGCGGGGTAGCCGGCGTGGGGCCGAAGCCACCGGTTGCCAGCTTGCTCCCGGAGCACTGTTTGGAGCTGGATAGCTCGATCACGCAGCGGCGTTCCTCCCTGTCGGGACGGTAGAGGCCATAGTCAGCGTGGTCCCTCCAAGGCGCGGAATCGGTGCGGGGCCCATTACATGGGTCACCGGCACCTGCGGGCTCGGACGATGATGGTACAACTGGTGGACTGGCTGTTCCCATGCTGTAAGGCGCCACAGAAGTCATGCTCGGTGTGGCGAGCTCACGGCGCTTATATTCGTCTAGCGCGAATCGATCAGCCGCTGCTCCCTCTCCGTCAGCCGCTCCGCAGAGGGCTGGTGTCGCGGAGAAGTGTCCTGTGTTCTGATCGTTCCTGATGGGGCGATCGGCCGCGGTCATAGCGACAGTCGGGGGCCAGCTCATGCAGCGAATCAGTGAGCTACTCCAACACTCCTCTGATAGCCGGACCTACGCCACCGGGGGTCCTCGAGGGGATCGACCAAGCCGGGGAAGGAAGCTGGTACAGGCTATCAAACTGCCCAGTAGTCAACACAGTGACCGGCACTCACGTCCTCGTGTCAAAAGACGACTGATGGAAGAGTGCCGGACGAGCGTGTCATTCCGGGCAGTGGAAGGTGCAGGGTAGATCCGTCTCCGGACCCGCCTATGGTGCCTGGAATGCTGGATTGGGTATCCTGCGGCAAACATATGTTGTAAACCCGCAAGGTTCGACTCGTCAGCAGACTGAGTCGAACAAGCCAGGGACGTCTCCGCAGATTGGTGATGATCCTGTGGATCGTCTGTAGGTCCTCCTGGATGACCGAAGTCATCCTGGGTGTGCTCTCATTTATCATGGGAGCGGGTATGATTGGACACTTTGTCAGTTTCATTCATTTTATTGTCTTTATTTCTGGATATCCCAGAGGAAAGGAGGCGGTCCCCAGGGACCAAGTTGCAAAAACAATGTGACAGTAGGCTTCGATGGAACGCAGTCGGACTGATCCTGGTCACGGCACCAATATAACGTTTGACGCCCGCTACTTAGGGCGCAAGCACCCCACACTTAGGCACGGTCATGTGGGCGTCGTGATTACTGAAACTACAACTAGGTAACAGTCCGTCGGAACGAATCACATCATAACACATCATAGACTTGCAAAATACATTATACATCAGTTATGGCAATGTAGCCCGTTGTGTGGAGTCTGAGAAGTCATGGGAGCAGCACTCCAGAACCCGCGCACGTGGGCGTGTTGCTGGCTGGCCTCGCCGACGGCACTGCCGCGGGGATAGAGCCCCGGACAGCCCAACGGTCTGCCAGAGCCTGTGTCGCACAATCCCAGGGCGAGAGACTGGTGATCACAGGGCAAGCCCCGAATCAGCACAGTCCCCCTCCTAGGCCCCCGATTGGAAATCGTCCCCGGGGCCTTACTGGCCCACTTCTAGCCGGACGTAAGGGTCGTGGAGCTTACGGCCGAGCTCACCCGTCTTTCTCTCGCCTTGCTAGTTTTGAGACAACTCCGAGTAAGCAAAATGGGCTGGCAGTATTCATACCACCAGCACACGAGGGACAAGGGATGACGTAAGGCCACTGTTCAGTATAGTGGAGCGAGAGAAAGACAGTGAGTCGCCATGACGACTCACGAGCTTCAAACATCCCCACACTTCATAGTCATAGCAAGGGAATAGCCATTCAGGGCATGATCGTTGGAAAACCATGCCCACCCTCCCCCTATTTAAGCAATAGTTTTAACTCATAAACATATTTTAATGAATTGTCGCATACGCACTTTCACTACAGAAGGGTATGTGCAGAAATTCCCCAATTATGAGCAAAAATACGAGCTGAAATGTCATACGCCTTGCGGTCGGGCACGCCTGACAACACTAGATGATCATAACACTACAGACAACGTGAAAATAGCTTCGATTTTGTTTGCTAGCACTTTCTGAATATTTTCAAACATATCTGTTTCCGTCATGTACAACCCATTATTGTGGGCATTGTTTCCAAAATATGGCGAAAATTTATTTCACACAGATTTATTTATGTAAGGCAATGCCAATAGGTGGAACGTTGACCCGAAACTGAAACTACTACCCATCTCGGGTACCTAGCTTCACCCAACCTCATCCTATACACGTGCTTGAAATAATACGCGTTCGAATATTTTATTGACTCTTCCTGCATCTATTCCCTGCATCAACGGGTTTCATTTTTCAGAAAATGCGGTTTCACCTTCAATGAGTCACGGTAGGCTGAGTCACACTGTCAAAGCTTCTGATCAATACATGATTCTCAGGGGAGACCAGTGAACAGCGACGAACGGTTCTAGGCTACATCTAACCGGATCAGACGCGTGGATATTCTGATATTCTACTGCACATCACAACAGAATGGATGTGATAACCAGGTAATCATAAAATGGAACAACTTTATATACATCAATTTTCACAGGGCTACCTGGTAAATTTAGACCGACATGTCATAAAAGGACAGATGTCCTGATGTTTCGATTGAATGAACAGAAATTCGTCGCATATTTCTACAGTAGGTAAAAGTGACTGTGGCAAATACATTGTGTCTGTATTGATTAGATGTCAGAGGATACCAATTTAACATGTTTACCTGTTATACGTCATGAATGCTCATCATAAAACTCAATCAGGGCTCGAATTTGGTGGGAAAAATATTCACAAATGTTATCAAAATAACAGTTAAAATTCAGTACAAAATAATGGCATGCTATAAAAAAGTAACTCTATTATTATTTTGGGTGCAAGGTATTCCATGTTTTACAAAAAGATTTCGAGATCAAACTCAAGCTTTGATGCCGGAAGATGGTGGATCTATTCTTATATCGATAAAGTAGGCCTACCAGGTAATGATACTGAGTAGACCTACCGACCTACCAACAGGATTCCCCTCACCCTCTCCCTGGGCTATGAATCTGGGTGCAGATTTCTGCTGCGTGTGATGAAAACTATTGATCCTCCATGCCAAAACAACCACATTTTGGAATTTCCAGTGGGGTTTTAACAGGTAAATACACGGTCCAACACTGGCGGATCCAGGAGTTCGTTCTGAAGAGGCCACTTTAACCAAAATATTTTACGGGTGTTACAGCAAGGTGAACTATCATCAATGTATTTGGCAAATATCCTACAAATACACAATGTAAGCCTATGTGCATGTAAATATTGGGACGTGCCCTGGTGACTGTTAAATGCAGAGTTCGGTGATTATTTTTTTTCCCATAGATACATTTCCATTTGAATCACAGATGCATGCGCCATTCCACGTTGGAACACCGTGAAGTTCTCCAATAATGAACGGCACACTGATTCCCGGCACACCGATAGCGGTGGATTTCTGGCAGGTGAGAAAGTGTGGGGGCAACAAAGTGTTCTTCCTGACACATTTCCACAGTGATCATATGCAAGGTCTCACCCCGACGTGGATGCATAAACTTTACTGCAGCCCGCTGACGAAATATCTTCTTGTACGTCAAAGACAGGTATGGTGTACTAACATAATAGCTGTTACTATTTTCATTAGCTGAACAATGTTATTTGGGAAAAAATGACAACCACAACTCACTCATTTTTTCTCGCTCCAGGGTTATTACTGCATGCCATTGTGTATTATTGCATAATGTTATAATGCTGAATCATACAGCCGACTTTTCTTTCCGAGCTTTTGTTGTGGCAGTTTGATGACGTGTATGTCACTTTAGCTGCAGGCAGATGTCATCGTTCCTCTTGAGGTGGGAGAGAGCCACATCATTCCTCTCATTAACCATGGCAACACAATGACTGTTACCGTCATGGACGCTAACCACTGCCCGGGAGCCGTCATGTATCTCTTTGAAGGAGACTTTGGCACCATTCTACACACGGGGGACTTCCGATATGACCCCTCTATGTTCACCAACTCACCACTCTGTGACCTTGGTTCTGCCAAGTCGGTAGACGTCTTATATCTTGATGATACCTACTGTGCACCGAACTATGACTTTCCTTCTCGTGGTGAAAGTGAAGATACCATCGTCGATATCATCGAACAACATCCAGAACACTATGTCGTTATAGGTCTCAGGAACTTGGGAAAAGAGACGATTTTAGTGAGACTTGCGCGACATTTCAAAACTTGGATCGTTGTGACTCCCGAGAGGTTCGAAGCTTTGCAAGTCCTGAACCTACAAAATGTTTTCACCACTGACCCCAGTGCGGGGTTCATAAAAGTTGAAGCGTTTCATGAAACAACTCGAAAATCTGCCTCGTATTGGAACTCGCGGCGTCCAACCATCACCATTTTGCCAACGTGTCTGTATGTTGGCTCGCCTTCGCATCCGTTCCGAGACATGCCATTTGCATACATTGTGCCATACTCAGACCACTCCTCATACAAGGAACTGCACAAGTTTGTTGCTCGTATCAACCCCAAGAAAATTGTTCCTGTCGTCCGCCCGAGAAAAGGATCCATCCCCACTGACCTCTCCTGCTTTGACCGGTACCTCAACGACTCCCCAATAAAAAGAGCGCGTGTTTCTGTGACCTGCCACAACGAAATTTTACCAAGAAAACGTATCAATCGTATGCAAACATACTGGCCTGATATATTTCACAAGCCGAAGTCTGGTGGCATCGTGTTTGATGCCGATGACACAACATCAGTCGAATCTGAACGCAATAATACCGATAAGAATTCAGTGAATGAGAATGGAGATGAAACTGTGGCGTGTGGTTCTCCACTCTGCAATCCGGAGAGTAGTTGTGCACCCCAGACTCCAGAGGGTAGCCAGGCATTCCACACATCGGAAAGTAGCCAGACATTCCACACACCAGAGAGTAGCCGTGAATTCCATACTCCAGAGAGTAGTCAGGCATTCCACGCTCCAGAGAGTAACCATGCACCCCAGACTGCAGAGGGTAGCCATGCACCCCAGACTCCAGAGAGTAGCCATGCACCCCAAACTCCAGAGAGTAGCCATGCACCCCAAACTCCAGAGGGTAGCCATGCACCCCAGACTACAGAGGGTAGCCAGGCATTCCACACCCCAGAGAGTAGTAATGCACCCCAAACTCCAGAGAGTAGCCAGGCATTCCACACTCCAGAGGGTGGCTGGGCAGTCCACACTCCAGAGGGTATCTGGGTATTCCACACTCCAGAGGGTAGCTGGGCATCCCTCACTGCAGAGGGTAGATGGGCATTCCGCAATCCAGAGGGTAGCTGGGCATTCCACACTCCAGAGGGTAACTGGGCATTCCACATTCCAGAGGGTAGCTGGGCATCCCATACTGCAGAGGGTAGCTGGGCATTCCACACTCCAGAGGGTAACTGGGCACTCCACACTCCAGAGGGTAGCTGGGCATTCCACACTCCAGAGGATAGCTGGGTACTCCACACTCCAGAGATTAGCCAGGCATTCCACACCCCAGATAGTAGCCAGGCATTCCACACTCCAGATAGTAGCCGTGCATTACACACTCCAGAGAGTAGCCAGACATTCCACACTCCAGATAGTAGCCGTGCAGTCCACACTCCAAAAAGTAGCCATGCACTCCACACTCCAGAGAGTAGCCATGCACTCTGCACTCCAGAGAGTAGCCGTGCCCTCCGCAGAGAAATGGATGAAGAGTTACTCGCTTCAGATTCGGATAACTTTGATAGTGATGTGTCGCTGAGTACATGTAATTTCTACCTTGCCGGAGGCTCAGACGAGTCGGAAGGAGATGTATCGCCGAACACTTGTAGGTTCTACCTTGACGAAATGGTCATATGATTGTATAATGGTATATGATCATATGATTGCCCGCTATTCTAGGACAAACTGCATACAGTTTCCTAGTAGTGTACGTGCGTTTGGATTGTCCGCATTGTTGATTTTGGCAGGTGACATCGCCTCAAATCCCGGCCCTGTTAACTTTGCATGTGGAAATTGTCGGTCCATCAGGAACAAAGGTCCGGCCATCGCGGACTTGGTCACCTCTGCCAAATGTGACATTTTTGGAATAACCGAGACGCACATCAGGACTAATGACACTGCATCATTTCTCAGTGAACTAACCCCTAGTGGATATAAACTCTTCCATTCCCCTCGCGTTGGAAAGACGGGCGGTGGTGTTGGTTTCCTGGTAAAACAAACTCTGGATGTCTCCCTGGTTGCAGCACCTAGTTTTGGTTCTTTTGAGAACATTGTCGTTTCTGTACGATGGCGTGATAACACATTGAATTTTGCTTCAATCTATAGACCCCCTGGTTCTGGTATTGCAGTTTTCCTGGAAGAATTTATGTCATTTTCTGGTTTCATATCGTCCCTGTCTGCCTCAACTATAATCAGCGGTGATTTCAACATCCACATTGATACCGTTTCAAACACCAGTTGTGATTTCAAATTGATGCTTGATTCCTGTAATTTTGTTCAACATATAAACTTCCCTACTCATATCCATGGCCACACTCTCGATTTACTTATCACCCCATCGGATTTCACAGTGGAAAAGTTGTGTAGGCTGGGTTGTTTAAGCGACCATTTCTGCATCAGTTGCACACTGGATATCGATTCAGCCCCTAAACCACCTAGTAAATACATAACATTTCGTCAGTATCATAAGATAAATCACGAAAAACTAAAACAAGATCTGCAAAATACTGCCTTCATTGTATCGCCTTCTGACAACGTTACCGAACTTTACGACCAATATATAAACAGCCTTTCCTCTGTAATTGATGCTCATGCACCACTAAAAACGAAATGTGTGGACAAACCCACTCCAGTTTGGATAACTCCGGAATATCGTGAGGCCAAACGGTTACGTAGACAGCTTGAAAGAACTTGGAGAAAAGTCCCATCTGTGCTGAATAGATCGAAACTACGACGACAGATCAGTAAATGCAACTCAATCATAAACAATTCAAAACGAGATCATTACACTAATATTATTAAGAACAATTCTGATGATCCAAAAAAACTATGGAAAGAAATGAACAATATTTTGCACAGGAAACATCAGACTGCTTTGCCCGGAGGCAAAGATGACACGCTCCTTGCCAATATGTTTGGTTCTTTCTTCACAGACAAAATCACACGTATACGAAACAATTTCACAAAGCAGCCTAAACAGACCACTTCACCAGCGACATCACCTGTTGAGTTCAATCACTTCGAGCCTGCATCTGAACAGCTTATTCGGAAAGTCATTCTCGATTCTCCTACTAAATCATGTATTCTCGACCCTTGGCCCACTTTCCTGGTTAAAGATTTTGTTGACATTTTGGTACCATCTATCACTAAATTGGTTAACTGCTCCATGATGGAAGGTTTAGTACCTAGTAGATTGAAACAGGCTGTAATTACTCCATTGCTTAAAAATCCCTCGTTATCCAAGGAAGAGATGAAAAACTACCGCCCAGTATCGGGTCTATGTTTCATCTCCAAACTGGTTGAACGAGTGGTTGCATCCCAGATTAAACAACACTTGGATAAAAACAATTTGGGTAATCCATTCCAGTCTGCCTACAAGAGCGGCCACTCAACAGAAACTGCGTTGTTGAATATAAAGAATGACATACACATTTCGTTGTCAAAAAGCATGCCGACTGCTCTGGTATTACTTGATCTTTCGGCTGCTTTCGACACGATCGACCATACAGTTCTCTTGGAATGTCTATCATCTTGGTTTGGCTTTGGTGGGACTGCACGCAAGTGGTTCTCGTCCTATTTGTCTGGTAGGGTCCAATCAGTTAAGGTTGGCGACAGCCTTTCAGAGCCCGCAGATATAAAATTTGGTGTTCCACAGGGATCAGTTCTTGGTCCCATTTTGTTTTCCATGTACACAACACCTCTACATAAAATAATCTCTGCACATAATACGGTTAACTATCATTTCTATGCTGATGATACTCAGCTTTATATGCCACTCTCACAAACAAATTGTGCTGCGGATCTAGTCACGCTCCAGGAATGTCTCAAAGATGTCCAAAACTGGATGAATGCAAACAAGCTTAAGCTCAATCCAGATAAAACTGAGTTCATCCTGTTTGGTACCAAGTCTCAAAGGGCTAAGATGGCAGATTGTTTTCCAGTGGATGTTCTTGGAAATGAAATCAGTCCTACGGAAAGAGCACGCAATTTAGGTGTTGTTTTTGATTCTGATTTTTCATTCCAATCAGGTTGTTTCTGTTTGTAAATCATGTTTTGTGGGTCTTCGCGACCTAAGAAGGATCAGGCGTAATCTCTCGAAAAGCAATACAATTACATTGGCTAATGCACTAGTTAGTAGTAGACTTGATTATTGTAATTCATTGTATAGGTCTTTATCCAGTCGGGATTTGAATAAGTTACAATGTGTTCAGAATACTTTGGCCCGCATTGTCACTCGGACATCTAAGTTCTCTCATATTACCCCTGTTCTCAGGTCACTACATTGGTTGCCCATTAGGCACAGAATAGAGTTTAAAACCGCAACAATTATTTATAAATCATTACATACGGGACTACCTGCATATTTCAACGATCACCTAACTCGCTACACATGTAAAGTGAACACGAGGCGTGGCAATCCTGATAAACTGTTCCTCCATGTCCAACTTTATAAACCTTCCATTAATAAATCAAAGGTTCAATTTCAAAACAGTTTGAGTTATGACGGCCCCTCACTTTGGAATTCCCTACCAAATGATATTCGTTCTGCTCCAACCCTGTCTAGTTTCAGGCATCAGCTTAAGACGCATCTATTTCTGGATGCCTATCCCCCTTAACCTTCTCAACACAGCCGGTTGTCATCTCGATCACGAACTATTTCTGACCACGTTTTATGATATTGGTTATTAATCAGGACTGTTGCGCCTTAGAATTCGTTATACGAAATTAAGCGCTATAAAAGTTTGATATATTATTATTATTATAACCATGGACGCGGGAGAACACTTGGAGATCTTTGCCGCAATGGACCTTATATGTCAAGACCTGATGAAACAACTGGTTCCCAGCGGTTACATCCCACATTGCATAGCGTTATGACATTGAATAGTAGTGAGATTGAATATTTAGTGTATTTCTCTATGGTTATGCCTTTATCTTAGTCCTGTGTGAAATTAGAGTCAAGCATAAGATGAAAGTTACAAGTGTGCATAATCTGTACATTTAGCCAGTACTAATAGTACATGTTTGTTCATTTGTGTATATTGTGTATACTAATATATTAGACCTATGTAACGTGTACATATAATAATAATAATAATAATAATAATAACAATATCGATAGGGGTATGTCCGACTTTGGTCGTACTTACCCCATGGGGTAAGTGCGACTCGCATTTACTTGTTAAACCATAGTTTAATAAGGAAAAGCCAGTATTCCATTTTAGCTTCACGCCGTCCCAAACCCCGACCACCAGCCCTACTAGGACACCCAGGCCCATAGGAATGAATCCAGATACATTTGTGGTGTTACTAAGATGGCATGACATACCCCATTTATGGGGTATGTCTCCCCATCGATATTGTAATAATAATAATAATAATAATAATAATAATAATAATAATAACAATATCGATAGGGGTATGTCCGACTTTGGTCGTACTTACCCCATGGGGTAAGTGCGACTCGCATTTACTTGTTAAACCATAGTTTAATAAGGAAAAGCCAGTATTCCATTTTAGCTTCACGCCGTCCCAAACCCCGACCACCAGCCCTACTAGGACACCCAGGCCCATAGGAAGGAATCCAGATACATTTGTGGTGTTACTAAGATGGCATGACATACCCCATTTATGGGGTATGTCTCCCCATCGATATTGTAATAATAATAATAATAATAATAATAATAATAATAATAATAATAATAATAATAATAATAATAATAATACATTAGGAGCAGCATATGATACTTGGGCCGGAAATGACATATGCCGAATATCCTGATGACCTCGAATTCGACCTTCGACCTCATTTTCAAAGTTAAAGAACAAAATGGCTAATATTTTGCTTATAATCGACTTTACAATTTGAGAGTCAATTGTGGACAGATAGAAAATGATATATACTGAACATTGTCATGACCTTGAAGTTGAACTTTGACCTCATTTTCAAGGTCAGAGTACAGAATGGCTAATATTTCGCTTATTATCAACTTCACAGATTATGAATCAATTGTGGAAATATAGGAAATGATAAATGCTGAATATTGTCACGACCTTGAATTTGACCTTTGACCTCATTTTCAAGGTATCACAGGACAACTTGGCTAATATCTTGTTCATTATCAAATGTACAACTTAGGATTCTGTTGTGGATATACAGCAAATGAAACAAAATGGCTAATATCTCGCTTATTATCGACTTTACAACTTGAGAGTCAATTGTGGACAGATAGAAAATGATATATGCTGAATATTGTCATGACCTTGAGTTTGAACTTTGACCTCATTTTCAAGGTCAGGGTACAAAATGGCTAATATTTCGCTTATTATCAACTCTACAGATAAGGAATCAATTGTTGAAATATAGGAAATGATATATGGTGAATATTGTTACGACCTTGAATTTGACCTTTGACTTCATTTTCGAGGTATCACAGGACAACTTGGCTAATATCTTGTTTATTATCAAATTTACAACTTAGGATTCTGTTGTGAACATACAGCAAATGATATATGCTGAATAGTCTGATGACTTTTAATTTGACTTTTGCTTTCATTATCAAAGTCACAGGACATAATGACTAATATCTCTCTTAGTACTGAATTTACAGCTTAGTTAGCAATTGTGAACGTATAATAAATCAAATATGCTGAATACTCTCATGACTTTAAATTTGACCTTGACCTTATTTTCAAGGCCACAATATAAAATAGCTATTATATATAAAAGCTATTATATATAAAAATATATATCATCCGGTAACCTGTCTTAGCCCTTGCGCTAATTTTTAGGTTACCAGACTTTCGGTCCGATAACCTATTGCCTTGGCATTTCTTCCATCGTCGTTGTCTGTCGTCGGCGTCGTGCGTCTACATTTTTATCTTTCAAGTTTACGGTCGAATCTTTCTGAAATTTTGCACAAAAATATCTAGAAATATTTCAAGATTGGGGTAATTTTTAGTTTTTTGATTTTCGCTATTTTTTTTTTCAAAATTGCGGCCATTTTTGACGACAAATGGCCAACTTGGACTTTGGCGGCCATTTTCTCGAAAACTGTCTAACCACTATTGAGTTTTTTGTTTCAAAAGATTTCCCTTTTATACCTCTGTGACGTGTATAAGTTTCATTGCCCTTGAATCGCCGGTCTGCATATGGCAGCCATTTTGATTTTTTCGATGGGACTCGAATGGGACTTTCCCATTCTTTTGTGGACATATAGGAAATGATATATGCCAAATATTCTCGTGACCTTGAATCCGACCTTTGACCTAATTTTCAAGGTCATAGCACAAAATGGCTAATATCTTGCTTATCATCGACTTTACAGCTTGGGAATCAATTGTGGACCTATAGGAAGTGATAAATGCTGAATATTGTCATGACCTTGAATTTGACCTTTGGCCTCATTTTCAAGATCAGAGCACAAAATGGCTAATATCTGGCTTATTATCGACTTTACAGCTTAGGAATCAATTTTGAACACATAGGAAATGATGTATGCCGAATATTTTGATGACCTTGAACTTGACCTTTGACACCATATTCAATGTCAAAGCACAAAATGGTTAATGTCTCACTTAACATCGACTTTATAGATTAGGAATCAATTGTGCACATACAGGAAGTGAGATATACTTAATATCCTCATGACCTTGATCTTGCACCTCATTTTTAAGGTCAGTGGGCAAAATTGGTAATATCTCGCTTATCATCGACTTTACTGATTAGGAATCAATTGTGCACATATAGGAAATCATATATGCTGAATATTCTCATGACCTTTAACTTGACCTCGAACCTCATTTTCAAGGTCAAAGTGCAAAATGGGTAATATATCGCTTATTATCGACTTCACAGATTAGGAATCATTTGTGCACATATAGGAAATGATAAACACCGAATATTCTGATGACCTTGAACTTGACCTTCAACCTTATTTTCAAGGTCAGAGCACAAAATGGCTGGTATCTCGCTTAATATCAACTTAACAGCTTGGGAATCAATTGTGGACATGAAGGAAATGATAGATGCCGAATATTCTGATGACTTTGAATTTGACCTTTGACCTTATTTTCATGTTCATAGCACAAAATGGTTAATATCTTGCTTATTATCGACTTCACAGCTTAGGGATCAATTGTGAGTATTGTTGTGATTTTGAATTTGACCAGTGACTTTCTTTCCAAGGTAAACAGGATAAAATGGCTGATATATAAAATATAAAACATCTATTGTCCGGTAATCTGTCTCTGTGGTTCTCCGGAGGGAGAGGAGGGCAAATAGAAGGTCAGGATGAACAAGTGGTTCTCCGGAGGGATAGCAGAGCAAGTAGAAGGGAGGATGGACAAGTGGTTCTCCAGAGGGAGGACTTAGGATTCTGTTGTGAACATACAGCAAATGATATATGCTGAATATTCTGATGACTTTTAATTTGACTTTTGATTTCATTATCAAAGTCACAGGACATAATGACTAATATCTCTCTTAGTACTGAATTTACAGCTTAGTTAGCAATTGTGAACGTATAAGAAATCAAATATGCTGAATACTCTCATGACTTTAAATTTGACCTTGACCTTATTTTCAAGGCCACAATATAAAATAGCTATTATATATAAAAGCTATTATATATAATAATATATATTGTCCGGTAACCTGTCTTAGCCCTTGCGCTAATTTTTGAATTTCGTATTTTCCTCGAAATGGCGGCCATTTTCGTTGAAAATGCCCAATTTTGGACTTTGACGGCCATTTTCTCGAAAACTATTCGAACAGTTTTGAGATTTTTCATTCAAAAGATTCCCTCCATATACCTCTGTGATGTATATACGTTTCGTTGGCGTTGACTCGACGGTCTGGCGGCCATTTTTAGGTTACCGGACCTATGGTCCGTAACCTATTGGCATGGCGATGCGTCCGGCGTCGTCGTCGACCTTGGTTTCAAGGTCAGAGCGGCCGTTTTCGTCGAAAAATGGCCAATTTTGGACTATGACGGTCGTTTTCTCAAAATCTGTTCAGTAACTTTTTTTTCTTATTGATGAAAAATTAGCCCAAAGGCTAAGATAGGTTACCGGACAATTTTGGTTTGGCCATGGCAGCATTGGCAGGTAACAGACCTTGAGATTTACCAATCAAGGTTCGCAGTGTAAACATATGACCTTGGGATTTACCAATCAAGGTCATCCGTATGAACTTCGATGTAACCATTACATGTATGTGTGCGGCACTTGATATTCTATATGTTGGGTGGAATCGTTTAGGCCGCTCAGGTCAATTTACACATTCCAAGTCAGACATTTGGCACTCAAGGTCATCTGACGTCAAGTTCAAGGTCATCATTAGTTGTGCCATATATGTCTTCCTATATGTTCATAATGCAAACATGAGCTCTATCTGCAAGCATTTCATCTACAAAGGCAAATCTGGGCATTTTTTGACCCCAAAATGGCTGTTTTGACCTTTCAAGGTCATCCAAGGTCAAATTCAAGGTCACCACACAAGTCGCCATATATGACTTCCCATTTGAAAGTGCCAATTTCTAAGCTCTATCTTCAAGCGTTCTATGAGTACAGTCCTGACAGCTCCCATTATGAAGGAAAAAAGTGCTGAAAATTTTCCAAGTCCAAAATTTTTTTCAAAGGGTGAAAATTTTTTTTTGCCTAGAAATGGCCCAAAATGGATAGTAATGTTATTTGGGGCGAAAAAATTTTTTTTCGCCGACTCGTCAAAAATTCAAAATGGCCGCCACACTGAGATCGGCGATTCAAGGGCAACAAAACTTATACACGTCACAGAGGTATATAAGAGGAATCTTTTTAAGCAAAAATCTCAAAACTGATCAGACAGTTTTTGAGAAAATACAGACCAGGTGCAAATTTGAGTGTTTTTCAACCCAAAAATGGCTGTTTTGACCTTTCAAGGTCATCCAAGGTCAAGTTCAAGGTCACCACACAAGTCGCCATATATGACTTCCCATTTGAAAGTGCCAATTTCTAAGCTCTATCTTCAAGCGCTCTATGAGTACAGTCCGGACAGCTCCCATTATGAAGGGAAAAAGTGCCGAAAATTTTCTAAGTCTAAAATTTTTTTCAAAGGGTGAAAAAATTTTTTTGCCCTAGAAATGGCCCAAAATGGATAGTAATGCGATTTGGGGCGAAAAAATTTTTTTTCGCCGACCCGCCAAAAATTCAAAATGGCCGCCACACGGAAACCGGCAGATTTAGGGCAACCAAACTTATACATATCACAGAGGTATATGAGGGGAATCTTTTGAAACCAAAAACTCAAAACTGATCAGACAGTTTTTGAGAAAATGGCCGTCAAAGTCCAAAATTTAGCGTTTTTCGACAAAAACGGCCGCCATTTTGAAAAAAATGCGAAAATCAAAAAACAAAAAAATACCTCCTTCTCAAAATATTTTTAGGCATTTTTGTGCAAAATTTCAGAAAGATTCGATCGTTAACTTTAAAGATAAAAATGTTAACGCCGGCCGGACGGACGGACGGACGGACGCAACGCCATGCCAATAGGTTATCGGACCAAAGGTCCGGTAACCTAAAAACACTCCTCATATGTACCCCTGTGACATGTATAAATTTCGTTGCCCTTGAATCGCTTGAAGTGGGCCATTTTGGGCCCAAACTTGGCCCAAATGTGACTTTCCCATGTTAAAATTTCCTATGCTTTATAATGGGACACATTAAGCCTAATATCTCACTTAATATTGAAATTAGAGACTAGGAATGAATTGTGGACATATAGGAAATGATATATGCTGAATATTCTCGTGACCTTGAATTTGACCTTTGACCTCATTTTCAAGGTCACAGGACCAAATGGCTAATATCTCGCTTATTATCGACTTTACAGCTTAGGAATCAATTGTGAACATATAGGAAATGATATATGCTGAATATTCTCGTGACCTTGAGTTTGACCTTTCACCTCATTTTCAAGGTCACATGACAAAATGGCTAATATCTCGCTTATTATCGACTTTACAGTTTAGGAATCAATTGTGAACATATAGGAAATGATATATGCTGAATATTTTCGTGACCTTGAATTTGACCTTTGACCTCATTTCCAAGGTCACGGGACAAAATTGCTAATATCTCGCTTATTATGGACTTTACAGCTTAGGAATCAATTGTGAACATATAGGAAATGATATATGCTGAATATTCTCGTGACCTTGAATTTGACCTTTGACCTCATTTTCAAGGTCACAGGACAAAATGGCCAATATCTTGCTTATTAGCGACTTTACAGCTTAGGAATCAATTGTGAACATATAGGAAATGATATATGCTGAAAATTCTCGTGACCTTGAATTTGACCTTTGACCTCATTTTCAAGGTCACAGGACAAAATGGCCAATATCTTGCTTATTAGCGACTTTACAGCTTAGGAATCAATTGTGAACATATAGGAAATGATATATGCTGAAAATTCTCATGACCTTGAATTTGACCTTTGACCTCATATTCAAGGTCACATGACAAAATGGCTAATATCTTACTTATTAGCGACTTTACAGCTTAGGAATCAATTGTGAACATATAGGAAATGATATATGCTGAATATTCTCGTGACCTTGAATTTGACTTTTGACCTCATTTTCAAGGTCAACAGGACAAAATGGCTAATATCTTGCTTATTATCGACTTTACAGTTTAGGAATCAATTGTGAACATATAGGAAATGATATATTCTGAATATTTTAATGATATTGAATTTGACCTTTGACCTAAATTTGAAGGTCAGTCATTTTATTTTCAAAGTCAGATTACAAAATGGCTTATATCTCGCTTATTATCAAATTTACAGCTTAGGGGTCCATAGTGAACATATAGGAAATGATGTATGCTGAATAGTTTGGTGATCTAGAATTTAACCTTTGATCCCATTTTCAAGGTTAGAGATATGGCGATTTCAGTGGTCACCTTGAATTTGACCAACTTTCTCGGCTCAACTCTGTATATTTCTCCGGTAACCTTTCTAGCCCATTGGGCTAATTTTTATTTCTTCGACGGGTCCCAAATGGCACTTTCCCATGTTAAATTCTCCTATGCTTTTTAATGGGACACATTATGCCTAATATCTTACTTAATTTTGAGATTAGAGACTAGGAATCAATTGTGGACATATAGGAAATAATATTTGATGAATATTCTCGTGATCTTGAAATTGACCTTTGACCTCCTTTTCAAGGTCACACGACAAAATGGCTAATATCTCGCTTATTATCGACTTTATAGCTTAGGAATCAATTATGAACATATAGGAAATGATGTATGCCGAATATCGCTATGACCTTGAAATCGACCTTGACCTCATTTTCAAGGTCAGAGAAAAAAATTGCTAATATCTCGCTTATTGTCGACTTTACAGCCTAGCAATCAATTGTGAACATATAGAAAATGATATATCCTGAACATTGTCATGACCTTGACCTTTGACCTAATTTACAAGGTCACAGGACAAAATGGTAATATCTCGCTTATCATCGACTTGTCTTTTTTTAAGGTCAGTGGGCAAAATTGGTAATATCTCGCTTATCATCGACTTTACAGATTAGGAATCAATTGTGCACATATAGGAAATCATATATGCTGAATATTCTCATGACCTTTAACTTGACCTCGAACCTCATTTTCAAGGTCAAAGTGCAAAATGGGTAATATATCACTCATTATCGACTTCACAGATAAGGAATCAATTGTGCACATATAGGAAATGATAAACACTGTATATTCTTATGACCTTGAACTTGACCTTCAACCTTATTTTCAAGGTCAGAGCACAAAATGGCTGGTATCTCGCTTAATATCAACTTAACAGCTTGGGAATCAATTGTGGACATAAAGGAAATGATAGATGCCGAATATTCTGATGACCTTGAATTTGACCTTTGACCTTATTTTCAAGATCTAGCACAAAATGGCTAATATCTCGCATATTATCGACACTACAGCTTAGGAATCGATTGTGGACACATATAGGAAATGATATAGGCTGATTATTCTCCTGACCGTGAATGTTACCTCTGACCTCATTTTCAAGGTCAGAGCACAAAATGGCTAAGATCTCGCTTATTATTGACTTTACAGCTCCGTAATCTATTGTGGACATATAGAAAATGATAGATGCCAAATATTCTGATGACCTTGAATTTCACCTTTGACCTTATTTTCATGTTCATAGCACAAAATGGTTAATATCTTGCTTATTATCGACTTCACAGCTTAGGGATCAATTGTGAGTATTGTTGTGATTTTGAATTTGACCAGTGACTTTCTTTCCAAGGTAAACAGGATAAAATGGCTAATATATAAAATATAAAACATCTATTGTCCGGTAACCTGTCTTAGCCCTTGGGATAATTTTTTTAGGAGGAGGTGGGGGACCAGTGTGCTTCTAGGGAGGGGGGGGGGGGGGGTGGCGGTGGAAGACTTGGTGTCTAGGGGTAAGGAAGGAGGGACAAGTTCATCCTAGAGGGGGGGGGGGGGGTGAAGGATGAACCAGGGATTCCCTGGGGAGGGGGGACAAACGGTCCTAGCAGGGGTGGGGGGGGGGGAGGTGGACAGATGGATATAGGACGAGTGGTTCTAGGAGAAAAGGAGGGCAAGTGGGGGGACGGCTGACAAATCTGTCTCCAGTTGGAGGAGGGCAAGTAGAAGGAGAGGATGGACGAGTGGGTCTCCAGGAGGAGACGATGGCAAGTAGAAGGGGATGATGGACAAGTGGGTCTCCAGAGGGACAGGAGGGCAAGTAAAAGGGGAGGATGGACAAGTGGTCTCCAGAGGGAGAGAACAAGTAGAAGGGGAGGATGGACAAGGGCAAGTAGAGGGGGAAGGATGGACAAGTGGTTCTCCAGAGGGAGAGGAGGGCAAGTAGGTGGCAGGATGGACAAGTGGTTCTCCAGAGGGAGAGGAGGGCAAGTAGGTGGCAGGATGGACAAGTGCTTCTCCAGAGGGAGAGGAGGGCAAGTAGGTGGCAGGATGGACAAGTGGTTCTCCAAGGGGAGAGAAAGGAAAGTAGAGAGGGAGGATGGACAAGTGCGTCTCCAGGAGGAGGGGAGAACAGATAGAAGGGGAGGATGGACAAGTAGGTCTCCAGAGGGAGAGGATGGCAAGTAGAAGGGCAAGATAAACAGGTGGTTTTCCAGAGGGAGAAGAGGGCAAATAGAAGGTCAGGATGAACAAGTGGTTCTCCAGAGGGATAGCAGAGCAAGTAGAAGGGAGGATGGACAAGTGGTTCTCCAGAGGGAGAGGAGGGCAAGTCGAAGGGGAGGATGGACAAGTGGTTCTCACGGTGGAGAGGAGGGCAAGTAGAGGGGGAAGCTGGCCAAGTGGGTCTCCAGGGGGAGAGGACGGCGAGTAGAGGGTGACGGGGACAGACAAGTGAGTCTTCGGGGGAAGGGGGGATGACGGGCAAGTGGAGGGGGAGGATCGACAAGTGGGTATCCAAGGAGAGAGGTGGGCAAGTAGAGGCGGAAGATGGACGTGTGGGATTCCGTGGGGGTAGGCAGGCAAGTAGGAGGGAGGGGGATCTGCAAGTGGGTCTCCAGGGGGAGAGCAGGGCGAGTAGAGGGTGAGGGGGCGGACAAGTGGGACTCCAGGAGGCAGAGGCGGGCAAGTAGAGGGGGAGGATGGACAAGTGGGTCTCCGGGGGTGGGGGAGGAGGGCAAGTAGTGGGAGTGGGGGAGGATGGACAAGTGGGTCTCCGGGTTGGGGGAGAGGAGTGCAAGTAGAGGGTGAGGATAGACAAGTGTGTCTTTATGGGGGGAGGCGGCGGGCAAGTAGAGGGTTTAGGGTTGGGGGGAAGGACAGGACAGGTTATCTCTGGGTCAAGCTGGAGAGGGGCAGTTGAGGCAATTGCGTCTGTACTTTCAAAACTTAGATACTATTGGTCAGTTCATCAATCATCAATGATTACCTTAACTTCTCACGTAATTTTCCTTTAATTTTCACCACAATAGGCTATATACATTCCTTTGGCTGAATATGATAATTCTAAATATCCCAAATGCTTCGTTCGTGTCGGTTCATTTATAGCAAGAATAATAATTGGAACAAATTCACATCGTGCAGCGATGGCTTTACTGCTCAAAGTTTATCCATCCAAACAGACCATATACAGTACATGTATATGGACATTCAAGGTGAACAACATTTCCACATACTGTAGTACCTAGTACATATATCAGGCTAGTACTGCATGTAGCACCAATCACTACTTCAGGAGGCAATGGCATGATTTCGTAAGTTTGTAGGGGGCTCAGTATATGAACTGAGAAACAGAAATATACTTCTAGTAACTATTGATGGATGAATGATAATTTTATATTCGACCCTCCGGATTGGGCCTCTCCCATTGTACTAGCAGACAGTCTATGTGACATGAACAGACACGAGGATTCGTGCGCCTTGCACTATGCGAAGCACACGCCACAAGCGCACCTGTCCTAAATACCCTGACCAATCAGATCTCCCAGAACTAGGACGGTCATATGAGCGACCTTGACAAATGATTACCTGACAAATAGGAAAGACACTTCAGAAAATACTCTGAAGATAGCACATGTGTTTCAACTTGAGGCAGAGAAGATATTCAGCTGTGACTTTAGGAATACTTTGTTGAATATAGATAATAATTGTATAGTAATAATGCAAAAACGGGTTAACTTAACTGAATTAAGTTAAGAAAAATGGCAGATTAACTTAACTTAATCAACTAAATTTTCAAGTTAATTGCCCCATGTCTGTTGTATAGTTCTTGAAAGATTATGCAGAAATCGCTGAGTCCTTCGTAAACTGACCCTATGTGATCATGTTTTTGTGTTGGACAACGACACGAATTTGAGCAACTCCAGAGCACCCTTATGCAAGCACCCAATCTTGCGCACCTTAGCATGGATAAGAACATCATGTTCGTCCTGGAAACAGACGCCAGCGGCTTTGACGAGGCAGGAACACGGTCCCAGAGGATCGACGGGAAAGAATATGCCATAGGTTTCGCCAGTAAGACGCTATCCAGACTTCTTAGCTGGCGTCGAGGTGGTCTAACATTTCTGACACTACGTTTGGGAAAGAAAATTTCTTCTGTGTACCGACCACAGTTCGCTGAGGCGGTTAAAAAGCTAAACGCCTACGGCATGCTTGTCAGTTGGTTTGCAAAACCACAACAGTACAACTTCAGATCGAGCACCCTGCCAGCAAGTTGGATGGAAACACTGACGGACTATCACGTTGCCACTCATGCAAGGACGAGAACTGCTCAGGCCAAATGGTCGTATCACCAACGGAGTCAGAAATTAGTACAGGAGAATTCGTGGTTCCACGCGTACACATCTCCGCATGTCGCCAAATAAGACTCAATGCGGGACAATGCAAGCGTCCTTGAACCCTTGAACAAGACCTTGAACCCTGATCTAGACACTCTTGATTTCAAAAGACACCGTCCAACATCCAACCGTGAGTCACCACGCCATGTTCAAGTGCCAATTCAAACAAGTACGATGATAGAATTAAAAACTTGAAGGACAGAAATGGCTATCGGACTATATGACAATACATTATGCAAGCACAACAAATCATGACAGCGGTCTCAGGATTGTGTACCAATGGGTACAGAACAACTCTGAGCCCTCGCGAAATGAACTTGCATGCTACAGTGAGACCGTTCGGACCCTCAACTCACATTGGAAACTCCTCTCCATAAAAAAACAAAGCCTTCATCAGAACAACAATAATATTGACGCCTGCACAAACCAGATAAAGACACATGCTGAACTGCCCACCAGTCAGTCCCCGAGAAAGCATCCTGCACCAATCATGCACTTCCTCGGCCTAAAGTGTACAATAGCACAGGTAAAACATACTACTATTGGGACGGTGGGCCCTCGACATAGCCCGATGCACATGCTCCATACCATGTGAAAAGGAAAACCTACACCACGTTGTGTACACAACACACAACTGTTGACAAGCGACACATTGTACTGAACATCGTGCATACACAAAGTGACCCTTCATCGTTACCGGTACATCAATGTAATCTTTGATTAATTCACAAAACACACCAACCCGTTGCCACTGTGACGCCATACCGCACGGACTTTAGTGGAGTCCTGGTTCATGAGTGGATCATCTACCACCGAGTAAGGAAAGCTGTCCCCGACCAAGGTAAAATTGAAAAGTTAGGAGTGACCGCACAGAAAATTGCAAAAACTGTGAGGGCAGAAAATTGACACTGTGGAAATGACCCGTGGACGAGTTGAGAAAAATTAATGAAGGATTAAATTTGCTGCTAAACTGATGTCAGAAGCCAATGTCAGCTTTCTCCCGTGAGAATGAACACCAGTTGTTCATAGTTCAATGGAAAAAAATAACAATTCTGAGAAACTTGAGGTTAGATCACATCCCAGGTCAGCAGCTATGTCGACGTCTACTTTTGGTCGAGAATGACATCAGCCATGCACCCTCTCACTGGAAAGTTCCATTGACTGTGAACTTTAGCAAAAACCCCAGCAAGGCAACAGACCAAAGCCAACACCGGAAGTTGCGGGATCTCTCCTTGTTTGACGAGTCTGTCAGAAAGCCGTTGCCACCACCTCGTGTCGCAGCTGTAGATACAGCTTCATCATCGTGGCTGCTGGATCCACCTGTGACTTGTGCCTAAATCGGGTCCTGACATGACCTCAAAATCTAACCCAAGCACCCCGACCTCGACAGTTGACCGAGCAATCAAGTGCCTGAGAACGAAACGTGATCATATGAACTCCTGAGAACTATAATCTTATATCACATTCTTACATGTACAATCAGCATTCTTGTGTGTTTCATGCCATGTATCATGTATCACATCATTCCATTAGGACGAGGGGTCCTGTATTGTAATTTTATTTTATCCTCTTAGCTCCATGTGTGAATGTGGGGATTTAGCTTAGCTGGATTTTAGCGCTGAGGACAGCACTTGAAGGAAGGGATATATTGTAGTGATTATAGACGGACGACATGGACTTATAATTATATAAATGACCTTGCATTGTAAATGACCTTGCTCCTTGCATAAGGCAGAGCACATGCACCAGTGGACCTGGCCTGACCAGCTCGACCAATCAGATTCCCACAGAAATAGGACTGTCACGTAAGCGACATTGATGGACGACTCTGACAGATAAGGAAAACAATTGTTAAAAAAACTTTTAAGAAAGCACATACGTGTGTTACAACTTGTGGCAGAGAAGATATTTAGCAGTGAATTCAGGAATACCTTGTGGAATATAGAAAACAATTAAATAGTACCTCCCGTTGTGGATTGGACTTGTTCTGAGGATATATGGGAAGATACAGGGGACTAAGAGAACTGGGATTAATAGATATAGGAGTGCGGTCTGAATGCTCCATCATGAACTTTGTCGTCACGAATACATTTCATTGACAGGATGTCATTAATAAATCTGAGACATGACATCCTTCCATGCATGTACACGTGAAGGACAGAGATGATACGCGTGCACAGTACATACAGTGAACTCACATATTAACATGAAGCGATCACCCATTTAATCGCGAGTCAAGTGACCGATCGGATACAAAAGGCCAGATAGTGTACACCCATTGAAAAATTCGGTATCATCGGCCCATTGTTTTTCCCCTAATTTGGCCTTGACATTGCTCAAAGTGCCATTGAGATCACTTTCTACTCATCTCAGCAACTCATTAAAATTTACTTACCAAACTCATTGCTCACACCGGGAACACCTTCGTTGTGCAACTCGGTCTTCTGTTTTCAATAAGGGTTAAAATGCGAGAACACAAACTCAATTAAGAGTCTCATTGGTAAGGAGCTACAGATCCTATTTGAGTCGTCTGGACAATCAGCAACTTGAGCAATGTCAAGGCCAAGTTAGGGGAAAAACAATGGCGCGATATACCGAATTTCCAATAGTGCAATGGGTGCAAGGTAGCTAATGACAATGCGATATTAATTACTATATATGATAAATTACACTGAGATTTCAGAAAATTGTGCCACGACGTAAGTGCCAATAAAATACGTCCTTGTACTTATATCTAGATTCATAGGGGAAAACAAAACATTTATACTTTATAGTCATGGCAAAGGAATAGCCATTCAGGGCATATTCGTTGGAAAACCCCGCCCCACCCTCCCCCTATTTAAACAATAGTTAGCTCAAAAAACTTTTTTTCAAAGCTGCTGCCTTCGAAAGTATGCAATATTTTTTTTCAAAACAATTTTTCTGTTAAACACATCCAATGCAATATAAGAAAAGGTGTGCTCAATGATTTTGACGATTACAGTCCGTCCGAGTTGTCATTTCATCCATTTTAGTGCCCATTTTGTATTCGAATGTATACAAATGCTCAAATCGTGCTTAAAAGTCCACATCGAGTACATTTTCCAGTTCGTATGTGCATATATATTGTAGTTGCGAGAAAATAATCAGTGATATGTACCATGATGTGCGTGGACTTGTCAGTCTATCTCGCACTTCTATGCTATGTTTACACCTGCGTGTGATGGATACAGTTCCTGTATTTACGCAAGAACCGCCTGTTCAAATGAACAAAATTTCCCCGAGGACTGGCTATTTTCATTACATTTGATGTGAGTATGTTTCATTCAGTTAGTTTAGCATGTTTAATATGAAATATATTTTTCAAATAATACTGACTGGTTTCGAAGTTAGCTGCTTTAAAATAAATAGTCGCATATACGCCCTTATTGTGCGGCGTTAGCCGTACGATACAGTATCTGTTAGTGTAATTTTGACCCCATGGTACTACTGGTGAGGAGCTTGTCCATGCGTGGACTTATTGCTACCGAATTAAGTCAGCGATGACATTATCCATATTTTATGTCATAATCTCAGATTACAACAAAGTTAAGTAGCAAATATTGAACAAAGAAAACACACACCTTGGTCATTTGTGGAAAGTGCAACTAAAACACATTTTGGCAAGAATAATGGACGAATCGACAAACAAATGCGAGTAACAATCAATTTTCGCATGGACAAGCTCGGCACCAGTATTGGAGGTACTATGGTAGTGTAAGACCATCTACGAGAATTGTTCTCTGTGAGAGGGAAGTAGAGAGTTATTACAATACGAGTTCGAGTTACAATACGATTCGAGTTCATTGTTTCATATTGTTATCAAAGCGGACATCTTTGTTGTTATCAAACTAATCAATAGGCTTTAAGTTGATTTCCAAATATTGAGCAAGGGAAACACACACCATAGTCCTTTGTGGAAAGCTCAACCAAAACACATTTGGGCAAGAATAATGGGCATCTCAACAAAAGAGCAGGTGAGAATCAATTTACGCATGGACATCAAAATATTCGACAGGTTGTCATAACGTTCAGGTTCACAATTAGAATTTTCATATCACATAGAAACAAGACCCACAATATTTTGTTTGGTTGTTTAACCAAGAAATGGGTTTCGTGTCTACTTATCCTTGATTTTTTTTTCGTGTTCACTCAGCCTCGAGTACTGGTTCTACTCTCCTTTGTCCCTGTGGCCGCACACGTAACCTCAAGTTCTGCTGTTGTGATGCTTGTACTACATAAGGGTTTGTGCAGAAATGCCCCAATTATGAAAATACGAGCTGAAATGTCATACGCCCTGCGGTCGGGCACGCCTGACAACACAAGATGGTCATAACACAACAGACAACGTGAAAATAGCTTCGGTTTTGTTTGCTAGCACTTTCTGATTATGTTCAAACAATTTTGTTTCCGTCATGTACAACCCATTATTGTGAGAATTGTTACCAAAATATGGCGAAAATTTATTTCACGCCGATTTATTGATGTAAGGCAATGCCAATAGGTGGAACGTTGACCCGAAACTGAAACTACTACCCATCTCAGGTACCTTGCTTCCCCCAACCTCATGACGCTGGTGAAAAGTGTGAAAACGGTGTGCTCATGTTCACAAGTTGTGAAAACACGTTCATATTATTTGATCGAAAACTTGTTGTGAACTCGTGAACACAAATCGTGAACACAAATTTGACGAGTTGAGTTGTGAAAATCACGATCTTCACCATTTTCACATATTTCAAATGAACGCACCATATTCCTGCATCAATGGGTTTCATTTTTCAGAAAAATTGGTTTCACCTTCAATGAATCACGGTAGGCTGAGTCACACTGTCAAAGCTTCTGATCAATACATGATTCTCAGGGGAGACCAGTGAACAGCGACGAACGGTTCTAGGCTACATGTAACCGGATCAGTATGGACGTATTGAACATGTGGAAATTCTGATCTTATACTGCACATCACAACAGGAGGGATAGGATAACAAGGTAACCATAAAATGTAACACCGTTATATACATCAATTTTCACCGGGCTACCTGGTGAATTTAGACCAACATGTCATCAAAGGACATGAAGTGAATGAACAGAAGTTCGACGTATATTTCTACAGTAGGTAAAAAAAACTGTGGCAAATAAAATATGCCTGTACTGATTAGATGTCAGAAGAAACCAATTTAACATGTTTACCTATTGTAGGCCATGAATGCTCATCATAAAACTCAAACTGGACTCGAATTTGGTGGGAAAATATTCACAAATGTTATCAAAACTTCAGAACTTCAATAAAAAAATAATGGCATTCTATGAATAAAGAAACTCCATAATTATGCAAGGTATATCATGTTTTACAAAAATATTTCGAGACCAAACTCAAGCTTTGATGCCGGAAGATGGTGGATCTATTCTTATATCGATAAAGTAGGCCTACCAGGTAATGATACTGAGTAGACCTACCGACCTACCAACAGGATTCCCCTCACCCTCTCCCTGGGCTATGAATCTGGCTGCAGATTTCTGCTGCGTGTGATGAAAACTATTGACCCACCATGCCATAACACCACATTTGGGAATTTCCAGTCAGGTTTTAACAGGTAAATGCTCGGTCCAACACTGGCGGAAACAAGAGTTCATGCTGAGGAGGTCAACCAAAATATTTCACCTGTTTACGGGTATGTAACTATTGGAAAGTGACTATCAAAAGTGGAGCTCGGTGATTATTAGCTTACCGAACCTATGGTCCGATAACCTATTGCCGTCGTGTTGCATCCATCCGTCCGTCCATCCACATTTTTATCTTCGAAGTGCATGATCCGATTTTTTTTCTGAAAATTGTGGGAAAATAATTCAAGACGGAGGTATTTTTATTTTTTTTTATTTTTTTTATTTTTTAATTTTTCTCAAAATAGAGGCCGTTTTCGTCAAAAAACGCTCAATGTTTAATCAGTGATCAGTTTTGAGATATAATTTGTTTAAAAAGATTCCTCTTATGCGCCTTTGTGACGTGTATAAGTTTTGTTGCCTTTGAATTGCCGGTCTCCGTGTGGCGACCATTTCTAATTTTTGATGGGTCGGCGACAAACATTTTTTTGCCCCAAATCGCATTACTGTCCATTCCGGGCCATTTCTAGGCAGAAAAAAAAATCACCCTTTGAAACAAATTTTGGACTTAAAAATTTGTTTCAAAGGGTAAAATTTCGGCACTTTTTTCCTTCATAATGGGCTCTGCCAGGACTGTATTCATAGAACGCTTGAAGATAGAGCTTAGATATTGACACTTTCAAATAGGGAGTCATATATGGCGATTTGTGGGGTGACCTTGTATTTGACCTTTGATAACCCTGAAGAGTCAAAATAGCCATTTTTGGGTGAAAATGCCCAAGTTTGACTCCACATATGAAATGCATGTCGATAGAGCTTAAGTTTCCATAATGAACATATAGGAAGTAGTATATGGAGCAACTGATAATGACCTTGATCTTCACATCGGATGACCTTGAGTGCTAAATGTCTGACGTAAAATATGTAAAGTGGCCTCTGAGGCCTAAACATTTGCACCTATATGTTAGGTTTGTGTGTAAGTCTTTAAAAAGTCATGTACATATGGCACATCTTTTTGTGACATTGAACTGGACTTTAAACGACCTTGAAGGCCAAACCTCGAAATCTTGTCTGACCTGACATATTGGCCTCTACAGACGAAATACTTGTTGATATTTTTCCCACGAAATCAATCGGATCTCTATCTAACGTTTTGTTTGTTTTAGCGAGTGGATGAATATCATTTCAGTCGTGTTTGTGATACAATATGTATATTTACCTAAGGCGACTATCGATGAATTAACTTCTTCAAGTGGCCATTTGCAATGTTTGTTTGTTTTTTTCGGCCCAAGTATCATATCCTGCGCCTTCCTCTATATTTAATAAGGATTAAAAATGTGAACAGACGGATTGAATATCATTCATTTAGTGGGTGAGTAGTCTTGAAGCTACTGCCTTCGAATGTATGCAATATTTTTTCCAAAACTAAATTTTTGTGCAACGATTGTCCTAGTTGTCTTTCCACCTGTTTTAAGGTAGTCCGATCCAAACAGACAGGGGGGGGGCGGGGCGGGGGCGTGTCAAAGAGTTTTTCAAAATAAACAACTATCAACATAATCTACAGCTTCTAAACGACACATATATAGAGTAACTGATCAGCATCCTAAAACTGAAAAAAATAGGGGGTCACCGTGTCCGTTCGCAAGGAAAACTCGATGCAAGATGTGAATATGGACAAAAAAATTTGCAAAAATGCCATAATTTATGTCATCTTAGGTAAATGTTTGTGATTTGATCGAATATGTCGAAGAAACCAGCACGGTGACCCCCTATTTTCTTTTCAGTATTAAGACGCTGATCAGTTACTCTATAAAACAGGTAATTTTGTAGAGATAATATCCAAGAAATGACTTTTAAATTTTGAGTCTTCATTACCTCACTGTTTGTAGCGGACTACGTTAATACACATTTTGTACCGGCTTTGTATATAAACAATCGAAAGTGTATCCATCAAACCCGAATGTAAACAAATGCCCAAATCGCGCTTAAAAGTCCACATCAAGTGCATTTTCCAGTTCGTATGTGCATATATAGTGTAGTTATGGGAAAATATTCAGTGATATACCATGATGTACGTGAAATTGTCAGTCCATCTTGCACTTCTATGCTTTGGTTACATCTGCGTGCGATGGATACAGTTCCTGTATTTACGCGAGAACCGCCTGTTCAAATGAGCAAAATTCCCCGAAGGACTGGTTATTGTCATTACATTTGATGTGAGTATGTCTCATTAAGTTAATTCAGCATGTTTAATATGAAATATAGTTTTAAAAAAAATTAGCCCAAAGGCTAAGATAGGTTACCGGACAATTTTGGTTTGGCCATGGCAGCATTGGCAGGTAACAGACCTTGAGATTTACCAATCAAGGTTCGCAGTGTAAACATATGACCTTGGGATTTACCAATCAAGGTCATCCGTATGAACTTCGATGTAACCATTACATGTATGTGTGTGGCATTTGATATTCTATATGTTGGGTGGAATCGTTTAGGCCGCTCAGGTCAATTTACACATTCCAAGTCAGACATTTGGCACTCAAGGTCATCTGACGTCAAGTTCAAGGTCATCATTAGTTGTGCCATATATGTCTTCCTATATGTTCATAATGCAAACATGAGCTCTATCTTCAAGCATTTCATCTACAAAGGCAAATCTGGGCATTTTTTGACCCCAAAATGGCTGTTTTGACCTTTCAAGGTCATCCAAGGTCAAATTCAAGGTCACCACACAAGTCGCCATATATGACTTCCCATTTGAAAGTGCCAATTTCTAAGCTCTATCTTCAAGCGTTCTATGAGTACAGTCCTGACAGCTCCCATTATGAAGGAAAAAAGTGCCGAAAATTTTCCAAGTCCAAAATTTTTTTCAAAGGGTGAAAAATTTTTTTTGCCTAGAAATGGCCCAAAATGGATAGTAATGTTATTTGGGGCGAAAAAAATTTTTTTCGCCGACCCGCCAAAAATTCAAAATGGCCGCCACACGAAAACCGGCAGATTTAGGGCAACCAAACTTATACATATCACAGAGGTATATGAGGGGAATCTTTTGAAACCAAAAACTCAAAACTGATCAGACAGTTTTTGAGAAAATGGCCGTCAAAGTCCAAAATTGAGCGTTTTTCGACAAAAACGGCCGCCATTTTGAAAAAAATGCGAAAATCAAAAAACAAAAAAATACCTCCTTCTCAAAATATTTTTAGGCATTTTTGTGCAAAATTTCAGAAAGATTCGATCGTTAACTTTAAAGATAAAAATGTTAACGCCGGACGGACGGACGGACGGCTAGACGGACGGACGGACGACGGACGCAACGCCATGCCAATAGGTTATCGGACCAAAGGTCCGGTAACCTAAAAAGTGCCGAAAATTTTCTAAGTCCGAAATTTTTTTCAATGGGTGAAAATATTTTTTTGCCTAGAAATGGCCCAAAATGGATAGTAATGCGATTTGGGGCGAAAAATTTTTTTTTCGCCGACTCGTCAAAAGTTCAAAATGGCCGCCACACTGAGATCGGCGATTCAAGGGCAACAAAACTTATACACGTCGCAGAGGTATATAAGAGGAATCTTTTTAAGCAAAAATCTCAAAACTGATCAGAGAGTTTTTGAGAAAATACAGACCAGGTGCAAATTTGAGCGTTTTTCGACCCAAAAATGGCTGTTTTGACCTTTCAAGGTCATCCAAGGTCAAATTCAAGGTCACCACACAAGTCGCCATATATGACTTCCCATTTGAAAGTGCCAATTTCTAAGCTCTATCTTCAAGCGTTCTATGAGTACAGTCCGGACAGCTCCCATTATGAAGGGAAAAAGTGCCGAAAATTTTCTAAGTCCAAATTTTTTTCAAAGGGTGAAAATTTTTTTTTGCTCTAGAAATGGCCCAAAATGGATAGTAATGCGATCTGGGGCGAAAAATTTTTTTTTCGCCGACCCGCCAAAAATTAAAATTAGCCCAAAGGCTAAGATAGGTTACCGGACAATTTTGGTTTGGCCATGGCAGCATTGGCAGGTAACAGACCTTGAGATTTACCAATCAAGGTTCGCAGTGTAAACATATGACCTTGGGATTTACCAATCAAGGTCATCCGTATGAACTTCGATGTAACCATTACATGTATGTGTGCGGCATTTGATATTCTATATGTTGGGTGGAATCGTTTAGGCCGCTCAGGTCAATTTACACATTCCAAGTCAGACATTTGGCACTCAAGGTCATCTGACGTCAAGTTCAAGGTCATCATTAGTTGTGCCATATATGGCTTCCTATATGTTCATAATGCAAACATGAGCTCTATCTGCAAGCATTTCATCTACAAAGGCAAATCTGGGCATTTTTTGACCCCAAAATGGCTGTTTTGACCTTTCAAGGTCATCGAAGGTCAAATTCAAGGTCACCACACAAGTCGCCATATATGACTTCCCATTTGAAAGTGCCAATTTCTAAGCTCTATCTTCAAGCGTTCTATGAGTACAGTCCTGACAGCTCCCATTATGAAGGAAAAAAGTGCCGAAAATTTTCTAAGTCCAAAATTTTTTTCAAAGGGTGAAAATTTTTTTTTGCCTAGAAATGGCCCAAAATGGATAGTAATGTTATTTGGGGCGAAACATTTTTTTTTCGCCGACTCGTCAAAAATTCAAAATGGCCGCCACACTGAGATCGGCGATTCAAGGGCAACAAAACTCATACACGTCACAGAGGTATATAAGAGGAATCTTTTTAAGCAAAAATCTCAAAACTGATCAGACCGTTTTTGAGAAAATACAGACCAGGTGCAAATTTGAGCGTTTTTCGACCCCAAAATGGCTGTTTTGACCTTTCAAGGTCATCCAAGGTCAAATTCAAGGTCACCACACAAGTCGCCATATATGACTTCCCATTTGAAAGTGCCAATTTCTAAGCTCTATCTTCAAGCGTTCTATGAGTACAGTCCGGACAGCTCCCATTATGAAGGGAAAAAGTACCGAAAATTTTCCAAGTCCAAAATTTTTTTCAAAGGGTGAAAAATTTTTTTTGCCCTAGAAATGGCCCAAAATGGATAGTAATGCGATTTGGGGCGAAAAAAAATTTTTTCGCCGACCCGCCAAAAATTCAAAATGGCCGCCACACGGAAACCGGCAGATTTAGGGCAACCAAACTTTTACAAATCACAGAGGTATATGAGGGGAATCTTTTAAAACCAAAAACTCAAAACTGATCAGACAGTTTTTGAGAAAATGGCCGTCAAAGTCCAAAATTTAGCGTTTTTCGACAAAAACGGCCGCCATTTTGAAAAAAATGCGAAAATCAAAAAACAAAAAAATACCTCCTTCTCAAAATATTTTTAGGCATTTTTGTGCAAAATTTCAGAAAGATTCGATCGTTAACTTTAAAGATAAAAATGTTAACGCCGGACGGACGGACGGACGGACGGACGGACGGACGGACGGACGGACGGACGGACGGACGGACGGACGACGGACGCAACGCCATGCCAATAGGTTATCGGACCAAAGGTCCGGTAACCTAAAAATGGCCGCCGCACGAAAACCGGCAGATTTAGGGCAACCAAACTTATACATATCACAGAGGTATATGAGGGGAATCTTTTGAAACCAAAAACTCAAAACTGATCAGACAGTCTGTAGATCCATCCAGGCAATCTACAGATATCGTCCGGAAACCAAAACGGCGGAAGAACAACTTTTCATCGTCAAACTTATACACGTCACAGAGGTATATAAGAGGAATCTTTTTAAGCAAAAATCTCAAAACTGATCAGACAGTTTTTGAGAAAATACAGACCAGGTGCAAATTTGAGCGTTTTTCGACCCAAAAATGGCTGTTTTGACCTTTCAAGGTCATCCAAGGTCAAATTCAAGGTCACCACACAAGTCGCCATATATGACTTCCCATTTGAAAGTGCCAATTTCTAAGCTCTATCTTCAAGCGTTCTATGAGTACAGTCCGGACAGCTCCCATTATGAAGGGAAAAAGTGCCGAAAATTTTCTAAGTCTAAAATTTTTTTCAAAGGGTGAAAAAATTTTTTTACCCTAGAAATGGCCCAAAATGGATAGTAATGCGATTTGGGGCGAAAAAAATTTTTTTCGCCGACCCGCCAAAAATTCAAAATGGCCGCCACACGGAAACCGGCAGATTTAGGGCAACCAAACTTATACATATCACAGAGGTATATGAGGGGAATCTTTTGAAACCAAAAACTCAAAACTGATCAGACAGTTTTTGAGAAAATGGCCGTCAAAGTCGAAAATTGAGCGTTTTTCGACAAAAACGGCCGCCATTTTGAAAAAAATGCGAAAATCAAAAAACAAAAAAATACCTCCTTCTCAAAATATTTTTAGGCATTTTTGTGCAAAATTTCAGAAAGATTCGATCGTTAACTTTAAAGATAAAAATGTTAACGCCGGACGGACGGACGGACGGACGGACGGACGGACGGACGGACGGACGGACGGACGGACGGACGGACGGACGACGGACGCAACGCCATGCCAATAGGTTATCGGACCAAAGGTCCGGTAACCTAAAATTAGCCCAATGGGCTAGAAAGGTTACCGGAGAAATATACAGAGTTAAGCCGAGAAAGTTGAAGGTCAAATTCAAGGTGACCACTGAAATCGCCATATCTCTAACCTTGAAAATGGGATCAAAGGTTAAATTCTAGATCACCAAACTATTCAGCATACATCATTTCCTATATGTTCACTATGGACCCCTAAGCTGTAAATTTGATAATAAGCGAGATATAAGCCATTTTGTAATCTGACTTTGAAAATAAAATGACTGACCTTGAAATTTAGGTCAAAGGTCAAACTCAATATCATTAAAATATTCAGAATATCTCATTTCCTATATGTTCACAATTGATTCCTAAGCTGTAAAGTCGCTAAGAAGCAAGATATTGGCCATTTTGTCTTGTGACCTTGAAAATGAGGTCAAAGGTCAAATTCAAGGTCACGAGAATATTCAGCATATATCATTTCCTATATGTTCACAATTGATTCCTAAGCTGTAAAGTCGATAATAAGCGAGATATTAGCAATTTTGTCCTGTGACCTTGGAAATGAGGTCAAAGGTCAAATTCAAGGTCACGAAAATATTCAGCATATATCCTTTCCTATATGTTCACAATTGATTCCTAAACTGTAAAGTCGATAATAAGCGAGATATTAGCCATTTTGTTATGTGACCTTGAAAATGAGGTCAAAGGTCAAATTCAAGGTCACGGGAATATTCAGCATATATCATTTCCTATATGTTCACAATTGATTCCTAAACTGTAAAGTCGATAACAAGCGAGATATTAGCCATTTTGTCCTGTGACCTTGAAAATGAGTTCGAAGGTCAAATTCAAGGTCATCAGAATATTCAGTATATATCATTTCCTATATGTCCACAATTGATTCCTAAGCTGTAGAGTCGATAATAAGCGATATATAAGCCATTTTGTGCTCTGACCTTGAAACTGAGGTCAAAGGTCAAATTCAAGGTCACGAGAATATTCAGCATATATTATTTCCTATATGTCCACAATTGATTCCTAAGCTGTAGAGTCGATAATAAGCGAGATATAAGCCATTTTGTGCTCTGACCTTGAAACTGAGGTCAGAGGTCAAATTCCAGGTCACGAGAATATTCAGCATATATCATTTCCTATATGTTCACAATTGATTCCTAGTCTCTAATCTCAATATCAAGTGAGATATTAGGCATAATGTGTCCCATTATAAAGCATAGGAGAATTTAACATGGGAAAGTCCCATTTGGGCCGAGTTTGGGCCAAAATGGCCCACTTCGAGCGATTCAAGCGCAACGAAATTTATAGACATCATAGGAGTACATATGAGGAGTCTTATGTATCAAAAAGAAAAAAAGTTACTGAACAGATTTTGAGAAAATGGCCGCCAAAGTCCAAAATCAGGCATTTTTCGTCGAAAACGGCCGCCATTTTGAAAAAAAAATGCGAAAATCAAAAAACTAAAAAATACCTCCTTCTTGAATTATTTTTAAGTATTTTTCTGCAAAATTTCAGAAAAATTCGCCCGTAAACAAAAAAGATAAAAATGTGGACGACGACGACGACGACGGACGACGGACGCAACGCCATGCCAATAGGTTATCGGACCATAGGTCCGGTAACCTAAAAATATAGCCTGGTTTCGAAGGCCGTTACTTTAAGGCGCAGTGTATGATACTTGGGCCGCTTTTTCTCCTAAACTCCTCGAGTTTGCTCGAGTTGAACAAATTATAATCTTATTTTCAACGTCAACTTCGTCAGTATTTCGGAAGAACAAATTATATATCATAGCTTGACTTATGTAGTTATGATTAGCGGTCAAGCAATGATGTATTGTCATGATCATCTGTGATATACAGGTGCGAGATTTTATATCAGCCCATTCATTTATTCTTTGTGTTGGAACGTGGATATTGAGCTCTACAATGGTTGTAACCAAAATTTCCGGTAACGTATCCTAGCCCTTGAGCAATTTTTTTTAGGTTACCAACTATTGGTTCGATAACGTATTACCGTCATATTGCGTCCGTCCGTCTGTCCAGGCAAACTTCCGAGGTTTAGGGGCTTTAAAAAGGCTGAAAAACACCCTTAAAGCTATATTCACTTTTAGAATTTACAAAATGTATTTATTCTGCAGTAGCTTTGTTTTGTCTATATGTGGCGAATATATCGTTCACAGGCCGATATCAAGCCTTTTTGTCGAAACGTACCTCGTGTCGTGTGAATAAAGGGGCCGTAAGTTTACTTTCAACTGTTTATTTGGCGATAAGTCCAATGCCGAGTATTCCGCTCAAGTCGACAATCACACACTAAGCCGGATGATATCCCGGTCGCCTATATGTCTCTTTTAGTCTGTGTTCTTCAACGTCTATATCACAGCTTTATTACAATATCTACTTATTCACTTTACGAAAACGGCCATCTTCTTTAACAGATTCTGGTCAAGTGCTGGGCTGAGGACCATGTGGGTGGATTTTCCCGCCTAGAATATACGGGGTCGTGTGATTGGCTGTGTATGTGCTTATCTCATCGAGAATGTGGGTATTTCCATGTTCATGTTCTAACATGTCTGGTCACGTGATCTGGGTGCAGGTGTCTGTACTTTTCCATGTGCTGAAGTATATGCACATATGTCAGTGCAGGCAGTGCCGGGTGCGCGTGAGCTTATATTGATTGGGGCAGTGGTTGTGTGTGGTTTTACATGTAAGTATTGATTGTGTAGTGGCCGTGTATTGTGTGCTGGGTCATGTAGAGAGTGGGTGTTGTCATGGAAATGTGGTGCGCGGGAGGGACGGGCCGTTACAATTGCTGAATATTCTACATAACACCCCTTCATTAATTCTATGCCCTCGGAAATTACCCTCCGCAGACCCTACTGTCGCAAAAACTAAACATGAAAAGGTAAAGAAGTCCTAAGAGGTCAAAACCCAACACTCACACACACACACACCGCACGACAATGTGAAAGCACTGCATAAAATAAAAAGATCCTAACTGTCAAAATAAATGTCAGCTGTTAGTCCGTCAACAGTCACTACGATGATACATATACACATACATGCACGACAACGAATCAGGATGAAATATGGAATGATATGAATATAACAAAACTCCTCGACATTTCATAGTGAAATGGAAACGTATTAATGTCTATCTACTCAAAAATAAAATCTGGATTAAACTTAACTATATATACAGATATGTACAGCGTGACCAGGATATCCTTTACACATCCTGAGGGGCCGACTCAACGGGGTCGGGCAGTTCAGGGTCGTGAGTCTAGGCCGAGGTTTCTCACCGTTCCCGACCTCGCTTGCTGGCGGGAGGAGGCGGGGCCGCAGGCAATGCCTGACGCATCAGTTGAATCTGTTCCTTCGGGGGAAGCCGAGGCAAAATGGAGACAATCGTCGCCAGCAAGTCCCCCGGAATAGTTGATGTCAGGGTCGAAGGGGTTGAAGTTTCTGCTGGGGTCGGAGTGGGTTGAGTCGGAGTCTGCAGCTGCTCATTCTCCTGGCGAAGTCTCTCGACCTCGTCCTCTAGTTGACCGACTCGGACTCGCAACTGCAAATTCTCATCGGACAAGGAGTCCGGAAAGCAGGGCCGGTGTCGATGATCCGACTCATCGCCGGTGTCGCTGACTTGAACTGTTAAATTGTCCCCATCCAAAGTTACCGTGCGAGGCCGATTGTCATCAGGGCCGCCTTTATCTGGGTCATCACCAGGCTTGTCGGCCATGGTATCAGGCCGCAACAACGCCAAAATATCCCCGAGATAGGAACTAGGCCGGTTGTAACAAAGTCTTGATTTCTTCAGAACCGACCCAGTTCAACTGCCGATCACAATTTACTGTCGAACTTCTTTACAAAGTTTCTGCAAACTCACCGACAAACTGTTCACAATTGTGTGTATAACACAAGCCGACAAAATTCCACTGTTTTGTTGCAATAGTCTGCACTTTCAAGAGACAGTATCCGACAACTTTACACAATACTCCTGCCGCTTCAAAGTCTCAAATGACCTGTTTGCTGTTAATCTCTGTAGTCGTACACCAAGATGCTATCGGTATCTCAGTTCTCAGAATCGGGCCGGGGGTCGCTCTCTATCTGTATAGAAAAAAGTCTTTACGCTATGTATCATTGTTCCAAGCGTATATGCTGCAAGGCGGGGCCGTCGTCAAGGAAACGCGGGTGCGATCCATCGTTGGCCTACTAGGCCAGTCCATTATGACAGTAGGGGGGTCCTCACACTGTCCAGATTTCCATATGTCCGTCCACTGAATATAACACTCCAAGACATATTCTGATTAATCGTTCCTTTTCTCACAAATTAGCGCACAATAAACTAGCGGGGTCGAATTGTTATTTCACAGAAGACACACAGTTAATAAGGGCTGAGATATGAATATCAATCGCTCACAGGGGCGGACATCGTTCCGTTCATTTTCAGCTTGTTCACAGGACGACGGGGCCACAAATATTGTAGGGTTCAAAGATGTGATGAACTGGGTCGGTCACACCGTGGCGCTATGAATTTTTGTGTGATGAATTTGGTGACAGGCAGCATCTTGGTATGATTGGATTTTTCTGTGATTAGTTCTCGTGCCAATAGGCCGTTCCTCTGAATGTTACATAGAGTGGGTAGAGACTCTGTCGACGCATACCCCAGAACAAATCACTCTATCATCTCATCGATAACTGAGTGGCCTTACACACAGCCTGACTCATTAATTATCCTCTTCGGCTGTCACATGGATGGAAGCTTGGCATGATATTTTTTGTCATGGCGTAACACACGCGGAACAATGGTACATGTTATACGGGGTCGAAGCACACATCATAATGCAACCAAATATGCACCAGCATCGTAGTTATAATATCATATCAAGTGTATATATATATATATACCGAAACTGACATCTTGTACATGTTAAACAGGGTTATATGCATATATGGATATTGCAATATAATATAATATTAGGAGGGATGACATGATGTCATAGTCCATTGAACATGCATATTTCATCATCAATGAGATCAATCAGATAACTTAGCCGATGTTATCTGTATCGGGCCAGTTTGCGTGTGTGGCGTTTGGGTCGACTGGGTCGAGCAGACAGGGGCGTAGCCTCGCTTGTTTCAGGGTCGGAAGATTTTGCGGGCTTTTGTCCACATGGTTCGCGTGCCAGTTTTGGCGTGTCCGAACTTGATTTTCGTGATCTTTTCCTTTGTCGATGTTGGCTTGAGCCGGATGAAGTCGGAGGTCGTGACTGGCGACTCTGGGTCGTTAGTGAGTCAGACTCAGCGGTTTGGTCTGAATCAGTATGCTGATCTTGAACTGTAACCTCCCAGGGGTAGTAAAACTCCTTGAGAAGTCCCATGGGGTCGGGCGACTGTTCCGGGTCGGATTTGCTTGACGACTGTGTGGGTCGTACAGGGTCAGAATAGATATTAGCCACTTGGTTGTCACCTTCGTATGCTTTTAACACATCCAAATGAACAACTCGAGGGTCCGAGGGTTGGAAACCAAGGCGATTCTGTAATCTACCTCAGTCAAACGGTCGATGATCCTGCGTGAGAGGCAGATAATAATACCGGACCAGTTCTCCTAGTTGAAACTGGGGTCTGGGGTTTTGCGTGGGCGTCATAACCCATCTTTTGCTGGATTGCTGCTTTCTCGAGATGGTCTTGGGCGAAACCATGGGCGGTTCTGATGGCTTGCCACAGATACTCCACATACTCCGGACCACACGGATGTAGAGGCTCGGGGTCGTAGGTCGGGAAGACTAGGTCGACTGGCAGATTACACTCGTGTCCATACACCATAAGATGCAGGGTGCATCCCGTGGACGAGTGTACCGAGGTTCTATAGGCCATTAACACATATGGTAGGCGCAAGTCCCAGTTGTTTGCACGATCGCTGACACATGCACTCAGCATGTTTAGCAATTTCCTATTAAAACGTTCGACTTGGCCGTCACTCTGAGGTCGATATGGGGTCGTAAGAATTTCCTTGGCGCCCAGGAGACGCACGACATTGCGGAACAGGGACGACTTGAACTCGGTACCTTGGTCGCTATGAATAGCTTTTGGAACACCATGGTAAACTATCCACCTGTTTACCAAGATGTCGGCAACATTTTTGGCCATATGTCGCCATTCGGCCAACCTTCTGGTGACTTTATGAGTGTCGAGAATGTCCATCGCTATCCTGTCAAACAGGGCTCCTGTCAGCAACTGTGTGAGGGGCGATCTTTTTGGGGTCGGTTTACCCTTGCGGGTCACACATTGTGGGCAACGGGCATACCAGCGGGCGAAGTCCAGCGCCAAGCCGGGCCAGTAGAAAGGGCGCCTGACTCTTTCTATGGTACGCTGTATGCCGTGATGTCCGACAATCTTCAGGTCGTGAAGTTGGTGCAGAACCTGAGTCCTGAGTGCGACAGGGAGCACGGTTTGCACCACGGTTCGACCAGTGGGGTCGGGTTTTGTGTTCCGTACCAGCACTCCGTTTTGTAGGGCCAGGAGGTTCCAGCGGGAAACAAGTCTTTTTACCTCCTCTCCGTGGCGTGCAACTTCTCTCGAGTCTGGTTTTGTGCCGGCTAATATCCATTGATGCATTTTTCTGACAATGGTGTCAGCCTACTTTCAGCGACAATGTCTGGGACAGTCTTGGTGTTTGCAACTGTGACACCGTGACAGGCCGTCAGCATTGCCGTGTAGTTTACCGGGTCGATGCTCGATCTTGAAGTCATACTGTTGTAGCTTAGCGAGCCACCTGGTGAGCATGCCATCAGTGTCGCTATAGTTCTTAAGCCACCTCAAGGAGCTATGGTCGGTTCGGAGGAGGAATTTCCGTCCCCAGAGATAATGCCGATAGTGTTGCACCATTCCAACTACTGCCAGTAGTTCTCTGTATGTGGTGCAATAGTTCCGCTGGGTTCGGGATAGGGTTTTGCTGGCGAACCGAATGGGGATTTCCTTCCCGTTAACCCTTTGTGAGAGGGCGCCTCCCACTGCAAAGCCACTTGCATCCATGTCGAGGATGAAATAGTCGTTCGGATTCTGGGTCGGATGGGTGAGCTTTGGCGCCTTGATGAGGGCATCACAGAGTTGTTGGAAAGCTCGTCGCCGGGCCGGTCCCCAAGTGAAATGGCATTCACCTCGGGTGAGAGCTACTAGAGGCTCAGCGATCTCAGCGTAGTCCTCGATAAATCTCCTGTGATAGTTGGCAAAACCAAGGAAATCCCTGACGTTGATGATCTCGCACGGGGTCGGCCATTCTCTAATGGCTTTAACTTTGTTTGGGTCGACTCGTATTACTTGTCCGCTAACTATGAACCCCAAGTACAAGATTTCTCTTTGGAACAATTCACACTTTTTGGGCTGTAGTTTCAGGCCTGCCGATCTTATTCGATCCAGGACTGCTTCAACGTTTGCGAGTGCCTGATCAAATGTTCTGCCGTAAGCGATGACGTCATCCAGATAACACATAAACCGAGTCCACAAGTATCCACGGAGTATGATTTCCATCAGCCATTCAAATGTAGCCGGTACATAACTAAGGCCAAACGGAATAACCTTAAAATGGTACAGTCCTTTCCTGGTGGCGAAGGCAGTTTTCGGTATGTCGGTAGGGTCGACTTCAACCTGCCAGTAACCAGAGGCCAGGTCCAGGGCCGAAAAGTACGTAGCGCCCACCAGGGCATCATGAGTGTCCTGAATATTGGGCAAACATGGCAAAGGATATGAATCCTTGCGCTTGAAGTCACTCAGGAGCCGATAGTCGAGGCAGAATCACACTTGGCCGTTCTTTTTGCGCAGGAGCACCACCTGGGAGCTCCAGGGCGAATCAGACGGCTCAATACAGCCCGTTCACCGTGGACGGTTCGGGCTCCTCTCCGGGTCTTGTCTGAGCCCCGAAGACACTCTCAATCAGACAGGCAATGGCGACAGGGTCGGAACGAGTCAGTGTGATGCCAGTATCTGCAGGGTTAACTACAGTCACTTGTTCAGGGCTAGTGCTTCGGCGCGGCCGTGCTCCTGAAAGTCGTCGTCTTGTTGAGGTCGGAATATGTGAAGGCCGCAGTGAATTGCTCGAAACTCCAAATATACTGGGTGAGATGGCCCTCCTTGAAGGCCGCACTCCATTTAGCCGTTTTTGCCATTGCTAAAGTTTGGGGCTCAGACGTGAGTCTCTGGGGCGTGGGCGTGTTAGTGCTCACCACAGTTGGCGCGGTCGTGATGGGGGCAGCCGCTGGCATGACAGCCGGAGCAACTGGGGTCGTAGTGATCGGAGCTGTCAGGGTCGTGTTAGCGGGGGCGACCGGCGCGGTCGTCGCAGAGACGGCGAGAGAGGCGGTGGGTGGTACCGGAGTGTAACCGGGGTCGTGTGGTGCTTGTATGACAGGGGCCGTTTGGCTGTATTGTGGCGACACCCATGGCACTCCGATTGAGGGTGGGATTACAGCCAGTCCTGACATCGGTATACCGATCTGTCTGGGGCCACACTATGGCACACTACTCCATTTTGAGCACCACTATATCCGATATCTGCTGCTCCGTTCCGAACGCCACCATATCCGGTTGGTGGGTTCGCACAGCCGACATGAGGGTGATGATATCCGACAGCTGCTACTCCGTTTTGGACTCCGCTTACCCCGCCAGGGTATCTGACTGGCGGAACACCATATCCTGTAGTGTATCCGACTGAATGAGAGATCGGCTGTCCGACCATAGGCACAACACTTTCTGCCGGGGTAGACACAACTTGGTCTTGCGACGGAGCGACGTGCGGCGGTTCTTCAATAGTCGGCGGTGATCGGCGCGTGAGCGTGTGTGTCAGAGGTTGACATATCAGGGTCGCGAGGTCGGCGACTAGACGTAGATGGTGGTTGTCGAGGTCGCTCTTGTCGTGTGAAGGCGCGAGATTCTGACATCGCGTCGCTGGGTCGTAGCGATCGTGGAGACGCCGTGGTGTGTACAGCGGTCGTTACCGGGACGCTCCCTGTAGCCGATCTCGCCTGGCTGGGTCGAATGTACTCTACCACGGTTGGCTCGGTCGGTAGACGAGAGTACACCATTGGTACCGGGTCGTGTTGCGCTGGCGTCATTGACGGCGCTGAGGGTCGAGTTGCCGAATATGCGCTCGGCGGTACCAGTTCTGTAACAGTGTCAGTGTCACAAACCCACTGCCGTATCCAAGAGTTACTTGGTGGGTGAGTAACCATTAACGTTTCTATGGTTACAGGCCAAATGTTCACCGTAGGGTATTCTGGGTCGGCACGATCATACACATTCGCTTTTTGACATGAGCGTGTATAGGCAAAATAACTATTTAACTTCTGGGTTGTTCTGGCCGGCATGGCCGAGTACGCATTTGCGTGTGCACTGATAATGTCACTCACAGTATGTAGGGGCGCTAGCGGGTTTTCATCCAGGAATGCCCCGATGTGGTCGTCGGGTGGCGAAGACGATATCAGGGACGACCAGTCACCAAGGGAGTCAAACAGGCCGGTCGGTTGTTGCTCCTGCGACAACGGGACTGTATTGCTCATGGCAACTGAGCGGGGGCCGGAAGATCGGATTCAGGTTAAACGTTACCTAGTCATCTGTGGGGTCGAGCGGCTTGCCGTGGGGTGTTCCCGGAGCCATCGCCATCACTGCCGGTGGGGTCGATTAGTCGAGACTAGTTCAGATCCTGGTCGGCTGCGTCAATGTGGCGAATATCATTCACAGGCCGATATCAAGCCTTTTTGTCGAAACGTACCTCGTGTCGTGTGAAAAAAGGGGCCGGTAAGTTTACTTTCAACTGTTTATTTGGCGATAAGTCCAATGTTGAGTATTCCGCTCAAGTCGGCATTCACACACTAAGTCGGATGATATCCCGGTTGCCTATATGTCTCTTTTATTCTGTGTTCTTCAACGTCTACATCACAGCTTTTTTACAATATCTTCTCATTCACTTTACGAACACGGCCATCTTCTTCAACAGATTTTGGTCAAGTGCGCGGTGCTGAGGACCATGTGGGTGAATTTTCCCGCCTGATGTACAAAGGGTCGTGTGATTGGCTGTGTATGTGCTTATCTCATCGAGACTCTGGGTGCAGGTGTCTGTACTTTTTCATGTGCTGAAGTATATGCATGTATGTCAGTGCAGGCAGTGCCGGGTGCGCGTGAGCTTATATTGATTGGGGCCGTGGGTGTGTGTGGTTTTACATGTATGTATTGATCGTGTATTGATCGTGTAGTGACCGTGTATTGTTTGCTTGGTCATGTAGAGAGTGGGTGTTGTCATGGAAATGTGGTGCGCGGGAGGGACGGGCCATTACAGTCGCTAAATATTCTACATATAGAATGAGAAATCGTAAAAATTTGGGTTTGAAAATGTGTATTACGTGCCTAAATTGAGTTGCCAAATCGAGATTCAAACTCGGGCCAGCATCAATTTTTTCCTCAAAGCGACCCGCCTTGCGGGCGAGTTCTACACATAGTATCATGACGTCATTGGTATTTGTCTAAATACTGTGCCAGCCTACCATCAATGTAGGCAGGCCGATTATTCTCTATCCACTGTTTTCATGCACGATTAACGGCAATTTTCTAAGTATCTCTTGTCAAACTGTGCATATTTCCTATATATGTATATTCCCAACTATCTCGAGATGTACTTTCAATTTTACGTGACAAACAAGAATGCTAAATTTGGCTGAATTTAAAATTGATTTCAACTCTAAACCCACTTTTTTTTATGGACAAAAATGTGTTTAGGGGCTTCATTTGGGGACAAGGGGCTTACACGAGATGGGAAATTTAACATGGGAAAAGCCTTTTAACCAAAACGTCGCCGGTTCCCTTTTTTTCAGCCTACTGGCCTGTATGGGCCAATAAGCTATTGTCGTGGTTTTCCGTCCGTCGTCCGCCCGTCCTGCAAATAGTTTTTTTCTGCCTTGATGAATTTTTCAGAAAATTTACTAAAACATTCCTTGGGTTGAAACCCTGAGATTTTTTTTTCATTTCTTTTTTATTCTATCGTTTTTGCAAATAGGATAATATATATGTCGAATATTCTGAGGTCAGATGACAAAATGGCCAATGTCTCACTTATTATCGACTCTACAGCTTAGTAATCAATTGTATACATATAGGAAAAGATATATGTCGAATATTCGGATGACCTTCAGTTTGACCTTACCTCAAGGTCAGAGAACAAAATGGCCAATATCTCAATTATTATCGACTTTACAGCTTAGGAATCAATTGTGGACATATAGGGGATGATACATGCTGAAAGCTCTCGTGACCCTGAATTTGACCTCTGACCTTATTTTCAAGATCAGATAACAAAAATGGCTAATATCTCGCCTATTATCGAGTTTACAGCTTTGGAATCAATTGTGAACATATAAGGAATGATGTATGCCGAATATTTTGATGACCTTGAACTTGACCCTTTGAATTTATTTGCAAAGTCAGAGCACGAAATAGCTGATATCTTACCGAATTTTCAATAGTGCAATGTGTGTATAGAAATCAATGCTCCCCTTTCATGTTGGTGAAAAATTACCATTTCAAACTTTGAGAGTTTAACGCAGTACATTTTCTGGTGCCCTTTATCAGCCTTTGGGCTGATTTTTCAGTAGACACATTTCAATTTACAGATATAGGCCCCATTTCACTTCAAAACGCCGTGAGTTCTTCAAAAATGAACGGCACACTGATTCCCGGCACACCGATCGCGGTGGATTTCTGGCGGGTGACAAAGTGCGAGGGCAACAAAGTGTTCTTCCTGACACATTTCCACAGTGATCATATGCAAGGTCTCACCCCGACGTGGATGCATAAACTTCACTGCAGCCCGTTGACGAAATATCTTCTTGTACGTCGAAGACAGGTATGGTGTACTAACATAATAGCTGTTACTATTTTCATTAGCTGAACAATGTTATTTGGGAAAAAATGACAACCACAATTCACTCATTTTTTTCTCGCGCCAGGGTTATTACTGCATGCCATTGTGTATTATCGCATAATGTTATTACATGCATGCTGAATCATACAGCCGACTTTTCTTTTCGAGCTTTTGTTGTGGTAGTTTGATGACGTGTATGTCACTTTAGCTGCAGGCTGATGTCATCGTTCCTCTTGAGGTGGGAGAGAGCCACATCATTCCTCTCAGTAACCATGACAACACAATGACTGTTACCGTCATGGACGCTAACCACTGCCCGGGGGCTGTCATGTATCTCTTTGAAGGAGACTTTGGCACCATTCTACACACGGGGGACTTCCGATATGACCAATCTATGTTCCAGAGATCTCCTCTGTGTGACCTCGGCGTCCGTAAGCCGGTAGACATCCTCTATCTGGATGACACGTACTGTGCACCGCAGTACGACTTCCCTTCTCGTGATATAAGCGAAGATACTATCGTCGATATAATCGAACAACATCCTGAACACTTTGTCGTTATAGGTCTCAGGAACTTGGGAAAGGAGAAGATTTTAGTGAAACTTGCGCTACATTTCAAAACGTGGATTGTTGTGACTCCCGAGATGTTCGAAGCTTTGCAAGTCCTGAACCTACCCAATGTCTTCACCACTGACCCCAGTGCGGGGTTCATAAAAGTTGTGGCATTTCACGAAATAACTGGAAAATCTGCCTGGTATTGGAACTCACTGCGTCCAACCATCACCATTTTGCCAACGTGTCTGTATGTTGGCTCCTCTTCCCACGCATTCCGAGACATGTCCTATGTACACATTGTACCCTACTCAGACCACTCCTCATACAAGGAACTGCACAAGTTTGTTGCTCGCGTCAATCCCAAGAAAATCCTGCCCGTTGTTCGCCCGAAAAAAGGAGCTACACCTTCTGACCTCTCCTGCTTTGACCGGTACCTGAACAAATCACCGATGAAAACTGGACATTCAACTCAGACCTCAGATCAAAACTGAACAAAGAAAACCTATCAAACGTAAGCGAAGATATTGGCCTGACATATTCCGCAAGAAAAAAATTCGCGGCGTTGAGTTTGGTGCCGATGATACAGCAGATAACACTGTGAAGATCAGTAGTGTATCCTGCACTCCAAAAAATAGTCGTGCATCTTGCACTCCAGAGAGTAATGCACCCCACACTCTGGAGAGTAGTCATGCACCCTGCACTCTGGAGATTAGTCAAGCACCCTGCACTCTGGAGAGTAGTAATTCACCCTGCACTCTGGAGAGTAGTCAAGCACCCTGCACTCTGGAGAGTAGTAATTCACCCTGCACTCTGGAGAGTAGTCAAGCACCCTGCACTCTGGAAAGTAGTAATTCACCCTGCAGTCCGGAGAGTAGTAATCCACCCTGCACTCTGGAGAGTAGTCATGCACCTGCACTCTGGAGAGTAGTCATACACCCTGCACTCTGGAGAGTAGTAATTCACCCTGCACTCTGGAGAATAGTCAAGCACCCTGCACTCTGGAAAGTAGTCAAGCACCCTGCACTCTGGAGAGTAGTCAAGCACCCTGCACTCTGGAGAGTAATCATGCACCCTGCACTCTGGAGAGTAGTCAAGCACCCTGCACTCTGGAGAGTAGTCATGTACCCTGCACTATGGAGAGTAGTCATGTACCCTGCACTCTGGAGAGTAGTCATGCACCCTGCACTCTGGAGAGTCGTCATGCACCCTGCACTCTGGAGAGTAGTCAAGCACCCTGCACTCTGGAGAGTAGACATGCACCCCGCATCTGAATATTAGTCATGCACCCCCACTTTGGAGCATAATCGTGCACCCTGCACTCTGGAGAGTAGTCGTGCACTCTACACTCTGTGTAGTCATGCAATTTGCACGGTGGAGGGTAGTTGTTGCCTCTGTATTTCGGAGAGTAGTCGTGCATTCTGAAGTGTAGTTATTACCCTCGCCCCGATAGGGGCAGAGGGTATTGTAATTGGGTCTGTCAGTTTGTATGTCTGTTTGTCTGTTTGTTTGTTTGTTTGTTTGTCTGTCCGCGCGCATAACTCAAAACCGAATGGTCCGATCGTCCTGAAATTTATAGGGAAGAAGCGGTATCACCGTGGCTCGGTCCTCCTCAATTTTTGTCAAAATCAGAAAAAAATTGTTGCCATGGCAACGAAAAAAGAGAAAATCACATAATTGGCTATAACTCTAGTTCTAATGAATATTAATTTCTTAAACTAATTTTGTATTTTTCTTTGGCCAATTCCCGACCCTATGGTGTACGGCCGATGGTCGTACGACAAAAACTCTCTATTATCGCCCGATGTCGAAAAATTGAGGGTCACGATTTCGGTGATTTTTTACCAGCGATGTTTCAATGCAAATGTCTGCGCTCATAACTCAAAGGCAAACAGTCTGATCGATCTGAAATCTATAGGACTGGAGTGCTATGATAGTCGCTCGGTCCCGTTCGAATTTTGTTCAAATCGGATGAAAACAGTCACCATGGCAACGGAAAAAGTGTAAATCACTTAATTGGCTCTAACTCCGGTTCTACTTGATATTAGTTTTTCCAACTATTTTTGTATTTTTCTTTGGCCAATTCTCGATTGTATGGTGTACGACCGATGGTCGTACAACGAAAACTCTCCATTATCACCCGATGTCGAAAAATTGGGGGTCACGATTTCGGTTATTTTTTGCCAGCGACGTTTCAATGCAAATGTCTGCGCTCACAACTCAAAGGCAAACGGTCTGATCGATCTGAAATTTATATTGCGGGAGTGCTATGGTAGTGGCTCGGTTCCGTTCGAATTTTGTTGAAATCGGATGAAAACAGTCGGCATGGCAACGGATAAAGTGAAAATCACTTAATTGGCTCTAACTCCGGTTCTACTTGATATTAGTTTTCCAACTATTTTTGTATTTTTCTTTGGCCAATTCTCGATCGTATGGTGTACGACCGATGGTCGTACAACGAAAACTCTCCATTATCGCCCAAGGTCGAAAATTTGGAGGTCACAATTTTATTATTTGTGAGTGTTCTGAGATTCGAGGCCATATTGTGAAGCCAGTTATCATTCTGTTTAATGCGTTTTCGTTCATGAGATGTGCCTTGATAATAGAAACATAACGGTGAAATTTTACAGCTCAATATTGAACGACAAGGTCAAGGTCACAGAAGAGGTCAAAATCGAAAAGTTGCAATAACTCTGTTTATATTCATGATAAATTTTCCCTAATAATTTTGTATTTTTCTGTGGTCTATTCTCCACCTTTTGCTATATGACCAATGCCGTACAATCAAAATTCCCCATTCCCCCAAGATGGAGAATGTAAGGGTCATCAGCTGAAATTACCGGTTTCGTAATATTTCAAGTAGTAATAATTCAGAAACCACTGGAGATATTCAATAAAGTATCACGCATTATAAATCTGAGTGAGCCTTCAAATTTTGGAAGGTCAGTGTCAAGGAATCAGGCCGTGGTCACAAATATGGTCCAAAAAGAGAAATCGCATGAACTCGCATGAACTTTTAATAATGATTAATCCTCCCATGATTTTCGTATTTTTCTATGGCCAATTCCTGACCATTTGATATATGGCCACTTGTCGTATGACCAAGATCCCCGATTATCGCCGACGTTGAAAATGCAAAGGTTATCAGCTTTAACTTTAGTGACTAAGTCTGAAGGGCGAGGGTCTGCAATCTCTGATTGTCTCGTTTGCATTGCAGAGAGTAGCCGTACACTCTGCACTCCAGAGTGCACGAATGATGAATTACCCGCCTCAGGTTCGCACACCTCTGCTTGTGATGTATCGCTGATTACATGTAACATCTACCTTGCCGGAAGTTCAGACGAGTCAGATGGAGTTGTTTCGCCGAACACTTGCATGTTTTACCTTGCCGGAATAGTTATTTTGCAAAATTGTATGGCCATGGAAGACATGATAAAACAATAGTTCCCAGGGCCATATTACATAGCGTTATGATATTGAATGATAGCAGAAACCCATAAGAGAGATCTCTCTTATGGGTTTCTGATAATAGTGAGATTGAATATTTAGTGTATTCACCTATGGTTATGCCGATACCTTCGTCCTGTGTGAAATTAGAGTCACTTTTGAATGATGTGAGTGATCAAAAGTGAGGCATTTAACTTGCACTTGTGATGTTTGTACAGTAAGGCCGTGTTGTGTTACAACTTTGTTTATCGTCCGCCAGATTTTGAAAAGGTATCAGGTAGCACGGATTAGTAAATGCTATGACCATAAGCTGGCTTGCCACTGGTCAGGGGCGTTCACATGATCGAAATATAGAAATCTCTATGACCTACCTGCTTGTTTTGCCGGGCAATATACCGATGATTCAGCACCCGGGCAACAGAACGTAGGACTAGTGACCGGGCAACATACCGATGATTCAGCACCCGGGCAACAGAACGTAGGACTAGTGACCGGGCAACATACCGATGATTCAGCACCCGGGCAACAGAACGTAGGACTAGTGACCGGGCAACATACCGATGATTCAACACCGGGCAACAGAACGTACGTAGGATTAGTGACCGCTCCAAGATGAAGTTGGCAAATGACGCTAGTTTCGAAAGTAAGATTATCACTTATAGTTCCTTATATTTATCAGCCACAAATTACCTTGAGCTGTAAATGTACCTGAGACATGCTATTTTAAAATTTAATAAAACAAATATTGACTGGTGCCCCGTGCCTTCGGCCTTGGGCAATACTAGTAGATCATCTGAACACTCTCTTCCTCGGTCAAATAGTTTGTCTATTACACGGCACACCAGTCAATATTTGTATAATGTTAACACACAAAAATTATTAACACAAGCCAAAATAGAACACGCAACTGATAAATTCTTGTGTACATTTCAAGTGAAAACATGGTCTAGGCAGGCCAAAAAAAATAAGAAAAAATCACAAAGCAATATCGTTTTATTGCTCTTCAAAACAAGGAAATATCGTTTTACTGCTTATTTGTTATCCGACATTGAGGCCGATTGAAATTTGAAGAACAATTATGGTCAAATGACCAAAATTGTCTCTGTGTGTTAGTGACAAATTTCGTGAAAAAGCTACCCGCATGCGGACGTTAAAATAAGTCCTAACACAACACGGCCTAACGCTGTATTTGATTAACATCTCTGACATGAGATGGAAGTTACCAGTGTACATAAACATATTCTGTATATGTAGCCAGTAGTAGTACCTGTTTGTCTAATCGTGTAGATATAATATATCTATGGAATTGTGTACATATGCATAAATATCTTCTTATTACTTTTCACAAGAACCAATCAATAAACGGAACTTATTTCATGAATGCGTTCATAATATTCATGGATAGGCCTATAACCATTTGCATATGTTTTATACAATGGAAAATTACTTTCGACAACTGAATTTTTTTGCAATATTGCTAAACGGACTACTTTTAATATAGGTACCGGCACAAATATAGGTACACATCAAGATATACATTGCGGCCTTTTTGTCTCTTTGTGGATCACACGTTGTACGTCGAATTGATAAAATGTCGAATTGGGGGTCACAATTTTATGACTTTGGGTGTTCTGATATTCAAAGCCATTTTCAATCTTTTTGAACTGCTTTCGTTCAGGAGACGTGCCTTGATAATAGAAACAACATTGCGAAATTTTACAGAACAATATTGAGCGACAAGGTCAAGGTAACAGAAAAGGTCAAAATCGAAAAGTCGCAATAGCTCTGCTTATATACCTTTGGTCCAATAACCTATTGGCATGGCGTTGCGTCCGTCGTCCGTCGTCGTCGTCGTTTTTATCTTTGAAGTTTACAGTCGAATATTTCTGAAATTTTTAACAAAAATATTTTGAGAGAGAGGTATTTTTTAGTTTTTTGATTTTCGCATTTTTTTTCCAAAATGGCGGCCATTTTCGACGAAAAATGGCCAATTTTGGACTTTGACGGTCGTTTTCTCAAAATCTGTCCAGTAACCTTTTTTCTTATTGATGCCTAACACTCATTAATTATGCCCCTGTGACATGTTAAAGTTTTGTTACTCTAGAATCGCTCAAAGTGGGCCATTTTGACCCAAACTCGGACCAAATGGGACTTTCCCATGTTAAATTCTCCTATGCTCTCTAATGGGACACAAATCAATTGCGGACATATAGGAAATGGTATATGCTGAATATTCTCGTGACCTTGAATTTGACCTTTGACCTCATTTTCAAGGCCATAGTACAAAATGGCTAATATCTCGCTTATTATCAACTTTACAGCTTAGGAATTTTACAGCTTAGGAATTCCACTCATTAATTTTGTATTTTTTCGATAGTCAATTTCACATCATTTGCTATATGATCGATTGTCGTACGATCCAAATTCCATTTTATCGACCAAGGTCGACAATGTAGGGGGCATCAGCTTTGATTTTAGTAACTAAATTTGAAGGGGCGAGGGTTTGCAATCTCTGATTGTCTCGTTATCAATATATCAATAATATGAATACAGTCTCAATACACAATATCTGTCAATGTCACTCACTATGTCACTCAATACTTTTCATCGTAAACAGCCAATCATTGTCAGGATGCTAAACAAAGATTTCTCCTGGCAATATAAATCAAAGCGAGTTCTATCTTGTCTTCGATACAACATAATATATGTAAATAAACCGTGCGCATACTGTCAAATCAACAAGGCTGTAAAAATACACCTATATCTCTCAAATATAATGGACCACCAAGTATTGCGATCAACAAATACACTCAATCGAATCACGAATGGTCAAACTCACTTCAATATGCCGATTATGCAATACACAGCTGATAACAAAACTTCTGTCAAGTTTTACACACAAAACAAATACAAATCTCTAAGTTACACCATCGACCTCTATGGTTACACAAATACTGAACTTTGCCAAATATGAAGACTCAAAATAATAAATCAAATATAGAACATTCAATCAAGATCTCAAAATTAAACAATGCTACTCACCTCCACCTGGACCTCCAGAATAAATATATTACACTGTAGACACCACTAAATGAAAACAACTGACCATAAGTATAACTCCTGAGACTGACACATATATCTCCAAACTTCTGCCAAACTACACGTGGTTCTGGTGCCTCGACTTCACAGCGTCACGGTTCTTCATTGTTGAAGCCTAGGTGAAAGTGAAAGGCCAGTGCCTGTGAGGCACCTGTATTTATGAAATTCTGGCACAACATGTCCTCAGAAAAAGGTTAATTGCGCCAGAGACACACTAATACACCAGTTTACAGTTTGCCAAATAAGGTATAGTTCGGGTAAACAAACCACACGTGCACGACAGCACCTGATTTTATTGGTCAGAATAAACCAGTGTGAATACACGAATAAAAATCTCATATATTACAAGCCGCCCCGTTGAACACCTTAGATTCCTGACAGTTCGGGATTCTCTTCATTTATATCAATTTATTGAACCGAATGACAAGTTAACAACTGCAAGACCATCAGAGGCTATGGTGTCCGATGGCTGCCATTTCAATTCTCGCTACCTCGGGGAGAATGAACAATGCATTACACCGAAATAAATATGCAGTTTAGCAAATGTGATGCTAAAAAAATTTTGTGCCGCACATAAACGTCGAGATTCTAAACTTATCTACAAGTCATTGATTTGGCGAATTAATTGGAATCATTGAGAGACTATTTGTATCATTATAATCTGTATCAGTCTGGTATTTAAAGTGATATATTGGCAGAAAGTTATGAATTCTTCCATACCTTTCTGATCGAACGAAGAAAACATAACAGTTATATATCTGCACTTGCATGCCCAAACAGACGCCCTTTCTAATTGATTTCGTTACGAGTTTCTGGTGGAGATATTTTGAGTGTTTACATTACCACCATTCTCGGTGCTTTGTATCCCTTGATGCAATGCGATTGCAGCTTGCTTATATATATATCCGAGGTAATCGAGCGTGAAATGGGTTAAGTCAGAGGTAACTCTGATTAGGGCACAAAAGAAAAGAAAAGCGGCTGCTTGTATTGTCATATGCTTGATTTATCCATCTGATCAATCATAATTTGTTTTGTAACTTATTTTTCTGAGACCACAGGCATATAGATGTAATTGGTTTTGAAAAAAAAAAACAGTTTTCCTGCAAATATCACTTTAAAGGAAATTGTCGAATTTTAAATGTCAAAAATATCTGAACAATTCGAGATGTGCTAAATATGCTCCAGTACTACTGGGGGCATAGGGAGATAGGCTACATATTGTGTATGAACTAACACTATCTTTCAAATGAAAAAGCAGTCCGTGCTTCGTGGTAAATAGTTCATTTTTCACAGACGTGTCGTAACTGACAGTCTGTTAACATTGAATTTGTTAACATTCTCAATAGGCCTATGGTACCTGTCACCCAGCGATGGGGTGGCTATTTTCGTCTATAGCTCTGTAGGGACATACATTAGGCAATGGCGACACGATAAATTGCAACAGTGATCATATCCATGTTGGTGCTGAAGTATATGACACCAATGTGGCAATGTAACTTCAATAAAGAAAAAACGCATCATGGTGAAACCAAAAGGCCTAGCAACGTGATTCTGTCCACATCATCACATATTTCAATTATTATTCCCCAATTTCATGTGACCTATACTTATTATTCTGAACTCATCAACCACAATACAACATATTAAAGGGCCCGTATAGGGCCCGTAATTATAGTTATATCCCGCCAATGGTCGCCTCTGACATGGAGTCATCTAGATCCCGGCGGACTCTCCATCTGACACTATGGTCCATGGTGCCTGTGATGCCCCGGATCGTGGTCCGGACCCGGGTGGCCTCGCTGAACCAGCACACTCAGGCTGCAACTTCAGGGAAGAGCCAGTCTTCCGGAACAGCTCCAGAGACAGTGCCGCCCCCTAGCTCGAAAGGCATGTCCTCTGCTGTGGCGCGTCCTTCTCGACCGAGTGTGACACTGCCTCCACCAGTGTCAGCAATGCGCATGGCAACTCAGAAGCCACCGCGTCTGCGAGCACAGCATCCAGTGCCAGACCCAAGGTCCTTGCTGTTGCTCCGTTGGCTGAAGTTGCTCCTATATGACTGCCACCTCTTACCAGGTCGGCGTTTGTTTCCTCGCTGTTTTCAAAAGGTGGGTCCGTGGGGTGGCAAAGCACAGCCGCGCTGGACCTGGAGCCTCTGAATCCAGTTGAGGAGATAGTCAGGCAGTATGGCTCGGACACTGCTCGGGTCTACGAGACTTTCCGTGAGTCCGTAGGTCAGGCGGTGGACCATCGACGAGATGGCTAGGAGTGGGTACCGCTTGGTGCAGGGCTGGCCAACCTGCTGGTCCCCCGGGCCCTTCAGGACCTAGGGGTGGCAGTACCCCTCAGGTCAACCCCTGGCACAGCTTGGAGAGCTACTGGACAGTCGCCGAAGCCTGTGAGCAGCAGGTGTTCCAAGAAGAAATGGCTGCTGCTAGAGAGGTGGCGAAGTCACGGGCGACTTCCATCCCTGACAATGTGCAGGAGGAACTGCAGCAGTTGTGTGCTGAGAACGAGGATTTCAAGCTGATTTCCTAGCTGGCTGAGGCTCAAGGGCATGAGGGTTTTGATGACTCCGGTCATCCGCCCTCAACCAGATCGTTCCGCACTGCTTTCACGCAACCCTGGAGCTTGTGCTCTACCCCATTTTGGTCCGGAAATGGAGGAAGCATGTCAGGGAACACCGCGTGGTCGATAAGGTGGTGGCGCCAGTCGGCAAGGGCAACCGGCAACACTTTTTAGAAGTATCTCATTTTCCATTACTGGTTTGTCGTTCTACAAAATTTCTAAAATTAAAAGGTTAACTGCATTCCAAACACTCGGCACACCTTCCCTTTCAGTGGATGACCTTCACAGGTCATCATCCATTGGGGAATTCCTCGCTCAAAATTTTGGTTTACTTATAATGGGCTCAGTCAAATTTCTGGAGCATTACAGTGTAGTCCATAAGTTTTCGGGTTAGTCCCTATTCTTCCAAAACAGACCCTTAAGGTCTGATGCTTCCTTCTGGTTCCGCCATGTGATATTTTGATTGTGCTTGCAGGTTTTGGGCCAAGGTGGAACATGTTTGGGACCAATGTTGTAAGAAGGGGGTAGTAATGTGGTGATTTTGCCCAAAGATCACGACATTCTTTTAGCCGTTTTAGTACACCATAGTTTGCCTGCTTCTGCTCGACTGCACTGTTTCATTGGTCATGACTTCACAACCTGGTTCTCGTGCGCTGGCTGCTATAACTAGCCAGCCCGTTTTGGGTCGTTTGAGTTGTCTCAGAGCTGAGATGAGGGCCTAAGCCTTCTTGTCCCCCTCGTTCTAGCTAGAGGGTCAATCCCCGATGGGGACAATCCCCGATGGGGGCCTAGGAGGAAGGCTACTTTGATCGGGTGCTCACGCACCTGGATTAGTGGTCTCTTGCCCTGGGATGGTGCGTAAGACTCTGACAGACTTTCGGGCTATCTGGGTTCTATCCCCTTGGTGGACTGCCGGCAAGGTCGGCTAGCAACACGCTCACGTGCTCGTCATCTGGGATGCAGCTCCCACGGCTCTTGAGCTCGACACACTGGGCAACATGACTATGACGATGTATTTCTGAATTGTGTATTGGTCCGGATTCCGTCTGGCTGACTATCGTACCTAGTTATAGTTTTATAATTACGGCACCTGCTGTGACAGTGCGGAGCGCTTGTGTCCTAGGTAGCGGTATCCAAGGGTGCATGCCATAAATCTGCGGCAAACTGTTTGATACGTTAGAGTTCTCCCTACACTATCGCAACTTTTCTAGAATTAGCCCACGTATTGAATGGCCACTCCATTTGGTGCAATTAGAATTATCTATTTCACTCAGCAGCCCACATGATCGAAAGCATAACACATTCTCTAGAGTAAATTAAAATTATAATCAGAATAATATCATGAAATATTATTTCGACTTTCATATATTATTACTTTTTGGAATAAATGTCTAGTTTTTTGGCAAGAGAATGCGTGAAAATCTACAAAATCTTCCACGTAGGGCTAGGAGATAATGAAACAACAAAAAGAATTCGCGTCGGTTTTTTTGTTACTTCGCCTCGTTATTCGGTCCCTCGGTTTTGAAATACTAAAATGGCCTCAATCGGACACCATACTATGACAGTCCCGAGTCACGTACATTGTTTACATGATACTAGCCTCATGAATATTGGAACCGTAAACTGGTGTATTGGCCAAAATCAGACCAAGCTGGCCCAGAAAACAACGATTGATAAAAATATTACCCAGAATGCAACACGTTTTAGCACCTGGGCTGAATATGGCAAATTACGTTTGAAATAGCAAACATCGCCACTAAAATATAATGTACCATCCTGTGGAATCAATAGACAGCCATAATGGAGCTTATCAACTCTTCCTTGCTGCGTGAAGATGCCAAACTCCCCCCCCCCCCAAATGTGAATAAAGGTCGTGAAAACCCCAATAGCTCGACTGTATCGCTCCCTAGTGCGGTCGCCGAGCTTACTTTAAAGCATATTGATTAAAAAATTAAGCATTGACCAGTAGGGCAAGCCCGTGCCAAATGCAAATAAATATGGCGGCCGTAAGGAAATAGTACGACAAAATCGCCTCTAAATAAATGCAAATGACATGAAGTATAAAATCAGGACAATATAACAACAAAAAAGGTCATATTAAACACATTCCCCAAATATGGTATAATTCCCTTCCCGCAAAATAAAGTATTCGACGATAGTCGCGGCTACCTTGTAAAACTTGTACATCGTCTACCATTATAGATATCATATTCACCACCGATAATCATGAGATAATTCATGAAAACGGAAACCCCGGAAGCTGGTAATTCCCACATGAATACATACTTGGAATTTCATCTGCTGTCATTCATAATAAACAAATAGATTATTTGTAAACAGTTTTTTTCAACTGTAGAATGAATAAAACTAGTTTACAAACATCTTATTGCTTTCAAACATACAAACCAGTTGCCAATAAATTCATAACAGTACAGTAATGAATAAATTACGCGCCTATCACTCAGGACTGATGAATCTTGTTGGTGCACACTTTCCATGTTTATACCGGAAGGATCGGATTAAATTATATGACACTGTGCTATCGAAGTTTCTTCTGGTTCGTTTTATGGTCTCCCTCGTTTATTCAGCAAATCATGTAATTGAAAATTGGATAATGACACTGCTGTGTAATAAAGATACGCATGAACTATTATATCATAACACAGCTTATCAAAATAACTTTTTTTTTTCAACTCTCCACTTTCGCTTACTTTTCGAGATTGAATGTCCATTTAGAAAATCCATCACAATGACAACAATGATTTGGTAATAAATAAACACGTCAGACATATTCGTATTGAGTTTACGATATATCAGTATGAAAACTGTCACTCGTATCACAATGTAATATGAAACACTGGATTAAAATACCACTAAAAACCAAACATAAAGTCTGTGTAGCTGTGCTGATATGCGCTGTTTTGACATGTCCTGGCCGATATATCACGCAATGCGAACGAATTTGGAACACATAAAGGACGGGGTTACTTTTTATTGACTGAGTGATTTATTGAAAATGAAACACAGGAACAAGATCCCGTTATAAGATGTCTAATAATAAGTGTTTGTTGGTTCGGTAGTTGCAGGAGAATGTAGAATTCGTATGCAATTTGAATAGTTAAAGAATTGTTTCAGATGTTTTCTGTCTTCCGTTATCTGTTCTGCCAATAACCCCGTGACCATACAAACATAACATTGCAGCAACAATGTTCAAATGATCTCTGAAATCTCAACAAAAACCGGCTCTGAAACCAACACTTTTGGCACACCCTATTCATCGCCGCAATAAGGGGCCGGTCATTATTTACTGGGTGGGGGGGGGGTTGGGGGTGGATGTTTTTTTTTCGAAAAATGAGTTTTCAAAGTTTGACCCCCCACCGATATCGAAAATCAATCTATGACCCCCCCCCCCCCCCCCACCAAGGTCCAAAATAAAAGTATGACCCCCCAATCCTCATTTCTATTGAAACAATTGTGACTTTTGTCGCAAATTTGTGATACTACATGTATAAGGTCAATGAATATTATGATTTGTGCTCTTCGTGTGTCCACCATTCCTTCGCTTCAAGTGTGAATGCCATTACAACAATTATTACTTGTATGCATACTATATATGGGCACTTAATTATGACAGGTATTTGAGGGCAAAACCAGACTAATCTCCCCCCCCCCCCTCCCCCCGACATCTATATCCAGGATCATTTTCTTTTTCAGTACACAGCCCATCGTTTCGGAGCCCACTTAAAATACTCGAGTGCTAGATCAAAGATCATTCAGTTGATTCCTTGACTCCGAAATTTTTGATGGGATGGAAAAATTGTATGAAAACCCTCACGGTCTAACTGGACACCATAGCGAACTCGCAAATAATACACGGCTCTTCCACATATCATTGATGAGCAGGGAAGAATTGGTGAATCAGGCCATTCAGAACTGCTTTTTTTCTTGAATCAGATCTGTGTTGGCTCTATGATGGGCTCATAGTTCTGCCACCATCCAAATCATGTGAATCAGATTCACAACCCGGGTTATCCGGAGCGATCCCGTACTAGTTTGCCTTTCTGTGTGGAAAGGTTCATGTCTTTTACATGGTGGTTTGTGATAGTCCTGAGGTCTTTGGGGAATATCCTCAGTGGGGTCATGTGTTGACAAAATTTTGAGTGGAAATTCGGTCTGTGGTTCTGACATGCCAGTTCGGGTTCATCGGAAGGGATGATATGTTGCTCAGGGTGGTATGGACTGGTTGATTCGTGGTTTGTTTGTGACAGGACCCTGCTGATCTGGGTTCGTCCTTGCTGGCACCGTGTTCAGCTGTAGTGCTGTTCCGTTAGGTCCAAATTTGATTCTTGGTGACAATGTTTCAATCTGAGTGATGAGCGCATCAGGGCTCAGAATTGCCACTTGTGGGTAGCCATAAGCCCCTAACATTTCAGATTTGCTCCCAGGCAATAGAGCTCACGACCCAATTGGCTGATGAAAATTTGTAGTGATATTGATATGCTTCTATGAGCAAATTGGCTCATGAAAATTGTTGAATAGGAGTAAAATAGGAGCCTTTGGCTCCTGGATAAAATTATAAATTTTGAGCCCTGGTGCACACGGATTGCAGCATCTCTTGATGTTGGTGTTCCTGGATGGTTCTCTGCAGGATCCGGTTTCAGTGAGATTATGGGTTTACTGAAAATGTGAAAATTAGTGGATTGTTTCCACACAATTATTTAACTATTTTACCATTCAGATTTTCCCAAAATAACTCAATTTCAAACTCCGACCACCTCCCCCCCCCCCAGTCCCATCGAAAATAAAAGTATGAAAACCCCAATAATGTTGAAAACGAAAGTGTGACCCCCCCCCCCCCCAGTTTTTACCCCCACCCCCACCTGATAATTAATGACCGGCCCCTAATGTCTCCTTTGAAAATATCCTGATTGATGATGAGCAAATCAGAAACCGTAACCAATAATATACTGTCGACCCCCTCCCTAATTCATATCTTGCTCACATCTTCAACCACACTAAGACACCTTCCCTGGGGATGTTCCACATGTGGCGGCGCGACTGGGGTACAAATGAATTTGCTAATGGTCCTGGCAAAACACCTCCGAGCATATCCACTGACAAAAGCTGGTATCTGTCCGACCATTGTTAGATACTGTGGCAAGATCGCTGGAACATCTCAATTCTAGTACTGCCCCAGTTGCATGGTCTTGTCATAATCTGGGACCATGGATACAGGTGCGATCCATGTGGAACCGACCTTTAGGCGCGCCAAATTGTCAATAATGTCAATAATTAATATGTCGTCAAGTCATTGCAAGCATGTCTAGTTTGGGCCGTTCCGGCCAGATATTGGCCGCCATGATACGGAACATATAATCTCGGATTGATAGATATGGTTCCAGCATTCAAAGCTGCATTGTAGGTTACTGGAATTTGTTATGGTAACCTATTGTCATGGCATTGCGTCCGTTGTTCATTTACATTTTTACGATTGAATCATTCTGAAACTTTGCATAAAAATGCCAAACAGTATTTTACGGAGCCCCTGAGGTGACATACCGAAAATATTTATTAATTCATGCGCACGGTTTACCAATCCGTGCGCACGAATTACCAAACCGTGCGCACAATTTAACAATTCGTGGCCACGAATTAACAATCAGTGGGCATGATTTACTAATTCGTGGGCACGAAATACTAATTCATGCGCACGAATTGTTAAATCGTGCCCACGAATTGTTAAATCGTGCCCACGAATTAGTATTTCGTGCCCACGAATTAGTATTTCGTGCCCACGAATTGGTATTCCGTGGCCACGAACTAGTATTCCGTGCCCACAAATGAGTATTTCATTTCTTAGCCTTTGGGCTCTTTTTTTCTAATAGATTGCTTAAATTGCTTTGAAGAAATGTGCTTTATCTTCGAGAATATTATTGTTTGCCTTGACCCCTGATGGACGACCGTCTCACGTCATGTGTTGAACATGGGAATCAGGAAAAATAATTGCCCTTTTGATTCATGATGACATTCAGGACGATATTCTATGTGATGATTAACTAGCGAAAGTTACGATATTTCGAAATAATACTGGCAGTTTTTGTTGATTCCGTTTATTATTTTTTTGACGTTAGAGATCCATTTAGAGATTCCATTAAAGAAAACCGCCAATTATATATATTTCCTCAAATACAATCTTTCCAGATCGCTATATCCTGGAGATCTACAGAAGTTTTACTCTTTGTCGCATGGAATATCCGGTGTTTTCTCTTGACAGAGTGCTTAGTGAAGATTTGACACACTTATAACAAAGACGATACTTGAATGTCGTTGATGCTTTTTCTTGGATAAATTTGTGAAAACGGAAACCCTGAAATCTGGTAGTTGCCACATGTATACATACTTGTTATTCATAAAAAAAAAACTTGGTCATTGAGTCCATATAGGCACTTACAGGTAAGTACAGTTCTGCATGATGACATATACGATTGTAAGTATTATTGGAAACTAGGACTCATTCATCGTTGTGTGAACAGCGTTTCAAAGGCCGTGGAATTGAAAAGGAAACGAGCCTTTTCAAATATTTGGCATTGCCACTGTAGACAAGCGGTGGCGCGGTAAAATAATTTTGAACGGGCTTGGTGATCAATTTCGAACGGTTGGTGATAAATTTCGAACGGTTAATGATCAATTTCGAACGGTCCCTACACTGAAACAGGGTGAAAAGTGAGTAAATTGTGAAGTAATTTCAGATTTATAGACATAACCTTTCAATTAGGGCACAAAGAAATGATCGTATGTCATTTGTAGGCAGTTGAGGGTTTCCAGGTAGACGTGGAAACACAAGTCATCTTGTATCTTCTGATGATTCCAGTTTGTTGACAATTTGCGTAATATATAGACCAATTTAATTATCGTATATTGATGATTTTCAAAGCACGTATGGCCCACAACCTATATCTAAAAATTGAAGTATGGAGATCGAAGGATAAAGATGCTAACATCGTGATACGAATAATATTAATATGCGATCAATTTCGAACGGGCGGTGTTGATTTCGAACGGTTATTTTTCATAGGCGATCAATTTCGAACGTTCAAAACATATTTTATTCATCCTGTATAATGTTTTCTATGGGTTCCTATCAGCGTCATCATGGTCAATTTTTGGTGCTACCACTGTAAGATTTCTTATGATGACATAGAACACGCGGAAATGACAATTAGCATAATTGTGCAAAGATAATAAAGGCTATAAGCCTTGCACTACAAATGTATGGCAAAGGATATGCCAAGCGATGTTTGCACGGTTGAAGAGGGTTGACTGATATTCAGAAAAAAAGACTTGAGAAGCCCCTTGAAAAAATACCTGAGCAAAGGTATTTGTCAACCCCCCCAAAAGCCATGTGTGTCTAAGAGACTATAGTGGTTGAAGATGTACCACTGCAATGGATGAAGATGGTGATGACTACGACTTTGTGGGATCAGATGTGACATCATCGTCCATTCAAAGATATTTTATGCTGGTTGAAGGCGGAATTTTTAACAGTTTGATGTTCATTAGATGTATTGTCACATTCATCGATAGAACCTTCATATATATATATTATCAATGTTTATATGGAGGACCGAAATGAGCTGGCCCGCCACGCCGGGACACCATACACCCTAGCCTATGTAACTTTTCGGCATGTGATCTGTATGTGCACATATATTATTCATGCATATACAGCTACATTTCACTACTACGGGATAGTGATTCAATGCTTGCGGATACCGATTATGATAATGCTTTATTCACAAAGGCCAACGGGCCCATATGCGTAGAAACATACAATATATCGTGGTTTGAGACAAATAAAATACAGCGTACAAGTAATGGTATTTATCATGAGTAATTTCAGCTTTATGTATAAAGGCAGTTAAACTTCTGATACATTCATCTTTCTTGTGTGACATAATAAATTGAAAGCATGCTACTGTGCTACAGTTTGGTACAATGAATTTGTTTAAGTATTTCTGACTTAAATTATTATATAGTGGGCAAATTAGGACAAAATGACATTCATCTTCTATTAAATTGATATTTTTACTGATTTACAATACTGACAAAAGCGTGCATCTTGTTTTGTTTTGTTGTGCCTGTTCTTCTCTATACCAAGTTCATGATTGGAACATCGAAATCTGGCCACAGATATTATGTGTTTCCAATATACAAATTAATGAACAAATACTTTTCTAGAGTCAGTTTTGTTTTGTAATTTCGGTAGTAGTTCAACTTTGAATTTACAGACAATTTTGAATACCAATTTTGTTGTGCGAAATCTGTTACCCTCTGCCGAAATGTATTCACAAATAGTGCTGTATTCCTTACCCCCTGAAAATACCACACATCCCCAAACCCGTGAGAACACACCATCATGCGAACATCAGCTACCCAGTTTTTACATCCGTTTTCGTCGTAAACTTTCAAGATATTATACATTGCATTTTTTATCCTTTTCACATCTCCATTTTGGACAATACTGAGCCAGAATTGGACACATTTCACATTGTATATATATATATGTATACCGATTATGCGTTTTCCAGACATATTTTATACCCACCCGTAGTACTAGATTAATCACCTCATGTACATGGAGAGGAGAGGGGAAAGGGGAGGTGGCTAGATGCTCAACATATATGCATTTAATCAATTTTACAGTGTCATGTACAGTGTATGTATATAATCCTTTCAATGCTAAACACCAAATATAATTTTGGATTGTCATGGCTTTTCCGCTTTTCCGAGAGATAAAAAGTTATGAAAAGTAATAATGACTAACCTACTAATATTTGTAACCCCCCCCAGCCCCCCCCCCCCACCCAAGAAACAAAAACCAAAACAGAAATCACAACACATACACAATTTTCACGGTGGAATAGTTCAGCAGAGCTATTAACAAACCGTTCGAAATTGACCACATTTAAATTTTCTATTCTACTTGATTCGGGCTCGTTTTGAGGAGTATGCATCATTCAAACAACATAACGTGATTCACTTTAGCTATGTCTAGGTACACGTTCAATTTAACTGACTCATCAAACGTTTTTACACACTAATAACGATATTACATATTAATGACATGTATACTGCTTCTCGTCATTCAAAAATAGATAATAAATAATCATAAAAACTCCCGATGTGCTTCAAAAGCATTCCACAGGTCAGTGAAGTTTCACCGAGGTGCTAAATATAAATATTTGTGACATAAACATCAGACAAATATACTTTTCACCTACCTTAATGTGTGGACCGTTCAAAATAGATCGCCAACCGTTCGAAATTGACCATCAACCGTTCGAAATTGATCACCGAGCCCGTTCGAAATTATTTTACCGCGCCACCGCTTATCTACAGTGTTTGTGTGTGTGTGTGTGTGTCAGTTCATCGTTTGCTGAATCGTTTCTAGCGTCCTATATTTATACAGCTCAATATTGTGTCTGTGTTTCGTTGTGTAGCCTGATGCGATGTTATCGGAATTGTTCAAAGCGGATTATTTTGACCATATAGATGTACATTGAAATCTGGATGCAGATTGTATATCCCCAATAAACATACCACATTATGACTGGGATTGTTTTTTCAATGATTGCCTTTCCAGGATACCATAAATAAATGTTTACTCTAGAATATCAAACATATCTGGATAACGATGTTATTGCTACATGGGTGGTTATAATTTACCTGGTAGAGAGTGTCATAACGTTTCACCATTTCGTGACATAATCGGATTATTTGTTAACAATTTAGTTCAAGGAAATTTAATGTATAAGGCATGAAATTGTTAACTTGTTTACAAACGTCTATTTACTTTTGAATATGTAATGCTAGTTATATACATCCAGATGTATAGCTATATAAATTCAGAGCCAAATATAGAAATTGGCGATAAATGCATCAACAGTCTTTTTTCCAACAGCACTTTGGTAAAAAAGAGAATGAAAGGCCTATCACTCAGAGGTGATGAATCATAATATTGGTGCAAACTTTCCATGTTTATGTTTGAAAAATGGATTAAAATATAGGACAGAGTGATATCATATTTTATCCACGGCTCGATTTTTTTATGGTTTCCCTCATTTATTCAGCATATCATGTTCAACAAATTGAACCTTGGATAATGATACTGCTGTGTAACTGAGATATGCGTAAAGTATTGAACCATAACACAGCTCACAGTTGCAGTTTTTGTCCACGCCATTTAGATTCTTTAACGTTGGAGGTCCATTTACACCCTGCCAAATGGCATAGAGCGTTGTCCGACCTATTTCTTTTGTTTAGGGGTCAGGTCATGTTATTGTCAACGCTGTAAGGCGAACTTTTTCTGAACTGATTACGACACATGGTGAGTAAATTTTTTTGTTGTAAAATACTGACCATATTACTTTAGAACGAGTTTTCGATGCAGTGTGCGAGATACAAATGTATAATCCTGTGCTGTCCAATTATCCATTGGAGTCTGGTTTGTTAAGAAATAGGCCCCTGCCCACGGATGTGGCCCACAATTATGCAGTGTCCAAAGATTGATAGCAATGTATTCGATACTTACGGCCCGCTTACAGCAACACTGTATGAACTGGAGGTTTCAAATACTCTAAACTTCAATTGTGCGCAAAATAAATGCACACCGTCATTTAAATAGGGCTGTAATAATTTAGAATTGTAATGCTTTTGGCGTGTCAACGCTCTAAGGACATGGTCTACGCTCTAACGCTATCTGGTCAAAGTTACATAGACCTTCTCCAGGAAGTATAAACAGTCAATGGGAATGTCTTTCGGTTGTTTGATGAACAAGTAACAATTTTCTGAAGCGTTTTACGTGAAGTTTCCATGAACCCGTTTTGGATATTACACCCAAAGACTACCCATTACTACAAGCAAATCAAGACTGTTAACATTCACCAGGCAGCTTTAGAGCGTACACCACGTCCTTAGAGCGTTGACACGCCACAAGCGATTCAATAATAAATTATTAGAGCCCTATTTAGATGACGTTGGACCTTTATATTGCTCACAATGTCTGTAAATTCAACTTTGAATTTACAGACAATTTTGAATACCAATTTTGTTGTGCGAAATCTGTTACCCTCTGCCGAAATGTATTCACAAATAGTGCTGTATTCCTTACCCCCTGAAAATACCACACATCCCCAAACCCGTGAGAACACACCATCATGCGAACATCAGCTACCCAGTTTTTACATCCGTTTTCGTCGTAAACTTTCAAGATATTATACATTGCATTTTTTTCCTCTTCATCCTGGATATGACGATAGAGTGTCCCTCGTCTCACAACAAGGTGATCAAACTCCCTGAGAAGTGTCTTACCTTCTGGAGTTGTGATGGATTCTGGATCAGGAGACTATTTTATTATGACTATTTTATATTTGTTGTTGCAGGGTGTATTTATTGACACCCTTTGTAGCACTATCGTGTATGTGGTGTAACAGAGGCACGACAGCGTTGGGTTTCAGTTTTATTGAACAATTCAATAAATACACCCTGCAACAACAAATATAAAATAGTCATAATAAAAGTACAGCAAAGTTGTTGCAGAATAACAATAATAATACTTCATAAGCATATCCAATCATAATCACTCCAAATCTACAGAAGAATTAAGTCAGGATTCATATGTATTATTATAATAATCCACATACTAAATATACCATAATGTCTATGACAATACTAGTAACTATCTACACTACTGTACAGTAGCCAAACTCACCCTATGGTGCTATAGGGGTAGGGCACAATACACAGCGTGTGTTTGTGTAACTGGATTAAACCCTATAACACAAATAAATACAATATCAAATTAAATACTACGGTTAACCAGGAATAAATATTACTAATATTACAATTTGGACAAAGACTTGTCCATGATTATAAGAATAATACACACTGGAGTCCCAATAAATAAATTACTGCCCAAGCCCAAGGAAAAATGACTAAGTGTTTAACTTATATCAGGACTTGTCAACATACTGACTCCAGTGTCAAAATACATACAAAATATGGACAAGGATGTTAGATTGTACTCACCAAATCCTGGGAAGTAAATGATCCAAAAGATATTGAAAGATATCCAAAAAGTCAAATTGGAAAGTTCAAATTATGATGTTGTTCCATTGAACACAAAATGGCTTGTGATAAAAAATGCCTAGTGACCACGGGTCACCTGATACAACAAAAAAGTGAAAGTGAGGCATAAACCTCACTGGACAAAAGACTAACATATACTACATTATGATGAAGATCATAATGTAACCGGAGTACAAACCTCACCATGATATTGAATGTCATAGTGCAACCGAATGTTAATTAAAGCTATATATACATGATAAAATACTTATAATTCATGTCTGCTACATATTTCCCTCGTTGAAGAATGACCTCCGGGCATTGCTCAAAAGAACATTCTCACTAAAGTAAAATACATATATACAAGCAAATTACTTACCAGTAATGATCTGAAGCATCGCATCACAGGCATTATCTGGGAGTGTGGACAAAGTTCCATCAGACGCAAGATCCTTGAGAACTTGAACCTTCAGCATCCAATCCTGTGATGGATTAATGGGTACCTGAGACTTTGTGATGAAATCACCAGATGATAACCACGCGGGTGGTCTCCTGTTTCTAGATGGTCGTGGTGAACGTGGTGTTGGCACAGCACGTGCACGTCTTGGCCTAGGAACTGGTGTTGGCGGTGTTCCAGAATCACCGTCTGGCTGATCTACCACCTCCGACACATATTCCTCGTCATTCGCCTCATCTTCGACTTCATCCACGCTTCCACCATCATCTTCAGGCTCTGTTAGAGTTTCATCATCCTTGTGAATATCACTTTCCTCTTCTACCTGACCTTCCCCCTCCAGAGGAGGATCGTCCTGATCCTGCTCAGAAACTGAGTCTGGACCCACTACCTGGTCCTGTTGTACGTCTGGAGTAGGACGTGGGTGATGTATGATGATATCTGGTACAGAGATGTCATCATCACTGTCATGGTCACTGACAGGGTCATTGTCCACCGAAGCAACTTCATCCACTGCTGGATCAGATGCAGGCTCTGAAACCTTGGTCGAAGCATCCTGCTTGGTGGGGTCAATGGGGAATTCCACTGGAAGATGTCCGATCGGAAGTAGCAAATTCCTGTGCAAAGTGCGTTCAGGGCCTACTCCATCTTCCCTCTTCACCACAAATACAGGTATGGCCTGGTTGGGTTGACGCTGTATAATGTAGGGTTCCTTCTCCCATCTGTCAGATATTTTATGTTTCCCATCGAAGGAAACAATTCGGACGAGAACTCGATCCCCTGTTTCCACGACAGCTCCACGTGTTCTGAGGTCGTAGCCTTTCTTCTGGCGATCTTTGGCCTTCATGCTGTGAGAAGATGCCAGTTCGTAGGACCTAGTGAGGCGATCCTTGAGGTCCTTTACATAGCCGTGGTAGGACTTCTCCTCTGATTCCGTCACTAGTCCAAACGCGACATCCATGGCAAGACGAGGTTGCCTCCCAAACATGAGTTGGAATGGACTGAAACCGGTTGATTCATGCTTGGTGCAGTTGTAGGAATGGATGAGTGGGTTGACATGGGACTTCCAGTCCAGCTTCTGGTTGGGTTCCAACGTACCGAGCATGTTGAGCAACGTCCTGTTCATACGCTCTGTGGCCCCGTTACCCATGGCATGGTAGGGAGTTGTCCGTGACTGTGCCATTCCTGTCAACTTACACAACTCTTGGATCAGCTTACTGGTGAAGTTGGCACCCTGATCCGAGTGGATACGCCGAGGTATTCCGTAGTGGGAAATGAAATCGTTGAAGAATACCTGGGCTGTTGTCTTGGCTGTCAAGTTTTTGGTTGGGATTGCAACAGCAAACCGCGTGTAGTGATCAGTGATGACTAGAATGTGCTGAAACCCTCCTTTAGATGCCCCTCCTTTAGTGTCAGGAATTCCATGCAGACGATCTCCAGGGGTTGACTGGAGTGTATGCTGACCATTGGAGCAATTCCAGGGGTTTTCTTCCTCATCAGGCATCGCTGACACTTCTGCAGCCAAGCATCCACATCAGAGTTCATCCGAGGCCAGTAAAAGCGATCCCTCAGGATGTTGAGGACTCGGTCCTTGGCGAAGTGTCCATTGTGGTCATGTGACCTTCGAAGGGCTTCTTCACGGAACTTCTTTGGCAGGACAAGCTGGTATTTTTCCTCTTCATCCTGGATATGACGATAGAGTGTCCCTCGTCTCACAACAAGGTGATCAAACTCCCTGAGAAGTGTCTTACCTTCTGGAGTTGTGATGGATTCTGGATCAGGAGACTATTTTATTATGACTATTTTATATTTGTTGTTGCAGGGTGTATTTATTGAATTGTTCAATAAAACTGAAACCCAACGCTGTCGTGCCTCTGTTACACCACATACACGATAGTGCTACAAATGGAGCCTCCAACGATCGATATTCCCGCATCATTGATTCCTGTGAGCTAGGTCTACCCCCGCCGGCTGCCTGTGTGTTCCACATGCTGGTCATCGCTACTGTGACTGCACATTCACTGGACATCTAGGCCACGCTATTGACGGGAGGAGCACCGCTGGGACTAATAACTGTGTGTTGATGCCACATTAAACTGGACTGAACATTGGGCTGGCTTTGCCCAGATGTTTGTTTACAAACATTGGACTGCACTTGTGCCAATTGTGTTCGTCAGCTGTCAAAGTTGAGTGGCAAGTACTTATTACTTACTTTGTTTGCATGCTCGTATTGATTGCATGATATACTGTCGATGTTATGTCATGTGTGCTGCACTGTGTCAAATGCTTGTTTGACATTCACAAACTTGGGTAATTCTCAAGGTCACATTATTTTGATCTCATTAAATTAGATCAGAATTGTTATATCATTGATTATTTACACAACAACATTATATATATGTAGCTACATATTGTTTGGCTACCGTTCATTGTTGTGTAACATTAGCTGAATATTCTGTTTTCTTCATTCCTATATTACTGTAAAAAAAAAAAAAAAAAAAACAACTTTACAGCAGTTAACTTTCTACTTGTCGGACTGTTGAGGGGTTCTCTGCTTCTGTTTCTGCTGATTTCTCTTCGAAGCAGAACTAGACACTTGGTGGCGATCCTTCTGTAACTCATCAACTTTGGTTGCTAAAGTCTGGATCATCTGCTTGAGTTCCTTTAGCTCCGAGTCTTGTTTGGATTCTTGTTTTGTCGAAACCATCTTGACCTGAGCTGCTTTCTTGATAGGCTTGTCCATGTCATGGACATCTTCAAGCTCGATTCGTCGAACCTCGATTACGAGTTGGTTAAATTCCCTGACGGAGTCGAGTTTATGTCTGGATTTTTCCTTGAGCTCCTTCCTGAGTCCATGCCAGAATCTTTGTCGCAAGGTGTCATTGATGTCGCTCTCCCGGATGTGACCTTGATCTTTGGCTCGATACAAGATGTCCTCCAGGCGACATCCCCAGGCAGCTGCAGTCTCTGTGTCCCCTTGAGAAATACTGTAGAAGTGAGTCATCAATGTCTCGCTTGGCTCCACTGTACCAAAGATCCCATCAAGTTTCTCCACAATCTGTGCGTCGGTGGCGTTGAGTCCGAGTCGCCTTGCAATGTTGGATGCTTCTCCACGGAGTGATCTACGTATTGTTGTGCTGACCACATCTGGTGGATACTGCTTTGGAAGGCTGAGAACTTCATATCTCCAAGTCTCATATGACACTTGATCCGACTTTGATCCGGAAAACACAGAAATCTTGGGTTCCCTCGACACGAAGGTTGGTGCCGGTGATGCGACGGTTGGCGCCTGGACTGACTGATTTGACTGAGACTGACTTACCAACTGAGGGGTACGTTCCCGAACATCCGGAGGGCGATCCTTGGACTGTTGTGGAATCTTACCTTTGGATGTCAGATACTGAAGCATCCATTGTTGCATTGATTCAGGATCACTGGGATCCGGCTTGAACCCCAAGCTACTGAAAGCACTTACCAACTCAGCAGATTCGTCCTCAGTGACCTCAGACTTAGCCATGTTAGTAACAGGGAAGGGTCACAAAAAATAAAATGATATTTGAATGAGTCAGTATAAAGACACTTCCAAGATATCTCCCTCCCCTCAAAAAAAATAAGCTACACCGAAGCTGAGCTACATGTATGTCTATCTGTAACCAGGTATACTATGTCTAACCTAAAGAAAGTCTAAGTCCAACTTGAATACTTCTAAGACAAAATACAAGTTTTGACCTAACTCAAACCAAGACAAAGTACTATCCTACATATACCAACTAGTCCAAGTGTACTAACACTAATATCCCATCCTCGTCGCCAGGTCAGGTAGAAGGTCGCCAGGTCATATACCAACTAGTCCAAGTGTACTAACACTAATATCCCATCCTCGTCGCCAGGTCAGGTTTACTAATATTTGTAAACCAGGGGTCGGGAGTTCGATCCTCCCTGGAGGCTCCATTTGTAGCACTATCGTGTATGTGGTGTAACAGAGGCACGACAGCGTTGGGTTTCAGTTTTATTGAACAATTCAATAAATACACCCTGCAACAACAAATATAAAATAGTCATAATAAAAGTACAGCAAAGTTGTTGCAGAATAACAATAATAATACTTCATAAGCATATCCAATCATAATCACTCCAAATCTACAGAAGAATTAAGTCAGGATTCATATGTATTATTATAATAATCCACATACTAAATATACCATAATGTCTATGACAATACTAGTAACTATCTACACTACTGTACAGTAGCCAAACTCACCCTATGGTGCTATAGGGGTAGGGCACAATACACAGCGTGTGTTTGTGTAACTGGATTAAACCCTATAACACAAATAAATACAATATCAAATTAAATACTACGGTTAACCAGGAATAAATATTACTAATATTACAATTTGGACAAAGACTTGTCCATGATTATAAGAATAATACACACTGGAGTCCCAATAAATAAATTACTGCCCAAGCCCAAGGAAAAATGACTAAGTGTTTAACTTATATCAGGACTTGTCAACATACTGACTCCAGTGTCAAAATACATACAAAATATGGACAAGGATGTTAGATTGTACTCACCAAATCCTGGGAAGTAAATGATCCAAAAGATATTGAAAGATATCCAAAAAGTCAAATTGGAAAGTTCAAATTATGATGTTGTTCCATTGAACACAAAATGGCTTGTGATAAAAAATGCCTAGTGACCACGGGTCACCTGATACAACAAAAAAGTGAAAGTGAGGCATAAACCTCACTGGACAAAAGACTAACATATACTACATTATGATGAAGATCATAATGTAACCGGAGTACAAACCTCACCATGATATTGAATGTCATAGTGCAACCGAATGTTAATTAAAGCTATATATACATGATAAAATACTTATAATTCATGTCTGCTACATATTCACATCTCCATTTTGGACAATACTGAGCCAGAATTTGACACATTTCACATTGTATATATATATATGTATACCGATTATGCGTTTTCCAGACATATTTTATACCCACCCGTAGTACTAGATTAATCACCTCATGTACATGGAGAGGAGAGGGGAAAGGGGAGGTGGCTAGATGCTCAACATATATGCATTTAATCAATTTTACAGTGTCATGTACAGTGTATGTATATAATCCTTTCAATGCTAAACACCAAATATAATTTTGGATTGTCATGGCTTTTCCGCTTTTCCGAGAGATAAAAAGTTATGAAAAGTAATAATGACTAACCTACTAATATTTGTAACCCCCCCAGCCCCCCCCCCCCACCCAAGAAACAAAAACCAAAACAGAAATCACAACACATACACAATTTTCACGGTGGAATAGTTCAGCAGAGCTATTAACAAACCGTTCGAAATTGACCACATTTAAATTTTCTATTCTACTTGATTCGGGCTCGTTTTGAGGAGTATGCATCATTCAAACAACATAACGTGATTCACTTTAGCTATGTCTAGGTACACGTTCAATTTAACTGACTCATCAAACGTTTTTACACACTAATAACGATATTACATATTAATGACATGTATACTGCTTCTCGTCATTCAAAAATAGATAATAAATAATCATAAAAACTCCCGATGTGCTTCAAAAGCATTCCACAGGTCAGTGAAGTTTCACCGAGGTGCTAAATATAAATATTTGTGACATAAACATCAGACAAATATACTTTTCACCTACCTTAATGTGTGGACCGTTCAAAATAGATCGCCAACCGTTCGAAATTGACCATCAACCGTTCGAAATTGATCACCGAGCCCGTTCGAAATTATTTTACCGCGCCACCGCTTATCTACAGTGTTTGTGTGTGTGTGTGTGTGTCAGTTCATCGTTTGCTGAATCGTTTCTAGCGTCCTATATTTATACAGCTCAATATTGTGTCTGTGTTTCGTTGTGTAGCCTGATGCGATGTTATCGGAATTGTTCAAAGCGGATTATTTTGACCATATAGATGTACATTGAAATCTGGATGCAGATTGTATATCCCCAATAAACATACCACATTATGACTGGGATTGTTTTTTCAATGATTGCCTTTCCAGGATACCATAAATAAATGTTTACTCTAGAATATCAAACATATCTGGATAACGATGTTATTGCTACATGGGTGGTTATAATTTACCTGGTAGAGAGTGTCATAACGTTTCACCATTTCGTGACATAATCGGATTATTTGTTAACAATTTAGTTCAAGGAAATTTAATGTATAAGGCATGAAATTGTTAACTTGTTTACAAACGTCTATTTACTTTTGAATATGTAATGCTAGTTATATACATCCAGATGTATAGCTATATAAATTCAGAGCCAAATATAGAAATTGGCGATAAATGCATCAACAGTCTTTTTTCCAACAGCACTTTGGTAAAAAAGAGAATGAAAGGCCTATCACTCAGAGGTGATGAATCATAATATTGGTGCAAACTTTCCATGTTTATGTTTGAAAAATGGATTAAAATATAGGACAGAGTGATATCATATTTTATCCACGGCTCGATTTTTTTATGGTTTCCCTCATTTATTCAGCATATCATGTTCAACAAATTGAACCTTGGAAAATGATACTGCTGTGTAACTGAGATATGCGTAAAGTATTGAACCATAACACAGCTCACAGTTGCAGTTTTTGTCCACGCCATTTAGATTCTTTAACGTTGGAGGTCCATTTACACCCTGCCAAATGGCATAGAGCGTTGTCCGACCTATTTCTTTTGTTTAGGGGTCAGGTCATGTTATTGTCAACGCTGTAAGGCGAACTTTTTCTGAACTGATTACGACACATGGTGAGTAAATTTTTTTGTTGTAAAATACTGACCATATTACTTTAGAACGAGTTTTCGATGCAGTGTGCGAGATACAAATGTATAATCCTGTGCTGTCCAATTATCCATTGGAGTCTGGTTTGTTAAGAAATAGGCCCCCGCCCACGGATGTGGCCCACAATTATGCAGTGTCCAAAGATTGATAGCAATGTATTCGATACTTACGGCCCGCTTACAGCAACACTGTATGAACTGGAGGTTTCAAATACTCTAAACTTCAATTGTGCGCAAAATAAATGCACACCGTCATTTAAATAGGGCTGTAATAATTTAGAATTGTAATGCTTTTGGCGTGTCAACGCTCTAAGGACATGGTCTACGCTCTAACGCTATCTGGTCAAAGTTACATAGACCTTCTCCAGGAAGTATAAACAGTCAATGGGAATGTCTTTCGGTTGTTTGATGAACAAGTAACAATTTTCTGAAGCGTTTTATGTGAAGTTTCCATGAACCCGTTTTGGATATTACACCCAAAGACTACCCATTACTGCAAGCAAATCCAGACTGTTAACATTCACCAGGCAGCTTTAGAGCGTACACCACGTCCTTAGAGCGTTGACACGCCACAAGCGATTCAATAATAAATTATTAGAGCCCTATTTAGATGACGTTGGACCTTTATATTGCTCACAATATAACAATAACGATGGTTTGCCAGGCGGTGTGGCGGTTTGAAGGCCCGACTTGGTCCATTGGACGCCTGTCAGTCATTGTCTGCCCGAGCCTTGGCGAGGGCAGACAATGTCTGGAAGGCGCCCAATGACCCAAGGAGGGCCTTTAAACCACCACACCGCCCGGCAAACTTCGTTATTACTATTATTATCATTTTCATAGTCTGACTAGAACTTGAAACAGTTGATAAGGACAATAAACATGTGTAGCATTTGACGAACGACTCAATTTTGCATTTTGTGTTTGACTGTTCCTATTTCTCTGATCTCACTCTGGACATAGCACACTCCTTCCGACGCACTATTATAACGTATCTATCATAAGGTATCAGTTGCAAATTAACAGTCGTTTGAACTAGTTTCACAAGACGCGGGCGTCGAATGAAAGACGCTGGCGTCGAATGAAGAGCAGTTTCATTCGAGGCCCGCGTCTTGTGTTGGGTAGCCGGAAACGTTATTTGATGTCATCGGTTGCGTGAATAACATGCGTGTACTGTTTCGTTAACGGACAGCAGCGCCCGCAAAAATGATAATAATTGAAGTTTGAAGTATTTGACACCTCCAGTTCATACAGTGTTGCTGTACATGGGCCATGAGTTTTGAAACCATTGTGATCAATGTTTGGACACTACATATTTGTGGACCGCGTCTGTGGGCGAGGGCCTATTTCTGAACAAATCAGTTTCCTATGGATAATTAGACAGCATAAAGTTGTACATTAGTATCTCTTACCCTGCATCGAACCCCCGATCTAAGGTAATATGGTCAGAAATTTACAGAAAAAATGCATTACTCCTCATGTGTCGGCATCAGCTGCCAAAAAGTTAGCATGACAGCGTTGACAACAACATGACCTGACCCCTAAACAAAAGAACTAGGCCGGACAACGCTCTATGCCATTTGGCAGGGTGTTTAGAACCATTTCAATCTCGTCCAATAATTGTGCGATAAGTAAACAGGTCAGATATATTCGCATTGAACGACTTATCGCCATAAAACTCACAATGTTATGACGCACTGGATTAAAATACCATTAAACACCGAGCAAATACTCCGTGCAGCTGTGCTGATATGACGCTGTATGGACCTGTCGTGGCCGATTTGTTATACATGATGTGAACGAAATTGGAATATGCAAGAGAATGAGATTACTTTTCATTGAGTGAGTGATTTATTCAAATTGAAACTCAAAAAACAAGATGTGGTTGGGAGATGTATATCAATCTTTCTGCTGGTGCATGTAAGAATATAATATATTCTTCTTTGGTTTGGTAGTCGAAGGGGAGTGAAGAATTGAAATGCAATTTGAACTGTTTAAAATAGCTTCAGATGTTTTGCCAGGTTCTTGCTGCCATTCACCTCGCGGCCATACAGACATACAGAGAAATCACAGCAAAAAGAGCAGCTGCGAGCCAACACTTTTGGCACCCCCTGTCCCACTCAATAATCTCTCCTCCAAAATACCTGAAATAAAAATTCTTGGTTGATACTAAGCAAACCAGAAACCATAATCAATAATATGCTGTCGACCCCACCCCAAAGTTTATATCTTGCCCATCTCTCAGACTACATCAAGATGTCTTTCCATGGGGAAGTGGAGTTCGCGTCGGTACAACTTAAATATTCAAGATGAACAGTTCGTTATCTATCCAAGTGAATATTTTGTCTGTGTTTCGTAAATTGTGTAGCCTGATGCAGTGCTATCAAATATGTTCAAAGTGGAGTATTTTGACTATATACATTATTACATGTCCATTGAAATCTAGAACTAGATTATATATCTGGAATAGATATACCAAATGACGATGTAGCATTATGATTGGGATTTTCCTACAATAGTTTTCAATGATTGCCTTTCCAGGATACCATAAGTAAATGTTTACTATGGAATATCAAACACATCTGGAGAGCGGTGTTATTGCTGGATGAATGGTTATAATTACCTGGTAGAGAGTGTCATAACGTTTCACCATTTAGTGACATAACAGGATTATATCACCCTGCAACTAGCCGCCGAACGTTATCTGACCCAATTCTTTTGTGTTGGGGTCATGTCATGTTTATGTTAACGTTCTGTTGTCTTCAAAAGTCCGACACATGATGTAAACAGGTGAAAAATAACAATTTCCAAGTAAGTACACTTTTATATTCTATTCGATTCCATGTCCGAGGATGTTATGTAAAGTTGTGCATTAATATTTGCTGGGACTAACAGTTTGGATGAAAAGTGTCTTGCACTGCGACGATGTAACACTAAAGCCCGGGATGGATGTGAACTTCCCTCAATTTGGAGCATGAAAAGTTAGTATTTTTGAGAGAAAATTAGCGTACATGTACAAAGGTTGTTCAGTTTGAAGTTTATATACAATACATGGTTGTATCTATCCGATATTTTGTGTTGTCAATTAATCCTTGATATGTTAACGTTCTGAGGCTCGGGTAAACGTTCTGTTGATGCTTGAAATGTAATCATGGATTTCTACTCTCGCCATATCTCGCCAACATTTATGAGGCTGAGATTCTCGAGCTTTTAGGTTCATTGTTCGGTACATTGTATAGGACGAACGAAACTGAACAGCACTCGCATATATTTAATCCTGACTATAATTCGATCCACAGAACGTTGACCACGGTAGCAGAACGTCATTTCAACAACAAAACAATTATCACTCGTGTATTACACCTATTCATGCCCTGTTTTCACATACTATCCAATATGTACATTCAATGTTACATATGACATTTCGCAATATTGTTTTAGGACTAAAATTAGGTACAAGAATACATTGCATAGTGAACGATGTTCGTGAAAATGAGCAAAGTGTCAACATTATATGACACTTTTCTCAATAATGGACTATAAAATTAAGACTCAGAGCAATGCATACAATTCTAGGGTATTCGGGACATGGAATCCACATGTAGTCGATGCACAAGTCCAACAATATGATGAGGAAAAAAATATTTTGGTTCCGTATATCTTCATATCTGGTGCAATAGAACGTTAACATAAACATGACCTGACTCCAACACAATAGAATTGGGTCAGTGAACGTTCGGCGGCTAGCTGCAGGGTGATATGTAAACAGTTTAGTTTACTAGTACTTTGTTCAATGAAATTTATTGTATAGGGCATAAAATTGCTAAGTTGTATTACAAATGTCTATTTGTTTTTGAATAATGCTAGTTAATTACACCCATACGTATAGTTTCCGATACATCCGAGCAGAATATACAAAGAAATTGGTAATGAATGCATGAACATTTTGACAACTGCAATTTGGTAAAAACAAAAAAAGAATAAAAAGCCTATCACTCAGGTGATGTATCATATTGGTGCAAATCATGTTTATGTTCGAACAACGGATCTAATTATATGACAAAATGATATCATAGTTTATCCTCGGCTCGATTTCTTTTCTGATTCCCTTCACACATTTAGCATATCATATAATTGACCTTCGGATAACGATACTGCTGTGTAACTGAGATATGCGTAAGTATTAAACCATAACACAACTTACAGTTGCAGTTTTTGTCCACGCCATTTAGTATTTTTAAGGATAGAAATCCATTTAGAACCATTACAACGTCGGCAATAACTGTGCAATATGTAAACAGTTCAGACATACTCACATCGAGTTTCACGACTTAATACCATAAAACTCTGATCACAATGTTATGGCACACTGCATTAAAATACCATTATATACCAAACACATACTCTGTGCAGCTGTGGTGATATGAGGCTGTTTTGACCTGTCGTGGGCGACAAGGGCGCCTGCAGGATTAATTTTTGTATACGCACTAGGGGGAGGGGGTCACTCGATGATTTCCCAGTTCTATGAGTCCAGCATATAATATTTTGTTACCCTACACTTATTTTAACAATCATTTTATTACATATACATACTGTGATGCTAGGCCAGGTACGTTCATTCGAAGATGGATGATCAACTAACTATTCATGCTTTATCATGTGTACGCAAAGCTCATGTATTTGCAAGAGAAACTTGAATTTCTCGTCTTTCGGGCCCAAGTCAAAACTCGCATGTTTCTGTTTATATAGCCCGGTCAATGATATTAATATCATAAACTTATGAAGAGACAATAGAATACCTGAAGTGATAATGATCATCAGGGACATATAGTTCATTATAATGAATATAAATATCATGATTATTGATTGTGAACTATAAATTTGATAAAAATTGTATAATATAAAATCCCATTAGATAGATATCTGAAATACACAAACGCCGGTAATCCAGTACAAAGTGAATGTTCGAGGTATGTATTCTCCTTTGCTAACTGGACGTTTGTATTGTAAATTCACCAAACTTCAATTTGATGCAAAACTGCACAAAACATTGTCAAGTTCCAAATAGGATGGATACAATCGTCTGAAATATACGTTTTATTTTTATAAGCAAATATATGCATCTGTGGTATAGTTTAGTAGTATTATGTATCATGTTCACGTAAAGCAGAATTTTTAAACAAAACGGTGGTTTACTGAACTGAGATTTTTTTTGTGTATGTATATAATAAATTTACCCATTTTTTTTCTGAATTCAGTATGTTTTAGTATTGAAACATGCTTGAGTCCAGAGTATGATGAAAATCTCTCTTTTTCCTCTTTTTTAAGTTTTTTTTTCAGAACAATGTTTTTTTTTGTATCAAGTAAATTAGATACTCAAAGTAATACCTGAAGTATTAAAATCTTCATCTGAGATGATGTCAGGCTCATCAAATTTCTAAAGGGTCTCAAATGTAACATTTAGAGTCGTGATATGCCTATGTAAATCTTATTTGGATTTGAAAGATAAATTCAATTTAAGTATTCACGTTCATTTGGTAAAAAATCACGATATTTTCGCCTGATTCATATTTTAGCTACGATCTTTTTCTGAAAACTTACTATACGCACGTGCGTATAGTAAGTATGCCTGCAGGCGCCTATGGTGGGCGATATATCACGCAATGAGATATAAACATGATGTGAATGAATTCGGAACGCACAAAAGCATGGGGTCACTTTTATTGATGAGTGATTTATTGAAATTGAAACACAAGAACAAGATGTCAGTATGAAATTCGCATCTTACACCACATGAAGACGCCTTTGCTGAGGATGTTCCATTCGTCGCGGGGTGACTGGGGTGCAAAGGACTCTCCTAATGGACTTGGCAAAACACATCAGGCATCTCGACTGATGAAAGTTGGTATCTGTCCACCCGCTTTTAGATACTGTAGCAAGATCGCTGGAACATCTCAATACTAGTAGTGTCCTAGCCGGTCTTGTCCTAACCTGGGACCATGGACGCACGTCTGACCCATGTGGAACCGACCGATAGGGATGCGTCAAATTTCTAATGTCAACAATTATCATGCCCTCGAGTCATTGCATGCATGTCTTATTTGGGCCGTCCTGGCCAGTAATTATTCCGCCATAATTCGGAACAGATAAACCCGGATCAATGGATATGTTTCCAGCTCTGGAAAATCTTTTTTCTTTCTTATCTCCTTTTGGCTTTGAAGAGATGTGTTTTTTTCATTGAGGCCATTATTTTTTGTCTGTACCCCTGAGGGACAACAGTCTCACTTTATGTGTAGAACATGCAAAGCAAGAGAACTCCGTTAACATGGTCAATAGCAAACATTGAAGATCTTGCCTATTCAGTTCATGACGACACTCAGGACGATACTGGTATTTCATGTGATGAACATCAGGGATGATTTAAATGTATCTTGTTCCACAGTTCTTGTTCTTCATGGATGGAGTGATGCCAAATATTTGAAAACGCTCACTTCCTTTTCAATTCCACGACCCTTGAAATGCGGTTGATTCAACGAAGGACGAGCCCTGATTTCCACGAACAATTACAATCGTATTTGCACTGAAGCAGGTTTGGCCATAAATGTCTATTTGAGTTCAAGGACATTTTTGCTCAAGATGATTATAGACGAAATTCGAAATGTGTATTCCTTTGGTAACAGCCAGCTTCCAGATTTTTCGTTTTCACCGATTCATGAAGAAAAAAAGACATTAAAGTACATATATGTTTCGTCTTCATTGTTATATGTGTATAAAATCTGCACTGAAAACTCTGTCAAGCTGATAGTCCAGCTATTCCGACATGGAGTAAAACTACTGTAGAGCTCCAAGATAGGTTCGTGCTGTCAGCTCAATCCAACGATCTAGAGCGACTATTTTTGAGGAAACATAAGTGAAAGCAAGGGATGATGTATTGCAGAATCGTTCCATCATGACTGCACGATAAACCTCTCGCTCATGGTCCATCAACACAGTGTGTGTATCACGTGTTGAAAACTGAAGTGGAATTCATAACTGGAATAGGATATGAGAATGTGAACATGATCATCTATGAAATGACCATGATGACGACAAAACAGATCTGATATTGAACAGTATCCAAAATAGAGAAAAAAATGTCGCAACAGTAAAAATTGTGCTGAATATTGTGGATTTTATTACCACTAATGTGTTGACAAATCGATGGACTTGCAGTGTTTTGGAGGACAAACATTATGCATTATGTAACAATATATACACCAATTTATACTTTGCTAATCCATGTTCTATGTCTTATATTCTTACAGCTTACTAGTACTTTTGTGTCTGTGTTTTGTTGTGTAGCCTGATTTGATGCTGTCCGAATTGATAGAAGTATTCATCAAACTCCGATGTACACGTAAGCTGCTGATTAGACATAGTAAGATCTAGATCCAGATTATATACCGGGCTGCCCAATGATAGAAATAAAACACCCTAGTTCCCAGTATAGTTTTCATTGATCGACTTTCCAGGATACCATAAATCAATGTTTACTCTAGATCTAGAAAACCTCGCTGCGACAGGTCTGAAGAAAACTGTTATTGCCGAATATGTGGGTAGCTGGTTAAGAGGCTCACAATGTTCACAATCCCGGTGACATTTATAACAAGATCTATGAACAATTTATTTTATTTTGGGGGTACAATGAAAGTTGGTTTTTACAAACGTCTGTGCGTTTGAAAGATACTAGGAATATACAAAGAAATTTCCAAAATGCTCATCCTCTGAATTTCCTACTGAACCAATGAACGTTTTGCTTGGGTAAAAACTAAGGAAAATTAATCTTTAGGCCTATCACTCGGAGGTGATGAATCATTTCAGTGCAAACTTTCCATGTTTATGTTCGAAGGATAGGATTACGTGGAATGACCGTATAATACATAAAAGTTTATCCAACCCGATCGTTCTTTTAATGGTTTCCTCGTTTATCCAGAGATTTAATGGACACTAGGATATAATCCACGCCTCTGTGTAATTGAGATACACATATATTATTATACCATAACACAACTTATCGAAACAAAAGTTGTTTTCTACACTTTTTAAGGTTGCAGATCGATTTAGAATATCCGTTACAATGACGGCAATAATTTTGTAATATGTAAACAATTCAGAGATATTCGCACATGGCCATAAAACTGTCACTTGGATCACAATGTTATGACACACCGGATTGAGATATCACTAAATACGACCCTAATTCGACCTTTCGTTGCCGACATATTACACAATGATTTATAAACATGATATATTAAACGAATTTGGAACACGCAAGGGAAAGGGTTCCTTTTCATTGAACGAGTGATTTATTGGAATTGAGACACAAAAACATGATGTCGTTGCGAGATTTGTATCAATCTTCATTTTTAAAATGTTTATTTTCTATAGTCGCAGGAAAGTGCAGATTTAGAATATAATTTGAATTGTTTAGAATAGTTTCAGATGTTTTGTTGGGCCGTTATCGCTCTTGCCATTAACCCCATGGCCATACAGATCATTGCAGCAACAGTGTTAAAAAAAATATGCACACAGCAAACCGTCCACAGCAAACATTGGAGATTTTGCCAATTGAGTTCATGACGACACTCGGGATGATACTAGTATTCTATTTGATGAACCTCGGGGACAACGCGCGATTATTAAACAAACCTTGCTCCACTATTCATGTTCATGTTCTTCATGAAATGAGGTGATGCCAAATATTTGAAAATGCTCGCTTCCTATTCAATTCCATGACTCTTGAAATGCGGTTGATTCAAAGACGGATGAGCCCTGATTTCCTCGAATAATTACAATCATATTTGTGCACATATTTGAACTGGTCATAAGTGTATATCTGAGTTCAATGACCTTTTAGCTTGGAATGATTATAGACGAAATTCCTGTGTGTATTCATTTGGCAACAACCAGCTTTCGGATTTTCCATTTCATCAATCTTTAAAGAAAAAAACATTGAATTACATGTATCGTCTTCCTTGTTATAAGAATGTAAAATCTGCACTGAACGCTCTGTCAAGCAAAAATACCAGCTTTTTCATCCGATTGAGAGTAGCACTTTTGCAGATTTCTAGGATAGGTTCATGCCGTCAGATAAATTCACCGATAACTAGAGACTATTTTTTAGGAAACATTAATGAAAGCGAAGGATGGTGTATTGTGTAATCTTTCCACCATGACAAGCCTCTGGTTGAGAAGCCTCTGGTTTAGACCACATGACCGTATGATATCAAAGGTTACGCCTGGTTCGTTTATCAAAATGTTCTCCCTCGGAAATCGAACATATAATTCAATTGACCCTGAATATATACATGTATGCTGCTGTTTTAATTGAGACAAACTGTATACACAAAGTATGATACCATAACACAGCTTATCGAAATAACATTTGAAGTTCTTGCTCTCTCCAACTATTTTTCAACGTTTGAGATCCATTTAGAAAATTCTTTAAACTACACAACACTTTGGAATAAGTAAACAGACATAATACGTATGGAGTTTCATGATTTATCATCAAAAGAACTGTCATTCGATCACAATGTTGTGACATACTGGATTAAAATGATACTAAATACCAAGCATGAACTCCATGCAGATGTGCTGATATGACGTTACTTTGACCTGTCATGACCGATATATTACACAATGATTTATAAACATGATGTGAACGAATTTGGAACACACAAGCAAGAGAACGGGGCTACCTTTTTGAGGTAGCCATACAGAAGCACCATTGCAGCAACAGTGTTCAAATCACAACAAAAGCTGCTCCGAAACTAATACCTTTTCGCACCTCCGTTTCCCCATCAATAATCTCTCATCTAGAAACGAGAAATGATCCTGTTTGATGCGGAACCAATGAGTAAATCAGAATATGTTGCCCCATCCCCCCTGTCCTAGTTCATATATTGCCCATATCTCCAACCACATCAAGGCAACTTTCCTGGGGATATTCCACCCATTGCGGCGCGACTGGGTGTAAAAGACTCTCCTAATGGACTTGGCAAAGCACCCCTGGGCATCTCGACTGATTCTGCTATCCGTCCGATCGCCGGGAGAGACTGTGGCAAGATCACCGGATCATTGTGATACTAGTACTACCCTAGCTGGTCTTGTCCTAACCTGGGACCATGGATACACGTGTGATCCATGAAGAGCCGACCATTAGGGACGCGCCAAAATTTTATGTTATGCCGTTATGTATTGTTTGGGCCATCCAAGCCAGACATTATCCCCGCCATAAGGCGGAACAGATAGACCCAGATGATGCCAGATCGATGGATATGCCCCCCCCCCACTCTTTTTTTTAGCAACGAAGAGTGTTTTCTTTCTTGTTGCCTTTGAAGACATGTGTTTTTCTTTGAGGGTATCATTGTTTGTCTTGACCCGAGGGACGACTGTCTCGTTTCATGTGTAGAACATGCAAAGCAAGAGAACTATGTCAACAGCAGACATTGATGACTTTGCCTATTCAGTTCATGACGACATTCTAGGCTATACTGGCATTCTATGTCATGAGCCTCGGGGATAAATTGAATTCTTGTTGACAGATCGTGTTCTCCAGTGAATGTAGTGATTCCAAATATTTGAAAACACTCTCTTTCTCTTCAATTCCACGGCACCAGAAATGTGGTTCATTCAACGATGGACGAGCCCTGATTTCCACGAATAATCAAAATCATATTTGTACTCCTGTAAATTCTTGTTCTAAAAGACTATAGACGAAATTACAAATAGTCTGCATTTTCTGGACTACCCTAGACATTATTGTATTGTCTCCCTTATTGTGATCATTCGTCCGAAATTGAGTAAACAATAGTACATAGTGTTATTTGGCAACATCCAGTTTCCGGATTTTCAGTTTTTTGGAGTACATGACTGTATCATCTTCCTGGTTGAAATTTACACTAAACACTCTGTCAAGCAAAGAGGCCATCTTTTTCATCCGACATATGCTAAAACTTTATGTATAGTGTAGATCTTCAGGATAGTGTCATGCCGTCAGAAAAATATAATCATACAGAGTGACTGTTTTTGCGGAAACATTAACGAAAGTAAGAGATGATGTATTGCAGAATCGTTCCAACATGACCGCACGATAAACCTCTAGCTCAGGGTTCATCAACACAGTGTGTTTATTACGTGTTGAAAACTGAAGTGGAATTCATATCTGGAATGGATTGAGGAATGTGAACATGATCATCTATGAAATGATCATGATGACGACAAAACAGATTTGATATTGAACAGTGTCCAAAACAGAGAAAAACAATGTTGCAACAATAAAAATTGTGCTGAACATTATGGGTTTTGTTAACATTAATGTGTTGACAAATTGATGGACTTGCAGAGTTTTGGAGGACAAACATTATGTATCATGCAACAATAAATACACAAATTTTTCCTTTGTAAATCCATGTTTTATGTTTTACATTCTTACAGCTTACTAGTACTTTTGTGTTTCTGTTTTGTTGTGTAGCCTGATTCGATGCTGTCCGAGTTGATCAATGAGAAGTATTCATCAAACTCCGATGTACATTTAAGCTGCTGACTAGACATATTAAGATCTAGATCAAGACTATATATCGGGCTGCCCAGTGATAGAAATAAAACACCCTAGTTCCCAGTATAGTTTTCATTGATCGACTTTCCAGGATACCATAAATAAATGTTTACTCTAGATCTAGAAAACCTCGCTGCGACAGGTCTGAAGAAAACTGTTATTGCCGAATATGTGGGTAGCTGGTTAAGAGGCTCACAATGTTCACAATCCCGATGACATTTATAACAAGATCTATGAACAATTTATTTTATTTTGGGGGTACAATGAAAGTTGGTTTTTACAAACGTCTGTGCGTTTGAAAGATACTAGGAATATACAAAGAAATTTCCAAAATGCTCATCCTCTGAATTTCCTACTGAACCAATCTTATTACCAACGTTTTGCTTGGGTAAAAACTAAGGAAAATTAATCTATAGGCCTATCACTCGGAGGTGATGAATCATTTTAGTGCAAACTTTCCATGTTTATGTTCGAAGGATAGGATTACGTGGAATGACCGTATAATACATAAAAGTTTATCCAACCCGATCGTTTTTTTAATGGTTTCCTCGTTTATCCAGAGATTTAATGGACACTAGGATATAATCTACGCCTCTGCGTAATTGAGATACACATATATTATTATACCATAACACAACTTATCGAAACAAAAGTTGTTTTCTACACTTTTTAAGGTTGCAGATCGATTTAGAATATCCGTTACAATGACGGCAATAATTTTGTAATAAGTAAACAGTTCAGAGATATTCGCACATGGCCATAAAACTGTCACTTGGATCACAATGTTATGACACACCGGATTGAGATATCACTAAATACGACCCTAATTCGACCTTTCGTTGCCGACATATTACACAATGATTTATAAACATGATATATTAAACGAATTTGGAACACGCAAGGGAAAGGGTTCCTTTTCATTGAACGAGTGATTTATTGGAATAGAGACACAAAAACATGATGTCGTTGCGAGATTTGTATCAATCTTCATTTTTAAAATGTTTATTTTCTATAGTCGCAGGAAAGTGCAGATTTAGAATATAATTTGAATTGTTTAGAATAGTTTTAGATGTTTTGTTGGGCCGTTATCGCTCTTGCCATTAACCCCATGGCCATACAGACCATTGCAGCAACAGTGTTAAAAAAATTATGCACACAGCAAACCGTCCACAGCAAACATTGGAGATTTTGCCAATTGAGTTCATGACGACACTCGGGATGATACTAGTATTCTATTTGATGAACCTCGGGGACAACGCGCGATTATTAAACAAACCTTGCTCCACTATTCATGTTCATGTTCTTCATGAAATGAGGTGATGCCAAATATTTGAAAATGCTCGCTTCCTATTCAATTCCATGACTCTTGAAATGCGGTTGATTCAAAGACGGATGAGCCCTGATTTCCTCAAATAATTACAATCATATTTGTGCTCATATTTGAACTGGTCATAAGTGTATATCTGAGTTCGATGACCTTTTAGCTTGGAATGATTATAGACGAAATTCCTGTGTGTATTCATTTGGCAACAACCAGCTTTCGGATTTTCCATTTCATCAATCTTTAAAGAAAAAAACATTGAATTACATTATCGTCTTCCTTGTTATAAGAATGTAAAATCTGCACTGAACGCTCTGTCAAGCAAAAATACCAGCTTTTTCATCCGATTGAGAGTAGCACTTTTGCAGATTTCTAGGATAGGTTCATGCCGTCAGATAAATTCACCGATAACTAGAGACTATTTTTTAGGAAACATTAATGAAAGCGAGGGATGGTGTATTGTGTAATATTTCCACCATGACAAGCCTCTGGTTGAGAAGCCTCTGGTTTACACCACATGACCGTATGATATCAAAGGTTACGCCTGGTTCGTTTATCAAAATGTTGCCCCTCGGAAATCCAACATATAATTCAATTGACCCTGAATATATACATGTATGCTGCTGTTTTAATTGAGACAAACTATATACACAAAGTATGATACCATAACACAGCTTATCGAAATAACATTTGAAGTTCTTGCTCTCTTCAACTATTTTTTAACGTTTGAGATCCATTTAGAAAATTCTTTAACCTTACACAACACTTTGGAATAAGTAAACAGACATAATACGTATGGAGTTCCATGATTTATCATCAAAAGAACTGTCATTCGATCACAATGTTATGACATACTGGATTAAAATGCTACTAAATACCAAGCATGAACTCCATGCAGCTGTGCTGATATGACGTTACTTAGACCTGCCATGACCGATATATTACACAATGATTTATAAACATGATGTGAACGAATTTGGAACACACAAGCAAGAGAAAAGGAGTTCCCTTTCTGAGGTAGCCATACAGAAACACCATTGCAGCAACTGTGTTCAAATCACAACAAAAGCGGCTCCGAAACTAATACCTTTCGCACCTCCGTTTCCCCATCAATAGTCTGTCAAGACAACTAGAAACGAGAAATGATCCTGTTTGATGCGGAACCAATGAGTAAATCAGAATATGTTGCCCCATCCCCCCTGTCCTAGTTCATATATTGCCCATATCTCCAACCACACCAAGGCAACTTTCCTGGGGATATTCCACCCGTTGCGGCGCGACTGGGTGTAAAAGACTCTCCTAATGGACTTGGCAAAACACCCCTGGGCATCTCGACTGATTCTGCTATCCGTCCAATCGCCGGGAGAGACTGTGGCAAGATCACCGGATCATTGTGATACTAGTACTGCCCTAGCTGGTCTTGTCCTAACCTGGGACCATGGATACACGTGTGATCCATGAAGAGCCGACCATTAGGGACGCGCCAAAATTTTTATGTTATGGAGTCATTGCCGTTATGTCTTGTTTGGGCCATCCAAGCCAGACATTATCCCCGCCATAAGGCGGAACAGATAGACCCAGATGATGCCAGATCGATGGATATGCCCCCCCACTCTTTTTTTTTAGCACCGAAGAGTGTTTTCTTTCTTGTTGCCTTTGAAGACATGTGTTTTTCTTTGAGGGTATCATTGTTTGTCTTGACCCGAGGGACGACTGTCTCGTTTCATGTGTAGAACATGCAAAGCAAGAGAACTATGTCAACAGCAGACATTGATGACTGCCTATTCAGTTCATGACGACATTCTAGGCTATACTGGCATTCTATGTCATGAGCCTCGGGGATAAATTGAATTCTTGTTCACAGTTCGTGTTCTCCAGTGAATGTAGTGATTCCAAATATTTGAAAACACTCTCTTTCTCTTCAATTCCACGGCACCTGAAATGTGGTTCATTCAACGATGGACGAGCCCTGATTTCCACGAATAATCAAAATCATATTTGTACTCCTGTAAATTCTTGTTCTAAAAGACTATAGAATAGTCTGCATTTTCTGGACTACCCAGGACATTATTGTATTGTCTCCCTTATTGTGATCGTTCGTCCGAAATTGAGTAAACTATGGTACATAGTGTTATTTGGCAACATCCAGTTTCCGGATTTTCAGTTTTTTGGAGTACATGACTGTATCATCTTCCTGGTTGAAATTCACACTAAACACTCTGTCAAGCAAAGAGGCCATCCTTTTCATCCGACATATGCTAAAACTACATGTATAGTGTAGATCTTCAGGATAGTGTCATGCCGTCAGAAAAATATAAGCATACAGAGTGACTGTTTTTGCGGAAACATTAACGAAAGCAAGAGATGATGTATTGCAGAATCGTTCCAACATGACCGCACGATAAACCTCTAGCTCAGGGTTCATCAACACAGTGTGTTTATTACGTGTTGAAAACTGAAGTGGAATTCATATCTGGAATGGATTGAGGAATGTGAACATGATCATCTATGAAATGATCATGATGACGACAAAACAGATTTGATATTGAACAGTGTCCAAAACAGAGAAAAACAATGTTGCAACAGTAAAAATTGTGCTGAACATTATGGGTTTTGTTAACATTAATGTGTTGACAAATTGATGGACTTGCAGTGTTTTGGAGGACAAACATTATGTATCATGCAACAATATATACACCAATTTTTCCTTTGTAAATCCATGTTTTATGTCTTATATTCTTACAGCTTACTAGTACTTTTGTGTTTGTGTGTTGTTGTGTAGCCTGATTCGATGCTGTCCGAGTTGATCAATGAGAAGTATTCATCAAAAACTCGATGTAAGCTGCTGACTAGACATAGTAAGATCTAGATCCAGATGATATACCGGGCTGCCCAGCGATAGAAATAAAACACCCTAGTCCCCAGAATAGATTTCATTGATCGACTGTGTAGCCTGATTCGATGCTGTCCGAGTTGATCAATGAGAAGTATTCATCAAAAACTCGATGTAAGCTGCTGACTAGACATAGTAAGATCTAGATCCAGATGATATACCGGGCTGCCCAGCGATAGAAATAAAACACCCTAGTCCCCAGAATAGATTTCATTGATCGACTTTCCAGGATACTATAAATAAATGTTTACTCTAGATCGAGAAAACGTCACAGCGACAGGTCTGAAGAAAACTGTTATTACCGAATATATGTGGTAGCTGGTTAAGAGGCTCACAATGTTCACCATCCCTGTGACATTTATAACAAGATCTATGAACAGTTTATTATATTTTGGGTGTAATAATTTGAAAGATACTAGGGATATACAAAGAAATTGCTAAAATGCTCATCCTATTATTTTCCTACTGAACCAATGTTATTGCCAACGTTTTGCTTCGGTAAAAAACAAAGGAAATTATTTTAATGAAATTATTTTAATGAATTTAATGAATTTGCATTGAATTATTTTAATGCAAACTTTCCATGTTTATGTTCGAAGGATGGAATTATATCGAATGACCGTATTTTAAAATAAAAGTTTGTAAATCCAACCTGATCGTTTTTCTATGTTTCCCTCGTTTATCCAGCAATTTCATGGATCCTAGAATATAGTTTACGCCGCTGTGTAATTGAGATACGCATAAAGTATTCTACCATACACAGTTTATCGAAATAACAGTTGCAGTTTTTGTTCTCTCCACTTTTTAGCCTTGCAGATCCATTTAGAAAATCCATTACAATGACGGCAATAATTTGGTAATAAGTAAACAGTTCAGATATATTCGCATATTGCCATAAAACTGTCGTTCGGATTACAGTGTTATGACACACTGGATTAAGATACCACTAAATACCAATCATAAACTCCATGCAGCTGTGCTGATATGACCCTAATTCGAGCTGTAGCCGATATATTACACAATGATTTATAAACATGGTATATTAAACGAATTTGGAGCACGCAAAGGAAAGGGATTCCTTTTTATTGAGCGACTGATTTATTGGAATTGAAACACAAAGACATGATATCGTTAAGAGATATGTGTATCAATCTTTATTGTATAAAGTGTTTGTTGGTTTGGTAGTCGCAGGAAAGTGCAAAATTAGAATGCAATTCGAATTTAAAATAGTTTAGAAGATATAATAGTTTCAGATATTTTGCTGGACCATTATCTATCCTGCCATTAACCCCGTGGCCATACATCCATACCATTGTAGCAACAGCGTTCAAATCGCTAAAATCACTGCAGAAGCTGATCCAAAACAAGGACTCCCCCCCCCCATACTCATAATCTCCGAATGACCTGGAATAAAAATCCTGATTGATGCTGAACCAACGAGCGAATCAGAAACCGTTATCAATAATATGCTGTCGACCCCCCCTAGTTCATATTTCGCCCGTATCTCCATCCACATCAAGGCGCCTTTCCTGGGGACGTTCCACCCATCGCCGCGCGACTGGGGTGCAGAGGACTCTCCTACATGTAATGGACTTGATAAAAACACCTCAGGCATCTCGGCTGATAAAAGGTGGTATCCGTCCGTTCTCCGGAAGATACTGTGGCAAGATCATGGGGTGCATTATGATACTAATACTTCCTTAGTTGGTGCTCTCCAAATATGGAACCATGGATGCACGTGTATGTGGGATGTGCCAAATTTTGGGTGTGGATATTTAACATGCCATTGAGTCATTGCATGCATGTCTTGTTTGGGCCGTCCTGGCCAGACATTATTCCGCCATAATGCATAACAGATAGACCCATCACTACATGTATGGGTATGCCCCTTCTCCTTTCAACACGGGAAAGTGCTTTCTTTGTTGTTCCCTTTGAAGATATGTGTTTTTCTTTGCGGATATTATTGGTTGTCTGGACCCCTGAGGAAAGACCGTCTGACTTCATATATAGAACAGGCAAAGCAAGAGATCTCCGTCAACAGCAAACATTGAAGATTTTGCCTGTTCAGCTCATGACGACAGTCAGAACAACACTATGTGATGAGTCTCGGGATAAATTAAATTCTTGTTCACAGTTCGTGTTCTTCATGGAATGAAGTGATGCCAAATATTTGAAAAGGCTGGCTTTCTTTTCAATTCCACAACCCTTGAATGCAGTTGATTCAATGAAGGACGAGCCCTGATTTCCACGAACGAATACAACCATATTTATAATCCAGTAAAATTGGTCATAAGGGTATATCTGAGTTCAAGGACGTTTTGACTATGAGTGAAATTCCAAATGTGTCATTATTTGGCAACATCCAGCTTCTGCATTTTTCAGTTTTTTTGGGAGTATATATGTATTAAGTATCAATCTATTACCATCAATATAGCGAGATTTCGACGATGCCAAGATTTCGACGATATCGATGCATCACCTTCCTTGTAAAAATCTGCACTGAACACTCTGTCAAGCAAAAAGACCAACTATTTCATCCGACATAGTGTAAAACTACTGTAGATCCCCAGGAAAGGTTCATGCCGTCAGATAAATCCAACGATCCAGAGTGACAATATCTTTAGGAAACATTGATGAAAGCAAGGGACGATGTATTGCAGAATATTTCCATCATGACTGCAAGATAAACCTCTGTCCTAGAGTTTATCCACGTGACGTGTGTATTACGTTCTGAAAGTTGAAGTAAAATTTATATTTTGAATGGGGTGGGAAATATGAACATGATCTTCTATGAAATGATCAAATCAGATATGGAACATCATCTCAACATGGGAAAACTAACGTCACAACAGTAGACATGGTGATAAACTTTCTTGTTTTTTATGTGCATCAATATTGTAACAAATCGTTGGATTTCGTTGAATTGATGGAAGTGTTTCGAAGGACAAACGTAGGCATTATGCAACAATACATATTTATCATTTACTAATCCATTTCTCGCGTTCTATATCTATACAGCTTAACATCTTATTTGTTTTTCGTTGTGTAGCCTGATGAGATACATGTTCGAATTGTTTAAAGAGGAGTATTTTGACTATATACATGTACATTGATATCTAGATCTCGATTTTATATCCCCAATAAACACGACGATACATCATTGTGCACGAGAATCAAATTCCTACTACAGTTTCCAATGATTGTCTTTCCATGTTACCATAAATAAATGTTTACCGCAGAATTTCAAACATACCTCGAAAACATAACTGCGACAGGTGGTCTTAAGCAAACTGTTATTGCTTCATGGGTGGTTAACTGGGTCATAATGTTCACGATTTCGATGACATAACAATATCATTTGTAAACAGTTCAGTTTATTAGGAAGTACCATAAATTCATTACATAAAATTTTGAAATTGTTTTTACAAACATCTATTTGCTTTGAATAATGCTAGTTACAAACGAAAGGAATTACAAAGGAAATACAAACAACAGTAAAATTCCAAGCTAACTATACAAAGAATTTGGCAATAAATACTTGAACAGGACGCTTTTAGCTTACCAGCCCGTATGGGCCGATGAGCTATTGTCGTGGTTTTTCGTCCGTCGTCCGTTCGGCAAATAACTTTTTTGGCCTTGAAGAATTTTTCTGAAAATTTACTAAAACATTCCTCGGGTTAATACCTTTTTCGTTTTGTTTTTTATTCAATCGTTTTTGCCAATCTGGCGGCCATTTTTTTTTTTATGAAAAATGGCTAATTTTGGACTTTGATAACCTTTTTCTCAAAAACTGTCTGATCAGTTTTGAGATTTTTGTTTCAAAACATTCCCCTCATGTACCTCTAGGACATCACCGGTCTGCGTCTGGTGGCCATTTTTACGGGTTTTTTACGGGTCGACTAAAAAGATTGTTTTTGTCCCAAATGAAGCCATTATTTGTTTTGAGCCATTTCCAGCAAAAACCAATATTTTTTTTTTGACCATTGACCCAATTATTTCCTTCATAATGGGAGCAGTGCGGAGTAAACTCATAGATCACTTCAAGATAGAGTCTAAGTATTGGCACATTCAAATGGGAAATCATATATTGCGGTTTGAGTGGTGACCTTGGATTTGACTCTTGAATGACCTAGGTAGGTCAAAACGGCCTTTTTTGTTGTTGAAAGAAACAATGATTTTTGTCTTTGGCAGTCATTTTCTTAAAATCTATTCATACAATTTTTTCTCAAAATGCATAGGAATATCTCTATGTACCTTTGTGATGTGTATAAGTTTTGGTGCCTTTGAATCGACGGTCTGTGAAAATATGTCATTAACGAAATAATCTTTACAAGATGTAACTTTATTTTGCATTATAGTTCATAAGAAAATGAGTGCTCGGCAACATTTACGAACATGTTTTGACAATAGAGTTGAAGATCAGTGTAACAATATATATTTTGGAAAATCAATAATCTGTGCCATTCTCATGATCTGCCGGTAATATGCATCACCCTTGGTGCTATGTTTTCTAATTGCTAGAATCGCACCAAATGTGGCTTTGAAACTAACACATTGGACTAATCCTGATTGATGCTGAACAAACGAGAAAATCAAAAACCATAATGAATAAAAAGCTGTTGACCCCTCCTGGATCACACCTTGTCCCTACCTTCAAATATTCCCGTCGTGATGTGTCCCCGTTCCCGCACAAATGGGGTGCAAAGGAATCTCATTGTGGCAGCCACACCCGGCCCAAGTAGCGCTCCTTACTCTACTGATACTACTCATCCACTGAATGTATACCATATTTAATCCCTCTGGCACATTTTTAGTATTCATTGAATTTAGAGGGAATAGTAAGCTGCGCTACATGGGCCAAACACCCTTGGGATTCTCGGCTGATAAAAGCCGGTATACATCTGTCCGCCAGGAAATACTGTGCCAAAATCACGGGGCATTATGATACTGCCCTAGCTGGTTTTGTCCTAATCTGGGATCATGGATGCACGTGTGACACATGTGGAACCGTTAGGGATGCGCCAAATTTTAAGTCAATAATTAACATAAAATTGACGATAAGCCAAAAATTAGCATGTCTTGTTTGGGCCGTCCTAGACATAATCCATTGGTGAACTGATGGACTTGCATGGTTCCAAAAGTCAACAACATATAGATCAACTTTCATTTTTATCTTATATTTATACTTTGTGTGTTGTGTAGCCTGATGCGATGATGTCAGATTTAATCAAAATGAAACATTTTTCGGACGTCGATGTAAATGTAGGTTGTTGATATCAAGATATTACCATTTCTTATCAATAATCGAAGTAAAAACACCAAGTGTCACATGCCACACAGTGTTATATTATGGCTACGAAATTCCTATAGTTTCCAATGACTAGCACTGCCTTTCCGGGCTACCATAAATAAATGTTTACCATAGAAGCAAAAATATCTGGAATTTCCCACATTGCGTCCGTGGAAAACTGTTGTTACTTGGGAGTGAGCTGGATAAGAGGGCCGCAATCTTTCACCATTTCAGTGACACAACAGGATTATTTGTAAACAGTTTATATTATTTTTCATTACAATGAAAATTAATGTATAAGACATAAAAATGTAAACGTTTTTTTTTACAAACATCTATTTGCTTTTGAATGATGCTATTTAGAAACGAAGTCTCATTGCACACAACAGTAAAATTTCGAGCCAAACATACAAACCAATTGACGATAAATGCATAATCATTACTTTTTACAACACAATCGGTACAAAATGATAAATGATATAGGTCTAACACTCGGGGGTGATGGTTCATATTTTTCATGTTTATGTTCGAAGGATCGGATTAAATTATATAACAGCATGATATCGAAATTTATCTTCGTTTTTTTTCATTATTTTCCTCGTTTATTCACCATATCATATAATTGAATTTTGCATAATTGAAGATATGCATGAAGTATTTTATCATAACACAACTAATAAAAATAACAGTTAAAGTTCTTGCATACTCCGTTTACTCATTGAGATTGGATATCCATCTAGAAAATCCATTACAATGTCGCCAATAATTTGGTATTAATAAGTACTGAGACAGTTCAGACATATTCGCATTGAGTTTCACGACCTATCACTGTAAAAACTGTCACTTGGATCACAATGTTATGAGGTATTGGGCCAAAATACCACCAAACACCAAACATAAACTCTGTGCAGCTGTGCTGATATGACGCCATCTTTAATTGTCCTGGCCGATATTTTGCGCGATGATTTAAAAACATTATTTGGACGAATTTGGCACACACAAAAGACATGTTACTTTTAATTGATCGTTTGATTAATTGAAAATGAAACACAACAGTAAGATGTCGGAGATGTGTATCAATCTTTCTATGTGTTTATTTATAAGTGTTTGTTGGTTTGGTAGTTGCAGGAGAATGCAGAATTAGTATGCAGTTTGATTTGTTTAAAACAGTTTCAGATGTTTTGCCGGACCGTTATCTATCCTGCCATCAACCTTGTGGCCATACAGACAAAACATTGCATCTCTGAAATCCCAACCAAAAGCGGCTCTAAAACCAACACTTTTGGCACACCCTATTCCTCGTGCAACAATGTCTCCTCTGAATATATCCTGATTGATGCTGAACAAATGAGCAAATCAGAAACCGTAATGAATAATATGCTGTCGACCCCCCTCCCTAGTTCATATTTTGCCCATAACTCCAACCACATCAAGACACCTTTCCCGGGGATGTTCGACCCGTGGTAGAGCGACTGGGGTGCAAAGGACTCCTACTGGACTTGGCAAAAGCACCTCGGGGCATCTCGACTGATAAAAGCTGGTTTCTGTTCGTCCGCCGGGAGACTGTGGCAAGATCACGGGATCATTGTGATACTACTACTGTCTCAGCTGGTTTTGTCCGGATCTGGAACCACGGATCCATGTTGAAGCGACTGCTAGGGACGCACCAAACTTCATGTCAATAATTAAGTGCCCTCGAGTCATTGCATGCATGTCTTGTTTGGGATGCCTTGGCCAGATATTATCCCCTCCATAATGCGGAACAGATATACCCAGATCGATGGAGATGCCCCCTCCCATTCTCTTTCAACACTGAAAAGTGTTTTCTTTCTTGTTGCCTTTGAAGGTATGTGTTTTTCTTTGAAAATATTATTGTTTGTCTGAACCCCTGAGGTAAGACCGTCTCACTTCATGTATAGAACATGCGAAGCGAGAAAAAATCATGTGCACCTACCCCCCCCCCCCCCTTCAACACCGCAAATCAGGCAAAGAAATTTTCAAAATGATCATACTATGAATTTTCTACTGAAATAATTTCATAATCAATGTTTCGGTAAAAACAAAAGAATTTTTTTAAGCCTATCACTCAGAGGTGATGATTCATTTTAGTGGGTGATAACTTTCCATGTTAACGTGCGAAGGATGGGATTATATGGAATGACCCAATAATACATAAAAGTTTATCCAGCCCGATCGTTTTTTTTTTTATGTTCCCCTCGTTTATCCAGCAATTTAATGGACCCCAGAATATAATTTACGCCGCTGTGTAATTGAGATACACATATAGTATTATACCATTACACAGCTTATCGAAGTAACAGTTGCAGTTTTTGTCCTCTCCACCTTTTAGCCTTGCAGATCCATTTACAAAACCCATTACAATGACGGCAATAATTTGGTAATAAGTAAACACTGCAGAGATATTCGCGTATGGCCATAAAAATGTCACTCAGATCACAATGTTATGACACACCGGATTAGAATACCACTAAATACCAAACAGAAAGTCTGCAGCTGTGCTGATATGACCCTAATTCGACCTGTCGTGGCCGATATATTACACAACAATATATGAACATGGTATGAACGGATTTGGAACACGTTAGGGAAAGGGGTTAATTTTTATTGAGCGAGTGATTTATTGGAATTGAAACACAAAAACACGATGCCGTTGCGAGATGTGTATCAATCTTTATTGTATAAGTGTTTGTTGATTTGGTAGTGGCAGGAAAGTGCAAAACTAGAATGCAATTCGAATTTAAAATAGTTTAGAAGAATAGTTTCAGATGTTTTGCTGGGCCATTATCTATCCTGCCATTATCCCCGTGGCCATACAGCCATACCATTGTAGCAACAGTGTTCCAATCGCTAAAATCCCTGCAGAAGTTGATCCGAAACAAGCACTTTTAGCAGCACCTATCCCTCCTCCCCTCCAAATGACCTGAAAAAAAATCCTGATTGATGTTGAACCAATGAGCGAGTCAGAGACCATTATCAATAATATGCTGTCGACCCCCCCCCCCCCCCCAGTCCATTTATATCTTGCCATTATCTCCATCCACATTAGGACGCCTTTCCTGGGGACGTTCCATCCATCGTGGCACGACTGGGGTGCAGAGGACTCTCCTACGTGTAAAAACACCTCAGGCATCTTGGCTGATAAAAGGTGGCATTCGTCCGTTCTCTGGGAGATACTATGGCAAGATTACGGGGGGGGGGGGGGGCGCGGGTTGGCATTGTGATACTAGTATTCCCCTAGTTGGTGCTCTCCTAATATGGAACCATGGATGCACGTGTATGTGGGATGTGCCAAATTTTTGGTGTGAACATTCAACATGCCCTCGAGTCATTGCATGCATGTCTTGTTTGGGCCGTCCTGGCCAGAAATTATTCCGCCATAATGCAGAACAGATAGACCCATATCCACATGTATTGGTATGCCCCTCCTCCTTTCAACACCCAAAAGTGTTTTCTTCCTTGTTGCCTTTGAAGACATGTGTTTTTTCTTCGAGGCTATTATTGTTTGTCTGGACCCCTGAGGGACAACAGTCTCACTTTATGTGTAGAACACGCAAAACAAGAGAACTCCGTCAACAGCAATCACTGAAGATTTTGTCTAGTCATGGTGTCGAGTTCATGATATCATGACGACACCAAGGATGATACTGATATTCCATGCGATGAACCTCGGGGATAAATGAAATGTTCCACAGTTCTTTGTTCATCATGTAATGGAGTGATGCCAAATATTTGAAAACGTTGGCTTCATTTTCAATTCCGTGACCCTTGAAATGCGGTTGAATCTCCGATGGACTAGCTCTGATTTCCACGAATAATCACAATCATATTTGTACTCCAGTAAGCCATGAGTGTCTATCTTAGTTCAAGTAAGTTTTTTTTTCTAAATGACTATGAGCGAAATTCCATATGTGTAATTATTCGGCAACAACCAGCTTCCGGATTATTGTTTTCCACTGATTCACCAAGAACCCCCCCCCCCCAAAAAAAAAACAACAACAAAAAAACAATAACAAAACATGAAAGTACATGTATCGTATTCCTTGTTATAGTATGTAAAATCTGCACTGAACACTTTTCAAAGAAAAGGACCAGCATTTTCATCTGACAAATTAGCAAAAACGCCTGTAGATCCCCAGGAATAGTAAATAGTATTTTTGAGGAAACACTAATGAAAGCAAGGAATGATGTATTGCAGAATCTGTTAAACTGCTGGTTCATTCACGTATAGTACTCAATGAAGGTTGAATTGAAATTCATATATGTGTGAAATGTGTGCATGATCATCCATGAAAAGATAACGACAGAACAAATCACACATGGAAAAAAAATTACCCTCAACATGAGAAAATAATGCCACAACAGTAGAAATCGTGACACAGGTCATGTTAATTATGTGCATCAATATGGCAACAAATCGTTGGATTGACAGTGTTTGGAAGGACAAACGTAGGCATTATTCGACAACATACACGGATTCATCATTTGCTATTCCGTTTTTAGTGTCTTATATCGATATTTTGTTCGTGTCTTGTTGCAAAACCTGATGCGATTCTCTCGGAGTTGATCAATGAGTTGTATTTACTCTAACTCCAATGTACATGTAAACTGCTGACTAGACATAGTGAAATCTAGATCCAGTTCGGTAAAAATAAAATAAGATTTATTCCTATCACTCAGAGGTGATGAATCATTTTATTGCAAACTTTCCATGTTAATGTTCGAAGGATGGGATTATATGGAATGACCGTATAAAACATAAAAGTTTATCCAACCCGACCGTTTTTTTTTTTATGTTTCTCTCGTTTATTAATGGACCCTAGAATATAATCTACGCCTCTGGGTAATTGAGATACACATATATACAAGTAGTATTCTGCCATAACACAGCTTATCGAAATAACAGTTGCAGTTCTTTGTCCTCTCCACTTTATAGCGTTGCAGATCCACTTAAAAACAGAAAAATTCATCACACTGACGACAATAATTTTGTAATAAGTAAACAGTTCAGATATTCGCATATGGCCATAAAACTGTCACTTGTATCACAATGTTATGACACACCGGATTAAAATACCACTAAATACCAAACATAAGTCTGCAGCTGTGCTGATATGACCCTAATTCGACCTGTCGTGGCCGATATATTACACAAAGATTTATAAACATGGTATGAACGAATTTGGAACACGCAAGGGAATTGGGTTCCTTTTTATTGAGCGAGTGGTTATTGGATTTGAAACATAAAAAACTGGATGTCGTTGCGAGATATGTATCAATCTTTATTGTGTAAGTGTTTATTGGTTTGGCAGTCGCAGGAAAGTGCGGAACTAGAATGCAATTTGAATTGTTTAGAATAGTTTCAGATGTTTTGCTGGGCCGCTATCTCTCCTGCCATTAACCCCGTGGCCATACAGACCATTGTAGCAACAGTGTTCAAATCGCTAAAATCACTGCAGAAGCGGCTCCGAAACAATCACCCCCTAACCCCCCCCCCCTCCCCCCACCCCCAATAATCTCTCCGAATGACCTAAAATGATAATCCTGATTGATGCTAAACCAATGAGCAAATCAGAAACAGTAATCAATAATATGCTGTCGACCCCCCACCCCCTCCCCAATAGTTCTCAACTTGCCCCTATCTTAGACCACATCAAGACACCTTCCCTGTGGGGATGTTCCACTCATGGCGGCGCGAATGGGGTGTAAAAGACTCTCCTAATGGTTTTTGTCCAGTCTGAGACCATGGATACACGTGTGATCCATGTGGAACCGACCGTTAGGGACGCGCCAAATTTTTAATGTCTTAATTAGCATGCCCTCGAGTCCTTGCATGCATGCAGAAATACATGTCTTGTTTGGGACGTCCTGGCCAGGCATTATCCCCGCCATAATGCCGAACAGATAGAGCGGAATTGATGGATCTGGTTCTGACACTAAAAAAAAATTTCTTATTGCTTTTTTTGCTTTGAAGGAATGTGTTTTTTTTTCTTTGAGGGTATTATTGTTTGCCTGGACCCCTAAGGGCCGACCGTCTCAGTTTATGGTGTAGAACATGCAAAGCAGAAGAAATCACGCACACCGCAAACCGCCAATAACAAACATTGAAGATTTTGCCTATTCACAGTTCATGGCGACACTCAGGACGACATTCTATGAAACACAGGGCAAACTCGCGAAAATTGAATACATCTTGTTCCATTTCTGAAATGCGGTTAATTCAACGATGGACTAGCCCTTTTTTTCCACGAAAAATTACGATGGCCATAAGTGTCTATTTGAGTTCAAGGACCTCTTTGTTCGGAATTACTCAGCGAAATTCAAGTGCAATCATTTGGCAACAACCATCTTCCGTTTCCATGGACTGCCCAAGACATTGGAGTATTATCTCCCTTGTTATAAGTATGTAAATTCTACATTCAACACTCTGTCAATATCAGTTTTTTTTCATCGGAAATAGAGTAAAACTATAGTACACCTTCAAGTAGTGTGTATTTATTTGGCAGCACCCAGTTTCCGGATTTTCAGATTTTTGGAGTACATGACTGTATTATCTTCTTTTTAGATCAGTGATTATCTTACTTGTTAGCATCTGCACTGAACACTCTGTCAAGCAAAAAGGTCAGCTTTTTATCCGACATAGAGTAAAACTAATGTAGAGCTCCAGGAAAGATTCATGCCGTAAGATCCTGAGGGGCTATTTTTGAGGAAACATTAATGAAAGCAAGAGATGATGTATTGCAGAATCGTTCCATCTTGACTGCATGATAAACCTCTTGCTCAGGGTTCATCAACGTGGTGTGTGTATTACGTGTTGAGAGTTGCAGAAACCCTTTTATGTATGGTGTACGATGGCGGCCATTTTAGATTTCGTGTTTTCGCCCATTGAAATTAGGCGAAAACACGAGGTCGGAAAAAGGGCGAAGGCGAAACCCCGAACACGAAGCGAAATGACGAAATCACGAAGCGAAATCACGAAAACACGAAGTGAAAATTCGAAATTAGATTTCGTTATTCCGCTTCGTAATCTTGCCTTTACCTATTCGCTTCGTACTCTCGAGTTTTTGCTCCGTGATTTCGTGTTCTCGCATTATTTTCAAGGGCAAGATTCCGAGAGCACGATAGCTAAATATGGCTGCCATCGTACACCATACTCGTGGGTTTCCGATGTCTTGGATAGGGTGGGCCATGTACTATAGGCCCTAAGCGTGATATGTAAAGATTTTGACAAAATATATATATAGAATATAGATCCCCAATATAATCCGCCCATAATAATCGATAATCACAATACATGCATAGTTGATTTTATCTGTGATTATCGAAGTGTTACTTATTCAAACAGAAACAATGACTTCCAGGAAGAATTTATCTAATAGAAGACACAACTGCGTCTTCGCGCCTCTCTCCGATACTCCATCCTAATTCCCCCCTTCCCCACCCCTCACTGCTATAGAACGAAAGGTGCTATCACAGATATCACCCGATGTAAAACAGTTGTTCGTGGCCCAGTGAAGTGGATCCGTGCTCAGTCGCTCGGTGAGCGGCCGGCTCGACTGACCTGTTAGCCGGTCCTAATTGACCCACCCCACGGAGATTTTCCCCGGGGTACCTAGAGCGACCCCCTTGACCGCACACCACGGGCGGGCCGGGCCGGGCCGGGCCGGGCCGGGCCGGGCCGGGCGCCAGAAGGTTTGCTCCACTATTACCGGGATACAGACGCATATGAGATCCCGTCACGCAGTGTACGGGAGCAGTCGCCGTCGCAGGGGGTGACGTTAGACTAGAATGACCTGTGCCCCAACTCTCCTTGCCGAGGTTCATTTTTATGGACTGAGGCGGTCCTCGCCTTCCATTGCCTCATGAATTTGCCAGACCGGTGCCAAAACGAAACAACATCGGCTTTGTAGCATCGTCACTCGTGCAGTTTTGTCGAGTTTTGCCACTTTACTTGGATTTTTAGCTTTATAATTTTTACCATTTTAACTTTTGGTCATCTTCCAAAGGAACCTCCGGCACGGTTAGGCCTACTTTGTTATCCCTGTGTGTATGCTGTTGTTGGTTTTTTTTCAACGAGGGAAACTGACGTGTTATCAGCTGAAAAGTTACGAAGTTTTCATCTCCCCACGCCGCTGGCAAGCGGTGAAGTTTTCACGTCGCCGTGTTAGTGAGTGAGCCAAGGGAAAATTGGCTGTGCAACTGCCTACAGCTCCATCGATGAACTCTCCTCCCGCCGCAGTCGCCTCGATAGAAAGAAAAAAGGGGAGAACTCCCGACCCGATGAGGGGAAGATTACTAAAACAAATCGTGCTCCGCTGGAGATTTGAGTTTGCAACGAGATCCAGAACAAACGAAGGCAACTGTTTTGACACCTTCCCTCCGGACGCCCGGGACTACAGCAGTCACAGCTCGATCCGGTGCGGACGCTTGTTTTGCTCCTTGCCCTGGGGATCCGGAAGAGCGGCTCCCAGGAAGTGTCATCCGACGGCAGTAGATCCCGGGACCCTGCGGACGATCAAGCCCCCATTCCCTCGATGGAGTCAGCTCTAAGCCGACCCGCCGACTCGCTTTGTTGAGCGCATCACCTCCCACACCGCCGATCGAGGCCAAGCGATCCACGAACAAAACTGTGTCTACCACTTAGCGTGACAAAACTGCGCCGTGCGTGGATCCGGCGAGTTTTCCCCGTTTGCCCTGAGCGCCACCCAATGCAACAATGGGATTACAACTGGAACAGCTCGTTCGTTGACTGGGAAAACAAGCTATGCGTTATCGGCTCCCCGTGATATAACAAGCCTCGTGTTTTTATCACGGCGATAAATTTTTCCACCTGGATATCACATCGGGAAAGTAACGAACGAAGGATACACAACAGCAGGGGCAAACTACGGGAGATTAGTAGACATCAGAGGGAATGTTGCAACTTTCCTCAGTCGTTCTTTTTCCGTGGTCAGGTGTCAGTTTTAATAACGAGCCGCTGAGTTTCTAGGGTGGGTCCAAATGCAAGAGGACCAAAGGCTATCGGTTGCCCCTAAGGAAAATTTACCTACAACTTTTATCTGGGATACTTTATAGAAAAACACGGCATATTTTTCTGGGTTGAACCAATTTTTGTTCCTTGCAGCGCAGCTCGTGAATTCAGGAATTCATTCGGAGCTCGACAAGAATTTAGAAACCTTGCACCTTTTGTGTATGTGCATGAAATTGTGCATAGGGCGAGTGCCATAAAGCACTGGATATACTCATCGAACGACAATGTTATTCTTTTAACTGGCACGTGCATCCGCGACAATATCCACCCCATCTGCATCACAGAGGCCGCGTGGTGCCATATTTTTGGCGTTGGGTGTCATTTTGTGTTAGTGTTAGGCTGTCACAACTTCTGGACCCCCGACCAGCAGTGACATCTGGTGACAGCCGATACGTCCTGGATACGACGGAAGCACGGATTCCACGTCAGTTTTGGAAAAAACACGAAGGTCTTTGTCACATCCATAGGCGTGCACCCTCGTGCACATCAAGACTGGATGTTTTATGCCAAAGGCGATTTTGGAGTGCTCATCTGAGGGGAAAAAAATCCACTAAAAACTGGAATAAAAACAACAAAACTCGTAAAGCAGCCGGGATTAATCTCTGGACGGAGGATTCATTCTTCATTATCCAGGATAAAAGAGCGTCGAAGCCAGCAGCAGAATGCCCCGGGAGCAGAAAGCCGGACGGAGAAAAGGCAATAAAGGTATGGTCACGTTGTTACAGCCAGTTTTTGGTCATCCTGGCATGATGTTTTCCTTCCAGAGCACGCAGTTTTTTTCATGTTTCAGTCACCACTAACAAAGGACAGAATCGCCGAAACAGTTAAAGCCGAGTCGTATCCAGATGTAACAATTAAGCTTGTTTAACAATTACACACCTGCAACTGTACTATAGTGTGTTTATGTATATTTTTTCATCAGATTGTTTTTGTCTGTGTGACTGGCTTTTTGTCTTACAGCTATTGCAATCGATGTGTCTGTTTACCTCAGGTTATGCAGTGTTATTTTGTCCAGTTTTTTTGCGGGGGAATCTCTCGCAGTTTCTGTAACTCCTCGCTTGTAATCAACTCGATAACTCCCGTCGAGAAAGACCAATTATTGTCTCGCAAATCTCGGGCTGGCATGCCTGTCCTATCGTTCGCTGATTATTACGTCAGGGAGGCCAGAATTTCGCCAGTAGATCCCAGCTCATGAGTCGATGGACCCCTCCGAATTGCACATCGATCGTTTGTCATGTTACGCGGATTGTATGATAGGGCACTTGATGTGGAAATGTCTGGACAAGATTTTTAATGATGGTAAACTTTTGACAGGGGTTTCCTTGCGGAACATCTCCAGAGAAAGATCCTACCGGTGAAGTGTGAACATCTGTTTACGTCGGGAAAACATGGCCTGGTTGAGTCTGATGGGAAAAACGTTAGCGAGGAGGCGATATGTTTTGCGTATTAGTTATCATAATTTCCGTGGTAATTCGTGAGAATATAGACAAAGGAATTGCCCACATTAACCAGACGGAGCCATCTCTGGCTCTGATCAAAGACAGTCCACTTCATTTTGTTTTTTACTCTACTTGTAACTCTGGAATAGCAACTCCACTGCCTGCCTGCCTGGGAAGCAAAGCTTGGAACCACTTTATTATTCCATAGAAATATATTTATGAAGTTGGAGCTGATTCCTTTGATTCCTTTCGGGTGTGCTGTGGGTCTTGGAAGTGTTTCATCTTGAGCTGTTACTTTGTACCGAGTCAGGCAGACATTGGCAGTAATTGACCCGCGTCCCCCGTCCGTAAACTATAGGGGAATATTTTGGGAAAATAATCTAATTTCTGCATTGAGAATCTATGAAGTCGATATCTTCTCCACTAGCTGAGGCAGAATAAGAGAAACCAAAACATTGGAATATAGGACTTTAACGTTATTACACGGGCCGAGATATATCTCGGAAATAAAGCCACGTGTTTTTACTCGACATAATTCGCCTGGATTAGCTGTAGGGCGTTCGAAGCACTTTGCCGTATTATCTTTTCACAAATCAATGCGCGGTTTTGCGCGCGAATATTCATGGGTTTTTGATGTGATGCCCTCCGGCTGTGTTTACAACATGTTGCATTAGAATTTTGCAATATTTTGTTCTGTTTCGAGATGACTGTTTCGTTTCTAATTCGCCATGGCCATGCATTTACTTCCACCAGAAATACATAACGAGAGATGTATTTCTGCTTCCACCTTGAACATTAGCTCGGCAAAACTTCTTGCAGCCCTGCAGATGCAGACAGCAGAACTTGCACCAAGCATGAGATAACTTTTTCTTGATTGTCCTAAATAAATCAGCCTCGGAACACATTACGATAAATACCAGATTTATTAGCAACTTCCTCTACATTTCTGTAAGTATCGTGCAAAAAGTAATATAAACTCCCGGGGCCCATAAAAAAATCCCTCCATCTATAAAAAGAAGACAATCTGGTGATTTGCAGAAACCAGATTCGATACAGCCTTGTCTGTTTTGTCCTAAGTTAATTTATGAGCATCATTATTTCATAACTCATGTCTCGGGGCTCTGGCAGCATAATTGCCCCCTCCTATCTGCTATCTGCCCCGGTTCGCGGGTGTTATCTCGATATTAATGCGAGTCCGGTTCTCAATGAGGCTGGATTACCTGCTTTTTGATGTTTTAATTAACTTGTCAGGCGCGGGTCATTACAGTGCAGGTATTCCGTGCCAGTTTATGGGGCTTTATGGATGGCGGGCAGGCATCGGGTTCAGGGGCCCGTAACGACGCGCATGTGTGAGGTCTCGGGGCAAAGCGTCTCTCCCGCTGGGATCCCGGTCCCATGCAGTGGGTCTGGTATCAGCTGTCGGGAAAGGGGACGAATTTCGAGACACCATTTTTTTTGCGGCGAGAACGATGAATGATAATCAGCCTCTCGGAACGTTAACCTCCATTCAACAAATGCACTTTCCCTCTCAAATTGATGGCGCGAAAGTCGCGGGAATGCGGGAAAGTGCACGTCTTTTCTTTCATTTGGACCTCGTGGTTCCAGACCAGCACTTTCATCTGACCTCACGCGGGCAACTTCGAGGGTTTGATGTATATCCCCTGTCCGACTAAGATGGGGAGGGGTATTGCTTTGATGTGGCACTCCGGTCTATAACCACAACACAAGCTGACAAATACCTGGATGGATCCTTGGCCTGCTACAACTTTGACCATTATTTGTCCATAGACGTCGAAGCCTATTAGTGCAGAGACGAATGGACAATTCACTGGAATTCGAGGTCTGCTCAGTTGAAGCCCACTGGGCCTATAGACAAGTTCATCTTTTGGTACAGCTTGGGGAACACCTGTTCTGATCATAAAATGTAAAAACCAAAAGTGGACCGTCTTTGGTAGTCATAAAAAACACGTAAACCCTATAATTATAAACAAAAGCGCTTCTACTTGTACAACTTCAGTCATCCGTCTATGGGTTGTAGGGCGGTACTTGTAGTGCTAATTCTCGGCTCATTCCCTGCCAAAAGAGAACCTGCCAATGAAGATGCGTGTGGCCGTATGTTTGTGAACATACATCAAGTCTCCACGCTGCAAACATCTTCAGTTGATTTCTCGAGGCTCGTTAGTGAGTACATGAACAAAAAGTCCTACCCTTGCATTAGCGTGTTTCTGTCGTAAATTCCATTGTACAACTATAAAACCGACCCAGGCAGCTCGTGTAAATTTTCTCGCGCACGTGCATTTTGTTCGCGCCTCCAAAAGTACACAGCTTGTGCTGCCTCAGAAAACAAGGACCCGGTGTCCGAATGGGGGGCTGAGTTTACACTTTACAGTTGGGGAGTGTCACTCGGGAGGGGCTCGGTCTGTGTCTTATCTCGGGAATAAACAGCGGGCCACCACGTGTGGACAGATGGGCAGGGGCTGGTGATGCAGCGGATGCTGGTGCTGGGAATATGGTCATCATCTTCTTCGTGGGAACTTTTTGATTCATTCATGGTATTACATGGCTTGCAGTTCTTTGGCCTGTGCGTCCTAACAATCTTTATTGTCGTTGATGTCACTTGGATTCCATCACTATTCGAGTTTGTGGGCCTGTGTGCAACATCGTACAGTAAGAAGTTGGGAGTGGCTATGAAAATGCAGCTCTCATCCTTGACAAAAACAGTTTCGGGGTCCTCTGTTCGTGGAATTTAGCTGTCGTAAATAGCCTATCAAAACAATGGGTCCCTGTGTTGGTTCAGGCAATAAACAATAAACATTTGGGATACATCTCGTCGCCGACAACAGAAGTGTTGTTGTGTCCGTTCTAAGCAAACACACCCACTGAGAAAATGGAAATCAGGGGCCATAAACGCGAACCTGTTGCATATCACGGTATGTTCTTGCGTTCCCGCTTTTGATACCTTCTCTGAGTTCAAGGACAAGGTTCTGAGTCACTATAGCCTAAGTCCCAAACGAACTGGGAAACACCTCGATTCTCCTCGGTACGCCTCTGAGGCTCTGACCATGACTGCCCTGACATTGTTCCGTCTATTTTTGCTAATACGCGTACATGAGAACATTGAGAAAGAAGCACGTTATGAAGATAGGATCATCGCTGATTTATTGAGTTCCGAAAGCGACACCTTGGCCAGTCTGCAATGAATTAAGCGCCAAGGTTCAATCAACAGGATGTAAGTGGACCCTGCCAGATCGGGAGCCACTCTCTGGTGGTTCCACATCCCCGTACATCCAACCACCTACACTGTATGAAACAAAAACCTAGGCCCACATAGCAAGAGTGATTAATGTAATGGTCGTTTCAGAACAATATTACATAATTATGATTTTTAACAGAGGAAATGTACTCAGCACAAAATGATGAATGAGTACTCATCATCACAAATTTAAGTTTTAATTACATATATTTATCAGTGTTGATCGGGAACGTCATTGTATGAATCACGTAAGAGCGAATATTTTTTTTTGATGAAAGGTGTTTTTGACCACCTCGGCTCATTGTGGTGGTTGGACAACTCCTCCTAAATCTACTCTCATGTATATCAGACTTCACCAAGAACAATACTCAACATGATAACGGCATACAGTACTGAGACCACACAACTTTAAAATAATTATTTAAAAAATAAATAATTGATGAAAGATTTAGTTAGAATATTTTGAGTTTCTGCCATCCAACATTTTTCAAGAGTACATTTGTTATGAACTTGCAAGAGTTCAAGATTCATATAATTTGTCTTTAGAATCTACTTTCCTACATTCAATTGATTGGCTGCTAACAATCCATATTTTATACGGTGATGATGCACATTTGTTTTGGCTGCTATGGCGTGACTGTGATATTTTGTCAATATTGCTGACTGAATCGTGGCACTGTGGTTTGCGAAGCTGTTCCTTCTCATCATGGGCGTCATGATTTACATGTGCACATCATAACGCACCGTAGCGGACTCCTTCCTCGCCGATGGAAAAAAAATGGCACATCATCCGTTGACGGACCACCACATTGAGTATTTCGTCTACAGATATAAACACTGGATATTACAATCAGCAGTTTTCTCCACAACTGACACCTTGGCAAATGATTCTCTTTATGTTGAGTCGTTGTTTTTCCGTTCCCATAAGTATCGCTATGCATTGTTGTGTCAATCTTGGGGGCGAACATCAAGGAACGAGCTTATAGCGTTACTCTCAAACCAACCACGGCACCTATGCACATATTTTCCCATGATTAGGATATTTTGTCGGAAGTTTGGCAACCTGGTGGAGCTAGTAAACATTCTGACAGTCAGTGCAGAATTTTGTTTCATGTGGTGTAGGGTTGTATTTTTGTAAACCCGAAATATTTTTGGTGGATTGATGGTTGAGCGTGCGAGAGTAAGCGATATGTTTGACGTTTGTGGGGTCGAGTTGCTGAAACGTTCTGTATCGGGATCCAAACAAAATATAATTTATAATTCATTAGTGCGGCGAGCCTGCAAAACAGATATATATCTCTAATGTTTTCCACTAGAGATGGGGCGCATTTGTCTTTCCTAAGATCGTTGGCAAGTTTCAGGATAAGTATCACATAAAGACAAAGTTAAAATTTCAATGTACATGTAGATCAACACAAATGAAGGTTAATAAAGGGCGTCATTTCCTCACGTCCACGAATGAGTTGAGATAAAAAAGGAAATCTCATTCTTGGGTTTTATCATTAGATCAGTTTATCATTATTCAACTGTGACGCACATGTATCGCGTATTTTTCTGCGATTGAAACTAAATGTATATTATGACTGGCTAATGAAGAATACAGAAATTAAACGCCCGAAATCAAGATCAAAGTTAACGTGTACATTCATATTATTGCTTTTATCAAACACTTTACTTTTGAACATATATAATTTTAAGATGTCAAATTCACGATCCATTAAAAAAAGCTATATAACACTGCGAGATAAAGCAGGCGAGATGAATGACAAGTGCTTTCTTCGGGATGTCAAATCTGTTGATGTTAAAACTTAATCAAGCCAGAAATTCTGTCGACGCCTCGCCAGCTCTCCCTGAAACATTTGCTGGTCCCATGGAAGGCTTGCTCCTCTGAGGGCGAGTGATGAGGTCACTGTACCTGACCTCTTTGCTGGGTGATACCAGTGATAGACACTTTAGTATCGGTGCTTTAAAAACCAACATAATTGAGGAATTCTGGCACGTGTATAACGTAAATGAACATTAATTTTGACACTCCCCTTTTTTCCAGGGCATGATCACTATATGCGCACATATCAGTACATGTATTATGTGTTTATCCATTTTACATACCGGTGATAAAAGTGGCACAGTCGGTTTCTGCCTTTCGTTTGGAATATTTGAGAATGTCATTGAGTGAGAAAGAACTGATTCGTGCATGGTCACTAAGTGGTGACCAAGACGGGCTCGCATCTCTGTTTACCAGAGCATCCTTGTGAGGATATACCGGGTTAGCCCCATCGGTTCTATAACATCCAACATATAAAAGGTATTAATAAAAGTGCGCTGGTTCACGTGTAGTTGCAATGTATCAGCGTGCATGCATTAATAAACTTACCAAGTATTTACGAAATAGGACTGGACAGGATTTGAACATCAGAAACCCCTGCTCAAACGCGTATCTACATGTGCTAATACAATGTATGCGTGTAAACGCCTACAATGTGGCCACAGTCAACGCATCATATCAGAGCTGCGGTGAATTATGGACATCGTTTCCATCTAAACACTTGACTGTCAATATGACAGGTGGGGTATTATGACAGTAGCACCCCCACAGGGATGTCGATCGTGCTACCAAAACAAAATATGACAACCTGTTTATATGTGGTTTGGTGGATAGGCACACAACTACATGTATGACCATGTCAGTATTTCTGGCCATCGCATAAGAGCTACCGGGAATGATATCAGTATGTCCAATTGTTTGTATAAATTTTTGCATGATATTGAGTCATATAATCTACTTTAGGCCTACATGCATTTCAAATATCCAATACATACTGTCAGAACCCCATAATGGGTTTCTGATACTGTACAGTATATCCATAATATACTAGTATGTTTGCAATATAGGTTCAAGCATTACGAAGTAAAACAATTTAACTTTAGCATGAGGCTGGGTAGTTGTGTAATAGATAAATAACTCCAACAATTGGTTGTACTGATGTTACAGGATGTGTGAACAACTGAACTTATCGTTCTCTATTTGCACAATTCCCGAGGAACACTTCCCCTGACCTGTACACGGCACGACAAGCAGATTACATGTATATCGTTTACCCGGTTGATTTATCGTAACCTGTGCTAGAACATTAATCACGGAGTAATCGTTGTTTGGGAGTCGATTGTCTAAACACGTCGGCAAAACAACGCTGAGGAGTAAGGAAGAGATATGCTGGGAATAATTGGCCCCCTAGACAACAAGCGTAAATTAATCAGCGATGGAGCGAGATGCTCCCATGCAGTTGTTTCGGGTTTTTTTTTTTCGAAGTGAAAACGTCGTTATTCGTTGAGCCTCATTTAAGTTCGATCCCCACCGGTGTTTGTTGCGAAACGTTGCGCAATCGCTGTTTGATAATCAATAGGTCTTTCAAAACTGAGTATTGAAATCAATAGGCTAAATCGAAGCGAATTGATCGGCATGTGTGTGTGATCTTAGAAATTGGCCCGATAAAACAATTAAAGACATGCACGTGGTTTGGTTTCATCAGCACAAGTTACGTCATGTAATATGCGATCGTTTAACGTGTTATCATCATCTGAGTTAGACTATCAGAGTGTTTGATTAGCAAGGTTGAGATATAGTCAATTACTGGCCGAATGTATCACAAAAAATATTGCCTATCAGAGTGACATAACATGAACTATGGTGCATAATTAATGGGCGTCATTCCATCCCAATTTTATTATTGGTTGAAATAAAAACACTTAAAGTTGGAATCAATTTTAAAATCAGCCAAATTTAGCATTCTTGTTTGTCACGCAAACTTGAAAGTACATCTCGAGATAGTCGGGAATATATAGAAAATATGCACGATTCGACAACAGATACTAAGAAAATTGCTGTTAATCGTGCATGAAAACAGTGGATAGAGAATGATCGGCCTGCCTATATTGCCGGTTGCCACAGTATCTAGACAAATACCAATGACGTCATGAGTATGTGTGTAGAACTCGCCCTCAAGGCGGGCCGCTTTGAGGAAAAAATTGACGCGAGATTGACTGTCCCGAGTTTGAATCTTGATTTGACAACTCAATTTAGGCACGTAATACACATTTCCAGACCCAAATTTTCACGATTTCTCATTCTATAGTCAAAACAAAGCTACTGCAGAATAAATACATTTTGTCAATTCTAAAAGTGAGTATAGCTTCAATTATAGTTTCACCTACATATATACATGTATATTTGTCGCCTTCTGACTTTGATAACAACGAAATTATTTTTGTGGCTTTGAGAATAACATCTCTCTGCATTATCGTAGGTCTACATAATTTCCCAGGCAGATTCTCGCGATACATGTAAATGTAAAGGAAATGGAGTAGGTCCTCTTTGTTGTTGAAAAGTCACACTGACTATGGAAATTGAAAATATTCTGCATTCCTCTGATCTACCTATGAGTGGTGATTGTAAAGCATAAAATACTTTATAATGTGTTTACGTTTGTCATTAGCATGTTCACGTTAATTTCTCTACGGTCCAATCGCGGGATCCCTAGTGCCCAGCAATTGCCCACTTCAAGGATACCCTAATGTGTTGATAATATGGCCATTAGCCATGCAGTCGAATACAATACATGCCTTATTCGCATCAATATATCGCTATGTATCGTAAAATCCACACATGACCTTTTATGCTGTACCATCTCCACACATTGATACCAACAGAGACCGAACAATGTATACATGTACGCTGGGAATTGGGATCGCTTCAGGATCCCAGACGATTGGAGCCATCCCCCGCGCTGTTCGCCCTTCCCTTCCGGATCGATTGCACTGTTGCCATTGCTGATAGCTCTCACGCGATCCAGACGGAAAGCGGAGACGTACATGTATTCCAGGGGCACTAAAGGCACTATAACATACCGAGTGCAGGGATTATGTGGTATGCATCGCAAACAGGACGGTGCATTAGAGTAATCCACGAGGATTAAAGTTTAGATTTACAGCACCAGTTGGAGGCGAGGCAATATATCCAATGTTTGGTATGTCCAATCTGAATCGGGTTGCCCGTGCAGGATAAAATTGAAGAATTATATCGACGCCCGCTGACTATCCAGTCGAGTTCACTGGAATTCAGCGGGGCGCCATTGCGTGGCTAGGGGTGGAGGAGAGGGAGGGGATACTTTGTGTTCGTCCAGGGATACGTCAACTGTTTATGTCTGTGGCTAAACAAAGATTTTAGATTTGAGCTATTTCCCCCAAAGTAGGCCTACACTTGTAACTCTGTGCACACTCTGCGTCCGATCTCTTTTGATTGCTGAGCTCATTCTATCTTACGTATCTATAGCTTTTATTGCCTTATATCATCGGGAGGCCCGATTTGTGCACTTTATGCACAAAGAAAACGTCTGGGCACAGGCGGGCCTTTTAGGTAGCATGCAATTTAGTTAAAGACTGCCAGGTTGGGGAAAAATATCAATTAAAGCAAATCAAAGAACTTGTTTCTTCCCTGTCCGGGGGTGTCAGTTTTTTTCGCCGACCATACATGTACTGGCAAATTTCTGGCAAACTACAGGATAGGTCATATTAATTCGGGAAAAAGAACCATGACCCGTGTGTTTAAAGTCTGGATTGCGCCTTTGCCTCCAGAGTCGAGTCCCCTAGCAAGCGGTCCGGTAGTTTTATCCCTGCCTTACACAGTACGGGGTCAGAATCCATTTTTGTCGAAATTCCCCCCTCAATCCCTCATGAAAACAAGGATCTCCGTTGGGGGCCGCGACAGATGAAATATTACACAAAACGCCCGCGTGCTTTCGCCAATGGCATGAACACCTGGAAAAGTTAATCTCGTTGGCGAAATTCACCGCAGGTTACGAAACAGCGGCTTCGATCGGTACCTTTACTTGAGGAATCTGCGATTATTGCGCCTCTTCACGAACTATTAGCATCTACTAGTAATCCGGCAGATTAGGCCACTGCGGATAGAGGAAGATTATCCATGGCCATTATCCATGGCCAGGCGGAAGTACATTTACACATAGAGATGACGTTCTGGCCCATAATAATGACATTTAACCCGCGTACTATATAGCCCACGTACCCATGCAACTGCTGCTAAAAGGTCTGTGAATCCGTAACTCGTGTTTTATATTAAGCCTTGACCGCTGCGACTGCATGTCTATCGCGCTGATAAATGTACGAGGTATATACCCAAGTTTGCCCTAGAGTGCCATGGATCAAAGGGACCGACCGACGGACACGCGATATATAAGCGCGGCAGTTCATGGGATCAACTGAGTCAGTCGGTGTACTGTACTGTACGACGCAGGGGACCTAACGTCAGTGCGCGCTCTCTCGTTCGCTCGATGAACGCGCGCCCCAGGATCAAGCGATCAAGCCCGGAGTTCATCGAGTCTGGATCGCAGTAATCTGATTGGTTCGCTCGCGTGCGGACGAACGGACGGACGGACGCATGTGCATTATTAGAGGAAAGGGACACGGGTTCGAATGTGGCAGGTGCATTCGGGATCAGAAGTCACAGGACAAAGTCAAGAGGGATGGAGATCGATGGTTTGCTGAATGCACGGATCTATTATGTGGAAATTGACTGATTTCGCATGGATACGTTTCTCAGGTGAAATTCGTTGCGGAGATGGAAACGATTTCGTGATTTTGTCCCTCATGATTATCGATTACGAAATGACTGGATCCTTTCAAAACCATTGTCGTCTATCAAAAGGAGTGCATAATTCTTTAGACAATGAAATACCAGTGGATACATTTCACAAGGACTCGATAGCAAATTTAACGGGCATGTCGTTTAGAAACAAGGCTGCAGTAATTGTGAGAAGTTCCCAGTAAATTTTAGCAGTAGCGATTGTTCCAAGCTTGTGATAACGATAAAACCACAGACAGGTCAAGATGTCTTCCAAGACTACAAAAATAGGTAAGAGTACCATGTCTCTGTGTACTTGAGTAAACTAAATGCTCCGTGTGTCGGAGCCCGGTGACTGACAAAAACTCATTCTGTAACCGGATCCTTGTTATGATAGCTATGGATATGGGGTATTATTTAGACGGGGACGACGCGTCTTGTCTCACGGTGGCTTATCGTTATGTAAACTTGGCGCGATGTACAAACGTAAACAGGAGCGCGGTGTGCTGACAGCGGCCACGGGTGGGACACTGGCGACTTCTGTGGCTTTTGTTGACATAACATGGCTGCATCGTGATGACGCGTTGAAGAAGTGTTCGTGAACATCGCCTCATCTTCCCATCTTCGCTCTCTCTCTTTCTTTGCCTTTCAGTTGCATGAGTGCCAGACCTGCCGATTTTTTTCTCTTCACGTTTAGCGGATTTGGACGAAGTTGGCTGATCTGCCAACGCATGTGACTATGTATGCGTGTCTTGTAATGTCTGAAGTCTTGGTATCGCAGGGTGAGGAGTTTTTTTTTGCCGACTACAGACAGACACGATAATGATAATGCGTTTGTGTTCGTTAATGTTCAGTGATGTTGCTTCTTCTTGAGTTTTTTTTTTCTCAACGTCAGATATTTGGTGTATACAGTTTAGAGTTACACGGGAAGGAATGCTTTGTTCCTTCGAGCCATTTGTTAGCATTGCAGGACTGCCAGATGTAAACCAACTTTTAACGAGGGTTTTAATTTTTGCTTTTAAATTCGTCTGTTAATCACGGTCTATATTAATGGTCTTTATTTTAAAAATAGACATCCCACCTGCTGGAAAATATACTTCACAACTGAACAAGAGACACGTACGTACATGTGATATCTGATACCTGGACAGTACCGAATAGGCCTGACGTGTGCCTGACCGTGCCTGACCGTGACGTGTACCTCACACGTTGATTCTTATTTAAATTTGGAGTTTTGAACGATTGGTCTAAAAATATTATTGGGCTATGTCGATTCTACATGTATTTGTACGTTGAGTTGCATTGATAAGTGCACACTGACAAATATGAGTAATTTATTCAAAGAAATGTTCACGAGGAATGACATATGTTCAATATATTTTTTTTTTTATCTGAATCACATTTTTCCAACATATTGCTAACTCTACCTCATATTTTCATACAAAACATTTCAGGCAGACAGCAAACACTATATCTACCTTATAATACAGATCTAAACAGATATCTGGTTGCCTTTTTATGCGATAAATATGATAAACACACATTTCCCAGTCCAGATTTTGCAGTCGGTCATAAACCGATTTGCAGACCACGTGTTCGCCATACCCGCGATGCCTTGCGCGTAGCAACAGTTTCACACTGGCACGATTGTGAAATGCGGCTTGCGAAAACATGTGCAGATTTTATGTCGTTCTCCGCCCATAGAATCCATTTCTGGCTGTTGTTTTTACGTCACCTGTGCCACTTTATAACCACGAATGATCCCGATGCATCTCATGAAAAACAACTGTGCATTGATATTGGGAGTATAGATAGCTGCCATCACTTACAATAACTATCTATGAGTAGTATTCCGTATACATTTAATGTAATATTATACTGTACCCACTGACATTCCATACATATAAAGCTATATCTGCCAGTATAAAATTATGGTACACTATAATGAAAGTGCAGAACCTAAAGAAACCAGCGATGATCAATTCCACATTTGCGTGAAAATAATTGCGTGCATGTTTGTTTTCAGAGTAAACAGTATCATCCATTTTCAATTCCATGCTCGTGCAGTGTGTTTGGTAATGTGTTGTTGATTGGCCAGCTATCAGTTTATAATGTACATATACTCATCACTACGTAAAGTGTTGAATCTGGCTTACCAAAGTGTAGATATCTATCAACTGACCATGTGTCGACAACATAGAACAGAGTCGACCACGTAATGTTCTGCAACGCTCAAAGCGCTACCGTTCACAGTACGCAGTAGACGTACAGTACTCGGCTCGAGCCGCGTGTATCACTAGAGTAAAACAACATTCGCGTCTTTGATGTGTTGGTCCAGACACATCTCTGGAGACGTTCTGTTGTCACTGATCCGGATTGGGCACCTGGATCACAAACAGTACGTTTGTTTGTCCTAGAGCTAGTCATTGTTTAGTCACAGTGACTGGGCGAAGCGCAGTGCAGCATAAGATGGGTCAGTTACAGTACTTAGGTCTTATCCGGATTATGCTCGGGACTTCTGTGTCTATCTGCATCAGTGGATTTGCTTTCTGTTGTGTGTATGTTGTGGATTAATGCAGGCTTCAGGAGGGATTTGTGGTTGCTTTTGCGTTCTCTTGCGGAACACAACACATATACAAATGGTAGAGGGGGAGAGATAGATACAAGATGAGATATTGATGTGCATGGTCGTTTTGCTGGGCAGTTCGGGGGTCAGACGGCTGCAGATGATTTCGCCAGAACTGCCCAGTGATGACTGAACAACCTAAACGCGAAACACATGGGTCAGTCAGAAAGTAGATTTTAACTAAACATCGCCGAATATTTGACATTCATCGAGGATCATTTGTCCGAAAAACATTTTCCTTGGTAATGACTCAATATCCCTCTTCCCACCTCCAACGGGCGTCGGAAACCACGAGAAGAGGTTCCATCATGCAAAGCATTCCCGCCCCTACGTCCAACTCCACCGTGGGCTATTACTCAGGGTGCCTCTCTGGGAGCAGGGGGTAGGGGAGGTGGAATATAGGATAAATATCCAAGGGAATATACACATCAGAACAGTCAGGTATACAACATATCATGGTTGTCATGGAGACTGATGACTTGAGAAATGACCCAGTTGCTGAGTCAGAATTGTTTGTTGAGATCCCTCGAAACCTGCAGATTCATGCACCGAAGAAACTAGGGCCTATTGATCAGTTTATGTACATTGTACAATATCATATTTACTCCTATGATATCTGATATACATGTATCGACGATGATAAATCATATACATTTATGAAATCGCAAGATCGAATTTACTCATTCACTTGCATAAATAATAAAAAAGGATTAAATAAAACCAGAGAGTTTAGTTTGAAACTACTCATGATCCGCTAAAATCCACATATTCCTAGAAATTGACGAAAGTTGACGAAATTCTAAACTCGAGATTATCCAGGAAAACTTCCTGAAATTTCCAAGATCCTTGAACGCGCGCATATCACGTTACAGTAGGTGTACGTCGGTAGGCAGAAAATGTTTAATATAGGCAAATAAATAGAGACGGGCCGTAGTTTATCGCCGTGTTTTTCCAGGGAGCCGACCCATGTCCCAAACGTAAACAGTCAACTCTGGAAGCCGACGTGTACGCAGAACCAGGACCCCGCTCGGCCGGGAGAAAAATAAACCTTTGCGTTACGGCCACTGACGAAGACCAAATAGAAGAAGTTGCAAGTCGAAGGAGTTGCAGAACGTGATAATCGTATATATATTCTCTACAAGAATCAGAAGTTGTACAATACCAAATGATATAAAATTATGGAAGTATACATTTCAGTGCAGAACATTGAAATATACGTGTACTGTCACAGCGAACTCACGAGACTCTCCAATCAAATTTCATTTTTAATGTGTTACCTACATGCATGCATGTAGACAATAATGAAATTGCGACTGGTGCAGAGTCTCACGTCGACTTGTAGTCAGAATATACAGTCCATCGCAGAAAACAAACAAGTCAAAATGCTAAATTGTTCTCTTCCATGTAAACAGGTAAAGGAGCGGGCTGCCTGGTCAAAAGTGGGCCTATATATTTCCGAAATAGAAAGAATTAGTCACAGCCATGAAAAATGCACTTACCACTGCTTAACCACAGATTTACTATAAATTCACCTCTTTGACCCATGTCAAACGTATCAATCAGTACACAGCTGTGCACGATAAATGACCTTTAATTGGTCTGTACTGACAGTGCAAGTAAATTCTTTGTCACTTTGTAATTTTCAAACGTAAACTTTTCCCCAGAAAAAGATAATGGATTCGCTCTGTAAATTGTCACTTTGTAAATGTTTGTTCAAGTTTAACACAACAGATCTAGCTTACATTCTTGCTTAACATAAAAATTACACCTAAACAGAAGGTCGGATTTTATGTGTATTTTCCAAACTTACTATATACTGGTCGTGGCCTTCAAATTAGAAGTTCATTGTCCGTAAATAACAACTCTGTTTACGCTTGTGGAAATTGTAGTACATGTAGATAAAAATATATACCAATTTAAGCAGTAATGTGTCAAATAATGTACCTGGTGAATACACAGTAGGAGTTTCGGATGTATGTTTACCAGATACCTGCTCACGTCATTATCTTCATATATAGTTCATGAACAAATCAATTAATTAGGGTTTATCAAAAACTGTCAAAAAGATACACGAGTTTGTTTGACGATTATATATTATATAGCAACACGAACTTCATTCATTCAAAACATCATACGCATAATAAGCATGTAGGATTTTACATGTAGACTTACATATTAACGCATCGTTGAAAATGTAATGAAAGAAACAAAACTTGCACAATGAAACCCACATTGTATTGCGTCTATAAACTAACGAAGTTTTTACTCGTTTCTCGCGTTCTCTTTTGTTAGACACGCGCTAAACCAGAAACAGTTCTGCCAATTGATTCGTTGATCGCCTAGTACAAGTCTAGCTTCCTGTTTCTGATTTTCCGTACTCCGCCTGTGAAGAGTTCGGACGAGTGATGGCCGATGTTGTGACAGGCCAGTGCCTTTATCTCGTACGCCGATTCCCTGTGCCTTACTGCTTCGATACAAACGCGAAAACGAGCCAGGTGCATTACTAATGAGCACTATTAAATGATCCCTCACCGACTTTCGGGATAAAGATAAGGCCAAATCCAGACGGAATTGGGAGAGGGATCCGGATTTGAGTGGGCACGCGACTATAATAAGTGTATAGTCTATCCATCCGTAGTGTAGTCTGTTGGGAGAATGTAGCGAAGAGTTGGGTTGTTTGCAGACGATAACTTGGCCCGTATAGGTGATAATTTTGTTGATCTCGAAAACAAATTAAGCGGAAGAAGTCGACAGAGTGAGAACTCTTTGTTGTTCTTTTCAAACAGGTTCATCTTCACGTCGTGTTTCCATTGCACGTTTTTGCCCTCTCTCGCAGTTTTTGAAGTAATATCTTTCGCTCACACTCCTCCTCTCAAGTTCTCACGAGAATTCTGGGCTGATTTGATGATGTTACGTGTATTATCTAATCGGACAGCAAAGTTTTCTCTCCACCAAATCTCCAACAACAGCCCCCAAAGGAAACATTCTGCCTCCATCGACATCGTGATATTGTTGATCTTTTCAAGAAACCTTTCTTACTAATATGATTGCATAAAACATGATCTCTAAAATGGATTCACTAAATTAATTGTAAATCTAACACATTAGAAAAATAGGACTACATGTATATATTTGAATGCAAACCATCTTCACCACATTTTTAGGGAGGTCTACATTTTACTTATATCTTTACCCTTCCAGATTATATCCTGACTATTGTAACCATTTCTATGTATCAATGCCCCTCGATTACAATGTACTATTCTCCACCCCTCCCCCTCTGCAAGCAGGCGGCAATGAGATATGCCCGGGGTACATGGACGAGAACGGTATCTGGAACACGGGGTTCTACTGTCCCCGCTGGGGCGGCCCGGACCAGCAGTACTGCTGTGGGGACGCCGTGCGCAGGTACTGCTGTCCCAAACCCAAGACCACCGAGCCCCCAGAGGTCGTCTCATAGTGAGTATTAATGTGTTGTCCGGTATTACACGATAGCCCAAAATACTAAAGACCATTAATGTATTCGGGTATGGTATGGCTTTTACATATTCTGACCATGGTAACTTATCTATTGTCCCATTATAATATAAAATGTACATGCATTAATACATAATTCGCCTCCAAACTTGCTTTTCAAAAGTTGTGGGTGTCTCATGCTTAGATGAATATGCAATGTTTCATATGAAAAATATAGCCAATTATAACTTCAAATAAGAAATTATACACATCCCTGATAACTTCTATCTACACATCGAATACATAGCAATATGTGGGTCAGAAACATTCAAGTTTTCACCAGTCGCATAACACTGGATAATAAACGCTAAATAATCTTTGATGTCAAAGCTTTCTGAAATCCTGTGTGTTTTCAGTAGGAAGTGGTTCAAGTTGAACTCAATGATTGTTTAACCTCAAGCAGAAAACTAAATATTTTCGATAGCACCTCTGTACTACGTGTATAAATTATATAATAGACTCCCTTTAATCACTGAAGGGCAACTGTTGTTTTGATACAGTATACATATGAAAACATATGATTATTGTATATAATTATAATAATAATGCCCCAAAACTCGTACAATAATGTGTTTACAACAATATCAGTTTAAGATCATCTGGCTACACGTAGCTACTGTTTACGTAAACGCTCTCTGTTCTCTTCCGTCGCAGTTTGATGCCCAATTCGATACCACGACTGCCCCTTGTGGAATGTGTAAAAGTTTTAGCTGTTTGTTTGTTCCCGTTCTCAAGTTGTGCATACAATCCTTAAATATAGAGTCAGAGAGTGGCACTGATTGGACGCGGGGAGGGGGGGAGGGGTGTATGTGTATGTCAAAATGGACACTCATACTCTAATAGGGGAGGGGGTCCTCCTTAGACCCTAAACCCAAGTAAATTTCTATTGAAATTTCATCCTAAACTTGGGCAGTTGGCCTGTTGTGAAGTGGAATAAGATACGATGATATCAACGGGCTACCCGATATCCAAACATGATATCCCTTTTTGCGTTTTGTTTATAAGAGATCGTCCTTTGGAGATAACGCGTTTTACGTCGGTCACGTCGTACGTAGTGCGTATGCGATAAGCACATCGAGAGGCAGGATTTCAAATGGTCGTATTCGATTCTCTCCTGCGGGAGACATAAATAAATGTTATTTCTTTCGGTGAACATATAATCCTTGTGGGGTGTGAACAGACAGGTCTGATAAATGTATTAGGAGTATACCGGCAGGCCTACATAGATATTACGGGAACACTTTATAGACCATACATCATAAGATCCAACAAAAGTCATTATCGTGTATATTCGCGAAAATACCCGAATATAATTGTACTGTATGGGTATGATAATTGATATTTGATTTTTTTCATTCACAACAATTAGTAATCATTTATTAGCTTGTTATTTGTTCTTAAAACCTCACATACACATACATGTATTTATTTGTTGCAGCATTCCCATCGTGATTGGCATTTCTGTGACACTGGTCGTATTAGCTGCGGTCCTGTTCGTCACGTGTTGTTTCTGTCCCTGTTGTCCCGGATATAAGAAGCGACAGAAACGATTGCAAAAAGCCCAGCAGGAACTGCAACTACAACAACAGCAGCAACAGTCCCACGACCTGCCAGATGTGGCGGTGCAAGGTGAGATTCAGAATTTATTTTTAAAATGAAAAAAAAACGTAAGAAAACTCACACAATTTTCGCCCCCATAAATCACAATTCACGGACGCGTTTAAATGTGAAACAAATGGCAGGAAATGATGAATTAAATAGCCACCGTACGCGCCTCCGGTTTCAATTATTGTCAATTTGTGTCAGGCAGTGAATTCAATTATTTTGTCAACCGACCGCAGGGCAACCCGTTGCCATAGATACTATAGTATAAGCAACACACGTGTACTAACAGGCCTACATCGGAAACTGTGGGTTTCTGCCTATACATGTATGGACAGTTTATCCATACGCTTCAAAAACTGAACTCGTGGTTCACCCTGTAAAAATCAAAGCTCTACACTAATTGATCTAAATTGCTTGTGTTGAGAAACGGTTTGTAGAGAGTAGCTTCCGTGGAATTCTGCATGTGAAAGGAAACGCTCGTGTCTGGTGGGACCCTGGGGGACATTGGTTTTTGTATACAGCCTGGAAATGTCTGGGCGAGGTTTGTGTACAAATTTTGCGGAAGCTGCCACACTCTCGGTGCTGTGTTTTCATGATAAGAAAGTTTGGATGGCCATGTAACCTTTCACTCTGCACAGTGGAAAGTGTGAAAAAATCTCGTGGTAGAAAATGTTTTTTCTTGAAGTCATGCTGCTCAAAGGGACTGGTTTTTCCCAACTTCTGAAAAAACTTCCGATCCTTCATTGGATCTCTTTCTCGGCGAAAAGTGTTATTTTATGGACGTATCAAAGCTCATGTGCCAGAGAATGCAGGTTCTTATAAAATGCATCTGTTTACACATTTTGTATGTTATTTCTGTCTAATCAAAGATAATGGTTCATTTATATATCAGTAGGCTACTGATAGTACATGCAATAACATACATGTTTTATATGTTTAAAGGGCTAGTGATAGATACATGTAGCCCCTATACATGTAGGCAGAAACCCATAAGAGAGATTAAATGTAGGCTACACTTTTTGTATATTGATGCCCACTGTCAAGATGTTAAATCACATTTATACATCTGTTTGGGTCATTTTGGTTTTTTCTATCAATAGCAAAGCTAAATCTTCCTGAACGAAATCTGACAAAGCTTTCACGGTGTACGTTCAACACGTGCCCTGCATGATCGCGCTTGTAATATTACGCGCGCGTTTGCGCCTGAAACGTACGTTGCGTCACCTTTTAATGGGCGTGCGCGTATTGTGTTTGGCCCATGACGCAATAAGGCATTAGCACGCATCAACATATCGCATTCCCAGCTGGCCGACTGCAATTATTTTGATACCCCATTTGAGATCTCCACGCAGATGCGAATTTGAGTAAAATTAAAACAAACTTTCGCGTGACTGACGCGCCGCACGAGCCTTTCGATCGTTCATTCCTCTAGATACATTTTGTTCACTCACACGCTATTGTTTCCCTTGCAGCTAAACCTGCCCACACGCATTGTCAGCTCAACGTGTGAAGTATCGTTCACCCCAGAAAACTCCCTTAATAAGTTTACACGCTTCTCCAAAATAGCAGATGTGATTGAATGTTCTGCTGCATTTAATACCAGATTGATGCGTTTATCCAACGCGTTAAACAGGGTTACATCGTATAATAGATTTCCAGGCATTAATAACGTCTAGGTATCTTTTAGAAAAATTAGGAATCTTACACTTTCGCCAGCGTAATGGATGGATGTACGTACGGTTCATCAATCTACGTGCGTATTGATTACCCACCGTGGTCCTGGATATATCGTTTTCCACGATTTAAATGATGATGCTTTTGTGTGGAAATATCTTAGTGTAAAATTTTGCTATAGTCGAGGGTGATTCGTTATTATCAATCTTCTTCGACGACAGGAAAGAAGCTGAAAGTATTTCCAAGAAAACTCGAGAGTATGTGGTCGTTGCTAAGAGCAAATGCATGGGCAATAGTAGTGTTTTAATGGCGTGCATGTCTGGAATCACAGTGATATATCAGTCACGTACAATAACGAAACACACCAGACAAAACAGAACCGATGGGAAAGAAGAAATAGCAAACCCATCAGGATTCAAGGGCCAAGACATATCAGTTCAAATTTTGTTGAGATTATAAATTTATATGTCGCATTAAATAATACTATCGTTCAGCATATTTGAAAGCAAATGTTTATTATTACCGAGAAAATTTATAGTGTAACTCAATTGATATGACAGAGGGTGTTTAAAAAGCTGTTACATGGTATGTGTGTTTTTGGATAAACGTGTGTAAACGAATACATGTACCCTACAGTTAACTGGTTCTTGTATTAATACGTTACACTACATTGTATGTCAAATCAAATTCGTGCTGACTGGCAACATTGACAAAACTCGTTTGGGGGAATAATAACATTTGATCAAGATCACTGTCAGCATTCACAAAATTTATAGGCCTATGTACATGTACCTTATATGTGAGTATATCCGTAGAGGAAGAAATTAACGGATATGATCAGAGCAAAATTTCAATTTCAAACTCATAACCAAAGCTCTCAATCGATTATCATCAACTTTTAACAGCACACATAAAGAGACGCCACTCTCCAATGGTCATTATTTACCCCATCCTCTCCCCGCAGCGAGCGGTCACGGTGGCGTTGACAGGGACCCGTCCCCCGGTCCCGGTGGCCCCGGTCAGTACTCGCCTCCCTCACGACCCTCGTGCTCGGTGGCCCACGCCACTCACGCCGAAGTGCTGCACTGTGGATGCCAATGGTCACCCGCCCTCTCCCGCTCGCCCATGTCCGACCTGGACTCCATCATGAAACAGCTCTACGGCGACTCCAACGCCAGCTGGAACGGTGAGTTTGGGTCGGAAGCGTCTCAAATGGCTAATTTCAGAAATTTGGTGGTGTAATTAAGGTAACGTGAATTCTAGATTTCAATGAAGATTTGGGTTTAGATTCTGTCATATAAAGTCTTGACTTACACACAAAAATTGAAGCATGACATTCACTGCTCGCATGCACGTGTACATTGTAGGCATGAACATGAAGCATTATGTAATGAAGCATTACTAGATTCGACTGATAAAATGTCTCTGACTTCCTTCCCATGTGCACAGAACTGGAGCCGCTGAAGGAGTACCCGGCCGACAAGCCTCCGCCTTACACGGAACACGACATGCACCGACTGGGCCTCAAGGCCGCCGGGGCCCAGCAGCATCAGGAGCTGCTCCAAGGCAGCCACGCGGGCCACGGTGGTCATACGGACAGCGAGACCGAGACTAAGACCCTTGGCAGACGCTTCAAGGAGCGTAAGGAACAGGCAGCCGCGGAACATAAGGTCACCAGGTATGCCATGAGATATCTTGTTTCTCTTCATCTTATACATGTCTTGAGTGTGGGGGTAATTTCTTCATCATGTCTTGAAGTACTGGTATCAGATTTGTGTTCGCAAAAATTGCCATCGTAATACAAACGTAGAGGTGACTTCAATGACGTATCCGACATTCTGTATTCAGGGCGATATCGGACCCAAGTCAGCTGTGCATGAAGTCCTTTCGACCAGTGATGATGCGGCCAGGTCACCGCCTCGACTCAGACACGAAGCGCGACAGCGGGGTCTTAGTAGAGGAAGGCGAGAGCATGTTGGAGTCAGAGCAACCTCCCTTCGTACTGCAGGGTGTACCAGCGCTCAGGAGACACCCTGTAATGCCGCGGCCGGGCATGGTGCGGTACAACAGTCGGGGCAGCTTGGAAGTGGACCCGATGGACGTTAAAGCGTCAGTGCACGCATCACACCAGGAATATGAACACCAGGATATGTGCTCGTAGCTGGCGGTGCCGAGATGACTTGAACCAAGCATTTGACTCCGTTGTTCACGCGGCTTGCCATGTTGTGTATAGCGCACCACTCAAGCTGTCCAATATCAGAATTCAGGACATTATTACTGTAAAGGTATCGGGAAAAATCTATGCAATTGGCTGGAGACAACAAAGAAAAACCGCGGTGCCAAAGACGTACACATTATGCATTTATATTTATATGTAGTTTGCTGCCGTAACTTTATCTGTGATAAACATTGCCTGGAGTTGGTTGACTGCCATCGAAGAACTTCACAAACTTGATGTCAGCCACGAAGCCTGGTTGTCTCCGTTAGACGGTACATGTAGTTAGTCTATGTGTTTGTGTAACGTCTCCGATTCGCCATCGCATGGTGAAACGGTCATCGAATATATCCCACATATCACATAACTAAGTGTTTATGGCCTTGCTTGGATGGAACCGTCGAAAATTTCGGAGCTAATGGATCTGGAAGAGTTGCGAATGATTCTGGAAGAGCCCCCATAGTTGTTGTCTGGATGAGTAATCATCGGTCGTTCCACTGTGTCGCCTGAGTTTTTCTTCATTGTTGATACACGAGGTGAGTCATTGGAGTTGAACATAATGGTAGAAAAAACAAAGAAAAAACCCAATCTTTGCATGTACATGTACAATAACTAGCATGACGTTTTGCACGAAAAGACTACATACTGTATGCAATGAAAGAATTTAATTTTAACGTCTTTCTTCTCGGTGTGCTGAATGACATTTCCACATCATAATCGCTGTTGATAGCATGATTGATTTGTACAGAATCACTCCAGGGTATGGATAGTCAAATTTTGCACGTCAAAATCACAATTTTCTCAATATTACAAAATAATCCATTAGCTGTTCTGCACATATTTTCACGAAATAATGCACGTGTTTCATGTGGTATCAATATGGACAATATTCTTCACACCAACACCTGCCAAAAATATGACGTTTATTTACTACAGCACTCGTGCAACGCCCCGCGCACCCCAGGCCTTGTGACGTGCAGGTGTGACAGATCTCCTTGGGCGAAGCCTCCCTCCCCCCATTCTCCCGAAAACTTCGATTCCCCTCTCTGCCACGATGTTTGTCCAAGGTGCGGTCTGATTGACCGCCGTGGAGCAAGACATAGCTATCGGGTTGTCCAGCGTGATATGCAACTCGCGCTGCGTTTATTCACGTGGTTCCACTTTCGCCTGCGCGCATGCGACACCACGATTTGTTTTGCTAAGTTCTTCCGGCTCACGCGTGTGCTTCCCAAAACACGTGGCATATCCTGAATCAGTGGCTGACACGCTCCACTTGTTGTTGCTGTACTTCCGTTGATCCAGACGGGCCAATCAAGTCATCGATCACCTCCGATCGGGAGTCGCTTCCGACGTCCGGATAAACTTCGTCTGGAGAATCGTAACCGATCCAGATGGCGGCAATAGGGCTAATGCCAAGGTATCAAGTGGCGACCATGTGTATTGTTGCTTTTCCCCCATGTTTTTGTAAGGATTGCTGGTGGGTCCCAGGTTGGGCAATGGTTCCATGCAGATTGCATGGTGAGCTGTTGTACTCTTAGCAGCTTTGATTTGGCATCTTTCGACGGGGCAGTTCATTATGCCTGGTCATATGATAAATTACCGAAACGGCGAGGCGTGAATCTAGGCCGGAGTTGTTCAATAGCTATAGCTTTTACATCAGATTGGTTTGGGTCGACAGTTTGTTCCCTTCCATGCAGCAATAGGAACGGGTACATGTATATCTACTGCATGTACTGTAGGTCTGAGGTGAAATCTATCAGTCTCAGCTTGTTCAGTAAATGCATTATCCAAAAAATCATTATCATTCAACAAAGTTCATAATAGTATCGCTACGAAGAATCCCGATAACACTGCTTGACATTTTAGCTGCCCATGTACATGTAGGGGAGAGGTACAGTATATACGTACATGTTTACATGCATTAGTAGTCATCGATGAATTGACAGCCGTACATGTACATGTAGGAAATTATTCATTATCTAATCGTGCACAATAAAGACCCCGACATACAGGCGCACCTAGTGTTGACTTTTGTGCCACTTTGAGGTGATAAAAACCTTCGAGGTCGGTGCTGATCAAGTCTGTTCTCTGACCCATGCAACCAGCCAACAGTGGGAACTCAGGAATAATATTTGTTAGCCGCCATATCTCATAAGCGGTGCCAACGAACTGCGATCTAAATAGATTAACCTTTGTCGGGAAAACTCAAAGTACACACGCTGACGTATCGAATGCGTTTGCCACATACTCTTTGGCAATTATGGATAATATTTCATAATATACGCATTGACCTTGGGATTTTTCAAAATATGGTATTCGCTCCAGGCTTATTACACATATCAAGTGAAAACATTCGGGGCGATATGTGGGAATAGCCACTGGGCAGTTCTGGGCAGCCACGTCTAAGGAAGATGTAATCTCTGCACATAGCATTATAGAGGTAGAGTTCATCTGGCAACTCTGAGAAGTTGTTCCATCCTCTCCCGAATTTCTGTGGCCTATGGAGTATAATTGTTTGACTGGCGGACGGTATCGGCAAAGTTCATGTGAGGCCACGAGAAGTTCCCGATTGTATCGAGGTGCAATGGGAAAGCGAAGCGACTAATAAATGCCACGAAAACAAACCGTTGCCTAAACGGTCCGGGAACGGCCGATTTCAGGTCGGATATTTCTCCTGGCTAGGTGTATTGTTTTCAAAATAGTTATACAGAGTGTGGCCTCGTTGGCGAAGAATGTTGTGCGAACATTGCTATTTCCTGGCCCGCTTTCGGCACCCATTGTTACCCCATTCAAATCACGTGGTGTACCTTGTAACATTGCATCATATTTCATTTAGTTCAGTTATGTAGGGGCTCAGGCTACATGCCATCCTTACACTGAAACAATGAAACACGTGACAGTACATACATGACATGTACATGTACACGTATATGTATGTGAGTTATAGCAATCGTACACGTACAAATAATGCGATGAATTATGGCCCCATTTCACAACGTAACATGACGCTGTACTATCGTGCTTTTATATAAAGCACTAGCGTCCAGTGTACACTCCGGTAGATATGGATATGATAAACTGCGAGGCACGCCGCTGGTTCCAATGAAAGCCCAAACACGAAATGGGAATATGTGAAATTGTTGCGTGAGGATCATGTTCCGCCACACCTGTATTACGGCACCCGACCGGGTTCTTTACGGCTGCATCCGGGCAACCGCTTCTCCTGACGTTGATTAGTGCCTCCGCCAGGGGTCTCTGACTCTGACACATGCCACCATCCCATAATATCATAGAGTCCGTGCAATATCCCACCCTCGGGGAGTGCAATATCACGCAGGTGGCAAAGAAATTTGTGCGCCATCAAATGAATACGATATGAATATCAGAATGCTCCGCTGATGCCACAGAAGGGGTTAATGCAAGCAGTTTTGGGATGTTTGAGCCTGGGGGTTGTGAAGGGGTGGGTAAGGGGTGGGGGTTATGGGATATACCGGTGTGGTCTAATGGGTAGAAACATAAACTCGTAGGAACACTGGCGTCGGCTCCAATCGCAGACACCCACGATGGAATTCTGGAGGGCAATTTTTTTTATCTACCAAGGTGTGCATGTACATGTATTTTTCTTTTTCATGTCCCTGCGAATTATGCAATGTATCTTTTGATTTCCCGTCTAAATTAATGATATATGCCACATGGTAATGGTTTTGATTCATTGGTGTACTAGAGACGTTTCCTCACCTTTGGCATTTCATATATGAGTCAGAATCACATGTGGAGTTCTTTTCAGCACTACAACTTATAGGTTGGACAGTTATTCACTTGTAATTCCAGGTAAATGAACGTTGAAATTAGGAATGACATTTACTGCCAAGAAATTCACCTGTTTTGGTAAAGTTATGTGCAGTTCAAGTGCCGTTTCCTAGAACGAGTGACCAACTACAGCACTGGCACCAGATAGAAAAAGCAAACACAAATTCCAGGTTTTATTGTGTGGAAACTATTCCGGTGCTGCCCTACCATGCTAGTGTCAAATTTCGAGAGATTCTGGTACCTGGGACCCCTCGGAGTGCACCTAAATATTGATGTTTGCTCTGGCAACAAACATGGACGTCCAGTCGGGATCCTGGCATGTTGGTGGAGCCCCCTTTTGACCAGTGTCCAGTACCAGGGGGGGGGGGTCTACTGGTGAGGGAAGACCACTTGGCTAGAAATGAAATCTTTGGAACTCTTTCTCCCAACTCTAATACCTTACGACGGTAGAGAGTAAACTGCTAAATAAATTCCGAATTACTGCAGAGAAAATTAATGCACAAAATATATCCGTGTCCGGTTTCGTCCCAGATCAACTGAAAATAGATTTGCTTGTTTTTATTTATTTTCCCTTTTGAGAATTTTCAAGGTGTGTCAGGAAATTTAGAACGGCATTCTTCACATTAACGCGTATTAGGTGAAGGCTTGCATCTGTTGAAAAGGGCCTTGGATCCAGACTGATGCTGATATCTGGCGGATGTGAGATTTCACGATTGCATCACTTTATCGTTATCAAATTTGATCAGACCAGACAGCAGTTGGGTCGGGTGTGTTCCCAAAACTGGCATAAGCCTACTTATGTTTTTCACAGCAATCGCATGAAATTCGGGCGTGGTCTGATGGGTTTGCACTGACCATAAAAGATCATGTGGTAGTTAATTTCTTAATGACCCGAATACATGTGCGTACGCCTGGGCCTGGAGTAAAGTCACTGTTGCTACATGTATACATGTAGGCCTATAATGGTACTGTATTCACTGAGATAATCAAAAGGAAAGTATTATGAAAAGTCATTTTGCTTTTGGATGACGTAAACCAATGCTTTTCGGGCATTGGGCACATCGATGACTATAAATTGCTGGATGACCGACGGCAGACGGCGCCCGTCGGCAAGCTTATAAACATTATTGCGCGCGCGCGTGGGGCCGTCAACAGTTGCCACTGGCAGCTGTAAGATAGCTTCGGCCAGCGGTCATGGAACAACTGAGGATTTGGGACCGTAAAGGCGGTGAAACGGTCCATCTGCCCTACAAATTGGGGGTTATTTCGGGCTGTGAGGGATGTTATTAGAGATATTCATCAAGTTGTAACACCCATTCTCGTCCGCAGGCCTGACGTGGACACGTGGAGCATGTCTTTCTGACTGGTGACCCGTCACAATCGCGCGTTCAGTTGTTTTCAACATTCTTACAAAGGAGTAGTCGTTGTTTTGTTGGTTTTGGCCGTCTGCTCTCGCTCGTTAGCGGACTGCTAAAAGTTGGCAGGTCGCGTAAATCGTGAAGTGATGAATGCCGGGATATGTTTGACTGGGAAATAACCACGAGGACCTGCTCCTCGAAATTTATGTCTGGCAGAATCTATTTTTGCGTCGAGGTCCCAAAGGCTGTATAAATCGAACAAGTTCATGTGGAGGTCGATGATCATCATCGGTATTAAGTCTACATGTATTTCTGGCTTTTTACGTATTATCAGAATCTTCCATGACCAATATTTTTATTTGTGAATTTGTATATCCATCCCAACCAGCTCCATTGTAGTCTCATAATGGGTAACTTCATACATTAATTCCAGACAAATCCTACCTATGATTGGTGAGCCAGAATATTTGGGATCCATTATCTGAAAACGTCTGTGCTCTTTATGTTATTGAACCTGGTAGATTTATTCGATTACTGAGTCGAATCTTTTTTTTATTTTTCGTTTAGTCTTAATGCGAGTGTTTCCATGGTACATGTACAGTCGAATACAACGCTTTGAAGCTGATATTGCAATCCGGAAAGGGCAAGAGGGCTCGGGATGAAACGCGCGAGGAAAAAATTGTTAACTTATTCGGTTGGTGGAAGATGCAGTTCTGAACTAAAGCCAAATAAACAAAACGCCTCGGTTTATCCAATTTCTCATTTGCCTTTGATCATGAGATGACACAACCGCTACGTATCACTGGGCAGGGCGCGCAGGTATGCGATTTTTTTTATACCCTGATCCAGATCGCGTTGAGCGGGATGCTCTCACGAGTCCAGATGATAATTTACCTTGGACCTTGATCCGTAAAAAGTCTGCATTACTGATCAGCGATCGAAAACGCTAGGGAAGAAATTTCCCATTTTTTATGAAGGAATTTTTTTTCGCTTCGTCTTCTCCCATGCACAACTCATATGCCAGAAAATATGAAAATACCAAGGCGTATATTACCTTGGCGTTAGACCTACACGAGAGCATCTATAATTTGGCGAAAGAAAAGGCCATGTTGAATAAGATACATGGCACTGATATTTTACGCTTTCGCAGCTCCCAGACACAGTTCAACGCTCCGCGGTTCTGTTTTTATTTCCAGAAAGAAACATAACGTTCAGTCAGATATCAAACCGAGGAACATGCAAAGCGACGACCATGAAACAAGCATGGATCTTGCCAAGACAAGTGTGTCTTCTTTCCCTCGTACATGTGGTCATTACAGTCAGTTATATACCTCGTTTATGGGGCGACCTTGTCTGGACCAATTGGCTCATGGAATTCTCACCTTTACAAAAAAATGTCTATATCCAAAAAAACAAACGGGCTTTATTTTTCTCCAGGCCACTGGTCGGAACTGATTGCTCATAAATATGGACCTTCAACAATTGCAAAAAATCACAAATGGAAAGTACACAGTAGCCACAACAGTAAATACCTCACTGTAGTTTAGATATAGTTTTGGACAATTCTTCAGGTTCATAGTCAAAGTCAGGAACTCTTCTTATGGGGGGTAAATTAGTGCAAAACTGTACCGATCCCTCGAACACTAGAGAGATCCCAGGTACTCTAATAAAGTGGGGGCATTGTCTTCGGGGGAACCTTCTCTTGCACCAAGTTACAAATCTTTGAATCCGCCTTCATTTAGTTCCAAATAATCAGTCTGAAATTTGCATTCATACTTCTAATGGAATATTACGGGTGTCATTTGGTCAACACTCAGTACATTTTGTGCCGAATATGCAACTCTAATATGTAGTTGACCTATGAGGAAAGAGCAGCTTCCTAGGGTAAACTTTTGTGTGTGGATTCCCGTGCAGAACGTTTTTCCTCGGGACTTTTAATCTAATCGCCTGGGATGTTGGAACAACTTCATTCTTCCCTGAAGCCTCCCGAACTGTTCTTTGTTTGGAAAACAGACGGAACCTTCACAGACTCCTTATACACCACTGTAGCCTACCTACCGAATCTTCTCCCCGATCTCTTTTTCTTGACTTGTCGTGTTTTGTCACAGGTTTTTCGTGAGCCGTTTTCAAGTGGAGCAAAGAACCGTTTTCGCTCTGCAAGATACATACACTTTTCGTTCAGTTTTGTCGAGGCTTCATCTTCTGACCGCGAACTGCTCTTAGCAGAAGTCGCGTAGAAGGTGTTGCCTGGTGAAGTTCAGTTTATGTGGATGTCTTCATGTGTTTTTTTTTGCTGGGATGGTATGCCATAATAATTAGAAGAAAACTGTTGGGAACCTCTAGTTGTATATCGGTTCCTGGATTTGCTTCGGTAGCTTCTTTGTCTCTATATTATTTTCTAGAATAGCTATTCCAGCAGCTAGCTGTTTCCCAAGATTTTTCGTACTGAAGACATCAGTTGATATGCATCTGCGTCACTGCTACGTCAAACGTTGTCATTTTGAAAGCAGATTAGTTTGGTTCTTTCCCCACCAAAACGCTTTCAAGGAAATAGAAGTTTCATATAATTCAATTGACGTGCAATTTAGCCGTTATAGGCTTGACAGCCTATAGAAATCTTTTGTTCTTTCAGTCAATGTCATTTTCCTGCCACCTTGTGATGTTCACCTGATATCAGTATTTGTTTTGTTTCTGTTTTCGTCAAATTCTCAAAAGATGTCAGATTTTGTCATAAATTGAAATCGTATACCTCTGAAGGCGCCGGGCATCCTTGAACTGATATTTGAAATGTAAACATCAGAGCACATATCAGAGTACTAGCATCGGTTCTTTGATATTCGAATATAAAACTTATACATATTATTTACGTGCTTATCACCGCTAACTTCACGGAATTTCATATAACCTTTTTCTGACGATAAAGAATATGAATTTCGAATTATTTGGATTTGCCGAAAAAATTTCTTTCTTCTGCAACAGGAGTGTGAATGGTTGTTCGATATCAGTTGCATGCATTTGCCATGACTATTGTATAGATGCAAACTCGTACTTGCATTCATCTTGCATGGCATTTTCCTTAGTTGTAATTACTGCATGCTAATCATAGTGTTAGATATACTTATTAACCTTAAGATAAATGGAAATGCCTGGTGTTTTGCATTGCCTTGTAACAGCCTAAACTCAGAGGAAATTCGAGATCAAGATTTATGTCTGGTCATGTTAATTGTTACATTCTTGCATTACTTCAAAGGAATCGAATTTATTGTTATGAACATCTTTGAGCATTCCACAATTTCTAATCATGATTATGATGGTACTTTTCATAGAATGGTACTTATTTTCTGGTACTTATTAAGAAATTGGTACAAAATTTGTTGGATATTTTGTTAGATTCCTTTAAGGTGTAGATATATCTGAGATTGCACCAAGAAATAATGAAACATGATGATTATATTTCAGCATCTCAACGTACCTCTGGCAGAGGAGTAGCCCATCAACATCATAATGCGCCCCTGTTATATGATTATCGCCGTGTTGGTGGAGGCTTCCTCGTCATAATGCGTCTGCGGTGATCACAACGTCTACATGCAAGACCAGAGTGGAAGGACATACAAATCTGGTGTGGTGCTGTCTCCCGACTACTATATTTCACATAGGAAAATATTGAAACCAAAAGTTCTTGGAGTTATCCATGGTGCATACTGCATATTCGCATCTTCCGAGCCTAAAATTGTTTATCAGTGTCACTGGCTATCCGAATAAATGTTTGTATTGCACATTTATCATGTACTTCAGGGCTTGTAAGTGGTTTAGTCTAACTCGAGAGATATATGTAATATCTGAAAACTAACTCCTAAACAGGGGAATGCTGACATTATATATATTACTCACTTCTGTGGAAATGTTTGACGTAATACGAGAACGGATGTATATTTTCTTCATTCGTAGGATATTTTATTTGCTTGCAAAATGTTTCTGTATCGTTGCTGTTTTGGTGCTCTGCTTTTGTTCAACTCTAGCTACAGTCAACATGGTCAATGTTCTTTGGCTTAGCGAACTGTATGTTTTCTGTGCATATATATGATGTGTATCTAAGATTTAATAAATATATTCTTTACCGATACATTGTGTTTTTGGCCCTATATGGATTTCACTTACTACACCAGCTTCACATTCATTCAAACCGCACGAGGAAGCCTGGTACTTTCCCGGTGGAAATGGCACAACATATAACGACGCAGATATTCAATGGTTGATGTGTTATGGTGCTTTAGTCTTTGAAAATAATCTTGCAGATTGGTAAATTTACGTTTAGCAATTACTCTACACTACCTGGATTAAAGATAATCTGAAAAACAGTTGTTGGTAATATAAACTAGAACTAAGCATTGCATTCACTCTAGAATTTAATCATTGATATCCATCGTTATGCACAGGATGTGATATATTTGGGCACACACAAGTGTCACACTGTAAAATTGCAACATTTGCGCTATGAAAAAAAAAACTGCTACCAATAGATATAAAACAATGAACAGTACAATCATCGTGATAGATTATTTGTTGCTCCATATTTCGAGAGTTATTAGGTTTTCCCAAACGAATGTTATCTATCAATATTACATGACCAGGTACATTCAATGTTACCAGAAACACCAGAAACAATGTTACCAGAAAGACTATGTGTTTCTGATATCAAGGTTTGTGGTGTTTCTTTGTGCATTATGATATGAGAGGGTGTAATATCACCGTTAACATTGAAAACACCGCTGAATCGGGGCAACACTATTCATAACAGAACGTTATGATTAGATCCCTAACCGATTTATCACTTTGTGAGCTGGTGAATCATAATGTTGTGTCAAATATAAGTAGTCCCCACGAAGTGATAAGTCATTCGGTCCGGATGAAGTGCAAATTCCTTTGCACGAAGTAGTATAAGTCGTTCGCATGAAGTGGTAAATCGTAAGTCGTAACATGTGATGATACATAATTGACAAACCATTCCACACTGTCTTAATCACCACTCTCTCACAGATACGGTGTAAGCTGTGGCCTCAATGGGCATGTCTGCGTGTCCAGCAGTTTGTAAAACTACAGCATGCGAAACGAATTAATTAGTATTTCATGTGAACGACTTATTATTTTGTGCGAACGACGTAGTACTTCATGCAAATGATCTATTATTCTGTGCGAAAGATTTACTAGTTTTTTCATCATTTCCTATTAGGGCACCGCATATTTCATAATTTCAGAAGATTTTCTTGTGAAAAATGTTTCCATAAAAATTGATCGAATCGACTCTATGGTAGTTCGCAGAGTGTTCATAACCAGAAATCCATGAGAGAAATATGTTCTACTACATGTATGACCCAGACACTCAAGCCCATCATACACATTCCAATCACGCAATAAAGTTGTTTTAGTAATCACACCCAGTATTAAATTCTTCATCATGGCGAGATGAACGTAACCGTGTTTTGTTCGAATGAATACCATGTAAAGTAGCATACAATGGCCGTATGTAGCTTTTGGGACCACCTGGCCCGCATTATCCCAACAAAGGAATTCCCAGGACAAAATGTGTTTCCTTATTGTGAAGCAGTCGTTAAATTTGAGTATGATCACTTTTGCCCAGGGGGCCAATATTGAGGTAGTGTCTGAATGTTATTGCATTTTGATCAGGTTTATAATCGTCTATATATATTTGAAAATCTGTGAAGAGATTGACACTTGCATTATGCATAATTGCAGTATACGCATCAAATAAATTTTTCATTCATGAAGCATTATTGACTACTCTTACTGGCGATAGTTTGGTGTTTCTCACGCAACTCGCATCCGTGTTCGATGGGTTTCAAATGCTAAACTGAGTATTTAAATCTAGATTCAGACATTCTAAATTGAAGCAATAATACGATAACATTGTTGCAATGGTGAACATAAAAACTAGTACCTAAAAATTTAAAAAATCTTGAATTCATAAAGCAATGATTTTTTTAATATGAAGTCCGTTGTCATCTTGATCACACACTTCAACACGACGTTTGACATAATTATGAAAGAACATCTTAGAATGAAAAAATTTTTATATACGGGCATTGAACATACTTCATATTGTTCGTTGGCATCATGTTGTTTTGCTTTGACTTCGTTTATCAAAACATCACACTAAGTTGTGTGTGTTATCATTGTAGCCTCATCCGATGGTTGTCCTTCTAGACATACATGTAGAGAAAAGTTATCAATGTACGTTTGCTGGTGTAGCCTGGGTGACACAACGGTATGTGTGTGGTATACTTATAGATATAAACTGCTAGTTTGTGCTGACATAGGCACCCATATGGTTCGGGTCAGTCGGTCGTTCGGTCAGTAATGTCCTAGACACCGTCACGTCCTGTAAATAAATAGCGTTCCCTTCTCCATCCGTCCAGGATTTTATTGCTGTTTTCTTCTCCTGATTGATGCCACAGACTTCCGTGTTTTTCCCGCCTCACAGACTACCGGAAACATATTGGACACGTGCAATATGGGAAGGTGTGATCAAACTGGCTGGCACTTGCGCGATGACGCGAACCCCCAAAAGCTGGTACAATTGATAGAAATTCGTTTTCGTGCTGGTATATTCGTACTGTTGTCCATTTCGAATAAACAGTATAACAGTAGAAATCGGAGTGCAGGTGCTAATGAACTGAGTGCTTTTATAAGATACGAAATCTTTTGAATCTTTATGTTTTAGGAAATCTTTCGAATCTTCATGTTTATTTCTTCTTTTAATATTGAGATCTATTTGATTGACAGTCGCTATCTGTTTTTGACATTTGTTGTGGAGACAAGTACGTGTTATGGTGAAAGTAGGCAGATGCGAGGCACTTGTTTGCCTTTCTAGGTCACTAAGGGGAAAAGCATGTCACTGACATATTTTTCATTTCAAACACCAGAGATTTGTTCAAGTTTCTCCCGGTGCAAATAGGTTAGTGAGATGAAAAAAGAAAACATGCTTACCGATTTTGTAATTGTTCAAACTTTCCATGCATGATATCAAAATACATAACGAGTGTTACAATGTATAAATTTCTAACGATATGGTGTACATGTACAGTATGCTGTAGGCATACACCATACTTTATTAGACCAACTTTACAATGATATAGAACTAGTTGAAAAATATAACTTGCCATGAACTGATATTTTGAATTCGATATTTTTTTGTCCGATCCTGTAAAGTTTCGAATATGCTCAACGTTTGGTATTCAATGAAATCCTACATTAAGGTTATATTTCGAAAAGAAAAATTCAGCATACATGTATGTTAGTCTTATACACGCATAAGAACAGTCCTTGCCTTTTCGTTCCAGGAAATTGTCAGGTGGTTCAGTTCAGGCTGTTGCGAAGTCGATCACTGCGCTCAGCGTTTACGATAATAGCTGCAGAAATCCATCAGCGGACGACAAACGATTTCCCGCCAAAATTGAAGGCGCGCAGTGGCACACGGCTTGGATTGGGTGCTCCCCAGTTTTAATGACCAGCGGCCTGTTGAATGATTCATAGTGAAGCACTCGAAAGGTGTGATGTGTTCAGTGGCCGAGATCGGTATTCTAACAGCTTTGAAGGAACATATGTTTGGCTACCGGAAACATTGGATCTGTTTGGAGTGCAGTGTGGGAGTTCTGTTGAATTTTGTTATTCTCAAGAACGTGAAGTTCCAGCTTTTGGATAAAAAGAGAACTTCTGGTTATCTGCATTATACCCATTGAAAAAGGTAAGCTATGAATTCTAACTAAATGATATATTTGAATACCTGTAGGCATGTCGATCTGGATATTGTCGTGATTGTGCCGATGCTCGCTTTTATTTACAACTCAAATAATGTAATTGCGGCTCATTTATTGTGAAAAAATACATAATGATCGAAATATTTTCGGTAATCATTAATCATACATCTGTACAGCAAAATACATGATGTGGTTGTACTTCGTTTGCTTTTGTTTGAGTGTTAATTGTATATTTCCAGTTCCAGTTTTAACAAACGGTGCGATTAGTCAACAAACGGTGCGATTAGTCCAGCTATCGTCTCAGTAGCTATGGACTGGCGATAAACAGGCACGTTTGTTTACACGAAAATTCTCTAGGGCAACCAATATAAATTACTTAATTCCTTTTGATTGATGACAAGTAGAAAACAGCATCCTATCAACTCCTATCCCCACTGGAATTGACCAGGAGGTGAAAGGGAATTGCTGGGTGATTAAAACTGTTTGATTTGACAGTTGTTTATGTGTGTATATCCATCCGCGAGCACCATGATTTTGCCATGCACGACGATAGCTGCCCCCCTCCCCTTAGTATTTTTCAGGACCACTTTACCCAGGTGCACCTAATGCGATTCTCGATCACGCTCCGTTGGAAGACAAGTGATAGAAGGTCATGACCTCTCATTGGATTTGAGTAGGCCTAACTATGAATTCTTACCAGTATTTATGGATTATTTTGCGTTAATACAAAATAACAACAGAGTATGGTTTTCTGCAATACATACAAGAGAAAATAGGCATGCACCCGTAAGTAGCATTATAACTAAGCAGCGATTTGGTGTTAATAATAAACATATCACAAGAAACGCAGCACGGTTTGAAGAAATAAGTTATTTTGTTAATCAAATTTGAATATGATTCCACACGACACAAGAAGTGGGCATTTTACCAGCTTCAATGCACAGCTCTAGGTCTGTAATGAGGGGACTAAAAAGATGTACTCTTGTTTATGACTGGGCCTGGATACATAAATGGCCTCATGTTCGATAGCAAACATCCTTGAAGTGGTTAAAATTTTAATTTACGTCACATAAGTGGATGATCAGCGGCACCGACCCCTGTGAATACAATCAATAGTTCTCATTCAATATTCAAATGTCTGTCGCTAGAAATATTATTTTTGGTGTGTCACAATTTTGATTTAATTCTTAAATCTGGAAAGTAAATATGTACCATATTCATTAGCGTTTATGTCTAAATATGGTTGTTTATGGTGAAATTGGATAGATATCTACTCTGAAAAATATGTACACAAATATAAAGAATTTATATACTGGCCTAGCACATACCAGAAATACATAAGACCATTGGTCTGATGTAATTCTGCACATATAGAATAGTCCACGCATGCCACGAATTCCGCTACAAATTATGTGCCAGAGCACTTCTCACCCTGGGTATGTAATATGTTACAGTATTTTAAAGCATGAAGTGGACAGTAATGAAAATAAAGAACATAGTCCATGCCCTGAGTGATTAGATAAAGGTTTAGTGCTAATTTTGTCATCATTTTGAAAGTGACACGACAATAATTGTGATTTACGGGCCACTTATGATGTTGCTATATTGAAGTCGAAAAGACTTTAAACCTTATTTCCAGTGTAAATCACGATTCATTATTTTGATGGAAAATATGTTAAAACTCGTGTTCATCGTAATGAATAACGACACGAACGCAAAAAGTATTGTTCCATTTTTGGGGACACCTTCCTCGAATTGCTCTAACAATAGGCTATATCCCGAAAGGCCATTCAAATACGTGACTCTGGAATTCATTAGAAGAATCTCTTTATGTGGATCAGTGTAAGTCCCAGTGAACGACAACAACCAGATTTCGATGATGACAATAGCAAATTTTAAAGTGAACTGGAAATGTTTTCCCACTGCTGTTTGTTACAGACGTAATTCACATGCAAACACCCTCTCTTTGATGGAGGAGGATTTTGGTATCATGGACACAAAAGACATTGATTGCAGTCTGGAACACGAACCTAAGAGAATTTTTGATGCCAGAAAGTGCCACGAGCTGTGAGTATTTTGTGTATGTTATAAATGTAAATGTGCGCTATGGTACAAAAAGTGACATCTACTTCCGCATGCCTAACATGTCGTTTCATCAATGGCGTACTTTCCGCACGATGGTAGTATTCTCGTCAATTTACGTGGCTAGATTTGTTTATCACATAATTTATACAAATGACTAAGATATGGAATATAGCCTAGATAGAAAAAGCAAGCCGGTTAGATCGTTAAATGTAATGAATTATTTCTCTCCATATGGCACTATGGCTGAGATGAAGATTGTTGTTTAGAAGGCATATATTTGGTATCTCCTGACAACGAGCCATTAGCAATCCAAGGCCACATTTTATTTTTACCCCCAATGTAGTGATTTTTGTCGTTTCATTTGTGTCACACGGGATCATATCAAAAGAATTAACATGTCTTGGTACGTTTAATGTCTTTTGGTGGATTAACGTAAATCCCATGGGAATTACTGTGGCAAAACTCGTCAGAGCAATGAGAAAAACAGAAGAAATATTAATCCATCCCCATCTTGGTCATGGTGTGGTGGCGCCAGATTGATGCTGACTGATAAATCAACCTTGCAATAGCACAAGGTGTGGGCTATAAATAAACTCTCCAAGTGTCATGTAGATCGAGGAAGGGCAAAATTTGTGAGAAAATGGCATGTTTAGATAGATGATTGCCTACGTGAAAGTTTATCGTGAGCAAATGGCAGGGTGATTTAAGGGTGACCCCATGGATGACACTTGCAGAAGTACCCCGTGATATCACGCGATACACTACATTGATACTGTACACTCCGATAGCTGTAGGTATTTACCATGTATGTACATTTGTCACCAGTTACCCTATTCAGCGAGATCATCAGATGACCTACATAATTATTAGCATCCCCTGGCGTCATTCCACGGACGGATTTCTACAGTGCGATGCCTTTTGCCCTCCACATTCTCACATCACCATCGCTCTCTGCGGCCCAGGGTAATGCGATGTCGTAATAAATTGTTCTACGTCTTCGTGCAGCATCGGTGTCATCTATCAATGTGGATGTGCGCGGCGTACATGGATATTGGAAAGAAAACAATTGGCTCTTTTGATGTTAAGTGAAGACAATTGAATTGCACAATGCATCATACTAATCATCAATTTACTTCATTCATGAATGCGATTGATATGTCGGCTCATATAAAACATAGTTCTGGCTGCTTTATAAGGTGAAGAAATTAAAATGGAACGGATAATGGACTCATTATTGTGAGTCATAATTGCCACACGGTGACATAAATTTGAATTTAAGACAGGAACGTCTGACCCATTTGCGTCGGTTTATGAAGGGAGATAATGTAATCGAGGTCAAAACACTGATAATTGAATAATGTAATCCACCGTCACATCACCTAATGCTCTCGATCTATCTCGGAGGAATTTATTTTAGGAATATCAAAACACACTGTTTTGGAAAATTACTAACCATTCTATAGAAGGACAACAGATTGCTCTACAGTTCCAATTTTAGCAAAACAGATATTGATTGCAGTATACCAACCAGCCGTGCCAATTTAGGGCACACCGTATCTAATCCCTTCTCACCGCTAAGATGGTGAACTGAAATATAACCATGAAATACACATTACTAACACCTATATTTGGACAAGTGTTCTCTGGGGATCAAGCCACTGCCAGATATGTGTCCCACACTTGATGATTGGTGTAATGGTTGCCCCGCGTCCGTGCAGTCCCACAGGCTGTCCTACAAGTGTTGTGTCACAATGTGTAGTCGTTTCATTTGTGTCAAAATAGGATCATATCAAATAAATTAACACGTCTTGGTACGTCTAATGTCTTTTGGTGGATTAACGTAAATCCGATGGGAATTACTGTGGCAAAACTCGTCAGAACAATGAGAAAAACTGACGAAATATTAATCCATCCCCATCTTGGTAAAGGTGTGGTGGCGCCAGAGTCATGCTGACTGATAAACCAACCCTACAATACCACAAGGTGTGGGTTATAAATAAACTCTCCTAGTGTCATGTAGATCGAGGAAGGGCAAAATTTGTGAGAAAATGGCATGTTTAGATAGATGATTGCCTAAGTGAAAGTTTATCGTGAGCAAATGGCAGGGTGATTTAAGGATGACCCCACGGATGACACTTGCAGAAATACCCCGTGATATCACGCGATACACTACATTGATACTGTACACTCCGATAGCTGTAGGTATTTACCATGTATGTACATTTGTCACCAGTTACCCTATTCAGCGAGATCATCAGATGACCTACATAATTATTAGCATCCCCTGGCGTCATTCCACGGACGGATTTCTACAGTGCGATGCCTTTTGCCCTCCACATTCTCACATCACCATCGCTCTCTGCGGCCCAGGGTAATGAGATGTCGTAATAAATTGTTCTACGTCTTCGTGCAGCATCGGTGTCATCTATCAATGTGGATGTGCGCGGCGTACATGGATATTGGAAAGAAAACAATTGGCTCTTTTGATGTTAAGTGAAGACAATTGAATTGCACAATGCTTCATACTAATCATCAATTTACTTCATTCATGAATGCGATTGATATGTCGGCTCATATAAAACATAGTTCTGGCTGCTTTATAAGGTGAAGAAATTAAAATGGAACGGATAATGGACTCATTATTGTGAGTCATAATTGCCACACGGTGACATAAATTTGAATTTGAGACAGGAACGTCTGACCCATTTGCGTCGGTTTATGAAGGGAGATAATGTAATCGAGGTCAAAACACCGATAATTGAATAATGTAATCCACCGTCACATCACCTAATGCTCTCGATCTATCTCGGAGGAATTTATTTTAGGAATATCAAAACACACTGTTTTGGAAAATTACTAACCATTCTATAGAAGGACAACAGATTGCTCTACAATTCCAATTTTAGCAAAACAGATATTGATTGCAGTATACCAACCAGCCGTGCCAATTTAGGGCACACCGTATCTAATCCCTTCTCACCGCTAAGATGGTGAACTGAAATATAACCATGAAATACACATTACTAACACCTATATTTGGACAAGTGTTCTCTGGGGATCAAGCCACTGCCAGATATGTGTCCCACACTTGATGATTGGTGTAATGGTTGCCCCGCGTCCGTGCAGTCCCACAGGCTGTCCTACAAGTGTTGTGTCACAATGTGTAGTCGTTTCATTTGTGTCAAAATAGGATCATATCAAATAAATTAACACGTCTTGGTACGTCTAATGTCTTTTGGTGGATTATCGTAAATCCGATGGGAATTACTGTGGCAAAACTCGTCAGAACAATGAGAAAAACTGACGAAATATTAATCCATCCCCATCTTGGTAAAGGTGTGGTGGTGCCAGAGTCATGCTGACTGATAAACCAACCCTACAATACCACAAGGTGTGGGCTATAAATAAACTCTCCTAGTGTCATGTAGATCGAGGAAGGGCAACTATTATAAATGGCATGTTTGGATAGATGATTGTCTAAGTGAAAGTTTATCGTGAGCAAATGGCAGGGTAATTTAAGGGTGACCCCACGGATGACACTTGCAGAAGTACCTCGTGATATCACGCGATACACTACATTGATACTGTACACTCCGTAGAAATAGCTGTAGGCATTTATCATGTATGCACATTTGTCACCAGTTACCTTATTCACCGAGATCATCAGATGACCTACATAATTATTAGCATCTCCTGGCGTCAAGCCACGGACGGATTTCTACAGTGCGATGCCTTTTGCCCTCCACATTCTCACATCACATCGCTCTCCGCGGTCCGGGGTAATGCAATGTCGTAATAAACTGTTATACGTCTTCGTGCTGCATCGGTGTCATCTATCAATGTGGATATGCGAGGCGTTACACATATTTTGATGTAGTATAGTAAACAGTTGACTCTTCTGATGTTATCAAAATGGAGCTTTGTCAAACATGGAACTACTTTTCTTTTTCATGGTAGAGTGGAACAAACATACCAAGAGCTAAGCTTGTCACCTTACAAGGGGAAAAGTGAAGGCTTTTGCACAATGTTCCATACTAATCATCAATACCCTTCATTCACGAATACGACTAAAATACCGGTTCATATTAGATCTGGTTGATTTATGGAAAATCTATTAGTTTAAAAAATTCAAATGGAATGGATAATGGAATCATTGTTGTGAGTCATAAATGCCACATGGTGACATGAATTTTGGATTTTGGACAGGATCGTCTTGCCCATTTGTTCCTATTTCGGAAGGCAGAGAATGTAAACGAGGTCAAAGCACCGATAATTGGATAATCTAATCCACCATCACATTACATAATGTTCTTGATCAATCTCGGAGGAATTTATTTTAAGAATATCAATACACACTCTTCTGGAAAATTACTAGCCATCCTATAGGACAACAGATTGATAGGGAGTTCCAAATTTAGCAAAACAGATATTGATTGCAGTATACCAACCAGCCGTGCCAATTTAGGTCACACAGTATCGAATCCCTTCTCACGGCTAGGATGGCAGACTGAAATATAACCATGAAATACACATTACCAACACCTATATTTGGACAAGTGTTCTCTGGGGATCAAACCACGGCTAGAAATGTGTGTCACACTGTCTTGCTGATTGGTGTAATCGTTGCCCCGCGTCAGTGCAGTCCCTCAAGCTGTCATAGAAGTGTTGGAGATCTCTAGATACAAAAAAACATCGTTACTGTGCTGTCTTCAAAACTTATCTAGGACAATGATATGCTTTGTCCAAAAACCTCAATTAAATGTGTATCTGCTGTCAATCACGGAGATAAACATTCGTGCGATTGGATAGCATAATGTGATAAATCGGATCCCGACTGTTTGCCGTCGATAATGTGATCAGGTGAGAACAATCGTCTCCAAATTGCAAGTTTTGAACAATCACTGACTGAGTCAGAGAATCCTGCAATTTACCTGCTATATCGCTTCACTTTTATTCAACAATAACACTGACTCTTTTCCCTTTATTTTCATGCAAAACTATATTGACTTGTGAATGATGTTAGCATTGTACAGCAGTTATCTGGTTATGGGCAGTCATCTATTCTCTGTCCACCGAAGGGAACTTGAACACGTTGAGATACATCTGGTGAAAATGACAAATATAAGACAACTATTCAGCAAATTGGAATAAGAAAGCCTGAAGGTTTGGATTGGAATATATTTCCCAATATGTTTGACTCTTTTTGATGTGGAGAGTTTTTGTCCGACCCAATACTCGAAGAGCAATTACACGTGTTTATATGTATTACTTGGCTGAATTGAATTGCTTGTTGTGTCTCTGTTTTCATGATACTACAGTCGTTCAGGCAGTTACGAGAAACATTTTGGAAAAGTGCATATATCTTTATAATGATCGTCGAATGTTATGATATTTTTGCTGCGATGGATAGCAAATATTGTACCCATTTAACAACTGAAAATCGTGCGAATATATTTCCATTGTATTTTTAGCTGTAGGCCATAATCTAATGAATGAAATTTTGGTAGTTTAGATAGAATTCCGGCAGTATCGAGAAATGTTATGTTGTGAACAGTTTGAGCGACAAGGGACCATCGCATTGGTATACACAGAGATTATGACAACTATCGGAATGCTTTATGTAATATTGAATCATTACTTTATGTAATTTGTAAAGATTTATGCAAAACATATCACACCGATGCGTAGAAGGGCCACCCAGGAAAATTATTTTTTTAAATTCCCGAGTTAGTAACTCGATAATATCGACTTAGTATCTCGATAATATCGACTTATAACTCGATAATATCGAGTTAGTATCTCGATAATATCGACTTAAACGTGGAACAGGCACAGGCAGAACATTTATTTTTTTGAATTCCCGAGTTAGTAACTCGATAATATCGACTTAGTATCTCGATAATATCGAGTTAGTATCTCGATAATATCGAGTTAGTAACTCGATAATATCGACTTAATATATCAGGGTTGTCCGGCCCATGTGTACATGTATGTAAAATGTACGAGGTTAACCAATAACGACTGTGTCAAATGTCCCCGTGTGAACATTGAAATAAATGATACCTAAAATGAAAACTTTCCCCTCTGATGTAAATATCAATTACATTAATTACATATTAAAGTTATAACAGTATTTGACTCTCATATAAAATCAGTAATGTTTATATGTTTTCTCATTATGTATATGCACAGGCAGACCATACATCATGTGCTGTGATTTAAGTCGACATACTAAGTCGATATTATCGAGATACTAAGTCGATATTATCGAGATACTAAGTCGATATTATCGAGATACTAACTCGATATTATCGAGTTACTAACTCGATATTATCGAGTTACTAAGTCGATATTATCGAGTTACTAACTCGATATTATCGAGTTATTAACTCGATATTATCGACTTACTAACTCGATATTATCGACTTACTAACTCGGGAATTTGAAAAAAATAAATCTTCCTGTGCCTGGTCTACTCTTAAGTCGATATTATCGAGATACTAAGTCGATATTATCGAGATACTAAGTCGATATTATCGAGATACTAAGTCGGGAATTAAAAAAAAATAATTTTCCTGGGTGGCCCTTCTACGCTTCCGTAACATCACGGGCAAAAGGCGAGAAACTCGAAAACGTAAATGCCGTGTACGTGACACCCACGGCCGCGGGTCCGTGTTTCGGAAAGGTTATCGACCCGCGCAATGTTGCTGACGGGCCAAGCAAGGGTAGCTACCATTTTACTCTCCTATCGTTATGAGCGTACCAAAAAGGAGATTTAAAACGTCAAATTGCGTGATTTTGATTTTCTGGATATTGAATCCATGTACATTTCCCGCCAATTTTCTGCCAAACATTTTTTTGATCTCTCTCTCTCTCTCTCTGTCTCTGTTTCCCCCTCCCCCTCTATCCCACCCCACCTGCCCCGTCTCATTATTATACATTTAGGTGACATATTCGACTCTCGCAGGTAATATTTACCAAACTGATATATATGTATTGTCTATGGATGTTTCCATTTTGTACTCCGTAGCATCCTATTGATAACCTTTTCAAGCCATATGCAAGCTGTGTGATAGTAAAAATGTAGAATGTTTCAATGAATTATCATTAATTCGCTATACATAAAATAAATGCCACAAATTTATATTTTGACATATGACAGAATTATACGTGTCACTTGCGACATTCGTGAATGTTATTTTTATTTCATCATATATTTTTTATATGGAACTATGCCGACAAATCCACATCGAACTATAATATGCGTACGACGATACCACCCCAAAATGACGTTTCTCGTAACTGACTGAATTTCTGCAAAAGGTTTCTTACTCAGCATTAAATGATAAAATACTGTAGATGTCTCAAACTCTCCTATTTTAATCCCGACACATACCACATACATATAAAACATGAATATATAAAAAAAATCCATTTGCTTTAGGATGTTCTCAGCTGCTTTTCGCAGCATGAGCGATTTACGACAGTTTGTGCGGTACAAATATAAGGCGACTGCTATATGCTCATCCTTGAATCTCATGTAAGGAAAATACGATAATGGTGTTCTTTCTCCACCATAAAAGCGCAAATGATATGGTTTCAACGGAATATCAGTACCTTTGGAATACAATAGATATTCTTATTTTTAAAACCGTTCCAATCTTTACATTTCTCGATACTGCCTGAATATCGTAACTGCCTGAATGACTGTATATCGATCTCAGCCAATTTGCTGTTTAAGGTAGTGTGTCAAAATGCTGTGAGCAGTTATATGTCACATAGAACATACATGATTATACATGTATAAAGACCAATTCTAGTTTTGGTCCAGCCCTTTGCGGACGAATCTATCAATAATTCTATCTTGAAGATCTGGTAATTAGTCATCTGATGAAAAATAATTCTGCCATAAGTAGAAACGTTTGTAGCACGGCGCATGCTAAAAAAAATCAAGGAGTTGTAAATTGGAATGTTGACATCATGTAATCTGCCACATTCCATTGTCGTCCGCTGTCAACTCAGACAGCTCATCTTGCTGTTCTATTCTGTCCCCGGGGCTGGTCTCACTGTCCCAGGCCCACTGCCCTGGTGTCAAAATGGTATTATATCTTGTGGGTGTGTGGCTGTCATGGATATTGCTCAAATGTGTATTACAAGATCATAAAATGATATACATCACGAATCAAAAATGGATAAGGGCCCAAAATAGCAAGATAGATTGATTAATTGCTATATCGTACAAGCCATCCAAATCATTGCACATTTATATCGGTCGCAGAGTATCGATTCCTTTCTTCAAAGACGGGGATGTCCCGTAGAAATATAATCCAATAGTACGCATTATCTACCCTTGGAAAAAAATGTTTTGTGGAGATGACACCACTGCCAGCCAGCTGTCTCAATATCTCAGCGATTTGGCTCATTACCACGATTCCTTGTAGCTTGGCGGTCTGTCTCGAATATGGCAGAACTTGGTGTCCTCATAAAGGGTCGTAATACGTCCTCGCACCACATTATCACCACTCGGCGCACTGGTGTCACGGACAGGTTTGCTAGAGAGGTAGTCTTGCCAGGAAGGAATGAATAGTTTCCGTTCGAGTTTGACTCACTGGGAAGACTTCATTTGCAAACATTGCTCATTTTGTAAGTATTAGTTTTGCACCGCACATTGTAAAACATAGAATTCTTGTCGCTACCAAGCTTTCGTTTATTATCCTTTCCTCCATATGTTTGACAATGTGATGTTACGGAACGTCTCGGTATTCTCTCAACATGCTCTGCAATTGTTATATAGTTGCCCATATTATAACAGTTACGTTAATCAAAAGAACGAATGTCTTGCATTGACATACTGAAAATTGCATGTAGCTATACGATGAAATAGACGATGTTCTCATGTGACAAATTGCTGAACTGAGATATAAACCCGGAAACCAGCTTCGTTCCCAAACATGGAGAGGAAAAATGATACGTGTCGTTTGCATTGTTACTGTAGCAGTAAAGAAATTTACTTTATGTAACATCAAAGAACAAAGTGGTATTCACAAGGAACAAGCCTCATATTTAGAAATCATCTGACTCGAAGACACAGTTGATGCCATTACTGACAATGCCCATAGATGATTGAAATGCTTTTGTTTCTTTTGATGAAAAATGTTGCCTGCTCACTTTTTTTCTCACTTTTTTTCTCACTTATCTCGCACGCAATTCCGATGTCACCTCGGACAAGTGGCAATTGTTCCGGACTGCTAGTCTTGTCTTGACTGCTCTGTCCGCGGGAGTGTGTGCTAGTCACCGGGAGTTAGGTCAGTTGTATGTCTTGTTTGCATACATGGTGTAATTATGGTGTGAAATGGTACATGTATGTTTGATGATTTCTCATCTTTGATGCTTAACCAACTGTGTCACATTCACGCTTCATCTAAATATACATGTTATATTGACACAACATCTGAGGATGGACCCAAAGAGGCCTCAAGGCTGGAATGCTGAACTGAAATATAATGGCAAAATAACATTACCTTTATATGTATTTGGGCAAATGTTCTCTGGAGATCAGGCAACTGCTACAATCTGCTTCAGTAACAGTCGCCTGCTACAATATCGGTTTGTTACCGCCATTGCTCAGTGCCAGAGTAGTCCTGCAGGCCGTCCGAGAAAAGGTGCCATACAGCATTAATAGTGTCACTGCCTGGAGATTGTCAAAACAGTGATAGTTCATACATAAAAAGCATAATTAGAATCATAGCAGTTGAAGGCGTTGATAACATTAACCTTTTCACTACTGACCCACCCTTCAGCCTCCATACTGAGCCGATTCATGTATGAATTGATAGGATTTCTATATTTTTGATTATTTTTATTTAACGATGTTTCAGAATAATTAGGTGCGAAAATAAAGTCATATTATAGTGTGCTATATAGTATACTTTTCAACCATATTCCATCGGCTATCGTGGAAACAAGAAAAAAATCTAGGGACTAAACAGATGGCTATTTCCATTTTCTTTATCATACAGCCATATTCGAATTTGTAATGAGATATAATCCAATATATTTTACTCCAGTACTTGTAGTCTTCTATATTTGTGATGAAGTGAATATCGTGAATTTTGATGGTGTTTACAGCATGTCAATATCTTGATTAGTTATGGAGATGTTAAAGTTTTAGTGAAAATTGTCAGTAGTCCGACCCATTGTAATCGGTATTTGTGACGTCACACGTTTAATGACAGGTTAATTATTCAATTAACTAAACAGTCAATTAAGCTTCTAGATTTCAATCGGTGGCAATATGTATGTGCTAGTCTAGCGTGTAGGTACATACTCGGGTATATAAAACATTAAATACAATCAGTGGACAGTTACCTATACATCTATTGGTTGTCAAAGTTATGGTTACGCAGCGTAACCATCAGTACAGCAGGAGGGGTGTTGTATGGTTACGCAGCGTAACCATGAGTAGTGAAAAGGTTAATTCTTTTTGACATCTGGACAACTGGTTGTTTAGAGTCAATATCAACAGTTCATTTATTGTTTTTTTCCTTCACTTACTACGTGGATCAAGAATGGGCGAGAGATTATTTCTGTAATTACAACAATTGCCAAACAAATGCTGGCCGAGTACTCTATTCCCTAATATAAATATTAATTGCTTCTACACAAATGTGAATTCACCTGTGAATAAATGTTGTGAAAATCAATTGCACAGTAGTTCAACAGACAAAATCCGGGATGCTTGCTCAATTCTTTCCCACTCAGAGGAACATTCAATTTGGATGAGATCTAGTGAAATGGAATATGACAGAAATTTTAGCCAATTGTATTTGGATGAAGTTTTCAATGCTGTCTGAAAGGGTTCCAATTGGAATATCTTAATGTGACTCTTGTTGATTACTCGAAGAGCAACCATATAATATGTACTTGACTGCATTGAGTTGCGGGATTGACAGTCATCCCAATAAAAATGATCAGTTCCAAAAGTACTGTGACAATTTGTCTAATTATTGTATTTTACCAGCCATCCAAATCAGTGCGCATTTATATAGGTGCAGAGTATCGATTTATTTTTTTCAACAATGATGCCCCGCAGAAACCAAATAGTATGCATTTATCTCTGGAGATCAAACCACTGCAGCCAGCTGACCCAATTTCTCGAGGCTGTAGCCTCTACTATGTTTCCTGTAGCATTGCGATATTAGTGGTCCAGGGACAGAGCTTGATGTCCTCATAAACGGCTGTAATATATCCGCGTACCACATGATCACCACTGGCTGGACCGGTGCCAGAGACATGTTTGTAGAATATGTAGTCTTGATAGGAAGAATGATCGTTACTCACAGCGCATTCTACAAACATTGCTCATTGCAAAGAAAACAATGCATTAAACATTGTAAAACATTGCAATCTTGTTGCAAACGATCTATCCACCGTTTTCCTCCACTGTGATGGTGTGGCCCGTATTGGCTCTTGCTTCAATTAGAGTGGATGTCGTGCAATGCAACACTGAACTGTTACATGAGATTCTGCTAATAACCAGAAAACAGCAGAAACCAGTCTTGTTTGGATCAAACTGTTGCTGCAGGGGTGATTGTAGTGTGACACTCACTTCTGAAATTGTGGCGAGTAATTATCATGTACGAACCTGTGATCTCATCTATGGACTGGTTATGAAGATATAGTGTGAATGCCTTTGGAATCTATCATTTTGTGTGCCTTGTGGAAGCGAGGGAATCCGGACACATTGGATAATGCACTTATAAATGAAAGTGTTATGCGATTTGAAATATTATCTCGGCTTTCATAACGGACATGGTGTCGTCGATTTGTGAACTTTTTTTACTGCCATTAATTTACATCTACCTGTGCCGTATGATTGGATATTTCTCCAGGATAATTCGTAATGGAAGTGGATGGAAGTCTGTTTTTGAATGTGGCTTTATAGTTTTGTTCCTATTTGATTTGATATGTAGTGACAAACTGGGTGGTGATAATTTGAAACGCGGGACAACAATCTGTGAGATAATAGTAGCGATTTGTATGATGAGAGTTAGACGTAAGTTATGCCATATATTATACTGTCACAATCGATCATCACCAATGACAAGATTCCAATGTCCCAGAAACCTCCTTTTGTGGCGTTTCATGGTCTCACAGTCACAGTATGAGTGTCATGATGGTCAAATTGTTTTGGTTGTCAGAGATGTCTTGTAGCATTCTGGATGTATAAGGATGATGGAGAGAATTGTCCACATCTGTGTAAATGTAGCTACCTCTCGTGAGGATTTCTTGATCAGTTAATATTTAGCAAAAAAATTAACTTACCAATTTTCAGCCGGGAAAGACATAACGTCAATTTAATATATATATCACGATTTGCGATTTTTTACATTAGAGCGTTGCGGGCGAAGCCCCCAACCCTCTGCATGTCTATGTGCTGACTTTTTCATGGAGGTTTCATGCCAAACTATCGACGCCCGTTTTGGCAGGTAAACGTTTAAACACCTACTCCAAATGAAGATTTTCTTCGTCTTTGACATAAAATCTGTCAAATTGATGGCAAACTTTGAATATTCCACAGATGTATAATGCATAAATCGATGTGTTAGGATTGAGAAAATAACGTTAAATCCTCAAATTATCCAAAAACGTCCAAAATGGCAGAGCCGATGGAAATTGACGTTCCCAGAATGCAAAGCAAATTTTACCGCAATGACGCGTACTTTGGAACACACAATTTTCTGTGCAGCAATACGTGCATGCATACATCATCTTGCGTGTAACATTCTCTGGCGTTGTGATGAAGTAAACACGATGATTCGTCTGCGACGCCACGGCTAAATTTACCGTAATTTGACGTATTGTATCACATGACAATTAAGGTGTTCCGTGCGGGGTTGCGAATTTTTATTTTAAGCTGGCCTTTCAATTCGCCCAGTAGGCATATGTATCATGATATCAGATGCAGATATTTTTCTCATGGTTTCCAATATATTTTTTTAAAAAATTTTTTTAAAACGAAATACCATTTTAGTAGGCGTATATGTTACATTGAGTTCAAAATAAATGTTTACTTATTAGGAATATGAATGAAGTGGGCCTATGTTTTTCATCATAATATACTGTCGTGGTGCTGATGATGTGCTCGAGCTCTAATGTCGTCCCCCGCAGTTAGCTGCATTTTCTTGTTACTTGTAGTTTTACTTGTTGTATAATTCTTCAGCTTGGTCTATGAATTCAAGTACATGTAACACAGTACATAAAACAGCCGTGTGAACTTGGGAACGGCTACATCTTTGTTCACGTTCCACGAAGAACAATGTAAAAATCATCTTACTGGAGGGTCAATTATCCATTTCGTTTCACCATTACTATTGTCCACAGAGGAATGAGCTGATATTTTTCATATGGAGGAAATATGATATGTTTCGATACCATCACACTAGTGCTGTTGCATTACCAGAGAAATGGTGTTTATCATCTCATGCTCATTTGTTCTTGCATGTAATTCCGCTGTCATCGATCATCACCTCTGACAAGCGTCCATTGTCCCGGACAACTGATGTTGTGGTGACTGCTCTGTCAACAGAGAGAGAGTGCCACTGTCCGGGTGTCAGGGTGCTCGCCTGTCTTGTCTGCGTGACATGGTGTGAATTTTGGTGGAGAAGTCACCAAGACTTTCACATGCTGCCAGCATATATGCTTGGTCATCCCATATCTTTCGTATTCAAACTACATGACTTTTGTATACTAAAATAAGTCTGTTTCCGTAATTTGGAAAAAACAAGATACATCTTGTACATTAAGTTTATTCTTGGCTGACTCATTTGAGCTGACTCGGACTTTCCCAGTTAGGTGTTTATGTGAAGACTCTAGTGTTGAATGATAACATGTAGATCATCGTAACAAAAATAAATGTCAAGATCAAACATGATAAGTGTATGGATTGAAAGTGTGATTGACAGAAATTGTGTGCGAGCACTTTGCTGTAGTTCAGCTTTTCATATATTTTTGGTCGAGACATGTCTTGAGATGAACCAGTTGTCTGACAAGCTGGTAAGAAGATTGCAGTTATTAGGTCTCGACACAACTCATGATTTTGGGTCTGAGAGCAAAAAGTTCATATGCACATGTATGGTGACATTTGTCAGAAGTATATGGCTCTATCTGAATACAGGAATTAGTCTATCAAAGGAACATCAGAGACCTTGTCAAATTATTGAACAGTGGTTGGTGTATCGATGTGCACCTCGAGTAAACTATACATCATCTTCAAGTCCATTATTTCATGGCATTCAGGCCCATGGAAAGGTACCAAGAGGCATGATCCTACACCAGGTACCTTCTCTGATTTTTACATGTAACTAGATCTAGCAGAAAGTGTTTTAGGCATCCCACATCATTGTTATTTTCCATTCTTTTATTGTGCCAATTGGTTGATTGATTGATTGATTGATTGCGTTTTATGTTCGGGATACACTTGCAGTTTCTCTAGCGTTGACACTTGCTGTATTCTCGAAAAGCCGGTCTCTACCGTGTATAATCAATGTCCATCAAGCCGATGGTTCAATAGCGCTCTACATTTGCACAAAAACGACGTCGCTATCAAATCAACTATGGAATTGTCTCTCGTTTATTGTTATTGTGAATGTCAATGCCACAAGGAAATATGAAGTATTTTCAGTGGAAATAAACCATCATGTAGTAGGTTCACATATGTTTGGGTCAGAGGATTATTTGACGACATTTATTAAGTTTACACAAATGACATACCGATATGTATGCACTTATTTCCAGAGCACCGGGAATAAAAAAAATCGGTCCGCCAGCATAGCATTTGCGTATTTCCTAGGAGATTGTACACATGAAACATTTAGATATATTCACTCATTTCTCTATTCAAGTTCATTGGTAAAAATATTTGGAAGAATAACATTCCCTGGGTATTAGTTTAACATAAAACACCAAATGCACCAGCCATGATGGAAACTAGGCGCTCGAAATCACACAGGTAGCACAGGTTCGCATCATAAATTTGTGAGAGGAAGATCCGAAAGCGATGTGGGAGACATATCCACCGGTGTTTGACTCATTATGTTGTGAAACTGGGCAGGAGGTTGTTACAAAATGTCAGCTTTCCATTTTTTGATGGAAAAGAAAAATCGAAATGTTATCATCAGTTCGGAATCTATGACAGCACTGAGAGATATGCACTTTGGCTATGTGAACACATTGCAACCATGGATGAGGTGCGTGATTTCGCACGTGAAACATTCACCCATCTGTGAAAAAATCTTTGACACAGATTTGTCTGTTCAGTTATGCAGAACATGTAACATATCATGGCACATCTATATTGCATTACTCTGATTTGTCGTTGGATGATGTAGGTGATAGAGCACTGTATACTGGTGACTGATCACTGTGAATTATATGCAGCGAAAACGTATATGTAGGCATTATAGTTGGATACGGAAAAACATTATTAATACACACGGAGGTAACGACAAACGAGAATGAACACATGTGAGTATAACTCCATTTCAAATACATGTGTACATGCATATTGCTTTGGGGGACAGAAACGCCCGCCCAAGTAACTTGTGTTGCTTGTTACTCTATATTTAACAAGGATGAAACAGGTGTGTGTCTGCGAGACGTAATAAATTGAATTTTTATGGTTAACGTACGGTGGCTTATATTCGCCAGATGGAGGAATGCATTTGTTTCTTTACAGCGTTATAACGCTCTAATACAGCGCTATAATGCTCTAATACAGCGTATGACGCTCTAATTTACAGCATAATAACACTCTAATTTACAGCGTAATTACACTCTAATACAGCGTTATAACGCTCTGATACAGCGTATTAACGCTGTAAATTAGAGCCTTATTACGCTGTAAATTAGAGCATTACTACGCTATATTACAGCGTTATAACGCTCTATTACAGCGTTATAACGCTGTAATTTACAGAGTGATAACGCTGTAATTTACAGCGTAATAATGCTTAATTTATAGCTTTATTACGCTATAATTTAGAGCGTTATTACGCTGTATTAGAGCGTTATAACGCTGTAATTTACAGCGTAATTACGCTCTAATTTAAGCGTTATAACGCTTTAATACAGCGTAATAACGCTCTAAATACAGCGTTATAACGCTCTAATTTACACTGCCAGAGGCATCATCAGACCTGCTGGTCCACAGCTCAATCATATGTAGGGAAATGTCTAAATTACTCTGTTCTAGATATGTTCATTACAAATCAGGACAATGAGAAGATGATAGAACGTTGAACGGTTAAATTTAGAGCGTAATAACGCTCTAAAAAAATTTGCGTTCCTCTATGTGGCGAATATGAGCTTCCGTATTAACGAGTATTATGACGGAGCAGCATAAGGTACTTGGGCCGAAACTACTACACCCGGTCCTTGTAGCATATTCTTGTCCAGTGTGAATGACATCTGTCCGCGCATCATTACCAATTGTCGAAATAAAAGAAAGCTAATAGTCACTCGACATATTGTTCAAACCAACGCTTGTTGAACAAACGATTTCTGAATTTGTTTTCGTATGAAACGGTTTGTTTCTGTACGCTGTATATCATGACTTTGTTCCTTGCAGGCGACATCGAATGCCAGAGTAGTTAACATGATTAAGGCAACACTGCCGACGGCAACTTTACAACCTCCAGTCATAATCTGGAATGTATGGGATGTGTCGACAGGCTGACCTCTATATTTGGACTTGGAAAGCGCTCAGGCTGATTTCAACCTGAGATAATCATACGCTGACTGGCTGCTCAGTGTCACTGCCGTCGTTTCAATTGTACTGTTCCAGTTCAAGTTCCGAGTTGAAATCTTTGCTACTCATAGAACCACATGTATCATGAAGCTATAGTGCTGAAGTCTTCCTGATGGATTTCAGCATCCCGATCGGAATTATACATTGGCATATGACACTGAACAACGGATGACTGCTTTAGCAGTTTTGGATAACATTTGATTCTCAGACATGCGGAGACTTTTTATTCCTATCTTGGATGGATTATTACCAGTTGTCTAATTGTGGAGGAACTAGTACAGAATGAACAGGCATGCCTCAGCAGATCAGCATAATTTGGATTGACCCTCACATATTTATAGATAAATTATTCCCCTTGCTTGGAAGAAGATCGCTCCTCTCCTGACGGGATGGTCTCATGAACACCGAGTCATGCCGAGACGGAGGAAGAAACTTAAATGTAAGTAACATTGGATACTCGGGGACCGGTAGCAGTTGACTAAATGTAGATTGCACCACACAACACAATATCGGTAAAAGTGTTCCCCTTTAAAAAAAATGTAATATACATTGACCAATTATGACAGTCATTGATGTTCCATTGACTTCACTAGAATCAAAATTCATTTTTTAATATACAAAATATCACTGTATAACACAATGCTTCCTTGAAAACAATCAACGAAAATGGCTTCGCAAAATTCACACGTACGTGTATTTCTACACTGTGCTGTCATCCTTCATCACCCTGGACAAGTTCCCCTTGTCTCAGACAGCTTATCCTGTCGTGACTGCTCTGTTCGCAGGGAGAGAGGGCCACTGTCCGAGTGTGAGGCTGGTTGTCTGTCTTGTGTTTGTGCCAGGACGTACTGCCAAAATTTGGTGGAAAATCGCGCTTTCTGAGGCTAGGGCTTAAACTAGACCAGTGTAATATGAATTGCTCTAACTGGAAGATTACATGGTTGTCAGGTTTTATGCAAAGATCGGTCTGCAAGAAAACGTAACATAATGAGATGTATATACATTTACATAATTCTTGGGTACATATTTAAGTCTATCCACCCGAATAGGATGCATTACCAAGTACATGTCACAAATGGGGTTAGGCTGCTATGTTTTGTCGCATACTCTTTTTAAACCACTCGGTATCATTCGTAAAAAAAAATGGAGACACAGGCTACACTGGTGCATTTCCTTGCGTTAATGATGTTATTGGCTCATACATGTACATGTTCATTGCATCATATATCGTCATAAACATGGGCAATTACTCTCAATCAGGGTTCTGGACGTATGTTTGTGATACTGCACAATTATGTGTGTCTGAGTCATCCGCCTTTTTGGGACATGTTCATGTACATTGCTTTCCCTGGAAATCGTCCTAGGAATGATTTGGCCGGATGTGCATGTAACTGCAGTCTTCATTATACGCAATGGAACACACGAAAAATCAGTCATTTGGTAGACAGTGAAGATAATTGATCACCCACGTTCAAAGAATTCCGATATAACCAGCATAATTACAGGCATTATTCTATTAACGCAACTGTTTTTTTTCTCTGTTACCATTGAGAACATAACATAATCTAGGATCAACTTGCTATGATCAATCTATATTGCTATTATTAATCTACAGTAGCATCAATCTATTACCACCAACACAGTCAAATGTCGATGATGCCAATACAAACGTAAAATACAACATTTTGGAATAGAAACAGTTTATCAAAAGATCATCAGGGGCAGACAGTGTGTTAAATGTAGTTGTTTCTACTGTACACCTGATGGAATTAGTATACAACTACCCAACAACCTATGAAATTAGTTTACAAATCCTAAACAAACCCCATGGAATAGATAATTGTGGCAGGGAACCTTTGATTGGTTCCACTACTGTCATAATTTTAGAGTAAGACATGACAATGCCTGAAATAGATACTAGTAGGTAAAAACTAACATGTAATGTTATCTTGGATTTTTCGACCTGAATTGTCGTCTTCAGACTAGTTTTGTTGCCTGCCTTTTGTTGCCAGTTTATATTTAAAACATGTCATTGTTCTAACGTAACATGGTAACGGCGTTGCAAAGTGATTACTCAAAATAGCTCGTCCGTACTTTAATTGATACAGGGGAACTAGTTTGTTGGACACACTCCGCAGCGTGGTAAGCAATTAACCTCGAACAGCGTTCTAGTATCAGAAGTAATTAGTACAATATACTAGTAGCCTTTGATGACTCGCAAAAACACTGACAAGTGATGCGATATTTTAATATAAAACACCAATTACACGAAGTTGTTACTAGAATTGGACGGGAGCACAATTTACGGGAGTATTTTATTGCAGTGGAAAAACATTGTAACCCTGTTTGCGGGATAAAACATGATTTAGTGCAATGGGAGAAATACACGTTTATTTTGTTGGAGAATGATAAACGGCAGATTCAAAACTTAGATTGTGTCTTCTTGCATACATGCAGAAAACCATAAGAGAGATAATGATACATGTAATATAGAATCACCATTGAATGAACACAACTAGACATTACAATGATTTACTGAACAATGTTGGGAACTCTGCTCTATTGTTTATTTGACGATCCATTTTGATTGGAAAGAACAACTTGTCACTGGTGTACTCAAATTATCGCGATGATTTGATACCTGATCGAAATTCACGATGTCATTCTACATGGCGATAACGAATGTTTGGATGCGGTGTGTAATATCGTGTGTGAAGCATCGATCGGTAAATAACTGATAGATAGGGATTGGTGATTGCTAGCTGAAGCGATATCCCACAACGTTCATATTAGATGAAGTATTTGCCGATATAATTACACGTACGGAATATAATGGAATTATAAAAAATAACGATTGGAAAGCATGTCCAAAGGAATCCTTGTGAGTATTTATTTATTTTAAATAATTTTATTTTTTTCAAAATACATTTGTAGCCTGGAATGTGTTCAAGTTTGTCTGCTTACACGATGTTAAAAAGTGTTTCCATTGGAAAAAAATGTTGATAGAGAACTAATACTTTCATCCACTCATATTGCCCAATCATGGCATAACATTTCTCACCCTCTGTCAAAATACGTTATGTATATGGAATAGTGAAATTTTGTCTGGTGTGAACCGGCCTGGGAAAAAACCTATCCCAGGCCTCTTGTATCACGTGGTATGATGTAACAATACAAATGACGCGCTCAGTTGGTTATAACAATGGACAGTCATGGATGATCGAGCACCGAATTTCTTCCACAAAAAATGACAAAACATGCGAACAAGAAAATGCAGCAAACTGCGGAAGACGACATTAGAGCTCAAGCACATCATCAGCACCACGACAGCTTAATATATCTTACACAACGTTAGACCTACCCCCCCCCCCCCCCCCCCAACAAAAAAGAAAGAAAGAAGAAGCCATAATTTCATCCCCTATGTGATTCCAATTCATTTCCGTATACTAGGATGAAAAACATGGCCTACTTCATTCATATTACTAATAAGTAAACATTTATTTTAAAATCGATCAATGGAACAGATATGCCTGCTAAAATGATATGGAACCTCATTAAAATATCCTCAAAACATTGGAAACTAGGAATATCTGCATCTGATAACATCAGATATAGCCTAACACATGCCTTTACTGGGCAAATTAAAATACAATAAAAAGACTTCGCAATCCAGCACAGAACACCAGCTTAATTGTCATGTTATAAAATACGTCAAATTACGGTAAATGTAGCCGTGGCATCGCAGACGAATCTGTGTTTACTTCATAACGCCAAAAAAGTCCACACGCAGATGCCCACAATAAACACATGTATGTATGCATACACGAATTGCTGAACAGAAATTGTGTTTCAAAATACGCGTCATTGTGGTAAAATTTGCTTTGCATTCTGGGAGCGTCAATTTCCATCGGCTCCGCCATTTTGGGACGTTTCTAGATAATTTGAACATTTACGTTATTTTCTCAAACCTAGCACATCGATTCATGCCTCATATATCTGTGGAATAGTCGAAGTTTCCCATCAATTCGAGAGATTTTATGTCAAGGACAAAGAAAATCCTCATTTGAAGTAGGTATCTAAACGTTTACATGTCAAAACGTGCGTCGATAGGTTGGCACGAAACCTCCATGAAAAAGTCAGCACATAGACATGTAGAGGGTTGGGGGCTTCGCCCCCAACGCTCTAATGTCAAAAACTACAGAAATGATATGAAAAACTGTCAATACGGGATCAGACGGGTGAGAAAAAGAACCCCATATCATTTTTGTGTGGGATAAAGATTTCCCGACTCGTCCTCTGACAGTGCATCATGGGATTTTCTTAGTCTCATGTTGGCTTCTAAAATTGAAAGGCACAATTCTTTGATTCCAGCTTATATTTTAGCTCTAAATCTGCATCACCTACAAACGATACATTTGCTGTTTCTTCTGTTCAAGTTTATGCCAAATGGAATTATGAAACTAGGCATCGAGTCTAATAACGATTGATTTCAGTCATAGCCGTGTTCATAGGACAATTAAACTGGATGTAATTGATAATGATATAATAATAATAATATATATTAATGCGAATTTATATTTCCAACTTGGGCAACCCCCACTCGTGTGTATCGTGGGAAGCCAGAGGCTCGTAATTTACAGCTTCACGTTGAACAACTTGGTTAAGAAAGCACACAAGCCTCTTTTAGAACATACATATGAATAGTTATTACTTTCAACCTCTTGTTAATTTAATCAACAGGCATACTAGACAATTATAGTGAGCAAAACAGAAAAGACAAAATGTTATGGCAGATTGTGGTCATCAAAATCTTTCAGCGCAGGCCTATGTTCACATGTATTACATAAAATTTGCATTTTTCAGATGAGCAAACTCCAAATTAAAGATAGTCGACCATACAATTTCACAATGATACTGGCTACACACGTTATGGAAGATAAAGCCAGGCTAGCTGATTGTAGCCATGGCGGTGTCAAGATCACAAATCAGACTTTTGCATCCACGTATCGTGTAATGCGGGCACTCATCACAAAATGACAATTCATAATGATACCTTGCTATATATATATATCATTATGTATTTGTTTTCCGTGCAATTTGGACATGGATATTCCCATACATATGGAGATATCATGAAATAATTGTCTGTAAATGAACGTGGCCTTTATCTCAATTTTGGAAGACTCTCTAGATGTTCGGTAGCATAGTACTACATGTAATATTTTTTTTACTGTGAATAGCAATCGATCATTTGCTATGGTGAGATGATAATGTGATCATCATTTATAATATACATTTATAAAACAGTATCCCATGTCGGGGCTTGCAGTAAATTGCTGGGCAAAGGGATTGATTCATCTGCAAGTGATCGAAGCAACATTAGAAAACAACATTCTAGTCCAAACAATAAAGCGTGAACAAGGGAAAATCATGCTAAGCTTATTCAATAACACCTTGCATTTATGCATTATTGCGATCATAGTAAAATATGCATCAAATAAAGTCATTCATGACGCAAGTATTGGCTAACTTTCCGATATTAGGTATTTTCACATGTAACTGATTTGTATGCATATTCATTATGTTAGAGTATCATATACAAGTCTGTTTTTAGAGGTTTAAAAAGCAAGGGTAGGTAAAGTAATGATGAACATGATCAACTCCAATTTAAACCATCGAAAACACTTTACACATATATAGCCACATAAACTCCATTTTGCCTTCTTAACAATGAATATCCCATAATCAAATATGCCAGCTTCAATTGATTCGAGAAATAGTCATGGATTAATCTAGCTGATGAAAAACACCCAACTGTCCTGAATATAAGGACATGATAAAAGACAAACGTCTACTCAACTAGGTCTCATTCAACACATTTCATCTATACACACAGTGAAATTGTTCATGTGTAATATAAATCCATGATGTGGACATCACAGTGTACCGGTATCTTGTTTTGTCTATTGTCTACACTTTCTGCATGTATGATATACAGTGTACACTATTCGTCATTTATTCGATTACCATTCGTACAAAAGTATGTGTGTAGTATACGTCACTATATAAATACTATTTATGCCGACATACTTACCCATATGGTTCGGGTCAGTCGGTCGGTCAGTAATGTCCTGGACACCGTCACGTCCTGTAAATAAATAGCTTTCACTTCTCCGTCCATTCAGGATTTTATTGCTGTTTTCTTCTCCTGATTTATGTCACAGACCCCCGTATTTTTCCCGTCGCACAGTCTACCGGAAACATATTGGACACGAGCACAATATGGGAAGGTGACGAAACTGGCTGGCACTTGCGCGATGCTGCGAAGTCCTAAAAGCTGGTACAATGACCTAGGTTTCGCACTGTTATGTTCGTATGGTATTCATTTCCAATATTAAACAATCAAATAACGGAAATCAATGTGCGGGTGCTAATGAGCTGATACCTTTTGAATTTCTATGTATATTTATTCTTTTAATATCGGGATCTATTTGATTGACAGTCGCTATTTGTTTTGACATTTGTTGTGGAGACCAGTGTGAGAGTGAAAGTAGATGTACGCAGATATGATGCACCTGTTTGCCACTGTAGCCCAACAAGGTGAAGAGCAGGTTTCTCACAATATACTTTTCACCTCGAATATCAGAGATTTGTTAAAATTTTCCTCCAGTGCAAATAGGTTAGTGAGATATGAAAATAAGTTGGAATTTCCATGCATGAAATGATGTACATATATGCTGTACCCCAGACTCTAATAGACCTCCAACATTCACATTGTTGAAAAAACATATAATATGCAGCTGATGTTTCGTATATTGTATATTCTTAAAACATATTTGATATGCGTCAAAACAGTCCTTGCCCTTTCGTTCCAGGAAATTGTCAGGTGTATTCAGTTCATAATATTTCAAAGTCGATCACTGCGAACAGTGTTTATGATAATAGCTGCAGAAATCTTTCAGCAGACGACAAGCGGCTTGGATTAGGTGTTCTCTAGTTTTAATGACCGGTGGTCTGTTGAATGATTTACAGAGAAACACCCGAAAAGTGTGATGTGTTAGTCAGCCACGGAATTCAGTGGCCTCGAACTTGTGGTTATCTGCATTATACCTTTAAAAAAGGTAAGCTATGAATTCGAATGAAAAATGTATGTGAATACCTGTAGGAATATCGATCCAGATATTGTCATGATTATGTTGATGTTCGCTTTTATTTACAACTCAAATAATCGATGTAATTGGGGTTCATTTATTGTGACAAATATGCATAATGATCAAAATGTTTTGGATAATTATGAATCATATACATTTGTACAGCGAAATGTAGGATGTGCCTGTACTTCACTTGTGTTTGTTTGAGTCTCAATTGTATATATCCAATTCATGTAGTTTTAACAAAAAGTTAAAAAGAGTGTCAGTACGTTTCTTTGCCAAATTTTTCTAGAGAATATTTCAAGATATACCGTACCATATTCTTCAGCTTATATGAGTAAACATGGACATTTATGGTGATAATGGATATTCTGGAAAAAAACACTGTTTAGGGGCCTATATATACAAGGGATATATACTCTGCTACAAATTATGTGTAAAATCACTTCCCACCCTAGGTATCTCACACATCGTGTGTGTTTGAAACATGACGTATACAGTAATACATATCAAGTACAAAGTCCCAAGTCTATTAGAGTGATTATATAGAAGTTTAGTGCTAATCTCGGCATCATGTTGAAAATGACAAGACAATAATTGTGATTTATGGACCACTTATATAATGCTATATTGGAGTCGAAAATACTTAAACCTTGTTTCCAAAAGAGCACACAATCCATTACTTTGATCGAAAATGTGTCAGAACTCATGTTCACCCTTATGAATAACGACACGAAAGCAAACCTATTTGTTCCATTTTTGGACACACTTTTCTCGAATTGCTTCCAATACTAACATCAGGCTATATCTCCAAGGGCCCCATGCTGATACACTATCACATGAATCTACATCGCCTGGGAATTCGTCAAAAGACTCTTAGCAAAAGTGAAATACGTTTTTTATTCTATATCTATGGACAAAGTGCACATGCAAATATCATCAGTTTAAATTTTTACACCATGGTAACATGGACACAAAATACATTCGTTTTGGAGACACTTTTCTCGAATTGCTTCCAATACTAACATCAGGCTATGTCCCCAAGGGCCCCATGCTGATACACTATCACACGGATCTACATCGCCTGGGAATTCGTCAAAAGTCTCTTATTTTGTGTATCAGGGCAAGTTCTAGTGTGGGGTAATAACCAAATTTTGATTATGCCAATAGCAAAAGTGAAATACGTTTTTATTTTATATCTATGGACAAAGTGCACATGCAAATATCATCAGTTTAAATTTTTACACCATGGTAACATGGACACAAAATACATTCGTTGCAGTCTGAAACACGAATCTAATAGACTTTTTTTATGCCCATGGAAACAGAACGTGTATTTTGTGTGTGTTATAATGTGCGCTAAGACACAAAAAAGTGACACCTACTTCCGCATGCATGTCTAACATATCGTTTCATCTTTTTGCTTCGTTATTTTGCTCTTCTTCGTCATTTCGGCCAAACGACAAAATGGTGGATGCTTTGCCGTGTAACATTAGGTCCTGTCCAGTGAGAGCAGGTCGTACGATGATACGAAGTATAGCAGAGGACGGCACTCATATCAAGAAGGTGATTCTGTATACTGTACAGTATTTGGTCTAATGGGATTCACTCATTACGTGGACACAAGTGGTAAATGAGAGGATATTTTGTGGAAAAGAGAATATATTACAACATGTCGACCCGATCACTATTAACCCTGGTGTGCAGGTGGTGAGATACGTATGTTCAGAAGCCCAGGATACACGTGTATCAGTTCTGACACGGAATTTCCATTCAGTTTTTTAGACTCATCCCTGCAAAGAATGGTCTCCACATTTTCGAGACTCATAAAAGTGAATTTGACCTAAATGTAGCCTGGGGGGGGGGGGGGGGGGATTTTGGGAATCGTCAATTACTGGTGATTTTTGGCCTTGTTATAATAATTGATAATTTGGAAAGCATTATTCAATTAGAAAACCCTAGCCATAATTAACAAAGATGAAAAACCACCAGACCTGCCGTACTGTGAGCTCCACTGCCTAAAGAACCACAACTATCCACGCGGTCGCACAGGCGTTTTCTATAAACCGTTTCAGGAAAATATTTGGCTTGTCATACCAAAATCACTTGAACCAAAAAGTGAGACAAGACTGATGAATACTTGTATGTATTTTGTTCTGGTTGGTGATGTCGTGTGTCTTCGTCAAATTCCATGACCATATCGATCTCATATACAGAGCACAAAATAAGCCTGGAAAATGCCAAAAATAGCCTACATAAAAGAGGGAATCAGGTAGATGGTTGGATGTAATAAGTTTTTTTCTCTCCATATAGCTTGGATATAGATTGTTGTTTAGGTGACCTACATTTTGTTATACCCGGAGAACTAGCCATCATCAGTGCAAGTCCACCAGTTTCTCAATTATACCAGTTCTCGTGCGGTCGAGATTGCCCCAAAAATGACAATCCACCCACATACAGTATTAGTGCCATTGTCCATCATCGGGATATATACATGTACATAGCTTTCACAGAGCGCACAATGAGCTCATCATTGTTACCTTCAACTAGATTATGACAAACGTGATAAAATCCAATATCCGAAATGTACTTAGCGTTCAGAGAACGCATCAGAGAATGCTCATTGGCGAGAGCTGCGTTTGGAATATTATGTAATAGTCAGCCGTGTCTCGTATGGAATCTGAGTTTCCGAAAAATACATTCATGAGTCAGAGATGCATTAGAGTCAGGGGGAGAGCTGAGGCTGATATTTTGGGACAGGATTGTCTGACCCTTTCGGCCCTGATTGTGAGACATAGACAGGACTAGTAACCATTGCATGACCTATTTCGCGCTCTATTCGTAGTCTCTGCTCTCGCTGTGTTTTATCAGGGGTGATGGGGGTGGGTTGTGGTCCTGGACGGAAGAAGATTAGTAATGCTCAGTCACATCTGTTCTCAAACACAAAAGTCACATCTTCCACTAAGTGAACAGGGCATAGTCTTCGTCATTCGTAAAGAATTTAAATGTCTTGGCAATTCATCCTAACATGTTGTGTCTTTTGGTGGATATATTGCTGTGGCAAACCTCGTCAGAACAATGAGGAAAACTGAAGAAATATTAATCCGTCGCTATCTTGGTAATGGTGTGGTGGCGCCAGAGTGATGTTGAACAATAATTCAACCCTGCAATAACACTATGTATGAAGCTATAAATAGCTCTAAACAACTCTATAAATCTAACTCAACTAATATGACATAATGACGTTTTTCGATGATCAAAATGATGATCTAAATGAAAGTTTATCGAGAGCAAGTGGTTGGGTAGTTTAAGGGCGACCCCAAAGCTGATATTTTCAGAAAAACCTCATGATATCACGTAATATACTTTATTGGTACTGTACACCTAGATAGCTGTATGCATTCACGATGTATGCTTATTTGTCACCAGTGACCCTATTCACCAAGATTATCAGATGACCTACATCTTAGTATCTCCTGCAATCAAGCCTCGGACAGATTTCTACAGAGCGATGCCTCTTGCCCTCCACTACCCGCATCACATCGCTCTCTGCAGTCCATGATAACGCGATGTCCTAATAAATTGTTATACGTCTTCGTGCAGCATCGGTGTCATACATCAATGTGGATTTGCATGGCGTACATGGATATTGGAAAGTAAACATTTGGATGTTGATCAAAATTGTCCTTTGATTGTCCTTTGATCAGCATGGAACTACTTTTCTATTCCATGTGAGAGTGGAACAAATATACCAACAGCTAAGTTTGTCACCCTACGAGAGGAAGGGCAATTCAATTGAATTGCACAATGCTTCAAATTAATACACTTCATTCATGAATGCCATTAAAATGTCAGCTCGTATAATACATAGTTCTGGCTGCTTTATCAGGTAAAGAAATTAAAATGGAACGGATAATGGACTCATTGTTGTGAGTCATAAATGCCACATGGTGACATAAATTTTGGATTTTAGACAAGAACGCCTGACCCATTTGCGTCTGTTTCTGAAGGGAGACAATTGGATGATCTAATCCACTGTCATATTACATAATGCTCTCGATCTATCTCGGAGGAATTTATTTCAGGAATATCATCATACACTGGTTTGGAAAATTACTGGCCATCCTATAGAAGGACAACAGATTGATCTACAGTTCCAATTTGAGCAAAACATACATTGATTGCAGTATACTAACCAGCCCTGCCAAATTAAGGCACACCGTATCTAATCCCTATTCACGGCTCAGATGGCGAACTGAAATATAACCATGAAATACATACACTGCCTATATTTGAACAAGTGTGCCGCTGCCAGAAATGTGTCCCACACTTGCTGATTGATGTAATCGTTGCCTCGCGTCAGTGCAGTCCCACAGGCTGTCATAGAAGTGTTGAATGTCTCATCATACCAAACAGCATCGTTACTGTGTTGTGTTCAAAACTTATCTAGGTTAGTGATATGTTCTGTCTGAAAACCTGGATTAGATGCGTATCTGCTGTCAATCAGGGATATTAACTTTCGTGAAAGTGGATTGCAGAATATGGTGAATTGGTCAATAAAGTGACACGATAACGTGACACAAGTTTATTTCGTCTTCGGATTTTTCCCACTCCATTGATCGAGATTAGGTGAGAGCAATCTTGGCTCAAATTGTCAAACAATTACAAATTGAGTCAGATATTTGTCATAAATCAGAATTTAATATATTATTCATTCCGACAGGCACATTTATAATGTTTATTATTTGTAGGTAACCAAGATATATCCAAAGCATAATCAGTATTATACATGTACCGTAGGTAAATTCATCATGCATTGGCACAAGCAATATTCTTGTATACTAGCATTGATTTCTGTTGATTCCTTTATATCAAGGATGTCATAAAATGTCCATTAGCTGTTTGGAATGACTGGCCACATTTCACAACCATATCTATTATATGTATTAAAGCCCATCCAACAGGTCTGTGCAGATAGCACCTCATTTACTGTATTTCTGTGATGTATACCAGGTAACTAGGGTGAAATAATCCACTAAATTGTTGTAGAATTTCCATGTATGTTGTCAATGTTGATACTGTTGGGTAGCGACTTATAAACACAGAAACAGTATATATACCCATGTTCCACGTAGGAGAAAGAGACCATATATGAAGATTCAAGATGGCCATGGACGTTGATTTGTATATGAGGAAAGTTGTATTCATTCTAAACAGTTAGTTGGTGAACTCTGACTAAATGAAGATGCGTGAACAACCTTGAGTCCTGATACCAACCGCACCGATAATATGATTGGTAATAATCACAATAACACGATTATTACATTTGGTGGAGAATCCGGGTACGATCTCGCTGCCTCTCGAATTTATTGACTCCCATGAGCTTCGCCGAGCAAGTTTGACTGGACTACACAGACCACGTGAACATTGCCGTACACAGAGAACCTTATGGAACAGGGTTCGTCAGCCCTTAACATGCTCAACCAGGATCAGCGCGTCATCAATGCCGTCCGGCCATCACAACAGCATGACAGCGACAGGCACAGGCAGTTCCAGAAGGTCAGCCACCGGAGCCTCCCCCAGAACCTGGGACATTCCAGAACAGTTGCAGCGTGGGACGACAGGTTCCAAATGGATCATAGACAACTGAACTAAAAAAAAATCTGCCTGTCAGTCAATAGCAGCCCAAGAAGACCAATGACTCCAGCAAGAAGCAGAAACAGTCCAGCAAGAAACTTTTGGACAAGAATCGGGGTCCAATCAGCACAAGGTGAAGTCAACAAAATAATGGTACTAAAATTGTTTTCACTACATATTTATCTGTACTGGCCACCACATTTGGAAAACAAAATTTGTTATGTACTCTTCAAAAATACTGAAAAACTCAACTTAGGGGCTGAATAATTTCTCACCTGTGACACCTGGCTCTGATTTCATTTTCGTCAATGGTGTTACGTGCAATCTGTTATAGGGGCCCACTAAAACAGGTTATTGATTTCTTATTCTGCTCCTTATGAAATATTCATGAATTTATATATTTGCTCTAAATTTGTTTCAGTTAATTTTGTTGAGTTAGCCAAATTTACCAACTTTTATCATGTTTATAACCATGAATCAATATAAAAATCCATAATGGTATTTGTTAGGCCATGTTAATCCATTCATGGACAAATTTTATGACACTGGCACACATTATCATTTATTCACATTTTTTGGCCCTGCCCTATTGATGCAATAATGGAACTGATCTTGGAGATCCAAGATCAGGGATATCACAAGTCAGTTGACCAGTTGTACTGGAGAACCAGTATGCTGGAATCATATCTTGTGTTGAGACATTATTGTTAATTATAGCAATCAATACATATTATAACTGTTTAGTGAATCATTCATGACTGTTAACAGGAATTGTTTTCATATAACGATGAACTGCTTGTGGATACCAAATATGAAGAAAACTATGAAGATTACAATTTCTCATCACTGTTATATATATACATGTATATATTGTAAATAATAATAAAAAAATGAATGTAATATATATTAGTGTAGATTTTTATCACAAGCAAATATGAAGATGACAATTCTTCATCTCCGTTACTGTCGGTTATATATATATGATTATTGTATACTCACACAAAAACAAATGCTTATAATAAAGACATGTACATGTATATCAGTGACAATTTTTCACTGGAGCTTTATTTATATGTTATGTCAATAGGCAAGTATAACGATGACAATTATTCATCTGATCTCTAAATGTTATGTCAAAAAGCAATTTAAGTATAGGCAGGTATGGAAGTGACAATTTTTCACTGAAGCTTTAATTATACGTTATGTCAATAGGCATGTATAACGATGACAATTATTCATCTGAGCTCTATGTATTCTGTCTACGTATATGGTACAATGAGATAAAGAAACAACAATGTTGTGAAACATGTATGTTTAGCATTGAAGGTTTTATGAACTTGTGTTGAATGTGTTGTCTATGTGTTGAATTATGTACATTTTTCATTGCCATCATATACCATGTGTAAATATGTGTAGGATGAAAGGTTATCGTATATGTTACTTTTTCTTAAAGTATTTACAGACAAGTTGTAAAGGTGTTACTGTTTTCAATTGTTCTTTTCACCAGTTCTAGAAATTTTTTTGTTTTAATATTTTATGTTCATCACATTTAAGAAGATGCAGAGCATCTTTTTCAAACCAGGACAGAATGTCATAAATCAGAATTTAATATGTTATTCATTCCGACAGGCACATTTATAATGTGTATTATTTGTAGGTAACCAAGATATATCCAAAGCATAATCAGTATTATACATGTACCGTAGGTAAATTCATCATGCATTGGCACAAGCAATATTCTTGTATACTAGCATTGATTTCTGTTGATTCCTTTACATCAAGGATGTAATAAAATGTCCATTAGCTGTTTGGAATGACTGGCCACATTTCACAACCATATCTATTATATGTATTAAAGCCCATCCAACAGGTCTGTGCAGATAGCACCTCATTTACTGTATTTCTGTGATGTATACCAGGTAACTAGGGTGAAATAATCCACTAAATTGTTGTAGAATTTCCATGTATGTTGTCAATGTTGATACTGTTGGGTAGCAACTTATAAACACAGAAATAGTATATATACCCATGTTCCACGTAGGAGAAAGAGACCATATATGAAGATTCAAGATGGCCATGGACGTTGATTTGTATATGAGGAAAGTTGTATTCATTTTAAACAGTTAGTTGGTGAACTCTGAATAAATGAAGATGCGTGAACAACCTTGAGTCCTGATACCAACCGCACCGATAATATGATTGGTAATAATCACAATAACACGATTATTACATATTCTTGCAATTTATTCATTATATCATTTATTTTTGTTCAGCAATAACGCTGGATATTATTATTCTCATGCAAAATTAAATTGAATTGTAAATGATGTTAGAATAATATTGTATAGCAGTCACGGACGATAGCCAATATCGACCAGGACACTCGTCTATTCTGTCCACCGAAGGGAACTTTCACAAGTTCGGATGCATCTGGTGTAAATGGAATATGACACAAATTTAACAAATTGAACTAAGAAGTTCTGAGTGTGTCCTGAGGGCTTTGATTGGAATATATTACCCAATCTGTTCGGCACTTTATGTGGTCAGTTTTTGTCTGAACCTAAACTCGACGAGCAACCACACGTGTTCAAATGTACTTGGCTGGATTGAACAACTTGTTGTGCCTCTGTTTTATGTTACTATATCGATCTCAGTCAAATTGCTATTTAGAGTGGGTGTTTATTTACATTTTCGGAATAATGTGGGCAGTTATATGTCACATGGAGAAATTGGTCATACATGTAATAAGACCAATCATTGTCAACTCAGATAGCTCACCATGTCTTACTGTTCTTGTCCCGGTGCTAGTCTCACTGTCCCAGGCCCACTTTCCGGGTGTAATTTTCGTATTACAAGACCACACAAATGATACACATCATCAATCAAGATGGCGAAGGTCCAAAAGTAGCAAGAGAGATTGATTAATTATTATATCGTACCAGCCATCCAAATCATTGCACATTTATATAGGCCGCAGAGTATCGATTTCTTTCTTCCAAAATTGGAGTTTCCCAAATATAACCTAATAGTTATCTACAGTTGGACAAACGTGTACTGTGGACATGAAACCCTTGTCGGCTAACTGTCTCTCAGCGATTTGGCTCATTACTACGCTTTCTTGTAGCTCGGCCGTCTGTCTGGTATATATGGCAAAGATTGGTGTCCTCATAAAGGGCTGTAATATGTCCTCTCACCACATTATCACCACTTGGCGGAATGGTGCCAGAGACATGTTTGCAGGAGAGGTAGTCTTGTCAGAAAGGAATGACCAGTTTCCGTTCCAGTTTGAGTCACTTGGAAAAGAAATAGTTCTGTACAGTATAGACTATATGTATTTGGACAAAATTATGTTCTCTGGAGATCATGCAACTGCCACAATCTGCTACAGTAACAATCGTCTGCTACAATATCGGTTTGTTACCGTCATTGCTCAGTACCAGACCAGTCCTGCAGGCTGTCCGAGAAAGGGTGCCATACTGCATTAATAGTGTCACTGCCTGGAGATTGTCAAAACAGTGATAGTTAATACCTAAAAAGAATAATTAGAATCATAGCAGTTGAAGGCGATGATAACAATAATTCTCTTTGGCATGTGGTCAACTGGTTGTTCAGAGTCAACAACAACAGTTCATTCTATTGCTTTTTTCACTTACTCCGTGGATCAAGAATGGTCGAGAGATTATTTCTGTAATTACATCAATTGCCAACCAATTGCTGGCTGAGTACTCTATTCCCTAATATAAATATTGAATGTTTTAACACAAATGTCAATTCACCTGTGAATAAATGTTGTGAGAATTAATTGCACAATAGCGACAGTCCAAGAGACAAAATCCGGGATGCTTGCTTAATTCTTTCCCACTAAGAGGAACAATCAGTTTGGATGAAATCTAGTGAAATGGAATATGACAGAAATTTTAGCGAATTGTATTTAGATGAAGTTTTCTGTGTACTGTCTGAAAGGATTCCAATTCGAATATCTCTACGTGACAATTGTTTTTTACTCGAAGAGTAACCATATATTATGTACTTGACTGCATTGAGCTGCTTGTTGTCGATGTAACAAGTTGCTATATCGATGTAAGTGAAGTGTTAGTTGACACATTTCGCACTATCAGAATACTGTTAAAATAAATAATGATTATTGTCATTTAAGACCAGATCATTGTTTTCGTTCAACACATTGTGAATGAATCGACCACTACTCATTCACGAATGTAATCAATGTATTATAGTGACGTTTAGCTTTGAAGATTATTTGTGTCGTGATCAGAACAAATCAACATTCAAGCCAAATGAAAACTGTTTAAAAGTGCACTACATGACAACAGGATTGATAGTCCTCCCCAAAAAAAAAGATCAGTTCCAAAAGTAGTGTGACAATTTGTCTAATTATCATATTGTACCAGCCATCCAAATCACTGCGCATTTATTTAGGTGACAGAATATCGATTTTTGTTTACAAAGACCATGATGCCCCGCAGAAATCTAACCAAATAGTAGGCATCTATAGTCGGACGAATGTTCTCTGGAGATCAAACCACTGCAGCCAGCTGACCCAATTTCTCGAGGCTGTAGCTGCTACTATGTTTCCTGTAGCATTGCGATATTTGTGGCCCAGCAACAGAGCTTGATGTCCTCATAAACGGCTGTAATATATCCGCGCACCACATGATCACCACTAGGGGGACTGGTGCCAGAGACATGTTTGTAGAATATGTAGTCTAGATAGGAAGAATAATTGTTACTCTCAGCGTATTCTACAAGCATTGCTCATTGTAAGTAAACATTGCATTAAACATTGCGAAACATCGTAATCTTGTTGCAATCGTTCTATCCATCGTTTTCCTCCACTGTGATGGTGTGGCTCATATTGGCTCTTCCTTCAATTAGAGTGGATGTCTTGCAATGCAACACTGAACATTTACATGAGATGGGATGCAGTCTGCTTTCGTGCGGCATACTACTAATACCCACAGAAACCAGTCTCGTTTGGATTAAACTGTTGCTGCAGGCGGTGATTGGCTAACGGGATGGAATGTGACACTGTCATCGCTGAAACTGCTGCAAACAATTATCATGTACGAACCTGTGATCTCATCTATAGACTGGTTATGAAAGTATAGTGCGAATGCCCAATGAATTTACTATTTTGTGCGCCTTTTGGAACAAGGGATGCCGGGAACATTGGATAATGCATTAATAAATGAAAGTATTATGCGTTTTGGAATATCGTCTTGGTTTTCATAATGGACATGGTGTCGTCGATTTGCAAACTTTTTTTACTGTCATCAATTTACATCTACAGGTGCCTTATGGTTGGATATTTCCTCAGGATGATTTGTAATGGAAGTGGGTGTAAGTTTGTTTTTGAATTTGAATTTTGGTTTGATCTTATGTGGTTTTTGTTCTTATTTGATTTGATATTTGGTGACAAACTGTGTGTAAATAATTCGATATGCCGGACAACAATCTGTGAGATTATGGTAGCAAATTATATAATGAGAGTTACACGTGCGTTATGACATTTATAATATTGCAACAATCGATCATCACCCTTGGCAAGATTCCAATGTCCCAAGCACCTTCTTTTGTGGCGTTTTGTGGTCTCACAGCCAAAGTTTGAGTGTCATAATGGTCAAACTGTTTTGGTTGTCAGAGATGTCTTGTTGCATTCTGGATGTATCAGGATGATGCAGAGGATTGTCCACACGTGTGTAATTCTACATGTAGCTAGCTCTCCAGAGAATTTTCTTGGTCAGTTAATATTTAGCGATGAAATCTGCAATAATACAGAAAGATGAACATTTCTCAGCCGGGAAAGAAAGTCAATTTAATATATATCACGATTTACGATTTTTACTCCAATCTCATTTGTTGTATAATTCATCAGCTTGGTCTATGAATGCAAGTACATGTAACACTAGAAAACAGCCATGTGAACTGGGCTAAATCGCAAAATGGCTACATCTCTGTTCGCATTCCACAAAGAACAATGTGATGAGCACTGTGGTAAAAGAACCTTGTAAATCTAAGTAAAAAATAATCTTACTGGAGGGTCAATTATCAATTTCGTTTCACCATTACTATTGTCCACGGAGGAATGGGCTGCTAGTTTTCATTTAGAGGAAATGTTTTGATACCATCACACTGATGCCTTTGCATTACCAGAGAAATGATGTTTGTCTTTCCATGCTCATTTGTTCTCGCATGTAATTCCGCTGTCATCGATCATCACCTCGGACAAGTGACCATTGTCCCGGACAGCTTATCTTGTCGTGACTGCTCTGTCCGCGGGGAGAGAGGGCTACTGTACTGGTGTCAAGGTGCTCCTCTGTCTTGTCTGCGTGACATACTGTGAAATTTAAAGCCACCAAGACTTGTATATCCTGCCAGCCTAGATGATTGGTCACCACCCATATGTCGTATTTAAAGCTACATGGCTTATGTATACTGAAATAAGGGTGTTTCGACAATCCGATCAGATGTAATGTGGAAGAACTAGATACCCGTGCACACGGGGTAATGGGTTTCTGAAATTTGTTTTAAATCAATTGGCTAGCATATATCAGATGATATAGCACCGTTACAGCATGCAAAATACATCCGCATGAATCTGGAGTGGAGTTTGAACACACCGTAAAAACGCAATCTATATTTTTTAGTTATTTGTGTACCTTTTGCATCACTGCATGGGAACCGTTCCGTGCGAAACTATTTATAAGATCCGATTTCAATGTCAAATTTAGACAAGTTCGTATGCGCATTGGAATTTTTGCACTCTGCAGCTGCCACTTCAAATTTACCCCTGGTTGACTCATTTGAGCTGATTGGGATTTTCCGAGTTTGGTGTTTATGTGAAGACCCTATTGTTGAATGATCACCTGTAGACACCAGTTGTGATTTGATTTCATTTTAACTACATGAGTAGTTAAAAGCAGTACACCCAGTAATACTATTACCGAAAATTGTACATGTAAACTCAGAGATTTGCCAACCAATTGATTTTCAGTTCTCAATATACGATGTGAATATATAAATGGACTACCGGTAAACAATGTATACTTTCAATGTGATAAATGTGAAAAATGATAAGTGTAGTTAGTGTTTGGATCACCGAAATTGTGATTGACCGAAATTGTGTGCGAGCACTTTGCTGTATTTCTTGCTTTGCACTGTAGTTCAGCTTTTCATATATTTTAGGTCGAGACATATCTTGAGACGAACCAGTTGTTTGACAAGCTGCTAAGGATATTGCAGTTATTAGGGAGAGCAAAAAGTCGACATGTACATGTATGGTGACATTTGTGGCTCTATCTGAATACAGGAACTAGTCCATTAAAGCAACTTTAGCGACCATGTCAAACGAGTGAACAGTGGTCGGTGTACGGTGTATTGATGTGCACATACGTAATTTTCAAGCCCATGAAAATGTACGAAGAGGCAAGAACCAACAGCAGGTACATCAACTGATATTTACATGTAACTGGCAGAAAGTGCCAGTTTCAGTCTTTCTCAATCCTTTATTCTGCCAAAATATAATATGTTGTAGCAAAAGTTGATTGGTTTTGTGTTCGCCATACCACAGCAGTTTCTTTCGCCTTGACACGTGTTGTATTTTTTGGAAAAGCCTGTCTTTATCATGTTTATCGTGTATCAATATTTGCTATATATTTCTTCAGACAGATAATTCAACACCACTATACGTTTGCATAAAAACGACATCGCTATCAAATCATATATGGAATTTTCTCTCCTTTTGTTGTTTTGTGAATGTCAATGCCACAAGGAGAATATGAAATATTTACATTGAAAACAGTCAATAGTAGGTTCACATAGTTTTTTTTGTGTCAGGGGATTATTTCATGACATTCAATAACTTTACGCAAATGACATACCAACATAGATGCACTCATTCTAAATGCACCATCACTCGTTACCACAGTCCTGTAACATACACGTATGCATATCCCCAACCCATGCATTCAGGCTTGTGACCGGCAATGGAAACAGGCCTTTCACTGTCCCCGAGAATCAAAACCGCTTTTACCAGTTGTAATATACATACGCATTTGGACATATTCATTGTTCTTTTCCAGTACATTGGCAATAATGATGCAATTTAATTAATAGTGAGGCATGAGCCAGCAGCCAATTATTTGAATTTTCAGCGCCAAAAAAACCCAGGAACATTGAAACATTAATTATTGCGATTGATGAAGGAAATCATATTTGGAAAATCAACATTCCCTGTGTATTATTTTAGTAGGAAACACCAATTAAACCATTCACGATCGAGAGTGGGAGCTTGAAAGCACTTTAGAGCATTCACCGTTGCACAAGTTAGCATCATGAATTTGTGGGAGAGAGATAACCATGTAGACAAGAGTGCAATGTAGAAGATCTATCTACGAGTGTTTGACTTATTGTGTTTTGTGGTATTGAGCAGGAAAAATACAGGATGCGAGCGTTGGTGCTCAGCTTTCCATTTGTTTGATATAAGAGCAAAATCGAAATGTTATCATCAACAAATCATAGCAGCAATTCGGAGCTTACCACAGCATTGAGAGCTATGCACTTTGGCAATGTGAACACATTACAACCATGGATGAGTTGTGTGATTTCACACGTGAAGCAGTCACCCATCTGTGAAAACCTTATCGATGCAGATTTGTCTGTTCAGTGATGCAGAACATGTAGGATATCATGGCGACATCTATATTGCATTACTGTGATTTGTCGTTGGATGTTGTAGGTGATAGAGCACAGTGTACTGGTGACTTATCATTGTGAATTATATGCAGCGAAAACATATATATATGTAGGCATAGTGGGATGAGAATATACATTATTAATACATACGGAGGTAACGACAACCGAGTAAGTGAGTATCCCTCCATTTCAAATACATTTCTATGTATATTGCTTTGTAGGACAGAAACGCCAGCCCACTCAACTTGTGATGCTTGCTCCTCTACAAGTATATTTAAAGTTGGAACCAATTTCGAAATCAGCCAAACTTAGCATTCTTGTTTATCACGCGAGCTTGAAAGTACATCTCGAGAGAGTCGGGAATATATAGAAAATATGCACAGTTCGACAACAGATACTTAGAAAATTGCCGCTAATCGTGCATGAAAACAGTGGATAGAGAATGATCGGCCTGCTTACATTGCCGGTTGCCACAGTATCTAGATAAATACCAATGACGTCATGAGACTGTGTGTAGAACTCGCCCGCAAGGCGGACCACTTTGAGAAAAAAAAATGATGCGAAATTGACTGGCCCGAGTTTGAGTCTTGATTTGGTAACCCAATTTGGGCACGTAATGCACATTTTCAGACACAAATTTGTACGATTTCTCATTCTATAGGCAAAACAAAGCTACTGCACAATAAATATATTTTGTCAATTTTAGAAGTGATTATAGCTTTAACAAGGATGAAGAGGTGCGAGACAGAATAAACGGTATGATTCGGTGAACGAGTATTATGACGGAGCAGCAGAAGACACTTGGGCCGGATCTACTACATTCCACTACTTGTACCATGTTCCATTCTTGTCCAGCGTGAATGATATTTATCTGTGCATCGTTACCAACTGTCGAAATAAAAGAGATATAATCATGATAATAGTTACTCGACATATTGTTGAAACTAACACTTGTTGGACATAACGATTTCTGAATTTGCTTTTGCTTAAATGAAATGGTGTGTTTCTGTGAGCTTCAACTGAGCAGGCATCTATTCATACGTGCATGTGTATCATCAAACATAAATGTCACTCAATGGCAAAATGTTTCAAGATATGGAAATGTTTCGATACCTTGATAAACGTGGAACCAATACCCAAGTAATAGTGTAATTATTCCGAGGTAACAAAACCGAGTAAGTCCAGTATCAAGTAAAATCGAGATAATTTTGTGACTTCATGAGCACCATATGGCCATAAAGAAGTGAAATCAGGTGTTTTGGAAAGAGCGAGCAATTCCTGCCCCACATATGTCATCCGTCACGAATTCCAGGAACGTCTTTATTTATCTTCTTTCTAAAAGCAGCTATTCACAATGGTTTAATATATCTAGTTGTCGAATAGTGTATAAGTTGTAAATCAGACCCACTGAGCCTATATGTCGGCGACATCCCTTATTGTCACTTAGAAAAGAGAAGTTGTCTATGTACATGTGATAAAAACCACATTTAATGTGTTATTCAAAATACATCACGGAATATCCCTCATCTTGTATTCCTGGAGTTACAAGACACTAATCATGGATGATCAGTAATGCCAGTACATTGTATATCATGATTTTGTTCTTTGCAGGTGAAATCGAATGCCCGTCTAGTTAACATGGTTAAGGCAACACTGCCGACGGCAACTTTACAACACCCAGTCATACTGTGGAAAGTATGGGATGTGCCGAGTCTGACCTCTATATTTGGACTGGGATACCGCTCAGGCTGATATCACGTTGAAAAAATTATACGCTGACTGGCTGGCCGCTCATTGTCACTGCCACCGTTTCAATTGTACTGTTCCAGTTGAGGTCAAGTTAAAATCTGTGCTACTCCTAGAACCACATTTCATTGTGAAGCTACAGAGCTGGAGTTTCATGATGGATTTCGGCATCCAGATTAGCATGTATCGACATTTAGCCTCACTAACTAAATGAGCGATGGCCGCGGAGTTTTGGATAACATTTGATTCTCAGACAGGCGGAGACTTTTTATTCCTATCTTGAATGGATTTGTCTAATTGTGGAGGTACTAGTACATAAGGAACTGGCATGCCTCAGCAGATCAGGATAATTTGGATTGACCCTCTCATGTTCATGGATAAATCATACCCCTTGCTAAAAAGGAGAACGTTCCTCCCCTGAGGGGATGGTCTCATGAACACAGAGTCATGCCGAGACGGAGGAAGAAACCTAAATGTAAGTATCAATCTATTACCAACAATGCAGCCAAACTTTGATGATTCCAATAACAAACATAAGATACAACAGTTTGCAATAAAAATAAAGCCCAACCAAATACTTTATCAAAAACACACGTGCGTCATCAGGGGCAGACAGTGTGGTAAATGTAGTTGTTTCTACTGGACACCTGACGGAATTAGTACACAACTGCCCAACAACCTATGAAAACACTGGATACTCGGGGACCGATAGCAGTTGAGTACATGTAGGTGTAGATTGAACCACACAGCACAATATCGGTAAAAGTGTTTCCAATTAAAAATAAAGTTATATATTTATATATGGATCAATGTTGACAGTCATATAATGTATGCTTCACTACAACCATAATTAAGTTCCCAATATACAAAAATACCGCTGTATAGTACTTTGCTTCCTTGAATGCATGTGAAAAGACAACGAAAATAGCTTTGCAATAATTCACACGTATTCCTACACTGTGCTGTCATCGATCATCACCTCGGACTAGTGTCCATTGTCCCCGACAGCTTATCTCGTCGTGACTGCTCCGTCCGCGGGCAGAGAGGGCCACTGTCTGAGTGTCAGGCTGGTTGTCTCTCTTGTGTTTGTGCCAGGATCTACCAATAAAATGTGTTGGAGAATAGCGCTTTCTGAAGACATGGCTTAAACTTTGCTAGTGTAATATGAACTGCAGTAACTGGAACATGGCCATTACATGTACATGGTTGTGAGGTTTTATACAAAGATCAGTCTGGGTACACATTGTTTACATATATGTACTCAGGTATGGTGCATTACTAAGTACAGTGCACAAATGTTAGGCCTAGGGTTCAGGCCGCTATGTTTCATGGCATACTTTTGCATACCACTCGGTATCATTTGTCAGAAAATGGAAACACAGGCTACATGTATTCGTGCATTTCCCTTGTGCTTATGCAGTTATTGGCGCATACATATACAATGTACGTTGCATCATATAACGTCAATTACTCTCAATGAGGGTTCTGGACGTTTGTTTTGCGGTACTGAACAAGTTTGTGTGTCTGAATCATCCGCCTCTTTCATGTGTTCGGTACATGTACATTGTTTTCCCTGGAAATTGTCCTGTGAATGAGACATGTGGCAGGGGTAACTATTTTTACATGCAGTTTTCATTAACGCGACGGAACACACGGAAGATCAGTCATTTGGTGAACACTGAAGAGAATCAGTCATCCACCTTGAACAATTCCGACATAACCGACATAATTACAGGCATAATTCTGTTAACGCAACAGTTTTTTTCTCTCTCGTACCATTAAGAACAGAACATAATCAAGGACCATTTGACAATGATTTATCAATCCATATTACCTGAAAATATTTAGGATTGAAATTGTTATCTATTGTATGTAATTCAATGTTATATCGTTCAGGGATCCTCTGGTTTTCGTATGCAAATTATCTCATGAATACATTCGTATTCCAAGGCTGACTTTGATATTATGTCCAGTTGCTGGTTAATATCTCGAATAAACTGAGCCAGCCCTGTATATACTGTTCAGTCATAAATGTTAAGTCAGCGATCGATAAGTCGCGACGTCTCCTCAGACGCAATAATTCCGGACAGGTTGTTGAGGTGATTCAGGCCATTATATTGTCGCTACAACACCCATTAGTTGCGAGTCTGGCTGTCATTGGTATGGTGTATATCATGTATATATGGACAAGATGTTGACATTTGGAACCACTATTGTTGAGGTATAGAAAGGGAATCTGTCTAATGAAAACATTACATCATACACGAAATTAATGCAATATGCAGAAACATACACTGTAAGAGATATACGTGCATCTTATGGCTTTGTGATATATGGTATTCAGGAGCCAGCTCAATTGTTGGATAATTGTAATAATGAAAGAACATAGCGAAGTGTTGTATTTTACGCTTGCTATAATCATCATTAAAATTAGTTGTATCGGTGGTAATAGGGTGATATTTACTCACATACATGTACATGCATTTTGTAAAAGTTGATGAAGATGAGCTGTCGCATAAGATAAAACGCTGCTATAATTTCACAATGTGAAATCAAATGTCCGTGCCATTGAAGTACATGGTGAATTTAACAATCAGTATTTGTAATGGCAAACCGGTGATCATAAACACCACTAATATTATTTTCATTTGAAATTAATAACGCTCAAATACATACAAGTAATCAAGTACGTTGTACATTTATAGTAGAAATACTAGGCATGGTTCATGGCCATATAAACTGTTAACATCAGCCGTAATATCCAAAACCTATAATTAAAACAAGTCATTGTTCCAAAGTACCACAGGAACGGCGTTGCAAAGTGATTACTCAAAACAGCTCGTCCACATTTTAATTGATACAGGGGAACTAGTTTGTTCGACACACTCCGCAGCGTGGTGGGCAATTAACTTGAACAGCGTTCTAGTATCAGAAATAATTAGTACAAATACTAGTAGCCTTTGATGACTTGCAATAATAAAGACAAGTGATGCAATATTTCAATAGAAAACACAATTACACGAGGTTGTTACGGGACAATTCACTGGAGTATTTTATTGCAGTGGAAAATGTGGTATCGCTGTGTGCGGGATGAAACATGATTTAGTGCAATGGGAGAAATAAATACACGGTTATTTTGTTAAACGGCACATTTGAAACTTCGATTGTATCTTCTACATGTAATGTAGAGTCACCATTGAATGAACACAACCAGAGGGGAAAATGATTTAAAGTAGTATTGGGTTCTCTACTGTTTTGTATTTATTGACGAATCACCGTGATCATGGTGATGGGAGACAAAAAACGCTACAATCAATGTAATCGAATTATCGCGATGAGATGATGGAAATTCACGATATCACTCTGCGTGGAGATAATGAATGTTTCGATGCGGTGTATAATTTTGTGTGTGAAGCATCGTTCCGTGAAAAACTGATAGATACGGATTGGTGATTGTCTGCTGAAGCGAGCTACAGCGTAGGCTGTATGATGTCATAGCGACGTTAACATTAGATGAAGTATTACACGTACGGAATTTAATGGAATTATAAAAATAACTTTTGGAAAGCATGTCCAAAAGGAATCCTTGTAAGTATAGATTTATTTTAAATAGTTGAAACTCATCGCTTTTCCGATCTATTCTGACCAAACTGAACACATATATGTACATCTGTAACCGGGAATGTAACTTACATAATTGTATCTGCTTATAAGATGCAAAAATGTTTCCACTGGAAAATTTTTCATAGAAAACCAATAACCATTCCACCAGTCCATTTTGATGGCATTAAATGGCTTCTTAAATTGATAGGTACATTTTCAGCCCTGATCTGAATCAGCTAGGCCCCCATTTGCCGTTACTCGTGTTCAATCATATGATAAAAGGAAATGTGAAATTACTCATCGAATTTGTCACAAATAAACCTGGAGATTGAACATATGAGCAGGAATCAGCTAATGGGTAGAGTACGTAACATGGACATGTCCTATTTTTTTTTTTCATATTTCAACAATTTTAAGAAGTGCATTTTGTGTAAATATGGTCATAGTTATCAAATAATGTTTTTTGTTGAGACTTCATGAGCAATAACACTATTTTATCTTGATATTTTATCTTTAATGTTTTGCATAGGACGAACTTGGACATGTCTGCGTTCCAAATGGAATAACACAGACATGTCTGCATTACAAACGGACGAACATGGACATACATGCATTGCAAACGGACGAACATGGACATGTCTACATTAAAAATCTTTCTCCACAGAATAATTATGAATGTTGATTACCCGGATAATTAATTAGTGAATTAATTTCAGTGCAAACAATGACATGTCCATGTTACTGCAGTGAAGAATGATTTAATGGTGAAAGAAATTCAGTGCAAACAAGGACATGTCCATGTTACTGTAACGAAGAATGGTTCAGTGGTGGAAGAATTTAAGTGCAAACAATGACATGTCCACGTTACTGCAGTGAATAATGATTTAATGGTGAAAGAATTTCAGTGCAAACAAGGACATGTCCATGTTACTGTAGTGGAGAATGGTTCAGTGGTGGAAGAATTTAAGTGCAAACAATGACATGTCCACGTTATGGTACCAATCACTACGGAGCCGCTGAAAGGACATGGAAGAAATATTTTTTGACATACGGTTATTGCGTTCCCTCGCAATAATATTGCGTTCCCTCGCAATATTATCGCGTTCCCTCGCAATCCGGATCGCGTTCCCTCGCGATCTTATTGCGTTCCCTCGCAATCCGGATCGCGTTACCTCGCAATCCAGATCGCGTTCCCTCGCGATATTATCGCGTTCCCTCGCGATAATATCGCGTTCCCTCGCATTCCGGATCGCGTTCCCTCGCGATCTTGTAGAATAACCTTCTCAGAAGTCATTGGCGTCAGCACAATGCGAGGGAACGCGATCCAGAATGCGAGGGAACGCGATAATATTGCGAGGGAACGCAATAACAATGTGCTAAAAATATTTCTTCCATGTCCTCTCAGAGGCTCCGTAAAACACAGTGATTATCAGTGAATAAATTTCAGTGGTATTGTGGAAGGCTAACGAAAAAATGTTTTTGGTTGCGTCCCAGTGATGCTCCAAAATTGGTGCTATGGTTCTGAGTTTTTTTATAACTGCTAATCTGGATATCGGGGTCCAGCGCATATTGATGGGCATATATATGTTTGTGGCGTATACCGGTATATTGTAAACCCACGAAGGAATATATAAATATCGAAGTACATGTATAATAATTTTTATATTATTTTTTTTTAGTCCACTCAGTTTGTGTACTCATGTCCAGAGCTACAAGGTCAAAAACTGTGAGACAGAAATATCCAGAGTATATCGATTCAGAAAATAGGGGGAAAAATGAAAAGAAAAATTTAGATAAAAAAAAGTGTTCGTTGAAAATTTGAGAAAAGAGGTTATTAAAAAAAAAACATCTGACGCGGGGGAGTTCTAAAGGCTCGGTATAGATTCGGCGATCAGAGTGCTAGATAAACCGATCTGGCACTCGAAACAATACCATACAAGCATCACAACAGCAGAACTTGAGGTTACGTGTGCGGCCACAGGGACAAAGGAGAGTAGAACCAGTACTCGAGGCTGAGTGAACACAAAAAAAATCAAGGATAAGGAGACACAAAACACATTTCTTGGTTAAACAACCAAACAAAATATTGTGGGTCTTGTTTCCATGTGATATAAAAATTCTAATTGTGAACCTGAACGTTATGACAACCTGTCGAATATTTTGATGTCCATGGGTAAATTGATTCTCACCTGCTCTTTTGTTGAGTTGCCCATTATTCTTGCCCAAATGTGTTTTGGTTGAACTTTCCACAAAGGACTATGGTGTGTGTTTTTCACTCACACAGTATTTGCAAATCAACTTAAAGCCTATTGATTAGTTTGATAACAATATGAAACAATGAACTCGGATCGTATTGTAACTCGAACTCGTATTGTAATAACTCTCTACTTCCCTCTCACAGAGAACAATTCTCGAAGATGGCCTTACACTACCATAATACCTCCAATACTGGTGCAGAGCTTGTCCATGCGAAAATTGATTATTACTCGCATTTGTTTGTCGATTCGTCCATTATTCTTGCCAAAATGGGTTTTAGTTGCACTTTCCACAAATGACAAAGGTGTATGTTTTCTTTGTTCAATATTTGCTACTTAACTTTGTTGTAATCTGAGATTGTGACATGAAATATGGATAATGTCATCGCTGACTTAATTCGGTAGCAATAAGTCCACGCATGGACAAGTTCCTCACCAGTAGTACCATGGGGTCAAAATTACACTAACAGATATAGTACGGCTAACGCCGCACAATAATCTCTTTCATCCTTGGATGTACAAATGTAATTTCTCCACTGGTATTAAACGAAATCTCATATATATCTCATTATGTTTATCATTTGTGGAATTTATACAAAATTATGTGTGAGATATGCGGCATATTAATATGCAGCCTATGCTGTTCCCTGTATTCAGTTGATTGAAATTGACTCACTAATGGGTGATTGCAATATCTGTATGCAAAATAAATATCACCATGCTCCGGTACCTCTGGCTTTGGGTTACCATGACAACCGTTGTCATGCAGTATGGAAGGATACAATATCCATCACATGGGGATTCGACTCATAACCCTTGCAGATTTCTTCTGTGAAAATTTCACTTGAAAAAGTGATTAAATGGCAGACGCAGTCCATGAACTTCTGGAACGCCCCTCGTACATTTAAAATGTTCGCGTTTTGTAATGTTTGCTCACTTTCTGATTCGTCGGAACGTATGTCACAAGGTTCGTCACATGATCAGATTTTTATCCGAAGTGTTTTTCTGAACAGGTGCGTGTTCGATAATTCTCAGGACGGGTGCGAACGAACGAAGCGAGCACAGTTCGAGCGGTCTGGGGTTATTCACCGGTATAAAAGAATTTTATCACGAGGGCGGCTGAGCGCCAAAAACGAACCATGTTTATTCATATTATTGATGCGGATAGAAATGAGATAGCAGTCAATTGAGTATGTTCATTTATAATATAGTTTTTTGTATCACCTAACTTAAAATTGCAACACTTCTTCAATTATGTTATCTAGGAACAAGACCAAAGCTGAAAATTCAGCCAAATTCCAGAAATGGCATTTTGAGCCGAAATTTAACATTGAGGTAGATTACTAACTTTTTCAGTTTTGAAGCTAGGATTCTGAAAATCACCAGAAAGTTGTGGGGTGATGCAGAAGTGACATATATAAAATTTCAGGCTGATCCGATTACCCCAAGCAAAACCACAAGCAAAAAGGGGGGGTCTGATTTTTTAATATAACTTAACTTTAGTACAAAATTAGGGGTTTCAGACATTATTTTTTAGAAGATGCCAAAAAAAAAGCAAACAGTTCTTGGTCCACGAATATCATAAACATTGCGATCATATTGATGGTGATATTGATGGTGAGGCTTGCTCATGTTGCTTGGCATGGTGACTTTTGTTGATTTATATTTTTTTTAAATAATATATTGCGTAATGTTGTCATATTGAGCCATTCACGTTGACAGCCACCACATGTTAATAAATAAAATAATCTGACCCTAGGGTTCCAAACAACTGTGGCCGACAATGTAGGTTTTTACCTCAGAGAGTACCTAGGATATCTCACCCAAGAAAAAGGGCAGGACAAATCACGAACTTACCTCTTTGTCCATCGAATGGAGCACGCCATGGGCCTACATTGAATGACCTCAACCCTTCCTGTGGGTCAAATTATTGGTCAGGCCATGGCCTGCCGCCTGACAGCTTTATACGGTCCTGGTATTCAGTAACACGTAGGTTACATTCATATAATAAATAAATCATCGCATGGTTCAGTTATGTGATATGGATTCTATGATTTTCTATCTACAAGTCCTAGATCTAGATCTACTTCAGCACCTCCAACGTGCAGTGTAAATATATTGTAGCAAGTACACGTAGCATCATACCATACATGCCATCGGCATCACAGATGGACGAACGTAGAATTTCCGTGTATGTCTTGTTAATATTTGGTTACGGGTTGGTTTCGGTCTTTGTTCGTCCACAATGCAGAGACCATAACGGAGAATGTCCATGTTCGGCACACATTTCAACTAAACCGTGAACAAGAAATGTCCTTGTTCGTCCATGAATAACCTCGTGTAGGCTCCTGTCACCATGCTCTGCTCGTGAACGCTCATGTAACACGGCACAATCATTGTGATTTGAAAGCCTATCGGAGAGGGTATCCTTTCAATACTTACAATGCATATTCTATGAAGTTATACGCACCAAATACCCCAAAACCCAGCTAATTTCCATTGAACGGTGGACGTAACCAAATAAACTTCCATGGAGCCTTACCGAAGATCGCCGACGGTGCGCGCCATTGTGTCCCATTTGGAGCTCGAAAATTTGTAACCTTGCCATGGTAGCTCGAGAACGTAAAACTTAGACTCGCATCCATTCACAAACATTATCCGATTTATAAAGACACTCTGAAAATTTAATACTGGACGTAACTCGATTATTGTGAGTCACACATGCATTTCGTACGTTCTCTTACAAACTGGTATTCACATACATACAATAAGTGAAACATACATGTTGCGTCTTTTTGTGTGGCATTTCATATATTATTGCACTTTCTACTATTTGAGCTATATGGTACTCCTTACAGCCACGTTTTTGGACGTAACTCCAAATCGAGGACATTTTCACACCTGATTTGATATTTTTAAAGAATATATTTAGTATTGAAATATGCGTATAATAACCAATAGAAAACATTTGTTCAAATACTCGTAGCATTCTGAATCAGCACCCACAAACCAGTTATCACTCACGCACATAGTTTTTTAGAAAGCTTATGGGGAAGGACGTAACAGCCGAAAAAGGACATCAAAATATGAGCGATTTTCGAGGACATGTCTCAAGTTTTAGATCTATAAAATATTTATTTCAAACAGTGTAGCCATAGATTCTGGTTTTTCCATCAATACATTTTCCATTCTAGGTTTCAAACTTTAAAATTACCAGTTTGGAGTAGAACTTTTTATAAAAACGAAATTTTTCGTCATGGACGTAACATACTACCCATTAGCTGATTCCTGCTCATATAATAACAGTTGATTTCAGTGATGGAACGCGTCAATCGGACCATTGAATTTACTGTAATTTCCAGTTGATGATTACTGGTTGAGCAAACACACAATCATAATGTTTGCCATCTTTCTCTATACATTTTATACATACACCTAGATAAAATGTATACAGTAACTAAGGACAGTCGACCATTGAATTTCTCAACAGTACTGGTAACACACCCCATGGAAGACGTCATGGAGAAAAAGCTATTTTCTGTATTGCAGGACATTATTGTAGATACGTTGGTCGGACTTACATTGACGTATCGAGCCTAGGAATGCTGGCATTCATCACAGAATGGCAATTTACAATGACACATTGATGCATAAATATATAATTTTGTATCCCTCCTGTTTCTCCGTGCAATTGGGACACGGATATTCCCGTACATACGGACATATCAAGAGATAATCGTCTGTAAATGAAAGTGTCTATCTGTAAGATTATATACATGTTCTGTAGTATTACATGTACATTCACTGGTTATATCGTAAATAACAATCGATCATTTGCTTAACGGGGATATGAATGGGTTTGGGGGAAAAGCAATTAACGGATAGCGACGGAATCGCAGCCCCGATAATAATGTGATCATCATTTATAATGTACATGTATATAACAATATCCCCATGTTGGGTGCTTGCAGTAAATTGCTGGGCGAAGTGATTGATTCATCTACAAGAGATGGGAACAACACAGAGAAACGACATGATAGTCACAACAATAAAACGCAATCTAAAGAAAATAGTGCCGAGCTTTCATCTTTTACTACATGTATACAAGTACGACTAATAGATAATGCACAAGGACCTTTCAAGAGTATTCAGAATTATGACGGGTCGGCATGTTGACGGCTGAGGTCGAGTTTTCATGTATACAAATAAGAGTATATGAGAAGCTACCTAATAGCACGTCATGTGAATATCGTCCTGAGTAGAATGAGTGTATTCGTAAAAAATCGTGGATAATTTATGCGTAAATTTAACAAAAGAATTGTTCATTGTCCGGTAATGTTGTTATACTGAGGCCATCGCAGTAAACATTTCGGAGTTGCTCCACACAGTAGCAATACAGTAGTCGTTGTTGAATGTTCATGTATATCGAACTACACAAAACGGAAAACATACATGGACGTCATGATACACACTGTATCATCAGAAACCCATAAGAAATGGATATCTTATCGGTTTTGCTGTCCTACATGTAAGCAGAAACCGATAAGAGAGAAATGGTTCCATGTAACTATCAAATCAACATCAGTCGTCTCAACAATGAATCATAACCAGTTCTTCCAGATGTAGACACCTTTTGTTATTTCATAATCCCTCCTTCTCTTCGCTATACCACAAATGTAGCAAAAATACACGTATGGGCCTATGGCCGGCCGCCACATCTGTTGTTGCACATCAACTGTACGTTGCCGTAGTCGTTACCGGGTGGCACAGGGGGTCAGGCGAGATTTGCCCGTGCCCTCATCCTTGGCCGCCCCTCACCCGAGACCCGAGAGGGCTATCCAGGGCCTTCCCCTATCTCCACCAGCCTTGGCCCCTCGCCCTAACCTCACGCGCGACCTCTAAGCTGCTGCGATGTTTTGATTTGCGTCGGGATCTTGTGGATTCTCCCGATGGAAGGATAGATATTATCAGAAATACACAAGAGAGATGTATTTCTGATATTATGTAGCTGAGTTCCTTCCTCCCCGTGATGGAGTGAGTTTGAACGTGCACAGGTAGTTCAACGCGAGGTACTGGCGGACTGACGGACGGGTGGTGAACATACTGGGCGCCGGACGTCTTGGTGAATCAGTCAGTATCCAGTCAGTCAAACAGAAGGGCCGACCACAAGGAGGCCAGCGACGCCGACGCCTCGTTCGATTACGTTTACTTCGCTTTGATAAGCCGCTGCGTCCTCCGGATGATGCTCGTTTCTCTTTATCTGTGAACACCTCAACCCCCCTCCCTCTGCCCCTGATCCAGACCTCAGGTGTGCGGCAACGATTCCCCCGCTGAACACCTGGATAGATCGCTAGCTAATCTCCGTGTGCTTCGGGATCTCCTGGATCCGTACCGGACTGGCGAGGGAGGAGAAAGCGATTCCCCAGCAACGCGGAACATCATCATCACCATCGTCGTTGGACGACGTCAGTTACGTGCTGATGGTAGCGCTGATGAATGACCCGGGACTCGCTTCGATCTACACGAACGCCGCCGTTTCCTCTGCGGCGATCACCGGAAAGACGTATGCTGTCGATCGGCTCCGAGATGAGATAAATTATAAACCTCACCGTACGGAGCAGGACTCGATGGTTGTTGTTTTTCTTCATTTAATGGGATTTTCTATGATTGGAATGTTGAGATTCGATGAAGGGAATCGATGGAAGAAATGTATTCTCCTCTACCAGAATTTTACAGTTTCCAGACTTTATGTTCGGTGCAGATCGGATAACGTTTAGTTTAACGTGTACTTTTTGGAGGATTTATGTTTTCCGTACCTGACGATGATGTAGAACTTGATACGGCGTAGATAAATCACGAAATTCATTTCGCGTTATGAATTTCTGGAGGGAAGAAAAACTGGAAGTGCTGACAGTACTTGAAACATGTACTAGAAACTGAACGGTTATATAAATATACATGTGTGCGATTATACAGAAATAGTAACGGAATACTGGAAGAATGATTTCAAACTGGTCGGGAATTATGAACCGCTAGTGCAGTCGCGGATTGTGGAACCGAACAGTCAACGGAATTCAAGAAAATATAGGACCAAATTTGTGCTGTTAACCATGGGATTTTCGAAGCTTTATGGACATTCTAGTAAGTATGGCGCCCCGCAAAACTAACACTCTTCGTAAAATAAACTGTGGGCGGCTCATTTTCCATGTTCTGCGCGCCTGGTATCACTTAAAATATATAATAAAGAAAATTTCTCAGTGATGTATCTATCTTATCAGCATGAGGTGTCATGTTAACACTGTTTAAACTTGTCACTATTTATGATAAACCACTTGACGCTCTCGTCTAATGAAAGCCAAACATCTTGAGTAAAGATACACGATGGAACTTTTCCCGTGTGAATTGGACCCCTTTGTGGAGTGTATTTTCAGTTTTATCAGTCACTGTTGCGACCATGTGTCAAGTTTTGTTTATCAAGCTGGTGGCCGTATGGTCACTGTGTTCACTGTAACAATAAGGCCAAGCGTTGGTACGTATCAGTTTCGAGGGCTATGTTTGTTACTCTGTCCTGATTGCGCCATGGGGCGTCCATTTATTGAATGAACAGAAATCGAGATATATCCCGCTTTCATTTATCGGCAATTATTTTCAAACAGTTGGAAGAACTTTACGTGTATGTACGGTTAGTTTATTGTAAAACTCCGAATGTGAAATTTTGTTTTAAATGATTGATGGTAGGTGAATTCGTCCACTCATCTCTCTGGTACGTGTTTGATGTCGTTCGGTCTTATCAAAACTAATTTCTTTTCCCTGTCTGAAAACGATCCATATTCATTATACTATAAAAGCCTCGCGATTGTTTACTACCGCTCGAGAATTCTTGTTCGGTGTTTGGCAAAAATCACGCTGGTACTTTGTAACACGGTAGTTTTTTGCCTTGGCCTGGCGGGCAGGTAGGTGGTACAACCGCTCACCCCATGGGCTTCCACACCTGGCTTCTGTTTGTTCCCAGTGTATACAGAATGTCAAAGATACACGGCTTGGCTTTTAAGATATAAACGGTTCATTTGCGTCAACATCGACTGGAACTGTTTTGGAAAGTATCGAGTTGTGTTTGTTTCGTTTCCGCAGACGTGAAAATAGTTTGGTAGCAGTGGACCACACCTAAACCAATTACTGATATCTAAGTTTTCTATAGGGAACACATCGCAAAGTTCAAAGTCGCTCGACTTTCTCAATTTCATGATCGAACAGGGAGTATTTCTTTTACTGGTACATGTACAATTACTTGCAGTCCTGACGTTGCATGATGCGGATCAGCGTTTGAGATAATAAACGTATCAGTCCTTCATTTTACGAACTTTAGCGTTCCAGACAACTTTGATAAAGTGTGACAGACTGCGTTTTTACAACGGGTTTTTATCACAGAAACAACTGTTGCGAACTTTCATGCAGTAATATTGAATCCAGATGAGCAAAAACAAAAATCGAGCCATTAGCTCCAGAAAGATCCAGGGAGGGTTACGAAAACAATAATTGTGCTCACCTGTTGTGATGAAAGTGAATTTTATAGCTTCAGCTCCCTATAAAATTGATAATTATCTTGCAATTCTTCCAGGGGTGCTCACAGAAAGGTTTGGTTAAGCACACATGGTGAAAAAAAGAACAACACTGATTGCTCTGTACAGATACGTGTGCAAAAAGACACGTACGTGTAGGTGTAGGCTACATTTATACATATATAATGCATGTTCGCGTTTGCAAAAGCTAATTGGCTTCTGATGAGGTCCGTTCAAGAATAATAAACACACGTGAAAATTATTCTAAAAATATATGTACCACACATAAAAACATAGAATACACTTGCATATCTTCGTCCAACCAGAATACGACACTTCACTCATAGCAGAACGAGAGATGAATTTCTGATCATAGTTATGTGAATTAATCCATAATACATGTCCTCCCCTATCGTGCAGCCAAGGGGACGGAGTACTGTGCGGGGTTCCGGGATGAACACGGCCAGTGGAACAACGGCTTCTACTGTCCCAAGTGGGGGCCGCCGGACCTCAATTACTGCTGCGGGCCGGCCGACCACAAGTACTGCTGTCCCAAGGAGGAGACCGTCCAGCCCAAACTCGAGGGCCACCAGAATCACCAGTACGTTAATAGGGCCTCCACATTATCTTCTCCGTCGACCCTCTCTAAAAAAAAACTTGTACGAAATATATGTTTAAGTATTTGTTAACTCGACTTTTCCATTGATGTACTCCTATGCATTGTTTCTATGAAGGATAGTAATATCATTAGCAATTTCTCAATAGCGCCAGAACTGTTTGTATCTGAGGTACAGTAGGTAGTCGCAAAAAAGTATTCCCGTTTGTATAACGGTTCACACCAAGGAATGTTTCGGTACTTGTAGAATATATTTATTATATCAGGGAAGAACGGACGCCAATCGCCCCTCGTGTTTGTTGTTTCAGTGTGTCCCTTGTGATAGGCTTGGCGGTGGGTAGCTTGGTGTTGCTAATGGCAACGGTGATGCTGTCCTGTTGTTTCTGCCGCTGCTGCTGGGCCTACAAGAAACGCAAACGACTTCAAGGTCAGGCTGTACTTTCATGTACTGCTTTCATGTGCTGCATCACTTTTTATTCATTCATGCACATAGCAAACTATAATGTGATGTTCAACATGTTCAGAAACATTCTAGAAAGTACTGTATTCTTTACATTTCAGTGATGAACACTGGCTTTGTCCCGACCAGTACCGTTCGTGGTTCACACCGTCCGAACTACGCGGTCAGCTACTCCGTGTGTCCACACGGCACCCTCTTACACGGTCAGTGCATGGAGGTGAAATTCATAGTGTTCCGAAGAAACGTACGAGTTTGTTTGTGTAATGCAAAAACTATTTTGTTGTCAAAGCAAAAGTCACGGCGGTCGCATGCATTTTGTGATATGTTGAGAAGAGTAGTTGATCCCACTTGAAAATGACGTGTAAAGAGGACATGTTCCCGTTATGACAAAATTCAACAGTGGTCGGTTATGCACGTACATGTAAGGACTCAAGTAATGCACGTACATGTAAGGACTTGTTCGTTCCTATATTCCAATATACGACATTTCGCGTCTCATTGCAGAGTTTATGATGCCTGGGCCGCACCACTACCCACGAGAGGACCCACCGCCCTACCCAGGCGGTCCGGCAATCCCCCTAGAGGAGAAGACCCCCCTCCGGCGGGCGGATCTCGGAGCCCCCCACCAGCTGCGCCTCGCGCGCGCCCAGGAGACCGCCCAACGACGCCGTCGGGCTTCAGCGCCGGACATTGACTCGGAGAAGAGTACCGCGTCGACGATCGATCTCTCGCCACTCGAGGAGGCGTCGATATCGAAAGGGGAAGCGTCGTCGACTAAGCCACGATTCATGTACTCAGTGTTCCAGCGGGAGCTGCAGAAATGTTCGAACGATCCAACGACGTCAACGACTGATGAAGACTCGTATTTGAACAATGACTCCGTTGATATCAACCCAACGACGTCGCGCTGCGAGTTCAGAGCCGTGTCCCCGCCGCGGCGGCTGGCGCTAGACGCTGATGACGTCTCGGGCGGGGCTGGGGCTACGGCCGAGGACTTGGACTCACTCCCCGGCCCGTCCACGTCATCGCCCTGTTACTGTGCAGACACGTGGCCTCTCTCCAAGAGTGGGTTCTATCACAAGGTGCGAGCCACGGTGGCGGAGGTTGGTCCCTCGCTGCTGGACAGTCCTTCCTCATCCTCAGGGTCATACACTGGCTAGTTTCATGTATACCGTAACTGGAGACTTACAGATTCTACCTGGATAGCTACAGAAAGGTTGTTGTTTCATGTACTGTCCGCGCAGGGGGAAAATTTGACTGGAAACTAGCGAAAAACAATGAGTTATCACACTCATGGAATTCTAAAGTTACTCAAGGTGTTTTATATCATTGCATAGCCTAGGCCTATGTCATGTCTTGTAGAGTTCGTTATACGGTTTGTACATGTATATATCGGTTCACGCAAGGAATGTAGATTACATGTTCTTTACACTGTTTTATGTGCAGTTTATGCTTTGTAACAAGATTTTTATTCACCCAGTATCATGCAGTTGATAATTTCATGTCACATTACGTTGGTGCACCTATTGCACTGTCAATCCGTTCTATGCAATGGTGTTGATTTCTTCACCTCAACTGCGATGATATCAATCAATTAGTTGGTACATGTAACAGCAATTAACCTCCTTAGTTTCACGGAGCTTGGTCATAGCCAGGCAAAGAAAGCTCCTTCCCGGACAAAGTTCCCATTACTGTATCAATGCTCCTTCCTGGGCTGGTAAAAGGTGTCGAGACTACCAAATAAACCCGGAACTGAAACTGGGTCCCCAACAAAAATACCCAAGTGCAAGCCACACCTGCAAATCGATACCAAGCGAATCTCTCTCAATCGAGCGTGGAAATAGAAAAACGAAATATACAGAGAAAACACAGATGCGCGCTCGTAGAATCGATGTCTGTTTGATCATTCAAAGGACCCATTCATTTCCGTGTTTTCATTTATTTTTCACACGCGAAGTCCCGATGAAAATGTTTATATTGGGGCTGGGGTGAATACGCGACATCGCGAACGTGTCGTAGGACGTGTAATGCTCGTGGTAGGCACGTGGCAACAACGACTCGGAGGGTTTCAGCTCAGTTCAGTTCAGTTGATGACCGAAAACATGACAGTTGAACCATTAATTCACGCGTAGATCGTGAATTCGGGTGAGAAAAACAAATCCCGTGGATATGTGAGGTTTACATAGGGATACTAAAGATTATTCACCGATGGAAAACTAGCAACGTCAGCTGCTTGAGAGAGACGTTTCTGACCCCGGACCGCATCGTAAAACTGGCGAGTATTTCTAACCGCACATCGACCAGAGATCAAGTGTATTTGTTCAATGTCCATGCATAATGCAACACCTCCCCTGCTGACTTTCCCGTTCTGGGCGAGGCGACAGATTGAAGGGTTTGCGCGGTCCCTTCGAGCGGACTACTATTACAAGGGGTTGGATGATGGATTGCAATTCCTGATTGCATTCGACTTCCCATTTTTTCTCTGCTCCTGTTTTTCTCCCGTCTTCGGTCGGCAAACTCACCTGCAGAATTCCTCAAACCCTTCACTCCGTTTTACCAAACGCCTAAGTGTTCTGCTTCTGCAATGAAATATTCAAAACTTGGGCCAGAAAAAAATAAAAGCAATACCGAGGGAGAAACAAAAACTCAAGCACCAAGCTGACATATGAACCAAGAAGGCAGACAATGCGGAAAAAAATGAGAAGTCATTTGGGAGTCGTCGCTTTCAAAAAGGTGCGCAACGGGCCGCGCGGAGGAAAATGCGAAGAGCACACGCAAGCAACCTCAACGCTGTAAATAAAGTGTAAAATCTGGCAAATGGCTTTTCCTCCGGGGTGCATTACCTCTATGTCTGTAGGAGAAAGACGGGCCAAGCTACGGGCAGCCCTGTCATCTCCCCTCATTAAGTGTCATATGTCTTAACTCGGGAGAAAATGAAAGGAGCTGGTTGCAAACATCGAGGGGAGTATAGTGCTTTTTACTTTGGGTATGCGCAATATATCGTCTTTGGATGGGACGTCACCCCCGAGGTGTTGAACTGAAAGAAGGGCGCGCGATAGTTGGGACACAGGATAGGCGGAGGTGGATGACACTTTACCCTGTAAGTACGTCATACATCTTGCAAGCATGGAGCGCACACTATAACAACTAGACATAGGGGATCATACAATGCAATGCATGGCTGCAATGTATGGCTACAATGACGCAACTGTGTTCAATTGGTTGCAACGAAACATACAACACATCGTAACTGCTCAAACCGATCAAGACGTTTCGAATTGGTCCGTAAAGAAATCGGAAGATTTGTGAAAAAAAACCCAGCAAAGTTTCAATACAATGGATAATAATCTGGTCGCCATAAATATACTGGCGTTGATGAGGAGTCCCTGCTGACTTGGATATCAAATAAATGTAAGTTTGCCTATAAAGTCTAAATTTGGTCGAATGTGTGCTTGCAAATATATATGTACATGTATACAGGGAGTCGAGCTCACTTGAATTGCCTGAGGAAAATCAATTCTGAACTAGGCGGGTAAGTGGATTCCCGATAGTTTTGTTTGTAGATTTTATTGAATTAAGTTGAGTGTAAATTCAATAAAGGTTGTCAACTGTGTCAAGAATAATGTTGTATTCGTGGGCCGACTATTCGTAACAAGTTTGTGGGCAAGAAGTAACATTGATGACGTTGAGGTTGATCAAAACAAATGGATTCAACCTCTATTAGTGTTCCGTTTGTGTATTTTGACATGTCTGATTCCTCGTTTAATGATATATTATCATCACAACATCATTTGTTAATACACATTTTTCATTTTTGTATGTAATGATCTTTTATTTTGTATCCATGCGAATAAAAACTGGTTCTGTTTATGTATGTTACAGAAATTGTTAGCTATGTATAGTTTATATAAATATATACAACTGGCTGTCCTCAAATAGATATAAATACATTCGGAGAAATCTGATGTTATTTTAAGAAAAATTTCGATCGTACTTATCGCCAATTATGATGTACAGAAATATTCGATGGCACCCAATAAGAAAAACTAACCCAAACCAAGCTACACGATCATCATAAAAATATCGCTCCGAATTTCGAGATATACGTGTATCTCTAGACCTGGAGAATTAGTTCGTCCTTGGGGAAGCCCCCTACAAATTGCCATACTTCGCAAGCCAAACCGTGATATCCTGGCTAGCTGTGCGCTGTCATAACAACCTCGATAACACGGGCTTGATCCCATTTGACGCAAATTCAGTTTGCAAGTGAGCATTCAATCATAGGTATTGGTGCAGCCCATCAAGCGACCAAGTGGATATTTTAAAAGCCGGATTGTGAGAACGGTGAGATTTCGTGTGTCACTGAAATATGACAAATGAGAGAATGTGTTATATATTCTCATGACGCTGGGAGATTTGGAACGTTATTGCTTCAGTTCTTTGGCATGTACAAATCAGATTTACTGAAATGAGCAAAATGAAAATTGCATTGGTGACAGACAGTTCAATGATTAATGGGGTAATTTGAGCAATTATACTTGTGCTGATGGCAAAGTTAATTTTGGACAGTGTCAGTTTCACATTTGTCAGAGGTAGTTGAAATTGGACGACGACAAGCAACAAAACTTGCACATGTAAACTGCATAAGATATTTCAATGTAAAGACAATAAATTTACTAATAATTCCACAATTATTATTTTTATGAATTAGAGAGTACACTTGTTAATAAAACATCCATATGACTCTGGCATGAAGCAACAACTTGATCAGGCATGATGTATAAATACTCCGATGGTAACTTGAATTTTGGTATCAAATGACAGTGTAATAGAAGAAAAGTGAGAATGACATACACTGTTGATGTACGTAAACATTTTGGAGTGATGCATGACTTGTTTTGATATGGTATGTCATGGCATGTTAATAGCGTGAAATATATGATACAATCAAAACATTTCGTCTGGCTAAATATAACACAGGGGATAGTCTAGCCTATTTTAAAGAGGAATTTGGAATTTTGAAGTTTATAAACTCTGATTTACGTTTTCTGTGGATATTTTTGCGATGCGACGTAAAATGATGTCATTTTATAACTTGACTTGGCATATTTCACATGGGAGTCAAATGGCGATCTCCTACAAAGTTTCATATGTTAGCCATCTCTCCCTATGCCAATTTCAGCCCCATCATGTCATTTCTGAGGCTGCACATGGGTTTGTAAATTTGCTTGCTGCTGCAGCTGTTCAATCTTTTGAGATCAGCATGTCTGTGTATAGGATACTAGTATACAAATGTATCTTTTTGTCCAAATTATAACAATACTTCCATTCCTGGTGGATGCCGTCTTTTCACGTCTTTTCACGATTTTTTTTTTAAATGCTGTTCGACTCCCTTCTGAAGTATGCCATATTTTGATACGATACCATTTAGCAAGACAAATATCAATAAAATATGATGTAAACGAGGTAAAAAAAATATCAGAGTCATGGAGCCCGTTCAAGTTTGTTTGATATTCGAATCTAAACAACATGGGACGTGCTTCGTGATATTGGATATATTTGCAGACAGTCTTTTGCCTCCAGACTATTTTTAGTATTAAAATATATTAGCACTGCATTGCATGTACATGTATTAGAAATCGCTCAGACACATTCCTTGTCAATATACATTTTCATAACGTACTTCTATAAATGTGCAAACAATTATCAATTATAGGCCTACCCGAATATATGGATACGTGTAAATGACAAAATTCTGACAAATCATCCAACTCGATTTTATCGCCCAAACACGAATGCTGGTTGATATACTTTCAAACTTGACATATATTATGTAGTTTCTTGGCCAAACCATTGACAAACACGCCACGATTAAGATTTGTGTTTCTTTGCGGGTGGGCTTTAGGTAAGGTATTGGACTTTCTTTTCAAGGCACATACATGTCTTCAATCAAAGCTTGTGTAATTTTTGCAGTACCGGGAATAACAATGACTGATTAATGAGACAATCTGAAAACTGCTTGCTCGGGAGATCTGTTGAAAATCCTTGTCTGGAAAACAGGGAAAACTGGCAGCCTGCTCAACTGAATATGTATTTGAGTTCAAGTACGTCATGTTCCTCGACACAAAAAGTTTCATGTATTCCCATTCGCAATATATTAAATGTTTTTCCTTGAAAAAAGGGCCATGCTAAAAATAACCAATTGGATACCCAACAAAACAACAACAACAACAACAACAACAACAACAACAACAACTATTATACAACATCAAAAGATGATTACCCCACATAATTGTTTTGTAATTTATATGTTCTCTTTTTCAACGAATTCCTGAAATAAAAATAATATAAATATGTTAATTTTCATAATTCTAATCATCCTTCTAATCATGTACATTTTATGTTAACATATAACCAGCAACCCATCTTATGGGTTATTGATCTAGCGTTTAAACCTCGCACTTGTATATATCATAATGCTTACATTTGACACAATATACTTGGAACCACAAGCAACATTATGATCATTCATTCATTTCACGTTTAATTGGAAAAAAAAACATATGAATCAAATTCAGTAGAGACAATTTTGTAGAAATTATAATAAGTATTATACTTCAAAATATATTTTCCATTTGATGATAAGTCACATCAAAATGTTACTTTCATTTTCAAGTTTAAAATGTTACATTCATCGTAAAAATCCGTCCCAGCTAAGAGTAAAAAAAAATCCAGGGAACGATAATATTTATTGAAACACGAAAAAATATTTCATGCTGTGTTAACCTAACAATCTAGAGAACGTTTAATGGCCGATCATGTGTCGATCTCTTGTATACATTAAAGCACGGTCGAATAAAATCCTGAATCTCGTTCCCGCGAGAGTTCGACGGGTTATGTTTGCATGAAAACATCTGCGCAGACAACCAGAAAGCCAACACTTCTTCTCGCGGCTGCTCGTCAATTAATTACATTCAATGAAAACCTTGGCGCCTTTAGAAGTTTTGGTACACCTTTTCACTTAATCTCAAAATAAAAAGTCAAGTGAGGGGAACATTAAAACAACGCAATTCCCTTGTAGATAAAATTCATGGGCGAGGCCTGATGAATGGATGCTGAATAGGCGATTCAAGTTACCTTGACTCTGTTGAAAAGGGAATCTTTATAAATTCCTGGCGATTTCATATTATCTTCATTATGCCCTCACCATAAGCTTGAAGTATATTGCTTGTGAAGCTCAAATAATGAAGGTATTGCAGAAAATCTAATTTATGAATATTCAATTAATACCACAAGTTATTGAACATCAGAATACCGGATTAGTACAAACGCCGGACATCAGAATGCCAAACAGAATATAAGTCACCGCAAAAAACGAGAGATAGATGCCAAAATACGGATTTTCTCGCTCTAAGTTTCAGATGTGCAGGATACTTGTGCAACATTGAGTCACGAGCGAGTCAACACATGACGCATTGGACTCGGATACCGGACCTCGGAGGAAAACCAGGGAACCACAGACAAGGACACGGTTGGTGGGGGTTTAAGGGCGGACTCAAGGAGATTTCCGGGTGTATCTGTCCTTAAGATTGATGGTTACGAGAGTGGAGGGCCCCACATAGGAGTCATGTACAGTGGTGACTGGGCAATACATGTGGGTTGTCGAGGGGTAGGTGGGGGTATGGGAGGATTTGTGATTGCGGTTTGCGGGTGACAACTTGAGAGCGCATGGGTTTTGTTTTGGACTGGAAAACAATCATTATAGCTGTAGCAGTGATCAGTAGTGCATCGGTTATTGGCATTGGCGTTTGAATTTTTTTCTTTAACCTTTGTAAGGCATGGAACTTTTAGAGAAATATTGGTGGGTAGCACAAGGATTGCAAGTTGATTTATTTTTTTTGTAATTAACAGGAATAATTATATATTCTAAAATTTTCGTAGTAAAATATTGAGATGACATTGCACGTATACGTGTATTAAATACATGTATCATATTATCAGACCGTTCAGCCACCTGCGGCCTTCAGGCATTTTGGGGGAAAAACTCGGGGAAAAAACCTGAAATGTGGACATTGCCTAATCTTTTATTGATTTCTCGTGTCATGCGTTACTGGGGACTAACATTTTGGTAAATGGACGTCTCCTCTAGGCTCACTGTTATGATGTTACGCTATGTTACGGAGCGGAATGGAATGGAATTGTCCTGTTTGCCAGTGGTGGAGTGATATTTACGGTGCAGAATGCAGCTGGCTGGCGGGCATAAACTCTCGTAAAAAATTGGGATGACCTTTGTCAAACGCCACCTTGATCTTGGATATTGTTGCGTGGACAGGATCCGGCTGACACTTTCGTCTTTACTGGATGCGAACGGATATGACAAATAGTTATTTCCGATGGATATATTACACCTATGGTAGAAAAAGTGTTTTTGTGGTAACTATTTATATACATGCAGGATATAATAACTCACTGGTACGGTCTCGAAAGGTAGAGCCATAAGGTTTGGCACAACAGGAAACAACATAATGCTCCAAACGACAGTGACCACCAATAAAGGCGGACTTTTAGAGGTGAGTGCTCTCAAAACGTTATGATAGTAGATCTACACATTCATGAATATGATGACATCCTCGTCATCCTAGTAGGAACTTCATGATTTCTATTTAAATTCTTGTGTTTTTCGTGTTTGCAGATTGGAGGATTTTCGAATATGTATCCGAGCAAATGAGTCATAGGAATTCTAGGAAGAAATGTAAGTATATTGATTTGTATAGCAACATGAACGCAAGTTACTATGAATATGTTTCTTACCCTTTCTTACTTCGACCCCTTTTTCTGTGATAAATGTACACAGCATCCCCAAGCATCTTCCTTAGGCCTTACTTCAGCTTCTCGTTAAGCTCCTTTGGTCGAAGAATGATTTGTGGTTGTATTTTCGTATAATTCATACTGTTAGTTAAAATTTGTGATACAAGTTACCGATAACTCTCAAAATTGATTGATTAACGCTGTCGGGAGCATTCACAAGAGCATTGCATTTGGTGAATCGTGTGAAAGGCACACGAAACCTCTATGGAGCTGAGCCATTAAATAACAAGTGCGCCTCCTCTATATCATGAGAGATGGAACTATTACATGTATGAGATGATCTGAAAAAACACACAAACTATACTTGATCCCCGGTCAGTGAAAAGACAAAAGAACGAGGAACACGGAAGCACTGAATTTAGACAAGTTCAGACTATAACCTGTTGATTATATTATATATTTTGTGTCATGCCGTATTTGAACTGGATAAAGGTGGTACTCCTAATTCCTGAGCACCATTCATTGGTATTATTCTATAGATACTTGAGAGTCTTCGTAGCTAAGAAATATGGCCATAGTGTATTCTGTCGCCAGACATTGACTTCAAAGGAACATATTTACATGGAATCTTATGTAAATCTACCTCCATCAAGTACGTGTGGGGAGGGCGTGGCACAAAAATAATGATTCATTTAGAAAAAAAAACACGTTCTAACATCAGACTTCTGAGTATGGCTTCGGTTTGTTCGTTACATTGACCTGCTTGATCTTTGAACAACTGTTTTTTTTATCAATATTGCAATGATTTGTTGAGTATTAACAATGCATAAATGACATGCTCGTAAACAATGACTGCCGTGTATAGATATCTCATTTAAGCCCGCAAACTGCGTTTTGCGTGATTAAATGACCGCTCGGTCGGTCGGTCGTTCTGGCACTGTGGCACATGGGAACTTGAAATTCGACAGTCCGAAGCAAGAAGTTTTTACGGAACTCAGACGATACATTTATTGATGTGAAACTGATCGTTGGATACTAGTATTCTCTAATGATCACTGGGACTTAAATATTGATACAAATAGTAATAATATCATCTGGTGCGGGCCTAGTGATCATTTAAGCATGGTCAGAGCTCATAAATGAACTCTGACCATGCTTAAATGATCATTACGCCCTTACCAGATCACATTATTGGTATATTCAATATCGTTGGTAATCAAACGAGAGAAACGATAATCTTTCAAACTTTTGATCATACAGATCATTTGAATAATAATGACCTTAAGATATTATTTTCGTCAGTTATATGTGTGCACCATCATTGTATGCTTGTTTGCTAGCTTATACCCCAGTACCACTGCATGCCGACAGCTTGCTGATCGATCCCGATTTTGCATCGGGGCCTATCGGCAAACATCTTCAAACATCGGGATACATCAGGGTGCTTCAGGGTGGCGTCTTGTACTATCTGTATAAATCGGGAAGCATCGGGACATATTTGAAATCGGGATGAAAGTTTTGATCGTGTTCAAAATTTCCATCCCGATTTCGGAAATCAGTATGTTACCCTAGAAGTATCGGGGTTGTCGTTGTACATCGTATTAAATCGGCGTCATCGTAGTCGCCTCGGCATCGTCGTGACACACTAAGTTTGGACCTGGATCAGTGCCACCCCCTGTTCGCGGCACAGCGGTAAATCAATTCTTGACGTTATCGGTGCTAAATTCTTGACGTTATGCGGGAAATTCTTAACGTTATGCGGGAAATTCTTGACATTATCTTTGTTTATGTTTTGTTCTATGGCGATCTCAGCATGAATTATCCCATTTCCCTCAGGTAATATGTAAAAGGGTGAATATATATTCGAGATATGTGCTAGATGAAGCATTATGACATCCCAATAACCCAACGAAATGTCAAAAAACTTGAAGATCATGCCCCGCAGCTATTCGAATGTACTATATGCAGTTTGTTCCCATGTAATGAATCATTTATTAATTCAATTTGAGCTTCAATATAATGACAGTTAATTTATGAATAAGCATTGGAAGGGGCAATGCCCAGATCATGAATTAGACATAATTGCCAGTCGTTGTCCACCAACAATGTAAAGTTCGGTATTCTTGACGTTAGTTCGTCATGCTTTACGTTATTGATAACGCCAATAATTTAGCGCCATGCAGAAATGGGAATGCATGCATGTAGATTCCCTCATCAATAATAATTGTTTCATATCAGCTTTATCTCATTATTTAATGCACTTAGCAGTCCTTTCCGTGGCTATACAAATCGATACCATCAAGAACCATGTCCATGTCGTCGAGATTTTCCAACATAACACCAAGAATTAGGAACCGATAACGTCAAGAATTTATTTACCGCTGTGCCGCGAACAGGGGGTGAGTGCGGGAAGGTAAAAATATCCAACTCGATGCCTATGAGTGCCGATTATTTCAATAAGCATCCGGAAGAGTTCGCTCTGAGACTCGTCGATACTAATATACATGTAGCCTACATGTCGATTGCAACCCGGACAATACTGATAGTGCCATTTCTTGTGCTATTTACTGCGTACACATCCGGGTATTCTATTAGCTTTCACTGCAGCAAATAGATTACCTTTAGTGAGTTAGGTGTTAAAGCAAGGCCCTATGTTTGTTTCCAGGCTCGACATTAACACGAAATGTCACAGCATATGAAAATTCAATATATATTTAATATATATTTATTTGCTTTATATGCAGTTATACATTTTTAGGTTACCGGACCTATGGTCCGATAACCTATTGGCATGGCGTTGCGTCCGTCGTCCGTCGTCCGGCGTCCGTCGTCGTCCGTCGTCGTCCGTCGTCGTCGTCGTCGTCGTCGTCGTCCACATTTTTATCTTTTTTGTTTACGGGCGAATTTTTCTGAAATTTTGCACAAAAATACTTAAAAATAATTCAAGAAGGAGGTATTTTTTAGTTTTTTGATTTTCACATTTTTTTCAAAATGGCGGCCGTTTTCGATGAAAAATGCCTGATTTTGGACTTTGGCGGCCATTTTCTCAAAATCTGTTCAGTAACTTTTTTTCTTTTTGATATATAACACTCCTCATATGTACTCCTATGATGTCTATGAATTTCGTTGCGCTTGAATCGCTCGAAGTGGGCCATTTTGGCCCAAACTCGGCCCAAATGGGACTTTCCCTTGTTAAATTCTCCTATGCTTTATAATGGGACACATTATGCCTAATATCTCACTTAATATTGATATCAGAGACTAGGAATCAATTGTGGACATATAGGAAATGATATATGCTGAATATTCTCGTGACCTTGAATTTGACCTCTGACCTCAGTTTCAAGGTCAGAGCACAAAATGGCTTAGATCTCGCTTATTATCGACTCTACAGCTTAGGAATCAATTGTGGACATATAGGAAATGATATATGCTGAATATTCTAGTGACCTTGAATTTGACCCTTGACCTAAATTTACAGGTTATTTTCAAAGGTCAGAAAACAAAATGGCTTATATCTCGCTTATTATCAAATTTACAGCTTAGGGGTCCATAGTGAACATATAGGAAATGATGTATGCTGAATATTCTCGTGACCTTGAATTTGACCTCTGACCTCAGTTTCAAGGTCAGAGCACAAAATGGCTTAGATCTCGCTTATTATCGACTCTACAGCTTAGGAATCAATTGTGGACATATAGGAAATGATATATGCTGAATATTCTCGTGACCTTGAATTTGACCTTCGACCCCATTTTCAAGGTCATAGGACAAAATGGCTAATATCTCACTTATTATGGATTTTACAGCTTAGGAATCAATTGTGGACATATAGGATGATATATGCTGAATATTCTCGTGACCTTGAATTTGACCTCTGACCTCATTTTCAAGGTCACAGGACAAAATGGCTCATATCTTGCTCCTCTATTGACTGTATGTCTCGGGAATCAATTGTGGACATATAAAAAATGATATACACTGAATATTTTGATTACCTTAAATTTGACCTTTGCCTTCATTTTCAAGGCCACAGCACAAAATTGCTAATATCTCTCTGATTATTGAATTTACAACTTAGCAATCAACTGTGGACATGATATATGCTTAATATTATATATGCTGAATATTCTCTTGACCAGTGACCTGGCTTGTCCGGTAACCTATCTTCGGCCCTTGGCCTAATTTTTCATTTCCGTTTCTAGTCCGTCTTAGTTTTATATCACGTAACAGCATTTTAATGATTAGACTACTGCCTGCTAAAAACTTGCAAGGTATCTCCTAGAGTTCACTGAAGGTTCTACTACTTTGTATACTTGTACTACATAACCTACTTTGTTATCAAATACAGGAAAAGTATCAAAATTTAGAGGTCTGTGGTAAGCACTGTAGACCTCCGAATTCTCACGGAAACCGACCACGTATAGCTGCTTAATTACAACAGACACCAATTCGATTGAATATTTGGTCGGCATCCCCTAAATTGATAGAAACTACGATGTTTTTGAGGAAGTTATATCTTGAATATTATCTCTTCAAAATAATATATTTTATAGAGTAACTGATCAGCATTCTAATACTGAAAAGAAAATAGGGGGTCACCGTGCTGGTTTCTTCGACATATTCGATCAAAAATCACAAACTTTTACTAAAATGACTTAATTTATGGTATTTTTATACATTTTTTTGCCCATATTCACATCTTGCATCTTGTTTTCCAAGAGAACGGATACGGTGACCCCCTATTTTCTTTTCAGTTTTAGGATGCTGATCAGTTACTCTATAGAATATGTCATTTTGAAGCTCTAGATTTTGTTAATACAGTCATTTATTTTGAAAAACTCTTTGACCCCCTCCCCTCACTGTTTGGAGCGGACTACCTTAAAATTCCCTTGAAACCTTACAAGGTATATAGTATAAGGTAGGCAATATAGGTAGGCATGTTCCCTAACGTGAAACGTAAAAAACAGTAAATAAAGAATAAATAAAAGTAAAGAAACTAATTATATTTAAAAAAGCAAGATTTTCGTTAAGGTGTTATCCATGGTGGTCGACTGCCAACTGACAAAAAGGGCCAATCGGTTGCCTCTTTTATATCATCGGGGAAAATATAGTAATAAATCAGGGTTTGATCGGAATCATCATAGAGCTGTCCTACTCATATTTGTTATGTACTAGCCCCTTCGGAAATATCAGGAACACTTCAGTATACATTCGCCACACATCGGGAGGTAACAGGATGAAATCGTACAGAAATCAGTGATTCTCAGTCATATCGTCGGGGACAGTCGGCGTCGCTTCGGCATGATCGTAATGCCATCGTGATACTATCACAACAAAGCCTCCATCAGACACAAACTACTGCCAATTTGCTTATTTATCCCGATTTCAGTATTTAGTTCGTCGGGATGCATCTTGAAACATCCGGAACGCAGTGGAACTGGGGTATTACTTCATTACAAATGTGCTGATTCCAAAATCACAGCAATAGATGAATTGTATTTGCTTCGATTTCTGTCCAGTTAAGAGAAACAGCAATCAAAGGATATTACTTGAAATGAGATTTCAATTGAAAATGTTCCCCTCACTCCAGAAAACATCCATGTCGTGACACGTTTTATCAATAACAACCTTTTGCACCGGTATCAGAGGGGTTCTTCCATAAAATGATCATTGATTCCATTAATTGCGTCCACCTAGGCTAATCATTGGTAATGTTTATGAAACGAATGTTGTGTCTGTTGCAGTGTATTGGCATCTTCATGATATTGAAATAAGTATCTTCATGATGTTCAATTCGAAGCTTCTTTAGAGAGCGAAGAGTATTGTCGTCTGTGTGAATATATAAATGTCAGTGGTATAGAAATGAAATAAATATAACGACATTCATTCTATATAGACACACAATATTCAAATGTATAGTAATAATTCATATTATTCCCGCATATATATGGAAAATCACGTTCAACACAAAGCCTCAAATGGGACATCGTCGTATCAGTTTTAAACTTTGTTTATTTCCATTTGCCATAAAACCATATTTTTTTCGCCAGAATTTTTTTTTGGAAAAGTAGGCAATCTACATCAATGTTAAATATCACCAGAATCTTTAAATTTACTATTCTGAACAGAATTTGGCATGTTCTTTGATGTTCTTATCGCACAGTACTTTGTAAGCATTATATATTATTAGAATCCAACCGTTCGTGTCTTCCAAGTAAAAAGCTTCCATCACATTACATTTCTTAGCGGAATAAAGATTGTGTAATCTCCATATTCGTTTGAATCCCGTGATCTGACTTGGAACCAGCATTTAACATTAAGGTAGATTGCCAACTTTTTTTTCAGATTTCGAGATAAGATTCTGCACATACAAGCATTCAAATTGATCCGACGATCCTAAATTATGACCCGACGAGTTATGGCCAAAAATCATTTTTGAGGTTTGACCAAAGATGCAAATATGATGTTTGCGAATGTGAAGGTCTATAACATTGCATGTTCTACTTATCAAATTGACTTTTCATGTTACGATGTATTCGTATATCATTGCACATAACGATTGTATATAAGGTGAACTATCTACGGATTGTAGCAGAAAGTCGCTTCAGCACTCTGGGAACATCTATTTTCAAAGATAACATGGATACAACGTATATTAATGGTGTAACCAGGAAAGCAAAAGGTTCCAGGCTTTTCAGTTGTGTCATTACCTTTACACTGAGAAAATTCTCCCGAGTGAGTCAATATTTTGGAGGTTTTCTATGATGTTTGCCAATTACCACTTGACACAGAAGTTGAAGGTGTCCACTGGAACGGATATGACAAGCTGATAACGAGACGTGTCACATTTCCCCCTTGATGTAAATGACACAAGAGAAGGGAGGCGAGAAAGAATCGATACTGTTCTTGTAGACGGTAATTGATGTGAATTCTGTAAGTTGATTACCTCGTGTGCAATTATATCTATGAAGGTTACGTAGGTGCGACAGGGAATTGTTGGAATAAATCGTTGAAATGCTTTAGTAAGAGGGAGTTAAGTGGTATGCATTGACAGGCATGATGCTCCAAGGACAGGTTAGTATAACATGTATTCCAAAGCGTTGAGGTGAAAGGTTTACATGTACATCGACCGTACTCCATCAGATAAACATGAATAGAGTTGATTGAAAACGACGCTTCCGCATTTTATAACGTTATTACGAGTACAGTTCATGTAGCTGTGTCAGTTGGTATTTCCAGAAGCGGGTTTTATTATTTAATTTATATACAACGTTTTATTCACTTTTACATGGAACTTATTCTGATAATTTTCTCATTCACATTTGGCATATTTTACAGTTATGCATTATGACTCCCCAAACTACACATCATTTTAAATTATATACACGTTTCTGTGTTTGACATTCATCTTCATTGTATGAAACACAGGAGTAGGCGTAGTCACTTTTACATATAATGTATTGTGAGAGCACATGCCCTGTCGATTATGTCATAGACGAGGAAAAAATACAGATCACGTAGGTTTACTTAGTGATGGATTGTCGTCATAATTTGAGGCATGCTGGGAATGATGCGAAGTTGTGGGTTAAAGGGTTACTCTGTGTGAATGGAAGGTCATGGTTTGTGGGTGTAATGAATGTCAACTCGGTTCCCTTATATGTATTGCGAGCAGTCCTGAATTTATTTGCAATATTTATGAGCAGCAGAGGGAAAGGGATTACGTAAGCCATGTCAGCAAATGTTTACACACTGTCAGTTCTATTTTTGGCCAACCCTACTTACAGCATGGGACTTTGCTCGCGATGAACACATGTTTGTATCTGAAGCTGACAACAGAGAGTTCCTTCTCTTCGAGAACAAAACTAACTCGACCTCAACGCTGCACCCACAATAAAATATACCCATCTATGGAATAAACCGGAGGATGAGTCTGTTCAATATAAACTGGTACAAAGATGGTTGATGATCTGGTTACAACAGGTCACTTTATGTTTCGTGACCAGATCAGCCACCGGAAAAGTTGCACGGCTGAAGCTGCTCCTCCCCTCCACATATTGAAATTAGATCCTAATGGTGGTTATAAACCATCACAGTTCATTAAAGTTAATGATACCTTTGCAGATATTCACATGAAACACGATATAATATGAAGATTATAAAATGACACCAAGTTTGCTGCCCCACGTCATTGCTTTTGTCAATTATGTGAATTCACGTGTATTTGCAGAGGTGACAATAAGGAACCTGGTGGATCTATAGAGTGATTAATCTCAAGCGGAGTCAATCCTGACACTTGGGTCTGCTTTTTTCTTGACCGAGATGCTGAATGAGTGTGATGTAATTGTTATAGTTTTTGATGTGTTGTGGGAGGATTCGTTTTTCTCCTGTGCCAGACACCAGAAAAAAAACTCGATCTGTGGGTTTGCATGTACATTTCTTGATCTGGTCTACGTTCCTCAAATTGATCACATCATGTGCAATGGGATGCCTGCGCCAAATGAAAAAACATTGCAGAGTCATTCGTGAAGACCCACCTTGCATTTGATGCCCTCTTATGGGTAAAACTTTCAGGCATAGCGAAGTCAATATTGTTGAAATATTTTAGTCGCCTTACTGCATGTACTGGTCAGCACCGACCATGTCCTATGAATATTGACTAATCGGTAATTCCGAGCTGCCATAGCTTATATTCACACACCAAAATATTGTACAACATGGAGGTGTACTTTGTGTATCGTGCGACATGGACAATGACCTCTATAATGTTATCGATACCTTTTCACTCATACGCGACAATATCTCTATTAACATGTGCCTTTCTACATTTGCCATGTAATATAAATTGTCTGATATTGACTTCGGATGATATCAACGTTTTCTGGCAACGTTAACGCTTCGTCGATACTTTTTACTACCAAGGTAATTGGGAAAACCCCACAGGTATAGTCCAGACACATTTATACGTTACGGAGTGTACTATTTACAGCAAAAGTACATACTCTGACATAGACAGCGGATATGTTTTCACTTTGCCCTTTCCGGCCCCTGTAGACACTGAATGGTCCGGATACTTGTAATGCTTGGATGACGTGTGTTGTCTGACTGCATATTTTATGACCATTCACTATGTGTGGGTGTATATAAGTCTGGTGATACTATCATTTTTGCCCATTGTTGGAATAGAATTGATCCCAGAAAGCGATATTTATTTGTTCGAGGATATATCAATGGATACCCTAGTATGTGAATTCATACGTTTATGTGAGGGACAATGTGATAATAGTTCCTGACACATTATATTCCTTATTGGATGTTTGCATGAATGTTTGCAGAACCATTGGACACCTACACAATAATGATGGATGAAATAGAGACATCATGTGAGTGTTGTTTTCAACATGGTTCTGTTTGTAGGTGTATTTTGTTTGTATTTGCCATTTTGAAACCGCTATGTTGTTTTTGTTTTCAAATCAGGTCAAATTGCATGTAACCGCATAGCAAATATAAACGATGTGACAAAATCATAGTTGATCTTAAAACGCTTGATACTAACCGAGGACAAGCTATTTAGTGGTCATTTAGTGGTTATACACTTCAAACTTCACACTCATAACAATCGTGATCATGTCTCGATGATTGAGGTGGTGTAATTTTTTTTTTAACTCTGGGAAATTTCCCACATTCAACTTTGCAATCCATAATCTGTTTCTTTCAATCCTTGGAGTCCTTTTCTCACACTGGTAGAAATGTTGCACTTGAGTATGAGAAATAGGCATGGGAGAGCACAGTACCTCGTCGATAATTTCACAGGCAAAGGATATTGATCAAGTGGTTGCGGTAGTGGATGAAGAGTTATCGTCGAGTATTTTTGTGATAATGGGGATATATAGCATCCTTGAGAGTTGTGGAGGTGCTCGGAGCGTTAATGCACGTGAAACCGAATATTTCACTCCCGTCGCTATAATTATGGTTTTAAATTGAATTGGTTCATCTCAGGAATATATCGAACTTGGTTTTCAAATCTTTACGCTATGTATATGGCCTTCAAAAATCAACAGAATTACGCGAGTTACATATATATGTTGTATTTGCTGTCCTATACTTGGGTATCTGTGAGTCATGAACAAGTCATAATTCATGCATTGATAGTGACAATGCAATCACTCGTTGCATTGACATCATAGCTCATAAGACTTCAGTGACTTCAATGAAATGTCTTTACTCCATAACTTTTTCACTACTCATGTTTTTTTACGCTGCGTAACCATAACTTATAAACCAATAAATGTATAGGTATCTGTCGACTGATTGTATTTAATATTATATATGACCGAAAATGTACCTACACGCTCAACTAGCTCATACATATAGCCACCGATTGAAATTTATAAGCTTGCTTGACTGTTTAGGTAATTGAATAATTAACCTATCACTATCCTTGTGACGTCAGAAGTACTGATTACAATGGGTCGGACTACACACAACCTTAATATCATCACAACTAATCAAGATATCTATATACGATATTTATGAGCAGTAGAGGGAGATGAATTACGTAAGCCATGTCAGCAAATATTAACAGAGTTCTATTTTTGGCCAATCCTACTTGCACCAAGGGATTTCGCTCGCGATGAACAAGTGGTCGTATCTAAAGCTGACAATGGCAACGGAGAATCCCTTCTCTTCAGAACAAACACATTCGACCTCAACACTGCACACACAATAAAATATACCTATCTCTGCTATGAACCACAGGACGAACCCTACCCAATAGAAACTGACACAACTGTGCTTGATGATTTGAGAGCCACAGGTCACTTTCTGGTTCCTCGCTAGATCAAACACCAGACTCGTTATGTAATTCGAGCTCCTTTCATTCTCCAAATATTGATATTAGATTTTAATCCTTCGCCATTCAAAAGACTAAATTCCAGAACGTACAATTCAAATGCTCAATATTTTAATGCCAGTATGCCAAAGCTTGTATTTTGACAAATATATTTTACTTGTATTTTATTCAACATGAAGGCGTACTTTGAACAACAACGAGCATCAATGAACAACAAACTCTTCGATGCTATCAACACCTTTTCACTCATGCACGACAACCATGTGCCTTTGATGTACTCGCTACATAATGTAAATTGTCTGATAGAGACGTCGGATAATACTCCAGTTGTCTGGCATCGTTGATGCATCATCGATGCTTTTCGCTCCCCAGAGTAACTGGGCAACCCCACATTCATCATTTGTAGTCCAGAATAATGTATACGAAATGTAGTGTACTATTTACAGCAAAAGAACAACTTTGAAGGAGACGGCAGGAAATGTTTTTTTCTTTGCCCTTCTCGCTCTGTGTAGACACAGTGGCCGGAATACTAGTTTTCTGGCTGCATATTTCATGACCGTTCACTGTGTGTGGGTGTATGTAACTCTAGTGATAATATCCTTATTACCCACTGTTGGATTGGAATTGATCTCGTGAAGTGGTATTTAATTGTTAGAGGATATATCAATGGATACCTCAGTATATGATATCGTACGTTTATGCGCAGGAAAATGTGATAATAGGTCTCGACAAAGTATATATTCCTTATTTGGATATTTGCATGAATGTTAGCAGAACCATTGGACACCTACAAAGTAATGACGGATGAAATAGAGACATCAAGTGAGTGATGTTTTCAACATATTCTCTGTTTGTAGGTGTATTTTGTTTGCATTTGTTATTTTGTTACCGTTATGTTGTATTTGTTTTCAAAGTAGGTTAATTTGCAAGTAAACTGTGCAGTGAATATTAATGAAGGGACAAAATCGTGCTTGATTCTAGAGAGCTTGGAACTAACTGAGGGCAACCTATTCAGTGGTCATTCAGTTGTTATACATTTCACACTTTCACATAATAATCATGATAATGTCTTGATGATTGAGGTGGTGTATTTTCTTCTTTTTGACCCAGGGAAATTTCCACATTAAATTTTGTAATCCATCATCTGTTTCTCTCGATCTTTGGAGCCCTTTTGCTCTGACTGCAAAAATATTGCACATTCAGGAATAAGAATTCGGCATAGGAGATAACAATGCCTCGTCGATAATTTCACAGGCGAAGAATATTGATCAAGTGGTTGTGGTGGTGGATGAGTTGTCGTCGAGTATTTTTGTGGTAATGGGGATTCCATGGTATGCATAGATTTGAAGCTTTCTATGGAACTGTGGGGGTAAAGGGTTAATGCATGGGGAACAGACTGGTCTACTCTTATCATGATGATGAATGCTGTATATTGAATTGGTTTACGTGTTGTTGCAAGCATGGGATTATATCAAACTGGGTTTCACTTTACTAAATTGTTTGTGTAGGATTTACAGCAAGGAAGACCAACGTCAGTACGCAACCGACATAAACATTTATTTATCTTGTCATGCTCTTCAAGGTCGACATTGACACGAACCTCTGCATCAAGAAATTCCATGTAAACTTATTATCTTCTACTAACATCCATATACACCGACCCGTACAATGCAACCGCATGAAGCACAATTTTTGCATGGGCTCGGTTCAGTGGGATCATTCTTGTTTCTTTTACAGCCAGTCTCGGTCTGAGACCGTGCGGAATCCCCAGTTAGAGTACACAATAATATGAGACTTGATATGGTGCGTGGGAAAGATCCTTGAATTGATCTGGTTGGTCCCGTTGACATCACTCAACACTCGCACAACACCAACCGCGTACGACAAAGATGCATTATGTACCGCAACACTTATGATCTAATATGTCTACATCTAAGACTTGGTGCATATCCTATTTGCCAGTTATGTTACAATGTCGATATCTTATCAATGTTTATGTCCTCATTCGAGGCATAACACGATGTACAAACTCAGAGAGAAACCGAGTACTGAGTACCACTAAAATTGCAACACTGGACTGACTTGAATGATCGGGCGGATCACAGTTTCCTAACAAGCAGTGATTTGTCTAGCTACATATCAGGAAAAATGAATTCAGGTTCAATGTCATCAGAATGTTTTTCAAGGAAATTGGAAGTCGATGCTCAAATATCAATTCTACCCGTGTGATCAGCCATCTATTCAGTCTGTTCACTGCGATTGGTATGACAAGGATACCATAGAAATAACTTGGATTTTTTTCAGATCCTGGAACGATATTGGAATCATATTCACATTTGTTTTGGACGAACCATTTGTGTAATTGCTTTCAGCAATAGAAACATTTGTTATGTGATTTATTCCCTGCAATAAAAATGGAACCAATTCCCAAGTATAAAGTACTCCGAGCAAATAAAACCGGGTTCGTTATTCAATCTCAAAGTCCAGTGTCAGACGAATTGGTAAAAAAAAATGATGGAACTCCATTTATCCTCCATACATGGCCATGAGGAGGTGAAATTAGGTGTTCCGAAAAGACTGAGCATTTCTTGCCCCACAGGTGGCACCCGTCATGAATTCGTTATTAGTTAATTATACACAAAAATAATTAACTAACATGCAAATAAGTCTAGCTGCATACGTGTCACAGATCTGGTGTACTTGTCAATAACCGTGAGGTCCATAGAGCATCAGAAACACAGTTGTTAAGCTTGGAAAAACATACTCCTTATCACTTCCCTGTCCTCATCTCAACAGCTAGCCGTGTAATAGTATAAAGTTGTGAGACAAACATCACAGAACAGTGACATAAATGACCCAAGCAGAAGTTTGCTTACTGAATACATCAAGAAAAACTGTTCTATAAATAGGTTTTATTGTATATAACTTCCCATGCCTGGTCCCTATGCCTGTATACGATATAGACTGATATATGACTTTTAAACATTACGGGCAGCACCAGCCTCCACTTTTTCTCTGATTTATCTATATACCGCGCAGTCTAGCTATGATGTGGGATTTATATACAACTGTGGAGTTGCATTTCGGTTTGGACTTTATCACAGGGCTACATGTATGTTACATGCTTCTTATCGTACCGTTCATGGACTTGGCATGGGGGTGTCTCTATCAGACTATATGCTGTTCTTGTGTTACCCAGGCTCGGTGAACAGATCACCTGTGGACCCGGTGGTGTGATATTGCCCATTCTAAGCTAGTCATCACTAACAACTGCAGGTACATGTACCATCCTATGACGAATTGATCATTTTCTACTTGATTGCATACCCAAATACACCCAAGGTCTCTGGGTAAGTGATATGTTGTACCATACGATACAAATATTGAGGCTAGTGTGAGTCCCAAAATGCATTATTGCATTACTCACTTCAAAACTTATTCGGTTCTCGCCTGTATGGATCCAAGTCCGGCACGAGATCAAAACTTTTCCCTGTGGTTGCCATGTGACATCATATCAATACAAAGTACTAGCATCACGCCACTGTGTCGATGGGCACAAAATCTCGATAATTATACCTCCATTGAGAGGAAATCATTTTATGCAAATTACTTCAGCCTCTCGGTTCAAGCAATTCTGTGTAGCGTGCGTTTGTGTTTGTTGCCCTCATCAGACAATGAAACAATCTATCACAAAACACGACCTAGTTTTGGGGCAATTGCGGACTGAAGATCCATAATTTATACCCAGATGGCGGGTTCGTCAATAGCCTGGGGCTTTTCCATTCAGCCATGTAATAATGATATATTATGTTCGTATTTCTCCCATTCGGCTGGTGGAAAACACTTAACATCATCTGCATATACTCGCGAGGTGCATTAACATTCAGCGGACGTATTAATCCAATCGAACCGCATCTCCTGCACAAAATACGAGCAACACCTTTGCAGTGTTGAATGTTGCTATACCCATGACGAGAAAAGTGGCATGTTTGTCTCAGGCGCTGATGCACGAAGAAGTTATTGTCCGGGATTGTGGAGATTTAGTCGGTTCTACGCTTCAATGTGCTAGGTTTGATTGGTACATACGCATACGGTGTTTATGGTATCTAATCAATCATAATGAAGATTGTGACACGTTGTTTTGTAAACAAACAACGGAACGGTTTATTGGGTTAACAGGAAGATTCTATGAGATATACTAGATAAAGTATACTCATAAAAAGAGACCACCCAGAAGGGATCTATAGAGAATGGGTTGAAGGGAGGATCGATCTCAGAGGGTTCACAGCTGAGGGATGTCTATGGTATGGTCAATGGTAACAAGAAGAATTGGGACGGAGCTCTGTCAAAATGAAAACGGCGTATGGGGTCCTTTGTTCCTGTCTATGGAAAAATGATGATGGGTCATGATACTGTGTAGGAAAGGTGCCTCGCTGTTATACACATTTAGTGATCATCGTATGTACCCCTCGCCACTGTAACATCTTCACTTGATCAGAGATGTGGACTCCTGTTACAACGCCGTTGACATTCTGGCTTGACTTGCAACCGTAAGATGTGTATTGCATTATGACGAGCGGAAGTTTATCGAACATTTGTTTATCGAAGTGCCCAGCTAGTCTATAAACTGCTGCGACAAGGATATGTTTTACCAAGACTTATAGCTGCCTTTAAGAAATTCTATGGACGTCATCATGATCTGGTTGATAAATACACCAAATCCATGACTGCCATGCAACTAGATCTATTTTCATGTTAATTTTGGGGAATTCATGACGGGTGCCACTAGTGGGCAGGAAATGCTCACTCTTTTCCGGAACACGTGATTCCACCTCCTAACGGCCATTTTGGGGGGTTCATGAGTTTCCCTGTCATTTTTGTTTTCTCTCACTTGGTATGCCTGATATGACTTTCTGTCCCCGGACTATGAGATTGGATAACGGACCCTGTTTTGTTCGCTCGGAATACTTGAAACTGGGTATTAATTCTACGTCTCCCACATTAAATAGTCACTTAGTCACTGCAGTGACTGTCACTCAGTGAAATACGAATGATGTACAATGAAATTCGTAAATATATTTGCATATGGCTTCACATAGTCAAATTTACTACTGCCGGTGATGGCTATTGGAGGTGCCAAAACATTATATAGATCATCGATTTCATTTACATGAGATCTACTTTGTCATTGGTATGGTTGTGTTTGACATCACATTTCGCAGTAAACAGGCTTCTGGCTATTATGGATATCAGTTTATAAGATCCATTCCGACGGCGATTATGTTCCATGTTTGTGAAGAAATAATTTAAGTTTGAAGTAAACTGAAAACAGCTGGCTTGTTTGAATTATATAATCACCTGGCATTTGATATGCAACAACTACTTGATATTTTATCATTTGCCGATATTTCGTTTCGTATCTCTACCATGGATATTCTAAATTCTCGAGAGCGATGTATTTCCATCACTCGAAAATGTCATGGAAGACAAACGAAAACGAATCTATAACCATGATTACATAACTTCCCGATAGCTCCCAGCAGTACATGCCTGCTCAATCTTCAATCAACCCAATCAAGCGAATGATCCAAGCCAACACCTGAGATTCCTGTGGTGGTTGCTTTGCTGGGAGCCACGCAGCTGTGTAAACCTGATGCTCTCTGCGACGATACATGTATATTTAGTACTCGTTATTACTTCACACGAGTGGCACCTTCTAGGTGCATCAATCCCAGAACTACCTACCTCTGTACGTGCTTCCTTTGATTATGATCGTTATTTTGGCAGTGTCAACCGGTTTGTCTGTCTTCCAAACTTTGTTCTTTGGAAAGATACAGAATCGGGCTGTAACGGAATAAAGATATGATGAAATCATCGTAAGTCGCAGTAAAGCTTATCACAATTATCGTATTAGTTTGCACAATATGCATATACTTTCGTAACAAAGCAGTGAATCAGCAGTGAAAATATACTAGCAAACATAATGAAAATGTTAATGTGGTAGTTTGGAAACTATTCAGGTACATCTGTAAATTATGTCTATTATGAAAATGGCGAGTCAGGTGGAAATGACAAGAAATAAATGTGATGAAATTTCCCATATGAATTTTAATAGTGTGACAATTTTCGCAACTTTCACTGAAAATCGACCCCACTCTTGGCCAAATCGAGCATTGTAATCTTAAGACTAGGACGGGGTCCCGATTCACAACTTGACAAACAATCTTCTGTGGAGTCCATCACTTGTGACTTGAACCAGACGCCGGATTTCTCCACCACATGTTACCTCAAATAAGGACAGCCCACGTGTGAACTGCCAAGAGGATCGATTGAAGACCGAAGGGGGTAATATCGTAGATCTTGAAGTCATTGGGGACACTACAGACGGGTTGAGAGGGCGGCCGGGTATATCCATGGGATTGCTACCATGTGGTGTCACATGATAAGAGAAGTGTAAAGGGCCCAGCAAGGTCTAGAACTTTTGTCATCAGCGTGACTCAAGGGACTATTATTTTTGCAGCCGGTCACTCATGTCGCTCTTTCCTAGACTAATTTTCCCAAGGCTAGCCACAATAAAATGTGTGATATCATCTCTAACTGCATTGTTTAAGTGTCTATGTAACGAAATGGATAAATCTAAGGATTCGATCGTACAGTTTTGACCATTCCTGGTTCTGTGTGGTTATTGATGCTCTCCATCATACAGTTCATGGGTGACAGTGATAGTGGATGACATTATGACATCAGATGCAGCGATGGTCACTCCAAAAATTAATGCGTGTGACATGATCGATTAGCCAGAGATTGCGATATCATAATTTTTTACTCCGTTAAAGATAATTCACAAAATACTGAGAGCCAGACAAATTCCTGTAATAATACGTTATCAATATAATACTATAATCGTATCAATTTGTATATAATTAAAAGACACATGTGTATACATAATCACTTGTATAATATACTGATTTGAATCATATTAACCCAGCCTTTGGTGAAATATAGTCTTCCGATCCACAACTCATGCCCAAAATCTTAGGTTTACCAATAGCGTGAAAGTTTTTTTTTTGTTATTTTTTTTGTTATGTGATAATGATTTATTATGACCCGCATTCTTCTGTTGGGACGTGCATAAATAACACATATGGAAACAATCTTATCTTATACAGAAAGGTCCAAGAGGGTGAATATTCTGCTGTTAATATATTTCACTGTTATGCGAGTTGTCTATGATTGTAAATCGCTGCAATTTTGGATATACAGCTTTGTACATGTCCATTTTTTTCGCCACGTATTAATGAATGTTGTTGTGTTTGTGTTTGTGTACAGTTCACAATAACCGTGGTGTATGTTCTCACTGCTGTTACATATTACCGTGAATGTGATCTTATTGCTGGAAAAAGTTTCATATTTATGACAGGATGCCGTAATATTATCGAGGAATTGATAATATTATGATAATTTATCTTCATAACAAATGTATGGCTCATGGAGATAAGTTAATTTCGAAACGAAAAAGATGCGGATCAGTTTTGTTCATGCATACGTACTATGTTATAAACGGTGCAACACGGTACCCGGTTAATCAAAACTCTGAAAAGGTCATGATCCAGGTGATACATCCTGTGACACCTTCCTGCGTAAATTTCCATAGCTATTGTTACGTGAACTCATATAAATCATCCACGCAATCTTATTGACAATTCAGCATGATTTACTGCTTGGGTTGCATGGGAACTGTTACGTAATATTATCAACTTTCGAAAATCCATCTCTGACCCTGCTCTGTGACATTTTATATTGGCCGTCCCGAACAAAACTAGGAAGCAGAAATGACGAATGTTGTATGCATCTAGCAATGGCCAAACTCCATAGAAGAATACCCGGAAAATAAAAGCAAGGTCATAATTCGAACTAACTAAGGATTGAATATAAAAACGATTTCAAAGAGTTCAGATCAACTGACGTATATGATATGGTCAAGTGTAACAAGGATTTAGAAGTGGAGCTCGGTGCACAAGGGTTTGAATACCATCAGTAAGACTTCTTTGTTCCTGTCTGAGGGAAGCCAACACAATGCAGTCCTCTCATGGCGGGTCGTTTTCTTGTGTCCTCAGTGGGGATGTCTGGTGCCCGTCGATATTTTAGCACGTGTTCATAGCATGTGCATTGACCACTCGAGGACATTCTATCTGTGCTTATCGAAGTTTGTCGGTGGCGGGGAGGAATATGCAAAATATGTTTCACATTTCAAAAAACAATATCACAAGGCTCTTTCCTTTGAATATATACTTCAAAACTGAGTAATTGAATGCTTGACCACAAAATAATTTTCTGAATGATTCGTTTTACAAATAGATGTACTTGACGCTTGTGTGAACAAAACTATCAGAAATATGCATAAAATAACATTTACAGTGGCTGGACATATTCAATAAAGGTCCATTCCGAAACTATTGCGGGCATTAACACCAATGATATCATTGACTGGATGAATTCTCGGTTTTTATTTTCACGAGGAAAGCAGTATGCAGAGTGATAATACACTCAGTACAACATTTATAATTCAACCTACAGCGCATAATATATATATTCAGCATTATTCACCATTGTACATTGGACTAATATATATATAGTTCTTATTAGCCAATATGATATATACACCATGCCTATCATCCTTTACATGAAACTCTGGTAGCCATTACACAATATGATCTTCATTAGATATTCAGATCGTGCAGCTAGCCACATACACGCGCATGTGTCATCGGTATCACTCGCTTTGCCCAGCAGTTTACCTCCTGTTAATATTACATGATCTGGGATTGATCTCGGAACCATTTGCTACCTCTGTCAACATCCCAGGTGAAATGGTCTGACACGTCCACTGTAATGCATTTCATTATTCTATACAAAGAGCTGACATGCTGCAGCTTTCAGCGATTATTCAGCGATTATTCACTTAATACTTGATGACCTGCAGAAGCTTGATGTTGTCACATGCGAGGGATTATTATGGCCCCGTCACACTCATATGAAATCAACATGCATAAGGTTTACTGTAATTGAAACAGAAAGATATTTGGATGCAATGTGAACATTTATATTTCATCTCGAATGTCGTACCTATCTTGTGGCCTGTAAGTGGCCACTTATGTGCTTGTCATGCACCTATGTATCGGGTTTGTTTCGGACATCTAATTTAGTTTTACAAGTTGTTGGCCAATTGTGCACGGATTTCATCAAGTGTACAGTAGTAACAACTATTTTCTCACAATGTTTGCCTATGATGACAACAGTGTGGCGTTAATATTTTGTGCGGCCTCGTTTCTGTTCCAGAAATGTTTTGTGTTAGGTGTTCCATTGTCATCATCAAAATCTTGTTCGATCGACAAATTGGTACATACATTTCAGGTTGCTTGCAATTTGTGTCCAGGATTAAAGTAATTTTATGCAGCACATACATAATACAGGGATTGAAATATCATCAAAATACTTCGATAATGAATAGTGTCGAGGAAGACACAAAGGATTTCATACTGTGCACGTTAACCCCCTTGGTCCAGTGCACAATGAACGCTCACGCATGACTATACAATTTCCATGCCCCATTTTTTTTATTCTCACTTATCACTGTTTATCTGTTTCACAAGAATGAGAAACGGTTCATTGTTAGAAGGATGCATTGATCAACTCAGTTTACGATTGGTAGTGGTGACGCTACCCTTTCTTTCATTGGGCAACCAAACTCAACGGCCCTAGTTTTGGTAACCAGGGTATCATCTACTGCATACCCAATCAGATAAACGAGAATGATTACATTATACAACGCGCAAGTGTGTTAGGTGTTCTGGAATCTGACATATTGCCCTCAGCGCCTTCCTTTCCGACTGCCATGAGACAGCTACAAACGATATCGATAACAGAACTGTCCTGGTTCCAGACAAATGACAAGTGAATCTTGTCTCTCTGGACATTGTCTTGGTCATCACGACATCTCCGGCTGTGCAGGAACACCAAAGTGGGGATTCATTCCGCCAGGGATCAATACATAAGATGTGATGATTTGAGAGATAAGGCATGCCATTGCTGTGGCATAGATGACTGACTAGATGGTACTAGACACTGAATGCCATGGCTCAGACACCAACGGTATCGCTCAGTTAATGTTTGGAGGACATTGTTTGACTCACAATGAAATACCACCATGGCCTTCCCGTTGCTGAATCGTTTGACATATCCAGTGTCATGAAAATCTATCCGGAAAACTGTAACGACAGTCATATCTATGTTCGCGGTGGATACCAAACCATTTCGTTGAATGGTTCGTTGAATGGTTTCACTAAAACTAAAGTGTTCGTTGAATGGTTTCACTAAAACAATGATATTGTATAACCACTTTGTGTTCATATATACCAGATATAGATTGTAGATATACCATTATATCCACGTTTGTCTTCAGGACATCCTGTGGTTTATCCTCTAGTTTATCGTTATATTTGACAGAGGGAATAAATTGATTATTTAACAGAAAACACCCCATGCTTGTTCTTGCCCGAGATTTTTTATACCCATGTAGAAAAATAATTATGCACATGACCTCGTCCTCTGGTCAGTGTATAAATCTGTGGGGCTTGCATTTTTTACCATTGCATTCAGACAATGAGATGAGGCATATTACAAATGGACAGTTTATATTATTTATATGCGGTGTACATGTTTTGTGTTCTCTGGATGTTCTCATTCAGCTACATAACAACAAATTGTTATTGCCCATATTCCACCCATCTGGCTGGTGGATAATACACAAGATCATATGCTTGCACCGTGCATTAATAATATTAATAATGAAGTATAGTTGGAGTACAGTTTGCACACAAATTACATGCAAACCTGTTCCAAAACATACACACAACTTCTACTTCAGCACCCGTATAAGACATATAAAGTGTTCTTACAATGAAACTATAAACATGAATATTGCCACATCAAGAAAAAACCCTACCAAAACATCCGCAATTATTTCCAAGACAACGTGGCATCAACGACCCTCTAGCTACGCTAAGCTATAGGGTCGATGGTGGCATGGCTATTATGAAGAAAGTCTATAAACTCAAACAATATCCTGTTATTCCTTCAACTGCTGAAGACACATATCTGACCCAAGTCTCTAAAGTGCCAAAAGGGACTCACCAGAACTCGAAACTGAACGTGGCAATATATATATACAGCTTAGGGACTTCTGGGTTCGACTCCTATTTCCGGAAATCAAACAAGCTCTCATAAGAGAACATCCAAAAGAAAAGCAAGGAACAAGAATCGATTTCTGTCAGTTCCCTTCCATGGATGTACATGTATGATATGGTGTGGGGTAACGACGAGAATGGGTAGGGGGTTCATTCAACATGGGTCTAAATACCACGGGAGGGAGTCCTTTGTTCCTGTCTATGGGAAGCCAACTCCTCTCACTGTGGGTCGTGACCTTGTACAGCCGAGGACGGTCTAGGGACATCGATATGCCAATGCGTGGTTTGACGGATGTTGATGTCGTGTGTATCGTTATTCCATATAATAGTAATGTGTAATACACATATTATTATGTCTAACTCGGTGTCTAATATTAAACACTTTCTGTACATAAAAGCAGTTGACTGGGCTGGCTCATAGCATGTGCATTGACCACTCGAGGACATTCTATCTGTGCTTATCGAAGTTTGTCGGTGGCGGGGAGGAATATGCAAAATATGTTTCACATTTCAAAAAACAATATCACAAGGCTCTTTCCTTTGAATATATACTTCAAAACTGAGTAATTGAATGCTTGACCACAAAATAATTTTCTGAATGATTCGTTTTACAAATAGATGTACTTGACGCTTGTGTGAACAAAACTATCAGAAATATGCATAAAATAACATTTACAGTGGCTGGACATATTCAATAAAGGTCCATTCCGAAACTATTGCGGGCATTAACACCAATGATATCATTGACTGGATGAATTCTCGGTTTTTATTTTCACGAGGAAAGCAGTATGCAGAGTGATAATACACTCAGTACAACATTTATAATTCAACCTACAGCGCATAATATATATATTCAGCATTATTCACCATTGTACATTGGACTAATATATATATAGTTCTTATTAGCCAATATGATATATACACCATGCCTATCATCCTTTACATGAAACTCTGGTAGCCATTACACAATATGATCTTCATTAGATATTCAGATCGTGCAGCTAGCCACATACACGCGCATGTGTCATCGGTATCACTCGCTTTGCCCAGCAGTTTACCTCCTGTTAATATTACATGATCTGGGATTGATCTCGGAACCATTTGTTACCTCTGTCAACATCCCAGGTGAAATGGTCTGACACGTCCACTGTAATGCATTTCATTATTCTATACAAAGAGCTGACATGCTGCTGCAGCTTTCAGCGATTATTTATTCACTTAATACTTGATGACCTGCAGAAGCGTGATGTTGTCACATGCGAGGGATTATTATGGTCCCGTCACACTCATCTGAAATCAACATGCATCAGGTTTACTTTAGTTGAAACAGAAATATATTTGGATGCGACTTTTAATGTCGTACCTATCTTGTGGCCTGTAAGAGGCCACTTATGTGCTCGTCAGACACCTATGTATCGGGTTTGTTTCGGACATCTAATTTAGTTTTACAAGTTGTTGGGCAATTGTGCACTAACTTCATCAAGTTTACAGTAGTAACAACTATTTTCTCACACTGTTTGCCTATGATGACAACAGTGTGGCCTCGTTTCTGTTCCAGAAATGTTTGGTGTTAGGTGTTCCATTGTCATCATCAAAATCTTGTTCGATCGACAAATTGATACATACATTTCAGGTTGCTTGCAATTTGTGTCCAGGATTTAAGTAATTTTATGCAGCATAATACATGGATTGAATAATCATCAAAATACTTCGATAATGAAAAGTGTCGAGGAAGACACAAAGGATTTCATACTGTGCATGTTAACCCCCTTGGTCCAGTGCACAATGAACGCTCAAGCATGATTAAGCACAATTCCCACGCCCCATTTTTTTTTTATTCTCACCTATCATTGTTTATCTGTTTTACAAGAATGAGAAACGGTTCATTGTCAGAAGGATGCATTGATCAACTGCAGAAGCTAATTAAGCTTAATTGTATACAAGTACCATGTATCATGCGAGTTTAAGCGATGTAAAATAAATTATTACTAACTCAATGGAAGATTGGTAGTGGTGACGCAACCGATTCTTTCTTTGGGCAACCGAACTCAACGCCCTAGTTTTTGTAACCAGGGTATCATCTAATGTATACCCTATCAGATGAACAAGAATGATTACATGTATAAACTCATATTCCGAAATCTACGAAATGAAACTGAAACACTCACAACGTTCTTTATCGGTATATTGGAATCGGACATATTGCCCTCAGCGTCTTCCTTTCAGACTGCCATGAGACAGCTACAAACGGTATCGATAAGAGAACTGCCCTGGTTCCAGACAAATGACAAGTGAATCTTGTCTCTCTGGACAGTGTCTGGGTCATCACGACATCTCCGGCTGTGCAGAACACCAAAGTGGGGATTCATTCCGCCAGGGATCGATACATAAGATGTGATGATTTGAGAGATAAGGCATGCCATTGCTGTGGCATTGATGACTAACTACATGTGTAGATGGTACTAGACACTGAATGCCATAGCTCAGACACCAACGGTGTCGCTCAGTTAATGTTTGGAGGACATTGTTTGACTCACAATGAAATACCATCATGGCCTTCCCGTTGCCTAATCGTTTGACATATCCAGTGTCATGAAAATCTATCCGGAAAACTGTAACGACAGTCATATCTGTGTTCACGGTGGATACCAAACCATTTTCCCTTGTGTTCGTTGAATTGTTTCACTAAAACCGTTTTCTCTGTGTTCGTTTGATTGTTTCACTAAAACAATGATATTGTATAACCACTTTGTGTTCATAGATACCAGATATAGATTGTAGATATACCATTATATCCACGTTTGTCTTCAAGACATCCTGTGGTTTATCCTCTAGTTTATCGTTATCCTTGCTGGAGGGAATAAATCGATTATTTAACAGAAATCACCTCATGCTTGTTCTCGCCCGAGAGTTATTATACCCATGTAGAAAAATAATTATGCACATGACCTCGTCCTCTGGTCAGTGTAAATCTGTGGGGCTTGCATGTTTTTACCATTGCCTTTAGACAATGAGATTATGCATATATATTACAAACGGACAGTTTATATTATTCATATGCGGTGTACATGTATAGGGTTCTCTGTATGTTCTCATTCAGCTACATAACAACAAATTGTTATTGCCCATATTCCACCCATCTGGCCGATGGATAACACCCATGATCATATGCTTGCACCGTGCATTAACAATATTAATAATGAAGTATAGTTGGAGTATAGTTTGCACACCAATTACATGCACACGCGTTCCGAAACATACACACAACTTCTAGTACGCACAAGTGCATCAATGCTGATGTACCTACGCGTGTTGTTGTGATTTAGACCAGCATCAAGCCATACTTTAGTCGCTGTTGTGATGTGTGACATGTAGTAGATGAGGATGATCAAGACATCTGTATCGTTGCTCCTGATACAGACATTCCCACTGATCTGACGTGACGAGATGTGTTGCAAATGGAACACCATTCTGGTATCAGCCTCTTCGTGGGATGATTGGAGTTCTCCCACTGTAATGCAAGACACTGTGTTGCCGATTGCTGTGAAACAATAGCATTTGTTGTCAATAGCCAAAAACACATCGTGGTTCCTGAGCAACCCGGCATGTGTGTTCCTTGCCCAGTCTGTAGCCAAAAACCGACAGAAGCCAGACTTGAATGATGGTGATCGTAGTGACAACTGCCAATCCTTGGGACGAATCTGTTCTGGTCCTGTGATATTTATCACCATGTCAGATGCTCCACGATGCTCACGTTCCATATCCTTGATTGACGGAGAACCGTATGTATCACAGACGAAATGGATCTCCCTGCCCATCATGCAGAGTTGTTGGAGGAGCACTTTCGATACTTGACCAAAGCTGAGTGGCAGATTTTGCTGTGCATGCAAGAAGAATGTTGCATCAACAATCACCGTATCGACTGCATCAGGCTCTGTTTTATCAGGCATCATTGACTCCAGTCTCTGCATCAGTTTAGATTTGTCCGTTTTGTTAATGCTGCCATCACTGTGACCTAAGGCGAGAGGTACTGGTGTTAATGGGAACTCAAGAACCTTGGTCAGGTCGATTTTCTGTTGTGCACTGATGAGCAGTAGCCTACCAAACAGGTCCCTTGTTCCCTGGATCTCATGCACCCTGTTTTTGGTTTGTAGCTGCAATTTGACAGAGCTAGAGGTGAAGTTCTGAGCTTTTTGTCGTTTGATTGGCTTCTCGAAGCGCAGTGGATCATCAAAGCAGGCTTCTCTGAACTCAGCAGAGGATGATTCTCCTTTCTTGACAAACTGCAAGAGATCGTCTCTGACTGTGTCCATGGTCTTCTTTCCTGATGTGAGGCAATACAGGTTAGTATCAGGTTCCTGTTCTTGAATACTGAAAGGATTCATCGTTGAGTTGATGCCATGGACTATTTTAACGAAATCTTCATGGTCTTTTTTGATCCGGTGTTTCCTGAGTTCTTTAGTGATGTCTTCTGAAGTCGTCAAGCCAGCCTCATCAAGAAGGTTTCCCGCGATTGCACTACGCATGGACTGTGTGACCATCCACCTCCTTCGGGCTGTGGCAGAATGGACAAATGCTGCAATACCAGTCTGCCTGGATGCAGCGTCGGCATTGACAGTCTGCTCCAGGGTCATGTCCACTGCTGTTATCGAGAACGGCTTGGCAGTGCGCCTAACAGACAGCGCTCCAGCTTCCAAAACTTGTGATACTCCTTGATGTGTGTTTTCGGCATTAAGAAGATTCAAGTGATAGCGAACCATGTACCTGGCATAGTTTGGTCGATTGCCAGCGAAGAAGATCGGGATCATCCTTTCGAGAGCATATATGAACAAGGGAAGATATTTTGTTCTGCACGCTCGGCTCAGAAGCAGGAATCTTTGCACAAGATCAACATACTGCATCCAGTAATGTGCTGTGCTTCCGTGTTCACCCGCAAGGGTCTTCCTTGTGTACTCGTCATATTCTTGCATCAGAGTGTTGTACTCAGAGGATTTCTCCAATGCCTCGAGCATTGATGGGACATTCTGGTCAGTGCACTTCTCAAATAGGTCTACTTGTGTTTCTCTACTCTGAACAAAGGCATCAAAGTGAAGTGATTGCATGGCTGCTGCAAGAAGAGGATGAAGTCGTTTGCAACGATTGTAGTGTTTTCCCAGGAGGAAGCCTCGAAGTGAACCTGGAGCTAAGACATCAGTTTCTGTCAGAATGTGGGGACCACCAGATCCATCAATGTAGTGGCCCAGACAGCCAAAATAAGCCAGTGTGATGTGGAAGGCTCCAAAACAAACAAATACGTTGTCATACAGAGGAGCTTCTGCAACTTGTATTTGCATAGCTGGCTTTGCCACAGCTAGATCATATGTGACTATTGCATAGTCCTCATGACATTCTTCCGCCACCTTCTGGGATATTTTTAGTGTCTCTGCTACGACATCTAGTCGTGTTGGAGGCAAACTGATGTTTTCCATATACCCGATACGTTGTATTGGGAGTTGATCATCAGTTGACAGTGCATTCCAGCCTGTCCACATCGGTGTTGATTCCAGCTTCATGCATATCATCCACAGAGTATCTCTCCACTCCATAGTGCTCAGGTGCGATGGTATTTCACTTGATCTCTTTGGGTACTCAAATGTAGTGATCTTTGGTTTTTTTCTGTATGGCTCCAATGATTTTTGTTCTCTGGTGAAAAGTCTTGATCGACGATTCTTTTTGGGATGTGATGAGTTGTTTTGGGTCGAAATGCTGGTTTCTTCTTCTGCTGGTTCTGTGGTTGGATAGACGTTCTGATAGCAGATGCCAACAGTGTCGTGTACAGTACCAGCACCAGAGATCGTCTCAGTATTCACATCATAATTGTCCCATGCCAGTGCTGTTGCTAGGCCGGGCTGCTGAAGAATTCCATCAGGTGTGGCATTTTCCCTGGTGACGACGCCAGTAGCAAGACTAGTTTCGAGTTCTTCTGCCCCGTGATAACTAATACAGTGGCCCATTCGATTGAGAATGTCAAGAACCTTCCTGGATCCTGTCAGGCTCTTCATGCCTAAGCCCATGTTGATATGTTTGCCTGGTTTGAAATGTCCCCTACTGGAAGCAAACATGACATCTGCTGACACAGACTGAATGAGTCTGGACACCTGGTCACTTTGGCATTCTTTTGCCGAACCTGTATATAGAACTCGAAAAAAGGTTAGCAAAGAATCTGGGGGATCACCCTGACCTGTAGACATCATTTTGGCCGTTAAGTTTTCGGGCAATGGATCACTCTGCTTCACAACATCTTTGATGATACGTCTAAGAAATAGTGCTGCTCCAACTAAGGCAGTATCATCGACTGACGCCTGTCGAAAAGCAGCTTCAACACTCATGTTGCTGTTGTATATAATATTTCCCTGCTTGTTGCTTGACTTGCATTGTTTCAGTTGATCAGGGAAAGTTTTCAGCAGTTTGTCACGCAGAGAAGCAGCAGGGTATGTTGAATCTTCATCCTGTAGACTTTTCAGATATCTTGCATGTATCGAAGTTAGAAACTCGGCCCCTTCTACGTCAATCAGGTTTTCTTTGATATAGCTTTTCAACTCTTCAAATGCTCTCTGGTGACAGGAGGTGTCTGATACTTTTGATTGCTGTATATTCGCTGCCTTGTCCAAATATGCTCTCCTGCACGTGTGATGATACTTTATTTCTTTGGCAATCAAGTCAATGCCTGATATTTTAGCCAGCATAACGTCATCAGAGAGTGCGACTGCTGCTTCATATATGTTTTGTCCTGCTGTAGGGTCTTCATAGTTTCCCAAATATTCCTTTTTAAGCTGTCCTTGTGATTTTGTAACTTTTTCGCAAAATAAACAGGCTGGAAGAAATATGCCAGATGCACTTGTTTTTTGTCCAGTGTCAGATCTCAGGACACGATCTTTCATTGGGATTGTCTGTGATGTGTCTGACGCACGGACAGCTGTAAAATTCTTGTAACATATGCTGTGATACCCTACTGTGTCATCATATGTGCCTGGAAGTTTCACTGCAAGATACTTGGAGTGTACAGAATGATCAAGGCGGTATTTGTGAGCAGATAGTACTTTATGCCAAGTTGTGTCATCAAACGCTTTAGGGGGCTGAGAAGAAGTCAAGCTTGGATCTATATGCAGTATACATATTCGCTTGCAGGGCTGCGTCTCCATAATGAAAAAATTCAGAGTTCTGTTTCTGCCACTTTCATTTCCTGTAAAGATAAGTTTGTTTAATGGATAACAACAATGTTATGAGCATTAACGTATTCTGAATGCACTTAACTATATATACATTTGTATCGCCGCCAGCACCAGCCTAGGAATCGCTGTGAAATAAAAAACGACAAACAATTTTGAGTTTATCAGCAATAACTGTAAACTGGAAGGAGCTACCTACAATATGATGATTTGAAAGTGTTTCATACAGTATTCTGTATACAAAACTGTATCCACTATACACTGTGTGTCATCAAATACCCCATACACTTTTGGTTGTTTGCGTCATATGTCATGGTGATACAGATAAAACGACAGACAAAAAGAATGACGAAATTGAACAGAGGAATAGGTACATGTATACACATGGCATGTGCTAGGATAGGGGAGGAAGTTATACAGAATAGACTTACATGTAAATACGTGAATATCATACACAACTAATTCAATCACGTAAACTATTTACTTGACCAATCAACATTCTGGTAGCCACCACTGGTACTATCCTATGAAAGAGAACTAAATGAATTAATCGGATATAGACTATTCAATATACATGAACTACTATTATAACAATAGCATACAATGACATTTCAGGAAGAATTGACTATTTCGTTGACGGGTGTTATTTTTTACAAACTAATTGTTCGATTTATATATGAAGAATGGCAGCCATATTGGAATTTTGACAAATCAGATTATGTTTTTATGTCAGAAGATATATATAGTAAGGTCACTAGCATGGATAAAACAAAACAAATAGCATATTTTACACAAATATATCATCGTTAGACCAAAACACTGGAAGATGGAAATATGACGAAAAATTGATATCGTGACCTAGGGTACCTCACTTCAAAGTGAAATTTTGGATAGTTTATCTAGGCAGATCTTTGTCAGACGTCCATTTTCGGATTCCTGAGTAAATTTCAATCTAGAATCAACTCTCAGACCTTTTGGCACTTCTGACTCAAATAAAACCCTCTGGGCTCTTGGACTATACGTCATCACCCGTATAAGACATATTAAGTGTTGTTACACTGAAACTAAAAACATGAATATTGCCACATCAAGAAAAAACCCTACCAAAACATCCGCAATTATTTCCAAGACAACGTGGCATCAACGACCCTCTAGCTACGCTAAGCTATAGGGGCGATGGTGGCATGGCTATTATGAAGAAAGTCTATAAACTCAAACGATATCCTGTTGTTCCTTCCACTGCTGAAGACCCATATCTGACCCAACTCTCTCTAAAGTGCCAAAAGGGACTCAACAGAACTCGTAACTGAACGTGGCAATATCTATATACAGCTTAGAGACGTCTGAGTTCAACTCCTATTTTCGGAAATCAAACAAGCTCTCATAAGAGAACATCCAAAAGAAAAGCAAGGACCAAGAATCGATTTCTGTCAGTTCCCTTCCATGGATGTACATGTATGATATGGTCAAGGGTAACAAAGAGAATGGGTAGAGAGCTCGGTCAACATGGGTCTAAATACCACGGGAGGGATTCCTTTGTTCCTGTCTATGGGAAGCCAACACCTCTCACGGCCGGTCGTGACCTTGTAGAGCAGCGGACGGTCTAGGGACATCGATATGTCAGTACGTGGTTTGACGGATGTTGATGTCGTGTGTATCGTTGTTCCATATAATAGTAATATGAAATACACATATCATTATGTCTAACAGTGTCTAATATGAAACACTTTCTGGGCATGAAAGCAGTTGACTGGGTTAGTTGGATTCACCATTTATGGAGGTGCCATGATTGTATTGAAAATGCCATCGATGCAGTTTTTGTTCTGCATGTTGCGTTGTTGTTGGACTATGAAATATGCATAACATGCAACCCGATGCAAGTGATACTTACAGACTTTTGTACACAGTATCAAGTGTGCTATAAGGCACACTAGTTTCATTTACTGGTATTGGCTGAACACTTTGCCATGTCCTACCATTATATTCAAAGTAAATACAGGTATGATCTTCATTAGACATACCTCACATATTGTGATTGTAATCGCTTGCCAAATGCACTTTCTAGATAGTAGAATCCAGTTCTCTCGCTTCGCCGTTTGCCTCCTTTCAATATTTAATGTTATTCGATTGATCTGGAAGACACATTTGTTACCTCTGTCAACACCCCAGGTGAAATGGTCTGCCACTTCAGCCGTAACACATCTGTTCTGATCTATTTGTTTCACTTGATATTTCATGACATGATCAGTCTCTTTGAAGAGGCCACTGATATTTTGCCATTGATATTTTGCTTTGGTTTCCGGCCATACGTCGTGCAAGGAACGCAAAAAATCGGGTGCGAAAGTATTATGACGGGTAAAGGAACTTTCACATTGGCTAGCTTCGAAACGGAAAAAAAACCCACAAACATATTTTATTTTAAAAAACTTCTAGAGAGTAGAATCCAGTTCTCTCGCTTAGCAGAATCCAGTTCTCTCACATTGGCTAGCTTCGAAACGGAAAAAAACCCCACAAACATATTTTATTTAAAAAAAACTTTAATGCGACTGAAAAACAATACCATAAAAAATTGATGACACTGAAAAAGATTACCATGAAAAGCATTGATGCCACTTAATTGCGAATGAATCGTCTGAATATTATTTGTATATCTTGTATGTTGCTAGAGTGATGATGACAATTCACCCAATAACATGGTGATATTACTTGATGTGTTGAGATGATATAATGTTCTGCTTGATTTGCAAAAGAGGAAGGTGAGATAAGCTATATGGAACATATACAGGTATACAAGTACAAATTTCCATATCTAGTTTGTTCATAACATAATTTATTTGTTTTTGGTTTATGGTATACTACTATCAACTGACCGTTTGTCCATATGCATGAATGAATGAATCTTTATTTTCATTTCCAATTTACAATTGTATGATACATTTGAGCATAATTCAGCAAAGTTTTCTATAACATGAATAATGATGGACAAGCTTAGTAAAGTTTACTGTCTTCCAGCTTGCCTAAGCTTGTCGAATAATACTATGTCATCCTATCCTACCAACTAGGAATATAATGTTGTTTCTTACATTTATAAATATACATTTGTACGCATTGTACTAAAACAGGTATTACATAGAGTGCTGCAGATTTCTTGCATAACAACCCGACTGTTTGTCAGCATTAAACCTCTGAAAGCTTAATCGACAGTGCAATTAACAAAGTAATTGGGATCATTCAAGAGGAACACATGAGCTTCTGCTGGTGGTTGTTTTGTTGGGAGACAGACAGCTGTGTGAACCTGTTGCTCACTACAACGATACATTTATATATTGTACTCGTTTTTCTTCCCACAAGTGGCAACTTGCCATTGCAAATTTCTCTGAACAGACTACCCATATGTTTGCTTCAACTATTGCTGCGACGCTGGGCTTCCTTCTTTCACCATTTATCATCACCTGCTATTCTGACATAGGAGTAATGTTCCTGAAAGGTCTCAATGTTGCACTGTAATTTATAGGCCGAAGCACCCACAGTCCCATATCACAAGTGAGAAACAATCATCTGCAAAAATTTTGCACACTTGAACCAGTCGTCCAATTCGCCCACCAGTGTTTACCTCGATGGCAAAATTTATGCATGGACTCCCACTTGGTTCGATTGAAGACAGAAGAAGTAATGGCTTAGATCTTGAAGTCATCAGGGACATTACAGACTGGGCGAGAGGGCGAGAAATCTTCCCCATGGGATGGCAATCACATGGTGTCTCGTGATAAGAGCATTTTAAAGGGTCAAGTGAGATCAGGAGGTTTGAAATCTGATGTGGTGGGCGTCACTCATGTGATAAGTTGTAACAGCACAGGGTTATTCCGGAATATACCTACCATTTTTACCACAATTTTTAAATGTTGTCATGTCAGTAATTCCTCAATCCTGAATGAGGTTTGTGTACAAGTAGATAATTCATATTCAATATTCAACACACTTCGATTTGTTTTCCCTCTATTGGCAAAACCATGGCCACCTAAAGGCCAGCAATATCTGACTTTTTAATGAAAATATCTGCCCTGTGGATATACATTATTGCGCTGGGAACTCAAATATTCACACAAAAAATATTCACACAAATATTCACACATTCGGGGGGGGGGGGGGTGGTCAATTATTATCGCATTGGAAAAGCTGTAGAGAATACCTGCTTCCACTTTGAATGTAACCTTTCTACCTTTCTATCACTATGGAACTTTCACCGAAACCAAATAACTCCCAGGACATATAATTATTTCTTTATCACATCTCCCTGGAGCCTTTGTTTGTGTGGAGAAGATAATTTTATCAAGCCGTTTACATAACCATTTCTCCCAAAAGGCAATCCGTGGGAGTTTTATCATTCCCATTTCCGAGTGCTTGTTGATTCTCTCCATTGTAGAAGAATATGTGGTGAACACAGGAAGGTGAAGAGTCGCGCAATCCGCTGTACCAAGTCCATATGTGACGTGATAGTTTGGTGAGCGGTTGCTGAGAGTCATTTGTTGTGTACATTCATAATTTACAAACTTCATATCTGCAGTTCTGCTGATATATGTGTCTGCTCAAAATTGGATACAGGTTATTCTGCATCACAACAAACAGATAGTGATACATACTTATAAAAATGCATAATTTTGTTCAAGGTGAATAGCTAGTGACAGACTAATAGTTTTAGTCTGCACTAACTCTAGCCCATTATTATTGAACTTGCAAGAATCATATGTCTTCCAAATCAGATGGTTATGATGGTTCACGATAACCACTTCAAGTTGCCATCATGAGATATACTTTAGAAGACCATTCTTGCTGCCTGAACGTCTATCCACAGTCAGGTGACAGACGAAACGATACATGTAATGCACATGTACGTGAACTTGGGTAAAGATATATGAAGTTGTTGGGCAGTTGGAATCGAGAGTGACAAAAGTGGTCGCCGTTCTAAAGAAACGTGTTATCCAAAATTCTTGCTGTGGGATCACCTGTCAGTCGAGATTGGATAAAGCTTGTGCTAGAGGACACTTTGTCAGTTTGTGCTCTGAGTGCCAGGTGGAAAGGGCGCATTGTACTGCTGGTGTGACACCACCAGTTAAAGTAACTTTGCATTCAACTGAAGTCACCTTATCACACTAATCCCATCTGGTGTACAGTAAAAACAACTATTTCCATACACTGTCTGCCCATGATGACCCCAGTGTGGCGTTGAGAATAATATTGTAATCGTCGGGGTTCGTTACTATTACAAAACTGATTTTCTATCGGTATCGTCAAAACCTTGTTCTGAAAAGGTAATAGGTTGATACATATATTTCAGGTGACGTACACAATATGTGCAATTGTGCATGAAAATCCTAGCTGTAGACAGTATACACATACTACACCAATCGAACTAAAGACGTGGAAAGTGAAAAGTGTTGAGGAAGACTCCCATTCCAAGAGATGCACTGTCACACATTGTTAATTGGTACAGTTGAACACTTTCAATGTTCGGTACAATGAATTCCACACTCTGCATGTTTTTCTCTATGACCCAGTGCACAATGAACGCTCACACATGACTACACAATTTTCATGCCCCATGTTTGCCTCTCACTTACAGTATTCATATGGTTCACATGAATGAGAAACGGTCAATTTCTCATCAAAAGGATACATTGATCAATTTAGTGGATGATTGAGAGTGGTGTCGAAGCCAATTCTTTCGTGAGAAACTCTGTTTAACTGTCCCCTATCTTGCATACCTGGTATAACAGGAATAATTACATATATACAACAATGAAGAGGCGATTTAGATGGCACCTGTCAAGTTCGCATTCTCTATGCAACGCGACTCATACACATATTGCCTCCAGCTCCTTCGTTTGTTTTCCGTTGACGAGAGACAGTTGGAAAAGATATCGATAACAGAACTGCCCTGGTTCCAGACAAATGAGGAGAGATTCTTGTCCTTCTGTGGGCAGTATCTGGGTTCTTCCCGACATTTCCTGCTGGTCAGAGACACCCAAGTGGGGATTCACATTACTTCGTCCCGACAGGGATCAGTATATCATGATGTGATGATCTGAATGGGAAGTCCCTACAAGCACAAAAACAAAAACGTTCGTGATGACAGCTATGACACACCATTTATATCGTCTGATTTTTCCACTAAGACAGTGATGCCATATAAGCACCTTGTGCTTTATAAATACTCCGATTCCTAAAATTAGAAAACACCGAAATTTTTGTTGGTTTTTTTGCGATGCTGAATGTTATCGTATTATAACACCCCAATGTCAAATTTAGACCAATCACCGAATTTCTGGGTCCACTTACGATTTTGTGCCTTTTCCTACATTTGTGGCGGTGCAATCATCTGAAATCAGCACGCTTGTGTAGAAAATACCCGAATGTGTTTTATGGTGCAACATTGAAAAAATACTTCCATTGTAGGTGGTTGTAAAAACAACGAATTACCGGAATATGCCCAGATTCCTGAGATGCCCTTTTGGGCTAAATATACATGGGGTAGATTGACACGTTTTTCAATTTTCGCGAGATAAAGTCTGAAGTTTCACAGAAAATGTGTAAACGAATTGACAAAAAAAAATTGAAGAATAGATTCCAGATACATGTATAGATTACTTTACATCCACATTTATCTACTGGACATTGTGTGCTTTATTGTTTTCCTTGCTGGAAGGGACATTGATTATTTAACAGAAAGTACCTCATGCTGTTGCTTGCTCGAGAGTTGGGCTTATTATATCCATCCAGAAAAATGAATATGCACATATCTTCGTCCTCTCTGGTCAGTGCATGAATCAATAGAACGTCTGTGTTTGGCCATTGCCAACAGACATGAGATAATGGCATATTGAAAAGGGACTGTATCGATAATTCATATGCGAATAATAGTTGTAGTAATATATGGGGGAGGGTGTCTATTTTTTAATTTAATAATGATTTGTCATTGCACGAATGTTCTCCATCTGTTTGGTGGGTAAAAGTCATCATAAAACCAGGAAACATATTCTTGCATTGTATATTAACAATAGACGAAGCGACTCCTACAGGTGTTTGAGTTGATTTCGTAGAATAGGACTTGCACATTATGCAACATCAACACCAGTATGAGGCAGCATACTGAGCTTTTTTTTAGCTTACCGGCCCTTTGGGCCGATAAGCTATTGTCGTGAATTTTCGTCCGTCGTCCGTCCGAGTCTGTAACTTTTTTTTGACATGATGAATTTCCCCATAAATTTGTCAGAACATACCTTGGGCCAGTATCTAAAGACGTTTTTTAATTTTTTTTTTTTATTGAATCGTTTTTGCCTATTTGGCGGCCATTTTTGACGAACATTTGCCAATTTTGGACTTTGGTGGCCATTTTCTCAAAAACTGTCTGATCAGTTTTGAGATTTTTGTTTCAAAACATTCGCTCATGTACCTTTATGACGTGTATAAGTTTCGTTGCCCTTGAATCGCGTGTCTGCGAGTGGCGGCCATTTTGATTTTTTGACGGGTCGGCGAAAAAAATAATTTTTGTCCCGAATCAAGTCACTATTCGTTTTGAGCCATTTCCAGCAAAAAAAAAAAAATTTTTTTTGCCCATTGAAAAATGTTTGGGACTTAGAAATTTTCACCCAATTTTCCTTCATAATGGGAGCTCTGCGGAGTAAACTCATAGAACACTTGAAGATAGAGCCTAAGTATTGGCAAATTCAAATGGGAAATCATATATTGCGGTTTGAGTGATGACCTTGAAATTGACCTTCAATGACCTTGGAAGGTCAAAACGACCTTTTTTTGTCGAAAAATGGCCAACTTTGGACTTTGATGGCCATTTTCTCAAAAACTGTCCGATCAATTTTGAGATTTTTGTTTCACAACATTCCCCTCGTGTACCTCTATGATGTGTATCAGTTTCGTTGCCCTTGAATTGCCGGTCTGCGTGTGGCGGCCATTTTGATTTTTAGGTTACCGGACCTATGGTCCGATAACCTATTGGCATGGCGTTGCGTCCGTCGTCCGTCGTCGTCGTCGTCGTCGTCGTCGTCCACATTTTTATCTTTTTTGTTTACAGGCGAATTTTTCTGAAATTTTGCACAAAAATACTTAAAAATAATTCAAGAAGGAGGTATTTTTTAGTTTTTTGATTTTCGCATTTTTTTTTCAAAATGGCGGCCGTTTTCGACGAAAAATGCCTGATTTTGGACTTTGGCGGCCATTTTCTCAAAATCTGTTCAGTAACTTTTTTTCTTTTTGATACATAACACTCCTCATATGTACTCCTATGATGTCTATAAATTTCGTTGCGCTTGAATCGCTCGAAGTGGGCCATTTTGGCCCAAACTCGGCTCAAATGGGACTTTCCCATGTTAAATTCTCCTATGCTTTATAATGGGACACATTATGCGTTATGCCTAATATCTCAATTGATATTGAGATTAGACACTAGGGATCAATTGTGGACATATAGGAAATGATATATGCTGAATGTTCTCGTGACCTTGAATTTGACCTCTGACCTCAGTTTCAAGGTCAGAGCACAAAATGGCTTATATCTCGCTTATTATCGACTCTACAGCTTAGGAAGCAATTGTGGACATATAGGAAATGATATATGCTGAATATTGTCGTGACCTTGAATTTGACTTCTGACCTCAGTTTCAAGGTCAGAGCACAAAATGGCTTATATCTCGCGTATTATCGACTCTACAGCTTAGGAAGCAATTGTGGACATATAGGAAATGATATATGCTGAATATTCTCGTGACCTTGAATTTGACCTCTGACCTCAGTTTCAAGGTCAGAGCACAAAATGGCTTATATCTCGCTTATTATCGACTCTACAGCTTAGGAATCAATTGTGGACATATAGGAAATGATATATGCTGAATATTCTGATGACCTTGAATTTGACCTTCGACCTCATTTTCAAGGTCACAGGACAAAATGGCTAATATCTCGCTTGTTATCAACTTCACAGCTTAGCAATCAATTATGAACATATAGGAAATGATATATGCAGATTATTGTCATGACCTTGAATTTGACCTTTGAACTCATTTTCAAGGTCACAGGACAAAATGGCTAATATCTCACTTATTATCGATTTTACAGCTTAGGAATCAATTGTGGACATATAGGAAATGATATATGCTGAATATTCTCGGGACCTTGAATTTGACCTCTGACCTTATTTTCAAGGTCACAGGACAAACTGGCTCATATCTTGCTCCTCTATTGACTGTATGGCTTGGGAATCAATTGTGAACATGATATAGAAAATGATATACATTGAATATTTTGATGACCTTGAATTTGACCTTCGCCCCTTCATTTTCAAGGCCACAGCACAAAATTACTAATATCTCTCTGATTATTGAATTCACAGCTTAGCAATCAACTGTGGACATGATATATGCTTAATGTTAATGTATATGCTGAATATTCTCTTGACCTTGAATTCAACCAGTGACCTGGCTAACATCTAAGATATTAAACATTGTCCGGTAACCTATCTTCGTCCCTTGGCCTAATTTTTTGATGGGTCGACGAAAAAAATTTTTTTCGTCTCAAATCAAGTCACTATTCGTTTTGAGCCATTTTCAGCAAAAAAATAAAAAATTTTTTTTGCTCATTGAAAATTTTTTTTTTGGATTTCACCCAATTTTTACTTCATAATGGGAGATGTGCAGAGTAAATTTATAGAATACTTCAAAATAGAGCCTAAGTATTGGCACATTCAAATGGGAAATCATATATTGCGGTGTGAGTGATGACCTTGAATTTGACCTTCAATGACCTTGGAAAGTCAAAAATGATGAATTTTGTCTTTGGTGGCCATTTTGTCTAAATCTATTCAGGCAGTTTTTCTCAAAATCATGTATAAGATTCTCTTCATGTACCTTTGTGATGTGTAATTTGATTTCGTATTATAGTCCATACAGAAAATGTGTTTCCAGCAACATTTACGAACATGTTTTGACAATAGAGTTTAAGATCAGTGTAATAATTTATATGTTGGAAAATCAATACTCTGCATTTCTCATGATTGCCGGTAAGCTACAGCACCCTTGGTGCTATGTTTTTACGATTAAACATATCGAAGAAATATTCACGGCTGTTTTTGCAAAAGCCATGACTTTTGTCACATCAATCGTCACGGAAACCTCCACAGTCGTTTCCAAGACAAAGTGGCATGACTATATATACTAATCTATAAAGCAAATCCATGTGATGCTATCCTTTCCACTGCTGAGTACCCATATCTGACCCAAGTCTCTCTCAAGTGCCAAAAGGGACTCACCAGAACTCGTAACGGAACGTGGCAATATCTATATATACAGCTTAAGGACTTCTGGGTTCAACTTCCATTGTCGAGGATCAGAACAATTTTTCATAAAAGAACATCCAAAAGAAAAGCAACGACCAAGAATCGATTTTTGTCAATTCACTTCCATGGATGTACATGTATGATATGGTCAAGGGTAACAAAGAGAATGGGTAGAGAGCTCGGTCAACATGGGTCTATTATGGTGGCTGATAGCGTCCATCTGACAATCTCGCTCCCTCGCGGCGAGAGAGCGAAGCTAGGTAGCGAAAGAGCGATACGAGCGCACGAGACAGCGATGCGAGGGAGCGAGAGAGCGATGCGAGGATGCGAGGGAGCGATGCGAGGGAGCGAGTGAGCGATAAGATAGTGACATAAATCAACCTCGCTTCCTCGCGTCGTTCTCTCGCTCCCTCGCACTCTCGCTATCTCGCATCGATCTCTCGCTCTATCGCATCGCTATCTCGCATCGTTCTCTCGCTACCTCGCATCGCTCTCTCGCTTTCTCGCTCTCTCGTTCCCTCGCTCTCTCGCTCACTCGTTCTCTCGCAATCTCGTTCTCTCGCTACCTCGTTCTCTCGCTCTCTCGCTACCTCACATCGCTCTCTCGCTTTCTCGCTCCCTCGTTCTCTCGTTCTCTTGCAATCTCGTTCTCTCGCTACCTCGCATCGCTCTCTCGCTCACTCGTTCCTCCGTTTCCTCGTTCTCTCGCTCATATGACAGGTCACAAGAAATTAATCCGTTCTAACGATAAATTTCTCGTTATCACGGGTTTTTCTTTCTTTTGTTCAGATGCTAATTTTTTATTCGTTACCACGATATTTTTCGCGCACACGAAAAATAATCACGTCCACTCTGCTGCATTAATATTTATACATGTATACCTACCAGTGAATATGTTCAAATATTTTTTATTGCATATGGTCAAATATGATCAGTTAATTCTTTACATCAAAACTAATCTCCCTGTACATATTCAAGCGCAAAACATATGACGTTCAATACCGAAATAACGATTTATATAAATTTATATAAATCAACATGAATAGATGTTGTTGTTTTTCACCATCTATTTACCTATATACCCCGCCCCTTCCCTTCGCACAACGCACACAATAACCGATGTCAACAAATTATGATTAAAATTATTTATTGAACGTTAATCTTACAACAATTTTGTGTCAAATGTTGACAAAAACAAAGTTGTAATTGAAGTGAAAGAATATATCTAGACTCCGTTCAAATAAGATTCTGATATCGGATCTTACATGATATTTCTGGAGCTACTGATATTTAATGAATATTCTCAATATGAATTAAATATGTGAAGATTTTATGGTTTATTCTTATGTATTAATATTATAATTTCGTCGGATTACATACATTTTACAGGCCCTATATATCATATTTGTACATGGTTCAAGCATTTAGATTTCGCTAACGGCATCTACAACACATACATATAATTTGCACAGGCTCCGATCCTACAGCCCAGAAGATTGCGTAAGAGAGCCTGGTGAGTGGATAAGGCTCGCTACCACGTGACAGTGATATAACCAATGAGGTGACTTGCAGCGGATGAAGGTGTAGACTGGGTGGAGGGGGGTGAGGGTAAGGCGGCTTGGTGGGAGGTGGTGGTTCACGGATGAGAATGCAATACACGTACTTCAAATAACACGATAATCATCACCGTTTATTGTGATATTCAATCATAATAGAGCACGATATGGAATTGTAATTTTCGAAACAATATGGGACTCATATTGCATAATTTTACAACTTAATCGCCTATGCATACAGTGGTTTTCAAAGAATACACTGTTAAGTAGAAACTATGATGTAAATTTCAGATCAATATCATCTATTTTATATGTCCTATTTTCATATGTCCTACAAGGAAACTGGTATGACAGGGGCGTGTCCAGGGAAGGGCGGGTACAGTCCGTACGTGCTCCTTCCCTTCCATTATTTCTGTACTTGCCCATGAGCATTGTAATAGCACTGACCATGTCGAAACCTTTATCAATATCATTAAAATATACATATAAAACTTAGCTCCGTAGATGAATGTACATGTACATACATGGTCGTATGTATGATTATATTAGAACCAAAAAAAATCATCGTGCGAGTTCTCAAAAGTGCGTTTTATCTGTATGCTGAAATCTTCAGTTAGTTTCTGATACTGCATACCTGGTACATGAAAATTAGTTTCTGCATACGAGACAGCGAGAGAACGAGGGAGCGGAAGAGCGAGAGAGTGAGAGAACGAGAGAGCGAGAGAACGAGAGAGCGAGAGAACGAGGGAGCGAGAGAACGAGAGAACGAGAGAGCGATGCGTGACCTTGTGACCTTGTCCACCTTGTCCAGCAGACGTGACCTTGTCCAGCAGAGGGTGGTCTAGGGCCATCGATATTCCAGCACTTGGTTCGACGGATGTTGATGTTGTCTGTATCGTAATTCCATAATATTAAAGTGTCAGACATGTTATATGGTATATTCTGTATATTGAATGCTGTATAGCCGATCAAGGGATTTCCTATCACGATCACAATTTTTCGATGCGAGATACTACATGTACAAGCGGGTGCACGTTAGACGTACATATAAAATTATAAATTTTACGCGAGAAAACCCACACACATTTCTGGGCATAAAGGCAGTTGACTGGCACGAAAACACGAAATCGTGGTGGTGCATACTTAGAATATGCATTTCATGTAGTTTTTGTTCTGACATATTGCATTATTGTTCAACTATAAGATATGCATTGCAGGAACCCAGATGCAAACGATGCCTATATACTATTGTGCATGTCGTCAATTGTGGAATTAGGTGAATACTTTGCCTTGTCCTTCCATCACATTCGAAGTAACTACAGATAGACATACCTCGCCTATTGTGGTTGTAATCGCTTGCCAAATGCACCTTCTCGATTGTGGAATCTAGTTCTCTTGCTCCGCCGTGTACCTCCTCTCAATATTTAATGGTATCCTATTGATCTCGTACACACGTGTGTTACCTCTGTCAGCTCCCCAGGTGAAATGGCCTGGTACTTCAGTCGTAAGGCATCTGTTCTGATATATTTATTCACTTGATATTTCATGACCTGATCACTCTGGGAAGACATGTGTCTCTTTCAAGAGCCCACTGACATTTGGCTTTGTTTTCTGACCATAATTCATTTAATGTTAGGTGCAAAATTACTATTGTCATGTTCTGGAGTAATTTGATAATGTTTTGTTTTTTTAAATTGTACACATGTAAGATTCCAAATTTGCAAATCGCTCGAAGTTTAGCATGAAAACATTAATGCTACAGAATTGTGAAATAATCGTTTGCACTTCATTTTCCCGATATAAATTCTGAAATTGAGCAGCAGCATGACATGATGGTACGACAGAGGCCGTAATGAAGAACTTTATAATCTGTTTGATGTATTGCAATTTTAAAGTGGACTCAAGCATCTGGATTGATTTGAATCTTTTCATGTCAAAAGAGTCGTAATTATTCACCCAATAACATGGTGATATTGCTTGATATGTCGAGATGATACCTATAAATGCTTTGCTTGATCTGCAAAGACGGAATGAAAAAATGTGAGATAACCTATTGACTATACTCTAACTACATACAGATACAAAATCCATATCTGATTTGTTCCTAAGATACTCATTTGTATTGGTTTACGGCGTATACTAACAGGTGACCGCTTAAATGATAAGTTTCTCAACCGTATTTACCAACTTTTTAGAAATGATGACCGCTTTACGTCCTAAACCGTGAACTAATAATAATGATTTTTACATAGGTATACATTTGGACGCATGGTATATTACTAAAACATGTAATACTACGAATGATTTCTTCAATAACAACACAATTATTCGTCAGCAGTAAACCACTGACAGCACAACTCTCAACCAACAATACAAGTAACAAAGTCATTGAGATAACACAAAAGGAAGGCCTGAAATTTTTCTGGTGGTTGTTTTGTTGCGAGCCAGACATATATGTGTGAATCTGAAGCTCTGCACAACAGTAGATTTTGTGCTCATAATTATTACTACATATATCTTTCATAACTTACCGATTGCTTCCAGCAAATAAAAAGTCAATCAAAGACAACCCAATCAAAATAACTGGGATAATTACAAGAGTGGAAGTTTTGTTGCGAGCCAAACATCTGTGTGAACCTGCTGCTCTCAACAAAGATTTCATGCTCGTTATTTCTTCCCACGAGTAACACCTTCCCAGTGCAATATCCCAGAACTACCTTCTTCTATGCTTGATTTCATTGATTTTGGGGGAGCGATACACGAGAAAAGAACTCCACAATTGCATCTACAGAAGGCATCTACAGCATTGACTAACCAATAATGTCTTATCTGAGATGACGAATGTTCACCTTGGGTTTGACGCTAGGTGACGATGTCACAAACTTTCACACCCTCTCTGGAGTCTCCATTTGTGACGTCGGATTTTGCCACCAAAATCAGAATCACTTACTTCAAATTGAAAGATTTACGGAATTACTCCCAAGGGTCTCAACTCAAGACAGGAGGGGTAAAATCATAAATCTTGATAGTCTTTGGGGGCACTACAGACGGGGTGAGAAGACGGTCATGCATTCCACTGGGATTGCCACCACGTGGTCCCGCGTGATAAGGGGAGCGTGAAGGGTCCAGTGAGTCTTCAAATCTTCGTGAGGCATTGCGCTTACTGTTTCCCAGGGGCTATGTTATTCCCAATCTTTAAGATGTTTGACGGAAGTTAGAGCTGAAAATAATGCAATTATCCCAACAAATCAGGTTCGATGTTCAATGTAACGTTCATGGTCCCAATGTTTAACCACTTCAAGAGAATGCCTGATAATATGCTTGATGACTGGGTATTGGTGCTGGAGATCAAGATGACAGTTTTATGTGTTGTGTTGCAAGCAGAAAGAAAATCTGAGGGATGGTGTTACTAATCCATTTAGAAGCCTACAGTGCCCGACCACTTCCACAGATCGCATCTTCCCGGGGTCTTTGTTTATGTGGAATAGACAGTTCTATCTTTGCGTTTACATAACGCAACTCTCCATGGATTCCATACCTGGCAGTTTTATCACTCCCATTCCGAAGTGCTTGTTGATTTCGCTCTTCCAATTCGTGGGCAAGGTTATAGTACCGTCTTCCGTTGGAGAATCATGCAATTCAGTATACAGAGTCTGAGTGTGACATGGTAGTTTGGCAAGCGTTTCTCAATGCACTTGTTACGTGAATCTACGATTTATATTCTACACTTTTGCTGATAGATGTGGTAAGAACTAGGTGCAGATTAGAGCAGAATTTTCCGCATTCACCACCAAACATACAAGTAGTGATATATACTTATATGTATTGCTCCAGGTGAAAAATTAGTCAAAATCTAATTACTTGTTAGCATGTTATTATTGTCTAATAAATTGTTAGCATGTTATTATTGTTTTTGCACGATTGCCTGTAATATCTAATGAACTTGCAATATACATTACTGCTCACAATACTAAGTGTTGTGTTTGCACATCAGTACAAAACACTGCAACAAAAAGTGCTGAATCGATTGAAAACAATCATCGGAATATTCGTGGAACATAAAGGGTGTTGACACAATAATGATGTATTCACAAATGAACAGGTGGCCACTTCAGACAGCAGAACACTCGGGACCACCAATGAAACTCATACCCAATGGACTTCACATTGTGCACACTGCCTGAGGCAGCAACGTATTAAAACCATTCACACCTGACTGTACTATTATGATTGCACACTTTCACCGTTCGAACTAAATAAGCTCATCCAGAATTTCGGGTGTCATATGCAGAAGATCATCATATATGGTATTTCATTAGTAACACAAGATATTCGATGTCGAATGTATCATAGATATATATGGTTTAAATAATGAATTAAATTACCCCCATCCCTGGCGGAGAGTTTCAATGGTCATATATTTCTGTACGTTCACTTAACACAGCCATGCATAAAGTATTCTCGATTAGGTAGTGATTTACTTTCTCGGCTACTGCTGCGTAATATCACCAAATTTTGGCCTCTAAGCTATGACTCTGTTCGGTGTATTGGGTCGCCAGTCCCCAACACAACTGATAAACAGAAATATCGAATATTTTGTATGCAGCTCATAGTGTTATTGTCAACTTCCAGAACCGAATAGCCAAAACACAGAAGCAAGGACTGCAGTCGAAATCATCCCAATGGTTGATTGGAGGGATCAATTTCACTCGATTCACTTCCATGGATGTATATGATATGGTCAAGGGTACCGAGTAATTCAGTAGGGGGCTGAGTGAACATGGAATGCTATGGGTGAGAGCCGATAGTGAGTGTGTCTGTGGGCACCTCCTATGGCCATCGTGCCATAGGCCATCGTGCGATAGTTTAGCACCTGGTTTGGAAGGTGTACTGATATGTTGGGGACATATTCATTGCTTTTTCTTTGGTGAATATTTTACATACGAAAAATATATTCGCCATGAGGTACCTTTTGCTTCACGACCTGTTTTGTTTGGTGTACTATATACTATATGTGCATGTCCATCACAGCGATGTCACAGACGAAGCCACTACACTCAACTGCTTCTGGATAACAGTTGGATGAGTGGCTCACTGGGATTTGTTCTTTTCTTCGATGCGTGAAAGCAACTGTGATGGTGCCATAATCTGCAGATGTCGTCAGTTCGCTTTAATTTTTTTACTGGAAGATAAACATTACATAAAACGAGGTACATTTAGGCTGTATGAGATGCACGTTCACATTGCCAAGAATGATTTTGAATGAATGGTTGAAAGGTTACGGTTTCACCATTCATATCAACTGAACATACACTACATTGCCCTCCAAATAAACGTGATAAGCATTCTCATCGAGCATGCACATCATACATCCGCCGATGCTTGCCAAATCCTCTCGTAGGTTCCACTGATGGAATCCGGTTCACTCGCTCAGAAGTTTACCTCCTGTTAATATTACGTGCTCTGGCATTGATCTAAATTGCACATTTGTTATCCCTGTCAACACCCCGAGTGAAATGGTCGGACAGTCTGGTCATAAAGAATATGTTCCCATTGATATTGTTCAATTGATATTTCATGACATGGTCACTCTGTAAGACATGTGCAGATCTTTGAATAAGTCATTGAAATTATGTTTTGTTTACCGACCGTAAGTTATGCTTGAATTAGTGCAAGTATCTAATCGTTATCAGGTAACATTCGAGGTGACACTTTTGCAAGGGGAAATATTTAACCATACTCTACCAATTCCTGGGGATAATGAAAGAAAGTTCAAGAGTCACGCAATTTGCTTATCAATTCCATGTAGGTATCAATCTATTACCACAAATACAGTAGATTTTGATGATGCCAATAACAAACGTAAAATACAACATTTTGCAATAGAAACAAAGCCCGACCAAATAGTTTATCCAAAGACACACTGGCGTCATCAGGGGCAGACAGTGTGTTGAATGTAGTTGTTTCTACTGTACACCTGCTGGACTTAGTACACAACTGCCCAACAACCTATGAAATATTTTAGAAATCCGAAACAAACCCCATGGAACAGATATATGACAAGTACATAAGTACCTAATCAATAGCCAGAAGGCTACTGAGTTGATGGTATCCTCGGGGACAGATTTAACGTCCGCCAGCAGTGACACCGACTCAGTGGTATGAATGTAGGTATCAATCTATTACCACAAATACAGTAGATTTTGATGATGCCAATAACAAACGTAAAATTTGTGTGACATGATCTGGCGAGCGATTACTGTAACTGCAGTTCTTACGTAAATCTACAATTTACAAACTCTACATCTGCAATTTTGCTGATATATATCTCCTCGGAATTAGGTACATATTGGAAGCAGAAACTGAGGCAGAGCTTGCCGCTGCCATTACAACAAACATACAGTGATGTATAGGAGTGAGTATTTGTGTAAAGGTGAAGAATTAATCACAGTCTCATAAGTTAGTTGTTATTACTCAACATATGTCACTTTATGGTTCGTGCTAAACCTTTCAAGTTGAAAGTGAGAAAATCGCTTTGGAGACCATCATGGCTCACTGATTGTCTGTCGACTACCAGCTCAAAGTGGCGAGATACATGCCAAGAACATAGCCGTGTTTTGCTGTGTGTGGAATCTTCTTCTTCTTGATCACCTCAAGAGATGATTAGATATATTGATCAAAATTAAACTGAGTTTGTTCTTGGACAAATGCCTGCGTATTGATAATATACATTATGGGCGACTACACACTACTACATGTATTGAACAATAGAGCCTATTTCGTATTGTGTATGCACGAATAGCTACATGCAGTACAACACTGTTACAAAAACTGTTAAATCGATTGCAAAAGAATCATCAAGGTACTTGTGGATCGTAAAAGGTGTCGAAACAAGAATATCGTTTCCACAAATGATCACGTGGCTACTTCAGACAGCGGAACAATTTGGACCACAAATGAGTGTTGCACAATAGATTTCACACTGTGCACAGCAACGTTTAAAGACCACTCACGCATGACCACGCAATCTTCATTGCACACTGCCCCCATGCTATTTCTGCCACTTGCACACAATTAGTAGAGAGTGGACAATTCGAGGCGAAATATAACACTAAATGCTGGTTTATTTCACCATACCTCCCATATACGTTACATAATGAAATCACAATAGTTGAGTGAATAAAGAAGCTAATTCTGAGATTCTGTGTCATATGCAAAATATTTTGTCGTTTGTAGGCACTTCGGGTAACACTAGAAATTCAATGTCAGAGATAACATGAAACAGTATGGTTCAAATTATGAAGGATTTGGCATCTATCCAAAACAAAATATGTGAATGTCTGTAGAATGTCTATTGTCATGTTCATTTAGCAATAGCCATGAATACCATTTCTAGACAGTTAGCATTAGATTCTCGCCCCCTCTGTTACGTAACAACACGGAATATTGTACCCCAATCTCTGACTGTTCTTTGTGTAGGGGTCGCCTGTCAATATCGAATGCTGTATACAGCTTACAGACTGATATGATCAACTCTCAAAGACGAACAACCAAAACACAAAAGCAAGGACTACAGTCGATATCCTGAAGTTTGAATGGAAGGATAGATTTTACTCGATTCACTTCTATGGCTGTATATGATATGGTCAAGGATACCAAGTAATTCAATAGGGAGCTCAGTGAACATGGAATACTATGGATGAGAGCCGATAGTGAGTGTGTCTGTGGGCACCTTCTATGGCCATCGTGGCCTTGTACGTCAGTGGGACTGTCTGAAGTCATCGATATTTTAGCACGTTATGAAGCAATGGAATATCTTGGAATATCTTCGGTGAATATTTTACCTATGAATAATATCGTATTCGTCTTCAGGGAGTTTCTTTCACCTTCTGTTCTGTTTACTGTCTTTAGTGTAATATACTACATGAGCATGTCCGTCCAAGCAATGTCACAGAATAAACCAATACACACAACCGTGTATGTGAAACCGTTTCTGGATAACAACTGAATGGGTAGCTCACTGCAATTGTTTGCTTTTCTTCTATGCGTGAAAGCATTTGTGGTGGTACCTCAATCTGAAAATGTCATTTTTATTTTGCTTCATTTTACTGAAAAATATACATTACATAAAACAAGGTACATTTGGAATGTATGGGATGCACGTTCACATTGCCAAGAATTATTTTGAAAGAATGACTGAAATGTTGTAAACCCCTATGAAAACTGAAAAGAGAAGTATTTAACCATACCATCCAACAACGAATGGATCTGATTTTCATTTGCAGAAAATGAATACTGTTCAGTTGGGATCTTCTCTAGATGTGTGTTTGTCGTCCCACTGGACTTGGTTTAAGACAGAGGGGGGAGGGGGCGTAATGTAATCTTGAAGTCACTGTAGGGACACAAGGACGGGGTGAGAGGGCGGGTGGATATCTCCCTGGGATTAGCATCACGTGGTGTCACACGATAAGGGAAGTGCGATGAGTCAAGTGAGGTCTGGAACTTTTGTCTCAAGGGTGAACCTGTGGTCGGCATCACGCTTACGGTCCATACTCTTCCCCCCATGTGCTAGCGTTACTCAGCACAGATCAGTGTAACGTGATTCCTTCTATGATTCAAAATCGTGTAGACTTGAGATATTTGTTATTATGTAGTTAGCTCTAAATTGTAGCAATTTCAAGCGGATTTATGCCTGTTTTATTCAGTGCAATGTGTATGGTTTTAATGTACCACAATAAAACAGATGTGTTCTATTTGACTGACCTCCGTTTCATCAGCATATTTGATACCTGACTGCAGGAACGGTCAGACTATATACGATCAGATGGCTGTGTTATATGGATATATCGACAATGTTGCCCATTGTATTTTAGTATCATGAGCAGTGTGATGATGTTACTAATAAGTATGTAGAGCACTCACCAATTCCTGACCACTTCCACGGATACAATTATTTCGTTATCACATCTTCCCCGGGTCTTTATTTATGTGAAGAAGACACTGCTATCTCGGAGTTTACATAACGAAGTCTCCCTGGATTCCATACCTGGAGGTTTTATCGGTCCCCTTCCCGAGTGATTGTTGATTCTCTCCAGTTGTAGAAGTTCTTCCAATTCCTGGAGAGTATGAAAGAAAGTTCAAGAGTCACGCAACTCGCTGGACCAATTCCATGTGTGACATGATACTCTGGCGAGTGATTGCTGTAGTTCTTAAGTGAATCTACAATGTAAGGTTCTTACGAACAGTTCTACAATTTACAAGCCCCACATCTGTAATTTTACTGATATATATATCTGCTCAGAGTTAGACACATATTGGAAGCAGAGACTGAGGCAGAGCTAGCCGCTGACATTACAACAAACATATAGTGATGTATATGTGTGTATGTTTGTGTACAATCAGGTGAATAATTAGTCATAGTCTCATAAGTTAGTTGTTATTACTCAACGTGTGCCAGTTGATGGTTCATGCCTAACTTTTCAAGTAGCAAGTGAGAAAATCGCTTTGGAGGCCACCATGGCTCACTAACTGTCTATCGACTACTAGTTGAAAGGGGAATGATACATGCAAAGAACATAGCCGTGCTTTTGCTGTGTGTGGAATTTCTTGTTGATCATCCTGGAGAGATGATTAGATATATTGATCAAATTAAACTGAATTTGTTTTTGTGCTATAACAAATGCAAATGCCTGGATATACCCCGGTAGATATGCTACATGTCTCATAGCGCGTACTTCGTATTATGTACGCACAAATAGCTACATGCAGTACAAAACTGTTACAAAAAACTTGTTACAAAAATCTTGTTGCAAACAAGAAAATGCAGCTAACTGCGGGAGACGACATTAGAGCTCGAGCACATCATCAGCACCACGACAGCTGAATGTATCTTATATAATGTTAACCCCCCCCCCCTCTGCAAAAAAAGAAAAGAAAATTGAACCATATCATGCCCCACATGATTCCAATTCATTCCCTATATTATGATGAAACATATACGCGTACTTCAATCATATTCTTTATAAGTAAACATTTATTTTGAACTCAATGAAACAGATACGCCTGATAAAATGATATTGAACCTCAATAAACTATCCTTAAATAGTGTATACTATGAGGAGTATCTGCATCTGATATCATGATATAGGTAAAACACATGCATACTGAGCAAATTAAAAGAACAGTTTAAAATAAAAAGGTTTCGCAACCCAGCATGGAACACATTCTCATGTGATAAAATATGTCAAATTACGGTAAATGTAATCGTGGTATCGCAGACGAATCGTTGTGTTTACTTCATAACGCCAAAGAAGGCCACACGCAAGGTTACATTTACATGCATGCACAAAATGCTGCACAGAAAATTGTGCGTTCCAAAGTACGTGTCATTGCGGTAAAATTCGCTTTGCATTCTGGGAACGTGAATTTCCATCGGCTCCGCCATTTTGACGTTTTTCAGACGAGCTGACCATTTTGCGTAATTTTCTCAAACCTAACACATCGATTTATGCATTATATATCTGTGGAATATTCAAAGCTTGCCATCAAATCGAGAGATTTTATGTCAAGGACGAAGAAAATCTTCATTTGAAGTAGGTGTACAAAGGTTTACATGCCAAAACGGGCGTCGATAGGTTGGCATGAAACCTCCATGAAAAAGTCAGCACATAGACATGTAGAGAGTTGGGGGCTTCGCCCCCAACGCTCTAATGTCAAAAAATCATCGAAGTACTTGTGGATCGTAAAAGGTGTTGAAACAAGAATATCGTTTCCACAAATGATCACGTGGCTACTTGAGACAGCGGAACACTTTGGACCACCAATGAGTGTTGCACAATAGATTTCACACTGTGCACACTGGCTCCCGAGACAGCAACGCTTATAAAGACCACTCACGCATGACCACGCAATCTTCATTGCACACTGCCCCCGTGCTGTTTCTACTACTTGTGCACAACTCGAGCTGGATGGTCCGACCGTCCACTGACGGTGTAGGACGGATATTATTTCGCTCGTGCCACCCAAGGAGCTCTTGTTATGCCCCCGTTCCGTTAACCATCGCTACGGCCATCCATCATAGAGCGAGGGCGAGAACGGGAGAATTCCATCCTGTTCCGATGGAATGGAAATAAACCACGGGGATCATCAGAGCTTTGACAAATGGATCTCTCCCTTTTCTCAATCCCGTCCTCGCGTCCAACTTTTGCTTTTCCAGCTACAAGTATATTTAACAACTCGTCAACGACATAATTAGCGGATGAGCTGCCACCCTTAAATATATATCCCGGGTCCCGCTACTGTAAACGGACGAGAGGGCAACGGGTGCCAATCGCTCCCAGTTTTGGCACCCAGACTCTTATAGCTCCAACGTACACCTCTCGAGTATTACATTGGGACATTGCATAACCCCATTGAACCCCAATCGACGGTCGGCGGACACCTCTGATCTGCGAGACTCAACTGCGACCGCCGGTCCGAGGAAGAAGGGTCCCTAAATGTCGGCAAATCAGGTCCAAGCCTCGGGGGTCAGTGCAATTACAAGAGAATAAAGACAGCGGGAAGAGTTGGCCGCGGATTGAATACAGATCGATTCTGCCATGTTCGCTTACAGGAGATTACCGCGTGGGACGGTGGTATCGGTTTTTAGTTGGTGAACGGGCCGGGGACTCTGGGGATGAGAAGTGAAGACCGGGGAAAGGGATAGCGACCGTGCGCGAGATAGGAGCATCGATGGGCTCACGTCGGGAGGGGCTACTTCAGGGTCCGAGAACTTCGTTGGACGGTCAGATGCCATGGGAAATGGTGCGCGGAGATCAGCGGCGAGGGATCTTCTGCCGTGGCATGGACAGCGGGAATACAAGGCTGGTAGCGGTGGCGGCGCATGTGTAGGGGTATTGTGCGAGTGTGCACCGGAAAGCCTAGCGATCACACTTGGGGGATTACGGAGACTACGCGGTGCTTACGCCGAAAAGATGCCGGTACTGGCAATTGCATTGCTGGTGCAGCCCAGTCCGGACAGCGGCAAGATTTGTTTCTTTTCGAGCCTTGCAACTTCCTCGACCACATGCGGTGTTTGATAGGGATCGAGGTCGGGATATTATGAAGATGTCATTCCAATAATGAGGGAAAATCTGCGGGATACAGCCTTCCTTCTTCTAGGAGATGTACGTGGATATTTTTCACAAAGCCAGAGACTTTCATCTTGTGTAGTCGTTATTGCTTCGGCCGGAGAGAGTTATGGTTGATTGCTTCTTTGTATATCGTGTTGCAGACTTTCAATATCGACGTCAGCCTGAGCAAATGCAAGTCAAGAGTTTCAGAAGCGGGTTGCTTTAACGAGCTGCAATCTGGGATGAATTGACAACGGATATTTGTCGAGAAAACTAGGAAAAAAACTTTCCCAGAGTGATGTAATCAAAGTTGGCGGATTATGATGATTTCCAATCAACTTATACGTGGTTCAATTTCGACAGAACCTAACTATTTACAATCTTGAAGATGCCGAAAGAAACTTCGTCAGGTAAGTACATGTGCAAATTCACTACTTAGAATAAGCATATTGATATTTTGTTATACCAAGTATTTCATTAATCTTAGTTTTAGGTAAACATTCATCATGATTGTATATAAGCTGGAGGCGTAGCGGTTTGGTTGGAATTTACCAGACATGCATTCAATAAGCATCTGTTATAAACCAGCTAAGCACGGTACCTGGGTGCCTAATCGTAGATCTCTCAGAAATAATTCGTTTAATTATCGATACTAAAACATATCAGTCGAATAAGCGCTTGGGTTTAGCACGTATGGTGCAGAACATTATACAAAAACTTTTTTGCACGCACGTGCAGAAACAGCTCGTGCGCTCGTGAAACAGTTCCAGTTGCACCAGAAATGCACTTGTCCAGAATGCCTAAGTGATTGCCTATAAACTGCGTAGGAACTTTCCGCATACCAGGAAGACAGATGTGTTACCGATACGAAGTGGACCTACGGCTTGTGATGAGTTGGCAGCGTGGCGTTATAATTTATGTCCTCTGGTGCGGTTTAAGGCACTTACATAGCATTCTTAACACACTTCGACCCCACCTCGGAGATGCCTTGTTCCTCGCTCTGGGAAAGCTGTCATGTGACATTACTCTTCTTCATGCCCTTCCCGTCGCGTCATCTTCGACTATAGGGCTCATGCATCTTCTCCAATTTTAGGTCTTTTGCGCTCTTTTTTCGTGCTTCAAGGCGCTGTTTGTGGCTTCAGTGGTGTTGCTTTCATCGTGGCGAACACGGAATCAAAAGAGACAGTTACGCGTTGTCTTCCGTCAGGTAGAACTGGATTAGTTTGGTGGACGGTGTTGTTGATGGGTATAAATCATCCGTGAGAAGGTCAACATTCCCTCGTGTCAAGCTCTTTTTTTCACAAAGAGTGGTCAACTCTCATCGCTCATAGCTATGTGATTGATAAGACTAAAAACGTTTTACAACTTCAACTTGTCCAAGGCACTGGACTGCAAATTCCATTATGTCCGTGTTTCGTATAAATGCAGCGTCCCATTTTTGTCCTTAATTAATTGATCAGTGTGTGAGTTACGTCACATATCGACCGTTTGTTCCAAAACACATACTTCCCGTTGACACATCGCATGTTTTAGAACAATAAATACTATAGTGTTTTTCATCTCCCAGTTTACTTTCCCATTGCCGTTCTACCTCGTAAAACTACTAATCAAAATACCAGAGCAAATCGTCGCTCTTTATCAACACCGACGCTTAAAAGATTGATCGATATGGCAAGTTTTTGAGTGGAAAATGAACGAAAAAGCAACACATCGACCCTCAAAGTAGGAAATTTTCCCACCTACCGATGCAGCGATGTACTTTCCCGATGGTATTGATACACCGTCTGCTGGGCAAAAAGGTAACCGTCGATCAGCAAACAAACTAATTGCGGAGGGAGAAAGTCCGTATACTTAGATCATGGTTGGAGGTGGTTTCTCTTGTGCGAATAAACAGTTACCTTCCCTAGAATAAAGAAAAAAAACAGGGGAGGAATGGGGCAAGTGTATCACATGATGGCCCTTCAACGGAGCAGCTCGAATCTGGGGTTGTTATCCCGCCATAATATTTATATTTCCGGAATGACACGCATGGTTGAGCGATTTTCCACTGGAGTGCTCCTGACGCATTTGTCCTGTTTATCCATTTTCTTATTTTCAATAAAGGTGGTTGCTCCTTCGGAAATACAAATAGCCAGATTTTTCGTTACTTAGTTCCGTGTATTTACCAGTTTTGTGATATGCGGCAGCGTTACCACTGGATAACTATTGGTCTCTTCAACTGTAACGCGTTTTCACAGTATGTACATGTATATTTCAGACATGGTAAAATGGTAAAGCTGGATCATGATGTGAGAATTACATGATGAATGGTGAATGCAAGTTATAGGTTTGGAAAATATCAGGATAAACTTTTCCGAACCATATTCCCTCGTTTCCATTATACCGAACGAAATATATCCTTGAAAAGATACGGAATACGATTTGATTAGATCCTATATATATGGTTCATTAATTTTGCGATTTCTCTGTTGATTATTATTCTTCATAGTCAGGTTGTGTTCACGAAATGAATTTAGTAATAATACGGTACCACTTTATTTGGGTCATAATAACCATAAAAATAAATCAAATTCTACATCCAAGTGATTGATTAACTTGACACGTGACAAACCTGGGTGAAAACGTTGCAGCGTCGTAGAATGGCGAGAAATTATCTGGGACTCAATTTCAGGGTAATCAAAGCCAATTTGTCTTAAATCAGAGTACAAGATCAGAATGCAAATTCACACCACTCCAATGAATTGGGACACACAGTTTTTCATCTTTCTTCTTCATTGTCATCAATCGTTTACCCAGCCGAAGGAAATTATCCCCAAGTTCAAGGTCATGCGTCATCATCTATCACGGTTTAGAACCAAGTCAACGGTGGTTAGTATTCCGGTCATAAGTAGCAATCACTGCACGGTCAACATTCAGTTCGGAAGTCGGTGACAGGGTGATTTTTATCGGCTACGTCAATTGGAGCTAATGTGTCCGAAATCAGCGACATGAAAATCGCATAAAACTAACAAGAGCCACTTTGTGGGGGACAGAAATAGACAAATGCGAAAAGGAGCTTTTGTATTTGGCTTGCGCATAAAGCGGAAGACGGGTCCTGGGGGTTTATGTCTTTTGCTGAGTCTGGACCCTTGTTTTATTGCCAAAGTCCGATAACGTTTGTACAATTGAGAGTCTGGGGATCTGGAAGTAAGAATGTAAGGCATTATGCTGAGCCGTGAGCCACGCAGACATGTTTGCCCGAAAGGCATACACGTATCAGTAAGGTCGTCGTCTGGCATCGCGAATATATTTACATTGTTATTCACTTAGACAATACATCATCTTTTTATATTATCATGTATTCTTCTGTTATGTGGAAACATATAATGTCATGTATGGCTATAATCAGTAAAAAACAGTTTTAGATCACCCAGTTCATTTCTTTTCGGGGGTTTAATGCTGGGTCAAACCATATTATTCCGTTGGACATGTGGTTCGTCACCACTGTCGCAATACTATGTTAATCCATGTATGTCCAAATAGGGACCAAGGCCATCAAATATTCATGATATACATTGGAGAACAGGGTGTTCTTGTCATTCGTCCATCGCGTTGTTTTCATTCTTGACGATCTCACATTGTCATTATTTGCTATTCAACAATAGTACATGTAATATCCAAACATAGTATTGATACATGTATATGTATTTTGAAACTTACATGTACATGTCTCTGTTTATTGTGAGGAAACAGTGCATAACATCACGTGCCAGATGCAAATCACTTCTAATTGTATGGTGAATACCCATTACGACAACGGTGACACTTTGTTGTTTCATAAACACTTCCAACTGCGAACTGAACCATGGCCCTCAATTACACAACTACAATTAGCACAAAAAAAACTTCATAAAATTTCATGGTATCCTGCGTTTGATGCAATTAACCAGCACTTTGCGAAGGCTGACGTTTTGGAACAACTCCGTCCATCTCTCCAGTAAATGGCCACGTTATATCAGCAGTAGAACGCGCGACAGGTGTCGCTTTCCCAGGGTACCACTGATGCCAGTCCCACAGCGAATACTCCTTTGCGTCCGGACCCCAGTGTGGAATCCGGATGGGTCCACCAGGCCCGATATTAATTATCGCCCACCAGCTCGATCCGCGCAGCCCTTCCTTTTCCCATCGATGACCAGTAAGAGTGGGAGAAGTGGCTCTCCCCGTCTCAGCGAATTCTATGTCGTCGGAAATGTGATTAAGTGACCGAGTGTACTCCTCGCCATTAACAAATTAATTGGTGATTCGCGATGACCGTCCCCCCGAAATGAATTCTTCCCCTTGTAGCGTCAGACAGGGTCCATTCTTTCTCAATTTGTAGATGTTTGTCGCAGAACATTGGTCGAATACACAAGGTTTATTGATTTCATACATATACATAGTGTATTTGTCCCGGACACAAATTCAAAGAAAACGCATTGGTGTACGTGTAGGAGCCTAAGGTACTTTATTTTATTCCCTGGTATGATGCATGTATGACTATACCAATATGTATCGTCTATTTTGGAGGTTATTTCTGAAGTAATTGTTATCCGCTAGTTCTTTTTCGCAAAGGCAAAAAAAGCTTAAGAGGCAGTTATTTGCTTGTCATTCATGACTCCCCAAAGGAATCGAAAAATCCCCCGACGCTGGGAGAAAAAAAAACCCTCAAACTTGTCAGCGGTAAGAAGCAGCTATAAGCGTGGCCCCAGGGACGTCCATCTACATGTCATATGTCATTGACACGCTCCCCGCTAGAGGGCTCCCAGGTCGCAACCCAAATTTGTTTGGGTCCCTCACGGGCGGGCGGGGTTGGGTGGGGGTATGCTAGCCACTCGCAAAACTCTAGGTAACCCAGCGTAATTGTAATTGACAAATGAAGTTTGATAAACACAAGACGATCCGTCCACTAATGTAACTTCGTCATGCGAGCTGGTGGCGTTGGTGGTGGAGCCCCGTAAGACAGTCGGGTCTCGGCAGCCAAGGGCTGATCATGTCATTGGCGTAAGCTGATTGTGGCTGTGGTGTTCCTTGGCGCAGCTACGTTTGGAAAACTTTATCTCGTTGGGAGGAGAATGATTGAGTTATGTAAGGACTTGATTAAACGTGATACTTTGTCAATAACGACGCGCTAGAAATCAGATGAATGCAATAATCCAACTGGCAGAAAACCAAGCAGACAGATAAAAGCATACTGTCTGCCTGTGGAATTCATGGCAAACAGAATCCGCAGTCATTTATATACACACATGTATATTTGTAATGTAGTTAGATGATCTGGAAATTATCACTCCGCCCAATGCTTGAATTGCGTTGAATTAGCTACATATATAATGAAATTTTCTTGTTATGGTTCGTGGTTAACAATTTATAGGCATATACGTCGCCGAATCGCATCGCTAGGTATAGAATAACACAATGTGATCTCGTGTGCGATACCAATTTTAATTGGTTCAACTATTTCGCCGGAATCATCAATTATCAGGACTAAATCCTGAAAATAAGGTGCGATACAGGTTGAATTGATCGAACGACTTTGTAAGAATCATCATTTATCAGGGCCTGGTAGAAGGGTTGATACCTTGAAGATGTAGCTTACAGAAGATATTCTTTATGTATCAGATTACTGTATTGGAGACGGGGTGGAGTTTCCTGGATTGCATCTGGAAGCTACATGGATTGAGAGTTTGTTTTGTAATCCTTGAAATAATTAACCCCGTACTGGTCTTGGTGGATAAAATCGTGGTACGGTTCGTGCACGCATGCGTTTCTTTCTTGGCATCTTTTCCCACCATTTTTCATAGTTAGTTTCTCTTTACAAATCTGTTTCGTCTGCCGCTGTTTGTAAGATAAAGATTTCGCGTGTTCGTGTGTGGAAAACAAAAACCCCGACTTGGGAATAAAAACAAAACAAAGCGGAGAATGCGATTTTGAAAGAATGAATAAAAAGAAAACTTTCATGTGGCCGCGTCGCGATTCCGCGGATTTATCTCAATTATCTAAAGGATTTACCAGTCATTTATCGTGGGCAGAGTCAACACGAATGTGTCACTGTTTCGTCGGCGCTTGGATATTTAGCTAAATTGGATTTGCTGAGAAACCTGGCCTGCTGTCCATTGCATTACAAGGATGGTGTCGGCGTGTTGCATGCCATACAGGAATCAATGCATGAGTCACACACACAAGAATGAATACATGCGTGTCTGCACCCGGCAAATGTTTGGACAGTCAATAGTGTAACGAGATGGACTAGATGTGGCAGGACAGTGAAGGAATCTTCCTTCAACTGAGGGGGGGGGGGGGGGATATCGAATCGAAAGAGTCAAGTCGCAAGCAATTTTCAAGCAACTTTGGCTCCGGTTTGCCTTTACAGTTGGATTTCTATTTATATTATGTGTTGATTATATTGATGTGAATTTATACCTATATTTGGAATGCACGCGGTGAAAAGTAGACAAAACAAAACGATTCGTAGTAGAAAGCATTCTAAGTTGTTTTGATACTGCAATGTAAACATTGACAGATGAGTTTGACCTGTAATAATAGACCGTGTTTATTTCGAACACTTCTCCATAGCCGCATAGTGTGAAAATTATGAGCATGTAACTGTTACACTTTACTTGCACGTTGTAATAGGGATGTTTCATATGCACGTTCGTGGAGGCACGAACAGCACGTACTACGAACCGCACGAACAGGCTGATTTGAAGGGGACCGGTTGTTGTTTCAGAACAGACTATGCAGAGATGACCACAACCTGAGCGACGCGGAGATGACCAATGCATCAACTGTATACGGGCCGCGACTTGTAATTTGCATTGTGTTCATAAATTTATCGTCCGCTGTGTGTTATAATTAGTAATGTATGTTATTATAGTAATAATAGTAAATATCTGGGATTTATGGAAATACATTTGCCGTGACATTAGTTATATATCGCTATAATATAAACCTTTTAACACCAAACTGTCGAAAAGTGATTAATGAATGTGATTAACATATTCTGGTACCAGCTGAGAAGATATTTATGCAATGTATTTTTTTTGCATATTCTCCAAGCTAAAGAAAGTGTCACGAATATTGTACATAGATCTAAAGTTTTTGGCCAAAGCAGTGTGTGTATGAAATACATGTTAAAACAACGTACAATATTGAAGTGGGATATAGAACATTGGACAATACAGGTATACATTCCGAGTAGGTATTCCGAGTATGATCACTTGGAATCACTGCCAAATATTTTCTTTGTCAAACAAACTGTGAATTTGTTTTGTGCATTCTGGGAGATATGAACAATGCAATGCAGTCATATAGGAACATTCCGCAAATTGGTCTGAATGGCGACCTACCGTTTTCAGCCGAAGCATGGCTTTTGGCTGACAGAATTTACCCATATGGACACCCTGTCATGACTGAATACACGGGAACCACGTGCGAGGAGACGGGCAATGCGCAAATCCCATGACGTGTAATGTCCATTAAAAAACATACTTTGGATGTAATTTTCAATTCATATTCGAATTATGGTAATTTTAACCCGAAAATATCTGCGTAATGGATAATTTGCCCATTTTCAATCAACTAATTTTCAATAACAAACAACCGAACAAAAAGTATATCGGTATTATCGGCTTCAATACGTTGTTAGGCTATATCATGATAATTGTGAGAGTAAGTCATTGTTTTCTAAATTTAAGCAAAATTCGGTAATCTGGAATGGATGCCTGTAGCGATAAAATGAGCATGGCGATCCATAGCAAAATCAAGCACAAAGGTTCATAATTGACAAACAAACCAAGGGGTAAATTTTACATATATTTCATCAATACTTGGTTTCAGTGAAAATTATCAAATTTGGCTGATTTCGCAGATAATTTGGGTTAAAATTACCTATAATTCCGATACCACACTGAAGAGAATCCTTAATCCAAAGTATGTCTTAATGCACAATGTCTTGCGAATGAGTGTTTAATCGTTTCAGAATGATACTTTAAAAGTAACTTTAAAGCTATAATCACTTTTTGAATTGACAAAATGTATTTATTCTGCAGTAGCTTTGTTTTGTCTATAGAATAAGAAATCGTAGAAATTTGGGTCTGAAAATGGGTATTACGTGCATAAATTGAGTTGCCAAATCAAGATTCATACTCGGGCCAGTCAATCTCGCATCAAATTTTCCTCAAAGCGGCCCGCCTTGAGGACGAGTTCTACACAAAGTCTCATGACGTCATTGGTATTTGTTTACATACTGTGGCAACCGGCAATGTAGGCAGGCCGATCATTCTCTATCCACTGTTTTCATGCACGATTAACGGCAATTTTCTAAGTATCTGTTGTCGAACTGTGCATATTTCCTATATATTCCCGACTATCTAGAGATGTACTTTCAAGTTTGCGTGACAAAGAAGAATGCTAAATTTGGCTGATTTTAAAATTGATTCCAACTTTACATCACGTGAAAATCTATTATAACACGTGGGGTTTGGCAAGGTAACTGAATTTGAATCAAGGTAATGGGCATCAGCACGCCAGTTAAATGTAACAAGCCATATAGTGGACATTTTGCCGTCAGTGTTCTGTGTGTTAACATAAAATCTCTCACGAAATATTATATAATTATATCGATAGCTAGAGTGATGATGCTACCATCTGGGCATATACCCCCGCTCCGTCATTATCCGATGAGTTTATTTGGAAGCGCCCTTGTTCACATTTCCGTGGTTTACCCCCAAGAGCGTGTAATACCGAAGTTACCACTCCTCTGCTGGCTATTCTACATACAACTCAAAATATTGTGCCGATGTGAGTAGCTGGTGAGTTTTGTGAATATATTATTATGTCGCTTTGTGAATATATTATTATGCGTCAAAACTCATACCAAAATAACAACCGGTCCCCTCCAGATCAGCCTGTTCGTGCGGTTCCTACGTACGTGCTGTTCGTGCCACCACGAACGTGCATATGAAATATCCCTAATAAGAAGGACAGACGAAGTTTATAGATCTATGTCGTTGGATGGGTCAGCCATTAATATACCTAACACTGATATGAATGTCCTGCTAAATGGTTCAGCCGCAGCGATGGTCAGATCTTTTATTATGTCCAAATAGTGTAGCCCCATCATTAAAATTCTGCGGCAGAAGACTTTGTGTACATAACTTTGACTTTGGGTCGTGCAATGCTTTGGAGGCAGCATAATTGACTAAAACGCACCCGAATGTGTCTTCTGGTTCAAAATAGCAGCACTACTCTCATTTTTGTGGGGAAATCCTTTGTCAATAGCACTGTCCAAATGTATTCTGCCGGGATATAAAGATACATGAAACAACAATAATATTGTCAAAAAAACATGAGTTTCAAAGTCGAAGCATGCTTTGGTTCCGGAGTTCACATCTTACGTATACATGTTGTTTTTGCCCCCAGCAGCCAATTTATCCCAATTACCTCAGGCGTATTCCAGAGTTGGATGTAAATGTCGAGATATTTTTTACTGTTCTCATTAACCGCAGACACGCGCTTGGCATATTTACTCTTTTATTTAAAAATTTATCCAGTAAATGTATTCCTATTTAGAGAGGGACCCTCTGAAATTCCTCATTTGCTTGAACGTGACTAATCGTGCGTTTGAATGGAAAATTGCATAGCGCTAAGAATTATTCAGGATGGAGTGCGAAGTCAAACTTGCGTTCATTTTCATGGTGGAAATAGCATTATGAGACATAAACAGATATGCGTCAAATTGAATAATGTACGATACGATACATCAAAATTAGCTTTCGCGATATCGTGTCTGAAAACGCGTAACTGCGAAAATTGTATAATGTTAAATAGGAGCTTAACATTTTGATTCGGAACCCCACGATTTTAGCGGGAGAATGTCAGAGGAAATTGTTAATTTGGGAATCGATGCAGCTTATGTTTGTGAGCACACGTCGTCAAAGAAGCTAGTATTGTACTTTTCCATTCAATCGAAGATCGATAGTAATTAGGATTATACGCTGCTTGGTCAAAGTACATATTATTTGCCACAAATGAATTTCGGTTCGAACCAATAGATTCTTTTGAAGATCGACGGTTGTGAAATATTCAGGTTTCCTTTTTAATACATTGCGGAGGTATTACATTCATTGCTATTCTCTGTTGTGAGAGGCGGGAAGGGTCGCAAGCCACCCTGCAAAACTGAGATACGGACCAAATTTGTCGGATCTCATGGTAAAAGTCATCGCGAATCCGATTACATAGAAACGGCTGGTCAAATCGTCTCGAGGGTGTAGGGAAATTATAGGTCCTTTCGTTATTGTGCCAAACAGGTGGATATATTTAGATTTACCGTTGTACGGACGTTCATCGGCTGTGGAACATTTAATAAGGAACATCGTATCCATAAAAAATAAACGACTAAAAATTAGCGAGTGAAAGGGTCAAAACCTTTTGAAATCAATTCTAGCAAACGCTTCATCCATCGTGTGAGAGCAAGTTAAACGCTTGGGGATTGTCTGGCATTATCGCCTTACATGGAGTGACTAGCCGGGTCTATATGTGTATAATTTCACTCATCAAAAACAACGCAATGAAAAGCAAACAATGAATATTTTTACGAATTAATGTCAAGAAATGGACGCATCTCGTGCAGGAATCGTTCCAAACGTTGGGAAATTTGACCGCAAATTAATCTTTTCCCTCAAGGATCGCCTGTCGAGAGTGGAACACCACCGGAGAGTTGTAATTGACAGGTGAAATCCGAACTAATGAGCGATGGTGTGACTGTGTGTGGCACTCCTTCCTACCCATTAGCAAGGAGGTGCCCAGCTTTATACGTGTGTACATGTACACACACACCGCTTGGGTTACTCTAGTGCTGTTAATTAACTCAGTTACTCGGGTTGCATTTGAAAATATATTCGGATGTGGCATATATTGCTGCACAGGAGAAGTTAGTCTACAGTATATGATATATTTATATTTTCGAGTTTGATTACCCATCAGCGAATCAATTCGTAATGCCCTTTCTGTCCGGACATGCATATGTAATCAACACGTAATCCATCGTAACAGTGATATGTCTTTGAGAATGCCCTGCTTTGCATCGTATGTAGCTGGGTTTTTTTTTTCAATAGATGTCTTTGTTGTGTGGCGAGCAAGTACAACAGGATTTCATGTGATTCAGGAAGAGTGTACCTTTCTTGCTCCACATTTGCCACCGAAAATGCTTTATCGTCACCGAAGTACATGCAATTTTGACAATGGCTTCATAAACTTGTATCGTATAGGGATTCAAAGCAGCTTCTGTTCTGTACGCAGAGTGGTGTCGGACTATAAAGACAGCAGTCCGCTTTTGATCTCTGCAATATAACGAACTACAAAAAGTATTCCCCTCTCTATGCCTCGGCACTATTGGATATTTGAGAAGGCAGATGGAGTTTCAAGGAACCATGGCATCTGTCCCAAACTGCAGGCACAATCACGCGTTGGCTCTCCTCGCTATGCTATTAGCATGCCAAATACCTTGGATATAAAGCAAGATATGATAATATACACTTTTAGCGTAGAAATTATTCTATATGATATGATAGTAAGTACTATTATGAAAAATACAGTACGATGTCTCATTTGACACGTAAAAATCACTTGTTCTAACCCATGATAGAATTTGACCACAGCTTGTCTTTGATGAGATACAACTAATGTTTTATTGATGTACATGTATTGACCGGAGTTATAACAAGAAAGTATAGGATAAACTGTTCCTATAAAAAAACAGATCTGCAGTCATGTACATGTACACCCTAAAGAACTCTTTCTCTCGTTCTTGCCAGTTGGACCTGTTTTGTGACTCTGGAGACCCTAGGTTAATTGACCCAGGAGTTTGAGGGTGGTCTGTTCTGCTGTAGGACCCAAGGCTGAATTATAATCTTCGATCAATTCGACACACTTCGGGTGTTATTACACATGTTAGTTATAGCTGTTTTCAGTTGATCATGATCATCATGGTTTATGATCAGAAATTTACATCCAGCATGACACAATATAAAATGCAGCCCTGGTACTTTCATAGCTATTTTAAGCTTCGTTCAGCGATGCAATGTCTAGCTGACACGCAAAAAGGTGACTCGAGCTAATCCATGCACCCTAATTTAGAAACAAATCCGCTCGGATCGTGCGGGTATTCGCGCGTCACAAATGAAATCATTGATTGCGTCTTAGTCGATCTACGTGAATGCCATCAATTCGTTCACAAGCTCCCTAGTGGCCCCCGCGTCCAACGCTACCAGCTAAAGACGGCCATTATTAATGGAGCATCCATGCTTTCGGAAACGTCGAGTGCTGCAAATGGGCCATCATCCGCGCGGTTGCATCTATCATTTCTCGTGATCCTAGGAGGACTCGAGTGTGAATTATGTATCTAATTTGTTGCATTGACCAGCTGCCAAGAGTAAGTCGAGTGCTTACGAATCCCACCTACATGTGTGGCTCTAGCGTCACCATCGTGACTAATTGCTACACGTATGGGCCATTGATCACTGGCATCATACATCTACATCTAAAGCTCCCAAAACGTGTATTAATATTCATGGAATATTTTTACTGTAGTGATTTACACTACACTTAGAAGTGATGCTAACTTACACACATGTAATTGTTATTACCCGTTGTGGTTTCCGCCCATCGTGTAGAACTGAAAAGTAATTGCAGTCATGTATTTATTAACCCCAGCTTATGAACCTCAGTTCGCTGACTGTATGCATGTACATATATATATTGTAAGTCATCAATAAATATTTGCAACTAATCACATTGATCCGCTGTGTAGCAACCGTACTTGTCTGAAGGTTACTAACCAGATATTTCAAAAGAACGTGTATGATTGTACGAACTCCATAATTGTACGAACGTGATAACAATGTGTAAATGTGGACCTTCATTAGTTTTATAATGACACACTCTCGCACCGCAAGTTATTTTTTCCGCCTCCTCACAGGAAGCACTCACTAATCCCCTCTCTAAACGCCTTGACCCAGCATTGTACTTGTTGGAACAAAATTCTAGCAAAAAAAAGAGGAACTTGTGCATTTCAACTTAAGTCATATATTGACAAGTCTACCTAGATATGAGCTTCCGATGCTTCAACGATACAACTTGGCCGACCGTCGGCATCAGAATCTACTCTGAAACCAGATCTTCAGTAGTTGTGGTATATTCCTGGATAATATTGCCCATAAAGGAAAACAAATATAGAAGTCTTATGGCCAACACGAGGCATTCGATACAATTTATTGCTGCTATCTGGTGATACGACCGTGACCACTAATAATTGCATTGCTGGCTGTCCCCAATCACTACATTGATAGCCTATAACGAGGACGTGACACGGGTACCACAAAAGCAAGAATGTTGTTTCATTTGATGACTGGACTTCAGTTTACATTGCATTGTCGTTGTAAGCTTTTCCTGGGAAACTATCAAAGTTAACGATCATTTCACATGTCGGTTCTGGCAACACCCGATCCAAACCTCCATGCTATCGTTGTCTAGATGTTTGTCAGGTTTAACTAATAAAATGAAGAGCTGATACCGCCCATAATCCCAACTGACAAGTCATGACAATCAATTGTTTTGCACATAATTGTTAAACTAAATGACCACCTGTGAAGTCCGCCTCTTCACTGTTTGGTAGTGTCAATGGATATCTAAGCAAATTGATTTGGACGGTTTTTTCACCCGAGGGACCCTACTTGCACAGATGTTTGGATTGTTAGGATTGTCGCAATGAGTTATTTGGCAGAGATGCTCAAACATGTCACCCTGACCCTCTCGATGAAAAAAAACATATCACGTTTCAGGCGGGATTTTTTTGGATACCAGAGGATGAATAATACTAGTTAATCTTTCTTACATGTTGCAATGTTCAATCAAGATTTAATCCATTTTGTTGAAAGTCTAACATCAATACATATTTTTGCATGACTTCCAAAATTACAGTTATAATTATAAGAACCTCGGCTACAAAATGGTGGGAAACAATTGGATCTTGCCATATATAAAATAAACAAAGCACCACTTTGTGCATTCGTAGTGTGACATAATTTCATTAGTTGAGGGACGGTGCAGATTGATGAAGTAAATGTGAAGTGTCCATTGGCGGGCATCAGGACGGGATACGTGGGCTGTAAAGGTAATGTAGAACCAGGCAGGTGGTAAGGGACTTGACGAGGAAAACTACTCATCTGGGAACGAGGTCCTCCTGAAAATTCCATGACATGACTCCATTGATATAAAAGTGGACCAGCTTCATTTCATAGATATCTGTCTTGTTTAGTTTTTTTTTACCGCGTAGAGACTGTTTGGAATATCCGATACTGAAGCTCAACCAAGACTGGTAGCCTAGTTATTAGCCAACAAAGAGGAAGACATGAAGTGTGTAGTCTTGCAATCGTTCCATGTCTTGGGTGTGTTTAGTCATTGATATGTACAATTGGGTGAATGTTATGGTTAGGTCAGAACTCCCAGATCAGTGACCCGAAACATTATGGATTTATTACTGGCAAGAAACCGTCTCATAATGAATCTAAATTCGGTTTTCGTGGGCGGACCCGCAAGCAATTCCTGGGAAACGCAGGAAGCGCTTTCCTGTCAAATGTGTTAAAACCATACATTGAACCAACATGACAGATAATGTATCACGTTTGCACAACTTTTACGTGGTGCATGTATGTAGCATTCAGCAGTCGAAACTTATAAGTGTTTCATATGAATTATTCAGTGCTAAATTCAAGTTTTATGATGGAAAAGGCAAAAATGTCTCGTACGTTCTGTTTTGAATATATATATTCTCACGCGATGCGTATGTCTCATACTAAAACATATGAATGTAGGAAGAACTGCATGGCTAAGTTAGTTGATCGAGGATGCTCAATATTTCATGGAAGTCCTGTCTATCAATAAAAATACGACATGTATGGAAGTCGAAAGCATACAAAATGGCTTTACCGCGCTGTACACTGCTGCTTGTGGTAAAACTACATATACTTGTACGTACATGGAGGCACCTGGGGAAATCATGCCACAGTTTGAGTGATGGGTTGAACTGAAAAATATAACGTACACCTAGTATCAAGGGCGATGTGAAGCTTCTCACCGGTGATATGTTTGGGTTTGCTTTTCTTCATAGTATAATCGTCACGATAACATTGACATTTATTAACCAATTACTGATTCTGACCCAAATGGTTACTATGGTCATGTTAAATTTTGCCAAAGCATTTAGAATACAAAGGACTTGCTGTATTGAATTTGTTCATGACACGAACCTAAGTCTATCTTCAGGCAGTTTTGTTCCTCAATAACCTAATGTTTGAGCAATCAATGTCATATCAAGGTCACTTGATATGAATCATATATGACTTCCTATATGTGCTCAATGATTGATGCTAATATAAACATACAATCAGAGCGTTAATAGTATCCATGAGCCAACTGCCAATCTTATACGTTATTAGTTTGCGTTCATGCAATCAAACCCATTTCAGGTGATGCCCAAACATAAACTCGAACACATATCGAGTACATTGGTTGAAATCTCACACATACTCCTCTCTGACTCCACGAACATCATATCATTGTTTGCACGATCTAGGTGTATCTACCTCACTATGTTTCATAACTACATACATGTAGAAGACACATAACAAACTAAATACTTTCTGATATATTTCCCATTGGAATCTTACAGAAGGGGCACTCGTCCCTCACCGAGTTATAACATCATCCAGGGACATGGTCCCAAATGTAACCAAGAAGGACGACTTGATTGATAGGAGATGGTGACATTCCGGTCAATGGCTATGTCCAGTAATGACGGATGAAGACAGCAGGGCCACGAAGAAGTTATCCATCAATGATAATGATGGGCTTCTTTGGGAATAACTGCCTCGTTGTATACATCTGTCACTTATGGACGGGCATGTAAGTCTCTGGGTATTGTTCGCTGGAAATAGGAGTTCTCCTAATGTGTATACCCCCAATTATTTTTTTTTTAAATTGAAGAACGTTGAAAGAAACATGCTTGAATCTAAACCGATTGTAGATGTATTGTAGAGCTTCTGACATAGCACCCCCCCCCCCCCCCCCCCAATGTATTGCCTCTAAATCTGGCATTTACTGTATGTATGCATGACATCACGATAAATTATTAACAATACTCATGCCTAAACCCCAGGGCAACATGCCCTGTATCTATAGAGTTGCCATGCTGAGGATGACTACTGAGAGAGGTTGATTGGTCCTGGATTGCATCTTCAATGGCTCGTGATTTCCTCGTGAATCATGACTCTAATTTGTAACATTGAGGAGTTATACGTCTATGATTGAATGTGACTCCCATATGAGCGAGATCGAAGCATGTGCCACGGTTCTCGCTAACCGTTTAAACCCCTAGTAATGACCATACACTACTGTGTGTGGTGCGATAGAAGTGAATGCATCCATTAATATGCATGGAATGATTATTGGTCATAACCTCTCACTGTAACTTATATGAAAAAACATTGGGTATGAGTATAATATGATATTACAGGCAGTACAGACGTGGCTGCTATAGCTGACTATTGATGTAGAATAAAATATTATTTTTTCGCCTTTGATGAAACAAATGTTGTTGGAAGTTCCAGATTGCAGTCCATTTCCCTTCATTTTAGACGTTGCATGTATGAATCAACACGGTTAGAATACTTCAATGTGTATGTTAATCGTCTTAAATGTTGGCACATCATCATTGATGATTTGTATTATGATCTTGGAAGGTAAAAATTGTCATTTCTTTTTCGAAAAAATGTCTTTACACTTTGTGGCTAGAAATTGTATTGTTCAGTGACTTCGAGGCCACTCGAATATCCGATTAGCCAAATATACATGTATATTTAAAACCCGGGACGCAATCACATCTCTACAATATACAATTCCCATTTCCATATTGTCCAAGGTCTTCGTGTTTCCGACTACACCACATTTGATTTATTCGTGTGATCAGAGAGGATTGTCCCTTCGGCAGATTTACTGCGGAGTCACTTTGGGGATATGTTCTGTATTATTTGAGAGGTTTAGTGTCTTTGTGGACTCAAAGCAAAATGAATGAATTAGGAACCAGATCGATTTGATAGTGTGATATTAAAGAACTGCGGTTCTTTTATCAAGAACTGCTGTTCTGCTGAATGCACGAGCATCATTATGTATATGTATCAGAATGCCTATTTCACTAACTATATCTACATATATTTTCGAACTATGTCTAACACACTTTAGAACGTCAACAGTAATCTTTAAATCACATCAGTGACCAAGGTATACTATAAGTGTACATTTGATGAAATGTTCATTCATTATAACTTCTAGTGAGTTGGTTATAGTCATCTGGACCTGAGCTAAAATACATCCAACTGATTCCTAGCGTCAATTTATGCTATGGTAGCTAAGCTTGAACTCTACATTTTATTGTCGATGTCACATAAACGGGTTCAAGCAAACAACCTGTGAAACAGTAGCATGGTGTGCTTTGGTACACTATGCATACAAAAAACGACACCTTATCACATTAGCGAATCAATTCCTGACATGCTTTGCAAGCATCCGCCACAAATAAATTGACCCATGTTTGCACTTACATGTACCAAGCAAGCCTGAGCAACTGTATATCACCGGCACGTATATGTTGACGATGCTATAGGAAGCTTTTGTCCTGCCAGAAAGTTTGATGTGGAGCAAAGTTGTTCATTCTGAATGCAAACACTGTGTTTCAAGGTACAAGAACGTGCACATCAATACATATATACCAGTGGTGTTGTCTCTAGCTATGGATAAAAGCCAATTCATAACAGTCATGCGCAGTTTTTCACCCTTGATTGAATTTATTCCGCCTCGACACGTTTAGATGCATACATGTACGCCTGGAATATGGTTTTACATCATTGAGATGCAGCCGTACAATTGTAAAAGAACGTATTGCAAAGAGAATGCATGCATCTTCATCAAAAGTGGTGTCAATCATGGTCAGCCAGACCAATTGCATTAACGCGATGAGTACTCTCCCACGAGTATTTACTCTACCTCTGAAGATGGGATTATGGAAATGGGCCGTGAGTCATGTGACAGAGATGTGCAAACATGTCACACTCTCAATAATAATAATTTCACAGTGAGATTTGAGATGGTGTGGAATGTGGGAAATTGGTTTCTGTCGTTGATGATCGATGGAATGTGAGGACTTTAGATTGAACTTGGTGCAGTTATTATTAGAACACACAACGATCAAAGCGGTGTCATTGTTGTTGAAGAGAGATCTGTGTTTTTGAAACATCATTAATTGAATGTGCTATAATCCGTTGCTGTTCGAATGAACACATATTTAGTACATGTAGCGAATGACATCTCATGGTTTACATGTACGTACATGCGGAAATAATGCAGCATATGCAATTGTCATTTTTTTCATTTAAGTCGTCGTATCATTCTGTCTCACAGATTGCGAATAACAATTATGTCTCATTTGAACTATCAGCGTTAAACATGAGGCAAATCGGTTTAGCTAAGCCGTTATTCCATTAACTGGAGACCAGAGTGGATCAAATTGAAGTAAGACGCCCTTGGGTGACTTAAGTCCAAAGCTATACCTTTCCGGGGTTCTTGTATAATGGAGAACGTATTTGTGAACAGTGACAATACTTCCACCCACATTCAAATGTGAAAGCTTATACCCGTACACGTCAGGCTTGTGCATATTAGATCATGTTGCTATGTCGGGCTTCGAATGCTCGCCATTGGTAATCCAGGAATACACGTCGAGTGACCTTTGTTGATCCATTAATACATGGCCAGTATTAGATAACTGCTCACGTTTCGTAAGCTCCTCAATATTTCATGGCAATCGTTGCCAGGTTACTCATGTCGAATACTATTATGAGTGCGCATAGACTAATGCTATTATAGACGCAGTATTTTCTACACAACGTATTATTTTGATATATATTACATGCATATGATACATCCCAGGGGAAATCACTTAAAATGTTGTGATATTGTGCATGTGCATAAGCGCATGGAGCTAAAATTATATATATGGCCTAATTTTGCAGTATAAACTGTCTATGGCAAAAGTGTATTTTGGTTGAACGCTATATTCATTATATCACGAATTATGTCTTTATCGATTACCACTCGCCCAGTTCTAAACGACATACTGATGAATACATATTTTTGTTCTTTAGGCAATACATGTTAGTTCCAACAAGAAGAAGTATTCCTCCTATGCACAAAAATATCGACATGATCTACATGTACACATCAGTATTACTATACCCCGGTATCTTATTAAATTATAGTTGCACAGTTTCACATCCACTCTTCATGTTCTAATACTAGTACCATTGAGAGAACTGGAAGTGTTTTAATTGATATGGTGTTTATGTTTTTTTTTTTCATTTTCGTCACCAATAATAACCTGATCTGCCAGTTATCGTCATACGACACCCCTATTAACTTTCGAGATGACAGGCACATTTTGAGGACCTCGGTTCTATCCAGACGCAGGCTATAAAGACGTGCCCATGAAGCTGCTGGTCAAGAAAGAGCACCAGATACGACACTGTTCTTTTGTGTAATCTCGCAAATTAATAACGTCGATTTTGAGTAGTATGCGTTTTGGTTCAGATATGGCCATGATATGGAAATATGTCCGTACAATGTGTACATGTAAGTGATTTAAAGACTTTTTAACCTATTTTTTTTACTTTTTTTACCTCTCTCGTTTTTGGTTCTTTTATAAAGCGAAATAATGTTCAAACTACAGGGATCCCAGACCTGCCCCTCTGGCTATTGATGTACACTCTCTCCTGTCCGTATCCTTGCCAATATCCTTGCCCCACCAGACAAGCGCAACACCAGAGGCGCATAATTCTGTTAGGGGTGGGACAGGGGACTATATGTAGAGTGGTAGGCTAACCAGGGGAGAAAGATCGCCCTGGGGCTATGGAACATAGGTTGAGAACAGGGTTGCTCTCTCAGGACATCCATTCAAATCCCTAATTAGGAGAATGCAGTGACACTTCGGTCATTGGTCAAGTTTTGTAACGGAAGCTCAAAGAAGTTGCCCATCAATGATAGTGATTGACTTCCCCTTTGAAGTCACTACGTCAGTGTACTTCTATTTATTGTCAGGATTCATTTTGAGGGGCATTTCTGTGTTGTTTTCGTTGGGCGCTTATCGGCGAATGATTGTTGTCCAGTAGAGCAAGGGCTGGATTCCGTGAATAGTGTGAATCTGTTGCAAATTTGCTCATTCAATATGCTTTCGTCTGTCATGAAACATACCATTGCCATTGTCAAATAGTCATTTGAATATTAGAGTAACTAATAGCAAGGCACAACTCTCAGTAGGGAAGGATCAAAGTTCAATCAAAATGATGCTGCCTATTAATCAGGCATGTGCATTCCATCAGATTATTGAAACCGTTATGCCGGACCCTCTGGACATAAACAGACCCTCACTTTACAGATGACATGCTGAGGAGTACCATTCAGAGATGTTGATTAGTTCCTGGAAGGCAACTTCAATTGCCCGTGATTTCTCTTGCATGGAACGGGAATTATGACTGATTTGTAGCGGACGAGTTATACGTCCATGATTGAGTGTTGCCCATTGACTCCCGCATAAGCGATATCGAAGCATGTGCCACGATTCTCGCCAACCATTTAAACCTCCCAGCAATGACTTGACACTAATAAAACGTGGTGAGATGGAATGATTGCTAACCGATCCACTCACTCTAACTTGTGTGAAAATCTTTTCAGTATAAGTTAAGTATGCATGAAAACTCTCGGTTTGCTGAATGTATTCGGACGTGATCGATTCCCCACTTTCTGCGCAATACTTACTAACATTTCTTACGTGGTTTTCTGGTTCCAGATTACACTTGATTTACTTGTGTGATCAGGGAGGATTGCCCCATGGGCAGATTTACTGCGGAGTCACTTCGGGGATATGTTCTGTGTTATTTGACATGGTTATTGTATTTCTGGATGCAAAGACGAATGAATAAAATAGGAACCTAATCGGTGTCACTGAGTGGTTATATTTGTATTAACGTGGTCCAGCAGAGGATACTGAACAAACCGTTATTGCATGTACATATATTGACACAGAATATGTTGAAGTCATTTTGAAATGTGTCAAATACAACAAAAATGCAGAATATCTACATTTGATATTTCAATGACACCACTGATTAGTGCATGTGTGTTGTGTAATAGTGTAATAATATATATTCACATATAGCTAAGTAAATATAAAATTTGTTATGGATGTGTACCAATAAGATTTCATTTCATTGAACACTTTCCCCCATTATCAAATTGTGGTATGGATGGGAGTAGCACAGCTTGAACTCTACACTATATTGTCGCCGTCATATAGCTGGGTTCAAGCAAACAATCTGCAAACACTAGCATAGTGTATTTGGTTCACCCTGCATACAAAAATGACACCTTAGCACATTAGCGAAACAATTCCAGATAGGTCTTGCAAACACCCGCCAACGCCTATCAACATATATATTGACCCGTGTGTGGACTTACCAAGCAAGTTTGAGAAACTGTATGTACTCGTTGTGCTTCATGCTGCCAATGGCTTGGTCCCACCTGCAAATTCTCTTTGAATGCTAACATTTTTTCCAAGCACATGTGCATCAATACTATCCACTGGTGTGGTCACAAAAGCGTATCGTTTCTTGCTACATGTTTGAATAAAACGTAAATTATCAACATGTGCAGTTTTGCGCTCTCGACCCATTTAAATGTATCACAAAAGACATATCCTCTTTGTGACGAGGAAACGATTCATTTCCTGCATGTATATAAAATGCATTGTTCATAGTAGATTCATACCCTTCGTTGTCATTGTGAATCAAATACACATAGCGTGAATTTATTCCACTTCCCTCCGTGTAGATATATAATGGAAATATAATTTCCCGCCAGTAAGTTACACCTTATAATTGAAAAAGATAATAGTGCAGAAAGAATGCAAGCCTCTTCATCAAGGTTGGTGTCAATGTTAGTCAGACCAATTGCATTAACGCGATGAGAACTCTCTCATGATTATTTACTCTGCCTCTGGAGATGGGATTATGGGTAATGGTCGTGAGTCATGTGACAGAGATGTGCAAACATGTCACACTCTCAATAATAACAAAGTCACAGTGAGATTTGAAATGGTGTAGAATGCGGGGAATTGCTTTTATGTCGTGGATAGCCACTGAAATGCAAGGATTCTAGATTGGACTTGTTGTTGTTAATAAATAGAACACATTTATTGAAGAGGTTTCATTGTTAACAAAGAGAGGCGTGATGATCTACTTGAGATAACATTGCATATGGCTTTAGTATAAATCATTGCATTTCGTAGGGAAATATCTAGTTGCGGCTACAGTGAATCTTCTGCAATTCCGTGGTTATCTATCAAGGTCTTATCATTTTTCCAGAGGACGCCAAATAAAACTTATACCTTGCTCTTAATCTTGGTACGAAACACGAGACAAGCCAATCTATGTTGCAATCTCCTTACTTGCGGTCTAGAGTAGATTAAATTGAAGTAAAGCGCTTCTTAGGTGGAAATAGTCACAAATTATGGCGCCAGACTAGGGCAGTATTGTACAAATATGGGATACTGGTGTATTGGACAGCACAATTAGGAATAATAGACAGTCTTTTAAAAGATTACATAATCCAGTTTTGCTGTAATAAAATTTCACGTGTGATACAACAATACACATGACAGCTTCAAGTACACAATGTATGTGAGAGGTTGTACACGTACATGTCCAGTCTCTCATTAATGTACCTATTCTCTCTGTCGGCCTCCGAATGCTCGCTGTTGGCGATCCACGGACACACTTCCACTGACCTTTGGTGGGCCATTAATACATGACCAGTATTAGATAACTGTTCACGTTTCGTAAACTCCTCAATATTTCATGGGCATCGTTGTCAGGTTGCTCATGGCAAAGACACAGCGTACGTTGTGACCTACATGTGGACCAGTGCTATATGGAGACAGTATTTCTACAGAAAATATTATTTTGATACAATGCATACAACAACCCAGGGGAAATCACATGAAAATGTACGTGATGTCACATACTTCACATACACGTATGCATGTAATATAATCACGCAGATACAGTGTCCATGACAAAATATATTTTGCTTATCATTTTGTCAAGGTTCACGAGTGATATATACCAGTATCCTAGTTCTTTATGATACCCATTTATTTCGTCTGTTCGATAAATCATGCTATTCTTTTACATCCACCAGTTTGTTATCGTCACCAACAGCAAACTATAAGCTGACAATATTGTAGTATGAACTGGATAGGGAATCATGTCCATACAGCGTGCATACGTAAAGGATAGACAGACTTGCCATTGGTCAAGCATATGATTCTTCACAGCTCCCAATTCTGTTACCTCTGTGATGCGAAATAATGTCCAGACCACAGGAATCCCAGACTCATCCCCTTGGGCCATTGATGTACCACCAACCCTCAGTTGCCATTTCTCTTGCCCATTGCCCGCTCCAGACAAGCGTAACCCCGGGGCACCTCATTCTGTTTGGGGTGGGAGAGGGGATTACATCTAGAGTGGTAGGCTAACCAAGGGAGAAGATACCCCCTGGGGCAATCGGACATGGGTGAAGTAGAGGGTTGCACCCTCGGGACAACCTTCACGTCCCTGATTGAGAGGCAGGGGTGACACCTCGGTCAATCAATGATAATGATTGACTTCCCATTAGAAGTCACTTTATAATTTTATTTTTATTTATTGATGGAAATCCATTTACATCCGGTTCTGCCTATTGTTCGTCTGGAATTTATGGGCTAACGATTATTGATGAAAAGATTGAAGGCTCGATTCCATAAATAATACAAATCAGTTACATATGATCTTAATGAATATGCTTTTGGTTGTCATAAAGTTCATACTATAGTGCTATCGCCCTTGAGATATATAATCACTTGAATATTGGAGTAATTAATGGTTAGGTACTACATTTAGCAGAAAAATCCCCAAACTCAATCAAAAACCTATTGGCTGTTAATCAGGCATGTGACAATATTATTGCCTGATCCACTTCCTCTGAACAGACCCTTATTTGACAGTTGTGTTGTTCAGGATGACCATTGAGAGCGGTTGATTAGTTGCTCAATTGCATCTTCAATGGGTCGTGATTTCTCTTGGACGAAGCATGAATTATGACTTTGTAGCATTGACGAGTAGTACGTTGATGATTGAGTGGCCAATTGACTTCCATATGATGCCAGATCGAAACATGTGCCACGATTCTTGTTAAGCATTTGAACCCCTGGTATTGATTATACACTACTGTATGGTGCGATAGAAGTGAGTGGCATTCATTAATATGCATGGAACGATTACTGACAGATCCATTCATTTTGCTTGAGCAAAATTCATTACAGTATGAGTAAAATATTCATGAAGATAATGATCAAACATTTTTATTAATAATATTGATACTCAGTTGTGTCAGTGCACTTGGCTTTCCTTTTTGCCAAATATGTTTGGACGTGATTATAAACGTGATCCATACCATTCTCTGCACAGTTCCTACTCTTGAAGTTTTCTGGTTATGAACTACACTTGATTTATTTATGTGATCAGAGTGGTTTGCCGTACGAGTAGATTTTGTGCGGTGTCAGTGCACTTCGGGATATGTTTTGCATTATTTACCATGTTCAATGTCCTTCTGGACCCAAAGAAGAATGAACCTGATCGATGTAATTTCGCGGTTGTATTTCTATCATTTTGACCCAACAGAGGACAGTGAACATACTGTTATTGTATGTACATATGTTGACACAAAATGTGTTTATGTCTTTTTGAAGTGTGTTGAATACAACAAAAATTCAGAATATCGACATTTCATATTTGAATGACGCCGATCCTCAGTGTATGTGTATTGTGTAATAATAATATAAAACCACGTATACCTAACTAAATATAAAATTCTTTATGGCTGTGCACCAGTAAGATATATATACATTTCCCTGAACATTTTCCCCCATCATCAAATTATGGGATGGGAGTAGCCATAGAAATATACGCACATTTGTTTGTGCCTATATTTCTACGTGAGTAGTAGAGCTTGAAATCTACACTATATTGTCGCTGTCAAATAGCTGGGTTCAAGCAAACAATCTACAATCACTAGCATAGTGTACTTGGGTGCATAAAAGAAATGACACCTTATCACATTAGCGAATCAATTACTGACAGGTTTTCCAAGCACCCGCCAACACCCTCGAACATACATTATTGACCCATGTTTGCACTACCAAGCAAGTCTGAGCAACAGTATGTACTCGGTAATGTATATCGACTGATCGACGACGCTACAGTGTGCTTCATGCTGCCAATGGCTTGGTCGTACCTGCAAATTCTCTTTGAATGTGAGCATTTTGTAGCACATGCACATCAATACTATCTACTGGTGTGGTCACAAAAGCGTATTGTTTCTTGCTATGCTAAGAAGCCAATTCTGAACATGTGCAGTTTTGCGCTCTCGACCCGTTTAAATGTATCACAAAAGAAATATCCTCTTTGTGACCAGGAAACGACTAATTTTGTGCATGTATATAAAATACATTGTCAATAGTACATTCATACCCTCCGTTGTCATTGGGAATGAAGTGCTTATCACGTGAATTTATTCACTTTGCTCTGTACGTGTAGATATAGTTTTTTTTTGTATAAACTTTATTCAATGATTCCCAAACAAGCAATAGCTTATGTGAATGGGTCTCAACATATATAGTTGCACCCTAATAGTGCAAAAAGAATGCAAGCCTCTTCATCAAGGTTGGTGTCATTGTCAGTCAAACCAATTGCATTAACGCGATGAGTAGTCTCTCGTGATTATTTACTCTGCCTCTGGAGATGGGATTATGGGAATGGGTCGTGAGTCATGTGACAGAAATGTGCAAACATGTCACACTCTCAATAATAACAATGCCACAGTGAGATTTGAGATGGTGTGGAATGCGGGGAATTGCTCTTCTGTCTTTGATAGTCGCTATTGCAAGGATTTTACATTTGACTTGTTGTTGTTAATAAATTGAACACATACATTGACGTGGTTTAATTGTTATCAGAGAGAGAGACGTGACGGTGTACTTGAGATAACATTCCATGGCTTTGTTGTTAATCGTTGGATTTCGAATGAATATAGTAGTAGATGACATATAATGGTAGTCTAGATGCGGTGATAATACATACTTTGCAATTTTATGGTCGTTCCTTATAAGACAAATCCTTATCAATCTGCGAGGATGCGAAATACAACTCATACATTGCTCAAAGTCTTGGTGTCAAACATGAGACAAACCATGTGCAATATATGTCGTAGTTTCATTAACTGGGATCCAGAGTTGATTGAATTGACGTAAAACGCCCCTCGGGTGGTCAAAGTCCCAAGATAAGGCGCCAAGTGCGGGAAATCATGTACATAATACGTGGTTCCGATATATTGAAAAGCACAATTGGGAATAATAGGGAGCCTAAGACAAGACGACATAAATAAGTTTCGCGAGGAAATGTTGCATGGTTCGGTATGGTCCATGATTATGTACTTGTAGTACGAAGTCAACTATTGGTTTAGATGTATTGTCATTTGCTAGATACTTATATATTTTCGGACATTTGAATGAGCAGAAGATGGCTGACTTCAATCGATAAGATGTTGTTATAAAATTTCATGTGTAACACAATTCAATACAACCCTTCAAGTATATATGTGAGAGTTATACATGTACACGACCAGCCTATGAATAATGTATCTATACCTTCTGTCGGCAACCGAATGCTCGCCGTTGGCGACCCACGGATACACGTCCACTGACCTTTGTTGGGCCATTAATACATGACTAGTATTAGATAACTGCACACGTTTTGTGAGCTTCTCAATATTTCATGGGAATCGTTGCCAGGTTGCTTATAGCAAATACACAGCGTGCATTGTGACCTACTTGTGGACCAGCACTATATAGAGACGGTATTTCTACAGAAACTATTATTTTGATACATACATGATACAGCCCAGAGGAAATCACATGAAAATGTACGTGATATCACATACTTTGCATATACATATACATGTATATGCATGTAATATAATCATGCAGATACAGTATCCGTTACAAAAATACATTTTGCTTATCATTTTGTCCAGGTTCGTGAATGATATATATACCAGTATCCAAGTTGTACATGATACCCATTTACTTCTGTTCGATTAATCATTCTATTATTCTACTTCCACCAGTTTGTTTTCGTCACCAACAGCAAGCTAACCTCACAATATTCTAGTGTGACAAGGATAGGGAATCATGTCCATACAGCGTGTACATGTACATGTAAGTGAAAGACAGGCTTGCCTTCGGCCAAGCATATGATTCTTTACTGCTCGCAATTTTGATTCCTCTGTGCAGAGGAATAATGTCCAGACCACAGCAGTTCTAGACTTGCCCCTTGGGCCATTGATGTACCCCCAACCCTCAGTTGCCATTGACTCTAGCCCATTGCCCGCACTAGACAAGCGTAACTCTGGGGCCACATAATTCTGTTAGGGGTGGGAGAGGGGATTACATCTAGAGTGGTAGGCTAACCAGGGAAAAAAAATACCCCTGGGGCTATTGGACATGGGTGGGGTAGAGGGTTGCACCCTCGGGACATCCATTCACGTCCCTGATTGGGAGGGAGGGGTGACACCTCGGTCATTGGTCATGTTCTGTAACGGGGCCTGAAGACGGAAGAGGCTCTAGGAAGTTATCCATCAATGATAATGATTGACTTCTCCTTTGAAGTCACTATGTTATTTATCGTCGGGATTCATTTTTGGGGCCATTTCTGTCTATTGTTCGTTCAGAGTTTATGGGCGAATGATTATTGTCAAGTAGAGCGAGGGCTGGATTTCGTGAATAGCGCAAATCAGTTACAAATTTTCTCATTGAAAATGTTTCTGGTTGTCGTGAAAAATTCTTAGCTGGAATCTATCATCCTACAAGTACATGTGCATGTGCAAGCGCTTGGCACGGAGAGAGTCACTTGCAGATTAAAACATGTAGAACATTACATGTACATGTAGTAGGAAAGACAATGGACAGGCCATTCTTTAGACACGTATGCGCACGATTTTTGTTTTGATGCACCAAGGAAAAACAATATTTCTAATGTTTCTCATTATGGCTAATTGAATGCGCGTGGACCGACAAATCATCAGCTCGTGAGAGAAATTCTATAACCACTTCCGGACCATGCCTTGTCCAACTTCCGATTAGCGCTGGTTCTATTAAACATCTCTCAACGCAACTCCGGAAACGACACCAAATCCACTGCCTGGTCTGATTCCAATGCATGCATGAGGAATCTGTTTTGCTACAGGAAGGGGTCTGCTTGTTGCAATCAGAAGTCACTCGCCAGCAAAGAAATTGATCCCGTATTGTGTCCACAGTCCACATCCTGTGAGTCACAACGTTTGAGATCATCTGGGGAAGGAAAAATCTTCATCGTTTCTCGTCAGCTGTATAAAGTAGACAACTTGGTGCACTTGCAAACTGTTGTAACTTATTGTTTGTTGTTACTGTTGTATTTCAGTTTCGTCTGCATGGGGCTTGTAAATTTTTCAACCCTATAATATGTGTTTGATCTTGATCCATACATAGAAGTAGACTGAAGTTTGAGCCTATGGGTTGTCTGCTATAGCTGTTGCAATCTAATTGTTTAGTTCGACCTAAAGTACACCCCCAGTTCATTTGTTAGTAACCAGGTGTACACATGTAGTCAAAGCATTGCAATTGAGTATACATCCAGCTGGCCATTACTCAGTCTTCCCATGCACATACATGTAGAATACTTTTTGATGGTACTTGGTTCCTTCGGAATATCTACATGTATCAATCCCTAGAGATCAATTGGCTATTTCCATGCCAGCTTTGGACCATACCTCGGCTGCCACACCTGGATATTGTTGCTCCGTGGCGAGATCCACTATCGATATGTCTAGATAACCTAACACGAAAGTCAGTGATGGCATCCCGAGGTTAACGCAAGTGATCTCTCCGCAAAGAAAAGTAGTCCCTTAGACGCCCCCTCCCCCCCCCCCCACCTCGCCTAAAAAATAGTACCTCTTGAGTGGTTTGATTCTGAATTCTGCACGTGGTATACTCTTGTCCGGTCTATCAGTTACTAATGTTCGATCGGTGTTTGTTTATGTTGGGGTTGGACGTAGCTTTCTGCAAAGACACGGGTCAGGAAAGATAAAACTGACCATACATGTGGATCTCTCGCACGAGTCGGATGAAATCCACACGAAAACAAATTACCCGCTACTCCCAAGGACTGGAGTTTGGCGAGCGATTATTTTCTTGTTCCTGGCGATTGTTCTTGACCTGTTTATTTACCGGTTCTTGCTTATGGAAACTGATATATTCTGGCTTGCCACGAAAACGTTCACTTTAATAGAACATATGAATCCGCCGTGAAGTATGGCAAAGTGAAAAAGGAATACAATTAAGCCAAGCATTGACCGTCAAATGACCTAGGTCGGATAACTGGACACTTTCTATCCTGCAAGATTTGGCTAATAACCGATTGAGGTGCCCATTGTTTGAAACAAGAGTGCCCGATCGACGAGCTTCCCCCAAGTGGAAACGACTAATTGACAGCCTGATATTTTGACCTCCGCATGGTGTCTCTGGATTTTGCCATGGTAACAATGCTGGGAAATAAGAACAAAATCCAGGGTTCACTGGGGATCAAGTGATGACCTGGACGGCATGTCTTTTTGCAACAGCCAGGACGTGTTCGGTGTAAAGTAAACGCCAGAGCACGTGCATTGTCCAAGTTAATTGCTGTGATTGCGTGAGTGGCACCACCGGAGTAAAAGTCTGGATTTTCTACTCCAGTTCCTTTGTACACACCCCAGCGTACTACGTATATACCGGACCAAGTTATCCAAAGGGCAGCCTCGAACGTTCTGTGAAGTAACACAATTTCTCGATATCTTTCTGTTCTCTAGCTATAGAGTGTTCCTTTGTACCGAGGACCACTTGTCGTAATTAATTCTGGGCGATTCATCTTCCAAGAACACTATTTTGATTGTGAAAAAGTCGCCCGACTGTGGAATATCGAGAACAAGGGAAAACAATTCAAGAAGAAACTCGCCGGCGCAGTGTTATATAAAGTTACACAGTTTCTCATTAGGCTCTCGGGGATTCCGCATAAAAATCGAAAAATGATAACGGAGGCAAAGCAACGACCCTGGTCATATAACGGAATGCGTGTTCCATCCAGGCAGCTCATATTCTGAGAACTTAGAAAAAAGTATGAGGAAAAGGCAACGAAACCGCCTGGAAATCGAATGACTCGGCCGTGACTGATTTTGCCGTTTAGACGTGGATCTTCAGTGGCGGTGTCTGTCACAGTCTGTGGCATTAGATGACCAGTTGACCCAATGTTCCTTGCCAGGCCAGTCGTAGCTCGACGTAAATTGTGATATAAGAAGCCACTGGAACCAGATTGTTTGCAATGCCTGACTTTCAGATTTAGCGGATACTACAGTTACGTGGGCCGCGTGGCCGGAGAGAGCAAACAATTGTAGATTCTGTGCAAATACATTTACCAGAGGACGCAGCCAGGGACACGTGTTTGCCGAAACTGACCCTTTGTGTGCGTTGAAATGTGATTTGTGCCGGGTTATGGACTAGGTATACATACTGCAATGGGATATAACAATCTCCAGAGTTTATTTGGACACACTGGTAAGCCGAGACAGTCTCATCGAAAAAAGTGGTACTAGCCTGAATCTCTTGTACGTGTAATATATGTGTGTATAATATGTATTCATATTTGCTGGCGTTTGTCGTTAACACTTCATTTTGATAAGTTGTACGTAAAATGTGGTGTAGACATATTTGTACGTGAGGGCTCCTAGAGACGGTACTACGATGAATTTAGAATTATGTAGAACTTATATCCCCAGCACATCAGGACTTCTGCTCAAACTGTACATGTACTGCGGCTTGACCATCTCACAGACCACACCTAATGCAAAACATACGAATGTTCAACCTGGGATGTAGAATCTAATGATTGATTATTTATGTTGATGACTCGTGGTGGATGTTGACTCTCATACTTGACAAGTTAAGTACCTTGAAAGGAACATCAAAGACCGGTTGATACCCGTCCTGTTATCACCCTCTGGTTACTACATTGTCTGATACGGCTGCACAGTTGCGGTTCATCAAATCCCTCCTTTCAAGTGGTCTGTTTCCTTTGAAAGGACCTCTGGCCAGTCGTCCGTGTTTGCCCAGCAAATAAACGCTGACCAAACCCCTGTTTCATTATCCCGCCACACTGGGGGCAATAACACGCTGATATTGCCCTCCAGAGAAGCTCTCGGACTCATCTTTCGCTAGTGCAATCAGGGGAAGATAAACTGCTACCGAGCACGTTATAAGGACTCCCCCTACGGGAAAACGGTTATTAAAACACTATATTCTTAATCGAGAACAAACAAGAAGACAGCTGTTGAAAACGCCCTGATGCTGGGAGGCAATATCACGCGTTATTGCCCTCCTATGGGGTGTAATAACAAACTGGTACACTGGGCACCCATCAGCTAACTTTACATGTTATCATGGAGGTCTCTGACACCGATTACACCGCAAGATTGAGGTTTTCCGCGAAGGTGACGATTTACAATTGCTGGGCAAACATTATCTCCATGGGGAAATGGTGGCAGCTACAGTATACATGTACAATGTAGTTCCCGGTACACCTGAAACTAATTACGACTAGATAAAATTGTTAAACACACTGTTGCCTTTACCTAGGTAACGGTTGATTATTTGCTGATATAGCGGATGCTTTTGTATTGCATGGTCAAGAAAAAGGGCAGGATGTAAATTTAGTTGCATTAGTGAAGGTGTGGAACAGTTCAACATCGCGTATTCCAAATTCAAACCTGATATAATACACGTTTATATGAATATAACAATGACGTATATTAGTGGGAACACATGAAAGAGTTTTTGCTTTTGTCCAATCTGTTTTTGCTGTCCATTTACGTGAGTTCACTCGTATGACTGTACACGTTCACACACTAATTCACAACGGTCGCATCTCTGCCTGTCGTTACAGCCTCGGGGACGGAGTACTGTGCGGGGTTCCGGGATGAACACGGCCAGTGGAACAACGGCTTCTACTGTCCCAAGTGGGGGCCGCCGGACCTCAAGTACTGCTGCGGGCCGGCCGACCATAAGTACTGCTGTCCCAAGGAGGAGACCCTCGAGAAACTCCACGGCGACCAGACACAGCAGTGAGTCGAAACTTCAGGACCTTAATTCCTACCTCTGAAACGCCTGCTTAATAAACAGGGAAATTGTAAACTCTGACATTTCTGACAATATCTAATTGTATAATTCTCATAGATTCCCATCTGATACGTATGTGGTCTATAGGGCGAGTTTATGGTATTTCTCGCAGGTTGTCATTGCTGATTGGCCTGGCCGTGGGTAGCTTCATTCTGCTGACGGCAACCATGGTGATAGCCTGCTACTTCTGTCGATGTTGCTATGCGTACAAGCGGCGGAAACGGGCACAAGGTGAGTGCTAAACGTTGTCCTATAGGTGACATCTTAGGTCCGATAACAACACATTACAATGCTAGACTCTATATATAGGGGGGGGGGGATTACTCTGTTTATGCCATAATGAGGATTTATCGCTTAATTCTCTGTAGCTGGTTCTCCGGTGCTGCCAGCCTACCCAGGCTACTCCCGCGACTCGACAGACCCCGTCAACTACGCCGTGTGTCCGCATGGAACCGTCCTACCAGGTACGTCATATGTCTTTGTTCACACCAGTTGACTGAAACATTGGGTATATCGGAAGGTGTATCGTATTTGTATTCATGTATGAAATGAGACAGAAATTATATGTTGATTACTTGAACTCACATGTAAGCTATGATATGGTTCAAATGGTGTTACTCTAGTTCAGTAATGGTTTCTACCTTGTGAATGTTGGTACCAACCAACCGTGAGTACATGCAAATTTCTTTCTTGTCTTCCAGAGTTCCTGGTGTCTGCCCCACAGTACCCCACGGAAGCTCCTCCCCCTTACCCCGGCTACTCGTCCGACGCCCCACCCATGGAGCAGAAGGAGACCCTCCCTCCACCGCACGTCCAAGTCCGAGATGGGGTGGAACCTGAACTAGGTGGCGTCCAGATGCAGACCTCCCCATCCCAACATGCACGAGTACTGCAGCATAGCACGTCGGAACCTGCTCAGTCATACCACGTGAACCAGGCAAGGTCCGCTACAGTGATCGTAAACGGCGCGACTGCCAGCGCAGCCGGTGAATACACGAACTTGGGGAACAGTGGTGGTGGTAACAACGCCCCCTCAGAGAGCGGTGGTTCCCGGGCTGTGCCCGTGTTGAACCGGTCAGTTTCCGACTCGCGGAGGCCATACTGTTGCCACAATATGCAGCGCCATGCCATGGGCGGACGTTCACCGTCACTGTCGACGTCATCACGGCCGAGCACGTCGAGACACGGTGGCTACCACATCCCCAAGATGCGGCCGTCTTCGTCCTCATCCTCGTCGTCCCATGGAGCTCACCGTCCCAAGCGGCGCAGTGCCTACGACTCCCGCAGTATCTCGTCAGACTCAGATACGTTTTCGTCCTAGCCGTGCTGTGATCGGCCACGTTTTCTGCATTAAAGTTTCTCCGACTTATTTCCGACAGTGAATGCACTTCGAAAGTATTGCTCTACTCTATGGGATTACGGTCAAGTGGACTTAGTTCTGCCAAGTCTTGACTTAATGCCGGACAACGGACGATGGAATATATGCCTTCCAGACTTGAATTTGTAACCACTGCTCCTGTTGCTTTTGTTGTTGTTGTCATTATGACTCGACATTCTATTTCATCACGACACCAAAAGAACACTGAGTGTTCGTCTCGTAATTTTCACTGGACCCAAACGTTTGGTACAAACTGTTATTTGGATGCTGTTAGTGAAACGAACATTTTTGTGAGTTACAGTGTCACTTTTCCAACTAGGAAGAGAAAACAGTGAATTACTTTTCAAGTGAAATGAACAGTAATGACACAAAATCTAGTTGAATGCGAGGTGGTTGAACTATATTTTTGCAAAGCACCATTTTGCCACCACTGTATACAATTCAGGAAGACTTTTTGCCTTTACGATTCAACATAATAATTTTTTAAAACTTCTCACACTTACGAAATAACATGTTATGCTAGCACCTATGTTTTATATAGATACACCGAACATCAAAGAATTTGTGCAATATTTTATAGGTTTAGTTGTTTGTTTTATATAATTACATATCAGTTATTTATATGCAGTTTGTATATCTCAGAAAATGGCATTATTTTGTTTAGCTAAGCGCTAAAACTTGCTATGTACGTACTAATTTATGCAACACACAAAAGCTGCTTGTTTCTGGTCATTGTAAATAATTTCGTGTACATTTTGTGTTCAGAGCTAGATTACTCTGGCATTTCGGATTTGTCCATTTGTGTTCAAACTGGTAGTTCGGAATAAAGTTAACTACCATAAACGTTTGTTGGTGCTTTTCACGGACATTGTGTAAAATATAACAGACAATACATGAATATAAAGCATCCAATGAATGACAAAAACGTGGCGAAGTCTCATTTGCTCTACGTCCTACTATCAGATTCATAACTTACAATTATATATCACTATATTTCTTCCACATAGTACATATGTAGACCTGCACGAAGTTCGATTTCACCTATATAAATTTTCTTGAATTGGACAGCTATGGTAACATGAACTTATATGTACATGTACAATAATACTAGGGGGGAAACGGGCATGCCATTATGAACTTTGTTCTTATTGGGAGCTGATTGTGGCAGACGCTATAATAACATTCGAACAACAACTTATGGCCAATGTGACACCCACGCACCTACATGTACATTCCTTATCCATGTGCGAACGATTGTATCTTCATATTCATATGTTGCAATATTTTTCACGAGTAGAAGTAATAATTCATGTATATTTCTTCTTCCGAGAAGAAACACATTTACGCGTTCCAAGATTCACCAATAATAGGCACTGAACGAAAAACAATATTCGCGATGTCAGAAGTAATTTACCACTGGAAACGAGCCGTCTATATTGAGGGAGAATGCCATAAATACATACATTACTCATAAATAGCTAACAGTCTTTCGGTAAACACAAAATGTATGTTCAAGCTTCCTGGAACTGTAGCATTTAAGAATCCAACGTGTCTTGGGGATGTAAAAGATCAGGTTATTTGTATGGTCCATTAAAGATGCACAGAACAAAACCAACAGGGTCTAAAATCTGTTCACATATAAACTGCGACAGATAATTACTTCGTTTCCAAGCAAAACACTGTAGATTTTATCGTGCATTGTTCAATTCTACAATTGCCAATTGCATCTCAATCGAAATGTCCAATATGTACTTTGCTCGTCTTTGTTGCGTTGTTGATGGATGAGCGGGAAAATTGCATCCGACAGTTGCATTGCCATTGAAATGCCTGACCCACAGCTTGAAATGTCTCGTGGCAATAAACTACACCAGGCTTAGAACCATGATTAATGACGGTCTGTTGAAATCCTTTCTCTCGGGTCCACTTGATACATTAGATCCTACATTTTCAAGGTCAAAATTGAGTTTACTCTATTACAAAGATATAGTCACCATTGTAACGTGACCTTCGGAAATTGCTAATCATGTGAAAGATATTAAATAGTAAAATAAGCCACGAGCATTGTGTCGTATTTTCTGCTGACGATGTAGTTTATAGAACAAATGCTCGTATATATTAGGTTACCGGTCCTTTGGTCTGATAACCTATTGGCATGGCGTTGCGTCGTCGTCGTCCGTCTACATTTTTATCTTTAAAGTTTACGGTCGAATCTTTCTGAAATTTTGATCAAATAAACCTAAAAATTCTGGGAGGGAGGTATTTTTAATATTTTGGAAGTCAGGTTAGACTTATTGATACATAACACTCTTTATATGTACCCCCTGTGGCATGTATAAGTTTCGTTACCCTTGAATCCCTCGAAGTGGGCCATTTTGGCCCAAACTCGGCGCAAATGGGACTTTCCCATGTTAAATTCTCCTATGCTTTATAATGGGACACATTTTCCCCAAATATCTCACTTGATATTGAGATTAGGAATCATTTGTGTATATAGGAAATGACAAATGGTGAAAATTCTCGCGACCTTGAATTTGACCTTTGGCCTAATTTTCAAGGACACAGGACAAAATTACTAATATCTTGCTTGTTATCGACCTTACCGCCTAAGAATCAATTGTGAACATGATGATATATGCTGAATGTTATCTTGACCCTGATTTCGACATTTGACCTGATATTCAAGGTCACAGGACAAGATGGCTAATATCACGTTTCTTATCGACTTTTTAGCTTGGGAACCAATTATGGACATATAGAAAATGATGCACGCTGAATATTCTGATGACCATGGATTTGACCTTTGACCTCATTTTCAAGGTCAGAGCACAAAATGGCTAATATCTCGCTTATTATCGACATTACAGCTTAGGAATCAATCGTGCATATATAGGGAATGATGTACGCCGAATATTTTGATGACCTTTAATTTGACCTACGACCTTATTTTCAAGGTCATAGAACAAAATTGCTATTTTATCTTACTTGTTATTGAATTTGCAGCTTAGCAATCAATTGTGGACGTATGGGTAATGATATGCATGTTTGCTGGATATTCTCAAGACATTGCATTTGACCAGTGATCTTAATTTCAAGGTCACGAGACGTAATGGCTAATATCTAAAATATAAAACATATATTGTCCAGTAACCTGTCTTGGACTTTGGGCTAATTTTTAAATAGGGGTATCCCTTATCACAAGTCTACAGCCCACTGATTATGCAAATAAGGGACTATCCCAATGTAGGAATACATCTGCCCACATCAGGCTGATATATCTCTTTGAAATATTAATCATAGTTTGGCAGCCTTTAATGCTGTGAATGCTCCAGAAAACCACCAAGGAACTTTCCATTATAACATGTTGACTGAAGAATATATGGATATACCAGTAATTCCAGCGAGATAGATGTAATTAAAGACCTAGTAGCATGCCGATGAATGTGCTTTTCATTTAGTCTATTATGAATAGTTTTCCATAAATTCGAACGAATTTTACAATTACAATCAATGGATTCAGAGATATTGAACCAAATAGGCACTCCCTCCGTAAATTGCCGAAGATTGTGATCCTGATTTTAGTGTGGGTCGCGTGGTTTGTGACGTCAGTTGAGGCAGGCCTGAAAGTACATGTAGCCAGCAAGATAAACTGCTTGTCGCATATTCATTCCCCTGGTCTATGTTTGACAATTCAAGTGAAGGGGTGAGATGGCAGAAATGCGGCATTTCTTGTCTTGATATTTAGAATGAGCACTATTTATTCACCCAGAACGGAGGTTTGTTGAACTGCAAGATGTCCAGTATTTGCTGGTTTTTGCGTGTTTTCTGTTGAATATCATGCATTTTGAGGTGATTTTCCCTGCTTCGAACTGGCCAACAAATTGGCCGTTTTATGTTAATAAAACTAGTGTTATATACTATACTTACCTCCAAAACACATTACGGGTTATGGCTTAATAGCCTTACTGACAGGTTATGGCTTATTAGCCTTACTGACATAGGAGTTCTCCATAGAGAGAACCCCATTTGGAAAATGGGCTAGACAATGAATTGTCCAAGCCACTAACCCACGTGACCGGAACGTGACGTCATTCTCTTCGATTTAAGGAAACCAACAAGAAGGAGTACGTGGGGTTGGTCAGGTGGGCACTCTGAATGTGTTTTGGAGGTAAGTATAGTATATAACATGTATAGTATTTATTAACATAAAACGGCCAGTTATATGCCTATATCTTACCTCCAAAACACATTACGGGTAAATTCAGAATAAAGATTGGAAGCGGGGTACTCCAAAAAGAACTCTGACATAAGCAAAAGCTCGACCCTAGAGCCCCAAAGGGGAACAGGGCGGGCTTTCCCCCGAATGATTGGACAAACCACAGGAGGGTGCCCTCGGGGAACCCTAAACATTTATGGTTTAAACAGAAAAGTAAGTAGTAAGAAACCACTTACCTCCAGGTGTCGAGTGACTGGCTTCCGGTCATAAGTAACGTATGTACAAGAAGATATGCCTTGTCGACACAACTGAGTCGCGATGCATACCGAACTAAGGAGTACGACCGTACTGACATAGGAGACCAATTGAACGGTAACCGGAACCGGAACTCGCAACACAACGTATGTACATGGAACGTATATACAGGATGGGCCACGTCATCCTCAAGGGGTGACAACGCTCCGAGCAGCTACCACAGGCCCGAGGTGGTAGCCCTCACTCTCCGTCCACGTCAAGTCTCTAAGGTAGAAAGACGTAAAGGTGTTATGGGATTGCCATGAACATGCTTGCATGACCTGATCAAGTGGAACCCGTCCCATATATGCAAGAGAGGCCGCCATGGCCCTAACATCATGGGCGCGTACCTTGAACGAACAGGCGGAGTCCTGCTCGGCCAAATCATAACAGGTGCGGATACATTTTTGGGATGACCTGCAAGGAGACTTTGAGGCCATCTTCTCGCCATCGAACTTTCGAGAAATCCAAGGCGTGGATTTTGCTCCTGCGACGTCCGGAAGCCAGAGCCAGCAGGAAGACTGTCTTCCAAGTAAGGAACTTCAGGGGGGCGGAAGACATAGGTTCAAAGGGAGCAGACGCCAAACGGTTCAAAACCAGGGATAGATCCCACTCCGGAACTGAGTTACGGGTAAGCGGACGTTCGACTTTAAAGTTATTGAGCAAGGCGCTCAGATCTTGATCCTCGCCGAGATTAATGCCAGTATGAGGCAAAATAGTCTTGGCCAGAGCGGTCCTATAACCCGCTAATGTCGAGGGGGCCGCGCCCGCCTGAAATTTCTCCAAGAGGAAATCAGCTACGGTCTGAGCAGTGGCGTTGAATGGATCAACCTGCCTGCTATCGCACCAAGCAGCGAAGACTCGCCATTTAGACTCATAGACTCCCAAGGATGAGTTTCTATTAGGGCGGGCGATCCTGCTGGACACTTCTGAAGAAAATCCCTTTGTGCGAGGGGATCGCTGGACAGAAGCCACGCGTGGAGGCTCAGGCTCGCAGGCCGGCTGTGAAACAGCTGCGCTCGGGGCTGCTTGAGAAGGTCCTCCAGAGGGGGTAGGGCCACTGGTCGATCTACCAACAGACTCAAAAGTTCGGGGAACCATGGACGCTGTGGCTGGTATGGAGCGACCAGGAGAATTCGGGATTTGTGTGACCTGACTTTGGCCAAAACTTTGGGCAACAGAGTCGCTGGAGGATATGCATACCCGAACAGGCCGTCCCAATCCGTGGACAACGCATCGATGGACATCGCAAGGGGGTCCGGGAGCGGGGAAACAAACACTGGAAGCTTTTTTGTTCCACCTGGTCGCGAAGAGATCCACTGTAGGGCGGTCCCACCTGAGGCACAGGGAGCTGAACACCTGAGGATGGAGAGACCACTCTGTTGGCTGGATCTGTCCCCTGCGTGACAACTGGTCCGCCAACACATTTAACCGACCTGGGATGTGACGTGCTCGCAAGTGAATGTTCCGAGCCCGGCACCACAGAAGAAGTGTCGTGACCTGCCGACATAGGGTAACAGACTTTGTACCCCCCTGTTTGTTTATGTAGGCCACGACCGTGGAGTTGTCTGTGGACACCAGGACAGCACGACCAGCACACTCCTCCTCCCAGTGGGCCAGGGCCAGCGAAACCGCCTCCAACTCTAAGCGGTTGATGTGCCACGAGCTCTCGGGCTCCGTCCACACCCCGGACACTTCCTTGAAATCCAGGTGTGCCCCCCAGCCCTCCGTAGAGGCATCCGTAAATAGATGCTTGGAGGGAGGAGGCTGGCGGAAGGGTGAGCCCCGAGTGAGGTTGGCAGCGGACAGCCACCACAGTATGGACGCCTTCCCTGTTGAAGAAAGGACGACCGGTTGCTGGGGGCAATCCGTGGCTGCTATCCACTGAGAGCGAAGGTCGATCTGTAATTCCCGCATGTGGAGTCGACCGTAAGGAACTAACTTCTCGGTCGCCGCCAGCAACCCGAGCATCGACTGCCAGATCTGGGCTGACTGACTGGGCTCGTCCAAGTACCTGCGGAGCAAAGACCGTATCTTTGACAGACGCTCCTCCGTGGGAAAAACCATACCCAGCTCTGTCTTGTACCGATACCCGACAAACACGAAGTCCTGGGCCGGCGTTAGCTCTGATTTCTGGAGGTTGACCAGCAAGCCCATGCGTTTGCACAAGCCCAGGACCCAATGTAAGTGCCGAGTTAGGATCTCGGGGGACTGGTGATAGATAATCCAGTCGTCCAGGTACTGGTAGAGAAGGATGCCCTCCTTGTGGGCGAGTATCTGTAACTCTTTTACCACCATTGTGAAGATCCATGGAGCCGGGGACAGGCCGAACGGCAGGGCGCGGAACTGATACACGGTGCCCCTGGTGCACGAAGCGCAGATAGTTGCGGCAGCCTGGGTGAATCGGGATGTGAAAGAATGCATCCTTCAGATCCAGGGAGACAACCCAAGAGTTTTTTGGGAGAGACAAGCGGATCGATTCCGCCGTCTCCATGGCGATCTTGGGGGTCTTGACATGGCGGTTTAGAGCGGACAGGTCGATCACCGGGCGCCAACCGCCTGAGCTCTTGGGGGTTAAGAACAGGATACTGTAGTAACCTGGAGAGGAAATTCCTACTTTTTCGAGCGTGTTTTTGGCCAGCATATCGGCGATCTCGCGCGAGAGCGCTAACCGTTTGGCGTGAGCTCCGGGAAGTGAAAAGGGAATAGGTTCCGTGGCCAGTGCAGGACGCTGACTGAACTGGATGCGAAAACCCCTGCGAAGGACCGACACGATCCACGGGCTGGCTCCGAGTGTCTGCCACTCTTGCCAATAATTTGCTAGACGGGCGCCCACGGGCTCGCTTGAATTTTGGAACGAGGATGTGACAGCCCGGGGTATCGCAGGGTCCACCGCAGGGAGCTGATTCTGTGAAATACTCACCTGCTGTGGGGACGGAGGGTTTCTTCTCCCCTGCTGGCTTCGGCTTGCCCTTGTGCTTCGACTTCTTTGTCGGTTTACTGCCGGCAGGGGTCCCCTGAAAGGGCTTCTTCTCCTTCTTCTCCTTGGGCTTGGCCGGTGGAGGCTTGGAGGAAGAGGGGGCGTAAGCCTGAAGAGGGGAGGCCAGACGCTTGGCAATCGTCTCAGTAAGGCGCTTGTTGGCTGAGACAGACTCCTCCTGACGGGCCAGCTCACGAGCCGCTGGCAGCTTAGACTCCAGGCCGGCGAAGAGGAGTGGAGAAGAGGTAAGAGCGGCTGCTGCCTCTGGTTCCACTAGCGGAGCACAGCGAAGCTCCGTCACTAAGGCCGGGGGAAGCTTAAACTTAGCTTGGCCCAGAAAGTCATCCCTCCTCAGCAGGTGGAGGACCCACTCTACGTATGTGGACTGCTCCATACAGTGAGCTGACGCCAGGTCACAGGACTCCAGGAGCTGGGACGCCGAACGGAGGTGGTCCACTAGGGACGCTAACTGAGGCGGAGGAGATTCCAGGGCTTCCAGCGCTGTCAGGGCACTCTGTAGTTGGCGGTAAGCCACGGTGCGAAACCAGTCTCCCAGGTAGGACACACAGGTAGCTGCTCGGGCGGCGTGGTTCAGAGAGAGTAAGGTCTCCGGCTGAAGAGTCACGGGGCGAGCCTTGTCGCCAAGGTACGGGGCCGCCGCCTCGGGGAACACCGCTGGCTTATCGAGATAATCCGGATTGGACGGAAGGTAGTCCCGCTTGTGGAAAGGAGGTCGACGGGGAAACTTACCCAACTCCGTCTTCCCCTGGTCCAATGTCTCAGAGCGGCGCCGCGAAAACTCCTCTCGGAGCCTGTCCGGGATAGGGAGACCACGTCGAGGCTGGCGTTCCGGGGAGCGCTGGGACGCCAACAGAGACGTCGGACGCTTAGACACTGTGGGCTTCGGCTCAGCTGGAAAGAGGGTGGGTTCCAAGGTAGAACGCACGAGATCGAGCTTGTGATCAAAGGAAAGGTCCTCCTCGCCATCCTCACTATCAACCGGCTCGGCGTCAAGGCGGGAGCGCTTGTCGCCGCTACGGAAGCTGGGCGCTTCCTCGAAACTGGAGCCAGTGGCGCAGAAGGGGTAGCTACATCTTGCCCACACGCAATCGACTCCTCCCCCGAGTCCTCGTCAGACTCTCCCCCAAAGATCTCCGCAGGTAACTGCTGGGGAGGCTCCAAGGCCAGAGTAAGCCGTAAAGCGTCCGACGTGGGGGGAAGGGACACACCCGCGCGGGCGTCCAGGGCCGCCAAAACAGCCGTAACGATGTTAGCCACATCCGCTGCTGGGACCGCTGGGGGAACTCCAGATGAAGGGGGGGGGGGGGGGGAGCAGCGAGACCACCGAAGAGGGACCTGGCAGGGAAGGCTGGGCCGCCGAGCTAGTCAAAACGGTGGGGGAGGCCGAAGAGGCAGTCAACGCCGATGAACTCTGCAAAGAGAAAAAAGCGGTAGAATTCTCCATAGAAGCAGCTGTCACCAGCATGCACCCAAGGTTCGGATCCCGTAGGACGGGGGCCGAACCCCGAGCGGGCAACGGCAGGGCAGAAACAGCACTGAGAGTCGAGCGCCGGATCCGCACCCCGGGACGGAGCCCGGCCCCCGTGACACGTGGCCCGGCCCCCGAAGCACGGGGGCCGGCCTCTGCGACTGAGGCTGTGCCAAGCGCAGAATACCCAAAGGGTCGGGGCCCGGACCCCGTACGGAGTCCGGACTCCGCGCCACTACACTAACCAGACCACCACTACAGCGGTCGACACAAAGCCCCTGGACCGAGGTCCGGGGGCCGGACCCCGAACGCGGTCCGGACCCCGAGGGCCGGGAACCGAAAAACGTGGAAGACCTGGCCAGAAATTCCTACTTTTTCGAGCGTGTTTTTGGCCAGCATATCGGCGATCTCGCGCGAGAGCGCTAACCGTTTGGCGTGAGCTCCGGGAAGTGAAAAGGGAATAGGTTCCGTGGCCAGTGCAGGACGCTGACTGAACTGGATGCGAAAACCCCTGCGAAGGACCGACACGATCCACGGGCTGGCTCCGAGTGTCTGCCACTCTTGCCAATAATTTGCTAGACGGGCGCCCACGGGCTCGCTTGAATTTTGGAACGAGGATGTGACAGCCCGGGGTATCGCAGGGTCCACCGCAGGGAGCTGATTCTGTGAAATACTCACCTGCTGTGGGGACGGAGGGTTTCTTCTCCCCTGCTGGCTTCGGCTTGCCCTTGTGCTTCGACTTCTTTGTCGGTTTACTGCCGGCAGGGGTCCCCTGAAAGGGCTTCTTCTCCTTCTTCTCCTTGGGCTTGGCCGGTGGAGGCTTGGAGGAAGAGGGGGCGTAAGCCTGAAGAGGGGAGGCCAGACGCTTGGCAATCGTCTCAGTAAGGCGCTTGTTGGCTGAGACAGACTCCTCCTGACGGGCCAGCTCACGAGCCGCTGGCAGCTTAGACTCCAGGCCGGCGAAGAGGAGTGGAGAAGAGGTAAGAGCGGCTGCTGCCTCTGGTTCCACTAGCGGAGCACAGCGAAGCTCCGTCACTAAGGCCGGGGGAAGCTTAAACTTAGCTTGGCCCAGAAAGTCATCCCTCCTCAGCAGGTGGAGGACCCACTCTACGTATGTGGACTGCTCCATACAGTGAGCTGACGCCAGGTCACAGGACTCCAGGAGCTGGGACGCCGAACGGAGGTGGTCCACTAGGGACGCTAACTGAGGCGGAGGAGATTCCAGGGCTTCCAGCGCTGTCAGGGCACTCTGTAGTTGGCGGTAAGCCACGGTGCGAAACCAGTCTCCCAGGTAGGACACACAGGTAGCTGCTCGGGCGGCGTGGTTCAGAGAGAGTAAGGTCTCCGGCTGAAGAGTCACGGGGCGAGCCTTGTCGCCAAGGTACGGGGCCGCCGCCTCGGGGAACACCGCTGGCTTATCGAGATAATCCGGATTGGACGGAAGGTAGTCCCGCTTGTGGAAAGGAGGTCGACGGGGAAACTTACCCAACTCCGTCTTCCCCTGGTCCCTGGTCCAATGTCCAATGTCTCCCGCGAAAACTCCTCTCGGAGCCTGTCCGGGATAGGGAGACCACGTCGAGGCTGGCGTTCCGGGGAGCGCTGGGACGCCAACAGAGACGTCGGACGCTTAGACACTGTGGGCTTCGGCTCAGCTGGAAAGAGGGTGGGTTCCAAGGTAGAACGCACGAGATCGAGCTTGTGATCAAAGGAAAGGTCCTCCTCGCCATCCTCACTATCAACCGGCTCGGCGTCAAGGCGGGAGCGCTTGTCGCCGCTACGGAAGCTGGGCGCTTCCTCGAAACTGGAGCCAGTGGCGCAGAAGGGGTAGCTACATCTTGCCCACACGCAATCGACTCCTCCCCCGAGTCCTCGTCAGACTCTCCCCCAAAGATCTCCGCAGGTAACTGCTGGGGAGGCTCCAAGGCCAGAGTAAGCCGTAAAGCGTCCGACGTGGGGGGAAGGGACACACCCGCGCGGGCGTCCAGGGCCGCCAAAACAGCCGTAACGATGTTAGCCACATCCGCTGCTGGGACCGCTGGGGGAACTCCAGATGAAGGGGGGGGGGGAGCAGCGAGACCACCGAAGAGGGACCTGGCAGGGAAGGCTGGGCCGCCGAGCTAGTCAAAACGGTGGGGGAGGCCGAAGAGGCAGTCAACGCCGATGAACTCTGCAAAGAGAAAAAAGCGGTAGAATTCTCCATAGAAGCAGCTGTCACCAGCATGCACCCAAGGTTCGGATCCCGTAGGACGGGGGCCGAACCCCGAGCGGGCAACGGCAGGGCAGAAACAGCACTGAGAGTCGAGCGCCGGATCCGCACCCCGGGACGGAGCCCGGCCCCCGTGACACGTGGCCCGGCCCCCGAAGCACGGGGGCCGGCCTCTGCGACTGAGGCTGTGCCAAGCGCAGAATACCCAAAGGGTCGGGGCCCGGACCCCGTACGGAGTCCGGACTCCGCGCCACTACACTAACCAGACCACCACTACAGCGGTCGACACAAAGCCCCTGGACCGAGGTCCGGGGGCCGGACCCCGAACGCGGTCCGGACCCCGAGGGCCGGGAACCGAAAAACGTGGAAGACCTGGCCAGAAAAGCCGCGGGCGCAGCTGCAGGAACCTGTTCGCCGATAACAACGGAGGTGACACGCGCAAACAGGATCCCCGCTGACGGTACATGAAATACACAGTGAAATGACTCCCGGGGCGCACCACCGTGGGTCGAGTGTGACTCTCCCACCTGCAGATCACCCGCGGAACAAAACAAAGTGGAAAGGGAAGAAAACTTAGCTCCAAGGCAAACCAGGGTACGATCCAGCTTGCCCAGCAGGGCGGAAGTCTTCCTCTCCTGACGGCGGCGACGCTTGGCCGACGACGCGGAAGACGAAGAGGACGGGGCTGGAGACACCTGATGGGACTGCAGCTTGTCTCTCCGTGCGAGAACGGCTCCAAGAACCTGCCCCAACTCCTCCCGCGAACGGTCCTCACACAAGCCGCACGCGAGTTGATCCGTATGCACCAGGTCCTGGCACGCAATACACTCCGAGTGTACTTCCCACGACGGGAGCTGTTGCCCACACTGGGCGCAGCGGCGCATCACGGCAAGAGGGGAGTCCGCGCTCAAAACACAAAACGATGTCCGAGGAGCGAAAACTATCCACACGAAGCACGCCAATAGAGCGAGGAATAGAAAAATCCAAAAAGGCATGCAAAGAAAACGTTCGTAAGACGATAAAAACTAAGAAAATCGCAAAGTTATGTCAGCAAGGCAAATCCAATGTGGTAAAGCAGCCATAGGAGACGAGAATGGCGTCACGTTCCGGTCACGTGGGTTAGTGGCTTGGACAATTCATTGTCTAGCCCATTTTCCAAATGGGGTTCTCTCTATGGAGAACTCCTATGTCAGTAAGGCTAATAAGCCATAACCTGTCAGTAAGGCTAATAAGCCATAACCCGTAATGTGTTTTGGAGGTAAGATATAGGCATATAACTACGTGTTTTACGTTTTTGGCCAGCCATCAAAGCACATTCTGCCTCAACTGACGTCACGATTATGGAGATTGCCGAAGCTATTTCTTTCATCAGCTGGAGAAGGCGATTGCAATACTGGCTCAATATATTCCATTATATGTCGCTGTTATTAGTTACCAATTAACGCGAACACCTTTTTCATCACCAAATGTCCAAAATGCCTTTATGTGAACAGGAATAAAATCATATAATGGTACCTTGCTACTATGACTTTAACCCTGGAGTTTGGAGATTTTTGCAGATTTTAAAATACTCTTGTGATAAGACACAAAACACATGGAACACAGAGTGATCTTTTTCATGTTTATTTACACATTTACATAAGGGTAGAAACTATAAAATAATTACATTTATTAAATATCATCACACAAGTTCTCAACTACAGCTTATCAGACATTCAATGTACATGTAACATGTACTAGTAATACCAAACCTCGACTGGGCACAACATCAATGAATATCAAGTCAACGGCTAACACCCTGGTCAATTTCACCACATATTTTGGAAATTTTGAAGACAACTACATATGAAGACATTTTTTCTGGTCACAAGAAATGCCACCTCCCTTAAGATTTTGACTTGAATAATGTAAACTGAATAATGTAAACATATGTATGCCATACATGTACTCTCAAAGAATAATATGCTACAGGATGAGATTTTATCCAGTCCTATACATGCTACATGGAAAACACAGACATACCTGCAAACTGGTACAGTTGGGACATTGATCGCAATGTATATCATATAAATGGCACATCTTTGAGTTGAACTGAACATGGATTCACGGAATTTGGACCTTAGCAAGAGTGAGGTACGCAGCAATGTATAATATGCTCTAAAGGAAACTTTTGATTTGTTTAAAATATTTAACACATGAAATCAGATCTCACATACCTAGCGTATCCAACTGCTGTCAGATTAGCTTGTGCCAACAAAGACACGACAGCATTCACAAGTAAATCCATCTAATCACCATTCTTAAACCAATTGAACGACAATCCTGGGTTTCAACCTCACCTAAATAACACAGACATTCGCTCAAAGTACACGACGTAAATTCTCAAAAATCCTGAAATTCTCCCACTGCCTGCCCAGACTCCCAACACACACACTCAAACACTCAGTGAGAGCCCAGTACAAGCTCCCAGTCTATCTGGTTTGAGAACACCTCCTGGTCCAACCACTTCTCGTAGTTCTCCTTGAAGTCCTCGCCAAGTTCGACGGTCTCCCCCAGCACGCTGACGACGCAGTTGTCCACCGGTTCGAAGTCCGGGTCCGGCCCGATCGTGAAGTAGCGCCGGTTGTTGAAGCGGTCCACACACGCTCGGAGGGCGCATTCCTCCGCCTGGAAATCCCAGGGCCGTGCATCCATGTCTGGGCAGGTAGGGTTGTTGTTATTTATTGGTACTTTTATTGTTGCACATTCTATCTATTATAATACTTTTGGTAGACTGTAATTTTCAGAAATTTCAATTTATTCAATCAAATAATTTTGTACTACTGAAGTGTAAACATCGTTTGCATTATGATCCAAAAATGCTTGTTCATCTGATCATAATGCGTCACACTGCCAATACTATTGCAATAATATCATAACATTCAACAACTATTTAGTTTAATTATGAGTGAAGTTAAATTTTACATGATCAACTTTTGAAAATATAAACCTTATGAACATATTTTCTGATTTAGGAACAAAGACGCACCATTTCCATAGGCCCAGTCATCGGTCAGTCGATGTCGGACTTTCTGGTAGATGGCGGACATGGTTTTCATGTTGCTCTTCCTCCACTGACGACCCAGGTACTTGGTCTGCATCTTGAGCAGCTTGAGCACGTACAGCTGCATCATGGCATGCTTCACCTTCAGCGCCCGCTTCAGGATCGGTGCAGACTTGAACACCACCAACATCTGGAGAGTATTATATGGCGAAGGTCACATCATAGGCACATGTTTTCTGCTGATTTCTTTTTCGCAACGGCATATATCACTCAGAAGCTTTTTCCAAAACGATTATCAAGATTGAAGTAACGATGAACATGTACTCGCTTCTACAATAAGCGAGTATGTTGAATATAGATGGGGGAGGGGGGAATAAAACCTGACTACACATTACACACATCTATCCGACTGTCAAGAGGCCCTACCATGGTGCGAGAATGCTTCCACTTGGTGAGTTTGTTGAGGATTCGCAGTAGATTAATGCAGCTGAAGAGGTTACGCCAGCAGTACGGCTGGTCCTCACCGGCTTCCTGTCGACAGAGAGGCAGCCTTTAAAATACTCTTGATTTTATCATCTAAATGTTGAATGTTTGTATGGTAATCTTGTTTCGGAATCCGCATCTCCATATTTGAAAGGCAAGTCACCACCACATCAACAGCATGCAAGAGGATAGATATACTTGTTATCTATACAAGATTTCAACAGATATAGATAAAACCAATTAAAATTCTGATCTCATTGGTAAATAAAGCCTTGAACATATTTTTCTGTTTTTTTTTTCAACTCAGCACCTAAAGTGAAATTGCCAAAAAGATGAACAAGATAGAACAACAGTACACATAACGAAATAGAAACAAAAAACATGTTGAAGACATGGATTGTACATGGATTTAGAGCAACACTGTATAACCGATGGTAACACCTAGATATCACAAAGGAAAAATAACTCTCCCAGAAATAATGCTATTGAACTAACATTATCTGAACAAACAGAGATTTATTTCAGAACACATACCAACAGTAGTTTCTCCTGTTTACATCAATTTTCAAAATTCACAATATTGACGAACAACATAACCAAAAACAACACGTGACAAATAACATACCAGAAATTCAAAGGTATCACGACACAAAACATCTGATAAATTTCACAAATATCAGGATCAAACATCTACTAATATCTTCACATAAACATTTTAAACAAGAAATGTCATGTATATTGAAGCCAAACATACCAAGCTTTCCGCTGTGAGTTCAGGCTGTTCTCCCACAACACAGGCCGGGAAATCTATCACCGACACTCTGGAAATGTGAAATACAACATAAAAACTGGACTCTTCTACTGTAAAACTATGATGAACTGCTTGGTAATGATTTACATATAATAATATATACATATAGCATAATACACATTTACAGCTATGTTTCATGTATTGTTTATCATGTATATCACTGCATCATCCATATACATGTAAGCTTGTGTCAGTGGTTCTTGACAAAGATCCAGCAAACTTACGTGTTTTTGGCCGCCACATAGGAGCTGATGTTCTGGTTGAAGAATTTCAAGACTAGGGGGATACAGTTGGCGAATACCAAGTGCTGACTTGTGTATTCAAACTGAAAGGGAAAACAGCACCATCTCATATTAAAATATTTATAAGGGACAGATTTCCTTGTCATATACACATCAGGGACACCCAGTGCTTACAACAATTTCAATTCAGAAAAATAATATCGATGCATATTGGATCTTTCATACTGATTGAGACTTGACTGCCAAAGCAATTAAAAGTGACATGTAGGTGCGCAGACATAGAAGAAAGGTTCATGTAAGCACGTATAGGACACCTGGTATATGTGGTTGAGTTTGAAGTGTTTCAGTAGCAGCAGGAGCAGGGCCGCTATGGCTTTCACGATGACCTCCTTGTGTCTGTTAACGTCTATCCCAAGCTTCATGGACTGCAATACTGTCGTACTGGAATATACAGGGGCAGATTTTTAAGCACAGCTTTGAGTGACATTCCAGCAAAATCCAACAGCATGTATACTTATCCATATAATATCGACTCTGAATCTTTGTTGGTTAGGTATGCAATAACGTACGGCATTTCTTCAGGAAGCACATCGGCGAGAACGTTGATGGTTTCCGACTTCGCCTTTGATGTCGGAGCAGCGGCCAGCAGGATCTTCAGCAGGGCAATCTACAAACATGCCAATATACATGACAGGAATGCATCAAGTGGGAGAACGTGAATAATCTATTGACTAGTTGGATGCATAAAGCAAACTAAACCTGCATATCAGACTCGCCATGTATTGGGGCAGGTTTGGCAACATTGAACGATACAAGATCTCGGCCGCTGTGTCAGCTATCTCCCCCTCGGCCTGGTGGCATGGCAAAGTTGTGAATACATGTACATGTAAATTCTTTTGAATCAACATTATTCCACATGTATTTCATTGGTAAATGGTATTGGACAGTCAGAAGATGTGCATTGTTACTAAAGCTAAAGTCATGCAGCCATCAAACTTATATTTCATCATGTTGATCTGCAGCTACGAATATACATACACACCTAAACATTCTATACTACATGTACAAAGCTATACATGTCTCTACCTTAGAGAGCGGATGTTTGGCCATTTCTTCTTCCTTCTCTACTTGTATCTCCGACAGGGAAATGTATAAATGCTGGAACATGGAAGTGATACTGCTTGTTATTCAATATCTGATAAGTTTTCACAACCACATGCCAAGCTACACACACTTCTAAATCAATGAACTACTTTGACGATACAGTGATATTTTGCCAGACTCTGACCTGTTTGAGGACTTTGACGCCCTCGTGGATGGGCTGCGGCAGTCCGGCGAGAGACCCGCTGTCGTTCTTTACCTGGAACCCGACAAACTTGGCGCGTGTGTGCTCCAGAAACAGCTCCAACTCCTTCTGTCTGCAAGTGCGACAAACACAGAAAACAAACGTAGTAGAGTTCATGTAGCACTTCATAGGTGAACACTAGTGAACAGAAAATGGACCACATGCATCAATACATTTATCAAAGAATTATCAAATCGAAGATCAATCAAACTTCATCAATGTCTACAAGATTCGCTGCATATCCGACCAACAGACCTGACTTTGGGTGTCCAGGGGAGGCCCTTAGCTGGTACTGGGGTGGATGGTCTCGGCGGCGTGGGAGGCAGGTCATCATCGCTACCCTTGTCCAGCTCCCCACTGATCTCATCGCCTTCCAGTCCGTTGTCGAACGGGTCCTCAAGGCTGCTCTGTTTCATAAGACCATGCTAGGTAAGCGGTTGTGAAGGGGGGAGGCCCGGCGGGGCGGGATATTTTTCGGTTGGAAAAGAAGAGGGGCAAGGAATTTGGAAAGGAGAGAAAAGAGAAACGAGAGATGTTTCCGTTCAAAGCCACCATAGCACCAAAGCCCTGTCAGTCAGCGCAAAGCAAACAGATTATTTACTCTATTTGTACAGTGTTAAATAAAGACTTCCTGTGTAGGTATTACTTCAAACTATCTTGAAGACTTGAATACTGGTTACTACTTATATGTATATTCTAGGTTTGATTTTAAATTTACAAATTATAGTGAATTCAATATCTCAGCAGTGAATTATGAATTATAACTGATGAGTTTCTTTCCCTTGATGTACATCAACATCAAAATCATCAGTTATTAATAACATACCTAAATACAACCATGATATGCACATGATATGATGAGTTCAGGGCAACACTCTAGTGTACCACATGAAACATTCAAGCACAGAATGAACATGATAATGTACAGATTATTCACATAATTCAGCTTGAGACATATACCTAAATATACCATAAAGTAAATGAAACCAACCACCAACAGAAACAGTTAATCATGAATGTAACTTATATGCAGAGCTTAAGATTTCACAACCTTGGCTTCAAATACTCATTCAACATGATCAAACAGAATCTGTGTCTTGGTTTAAATACATTAAATCTTGGTCTAAATCTGAAAATCACATTGTCCAAACACAGTGTTTGAAGCCAGGATTCCGTTCCTTGTTTACGAACACCCACTTGTACAAGAGAAAGCCGTTGTCTCAAAATATACTGTTTGTCAGGGTCTCTGTCACTGATATCTGGCATCTACGCACAAATATACAAATCTGTTGTTTTGCTTTTCGTACATGTATTTCCCATCACCTCTAGTATATACAATACGAAAAGCACCAATGATTGATACATTCTGCAGTATTACTGTAGAATAATATTAGAAAAGAAGTATAAGAAATGTAGGTCGTGTCAATGTGTCAGAATTCTAGAGAAATAATGTTGGATACATCATGTATAACTGTGCATCAAAACAGGAAAAGTGATACTGTTTTTAAAATTTCATCATTTAAAACACATCACAGATTTATTGTTGCACAAATTGATAACTGGCAAAATAAATTTAAAAATTTGAACACATCATACTGAAAACACGACCGACAACCTAGTCCATTCCCTGTCCACGAATCAAAAACACAATTTTCTCAAACAAAGCACCCATCAGACACTTTGACACCCTGTTCACACGTATATATTGTTACCTTCCTGCCGCCCTTGAGCCCGCGCCGCGGGTGTTGTTGCTGTTCGATGAGGTCCGCTGCGGAGGCTGGCGGGGACGACGCCCGCATCTGCTTACAGATCTCGTGTGTGTCCTCCGTGAGGGGCGGGAGGTCACACTCTGCCCGCGCCTGGTTCTTAGCCGTGTGGAACTGACTGAGGCCACCCAACGTCAACTGTTCATGGTTTGTATGGAAGGTTGGTTTTTGCATGTACACTCAATGAAATCAATCTCAATTTACATGTTTGAAAAAGTCATTGTATTTTGTTAGACAGTATTTTTGTTTTGCTTTTCTTGTGTAAGAAAAACGGAATCAAAAAACTGTTCAACAATGTTCCTATTCATAAGTTTTTGAAACTATTAAGAAACACCTGTACATTTACAGCAAATTAGAGTTGCATAATTTTTCCTGAATATCCCATACAAGAAGGAGACGGGTGTGCAGAAAACGAGAATGAGTACGGCCCCTCACCAGGATGACTTTCCAGAGCAGTAGCAGCACTTTCCTCATGGGGAAGTGAGGAGCCGCACCGCTGCAGAACTTGGTCACCATCCCGAACAGCAACACTGCCACACTCTCCTCACCCACTACTGGTTGTACTGAAGAGGGAGGGGGGGGGGGGGGGAAGCGTAGAAAAATCTTAGGTACAAGGGTATTTTGTGGGGATTGCATTCATTTCCAGACATACTACAGAATGCTTCATCGTAACTCAGTTAAACAATGGTAAGGCACAGACTTAGGGAAATGATCTCCTTACAATTCTGGAGTGTATGAAATATTTAGCTGAAAAATCATCCAAGAGTTCTTTCGTTAAGTTCCACACATACAAAGTTCCTGTCTGAAGTAGTCGCGCATGCGTTTCTGTTCGTCGGAGTCGTTTTCCTCCTGTTGTCTCAGAGTCTCGACCATTGTGTACATCACATTTAGTAACACCCTAGACAGGCAACAAATTGCTTATTCATCTGTTATCAGCGGATCAAATACATCCCATTGAATTTCAGATTCATGTGCACATTAATATATGTATTTTTCACAATTTTACTGTTTGCAAGTAGATATAAATTTTTTTATGAGTATTATTTCAACACTGGTTTTAACGTTTTCATTCTGCCACATAACGTTAGAAGTACTTGTAATTCTGTGTTTGAAACTGACCTGATATCCGTGCTGTCGGCCACTGACACAGCAGGCTTCCTCAGGGCTGCCGAGGCGGCCATACTGTTCCTGAAAGATACAGCTCATGTGTGAGTAACTATGTCAAACATGGTGCAAGATGTTAAAGATACCTGCGACGATTTCCTTTATTGAGTTTCAACAGCTTTCGCATTTTTACTTCAACTGACTGTTTCAAATCTTAAAACTAAGCACTCTAGAGGCAAGCCGAGTCACTGCAAGGCATCCAGCATGAGCGTCAGTGATTAACTCACTCGATCTCCATGTTGAGAAGTTCGACGAAGGTCGGGAAAGCGCCACACTCGTAGAGGAGGAAGCAGTTAACCTTGGCCCACTTGGCCTGGTCCTCCTCCTGTTGGACTTCACCGAATACACCTACATCACAGGTTCCAGGAAAGTACAGTGATTAACATGGCATGGTATGACCTACATGACCCGAATCATCTATTGCGGCTGCCCTATTATAAATCAATTCAACAACACAATACAGTTGTAGTAATAGATGGCCAATGCCATGAGCTATGAATATTGAATACTAGTTCTAGTACAGTGGTCCCCCTCAGATAAGACCTACCCTTCTGCCACAAAATCAAGGTCTTATCTAAGAGGATGTCTTATTAGAGGGGTTCATATACATGTTAAAGTCATCCTAGCGCCACACGAAAAGGTCTTTAGAGAGAAGGAAGTCTTTATTGAGGGGGGTCTTATCTGAGGGGTCCACTGTACCATGATGGTGAACTAGTTTTAGAATAGTTTTTATGATTGTTGAATAATTGAGTCAAAGCAGTCAGTGCCTGCCCAAGCTTACCTTGACAGAGGTAGAGTATGGCCCTAATGGCCTCCTCCCGCTGGTCATGGTCCGCGACCTCTGTAGCATTCAGTAGCCGGAGAATGTGCTCCTTCCGAGCAACGTCTTCCAGTTCTGTCCATGGCTTGTGTACTGGTGTCAAAGTGTAGAAAAATAAGGGATTAAACAATATACAGTTTACGGTTTGTATCTATGAAGTCTAGAAATTCAGTGGAGATTAGGATGTAGATGCTCAAAGATCAGTGGGAGAAACAAACTAGGTGGGTGATAATGTGAGAATCTAATCATGATACATTGGACATTTACCTATGTGCTTATCAATAAACAACATGATGCGTGATGACTCAATACTAATATAATTATTTTCATGATTATTGATTAAAATTAAATTATATGTCAGTGAGCCAAAATATTGGTTTGAATTTTTCAATGAAATTTCATGTAGAATCATGGACCAATAACCATGTTACATATATATTTGCATAGCGATACTTACAGCGGTCATTTGCCAAGTTCTCGTAACACCGTGCATTGAGAAAGAACTCGGGTTCTTCAGTGTAACTATACAATTCTGGGATTGGGAATGAACAGAAAGAAATATGTAAAATTTAATAGGATTTTATATGAATATCAATATATATCAGGCAGCATTTTTATCCTGATCATTGTATTACATGTACCTGAAATCTCGACTTCATATTTGTCGCAGTCTTCATAGACAAAGTCCAGATCAGGGCTTTCATGCAGCACCTAAAAATATACACATGTACATAGAGAAACCATGACCCAAACACTTGGATCAGATGCATAAGATTTATCAATTTCCCCAAGGTACTGGCGACCTTATCACCTGTACCCCAGCAATGCCGTCATAATAAAAAATTGGTGGTATGTATACGCCATTATATGGCATTGGGGCTGTTAAAAAATTATGTAATGCTTTTAAAGGGAAAATTGACACCCGCCCACCCCCTTGTAAGTTGTAACACTCCGTAACGCTAGGTCTAGACAAACAATATCGTCTTCTCTGAGGGCCGAAGGCCCGAAGACGAAATGCATCCTGTGTTAGAATTCAGCTGAATTTCCGCAAAAAAAAAGAAATACGTAAAAATTCATAGGATTTTATATGAATATCAATATATCTGGCAGCATTTTGATCATGATCATTGTATTACATGTACCTGAAATCCCAACTTCAAATTTATCGCAGTCTTCATCATGTTCATAGACAAAGTCTATGAAGTTTGAGTCTGCTCTAACTGGCTAAAAAGCAGGAATAGTACTAAGATTCTTGGTCAGAGGTGAATCACAATATCAATACTTCCTAAATCCAATGAAATTTCCATTTGTCATCATGTTTATCCTCACAATTTAGTGTTCTAAAACACGATAAACATGATAACAAGTGGATATTTAGTTGGACTTAGGAAGTATTGACATCATTCTGTAAGTTTGTACTTAACAATGTTTCAGTTCCTTTGAAAGCCTCTTAGTGTTCTTTGTAAAACAAAAAATCAGTGTTTGATATTCATGTATCAGTGTTTGATATTCATTGATCATGTTGATTGATATTGAACTTCGAAAGTGGGGCCAATAGATTATGGATGGGGCCAGTAATTTCCAGATGTTACTGGCCCCATAGGGCCACTGGTATCATATGCCTAATGTCGATCCCTGATCATGAGCTGCTTCAGACCAAGAATGTGAGTACCATTCCTGATTTTTAGCCAGTTAGTCTGTTAGAACAGACTCGAAGTTCCGACTATTTTTGTGTCGGGAATTCAGCAGAATTTTGACACGGGAGGCATTTCATCTTCGGGCCTTCGGCCCTCAGAGAAGACGATATTGTTTGTCTACGCTAGGTTATTCTAATCATATAGATCTCAAATCTGTATGTATCGATCTCTCATAATCGGTCCAGCGTCAGAGTACCTAATCATCGACCCTTTCCCCAATCCTCGACCCCTGCAAACGGCTGAACAAAACTTGAATAAACTAAAATGTGAAATGTGCTGAAATGTGTATTAGAGGTACTTTCAATGTGGTTATATTGTCAGCTGTCTGTTTTGCACAGCTGTTTGGCAGTGTTTGCAGGGGTCGATGATTAAGGCCAAGGTCGTTGATTAGGTACCCTGAGTCCCTGACTATAGTCGAAATACTGTAAATTGTAATGAGATGCTGGGCGATATTAGGGTTATTTCACTGATTTTGATGTTGAGTTTTGGTACTTTCTGTCATACTAAGATGTTGAAAGTTGGGATCATAACAACAAGCAGATACAGACCTCTGATTCACCCCGTGGGCGACGAAGTATTTCCCTGAATTTATTCAAACCTCGTCGAATTTGCAGTGGACTTCCAGATTCTTGATCCATTTTGCAGAAGAATCTGGCTCCATCTGGTGAGTGTTGTAGGAGAAAACTCGATAGGGGTCGCTCATTGTCGTTAGTGTCGATCATTCTAAATTTCAGGACAGATTTCACTAATTCCTTCGGCCATACAAAACAATGATAAAAAGCCCAAATTCAAGTCTCCATAGCTCCTTCCCAGAACAATATCAACCTTAGCAGCTTATATACAAAGCTAGTCAATTCATTTCCTCATCTCACTATAGTAAGGAAAATAGATGTTGATAAATTGGATTTTTCGCTACAGCTCGAATTCTGAGGGTACCCCCTTAAAACGACTGATTTTCATGCCTGACAACCCATATATACCGTTCGCCATCAGAGCCGTTCTGTGCGTGCTGTGGTCTTGAAACTCTTCGTGTGCAATGCCAACCAGCTCGGGTCAACAACCAGCCATAGCAAAATATCCCCCACCATTCTGCGGGGGATCAAGGGCATCCCCCGTTTTCAAAATAGGGAATTCTCTGACTGTAACGGATATGACGCAATATCATTGGTGTTGTCATGCCTGAATAGTAGGCGATCCTGATGTTACTACCATCTGATAATAAATTGTGATGAATTATGATCTAGATAACATGTGTACAAAGTTTCAGGGGTGCAAGTTATATCACTTTGGATTTATAGGCCAATAACGGACTTCATCCCATTGTAAAATCGTAAAAAAGGAATCGGCCCATCAATGTGTTATTTCATTGTGGATGCTACAAATTTTGGTGTCAGGGGCTAAAGTTATCACATACTACAGTGGTTGAGGTACTTAAGAATCAGGATGCAGTTTTGTTGTAAAGAACCACAAATTATGTGCGCCCCATGCAATTATAAATATTAATTATATCACAAATATTGGCCCGAAATGACATAAAAGGGTCAGCTACACAAGCAAAAATAAACAAATCATCGTCAATTTGGTATCAAATCTTCAAAAATAAGATATATAATTCATTTTTATGGGATTTATGAACATGACATCGGGAGTTGAGCTGCTAAACTGGAATTCTTTTAGTTCAGCCGAAAACTCAAATATGCATTTTTTCCTCAAAAACGGTGTTTATATCAATAACACATATATTCTGAGAGCTTTTCTTGTTTTGCACATTGGAAACAGCATCTCTCAAACACAAATAAGCCATAAAAATGCATGCCATGGGAAGCGATTTCTTGGGAGGACCCTCTTTGTTTTGCAAAATCACGCATTTTCACCAAATTCACAGTTTATGTAAAAAATACATCAAAAACACAGAGGAAAGGCCAATTTTAATCTTTTTGCATCAAAATCATAATAAGGGAATACGACATTAACGTTAACTTCAATCTAGAGTAGAAATTGTAGAATACATGTATTTCCTTCAGGACAGATTTCACTAATTCCTTCGGCCATACAAAACAATGATAAAAAGCCCAAATTCAAGTCTCCATAGCTCCTTCCCAGAACAATATCAACCTTAGCAGCTTATATACAAAGCTAGTCAATTCATTTCCTCATCTCACTATAGTAAGGAAAATAGATGTTGATAAATTGGATTTTTCGCTACAGCTCGAATTCTGAGGGTACCCCCTTAAAACGACTGATTTTCATGCCTGACAACCCATATATACCGTTCGCCATCAGAGCCGTTCTGTGCGTGCTGTGGTCTTGAAACTCTTCGTGTGCAATGCCAACCAGCTCGGGTCAACAACCAGCCATAGCAAAATATCCCCCACCATTCTGCGGGGGATCAAGGGCATCCCCCGTTTTCAAAATAGGGAATTCTCTGACTGTAACGGATATGACGCAATATCATTGGTGTTGTCATGCCTGAATAGTAGGCGATCCTGATGTTACTACCATCTGATAATAAATTGTGATGAATTATGATCTAGATAACATGTGTACAAAGTTTCAGGGGTGCAAGTTATATCACTTTGGATTTATAGGCCAATAACGGACTTCATCCCATTGTAAAATCGTAAAAAAGGAATCGGCCCATCAATGTGTTATTTCATTGTGGATGCTACAAATTTTGGTGTCAGGGGCTAAAGTTATCACATACTACAGTGGTTGAGGTACTTAAGAATCAGGATGCAGTTTTGTTGTAAAGAACCACAAATTATGTGCGCCCCATGCAATTATAAATATTAATTATATCACAAATATTGGCCCGAAATGACATAAAAGGGTCAGCTACACAAGCAAAAATAAACAAATCATCGTCAATTTGGTATCAAATCTTCAAAAATAAGATATATAATTCATTTTTATGGGATTTATGAACATGACATCGGGAGTTGAGCTGCTAAACTGGAATTCTTTTAGTTCAGCCGAAAACTCAAATATGCATTTTTTCCTCAAAAACGGTGTTTATATCAATAACACATATATTCTGAGAGCTTTTCTTGTTTTGCACATTGGAAACAGCATCTCTCAAACACAAATAAGCCATAAAAATGCATGCCATGGGAAGCGATTTCTTGGGAGGACCCTCTTTGTTTTGCAAAATCACGCATTTTCACCAAATTCACAGTTTATGTAAAAAATACATCAAAAACACAGAGGAAAGGCCAATTTTAATCTTTTTGCATCAAAATCATAATAAGGGAATACGACATTAACGTTAACTTCAATCTAGAGTAGAAATTGTAGAATACATGTATTTCCTTCAGGACAGATTTCACTAATTCCTTCGGCCATACAAAACAATGATAAAAAGCCCAAATTCAAGTCTCCATAGCTCCTTCCCAGAACAATATCAACCTTAGCAGCTTATATACAAAGCTAGTCAATTCATTTCCTCATCTCACTATAGTAAGGAAAATAGATGTTGATAAATTGGATTTTTCGCTACAGCTCGAATTCTGAGGGTACCCCCTTAAAACGACTGATTTTCATGCCTGACAACCCATATATACCGTTCGCCATCAGAGCCGTTCTGTGCGTGCTGTGGTCTTGAAACTCTTCGTGTGCAATGCCAACCAGCTCGGGTCAACAACCAGCCATAGCAAAATATCCCCCACCATTCTGCGGGGGATCAAGGGCATCCCCCGTTTTCAAAATAGGGAATTCTCTGACTGTAACGGATATGACGCAATATCATTGGTGTTGTCATGCCTGAATAGTAGGCGATCCTGATGTTACTACCATCTGATAATAAATTGTGATGAATTATGATCTAGATAACATGTGTACAAAGTTTCAGGGGTGCAAGTTATATCACTTTGGATTTATAGGCCAATAACGGACTTCATCCCATTGTAAAATCGTAAAAAAGGAATCGGCCCATCAATGTGTTATTTCATTGTGGATGCTACAAATTTTGGTGTCAGGGGCTAAAGTTATCACATACTACAGTGGTTGAGGTACTTAAGAATCAGGATGCAGTTTTGTTGTAAAGAACCACAAATTATGTGCGCCCCATGGAATTATAAATATTAATTATATCACAAATATTGGCCCGAAATGACATAAAAGGGTCAGCTACACAAGCAAAAATAAACAAATCATCGTCAATTTGGTATCAAATCTTCAAAAATAAGATATATAATTCATTTTTATGGGATTTATGAACATGACATCGGGAGTTGAGCTGCTAAACTGGAATTCTTTTAGTTCAGCCGAAAACTCAAATATGCATTTTTTCCTCAAAAACGGTGTTTATATCAATAACACATATATTCTGAGAGCTTTTCTTGTTTTGCACATTGGAAACAGCATCTCTCAAACACAAATAAGCCATAAAAATGCATGCCATGGGAAGCGATTTCTTGGGAGGACCCTCTTTGTTTTGCAAAATCACGCATTTTCACCAAATTCACAGTTTATGTAAAAAATACATCAAAAACACAGAGGAAAGGCCAATTTTAATCTTTTTGCATCAAAATCATAATAAGGGAATACGACATTAACGTTAACTTCAATCTAGAGTAGAAATTGTAGAATACATGTATTTCCTTCAGGACAGATTTCACTAATTCCTTCGGCCATACAAAACAATGATAAAAAGCCCAAATTCAAGTCTCCATAGCTCCTTCCCAGAACAATATCAACCTTAGCAGCTTATATACAAAGCTAGTCAATTCATTTCCTCATCTCACTATAGTAAGGAAAATAGATGTTGATAAATTGGATTTTTCGCTACAGCTCGAATTCTGAGGGTACCCCCTTAAAACGACTGATTTTCATGCCTGACAACCCATATATACCGTTCGCCATCAGAGCCGTTCTGTGCGTGCTGTGGTCTTGAAACTCTTCGTGTGCAATGCCAACCAGCTCGGGTCAACAACCAGCCATAGCAAAATATCCCCCACCATTCTGCGGGGGATCAAGGGCATCCCCCGTTTTCAAAATAGGGAATTCTCTGACTGTAACGGATATGACGCAATATCATTGGTGTTGTCATGCCTGAATAGTAGGCGATCCTGATGTTACTACCATCTGATAATAAATTGTGATGAATTATGATCTAGATAACATGTGTACAAAGTTTCAGGGGTGCAAGTTATATCACTTTGGATTTATAGGCCAATAACGGACTTCATCCCATTGTAAAATCGTAAAAAAGGAATCGGCCCATCAATGTGTTATTTCATTGTGGATGCTACAAATTTTGGTGTCAGGGGCTAAAGTTATCACATACTACAGTGGTTGAGGTACTTAAGAATCAGGATGCAGTTTTGTTGTAAAGAACCACAAATTATGTGCGCCCCATGCAATTATAAATATTAATTATATCACAAATATTGGCCCGAAATGACATAAAAGGGTCAGCTACACAAGCAAAAATAAACAAATCATCGTCAATTTGGTATCAAATCTTCAAAAATAAGATATATAATTCATTTTTATGGGATTTATGAACATGACATCGGGAGTTGAGCTGCTAAACTGGAATTCTTTTAGTTCAGCCGAAAACTCAAATATGCATTTTTTCCTCAAAAACGGTGTTTATATCAATAACACATATATTCTGAGAGCTTTTCTTGTTTTGCACATTGGAAACAGCATCTCTCAAACACAAATAAGCCATAAAAATGCATGCCATGGGAAGCGATTTCTTGGGAGGACCCTCTTTGTTTTGCAAAATCACGCATTTTCACCAAATTCACAGTTTATGTAAAAAATACATCAAAAACACAGAGGAAAGGCCAATTTTAATCTTTTTGCATCAAAATCATAATAAGGGAATACGACATTAACGTTAACTTCAATCTAGAGTAGAAATTGTAGAATACATGTATTTCCTTCAGGACAGATTTCACTAATTCCTTCGGCCATACAAAACAATGATAAAAAGCCCAAATTCAAGTCTCCATAGCTCCTTCCCAGAACAATATCAACCTTAGCAGCTTATATACAAAGCTAGTCAATTCATTTCCTCATCTCACTATAGTAAGGAAAATAGATGTTGATAAATTGGATTTTTCGCTACAGCTCGAATTCTGAGGGTACCCCCTTAAAACGACTGATTTTCATGCCTGACAACCCATATATACCGTTCGCCATCAGAGCCGTTCTGTGCGTGCTGTGGTCTTGAAACTCTTCGTGTGCAATGCCAACCAGCTCGGGTCAACAACCAGCCATAGCAAAATATCCCCCACCATTCTGCGGGGGATCAAGGGCATCCCCCGTTTTCAAAATAGGGAATTCTCTGACTGTAACGGATATGACGCAATATCATTGGTGTTGTCATGCCTGAATAGTAGGCGATCCTGATGTTACTACCATCTGATAATAAATTGTGATGAATTATGATCTAGATAACATGTGTACAAAGTTTCAGGGGTGCAAGTTATATCACTTTGGATTTATAGGCCAATAACGGACTTCATCCCATTGTAAAATCGTAAAAAAGGAATCGGCCCATCAATGTGTTATTTCATTGTGGATGCTACAAATTTTGGTGTCAGGGGCTAAAGTTATCACATACTACAGTAGTTGAGGTACTTAAGAATCAGGATGCAGTTTTGTTGTAAAGAACCACAAATTATGTGCGCCCCATGGAATTATAAATATTAATTATATCACAAATATTGGCCCGAAATGACATAAAAGGGTCAGCTACACAAGCAAAAATAAACAAATCATCGTCAATTTGGTATCAAATCTTCAAAAATAAGATATATAATTCATTTTTATGGGATTTATGAACATGACATCGGGAGTTGAGCCGCTAAACTGGAATTCTTTTAGTTCAGCCGAAAACTCAAATATGCATTTTTTCCTCAAAAACGGTGTTTATATCAATAACACATATATTCTGAGAGCTTTTCTTGTTTTGCACATTGGAAACAGCATCTCTCAAACACAAATAAGCCATAAAAATGCATGCCATGGGAAGCGATTTCTTGGGAGGACCCTCTTTGTTTTGCAAAATCACGCATTTTCACCAAATTCACAGTTTATGTAAAAAATACATCAAAAACACAGAGGAAAGGCCAATTTTAATCTTTTTGCATCAAAATCATAATAAGGGAATACGACATTAACGTTAACTTCAATCTAGAGTAGAAATTGTAGAATACATGTATTTCCTTCAGGACAGATTTCACTAATTCCTTCGGCCATACAAAACAATGATAAAAAGCCCAAATTCAAGTCTCCATAGCTCCTTCCCAGAACAATATCAACCTTAGCAGCTTATATACAAAGCTAGTCAATTCATTTCCTCATCTCACTATAGTAAGGAAAATAGATGTTGATAAATTGGATTTTTCGCTACAGCTCGAATTCTGAGGGTACCCCCTTAAAACGACTGATTTTCATGCCTGACAACCCATATATACCGTTCGCCATCAGAGCCGTTCTGTGCGTGCTGTGGTCTTGAAACTCTTCGTGTGCAATGCCAACCAGCTCGGGTCAACAACCAGCCATAGCAAAATATCCCCCACCATTCTGCGGGGGATCAAGGGCATCCCCCGTTTTCAAAATAGGGAATTCTCTGACTGTAACGGATATGACGCAATATCATTGGTGTTGTCATGCCTGAATAGTAGGCGATCCTGATGTTACTACCATCTGATAATAAATTGTGATGAATTATGATCTAGATAACATGTGTACAAAGTTTCAGGGGTGCAAGTTATATCACTTTGGATTTATAGGCCAATAACGGACTTCATCCCATTGTAAAATCGTAAAAAAGGAATCGGCCCATCAATGTGTTATTTCATTGTGGATGCTACAAATTTTGGTGTCAGGGGCTAAAGTTATCACATACTACAGTGGTTGAGGTACTTAAGAATCAGGATGCAGTTTTGTTGTAAAGAACCACAAATTATGTGCGCCCCATGCAATTATAAATATTAATTATATCACAAATATTGGCCCGAAATGACATAAAAGGGTCAGCTACACAAGCAAAAATAAACAAATCATCGTCAATTTGGTATCAAATCTTCAAAAATAAGATATATAATTCATTTTTATGGGATTTATGAACATGACATCGGGAGTTGAGCTGCTAAACTGGAATTCTTTTAGTTCAGCCGAAAACTCAAATATGCATTTTTTCCTCAAAAACGGTGTTTATATCAATAACACATATATTCTGAGAGCTTTTCTTGTTTTGCACATTGGAAACAGCATCTCTCAAACACAAATAAGCCATAAAAATGCATGCCATGGGAAGCGATTTCTTGGGAGGACCCTCTTTGTTTTGCAAAATCACGCATTTTCACCAAATTCACAGTTTATGTAAAAAATACATCAAAAACACAGAGGAAAGGCCAATTTTAATCTTTTTGCATCAAAATCATAATAAGGGAATACGACATTAACGTTAACTTCAATCTAGAGTAGAAATTGTAGAATACATGTATTTCCTTCATGAATAGTAGGCGATCCTGATGTTACTACCATCTGATAATAAATTGTGATGAATTATGATCTAGATAACATGTGTACAAAGTTTCAGGGGTGCAAGTTATATCACTTTGGATTTATAGGCCAATAACGGACTTCATCCCATTGTAAAATCGTAAAAAAGGAATCGGCCCATCAATGTGTTATTTCATTGTGGATGCTACAAATTTTGGTGTCAGGGGCTAAAGTTATCACATACTACAGTGGTTGAGGTACTTAAGAATCAGGATGCAGTTTTGTTGTAAAGAACCACAAATTATGTGCGCCCCATGGAATTATAAATATTAATTATATCACAAATATTGGCCCGAAATGACATAAAAGGGTCAGCTACACAAGCAAAAATAAACAAATCATCGTCAATTTGGTATCAAATCTTCAAAAATAAGATATATAATTCATTTTTATGGGATTTATGAACATGACATCGGGAGTTGAGCTGCTAAACTGGAATTCTTTTAGTTCAGCCGAAAACTCAAATATGCATTTTTTCCTCAAAAACGGTGTTTATATCAATAACACATATATTCTGAGAGCTTTTCTTGTTTTGCACATTGGAAACAGCATCTCTCAAACACAAATAAGCCATAAAAATGCATGCCATGGGAAGCGATTTCTTGGGAGGACCCTCTTTGTTTTGCAAAATCACGCATTTTCACCAAATTCACAGTTTATGTAAAAAATACATCAAAAACACAGAGGAAAGGCCAATTTTAATCTTTTTGCATCAAAATCATAATAAGGGAATACGACATTAACGTTAACTTCAATCTAGAGTAGAAATTGTAGAATACATGTATTTCCTTCAGGACAGATTTCACTAATTCCTTCGGCCATACAAAACAATGATAAAAAGCCCAAATTCAAGTCTCCATAGCTCCTTCCCAGAACAATATCAACCTTAGCAGCTTATATACAAAGCTAGTCAATTCATTTCCTCATCTCACTATAGTAAGGAAAATAGATGTTGATAAATTGGATTTTTCGCTACAGCTCGAATTCTGAGGGTACCCCCTTAAAACGACTGATTTTCATGCCTGACAACCCATATATACCGTTCGCCATCAGAGCCGTTCTGTGCGTGCTGTGGTCTTGAAACTCTTCGTGTGCAATGCCAACCAGCTCGGGTCAACAACCAGCCATAGCAAAATATCCCCCACCATTCTGCGGGGGATCAAGGGCATCCCCCGTTTTCAAAATAGGGAATTCTCTGACTGTAACGGATATGACGCAATATCATTGGTGTTGTCATGCCTGAATAGTAGGCGATCCTGATGTTACTACCATCTGATAATAAATTGTGATGAATTATGATCTAGATAACATGTGTACAAAGTTTCAGGGGTGCAAGTTATATCACTTTGGATTTATAGGCCAATAACGGACTTCATCCCATTGTAAAATCGTAAAAAAGGAATCGGCCCATCAATGTGTTATTTCATTGTGGATGCTACAAATTTTGGTGTCAGGGGCTAAAGTTATCACATACTACAGTGGTTGAGGTACTTAAGAATCAGGATGCAGTTTTGTTGTAAAGAACCACAAATTATGTGCGCCCCATGGAATTATAAATATTAATTATATCACAAATATTGGCCCGAAATGACATAAAAGGGTCAGCTACACAAGCAAAAATAAACAAATCATCGTCAATTTGGTATCAAATCTTCAAAAATAAGATATATAATTCATTTTTATGGGATTTATGAACATGACATCGGGAGTTGAGCTGCTAAACTGGAATTCTTTTAGTTCAGCCGAAAACTCAAATATGCATTTTTTCCTCAAAAACGGTGTTTATATCAATAACACATATATTCTGAGAGCTTTTCTTGTTTTGCACATTGGAAACAGCATCTCTCAAACACAAATAAGCCATAAAAATGCATGCCATGGGAAGCGATTTCTTGGGAGGACCCTCTTTGTTTTGCAAAATCACGCATTTTCACCAAATTCACAGTTTATGTAAAAAATACATCAAAAACACAGAGGAAAGGCCAATTTTAATCTTTTTGCATCAAAATCATAATAAGGGAATACGACATTAACGTTAACTTCAATCTAGAGTAGAAATTGTAGAATACATGTATTTCCTTCAGGACAGATTTCACTAATTCCTTCGGCCATACAAAACAATGATAAAAAGCCCAAATTCAAGTCTCCATAGCTCCTTCCCAGAACAATATCAACCTTAGCAGCTTATATACAAAGCTAGTCAATTCATTTCCTCATCTCACTATAGTAAGGAAAATAGATGTTGATAAATTGGATTTTTCGCTACAGCTCGAATTCTGAGGGTACCCCCTTAAAACGACTGATTTTCATGCCTGACAACCCATATATACCGTTCGCCATCAGAGCCGTTCTGTGCGTGCTGTGGTCTTGAAACTCTTCGTGTGCAATGCCAACCAGCTCGGGTCAACAACCAGCCATAGCAAGATATCCCCCACCATTCTGCGGGGGATCAAGGGCATCCCCCGTTTTCAAAATAGGGAATTCTCTGACTGTAACGGATATGACGCAATATCATTGGTGTTGTCATGCCTGAATAGTAGGCGATTCTGATGTTACTACCATCTGATAATAAATTGTGATGAATTATGATCTAGATAACATGTGTACAAAGTTTCAGGGGTGCAAGTTATATCACTTTGGATTTATAGGCCAATAACGGACTTCATCCCATTGTAAAATCGTAAAAAAGGAATCGGCCCATCAATGTGTTATTTCATTGTGGATGCTACAAATTTTGGTGTCAGGGGCTAAAGTTATCACATACTACAGTGGTTGAGGTACTTAAGAATCAGGATGCAGTTTTGTTGTAAAGAACCACAAATTATGTGCGCCCCATGGAATTATAAATATTAATTATATCACAAATATTGGCCCGAAATGACATAAAAGGGTCAGCTACACAAGCAAAAATAAACAAATCATCGTCAATTTGGTATCAAATCTTCAAAAATAAGATATATAATTCATTTTTATGGGATTTATGAACATGACATCGGGAGTTGAGCTGCTAAACTGGAATTCTTTTAGTTCAGCCGAAAACTCAAATATGCATTTTTTCCTCAAAAACGGTGTTTATATCAATAACACATATATTCTGAGAGCTTTTCTTGTTTTGCACATTGGAAACAGCATCTCTCAAACACAAATAAGCCATAAAAATGCATGCCATGGGAAGCGATTTCTTGGGAGGACCCTCTTTGTTTTGCAAAATCACGCATTTTCACCAAATTCACAGTTTATGTAAAAAATACATCAAAAACACAGAGGAAAGGCCAATTTTAATCTTTTTGCATCAAAATCATAATAAGGGAATACGACATTAACGTTAACTTCAATCTAGAGTAGAAATTGTAGAATACATGTATTTCCTTCAGGACAGATTTCACTAATTCCTTCGGCCATACAAAACAATGATAAAAAGCCCAAATTCAAGTCTCCATAGCTCCTTCCCAGAACAATATCAACCTTAGCAGCTTATATACAAAGCTAGTCAATTCATTTCCTCATCTCACTATAGTAAGGAAAATAGATGTTGATAAATTGGATTTTTCGCTACAGCTCGAATTCTGAGGGTACCCCCTTAAAACGACTGATTTTCATGCCTGACAACCCATATATACCGTTCGCCATCAGAGCCGTTCTGTGCGTGCTGTGGTCTTGAAACTCTTCGTGTGCAATGCCAACCAGCTCGGGTCAACAACCAGCCATAGCAAAATATCCCCCACCATTCTGCGGGGGATCAAGGGCATCCCCCGTTTTCAAAATAGGGAATTCTCTGACTGTAACGGATATGACGCAATATCATTGGTGTTGTCATGCCTGAATAGTAGGCGATCCTGATGTTACTACCATCTGATAATAAATTGTGATGAATTATGATCTAGATAACATGTGTACAAAGTTTCAGGGGTGCAAGTTATATCACTTTGGATTTATAGGCCAATAACGGACTTCATCCCATTGTAAAATCGTAAAAAAGGAATCGGCCCATCAATGTGTTATTTCATTGTGGATGCTACAAATTTTGGTGTCAGGGGCTAAAGTTATCACATACTACAGTGGTTGAGGTACTTAAGAATCAGGATGCAGTTTTGTTGTAAAGAACCACAAATTATGTGCGCCCCATGGAATTATAAATATTAATTATATCACAAATATTGGCCCGAAATGACATAAAAGGGTCAGCTACACAAGCAAAAATAAACAAATCATCGTCAATTTGGTATCAAATCTTCAAAAATAAGATATATAATTCATTTTTATGGGATTTATGAACATGACATCGGGAGTTGAGCTGCTAAACTGGAATTCTTTTAGTTCAGCCGAAAACTCAAATATGCATTTTTTCCTCAAAAACGGTGTTTATATCAATAACACATATATTCTGAGAGCTTTTCTTGTTTTGCACATTGGAAACAGCATCTCTCAAACACAAATAAACCATAAAAATGCACGACATGGGAAGCGATTTCTTGGGAGGACCCTCTTTGTTTTGCAAAATCACGCATTTCCACCAAATTCACAGTTTATGTAAAAAATACATCAAAAACACAGAGGAAAGGCCAATTTTAATCTTTTTGCATCAAAATCATAATAAGGGAATACGACATTAACGTTAACTTCAATCTAGAGTAGAAATTGTAGAATACATGTATTTCCTTCGAATAGTAGGCGATCCTGATGTTACTACCATCTGATAATAAATTGTGATGAATTATGATCTAGATAACATGTGTACAAAGTTTCAGGGGTGCAAGTTATATCACTTTGGATTTATAGGCCAATAACGGACTTCATCCCATTGTAAAATCGTAAAAAAGGAATCGGCCCATCAATGTGTTATTTCATTGTGGATGCTACAAATTTTGGTGTCAGGGGCTAAAGTTATCACATACTACAGTGGTTGAGGTACTTAAGAATCAGGATGCAGTTTTGTTGTAAAGAACCACAAATTATGTGCGCCCCATGGAATTATAAATATTAATTATATCACAAATATTGGCCCGAAATGACATAAAAGGGTCAGCTACACAAGCAAAAATAAACAAATCATCGTCAATTTGGTATCAAATCTTCAAAAATAAGATATATAATTCATTTTTATGGGATTTATGAACATAACATCGGGAGTTGAGCTGCTAAACTGGAATTCTTTTAGTTCAGCCGAAAACTCAAATATGCATTTTTTCCTCAAAAACGGTGTTTATATCAATAACACATATATTCTGAGAGCTTTTCTTGTTTTGCACATTGGAAACAGCATCTCTCAAACACAAATAAGCCATAAAAATGCATGCCATGGGAAGCGATTTCTTGGGAGGACCCTTTTTGTTTTGCAAAATCACGCATTTTCACCAAATTCACAGTTTATGTAAAAAATACATCAAAAACACAGAGGAAAGGCCAATTTTAATCTTTTTGCATCAAAATCATAATAAGGGAATACGACATTAACGTTAACTTCAATCTAGAGTAGAAATTGTAGAATACATGTATTTCCTTCAGGACAGATTTCACTAATTCCTTCGGCCATACAAAACAATGATAAAAAGCCCAAATTCAAGTCTCCATAGCTCCTTCCCAGAACAATATCAACCTTAGCAGCTTATATACAAAGCTAGTCAATTCATTTTCTCATCTCACTATAGTAAGGAAAATAGATGTTGATAAATTGGATTTTTCGCTACAGCTCGAATTCTGAGGGTACCCCCTTAAAACGACTGATTTTCATGCCTGACAACCCATATATACCGTTCGCCATCAGAGCCGTTCTGTGCGTGCTGTGGTCTTGAAACTCTTCGTGTGCAATGCCAACCAGCTCGGGTCAACAACCAGCCATAGCAAAATATCCCCCACCATTCTGCGGGGGATCAAGGGCATCCCCCGTTTTCAAAATAGGGAATTCTCTGACTGTAACGGATATGACGCAATATCATTGGTGTTGTCATGCCTGAATAGTAGGCGATCCTGATGTTACTACCATCTGATAATAAATTGTGATGAATTATGATCTAGATAACATGTGTACAAAGTTTCAGGGGTGCAAGTTATATCACTTTGGATTTATAGGCCAATAACGGACTTCATCCCATTGTAAAATCGTAAAAAAGGAATCGGCCCATCAATGTGTTATTTCATTGTGGATGCTACAAATTTTGGTGTCAGGGGCTAAAGTTATCACATACTACAGTGGTTGAGGTACTTAAGAATCAGGATGCAGTTTTGTTGTAAAGAACCACAAATTATGTGCGCCCCATGCAATTATAAATATTAATTATATCACAAATATTGGCCCGAAATGACATAAAAGGGTCAGCTACACAAGCAAAAATAAACAAATCATCGTCAATTTGGTATCAAATCTTCAAAAATAAGATATATAATTCATTTTTATGGGATTTATGAACATAACATCGGGAGTTGAGCTGCTAAACTGGAATTCTTTTAGTTCAGCCGAAAACTCAAATATGCATTTTTTCCTCAAAAACGGTGTTTATATCAATAACACATATATTCTGAGAGCTTTTCTTGTTTTGCACATTGGAAACAGCATCTCTCAAACACAAATAAGCCATAAAAATGCATGCCATGGGAAGCGATTTCTTGGGAGGACCCTCTTTGTTTTGCAAAATCACGCATTTTCACCAAATTCACAGTTTATGTAAAAAATACATCAAAAACACAGAGGAAAGGCCAATTTTAATCTTTTTGCATCAAAATCATAATAAGGGAATACGACATTAACGTTAACTTCAATCTAGAGTAGAAATTGTAGAATACATGTATTTCCTTCAGGACAGATTTCACTAATTCCTTCGGCCATACAAAACAATGATAAAAAGCCCAAATTCAAGTCTCCATAGCTCCTTCCCAGAACAATATCAACCTTAGCAGCTTATATACAAAGCTAGTCAATTCATTTCCTCATCTCACTATAGTAAGGAAAATAGATGTTGATAAATTGGATTTTTCGCTACAGCTCGAATTCTGAGGGTACCCCCTTAAAACGACTGATTTTCATGCCTGACAACCCATATATACCGTTCGCCATCAGAGCCGTTCTGTGCGTGCTGTGGTCTTGAAACTCTTCGTGTGCAATGCCAACCAGCTCGGGTCAACAACCAGCCATAGCAAAATATCCCCCACCATTCTGCGGGGGATCAAGGGCATCCCCCGTTTTCAAAATAGGGAATTCTCTGACTGTAACGGATATGACGCAATATCATTGGTGTTGTCATGCCTGAATAGTAGGCGATCCTGATGTTACTACCATCTGATAATAAATTGTGATGAATTATGATCTAGATAACATGTGTACAAAGTTTCAGGGGTGCAAGTTATATCACTTTGGATTTATAGGCCAATAACGGACTTCATCCCATTGTAAAATCGTAAAAAAGGAATCGGCCCATCAATGTGTTATTTCATTGTGGATGCTACAAATTTTGGTGTCAGGGGCTAAAGTTATCACATACTACAGTGGTTGAGGTACTTAAGAATCAGGATGCAGTTTTGTTGTAAAGAACCACAAATTATGTGCGCCCCATGGAATTATAAATATTAATTATATCACAAATATTGGCCCGAAATGACATAAAAGGGTCAGCTACACAAGCAAAAATAAACAAATCATCGTCAATTTGGTATCAAACTTCAAAAATAAGATATATAATTCATTTTTATGGGATTTATGAACATAACATCGGGAGTTGAGCTGCTAAACTGGAATTCTTTTAGTTCAGCCGAAAACTCAAATATGCATTTTTTCCTCAAAAACGGTGTTTATATCAATAACACATATATTCTGAGAGCTTTTCTTGTTTTGCACATTGGAAACAGCATCTCTCAAACACAAATAAGGCCATAAAAATGCATGCCATGGGAAGCGATTTCTTGGGATGACCCTCTTTGTTTTGCAAAATCACGCATTTTCACCAAATTCACAGTTTATGTAAAAAATACATCAAAAACACAGAGGAAAGGCCAATTTTAATCTTTTTGCATCAAAATCATAATAAGGGAATACGACATTAACGTTAACTTCAATCTAGAGTAGAAATTGTAGAATACATGTATTTCCTTCAGGACAGATTTCACTAATTCCTTCGGCCATACAAAACAATGATAAAAAGCCCAAATTCAAGTCTCCATAGCTCCTTCCCAGAACAATATCAACCTTAGCAGCTTATATACAAAGCTAGTCAATTCATTTCCTCATCTCACTATAGTAAGGAAAATAGATGTTGATAAATTGGATTTTTCGCTACAGCTCGAATTCTGAGGGTACCCCCTTAAAACGACTGATTTTCATGCCTGACAACCCATATATACCGTTCGCCATCAGAGCCGTTCTGTGCGTGCTGTGGTCTTGAAACTCTTCGTGTGCAATGCCAACCAGCTCGGGTCAACAACCAGCCATAGCAAAATATCCCCCACCATTCTGCGGGGGATCAAGGGCATCCCCCGTTTTCAAAATAGGGAATTCTCTGACTGTAACGGATATGACGCAATATCATTGGTGTTGTCATGCCTGAATAGTAGGCGATCCTGATGTTACTACCATCTGATAATAAATTGTGATGAATTATGATCTAGATAACATGTGTACAAAGTTTCAGGGGTGCAAGTTATATCACTTTGGATTTATAGGCCAATAACGGACTTCATCCCATTGTAAAATCGTAAAAAAGGAATCGGCCCATCAATGTGTTATTTCATTGTGGATGCTACAAATTTTGGTGTCAGGGGCTAAAGTTATCACATACTACAGTGGTTGAGGTACTTAAGAATCAGGATGCAGTTTTGTTGTAAAGAACCACAAATTATGTGCGCCCCATGGAATTATAAATATTAATTATATCACAAATATTGGCCCGAAATGACATAAAAGGGTCAGCTACACAAGCAAAAATAAACAAATCATCGTCAATTTGGTATCAAACTTCAAAAATAAGATATATAATTCATTTTTATGGGATTTATGAACATAACATCGGGAGTTGAGCTGCTAAACTGGAATTCTTTTAGTTCAGCCGAAAACTCAAATATGCATTTTTTCCTCAAAAACGGTGTTTATATCAATAACACATATATTCTGAGAGCTTTTCTTGTTTTGCACATTGGAAACAGCATCTCTCAAACACAAATAAGCCATAAAAATGCATGCCATGGGAAGCGATTTCTTGGGAGGACCCTCTTTGTTTTGCAAAATCACGCATTTTCACCAAATTCACAGTTTATGTAAAAAATACATCAAAAACACAGAGGAAAGGCCAATTTTAATCTTTTTGCATCAAAATCATAATAAGGGAATACGACATTAACGTTAACTTCAATCTAGAGTAGAAATTGTAGAATACATGTATTTCCTTCAGGACAGATTTCACTAATTCCTTCGGCCATACAAAACAATGATAAAAAGCCCAAATTCAAGTCTCCATAGCTCCTTCCCAGAACAATATCAACCTTAGCAGCTTATATACAAAGCTAGTCAATTCATTTCCTCATCTCACTATAGTAAGGAAAATAGATGTTGATAAATTGGATTTTTCGCTACAGCTCGAATTCTGAGGGTACCCCCTTAAAACGACTGATTTTCATGCCTGACAACCCATATATACCGTTCGCCATCAGAGCCGTTCTGTGCGTGCTGTGGTCTTGAAACTCTTCGTGTGCAATGCCAACCAGCTCGGGTCAACAACCAGCCATAGCAAAATATCCCCCACCATTCTGCGGGGGATCAAGGGCATCCCCCGTTTTCAAAATAGGGAATTCTCTGACTGTAACGGATATGACGCAATATCATTGGTGTTGTCATGCCTGAATAGTAGGCGATCCTGATGTTACTACCATCTGATAATAAATTGTGATGAATTATGATCTAGATAACATGTGTACAAAGTTTCAGGGGTGCAAGTTATATCACTTTGGATTTATAGGCCAATAACGGACTTCATCCCATTGTAAAATCGTAAAAAAGGAATCGGCCCATCAATGTGTTATTTCATTGTGGATGCTACAAATTTTGGTGTCAGGGGCTAAAGTTATCACATACTACAGTGGTTGAGGTACTTAAGAATCAGGATGCAGTTTTGTTGTAAAGAACCACAAATTATGTGCGCCCCATGGAATTATAAATATTAATTATATCACAAATATTGGCCCGAAATGACATAAAAGGGTCAGCTACACAAGCAAAAATAAACAAATCATCGTCAATTTGGTATCAAATCTTCAAAAATAAGATATATAATTCATTTTTATGGGATTTATGAACATAACATCGGGAGTTGAGCTGCTAAACTGGAATTCTTTTAGTTCAGCCGAAAACTCAAATATGCATTTTTTCCTCAAAAACGGTGTTTATATCAATAACACATATATTCTGAGAGCTTTTCTTGTTTTGCACATTGGAAACAGCATCTCTCAAACACAAATAAGCCATAAAAATGCATGCCATGGGAAGCGATTTCTTGGGAGGACCCTCTTTGTTTTGCAAAATCACGCATTTTCACCAAATTCACAGTTTATGTAAAAAATACATCAAAAACACAGAGGAAAGGCCAATTTTAATCTTTTTGCATCAAAATCATAATAAGGGAATACGACATTAACGTTAACTTCAATCTAGAGTAGAAATTGTAGAATACATGTATTTCCTTCAGGACAGATTTCACTAATTCCTTCGGCCATACAAAACAATGATAAAAAGCCCAAATTCAAGTCTCCATAGCTCCTTCCCAGAACAATATCAACCTTAGCAGCTTATATACAAAGCTAGTCAATTCATTTCCTCATCTCACTATAGTAAGGAAAATAGATGTTGATAAATTGGATTTTTCGCTACAGCTCGAATTCTGAGGGTACCCCCTTAAAACGACTGATTTTCATGCCTGACAACCCATATATACCGTTCGCCATCAGAGCCGTTCTGTGCGTGCTGTGGTCTTGAAACTCTTCGTGTGCAATGCCAACCAGCTCGGGTCAACAACCAGCCATAGCAAAATATCCCCCACCATTCTGCGGGGGATCAAGGGCATCCCCCGTTTTCAAAATAGGGAATTCTCTGACTGTAACGGATATGACGCAATATCATTGGTGTTGTCATGCCTGAATAGTAGGCGATCCTGATGTTACTACCATCTGATAATAAATTGTGATGAATTATGATCTAGATAACATGTGTACAAAGTTTCAGGGGTGCAAGTTATATCACTTTGGATTTATAGGCCAATAACGGACTTCATCCCATTGTAAAATCGTAAAAAAGGAATCGGCCCATCAATGTGTTATTTCATTGTGGATGCTACAAATTTTGGTGTCAGGGGCTAAAGTTATCACATACTACAGTGGTTGAGGTACTTAAGAATCAGGATGCAGTTTTGTTGTAAAGAACCACAAATTATGTGCGCCCCATGGAATTATAAATATTAATTATATCACAAATATTGGCCCGAAATGACATAAAAGGGTCAGCTACACAAGCAAAAATAAACAAATCATCGTCAATTTGGTATCAAATCTTCAAAAATAAGATATATAATTCATTTTTATGGGATTTATGAACATAACATCGGGAGTTGAGCTGCTAAACTGGAATTCTTTTAGTTCAGCCGAAAACTCAAATATGCATTTTTTCCTCAAAAACGGTGTTTATATCAATAACACATATATTCTGAGAGCTTTTCTTGTTTTGCACATTGGAAACAGCATCTCTCAAACACAAATAAGCCATAAAAATGCATGCCATGGGAAGCGATTTCTTGGGATGACCCTCTTTGTTTTGCAAAATCACGCATTTTCACCAAATTCACAGTTTATGTAAAAAATACATCAAAAACACAGAGGAAAGGCCAATTTTAATCTTTTTGCATCAAAATCATAATAAGGGAATACGACATTAACGTTAACTTCAATCTAGAGTAGAAATTGTAGAATACATGTATTTCCTTCAGGACAGATTTCACTAATTCCTTCGGCCATACAAAACAATGATAAAAAGCCCAAATTCAAGTCTCCATAGCTCCTTCCCAGAACAATATCAACCTTAGCAGCTTATATACAAAGCTAGTCAATTCATTTCCTCATCTCACTATAGTAAGGAAAATAGATGTTGATAAATTGGATTTTTCGCTACAGCTCGAATTCTGAGGGTACCCCCTTAAAACGACTGATTTTCATGCCTGACAACCCATATATACCGTTCGCCATCAGAGCCGTTCTGTGCGTGCTGTGGTCTTGAAACTCTTCGTGTGCAATGCCAACCAGCTCGGGTCAACAACCAGCCATAGCAAAATATCCCCCACCATTCTGCGGGGGATCAAGGGCATCCCCCGTTTTCAAAATAGGGAATTCTCTGACTGTAACGGATATGACGCAATATCATTGGTGTTGTCATGCCTGAATAGTAGGCGATCCTGATGTTACTACCATCTGATAATAAATTGTGATGAATTATGATCTAGATAACATGTGTACAAAGTTTCAGGGGTGCAAGTTATATCACTTTGGATTTATAGGCCAATAACGGACTTCATCCCATTGTAAAATCGTAAAAAAGGAATCGGCCCATCAATGTGTTATTTCATTGTGGATGCTACAAATTTTGGTGTCAGGGGCTAAAGTTATCACATACTACAGTGGTTGAGGTACTTAAGAATCAGGATGCAGTTTTGTTGTAAAGAACCACAAATTATGTGCGCCCCATGGAATTATAAATATTAATTATATCACAAATATTGGCCTGAAATGACATAAAAGGGTCAGCTACACAAGCAAAAATAAACAAATCATCGTCAATTTGGTATCAAACTTCAAAAATAAGATATATAATTCATTTTTATGGGATTTATGAACATAACATCGGGAGTTGAGCTGCTAAACTGGAATTCTTTTAGTTCAGCCGAAAACTCAAATATGCATTTTTTCCTCAAAAACGGTGTTTATATCAATAACACATATATTCTGAGAGCTTTTCTTGTTTTGCACATTGGAAACAGCATCTCTCAAACACAAATAAGCCATAAAAATGCATGCCATGGGAAGCGATTTCTTGGGAGGACCCTCTTTGTTTTGCAAAATCACGCATTTTCACCAAATTCACAGTTTATGTAAAAAATACATCAAAAACACAGAGGAAAGGCCAATTTTAATCTTTTTGCATCAAAATCATAATAAGGGAATACGACATTAACGTTAACTTCAATCTAGAGTAGAAATTGTAGAATACATGTATTTCCTTCAGGACAGATTTCACTAATTCCTTCGGCCATACAAAACAATGATAAAAAGCCCAAATTCAAGTCTCCATAGCTCCTTCCCAGAACAATATCAACCTTAGCAGCTTATATACAAAGCTAGTCAATTCATTTCCTCATCTCACTATAGTAAGGAAAATAGATGTTGATAAATTGGATTTTTCGCTACAGCTCGAATTCTGAGGGTACCCCCTTAAAACGACTGATTTTCATGCCTGACAACCCATATATACCGTTCGCCATCAGAGCCGTTCTGTGCGTGCTGTGGTCTTGAAACTCTTCGTGTGCAATGCCAACCAGCTCGGGTCAACAACCAGCCATAGCAAAATATCCCCCACCATTCTGCGGGGGATCAAGGGCATCCCCCGTTTTCAAAATAGGGAATTCTCTGACTGTAACGGATATGACGCAATATCATTGGTGTTGTCATGCCTGAATAGTAGGCGATCCTGATGTTACTACCATCTGATAATAAATTGTGATGAATTATGATCTAGATAACATGTGTACAAAGTTTCAGGGGTGCAAGTTATATCACTTTGGATTTATAGGCCAATAACGGACTTCATCCCATTGTAAAATCGTAAAAAAGGAATCGGCCCATCAATGTGTTATTTCATTGTGGATGCTACAAATTTTGGTGTCAGGGGCTAAAGTTATCACATACTACAGTGGTTGAGGTACTTAAGAATCAGGATGCAGTTTTGTTGTAAAGAACCACAAATTATGTGCGCCCCATGGAATTATAAATATTAATTATATCACAAATATTGGCCCGAAATGACATAAAAGGGTCAGCTACACAAGCAAAAATAAACAAATCATCGTCAATTTGGTATCAAATCTTCAAAAATAAGATATATAATTCATTTTTATGGGATTTATGAACATAACATCGGGAGTTGAGCTGCTAAACTGGAATTCTTTTAGTTCAGCCGAAAACTCAAATATGCATTTTTTCCTCAAAAACGGTGTTTATATCAATAACACATATATTCTGAGAGCTTTTCTTGTTTTGCACATTGGAAACAGCATCTCTCAAACACAAATAAGCCATAAAAATGCATGCCATGGGAAGCGATTTCTTGGGATGACCCTCTTTGTTTTGCAAAATCACGCATTTTCACCAAATTCACAGTTTATGTAAAAAATACATCAAAAACACAGAGGAAAGGCCAATTTTAATCTTTTTGCATCAAAATCATAATAAGGGAATACGACATTAACGTTAACTTCAATCTAGAGTAGAAATTGTAGAATACATGTATTTCCTTCAGGACAGATTTCACTAATTCCTTCGGCCATACAAAACAATGATAAAAAGCCCAAATTCAAGTCTCCATAGCTCCTTCCCAGAACAATATCAACCTTAGCAGCTTATATACAAAGCTAGTCAATTCATTTCCTCATCTCACTATAGTAAGGAAAATAGATGTTGATAAATTGGATTTTTCGCTACAGCTCGAATTCTGAGGGTACCCCCTTAAAACGACTGATTTTCATGCCTGACAACCCATATATACCGTTCGCCATCAGAGCCGTTCTGTGCGTGCTGTGGTCTTGAAACTCTTCGTGTGCAATGCCAACCAGCTCGGGTCAACAACCAGCCATAGCAAAATATCCCCCACCATTCTGCGGGGGATCAAGGGCATCCCCCGTTTTCAAAATAGGGAATTCTCTGACTGTAACGGATATGACGCAATATCATTGGTGTTGTCATGCCTGAATAGTAGGCGATCCTGATGTTACTACCATCTGATAATAAATTGTGATGAATTATGATCTAGATAACATGTGTACAAAGTTTCAGGGGTGCAAGTTATATCACTTTGGATTTATAGGCCAATAACGGACTTCATCCCATTGTAAAATCGTAAAAAAGGAATCGGCCCATCAATGTGTTATTTCATTGTGGATGCTACAAATTTTGGTGTCAGGGGCTAAAGTTATCACATACTACAGTGGTTGAGGTACTTAAGAATCAGGATGCAGTTTTGTTGTAAAGAACCACAAATTATGTGCGCCCCATGGAATTATAAATATTAATTATATCACAAATATTGGCCCGAAATGACATAAAAGGGTCAGCTACACAAGCAAAAATAAACAAATCATCGTCAATTTGGTATCAAATCTTCAAAAATAAGATATATAATTCATTTTTATGGGATTTATGAACATAACATCGGGAGTTGAGCTGCTAAACTGGAATTCTTTTAGTTCAGCCGAAAACTCAAATATGCATTTTTTCCTCAAAAACGGTGTTTATATCAATAACACATATATTCTGAGAGCTTTTCTTGTTTTGCACATTGGAAACAGCATCTCTCAAACACAAATAAGCCATAAAAATGCATGCCATGGGAAGCGATTTCTTGGGAGGACCCTCTTTGTTTTGCAAAATCACGCATTTTCACCAAATTCACAGTTTATGTAAAAAATACATCAAAAACACAGAGGAAAGGCCAATTTTAATCTTTTTGCATCAAAATCATAATAAGGGAATACGACATTAACGTTAACTTCAATCTAGAGTAGAAATTGTAGAATACATGTATTTCCTTCAGGACAGATTTCACTAATTCCTTCGGCCATACAAAACAATGATAAAAAGCCCAAATTCAAGTCTCCATAGCTCCTTCCCAGAACAATATCAACCTTAGCAGCTTATATACAAAGCTAGTCAATTCATTTCCTCATCTCACTATAGTAAGGAAAATAGATGTTGATAAATTGGATTTTTCGCTACAGCTCGAATTCTGAGGGTACCCCCTTAAAACGACCGATTTTCATGCCTGACAACCCATATATACCGTTCGCCATCAGAGCCGTTCTGTGCGTGCTGTGGTCTTGAAACTCTTCGTGTGCAATGCCAACCAGCTCGGGTCAACAACCAGCCATAGCAAAATATCCCCCACCATTCTGCGGGGGATCAAGGGCATCCCCCGTTTTCAAAATAGGGAATTCTCTGACTGTAACGGATATGACGCAATATCATTGGTGTTGTCATGCCTGAATAGTAGGCGATCCTGATGTTACTACCATCTGATAATAAATTGTGATGAATTATGATCTAGATAACATGTGTACAAAGTTTCAGGGGTGCAAGTTATATCACTTTGGATTTATAGGCCAATAACGGACTTCATCCCATTGTAAAATCGTAAAAAAGGAATCGGCCCATCAATGTGTTATTTCATTGTGGATGCTACAAATTTTGGTGTCAGGGGCTAAAGTTATCACATACTACAGTGGTTGAGGTACTTAAGAATCAGGATGCAGTTTTGTTGTAAAGAACCACAAATTATGTGCGCCCCATGGAATTATAAATATTAATTATATCACAAATATTGGCCCGAAATGACATAAAAGGGTCAGCTACACAAGCAAAAATAAACAAATCATCGTCAATTTGGTATCAAATCTTCAAAAATAAGATATATAATTCATTTTTATGGGATTTATGAACATAACATCGGGAGTTGAGCTGCTAAACTGGAATTCTTTTAGTTCAGCCGAAAACTCAAATATGCATTTTTTCCTCAAAAACGGTGTTTATATCAATAACACATATATTCTGAGAGCTTTTCTTGTTTTGCACATTGGAAACAGCATCTCTCAAACACAAATAAGCCATAAAAATGCATGCCATGGGAAGCGATTTCTTGGGAGGACCCTCTTTGTTTTGCAAAATCACGCATTTTCACCAAATTCACAGTTTATGTAAAAAATACATCAAAAACACAGAGGAAAGGCCAATTTTAATCTTTTTGCATCAAAATCATAATAAGGGAATACGACATTAACGTTAACTTCAATCTAGAGTAGAAATTGTAGAATACATGTATTTCCTTCAGGACAGATTTCACTAATTCCTTCGGCCATACAAAACAATGATAAAAAGCCCAAATTCAAGTCTCCATAGCTCCTTCCCAGAACAATATCAACCTTAGCAGCTTATATACAAAGCTAGTCAATTCATTTCCTCATCTCACTATAGTAAGGAAAATAGATGTTGATAAATTGGATTTTTCGCTACAGCTCGAATTCTGAGGGTACCCCCTTAAAACGACTGATTTTCATGCCTGACAACCCATATATACCGTTCGCCATCAGAGCCGTTCTGTGCGTGCTGTGGTCTTGAAACTCTTCGTGTGCAATGCCAACCAGCTCGGGTCAACAACCAGCCATAGCAAAATATCCCCCACCATTCTGCGGGGGATCAAGGGCATCCCCCGTTTTCAAAATAGGGAATTCTCTGACTGTAACGGATATGACGCAATATCATTGGTGTTGTCATGCCTGAATAGTAGGCGATCCTGATGTTACTACCATCTGATAATAAATTGTGATGAATTATGATCTAGATAACATGTGTACAAAGTTTCAGGGGTGCAAGTTATATCACTTTGGATTTATAGGCCAATAACGGACTTCATCCCATTGTAAAATCGTAAAAAAGGAATCGGCCCATCAATGTGTTATTTCATTGTGGATGCTACAAATTTTGGTGTCAGGGGCTAAAGTTATCACATACTACAGTGGTTGAGGTACTTAAGAATCAGGATGCAGTTTTGTTGTAAAGAACCACAAATTATGTGCGCCCCATGGAATTATAAATATTAATTATATCACAAATATTGGCCCGAAATGACATAAAAGGGTCAGCTACACAAGCAAAAATAAACAAATCATCGTCAATTTGGTATCAAATCTTCAAAAATAAGATATATAATTCATTTTTATGGGATTTATGAACATAACATCGGGAGTTGAGCTGCTAAACTGGAATTCTTTTAGTTCAGCCGAAAACTCAAATATGCATTTTTTCCTCAAAAACGGTGTTTATATCAATAACACATATATTCTGAGAGCTTTTCTTGTTTTGCACATTGGAAACAGCATCTCTCAAACACAAATAAGCCATAAAAATGCATGCCATGGGAAGCGATTTCTTGGGATGACCCTCTTTGTTTTGCAAAATCACGCATTTTCACCAAATTCACAGTTTATGTAAAAAATACATCAAAAACACAGAGGAAAGGCCAATTTTAATCTTTTTGCATCAAAATCATAATAAGGGAATACGACATTAACGTTAACTTCAATCTAGAGTAGAAATTGTAGAATACATGTATTTCCTTCAGGACAGATTTCACTAATTCCTTCGGCCATACAAAACAATGATAAAAAGCCCAAATTCAAGTCTCCATAGCTCCTTCCCAGAACAATATCAACCTTAGCAGCTTATATACAAAGCTAGTCAATTCATTTCCTCATCTCACTATAGTAAGGAAAATAGATGTTGATAAATTGGATTTTTCGCTACAGCTCGAATTCTGAGGGTACCCCCTTAAAACGACTGATTTTCATGCCTGACAACCCATATATACCGTTCGCCATCAGAGCCGTTCTGTGCGTGCTGTGGTCTTGAAACTCTTCGTGTGCAATGCCAACCAGCTCGGGTCAACAACCAGCCATAGCAAAATATCCCCCACCATTCTGCGGGGGATCAAGGGCATCCCCCGTTTTCAAAATAGGGAATTCTCTGACTGTAACGGATATGACGCAATATCATTGGTGTTGTCATGCCTGAATAGTAGGCGATCCTGATGTTACTACCATCTGATAATAAATTGTGATGAATTATGATCTAGATAACATGTGTACAAAGTTTCAGGGGTGCAAGTTATATCACTTTGGATTTATAGGCCAATAACGGACTTCATCCCATTGTAAAATCGTAAAAAAGGAATCGGCCCATCAATGTGTTATTTCATTGTGGATGCTACAAATTTTGGTGTCAGGGGCTAAAGTTATCACATACTACAGTGGTTGAGGTACTTAAGAATCAGGATGCAGTTTTGTTGTAAAGAACCACAAATTATGTGCGCCCCATGGAATTATAAATATTAATTATATCACAAATATTGGCCCGAAATGACATAAAAGGGTCAGCTACACAAGCAAAAATAAACAAATCATCGTCAATTTGGTATCAAATCTTCAAAAATAAGATATATAATTCATTTTTATGGGATTTATGAACATAACATCGGGAGTTGAGCTGCTAAACTGGAATTCTTTTAGTTCAGCCGAAAACTCAAATATGCATTTTTTCCTCAAAAACGGTGTTTATATCAATAACACATATATTCTGAGAGCTTTTCTTGTTTTGCACATTGGAAACAGCATCTCTCAAACACAAATAAGCCATAAAAATGCATGCCATGGGAAGCGATTTCTTGGGAGGACCCTCTTTGTTTTGCAAAATCACGCATTTTCACCAAATTCACAGTTTATGTAAAAAATACATCAAAAACACAAAGGAAAGGCCAATTTTAATCTTTTTGCATCAAAATCATAATAAGGGAATACGACATTAACGTTAACTTCAATCTAGAGTAGAAATTGTAGAATACATGTATTTCCTTCAGGACAGATTTCACTAATTCCTTCGGCCATACAAAACAATGATAAAAAGCCCAAATTCAAGTCTCCATAGCTCCTTCCCAGAACAATATCAACCTTAGCAGCTTATATACAAAGCTAGTCAATTCATTTCCTCATCTCACTATAGTAAGGAAAATAGATGTTGATAAATTGGATTTTTCGCTACAGCTCGAATTCTGAGGGTACCCCCTTAAAACGACTGATTTTCATGCCTGACAACCCATATATACCGTTCGCCATCAGAGCCGTTCTGTGCGTGCTGTGGTCTTGAAACTCTTCGTGTGCAATGCCAACCAGCTCGGGTCAACAACCAGCCATAGCAAAATATCCCCCACCATTCTGCGGGGGATCAAGGGCATCCCCCGTTTTCAAAATAGGGAATTCTCTGACTGTAACGGATATGACGCAATATCATTGGTGTTGTCATGCCTGAATAGTAGGCGATCCTGATGTTACTACCATCTGATAATAAATTGTGATGAATTATGATCTAGATAACATGTGTACAAAGTTTCAGGGGTGCAAGTTATATCACTTTGGATTTATAGGCCAATAACGGACTTCATCCCATTGTAAAATCGTAAAAAAGGAATCGGCCCATCAATGTGTTATTTCATTGTGGATGCTACAAATTTTGGTGTCAGGGGCTAAAGTTATCACATACTACAGTGGTTGAGGTACTTAAGAATCAGGATGCAGTTTTGTTGTAAAGAACCACAAATTATGTGCGCCCCATGGAATTATAAATATTAATTATATCACAAATATTGGCCCGAAATGACATAAAAGGGTCAGCTACACAAGCAAAAATAAACAAATCATCGTCAATTTGGTATCAAATCTTCAAAAATAAGATATATAATTAATTTTTATGGGATTTATGAACATAACATCGGGAGTTGAGCTGCTAAACTGGAATTCTTTTAGTTCAGCCGAAAACTCAAATATGCATTTTTTCCTCAAAAACGGTGTTTATATCAATAACACATATATTCTGAGAGCTTTTCTTGTTTTGCACATTGGAAACAGCATCTCTCAAACACAAATAAGCCATAAAAATGCATGCCATGGGAAGCGATTTCTTGGGAGGACCCTCTTTGTTTTGCAAAATCACGCATTTTCACCAAATTCACAGTTTATGTAAAAAATACATCAAAAACACAGAGGAAAGGCCAATTTTAATCTTTTTGCATCAAAATCATAATAAGGGAATACGACATTAACGTTAACTTCAATCTAGAGTAGAAATTGTAGAATACATGTATTTCCTTCAGGACAGATTTCACTAATTCCTTCGGCCATACAAAACAATGATAAAAAGCCCAAATTCAAGTCTCCATAGCTCCTTCCCAGAACAATATCAACCTTAGCAGCTTATATACAAAGCTAGTCAATTCATTTCCTCATCTCACTATAGTAAGGAAAATAGATGTTGATAAATTGGATTTTTCGCTACAGCTCGAATTCTGAGGGTACCCCCTTAAAACGACTGATTTTCATGCCTGACAACCCATATATACCGTTCGCCATCAGAGCCGTTCTGTGCGTGCTGTGGTCTTGAAACTCTTCGTGTGCAATGCCAACCAGCTCGGGTCAACAACCAGCCATAGCAAAATATCCCCCACCATTCTGCGGGGGATCAAGGGCATCCCCCGTTTTCAAAATAGGGAATTCTCTGACTGTAACGGATATGACGCAATATCATTGGTGTTGTCATGCCTGAATAGTAGGCGATCCTGATGTTACTACCATCTGATAATAAATTGTGATGAATTATGATCTAGATAACATGTGTACAAAGTTTCAGGGGTGCAAGTTATATCACTTTGGATTTATAGGCCAATAACGGACTTCATCCCATTGTAAAATCGTAAAAAAGGAATCGGCCCATCAATGTGTTATTTCATTGTGGATGCTACAAATTTTGGTGTCAGGGGCTAAAGTTATCACATACTACAGTGGTTGAGGTACTTAAGAATCAGGATGCAGTTTTGTTGTAAAGAACCACAAATTATGTGCGCCCCATGGAATTATAAATATTAATTATATCACAAATATTGGCCCGAAATGACATAAAAGGGTCAGCTACACAAGCAAAAATAAACAAATCATCGTCAATTTGGTATCAAATCTTCAAAAATAAGATATATAATTCATTTTTATGGGATTTATGAACATAACATCGGGAGTTGAGCTGCTAAACTGGAATTCTTTTAGTTCAGCCGAAAACTCAAATATGCATTTTTTCCTCAAAAACGGTGTTTATATCAATAACACATATATTCTGAGAGCTTTTCTTGTTTTGCACATTGGAAAGAGCATCTCTCAAACACAAATAAGCCATAAAAATGCATGCCATGGGAAGCGATTTCTTGGGAGGACCCTCTTTGTTTTGCAAAATCACGCATTTTCACCAAATTCACAGTTTATGTAAAAAATACATCAAAAACACAGAGGAAAGGCCAATTTTAATCTTTTTGCATCAAAATCATAATAAGGGAATACGACATTAACGTTAACTTCAATCTAGAGTAGAAATTGTAGAATACATGTATTTCCTTCAGGACAGATTTCACTAATTCCTTCGGCCATACAAAACAATGATAAAAAGCCCAAATTCAAGTCTCCATAGCTCCTTCCCAGAACAATATCAACCTTAGCAGCTTATATACAAAGCTAGTCAATTCATTTCCTCATCTCACTATAGTAAGGAAAATAGATGTTGATAAATTGGATTTTTCGCTACAGCTCGAATTCTGAGGGTACCCCCTTAAAACGACTGATTTTCATGCCTGACAACCCATATATACCGTTCGCCATCAGAGCCGTTCTGTGCGTGCTGTGGTCTTGAAACTCTTCGTGTGCAATGCCAACCAGCTCGGGTCAACAACCAGCCATAGCAAAATATCCCCCACCATTCTGCGGGGGATCAAGGGCATCCCCCGTTTTCAAAATAGGGAATTCTCTGACTGTAACGGATATGACGCAATATCATTGGTGTTGTCATGCCTGAATAGTAGGCGATCCTGATGTTACTACCATCTGATAATAAATTGTGATGAATTATGATCTAGATAACATGTGTACAAAGTTTCAGGGGTGCAAGTTATATCACTTTGGATTTATAGGCCAATAACGGACTTCATCCCATTGTAAAATCGTAAAAAAGGAATCGGCCCATCAATGTGTTATTTCATTGTGGATGCTACAAATTTTGGTGTCAGGGGCTAAAGTTATCACATACTACAGTGGTTGAGGTACTTAAGAATCAGGATGCAGTTTTGTTGTAAAGAACCACAAATTATGTGCGCCCCATGGAATTATAAATATTAATTATATCACAAATATTGGCCCGAAATGACATAAAAGGGTCAGCTACACAAGCAAAAATAAACAAATCATCGTCAATTTGGTATCAAATCTTCAAAAATAAGATATATAATTCATTTTTATGGGATTTATGAACATAACATCGGGAGTTGAGCTGCTAAACTGGAATTCTTTTAGTTCAGCCGAAAACTCAAATATGCATTTTTTCCTCAAAAACGGTGTTTATATCAATAACACATATATTCTGAGAGCTTTTCTTGTTTTGCACATTGGAAACAGCATCTCTCAAACACAAATAAGCCATAAAAATGCATGCCATGGGAAGCGATTTCTTGGGAGGACCCTCTTTGTTTTGCAAAATCACGCATTTTCACCAAATTCACAGTTTATGTAAAAAATACATCAAAAACACAGAGGAAAGGCCAATTTTAATCTTTTTGCATCAAAATCATAATAAGGGAATACGACATTAACGTTAACTTCAATCTAGAGTAGAAATTGTAGAATACATGTATTTCCTTCAGGACAGATTTCACTAATTCCTTCGGCCATACAAAACAATGATAAAAAGCCCAAATTCAAGTCTCCATAGCTCCTTCCCAGAACAATATCAACCTTAGCAGCTTATATACAAAGCTAGTCAATTCATTTCCTCATCTCACTATAGTAAGGAAAATAGATGTTGATAAATTGGATTTTTCGCTACAGCTCGAATTCTGAGGGTACCCCCTTAAAACGACTGATTTTCATGCCTGACAACCCATATATACCGTTCGCCATCAGAGCCGTTCTGTGCGTGCTGTGGTCTTGAAACTCTTCGTGTGCAATGCCAACCAGCTCGGGTCAACAACCAGCCATAGCAAAATATCCCCCACCATTCTGCGGGGGATCAAGGGCATCCCCCGTTTTCAAAATAGGGAATTCTCTGACTGTAACGGATATGACGCAATATCATTGGTGTTGTCATGCCTGATTAGTAGGCGATCCTGATGTTACTACCATCTGATAATAAATTGTGATGAATTATGATCTAGATAACATGTGTACAAAGTTTCAGGGGTGCAAGTTATATCACTTTGGATTTATAGGCCAATAACGGACTTCATCCCATTGTAAAATCGTAAAAAAGGAATCGGCCCATCAATGTGTTATTTCATTGTGGATGCTACAAATTTTGGTGTCAGGGGCTAAAGTTATCACATACTACAGTGGTTGAGGTACTTAAGAATCAGGATGCAGTTTTGTTGTAAAGAACCACAAATTATGTGCGCCCCATGGAATTATAAATATTAATTATATCACAAATATTGGCCCGAAATGACATAAAAGGGTCAGCTACACAAGCAAAAATAAACAAATCATCGTCAATTTGGTATCAAATCTTCAAAAATAAGATATATAATTCATTTTTATGGGATTTATGAACATAACATCGGGAGTTGAGCTGCTAAACTGGAATTCTTTTAGTTCAGCCGAAAACTCAAATATGCATTTTTTTCTCAAAAACGGTGTTTATATCAATAACACATATATTCTGAGAGCTTTTCTTGTTTTGCACATTGGAAACAGCATCTCTCAAACACAAATAAGCCATAAAAATGCATGCCATGGGAAGCGATTTCTTGGGAGGACCCTCTTTGTTTTGCAAAATCACGCATTTTCACCAAATTCACAGTTTATGTAAAAAATACATCAAAAACACAGAGGAAAGGCCAATTTTAATCTTTTTGCATCAAAATCATAATAAGGGAATACGACATTAACGTTAACTTCAATCTAGAGTAGAAATTGTAGAATACATGTATTTCCTTCAGGACAGATTTCACTAATTCCTTCGGCCATACAAAACAATGATAAAAAGCCCAAATTCAAGTCTCCATAGCTCCTTCCCAGAACAATATCAACCTTAGCAGCTTATATACAAAGCTAGTCAATTCATTTCCTCATCTCACTATAGTAAGGAAAATAGATGTTGATAAATTGGATTTTTCGCTACAGCTCGAATTCTGAGGGTACCCCCTTAAAACGACTGATTTTCATGCCTGACAACCCATATATACCGTTCGCCATCAGAGCCGTTCTGTGCGTGCTGTGGTCTTGAAACTCTTCGTGTGCAATGCCAACCAGCTCGGGTCAACAACCAGCCATAGCAAAATATCCCCCACCATTCTGCGGGGGATCAAGGGCATCCCCCGTTTTCAAAATAGGGAATTCTCTGACTGTAACGGATATGACGCAATATCATTGGTGTTGTCATGCCTGAATAGTAGGCGATCCTGATGTTACTACCATCTGATAATAAATTGTGATGAATTATGATCTAGATAACATGTGTACAAAGTTTCAGGAGTGCAAGTTATATCACTTTGGATTTATAGGCCAATAACGGACTTCATCCCATTGTAAAATCGTAAAAAAGGAATCGGCCCATCAATGTGTTATTTCATTGTGGATGCTACAAATTTTGGTGTCAGGGGCTAAAGTTATCACATACTACAGTGGTTGAGGTACTTAAGAATCAGGATGCAGTTTTGTTGTAAAGAACCACAAATTATGTGCGCCCCATGGAATTATAAATATTAATTATATCACAAATATTGGCCCGAAATGACATAAAAGGGTCAGCTACACAAGCAAAAATAAACAAATCATCGTCAATTTGGTATCAAATCTTCAAAAATAAGATATATAATTCATTTTTATGGGATTTATGAACATAACATCGGGAGTTGAGCTGCTAAACTGGAATTCTTTTAGTTCAGCCGAAAACTCAAATATGCATTTTTTCCTCAAAAACGGTGTTTATATCAATAACACATATATTCTGAGAGCTTTTCTTGTTTTGCACATTGGAAACAGCATCTCTCAAACACAAATAAGCCATAAAAATGCATGCCATGGGAAGCGATTTCTTGGGAGGACCCTCTTTGTTTTGCAAAATCACGCATTTTCACCAAATTCACAGTTTATGTAAAAAATACATCAAAAACACAGAGGAAAGGCCAATTTTAATCTTTTTGCATCAAAATCATAATAAGGGAATACGACATTAACGTTAACTTCAATCTAGAGTAGAAATTGTAGAATACATGTATTTCCTTCAGGACAGATTTCACTAATTCCTTCGGCCATACAAAACAATGATAAAAAGCCCAAATTCAAGTCTCCATAGCTCCTTCCCAGAACAATATCAACCTTAGCAGCTTATATACAAAGCTAGTCAATTCATTTCCTCATCTCACTATAGTAAGGAAAATAGATGTTGATAAATTGGATTTTTCGCTACAGCTCGAATTCTGAGGGTACCCCCTTAAAACGACTGATTTTCATGCCTGACAACCCATATATACCGTTCGCCATCAGAGCCGTTCTGTGCGTGCTGTGGTCTTGAAACTCTTCGTGTGCAATGCCAACCAGCTCGGGTCAACAACCAGCCATAGCAAAATATCCCCCACCATTCTGCGGGGGATCAAGGGCATCCCCCGTTTTCAAAATAGGGAATTCTCTGACTGTAACGGATATGACGCAATATCATTGGTGTTGTCATGCCTGAATAGTAGGCGATCCTGATGTTACTACCATCTGATAATAAATTGTGATGAATTATGATCTAGATAACATGTGTACAAAGTTTCAGGGGTGCAAGTTATATCACTTTGGATTTATAGGCCAATAACGGACTTCATCCCATTGTAAAATCGTAAAAAAGGAATCGGCCCATCAATGTGTTATTTCATTGTGGATGCTACAAATTTTGGTGTCAGGGGCTAAAGTTATCACATACTACAGTGGTTGAGGTACTTAAGAATCAGGATGCAGTTTTGTTGTAAAGAACCACAAATTATGTGCGCCCCATGGAATTATAAATATTAATTATATCACAAATATTGGCCCGAAATGACATAAAAGGGTCAGCTACACAAGCAAAAATAAACAAATCATCGTCAATTTGGTATCAAATCTTCAAAAATAAGATATATAATTCATTTTTATGGGATTTATGAACATAACATCGGGAGTTGAGCTGCTAAACTGGAATTCTTTTAGTTCAGCCGAAAACTCAAATATGCATTTTTTCCTCAAAAACGGTGTTTATATCAATAACACATATATTCTGAGAGCTTTTCTTGTTTTGCACATTGGAAACAGCATCTCTCAAACACAAATAAGCCATAAAAATGCATGCCATGGGAAGCGATTTCTTGGGAGGACCCTCTTTGTTTTGCAAAATCACGCATTTTCACCAAATTCACAGTTTATGTAAAAAATACATAAAAAACACAGAGGAAAGGCCAATTTTAATCTTTTTGCATCAAAATCATAATAAGGGAATACGACATTAACGTTAACTTCAATCTAGAGTAGAAATTGTAGAATACATGTATTTCCTTCAGGACAGATTTCACTAATTCCTTCGGCCATACAAAACAATGATAAAAAGCCCAAATTCAAGTCTCCATAGCTCCTTCCCAGAACAATATCAACCTTAGCAGCTTATATACAAAGCTAGTCAATTCATTTCCTCATCTCACTATAGTAAGGAAAATAGATGTTGATAAATTGGATTTTTCGCTACAGCTCGAATTCTGAGGGTACCCCCTTAAAACGACTGATTTTCATGCCTGACAACCCATATATACCGTTCGCCATCAGAGCCGTTCTGTGCGTGCTGTGGTCTTGAAACTCTTCGTGTGCAATGCCAACCAGCTCGGGTCAACAACCAGCCATAGCAAAATATCCCCCACCATTCTGCGGGGGATCAAGGGCATCCCCCGTTTTCAAAATAGGGAATTCTCTGACTGTAACGGATATGACGCAATATCATTGGTGTTGTCATGCCTGAATAGTAGGCGATCCTGATGTTACTACCATCTGATAATAAATTGTGATGAATTATGATCTAGATAACATGTGTACAAAGTTTCAGGGGTGCAAGTTATATCACTTTGGATTTATAGGCCAATAACGGACTTCATCCCATTGTAAAATCGTAAAAAAGGAATCGGCCCATCAATGTGTTATTTCATTGTGGATGCTACAAATTTTGGTGTCAGGGGCTAAAGTTATCACATACTACAGTGGTTGAGGTACTTAAGAATCAGGATGCAGTTTTGTTGTAAAGAACCACAAATTATGTGCGCCCCATGGAATTATAAATATTAATTATATCACAAATATTGGCCCGAAATGACATAAAAGGGTCAGCTACACAAGCAAAAATAAACAAATCATCGTCAATTTGGTATCAAATCTTCAAAAATAAGATATATAATTCATTTTTATGGGATTTATGAACATAACATCGGGAGTTGAGCTGCTAAACTGGAATTCTTTTAGTTCAGCCGAAAACTCAAATATGCATTTTTTCCTCAAAAACGGTGTTTATATCAATAACACATATATTCTGAGAGCTTTTCTTGTTTTGCACATTGGAAACAGCATCTCTCAAACACAAATAAGCCATAAAAATGCATGCCATGGGAAGCGATTTCTTGGGAGGACCCTCTTTGTTTTGCAAAATCACGCATTTTCACCAAATTCACAGTTTATGTAAAAAATACATCAAAAACACAGAGGAAAGGCCAATTTTAATCTTTTTGCATCAAAATCATAATAAGGGAATACGACATTAACGTTAACTTCAATCTAGAGTAGAAATTGTAGAATACATGTATTTCCTTCAGGACAGATTTCACTAATTCCTTCGGCCATACAAAACAATGATAAAAAGCCCAAATTCAAGTCTCCATAGCTCCTTCCCAGAACAATATCAACCTTAGCAGCTTATATACAAAGCTAGTCAATTCATTTCCTCATCTCACTATAGTAAGGAAAATAGATGTTGATAAATTGGATTTTTTGCTACAGCTCGAATTCTGAGGGTACCCCCTTAAAACGACTGATTTTCATGCCTGACAACCCATATATACCGTTCGCCATCAGAGCCGTTCTGTGCGTGCTGTGGTCTTGAAACTCTTCGTGTGCAATGCCAACCAGCTCGGGTCAACAACCAGCCATAGCAAAATATCCCCCACCATTCTGCGGGGGATCAAGGGCATCCCCCGTTTTCAAAATAGGGAATTCTCTGACTGTAACGGATATGACGCAATATCATTGGTGTTGTCATGCCTGAATAGTAGGCGATCCTGATGTTACTACCATCTGATAATAAATTGTGATGAATTATGATCTAGATAACATGTGTACAAAGTTTCAGGGGTGCAAGTTATATCACTTTGGATTTATAGGCCAATAACGGACTTCATCCCATTGTAAAATCGTAAAAAAGGAATCGGCCCATCAATGTGTTATTTCATTGTGGATGCTACAAATTTTGGTGTCAGGGGCTAAAGTTATCACATACTACAGTGGTTGAGGTACTTAAGAATCAGGATGCAGTTTTGTTGTAAAGAACCACAAATTATGTGCGCCCCATGGAATTATAAATATTAATTATATCACAAATATTGGCCCGAAATGACATAAAAGGGTCAGCTACACAAGCAAAAATAAACAAATCATCGTCAATTTGGTATCAAATCTTCAAAAATAAGATATATAATTCATTTTTATGGGATTTATGAACATAACATCGGGAGTTGAGCTGCTAAACTGGAATTCTTTTAGTTCAGCCGAAAACTCAAATATGCATTTTTTCCTCAAAAACGGTGTTTATATCAATAACACATATATTCTGAGAGCTTTTCTTGTTTTGCACATTGGAAACAGCATCTCTCAAACACAAATAAGCCATAAAAATGCATGCCATGGGAAGCGATTTCTTGGGAGGACCCTCTTTGTTTTGCAAAATCACGCATTTTCACCAAATTCACAGTTTATGTAAAAAATACATCAAAAACACAGAGGAAAGGCCAATTTTAATCTTTTTGCATCAAAATCATAATAAGGGAATACGACATTAACGTTAACTTCAATCTAGAGTAGAAATTGTAGAATACATGTATTTCCTTCAATAGTAGGCGATCCTGATGTTACTACCATCTGATAATAAATTGTGATGAATTATGATCTAGATAACATGTGTACAAAGTTTCAGGGGTGCAAGTTATATCACTTTGGATTTATAGGCCAATAACGGACTTCATCCCATTGTAAAATCGTAAAAAAGGAATCGGCCCATCAATGTGTTATTTCATTGTGGATGCTACAAATTTTGGTGTCAGGGGCTAAAGTTATCACATACTACAGTGGTTGAGGTACTTAAGAATCAGGATGCAGTTTTGTTGTAAAGAACCACAAATTATGTGCGCCCCATGGAATTATAAATATTAATTATATCACAAATATTGGCCCGAAATGACATAAAAGGGTCAGCTACACAAGCAAAAATAAACAAATCATCGTCAATTTGGTATCAAATCTTCAAAAATAAGATATATAATTCATTTTTATGGGATTTATGAACATAACATCGGGAGTTGAGCTGCTAAACTGGAATTCTTTTAGTTCAGCCGAAAACTCAAATATGCATTTTTTCCTCAAAAACGGTGTTTATATCAATAACACATATATTCTGAGAGCTTTTCTTGTTTTGCACATTGGAAACAGCATCTCTCAAACACAAATAAGCCATAAAAATGCATGCCATGGGAAGCGATTTCTTGGGAGGACCCTCTTTGTTTTGCAAAATCACGCATTTTCACCAAATTCACAGTTTATGTAAAAAATACATCAAAAACACAGAGGAAAGGCCAATTTTAATCTTTTTGCATCAAAATCATAATAAGGGAATACGACATTAACGTTAACTTCAATCTAGAGTAGAAATTGTAGAATACATGTATTTCCTTCAGGACAGATTTCACTAATTCCTTCGGCCATACAAAACAATGATAAAAAGCCCAAATTCAAGTCTCCATAGCTCCTTCCCAGAACAATATCAACCTTAGCAGCTTATATACAAAGCTAGTCAGTTCATTTCCTCATCTCACTATAGTAAGGAAAATAGATGTTGATAAATTGGATTTTTCGCTACAGCTCGAATTCTGAGGGTACCCCCTTAAAACGACTGATTTTCATGCCTGACAACCCATATATACCGTTCGCCATCAGAGCCGTTCTGTGCGTGCTGTGGTCTTGAAACTCTTCGTGTGCAATGCCAACCAGCTCGGGTCAACAACCAGCCATAGCAAAATATCCCCCACCATTCTGCGGGGGATCAAGGGCATCCCCCGTTTTCAAAATAGGGAATTCTCTGACTGTAACGGATATGACGCAATATCATTGGTGTTGTCATGCCTGAATAGTAGGCGATCCTGATGTTACTACCATCTGATAATAAATTGTGATGAATTATGATCTAGATAACATGTGTACAAAGTTTCAGGGGTGCAAGTTATATCACTTTGGATTTATAGGCCAATAACGGACTTCATCCCATTGTAAAATCGTAAAAAAGGAATCGGCCCATCAATGTGTTATTTCATTGTGGATGCTACAAATTTTGGTGTCAGGGGCTAAAGTTATCACATACTACAGTGGTTGAGGTACTTAAGAATCAGGATGCAGTTTTGTTGTAAAGAACCACAAATTATGTGCGCCCCATGGAATTATAAATATTAATTATATCACAAATATTGGCCCGAAATGACATAAAAGGGTCAGCTACACAAGCAAAAATAAACAAATCATCGTCAATTTGGTATCAAATCTTCAAAAATAAGATATATAATTCATTTTTATGGGATTTATGAACATAACATCGGGAGTTGAGCTGCTAAACTGGAATTCTTTTAGTTCAGCCGAAAACTCAAATATGCATTTTTTCCTCAAAAACGGTGTTTATATCAATAACACATATATTCTGAGAGCTTTTCTTGTTTTGCACATTGGAAACAGCATCTCTCAAACACAAATAAGCCATAAAAATGCATGCCATGGGAAGCGATTTCTTGGGAGGACCCTCTTTGTTTTGCAAAATCACGCATTTTCACCAAATTCACAGTTTATGTAAAAAATACATAAAAAACACAGAGGAAAGGCCAATTTTAATCTTTTTGCATCAAAATCATAATAAGGGAATACGACATTAACGTTAACTTCAATCTAGAGTAGAAATTGTAGAATACATGTATTTCCTTCAGGACAGATTTCACTAATTCCTTCGGCCATACAAAACAATGATAAAAAGCCCAAATTCAAGTCTCCATAGCTCCTTCCCAGAACAATATCAACCTTAGCAGCTTATATACAAAGCTAGTCAATTCATTTCCTCATCTCACTATAGTAAGGAAAATAGATGTTGATAAATTGGATTTTTCGCTACAGCTCGAATTCTGAGGGTACCCCCTTAAAACGACTGATTTTCATGCCTGACAACCCATATATACCGTTCGCCACCAGAGCCGTTCTGTGCGTGCTGTGGTCTTGAAACTCTTCGTGTGCAATGCCAACCAGCTCGGGTCAACAACCAGCCATAGCAAAATATCCCCCACCATTCTGCGGGGGATCAAGGGCATCCCCCGTTTTCAAAATAGGGAATTCTCTGACTGTAACGGATATGACGCAATATCATTGGTGTTGTCATGCCTGAATAGTAGGCGATCCTGATGTTACTACCATCTGATAATAAATTGTGATGAATTATGATCTAGATAACATGTGTACAAAGTTTCAGGGGTGCAAGTTATATCACTTTGGATTTATAGGCCAATAACGGACTTCATCCCATTGTAAAATCGTAAAAAAGGAATCGGCCCATCAATGTGTTATTTCATTGTGGATGCTACAAATTTTGGTGTCAGGGGCTAAAGTTATCACATACTACAGTGGTTGAGGTACTTAAGAATCAGGATGCAGTTTTGTTGTAAAGAACCACAAATTATGTGCGCCCCATGGAATTATAAATATTAATTATATCACAAATATTGGCCCGAAATGACATAAAAGGGTCAGCTACACAAGCAAAAATAAACAAATCATCGTCAATTTGGTATCAAATCTTCAAAAATAAGATATATAATTCATTTTTATGGGATTTATGAACATAACATCGGGAGTTGAGCTGCTAAACTGGAATTCTTTTAGTTCAGCCGAAAACTCAAATATGCATTTTTTCCTCAAAAACGGTGTTTATATCAATAACACATATATTCTGAGAGCTTTTCTTGTTTTGCACATTGGAAACAGCATCTCTCAAACACAAATAAGCCATAAAAATGCATGCCATGGGAAGCGATTTCTTGGGAGGACCCTCTTTGTTTTGCAAAATCACGCATTTTCACCAAATTCACAGTTTATGTAAAAAATACATCAAAAACACAGAGGAAAGGCCAATTTTAATCTTTTTGCATCAAAATCATAATAAGGGAATACGACATTAACGTTAACTTCAATCTAGAGTAGAAATTGTAGAATACATGTATTTCCTTCAGGACAGATTTCACTAATTCCTTCGGCCATACAAAACAATGATAAAAAGCCCAAATTCAAGTCTCCATAGCTCCTTCCCAGAACAATATCAACCTTAGCAGCTTATATACAAAGCTAGTCAATTCATTTCCTCATCTCACTATAGTAAGGAAAATAGATGTTGATAAATTGGATTTTTCGCTACAGCTCGAATTCTGAGGGTACCCCCTTAAAACGACTGATTTTCATGCCTGACAACCCATATATACCGTTCGCCACCAGAGCCGTTCTGTGCGTGCTGTGGTCTTGAAACTCTTCGTGTGCAATGCCAACCAGCTCGGGTCAACAACCAGCCATAGCAAAATATCCCCCACCATTCTGCGGGGGATCAAGGGCATCCCCCGTTTTCAAAATAGGGAATTCTCTGACTGTAACGGATATGACGCAATATCATTGGTGTTGTCATGCCTGAATAGTAGGCGATCCTGATGTTACTACCATCTGATAATAAATTGTGATGAATTATGATCTAGATAACATGTGTACAAAGTTTCAGGGGTGCAAGTTATATCACTTTGGATTTATAGGCCAATAACGGACTTCATCCCATTGTAAAATCGTAAAAAAGGAATCGGCCCATCAATGTGTTATTTCATTGTGGATGCTACAAATTTTGGTGTCAGGGGCTAAAGTTATCACATACTACAGTGGTTGAGGTACTTAAGAATCAGGATGCAGTTTTGTTGTAAAGAACCACAAATTATGTGCGCCCCATGGAATTATAAATATTAATTATATCACAAATATTGGCCCGAAATGACATAAAAGGGTCAGCTACACAAGCAAAAATAAACAAATCATCGTCAATTTGGTATCAAATCTTCAAAAATAAGATATATAATTCATTTTTATGGGATTTATGAACATAACATCGGGAGTTGAGCTGCTAAACTGGAATTCTTTTAGTTCAGCCGAAAACTCAAATATGCATTTTTTCCTCAAAAACGGTGTTTATATCAATAACACATATATTCTGAGAGCTTTTCTTGTTTTGCACATTGGAAACAGCATCTCTCAAACACAAATAAGCCATAAAAATGCATGCCATGGGAAGCGATTTCTTGGGAGGACCCTCTTTGTTTTGCAAAATCACGCATTTTCACCAAATTCACAGTTTATGTAAAAAATACATCAAAAACACAGAGGAAAGGCCAATTTTAATCTTTTTGCATCAAAATCATAATAAGGGAATACGACATTAACGTTAACTTCAATCTAGAGTAGAAATTGTAGAATACATGTATTTCCTTCAGGACAGATTTCACTAATTCCTTCGGCCATACAAAACAATGATAAAAAGCCCAAATTCAAGTCTCCATAGCTCCTTCCCAGAACAATATCAACCTTAGCAGCTTATATACAAAGCTAGTCAATTCATTTCCTCATCTCACTATAGTAAGGAAAATAGATGTTGATAAATTGGATTTTTCGCTACAGCTCGAATTCTGAGGGTACCCCCTTAAAACGACTGATTTTCATGCCTGACAACCCATATATACCGTTCGCCATCAGAGCCGTTCTGTGCGTGCTGTGGTCTTGAAACTCTTCGTGTGCAATGCCAACCAGCTCGGGTCAACAACCAGCCATAGCAAAATATCCCCCACCATTCTGCGGGGGATCAAGGGCATCCCCCGTTTTCAAAATAGGGAATTCTCTGACTGTAACGGATATGACGCAATATCATTGGTGTTGTCATGCCTGAATAGTAGGCGATCCTGATGTTACTACCATCTGATAATAAATTGTGATGAATTATGATCTAGATAACATGTGTACAAAGTTTCAGGGGTGCAAGTTATATCACTTTGGATTTATAGGCCAATAACGGACTTCATCCCATTGTAAAATCGTAAAAAAGGAATCGGCCCATCAATGTGTTATTTCATTGTGGATGCTACAAATTTTGGTGTCAGGGGCTAAAGTTATCACATACTACAGTGGTTGAGGTACTTAAGAATCAGGATGCAGTTTTGTTGTAAAGAACCACAAATTATGTGCGCCCCATGGAATTATAAATATTAATTATATCACAAATATTGGCCCGAAATGACATAAAAGGGTCAGCTACACAAGCAAAAATAAACAAATCATCGTCAATTTGGTATCAAATCTTCAAAAATAAGATATATAATTCATTTTTATGGGATTTATGAACATAACATCGGGAGTTGAGCTGCTAAACTGGAATTCTTTTAGTTCAGCCGAAAACTCAAATATGCATTTTTTCCTCAAAAACGGTGTTTATATCAATAACACATATATTCTGAGAGCTTTTCTTGTTTTGCACATTGGAAACAGCATCTCTCAAACACAAATAAGCCATAAAAATGCATGCCATGGGAAGCGATTTCTTGGGAGGACCCTCTTTGTTTTGCAAAATCACGCATTTTCACCAAATTCACAGTTTATGTAAAAAATACATCAAAAACACAGAGGAAAGGCCAATTTTAATCTTTTTGCATCAAAATCATAATAAGGGAATACGACATTAACGTTAACTTCAATCTAGAGTAGAAATTGTAGAATACATGTATTTCCTTCAGGACAGATTTCACTAATTCCTTCGGCCATACAAAACAATGATAAAAAGCCCAAATTCAAGTCTCCATAGCTCCTTCCCAGAACAATATCAACCTTAGCAGCTTATATACAAAGCTAGTCAATTCATTTCCTCATCTCACTATAGTAAGGAAAATAGATGTTGATAAATTGGATTTTTCGCTACAGCTCGAATTCTGAGGGTACCCCCTTAAAACGACTGATTTTCATGCCTGACAACCCATATATACCGTTCGCCATCAGAGCCGTTCTGTGCGTGCTGTGGTCTTGAAACTCTTCGTGTGCAATGCCAACCAGCTCGGGTCAACAACCAGCCATAGCAAAATATCCCCCACCATTCTGCGGGGGATCAAGGGCATCCCCCGTTTTCAAAATAGGGAATTCTCTGACTGTAACGGATATGACGCAATATCATTGGTGTTGTCATGCCTGAATAGTAGGCGATCCTGATGTTACTACCATCTGATAATAAATTGTGATGAATTATGATCTAGATAACATGTGTACAAAGTTTCAGGGGTGCAAGTTATATCACTTTGGATTTATAGGCCAATAACGGACTTCATCCCATTGTAAAATCGTAAAAAAGGAATCGGCCCATCAATGTGTTATTTCATTGTGGATGCTACAAATTTTGGTGTCAGGGGCTAAAGTTATCACATACTACAGTGGTTGAGGTACTTAAGAATCAGGATGCAGTTTTGTTGTAAAGAACCACAAATTATGTGCGCCCCATGGAATTATAAATATTAATTATATCACAAATATTGGCCCGAAATGACATAAAAGGGTCAGCTACACAAGCAAAAATAAACAAATCATCGTCAATTTGGTATCAAATCTTCAAAAATAAGATATATAATTCATTTTTATGGGATTTATGAACATAACATCGGGAGTTGAGCTGCTAAACTGGAATTCTTTTAGTTCAGCCGAAAACTCAAATATGCACTTTTTCCTCAAAAACGGTGTTTATATCAATAACACATATATTCTGAGAGCTTTTCTTGTTTTGCACATTGGAAACAGCATCTCTCAAACACAAATAAGCCATAAAAATGCATGCCATGGGAAGCGATTTCTTGGGAGGACCCTCTTTGTTTTGCAAAATCACGCATTTTCACCAAATTCACAGTTTATGTAAAAAATACATCAAAAACACAGAGGAAAGGCCAATTTTAATCTTTTTGCATCAAAATCATAATAAGGGAATACGACATTAACGTTAACTTCAATCTAGAGTAGAAATTGTAGAATACATGTATTTCCTTCAGGACAGATTTCACTAATTCCTTCGGCCATACAAAACAATGATAAAAAGCCCAAATTCAAGTCTCCATAGCTCCTTCCCAGAACAATATCAACCTTAGCAGCTTATATACAAAGCTAGTCAATTCATTTCCTCATCTCACTATAGTAAGGAAAATAGATGTTGATAGATTGGATTTTTCGCTACAGCTCGAATTCTGAGGGTACCCCCTTAAAACGACTGATTTTCATGCCTGACAACCCATATATACCGTTCGCCATCAGAGCCGTTCTGTGCGTGCTGTGGTCTTGAAACTCTTCGTGTGCAATGCCAACCAGCTCGGGTCAACAACCAGCCATAGCAAAATATCCCCCACCATTCTGCGGGGGATCAAGGGCATCCCCCGTTTTCAAAATAGGGAATTCTCTGACTGTAACGGATATGACGCAATATCATTGGTGTTGTCATGCCTGAATAGTAGGCGATCCTGATGTTACTACCATCTGATAATAAATTGTGATGAATTATGATCTAGATAACATGTGTACAAAGTTTCAGGGGTGCAAGTTATATCACTTTGGATTTATAGGCCAATAACGGACTTCATCCCATTGTAAAATCGTAAAAAAGGAATCGGCCCATCAATGTGTTATTTCATTGTGGATGCTACAAATTTTGGTGTCAGGGGCTAAAGTTATCACATACTACAGTGGTTGAGGTACTTAAGAATCAGGATGCAGTTTTGTTGTAAAGAACCACAAATTATGTGCGCCCCATGGAATTATAAATATTAATTATATCACAAATATTGGCCCGAAATGACATAAAAGGGTCAGCTACACAAGCAAAAATAAACAAATCATCGTCAATTTGGTATCAAATCTTCAAAAATAAGATATATAATTCATTTTTATGGGATTTATGAACATAACATCGGGAGTTGAGCTGCTAAACTGGAATTCTTTTAGTTCAGCCGAAAACTCAAATATGCATTTTTTCCTCAAAAACGGTGTTTATATCAATAACACATATATTCTGAGAGCTTTTCTTGTTTTGCACATTGGAAACAGCATCTCTCAAACACAAATAAGCCATAAAAATGCATGCCATGGGAAGCGATTTCTTGGGAGGACCCTCTTTGTTTTGCAAAATCACGCATTTTCACCAAATTCACAGTTTATGTAAAAAATACATCAAAAACACAGAGGAAAGGCCAATTTTAATCTTTTTGCATCAAAATCATAATAAGGGAATACGACATTAACGTTAACTTCAATCTAGAGTAGAAATTGTAGAATACATGTATTTCCTTCAATAGTAGGCGATCCTGATGTTACTACCATCTGATAATAAATTGTGATGAATTATGATCTAGATAACATGTGTACAAAGTTTCAGGGGTGCAAGTTATATCACTTTGGATTTATAGGCCAATAACGGACTTCATCCCATTGTAAAATCGTAAAAAAGGAATCGGCCCATCAATGTGTTATTTCATTGTGGATGCTACAAATTTTGGTGTCAGGGGCTAAAGTTATCACATACTACAGTGGTTGAGGTACTTAAGAATCAGGATGCAGTTTTGTTGTAAAGAACCACAAATTATGTGCGCCCCATGGAATTATAAATATTAATTATATCACAAATATTGGCCCGAAATGACATAAAAGGGTCAGCTACACAAGCAAAAATAAACAAATCATCGTCAATTTGGTATCAAATCTTCAAAAATAAGATATATAATTCATTTTTATGGGATTTATGAACATAACATCGGGAGTTGAGCTGCTAAACTGGAATTCTTTTAGTTCAGCCGAAAACTCAAATATGCATTTTTTCCTCAAAAACGGTGTTTATATCAATAACACATATATTCTGAGAGCTTTTCTTGTTTTGCACATTGGAAACAGCATCTCTCAAACACAAATAAGCCATAAAAATGCATGCCATGGGAAGCGATTTCTTGGGAGGACCCTCTTTGTTTTGCAAAATCACGCATTTTCACCAAATTCACAGTTTATGTAAAAAATACATCAAAAACACAGAGGAAAGGCCAATTTTAATCTTTTTGCATCAAAATCATAATAAGGGAATACGACATTAACGTTAACTTCAATCTAGAGTAGAAATTGTAGAATACATGTATTTCCTTCAGGACAGATTTCACTAATTCCTTCGGCCATACAAAACAATGATAAAAAGCCCAAATTCAAGTCTCCATAGCTCCTTCCCAGAACAATATCAACCTTAGCAGCTTATATACAAAGCTAGTCAATTCATTTCCTCATCTCACTATAGTAAGGAAAATAGATGTTGATAAATTGGATTTTTCGCTACAGCTCGAATTCTGAGGGTACCCCCTTAAAACGACTGATTTTCATGCCTGACAACCCATATATACCGTTCGCCATCAGAGCCGTTCTGTGCGTGCTGTGGTCTTGAAACTCTTCGTGTGCAATGCCAACCAGCTCGGGTCAACAACCAGCCATAGCAAAATATTCCCTCACCATTCTGCGGGGGATCAAGGGCATCCCCCGTTTTCAAAATAGGGAATTCTCTGACTGTAACGGATATGACGCAATATCATTGGTGTTGTCATGCCTGAATAGTAGGCGATCCTGATGTTACTACCATCTGATAATAAATTGTGATGAATTATGATCTAGATAACATGTGTACAAAGTTTCAGGGGTGCAAGTTATATCACTTTGGATTTATAGGCCAATAACGGACTTCATCCCATTGTAAAATCGTAAAAAAGGAATCGGCCCATCAATGTGTTATTTCATTGTGGATGCTACAAATTTTGGTGTCAGGGGCTAAAGTTATCACATACTACAGTGGTTGAGGTACTTAAGAATCAGGATGCAGTTTTGTTGTAAAGAACCACAAATTATGTGCGCCCCATGGAATTATAAATATTAATTATATCACAAATATTGGCCCGAAATGACATAAAAGGGTCAGCTACACAAGCAAAAATAAACAAATCATCGTCAATTTGGTATCAAATCTTCAAAAATAAGATATATAATTCATTTTTATGGGATTTATGAACATAACATCGGGAGTTGAGCTGCTAAACTGGAATTCTTTTAGTTCAGCCGAAAACTCAAATATGCATTTTTTCCTCAAAAACGGTGTTTATATCAATAACACATATATTCTGAGAGCTTTTCTTGTTTTGCACATTGGAAACAGCATCTCTCAAACACAAATAAGCCATAAAAATGCATGCCATGGGAAGCGATTTCTTGGGAGGACCCTCTTTGTTTTGCAAAATCACGCATTTTCACCAAATTCACAGTTTATGTAAAAAATACATCAAAAACACAGAGGAAAGGCCAATTTTAATCTTTTTGCATCAAAATCATAATAAGGGAATACGACATTAACGTTAACTTCAATCTAGAGTAGAAATTGTAGAATACATGTATTTCCTTCAGGACAGATTTCACTAATTCCTTCGGCCATACAAAACAATGATAAAAAGCCCAAATTCAAGTCTCCATAGCTCCTTCCCAGAACAATATCAACCTTAGCAGCTTATATACAAAGCTAGTCAATTCATTTCCTCATCTCACTATAGTAAGGAAAATAGATGTTGATAAATTGGATTTTTCGCTACAGCTCGAATTCTGAGGGTACCCCCTTAAAACGACTGATTTTCATGCCTGACAACCCATATATACCGTTCGCCATCAGAGCCGTTCTGTGCGTGCTGTGGTCTTGAAACTCTTCGTGTGCAATGCCAACCAGCTCGGGTCAACAACCAGCCATAGCAAAATATCCCCCACCATTCTGCGGGGGATCAAGGGCATCCCCCGTTTTCAAAATAGGGAATTCTCTGACTGTAACGGATATGACGCAATATCATTGGTGTTGTCATGCCTGAATAGTAGGCGATCCTGATGTTACTACCATCTGATAATAAATTGTGATGAATTATGATCTAGATAACATGTGTACAAAGTTTCAGGGGTGCAAGTTATATCACTTTGGATTTATAGGCCAATAACGGACTTCATCCCATTGTAAAATCGTAAAAAAGGAATCGGCCCATCAATGTGTTATTTCATTGTGGATGCTACAAATTTTGGTGTCAGGGGCTAAAGTTATCACATACTACAGTGGTTGAGGTACTTAAGAATCAGGATGCAGTTTTGTTGTAAAGAACCACAAATTATGTGCGCCCCATGGAATTATAAATATTAATTATATCACAAATATTGGCCCGAAATGACATAAAAGGGTCAGCTACACAAGCAAAAATAAACAAATCATCGTCAATTTGGTATCAAATCTTCAAAAATAAGATATATAATTCATTTTTATGGGATTTATGAACATAACATCGGGAGTTGAGCTGCTAAACTGGAATTCTTTTAGTTCAGCCGAAAACTCAAATATGCATTTTTTCCTCAAAAACGGTGTTTATATCAATAACACATATATTCTGAGAGCTTTTCTTGTTTTGCACATTGGAAACAGCATCTCTCAAACACAAATAAGCCATAAAAATGCATGCCATGGGAAGCGATTTCTTGGGAGGACCCTCTTTGTTTTGCAAAATCACGCATTTTCACCAAATTCACAGTTTATGTAAAAAATACATCAAAAACACAGAGGAAAGGCCAATTTTAATCTTTTTGCATCAAAATCATAATAAGGGAATACGACATTAACGTTAACTTCAATCTAGAGTAGAAATTGTAGAATACATGTATTTCCTTCAGGACAGATTTCACTAATTCCTTCGGCCATACAAAACAATGATAAAAAGCCCAAATTCAAGTCTCCATAGCTCCTTCCCAGAACAATATCAACCTTAGCAGCTTATATACAAAGCTAGTCAATTCATTTCCTCATCTCACTATAGTAAGGAAAATAGATGTTGATAAATTGGATTTTTCGCTACAGCTCGAATTCTGAGGGTACCCCCTTAAAACGACTGATTTTCATGCCTGACAACCCATATATACCGTTCGCCATCAGAGCCGTTCTGTGCGTGCTGTGGTCTTGAAACTCTTCGTGTGCAATGCCAACCAGCTCGGGTCAACAACCAGCCATAGCAAAATATCCCCCACCATTCTGCGGGGGATCAAGGGCATCCCCCGTTTTCAAAATAGGGAATTCTCTGACTGTAACGGATATGACGCAATATCATTGGTGTTGTCATGCCTGAATAGTAGGCGATCCTGATGTTACTACCATCTGATAATAAATTGTGATGAATTATGATCTAGATAACATGTGTACAAAGTTTCAGGGGTGCAAGTTATATCACTTTGGATTTATAGGCCAATAACGGACTTCATCCCATTGTAAAATCGTAAAAAAGGAATCGGCCCATCAATGTGTTATTTCATTGTGGATGCTACAAATTTTGGTGTCAGGGGCTAAAGTTATCACATACTACAGTGGTTGAGGTACTTAAGAATCAGGATGCAGTTTTGTTGTAAAGAACCACAAATTATGTGCGCCCCATGGAATTATAAATATTAATTATATCACAAATATTGGCCCGAAATGACATAAAAGGGTCAGCTACACAAGCAAAAATAAACAAATCATCGTCAATTTGGTATCAAATCTTCAAAAATAAGATATATAATTCATTTTTATGGGATTTATGAACATAACATCGGGAGTTGAGCTGCTAAACTGGAATTCTTTTAGTTCAGCCGAAAACTCAAATATGCATTTTTTCCTCAAAAACGGTGTTTATATCAATAACACATATATTCTGAGAGCTTTTCTTGTTTTGCACATTGGAAACAGCATCTCTCAAACACAAATAAGCCATAAAAATGCATGCCATGGGAAGCGATTTCTTGGGAGGACCCTCTTTGTTTTGCAAAATCACGCATTTTCACCAAATTCACAGTTTATGTAAAAAATACATCAAAAACACAGAGGAAAGGCCAATTTTAATCTTTTTGCATCAAAATCATAATAAGGGAATACGACATTAACGTTAACTTCAATCTAGAGTAGAAATTGTAGAATACATGTATTTCCTTCAGGACAGATTTCACTAATTCCTTCGGCCATACAAAACAATGATAAAAAGCCCAAATTCAAGTCTCCATAGCTCCTTCCCAGAACAATATCAACCTTAGCAGCTTATATACAAAGCTAGTCAATTCATTTCCTCATCTCACTATAGTAAGGAAAATAGATGTTGATAAATTGGATTTTTCGCTACAGCTCGAATTCTGAGGGTACCCCCTTAAAACGACTGATTTTCATGCCTGACAACCCATATATACCGTTCGCCATCAGAGCCGTTCTGTGCGTGCTGTGGTCTTGAAACTCTTCGTGTGCAATGCCAACCAGCTCGGGTCAACAACCAGCCATAGCAAAATATCCCCCACCATTCTGCGGGGGATCAAGGGCATCCCCCGTTTTCAAAATAGGGAATTCTCTGACTGTAACGGATATGACGCAATATCATTGGTGTTGTCATGCCTGAATAGTAGGCGATCCTGATGTTACTACCATCTGATAATAAATTGTGATGAATTATGATCTAGATAACATGTGTACAAAGTTTCAGGGGTGCAAGTTATATCACTTTGGATTTATAGGCCAATAACGGACTTCATCCCATTGTAAAATCGTAAAAAAGGAATCGGCCCATCAATGTGTTATTTCATTGTGGATGCTACAAATTTTGGTGTCAGGGGCTAAAGTTATCACATACTACAGTGGTTGAGGTACTTAAGAATCAGGATGCAGTTTTGTTGTAAAGAACCACAAATTATGTGCGCCCCATGGAATTATAAATATTAATTATATCACAAATATTGGCCCGAAATGACATAAAAGGGTCAGCTACACAAGCAAAAATAAACAAATCATCGTCAATTTGGTATCAAATCTTCAAAAATAAGATATATAATTCATTTTTATGGGATTTATGAACATAACATCGGGAGTTGAGCTGCTAAACTGGAATTCTTTTAGTTCAGCCGAAAACTCAAATATGCATTTTTTCCTCAAAAACGGTGTTTATATCAATAACACATATATTCTGAGAGCTTTTCTTGTTTTGCACATTGGAAACAGCATCTCTCAAACACAAATAAGCCATAAAAATGCATGCCATGGGAAGCGATTTCTTGGGAGGACCCTCTTTGTTTTGCAAAATCACGCATTTTCACCAAATTCACAGTTTATGTAAAAAATACATCAAAAACACAGAGGAAAGGCCAATTTTAATCTTTTTGCATCAAAATCATAATAAGGGAATACGACATTAACGTTAACTTCAATCTAGAGTAGAAATTGTAGAATACATGTATTTCCTTCAGGACAGATTTCACTAATTCCTTCGGCCATACAAAACAATGATAAAAAGCCCAAATTCAAGTCTCCATAGCTCCTTCCCAGAACAATATCAACCTTAGCAGCTTATATACAAAGCTAGTCAATTCATTTCCTCATCTCACTATAGTAAGGAAAATAGATGTTGATAAATTGGATTTTTCGCTACAGCTCGAATTCTGAGGGTACCCCCTTAAAACGACTGATTTTCATGCCTGACAACCCATATATACCGTTCGCCATCAGAGCCGTTCTGTGCGTGCTGTGGTCTTGAAACTCTTCGTGTGCAATGCCAACCAGCTCGGGTCAACAACCAGCCATAGCAAAATATCCCCCACCATTCTGCGGGGGATCAAGGGCATCCCCCGTTTTCAAAATAGGGAATTCTCTGACTGTAACGGATATGACGCAATATCATTGGTGTTGTCATGCCTGAATAGTAGGCGATCCTGATGTTACTACCATCTGATAATAAATTGTGATGAATTATGATCTAGATAACATGTGTACAAAGTTTCAGGGGTGCAAGTTATATCACTTTGGATTTATAGGCCAATAACGGACTTCATCCCATTGTAAAATCGTAAAAAAGGAATCGGCCCATCAATGTGTTATTTCATTGTGGATGCTACAAATTTTGGTGTCAGGGGCTAAAGTTATCACATACTACAGTGGTTGAGGTACTTAAGAATCAGGATGCAGTTTTGTTGTAAAGAACCACAAATTATGTGCGCCCCATGGAATTATAAATATTAATTATATCACAAATATTGGCCCGAAATGACATAAAAGGGTCAGCTACACAAGCAAAAATAAACAAATCATCGTCAATTTGGTATCAAATCTTCAAAAATAAGATATATAATTCATTTTTATGGGATTTATGAACATAACATCGGGAGTTGAGCTGCTAAACTGGAATTCTTTTAGTTCAGCCGAAAACTCAAATATGCATTTTTTCCTCAAAAACGGTGTTTATATCAATAACACATATATTCTGAGAGCTTTTCTTGTTTTGCACATTGGAAACAGCATCTCTCAAACACAAATAAGCCATAAAAATGCATGCCATGGGAAGCGATTTCTTGGGAGGACCCTCTTTGTTTTGCAAAATCACGCATTTTCACCAAATTCACAGTTTATGTAAAAAATACATCAAAAACACAGAGGAAAGGCCAATTTTAATCTTTTTGCATCAAAATCATAATAAGGGAATACGACATTAACGTTAACTTCAATCTAGAGTAGAAATTGTAGAATACATGTATTTCCTTCAGGACAGATTTCACTAATTCCTTCGGCCATACAAAACAATGATAAAAAGCCCAAATTCAAGTCTCCATAGCTCCTTCCCAGAACAATATCAACCTTAGCAGCTTATATACAAAGCTAGTCAATTCATTTCCTCATCTCACTATAGTAAGGAAAATAGATGTTGATAAATTGGATTTTTCGCTACAGCTCGAATTCTGAGGGTACCCCCTTAAAACGACTGATTTTCATGCCTGACAACCCATATATACCGTTCGCCATCAGAGCCGTTCTGTGCGTGCTGTGGTCTTGAAACTCTTCGTGTGCAATGCCAACCAGCTCGGGTCAACAACCAGCCATAGCAAAATATCCCCCACCATTCTGCGGGGGATCAAGGGCATCCCCCGTTTTCAAAATAGGGAATTCTCTGACTGTAACGGATATGACGCAATATCATTGGTGTTGTCATGCCTGAATAGTAGGCGATCCTGATGTTACTACCATCTGATAATAAATTGTGATGAATTATGATCTAGATAACATGTGTACAAAGTTTCAGGGGTGCAAGTTATATCACTTTGGATTTATAGGCCAATAACGGACTTCATCCCATTGTAAAATCGTAAAAAAGGAATCGGCCCATCAATGTGTTATTTCATTGTGGATGCTACAAATTTTGGTGTCAGGGGCTAAAGTTATCACATACTACAGTGGTTGAGGTACTTAAGAATCAGGATGCAGTTTTGTTGTAAAGAACCACAAATTATGTGCGCCCCATGGAATTATAAATATTAATTATATCACAAATATTGGCCCGAAATGACATAAAAGGGTCAGCTACACAAGCAAAAATAAACAAATCATCGTCAATTTGGTATCAAATCTTCAAAAATAAGATATATAATTCATTTTTATGGGATTTATGAACATAACATCGGGAGTTGAGCTGCTAAACTGGAATTCTTTTAGTTCAGCCGAAAACTCAAATATGCATTTTTTCCTCAAAAACGGTGTTTATATCAATAACACATATATTCTGAGAGCTTTTCTTGTTTTGCACATTGGAAACAGCATCTCTCAAACACAAATAAGCCATAAAAATGCATGCCATGGGAAGCGATTTCTTGGGAGGACCCTCTTTGTTTTGCAAAATCACGCATTTTCACCAAATTCACAGTTTATGTAAAAAATACATCAAAAACACAGAGGAAAGGCCAATTTTAATCTTTTTGCATCAAAATCATAATAAGGGAATACGACATTAACGTTAACTTCAATCTAGAGTAGAAATTGTAGAATACATGTATTTCCTTCAGGACAGATTTCACTAATTCCTTCGGCCATACAAAACAATGATAAAAAGCCCAAATTCAAGTCTCCATAGCTCCTTCCCAGAACAATATCAACCTTAGCAGCTTATATACAAAGCTAGTCAATTCATTTCCTCATCTCACTATAGTAAGGAAAATAGATGTTGATAAATTGGATTTTTCGCTACAGCTCGAATTCTGAGGGTACCCCCTTAAAACGACTGATTTTCATGCCTGACAACCCATATATACCGTTCGCCATCAGAGCCGTTCTGTGCGTGCTGTGGTCTTGAAACTCTTCGTGTGCAATGCCAACCAGCTCGGGTCAACAACCAGCCATAGCAAAATATCCCCCACCATTCTGCGGGGGATCAAGGGCATCCCCCGTTTTCAAAATAGGGAATTCTCTGACTGTAACGGATATGACGCAATATCATTGGTGTTGTCATGCCTGAATAGTAGGCGATCCTGATGTTACTACCATCTGATAATAAATTGTGATGAATTATGATCTAGATAACATGTGTACAAAGTTTCAGGGGTGCAAGTTATATCACTTTGGATTTATAGGCCAATAACGGACTTCATCCCATTGTAAAATCGTAAAAAAGGAATCGGCCCATCAATGTGTTATTTCATTGTGGATGCTACAAATTTTGGTGTCAGGGGCTAAAGTTATCACATACTACAGTGGTTGAGGTACTTAAGAATCAGGATGCAGTTTTGTTGTAAAGAACCACAAATTATGTGCGCCCCATGGAATTATAAATATTAATTATATCACAAATATTGGCCCGAAATGACATAAAAGGGTCAGCTACACAAGCAAAAATAAACAAATCATCGTCAATTTGGTATCAAATCTTCAAAAATAAGATATATAATTCATTTTTATGGGATTTATGAACATAACATCGGGAGTTGAGCTGCTAAACTGGAATTCTTTTAGTTCAGCCGAAAACTCAAATATGCATTTTTTCCTCAAAAACGGTGTTTATATCAATAACACATATATTCTGAGAGCTTTTCTTGTTTTGCACATTGGAAACAGCATCTCTCAAACACAAATAAGCCATAAAAATGCATGCCATGGGAAGCGATTTCTTGGGAGGACCCTCTTTGTTTTGCAAAATCACGCATTTTCACCAAATTCACAGTTTATGTAAAAAATACATCAAAAACACAGAGGAAAGGCCAATTTTAATCTTTTTGCATCAAAATCATAATAAGGGAATACGACATTAACGTTAACTTCAATCTAGAGTAGAAATTGTAGAATACATGTATTTCCTTCAGGACAGATTTCACTAATTCCTTCGGCCATACAAAACAATGATAAAAAGCCCAAATTCAAGTCTCCATAGCTCCTTCCCAGAACAATATCAACCTTAGCAGCTTATATACAAAGCTAGTCAATTCATTTCCTCATCTCACTATAGTAAGGAAAATAGATGTTGATAAATTGGATTTTTCGCTACAGCTCGAATTCTGAGGGTACCCCCTTAAAACGACTGATTTTCATGCCTGACAACCCATATATACCGTTCGCCATCAGAGCCGTTCTGTGCGTGCTGTGGTCTTGAAACTCTTCGTGTGCAATGCCAACCAGCTCGGGTCAACAACCAGCCATAGCAAAATATCCCCCACCATTCTGCGGGGGATCAAGGGCATCCCCCGTTTTCAAAATAGGGAATTCTCTGACTGTAACGGATATGACGCAATATCATTGGTGTTGTCATGCCTAAAGACAACGACATTATGCGGCTGGTAGTAACTCTGGCAAGCGTATTCCATTCTCCCAAAGGCAGGGAATACATACTGTTAAAAAATCGATCGGAAATGCAGGTTCAGCCGTGGAGCAGGGTTAGGCTGGTTAATTTAGAGAATCGAACCTAATACTAGCGGAACATAGCAGTTCCCTATTATAGATAATAGCACTGTAATCGTGAAGTCTTGATTGCCTACATATCACCCTAGTTCAGCCCAATGCCTGTCCGTGAATAGTGCTATCCCCAAGATAACACTCTCCAATAATCGCACGTCCATATATTTTAATTTTACGATGAACTCGAGAATATTATCTGTGATCATAGTCTAAATTACTCTAAACTACACTCAAACTCTAAACATCACATTGGCTTCAGTGTAACTCACACCATTACAATTAATATAGTTGTTAAAGTTTTCCATTGTTACCAGGTTACGACAATCTCATTGCATACAGTTTTATTGATATTATCGGAAATTGGAAGGGATCATTTTTATGAACATTTTTAAACACTTTAGAACATTTCATTTCTCCGTTGGAATATAAAAAGTCAAGGACAAATTTGTACATCTCTATTATAGTAATTCACCTGTTCTGTGCAGAGTTTTGCGGTCGTTGACCGAACAGACAATTTAATTATGTATCGAGCAGAAACCAAGTGAAAAAATTACCCCTTAAGGGTTAAGAAAGGTTACCGGACAATATATGTTTTTATATTCAAATACTGTGACCTTGAAAATGAAGTCAGAGGTCAAACTAAATGTCATCAGAATATTCGGTATATATCATTTCCTAGCTTATGTCCACAATTTGTGTTAAGTTGTGTTGTGTTGTGCGATTTTGTTATGTGATCTTGAACATGAGGTCATATGTCAATATCAAGGTCATGACAATATTCAGCATACACAATTTCCTATATGTTCACAATTGATTTATGAGATGTAAAGTCAATTATAAGCGAGATATTAGCCACTTTGTGCTCTGACCTTGTACCAGCACCTTGGACCAGCATATATCGTTTCCTATGTGTGCACAATTACCTGTAAAGTCAATAATAAGCGAAATATTGGACATTTTGTCCTGTGACATTGAAAACTAGACGTAAAGGCCTAGAGGCCTTGGGGGCATTTCGATACACAACACAATCACAGGTGAACTGTTAATGATTGACCTGTTAACTTGAACTGTTAACTCTGCAACCAAAATGATTACGTAGATACATCTATTTCACTCTAAGACGACGGTTTCTGAGATATAAACGAGAATAACGAGATATGGCCGAAAATGAAAAATGTCGACTCAGCAGAAAAAAAATTTGGCCCAGGGACAAGTTCACCCAACACACCCCTAAGACATGTTTGTCTAGTACCACGAGTCCAAAAATAACATCAGTTTCTTTCAACGACGCATCGTTTCCGAGATAAGGCCAAAAATGGAGTATGTCAAGAAAGCAAAAAAAAATTTGGCCCAGGGCCAAGTTCACCCAAGATACACCTAAGACATTTTTGCCTAGTGTCACGAGTCCGAAAATAACGTCCGTTTCACTCTACGATGCACCGTTTCCGAGATATGGCCAAAAATAAGAAACAGCAAAAAAAAAATGTGGCCCAGGATGCACCGTTTCTGAGATATGGCCGAAAATGAAAAACGCCGACTCAGCAAAAAAAAATTGGCACAGGGACAAAGTTCACCCAATATACACCTAAGCCATGTTTGCCTAGTGTCACGAGTCCAAAAATAACGTCGGTTTCGCTCTACGACGCACCGTTTCCGAGATATGGCCGAAACTGAAAAACGTTGACTCAACAAAAAAAATTTTGGCCCAGGGCCAAGTTCACCCAACACACGCCCTAAGACATGTTTGCCTAGTGTCACGAGTCCGAAAATAACGTCGGTTTCGCTGTACGACGCACCGTTTCCGAGATATGGCCGAAAATGGAAAACGCTGACTCAGTAAAAAAAAATTTGGGCCAGGGCCAAGTTCACCCAACATACCCCTAAGACATGTTTGTCTAGTGTCACGAGTCCGAGTCAAAAATAACGTCCGTTTCGCTCTACGATGCACCGTTTCTGAGCTATGCATTGACCCTTAAGGATGACTCACCAAAATGGTTTTCGGCCCCTGGGTCAAAGGTCGTTTGAGGGATTGACCCCATAATGGATATAGTTCCTCTGCGACACTATATCACTATATATTGTAAGTTTCAGAATGGTAGCGCAAGTACTTTTTGAGTTATCATCCGGAAACCATTTGACACAAAATTCATCCTCACGGACTAACCGGACCTCGGAGCCGGCCCCAAAACAGTAAGGTCCATCTATGTAATATATGTGATAACTGGTGAAAATTTCTTGAAGATTTGTCAAGGCGTTCTTGAGTTATCGTCCGGAAACCGAAAGTGAAAAAGAAAAAAAAAGAAAAAAAAAGAATTCTGACAAAACCATAAGGGCATTTGGTGCCGAAATGCCCTAATGAGGTCAAAGGTCAAACTCAAGGTCATGACTATATTCAACAATTGATTCCTAACCTGTAATGTCGATAATAAGCGAGATATTAGCCATTTTTTGTCCTGTGACCTTGAAAATTAGGTCAAAGATCAAAGTCAAGGTCATCAAAATATTCAGCATACATCATTTCTTATACGTCCATAATTTATTCTCAAACTGTGAAGTCGATAATAAGTGAGATGTTAGCCATTGTGAACTTGAAAATGATGTCAAATGTCAATCCAAGGTCATCAGAATATTCGGATTTTATCATTTCCTATATATGTGCACAATTGATTCATAAGCTGTAAAGTCGATAATAAGCGAGATATTAGCCATTTTGTGCTCCGATCATGAAAATGAGGTCAAAGGTCAAATGCAAGGTCATGACAATACTCAGCATCATGACAATGTCATTTCTTTTTTGTCCACAATTGATTTCTAGTCTTTAAAGACCTAGTAGCATGCCGATGAAAGTGCTTTTCATTTGGTCCATTATGAATAGTTATCTGTAAATTCGAACGAATTTTACAAATACAATCAGTGGGTTTCGAGATATTGAATCAAATAGGCACTCCTTCCGTAAATTGCCGAAGATTTTGATCACGATTTTAGTATGGGTCACGTGGTTTGTGACGTCATTTGAGGCAGTACTGAAAGTACATGTAGCCAGCAAGGTAAACTGCATGTCGCATATTCATTCTCGTTGTGTATGTTTGACAATTCAAGTGAACGGGTGAGATGGTTGGAGTACGGCATTTCTTGTCTTGATATTTAGAATCAGTACTATTCATTCTCTCAGAAGGGAGGTTTGTTGAACTGCAAGATGTCCAGTATTTGTTGGTTTTCATGTGTTTTCTTTTGAATCTCATGCATTTTGGAGTGGTTTTCTATCTTTGAGCTGACCGCCCAAATTACGTGTTTTACGTTTTTGGCCAGCCATCAAAGCACATTTTGCCTCAACTGACGTCACGATTACGGAAACTGCCGAAGCTATTTTTTTCATCGGCATGAGAAGGCGATTGCAAAACTGGCTCAATATACTCGATTATATGTCGCTGTTATTAGTTACCAATTAACGCGAACATCTTTTTTATCACCAAATGTCCACAATGCCTTTATCTGAACAGGAATAAAACCATATAATGGTACCTTGCTACTATGACTTTAATCTCAATATTAAGTGAGATATTAGGCTTAATGTGTCCCACGCAGACGGGCGATTCAAGGGTAACGAAACTTATACACATCACAAAGATATTTGAGTGGAATCTTTTGAAACAAAAATCTCAAAATCTCAGACATTGGACATTTTCCGTCGAAAATGGCCATTTTGAAGAAGAAGAAAAAAAGCGAAAATCAAAACACACGGACGCAATGCCATGCCAATAGGTTTTCGGACCATAGGTCCGGTCCCCTAAAAAAAAATCACCGATTTCGTCCGCATGAACCCCACAGACCTCTGATTCGGCTCCGAAATTATAGGGTTCTATTCTGACCAGCGAAGCAAATTTGGACAAGATTCGTTCAGGCATTCGCGAGTCATTGATCGCACATTCACGCTAATTAACTCAGCGCGGTGAATTTTACTATTTTGCACAAACATACATGTCAATATTTTTTTGCAAAACAATGTGCCTTGAATTGCTCGTAAAGGCCAAAATGTGGGCCCGAAATGTGAACGGACCGATACGCAAGTTAATTAATTATAGGGCCGTATGAGGGAGAGATGCACAAGAGATTACATTTGTATAGAGGCCTAATGTGCATATAAAGAAAGTCACATATAATTTGGTGACCTTGACGATTTTGAGTGGTGAACAGTCGGACTTGTTGGTCTCTGCACACAACGCTTGTAAATAGAGTGTATGGTTATATTGTGAGCATATATAAAAACATATATGACATATTATGATGGATCACTTGATGACCTTGAATTTGAACTCAGATGGACGGACAATCTCAACGTCAAAATGTTCAGACCTAAATTGTCTGAACGTGACCTCGGTAATATTGAGTGATAAATATCAAAGCCACATATCCAGAGCGTCAAATGACCTTTGTTGAGGAAATAAACAAGTTCCTCTCCTGAACGTGAAGTGGAAAATCAAGAATTTCATCCAAAATCGAGAAATCTGACAAATGTTTGACATTGAATCTGACAAACTTTCTTTATAAATCGAGCTTAGTATAGCAATATGAGCATACGGAAAGTCATATTTTGGATGTTTCGAAAACTTGAACGCAGATTATACTTTAGTACACATATTCCAGGAATTGTTCACATAACGATTGTGAATTGCCCCAACGGCACCAAATGCTTGTAGAGCTGAGGCTTGCGTCATGAGCATACTTCATAGTGATCTTGAACGGAGGCCGACCTAAATGCTCGATTTCATTACAGAACACTGAAATCAGGGCTTAGGCTTCAAAAAAAGTTATAGACAATGCATCTTTTTGGTCTCGTGTGTCAGTGTTGTAGTATATGAGAACATGCATGTAGACCTAATAGTAAGTCATTATGGAGAATCTTATAGTGACCTTGAATGTGTAACACGAGAAGAACTTGGTATCATAAGATTTGTGTTGTGTGCGTAATGGAAGTCCTGCGTTCTGAAAGATAATTTGCAATACATGTAATAAATTTGATCCGAGATGTCCTTGATTGCTTGAACTCTTGTCTACATTGAGAGTGTGAATTGACCATTCAATATAGAATTCTAAGAACAAAGCCATTCCTCTGGTTAAAATTTGTCTATTGAATGACCCTCATTTCTGGGGAGTGACAATCTGGACGAATTAAGGTGGGCACCAGCACCTTTGGTTCTATGTTTTTTTTGGTTCTAAGTCACATTCACATATTAGGTACACTCAAATACATTCTTGGAAAATATACCATGTTTCCTCGTTGTATGTCTGTGAATATATCTCAATCCTGATAAAAACTAGAAAATATATTTTTTTTATTGCACATGAACTTGAAAACACAACACACCCGTCCATCATTCCATAACAATTTCAATATATAAACACATTATAAACAAATGGTATGATAACAATCAATATATATATAGTAATAAAAATATTTCCATACAGTAACAAGTCGTACAACTGTTACTTTGTCATAAACAATAATAACAACATCAACAAAGTTTAGAAAATAAAACTAAAACGCTGCTGAACCGGAATTCTCTCCAGTAAGAGCTCATTCAGGCTGCCGCCGCTGGTAGCGCGACCTCGCCACGGAATGAAATAACAAACTAACCCTACTCTTCAAAGAATTTTCCCCGGAATTTTCTTGGTAATAAATAATGTATGTCATCAGATTTCTTCACCTCTGGCAAACGTTTGAACAGTAACAAAATATCGTCGAGTCAGAAATTGAAATCACATCCAATCTCATAACTTGATACACCAATGAGCAGCTAAAGTCGATTGGGCGTCTCACAACATTCGACGGCTGACATTCTGCCAGACCTGGGCCTCGGACTCGGACCCCGGCTGTCTTGGCCCATGGCTCCTGGGCTCGGCCCTCGAGCATCCTCCCTCTGGCCACCGTCCTGGCTACCAGCCGCCATCCCCGGGCGAGAACCCGGCCCCATCTCGCCCTGTGCCGCTGACACGTGCATGCTAAGCCTAGATGACGGTGGTCGGTCGGCCTCGATGTCTGGCAGGCTGCTAGTTCCTACAGAAGCATCCTCTCCCGCGCGGCCAAGTCCCACAGAGACGAAGGTTGGAGTCACGGGGGTCGGCTTGGACGGGCCCGGGAGCGGGTCTGAGCAGACACTCGATGAGGCGTCCCGTCGTACGTCGGTCTCCGATGGAGCTGGGGTAACCACCCTGGACCTATTAGCTGGCCGTGAGCTGAAAAAGATAACGTACAGTATACAATTTTAAGAACATGATACACATACTTTTTGAAGTTATCTTTGAGATATCAAGATACATGTACATGTAAAGGGCCTAGTAGTGTGGTACTCACAATCTGATGATAATCAAAACGACGGTTGCTATGACAACAAGCCCCAGTATGGCGCCGACGACGGCCCCAGCTATGACCCCGGGAGGGGTGCCAGTGGTCATGGCTGAGCTTGTCTCCCCCGGGAAAATCTGAACACGGGCGCTCAGTCCAATGTGCTAAATACATGTACACACAATATTATTGGTAGTGTTCTAAGTTATGCTCAGACATGATATTCCTCACATCCCACTCAAAATCTATGGAACAGTGATGCAACGATATATTATCAGCAAATCGGAGTCAAGAGTAATTTTGATTTGTGTGTTTGTGTGTGTATATTTTCCTTTTTCACTGACAGTCGACTTACCGAGTAATTGTTGAGCCCTGAGCTGAGAGCCGACACCATGACATCACTCCGCCAGTAAATGACATCAGTTTCGGCCTGGCGTTTCTTCCTGACGTTGGTAAAGTTAGTTGAGCCACAAATCTCCTTCACTTCCGATAGGCTCATCGTGGCCAGTAACTTAATGCTGTGCAAATCGTGAGTCGCTAGTGTCATTATATTCTGAATGCTCCTAAGGCTACCATGCATACTAGTACATACCATTTTTTATGACAATCATGCGATGTTAAATGGTATTGTATTATTACTTCACCTAAGAGTCAAACGGCAACTTGTTACGAGATTTCAGACATATATCGCAAAAATTGAAAAAGTTGGTAATCTACCCCACTGTTACATTTAAATTTCAGCTTAAAATGGGATATCGGGTATCTGAGCATATTCGAGGATTTGGTCGAATATTGGGGTAGATTTTCCCAAAATTTTCGCGAAAGAAGTTTGAAATTCGAAAAAAATTGTCGTGAAGTAATACAATGTCATGTCAAATTATTTTTATCATTTTTCATCGCAAAAATATCAACAACAAAAAACGGTGTAACTTAATCAGAGTATAGTATATGGTTAAGTGTGACAGGCCCATATGACCATTTTCTGTCACATCCAAATTATCTATAAAACCGATAAGATTAAAAATTAACCCAAGGGCTAAGAGCGGTTATCAGAGAAATGAAGCATTGAAAAATACAATGTCTAAGAGAGGTTATCAGAGAAATGTTTAGTGTTAAACTACGATTTTAAAGCACCTGTTAATTCGACATAAAATTATATGACTTCTCATTTGAATGTGCCAATATTTAGATATTCCAAGAGTTTACTCCATACAGCTTCCATTATGAATGAAAAAGAGAATATCCAAAACCTTTTCAAAAAAATTTTTTTTTGCCTGGAAATGGCTCGAAACAGATAGTGAGTATCTTGAAGTGTGGAGCCATTATGAGGCAAAAAGTCCCAAAAAAAGTTTCATTGGCGAAAAAACTGTACATGTATATATAATAATGTATTTTATTCTTGCTGGAAATGGCTCAAAACGACTAGTGGCTTGATTTGGGACGAACAGATTTTTTTTCGCTGACCCGTCAAAAAATCAAAATGGCCGCCAAACGCAAATCGGTAATTCAAGGGGAACGAAACTTACACATGTCTCTGAGGTACATGAGGGGAGTGTTTTGAAACAAAAATAATAAGACTGATTAGACAGTTTTCAAGAAATTGGCCGCCATAGTCCCAAATTTTCCGTTTTTCGTCGAAAATGGCCCCCATTTTGAAAAAAAAAAACAATTGCGAAGTACATAGAAATAAAAATAACTCCCTTTTGAAATATTTTTAGACATCTTTTGTGCCAAATTCCAGAAAGATCAGACTGTAAAATTTAAAGCTCAATTAACAAATATTAAAATGCATTAGACGGATTGAATATGACATCCATTCATTGGGTGGGTACTATTAGTAGAGTACTGTGGTGAACGACGTGATCAATAGTAAATCCTATACTAGTATCGCAATTTCACTTGGTAGTTCAAATTGAATAATTTCACCTCTACCCTGCCTAATCAGATCGAAAAGAATATATTTACATGTCGCCGTAATGTTGTACACGTCAAGAAGTGCGTGACCAACTGTGTATACCCATTCTAACGAGTTTTCGAGATATTGTCACGAAACTTATAGCACGCGAGTTTATACAATGTAATATGGTGACAGGATTATGGCTATAATGGATTTTTGCCGAGATTCGAGAAACAAGTTTGGCACCATCGCGTTCGCGCTGAACGAGCATTTACAGGGAGCTGCATCGTTACGAAACTTTATATGGACAGGTACACGTTGATACAATATGTATAGTACATGATTGTAAAATCGTGGTAAAGACTGTATTTCACTACTTCGCCTGCCAATATCGTACGAGTATCGCAAGAGTGTCGTACGGCACAAATGTTATGTGATTATCCCTACACGTTTGAGACATTGCGAGTCGAATCCAGGGATAGTTGGAACCACTCAATTATTTGGATTTTTTTCTTTCTTTTTTCAAATAAATAGACGAGAGATATGTTTCGTTTGAGGCTGTGATGTTCGCACTAAGTGCAAAAACTATTTCTCCTACGATCTACTATTATGTGCGACACAATTAAACCGTCCAACGTCCAACAAATTATCGATATGCCTACATTATTTTCCATGGGAATTCCCCTACCGATGGGCTGATTGAGCGAGTGTCTGCCAGACCAGAGCATTGCACTTGTGATGTTTTGATTTATCAGTCGTTCGTTTTGGTAGCCGCTGCTGCAAACGGATAGGCCTACAATGGTACCTAGGCGACGGCATGCAGTATCTATGGGGCTTCAGGTGCGCCGGTTGCCCTGTCGTGGGTCGTCAGGCGGATATCAACCGGAACAAAGAATCTTAGATCAAAACGGCCTGGGATCGACATCGTTCCCCGCATGAAATGCTGATTGTTCAATGCAGTGGAAGTTATCCTTATTATTCTTACTGTACCCCGGCATCCTTCATCCAGAAGAATTATTCATTTCAGACACAATAGAAGTAGAAAACATCTGTTATCTGATATCATGGTAACAGCAACCATGTGAACAAACGAGGCGTATTTGGACTGAACTGCCATTACGTCAATAATGGTAATTATTATGCAGTCTTGAGTGGTTCGAAGTACTGTGGGATCGATGCATCTCCACTGTACCCGCTAACAATATACACTAGAGCCACCCTGCGTCCACACGTCCGGGATATAAATAGTATCTATGTAGTCTGATCGTTAGTGTTAAGCTGGCATACATGCTCAAGAGAAGAGCAAGACAAATTGCAGCGGTACACAACATCACATTTATATCGAGCCATGGTGGGACTTCTTGGTCGATCACATGAACTCATGTTCGTTTGCTTCCATTCATCATTTTGCAAGTATTTCATAACGCTGTGCAACGTAAAGATTTTTGTGGCAAATTATACTAAGTTCATCAACTTCCTAGCCCAATTCCTTCATCTGCGCATGGAGCCATACTGAGCTCATCAACTTCCCAGCACAATTCCTTTATCTGCGCATTGAGCCATACTGAGCTCATCAACTTCCTAGCCCAATCCCTTCATCTGCGCATGGAGCCATACTGAGCTCATCAACTTCCTAGCCCAATCCCTTCATCTGCGCATGGAGCCATACTGAGCTCATCTACTTCCTAGCCCAATTCCTACAGCTGCGCGTGGAGCCATACTGAGCTCATCAACTTCCTAGCCCGATTCCTACAGCTGCGCGTTGAGCCATAATGAGCTCATCAACTTCCCAGCGCAATTCCTTCATCTGCGCATGGAGCCATACTGAGTTCATCAACTTCTAGCGCAATTCTCCTATCTAGTATGAGCCATACTGAGTTCATCAAATTCCTAGCGCAATTCCTTCATCTGCGCATGGAGTCATACTAAGTTCATCAACTCCCTAGCCTAATTCCTTTATCTGCGCATTGAACCATACTGAGCTCATCAACTTCCTAGCCCAATCCCTTCATCTGCGCATGGAGCCATACTGAGCTCATCAGCTTCCTAGCCCAATTCCTACAGCTGCGCATGGAGCCATACTGAGTTTATCAACTTCCTAGCACAATTCCTACAGCTGCGCGTGGAGCCATACTGAGCTCATCAACTTCCTAGCCCAATTCCTACAGCTGCGCTTGGAGCCATAATGAGCTCATCAACTTCCCAGCGCAATTCCTTCATCTGCGCATGGAGCCATACTGAGCTCATCAACTTCCTAGCCCAATTCCTACAGCTGCGCGTGGAGCCATAATGAGCTCATCAACTTCCCAGCGCAATTCCTTCATTTGCGCATGGAGCCATAATGAGCTCATCAACTTCCTAGCCCAATTCTTTCATCTGCGCATGGAGCCATACTGAGCTCATCAACTTCCTAGCGCAATTCCTTCATCTGCGCATGGAGCCATACTGAGCTCATCAACTTCCTAGCACAATTCCTTCATCTGCGCATGGAGCCATACTAAGTTCATCAACTTCCTAGCGCAATTCTTTTATCTAGTATGGAGTCATACTGAGTTCATCAACTTCCTAGCGCAATTCCTGTATCTGCGGAGCCATGGAGCCATACTGAGTTCATGATGTAATGGTGATGTCTACCGATTGTAAACACCTATAGTCACATGGCCATGTATGCTGACCTATCAATGCTTCTTCGTCGTGCACATATATCATACGGTATGATGCACACCTGCAACATTGTGTATACATATTCATCCGAGATTAGGCTAACATCTAGACTGGCATGAGCTTAAAACACAGTTTTGAAAAAAAAAGTTACCATGGATGGACATTTGCATGTACTGGTAGCATACTTACAGTGCGTTGGATTGCACGTCGCCGTCGCGTGTGGGATACCCAGCCGCCGTTCTCACGTCAGAGACGTTCAGGAACATCGAGAGCGTGTCATTGGAAGGGACGTACCTGTATTAGAGTAATGATAACTGGTGTACGCATGAATAGCAGTCATCAAATCACATTAAAACTAGAACAGAGCGCAAAGCCATCGCTGCCTCAGTACAAACCATTAGGCCTATACATTACAAACATAGCCATGTAGTAATGTATACTTCTGCCAATCGAGTAGGCATACTCATTAGTACTTATTGGCTTCATTCTAGTTCATGTTTATTCAGCTATTCATGTTAGCACAAAAACCAACAGTTTATCACAACTAAAGTTCGACATCAGATTTGATTGGAAGGCTCAGACGAGCCTACTCCTTTGGAGAAAGAATATACATTCTCTTCAATATTATGGCACATGTGATGAGTGCCACTACCCAGAAGAGGAATTCGAGGTACTCACGTTTGTGAAAATCCACTGCAGCAATACTCCAATCGTCCGCCCACACAGAAGTCATTGATAACAGCGACTGACACTTGTTGGATGTCTTCTTCAGATAGAGCAAGCTACGAAAAACATGAAAAACATTTGTAATATCGACATTACACGTACTTCTATTCATAAGCGACGTGTGTATGCCTGTAGAATATTTATGACTGTTATGGCCCGAAACCCGCCCCTGACACATTCTCCCCACTCGACATACACGGCACAGATTCATCACATGACTTCATACTTACTTACCTTACGTCACCGGGCACGCACCGTCCTCGCACCACATCTACATGTAAACAACACTGCTCACGTTAACACTTCCTACAATCCCACCAATCACCACATTTCCAGACACATGACTCCGCCCACTAAGACATGACATCACTTTCCCGCCATTTCACATGAACACCTGCCACATTACGCGGGAAAACCCACACACATCATAGACTTAGCCCCGCGCTTTCCCACGGACAAGTGAGTTGCAATATTGGAGTTGAAGAGAGAAGTTGTATTGAGAGGTACTAAGCCAAATATTGTGATTAGAGGATATCAAATTATACAGGACTATTAATACTTCGGACTATTGTGGGGATTACGATTGTGTGAGTGACCGTGATCGTACATCGGACTAATCATCTAAATAAACATCGGACATTGTTGCAATTGACGTCGGACTTCCTGTTGGTGTGTTCACGCACAACATACATCGTACTATTCGATCAGTGGGCGTAATAGCCGCCCGAAGAACTCCGCTATTCCGTCACATTGGTGCCGTGACCAGGATAGCGAAGGCCAGTTCTCGGCTTACGAACTATCCCGACGTACGAACTTTTGATGAATACCCGATCTACGACTCGGAACCCGATCGGACCAAGCCCGGAAGATGAGGTGACGATGAATCCGGTCCCAGCGAACCAGCGAACTGCATGACCAAGGTCAGTGGCGATGAGCGATACTATTACGCTATCGCAAGTACAACCGCCAAACGAACTGTACGAACTATCGTCGGCGGCATCCGTAGAGTACATGCCGGACTGGATGCGAGCCGATAGTAACCTCGAAGAACTGTTGGACGGTGACCCGTACCAGCCGTCGCGCACGGTGACAGAAATCCTTGACGCGCATGCGCGGTCATACCATGCGACACCTGCCGGACCGCCAAGGACGCGACCAAGCGACGGAAGTGAAACGGACTATGCGCGTTTCCAGCGCCAACTTAATACCGATCCGCTACCTAAGTCGGTGAGTGTACGACCAACGAACTATGACAATTCCATGTTAACGCACCCGCCGAGTCGGTCGCGTGTCCAACAATGGTCGCATGAATCGGATACGCGTGCTGAACTGTATCCGCGACACGACAATGTAATGTCGCGCCCATCGGTAACAATCCACACACTGACGCGACCCGACCGAACCCCGCCGGTGTACTCCAGAGTACCGGCCGACCCAGTTGTCACGGGAGAGCTGCCGGATGTCCACCTGCTGAACCGGAGAAGAGCCGCCACCGAGAGTACCCCCGCGGCCGACCCCAGGTTCAACGCCGTCCAGACGAACGACCCGCCGACGCGATTCTGCGCACCCGCGCCGAGATCGGAGGTCCGATACACCAGCGACACCATCGATCGCCGACCGCGCAACATCGGAGTACCGATCTCCGACACCAGCGAAAACACGCACCCCGCGCATCTACCACCACCGGTAGTCAACATCGGACCATCGCACGGCGAACCGTCGCTACCAGCGGAACATTCCGCCTCACACGGCTACGTGCCCAACCATGGAAATGCGGTGCCCATGCACAATCATGGGGGAGTAGCAGTATCGAACTATGGAAATGCGGTGCCCATGCACAATCATGGGGGAGTAGCTGTACCAAACCATGGAGTACCAGCGTACGGTGTTGCCGCGTACAATCACGGAATAGTGCCCAATTTGGGAATTGTGCCGCAAAACCCTGGAGTAGCAGTTCCAAGTGTGTACGCTCCTGGTTCGGGATATCAGTTCCCGCAAATGCCACACCCAACTCCGTCATACGGAATGCCGGAAATGTCGCCGCCATACGGACCGGTCTCCCAAACCGCGCCGTTGTCAAATCACGCTGGCTACCCGCCCGCACCCGACGCCACGCCATACGTCGTACCGGTCATCACGACCACTGCCGCACCGACCACGGAGGTCGCGCCGCCAACTCCCGCCGTTTCTGCGACGACTGCCCACGCTACGACAGCGGCATCACAAGCGCCCATCATCCCGACGCTAGCGCTGAGTACTGCCAAACCAGCACAGTGGCGAGCCACGTTTAAGGAGGGTAATCTAAATCAGTACCTCCGCAGCTTCGAACAGTTTACGGCTGCATTCACGTACACGGACCTGAACAAAACTACGACATTCCGTAGTACGTTACGCGGACGAGCGGAAGCAATCGCTCTGAACATTCCGTTCAACACGCCTTGGGATGAATTCAGGCGTCGTCTCCTGGAAGGATGGGAACCCGCCGCCCGCCGGCAATCGAAACGAGACGACTTCCCGTTCTTGAAGCGTGAACGGAAAGAAGATGCCGAACATTTCCTTGAACGGCTACAAGCCATAGCAGAACAGGTGTTCGATGACGTCACACCTGAGTTTCTCCAACGAACTGTTATTTCGCAATTTGTCAATGGTCAGCCTGACCATATTGCGGATAGACTTTGTGTAATGACATTCACTTCGTACAGCGACGCACTCACGGCTGTACTGAAAGCAGAGAGTCGCCAGCAGCGGACCAAGAGGGATCGGCCCCACGGTACCCGCCAAGCGGACGCCACCTACCACGGGTATGCCGACGACACGGAAGCGAACGACGAACTTTCATGTGCGATCGGACAGTTGCACCATTGGGATACACTGACTTCCGATCAGATCGCTGCGTACTACGACCCTGCAGATAGCGACACGACCGGACTGCAAGGGTGTGAAGAACATTCCGTCCCTTCCTGCTCTCGCGAATGGGTCGCGGAAGCGTTCCAGTGTGTTGTTAGTGATGAGTGCGGACAATACGGTGAGGACGCACTATACGCTGTTCTACGGGCTATCGCTCAGGCTCGTGGCGACCGTCCTACGCCTCAAGGTCGAACTGAAATATGTTTCTTCTGCAAGAAACCGGGACACAGGTGGATACGGTGTTACCGTTTGAAGGACATATTGGTACGAAACGGAATGAAACCGTTCCCGCCACGCCCTGGCGCAAATCGGAATAACGGACAGATCGGTATACCGAACTCGAACTCTCAGCCAATGGCTATGACACCACCGGCTCAGCCACCACCACAGGCCAGGCCGTCAAACTAAGGGAGGAAGGAACTGTGGAGCAAGAACCTTCCGTTAAACCGAGCTACGCTCAAAGCTCCAAACCAGAGGTTGTGTCCACAGCCACGAACACGACACCGCTCAAGTTGGCGCCGACACCACGGGCCCTTCCGCTCCGCGAAGGGGTGTGCGCCAAGTGTGCTTCGTCGACTTCAGGTACGGAATCCCTCCACGAAGGGGTGTCGGAACCATTGCCACGCAGGCCATCACGGACTAATCGTCACGAAGGGGTGTCGTCACGCACTGTCAGACGGATTAAGGTGGTTCCCGTCGGACCCGAGAAATACTCCCTGGACAGTGATACCATGACATCACCGGTCTTATCTCGGATGATCTCCATACGCCAAGCTGCACGTGTGCGAGCATTGGATGTGAAATTGAACGGACAGGAATGGCTGTCGGACTATTCCAGCGCCGATATTGTTGCCGCACAGCAAGCCGACCCGAGCGTCGGATTCGTACGACAGTGGGTATTGAACGGAACGAAACCCACGTCAAAGGAAGTCGCCCGCTACGGTGAGGAAGTGAAAACTTTGGTTTCACGATGGACTTTGTTAGCGCTACAGAATGGAGTCCTCATACGAACTACCAAGCCGGACCCAGCTGGTCGGACTGTTGTACAAACTGTGTTACCAGCGGCATTACGAACGGTGGTTCTACACCAACTCCACGACCTCAAGGTCGTAGGCCACCTCGGAATACAACGGACTGTTGAGAGAGTAAAGCGCCGGTTTTACTGGCCAGGTCTCGCCTTGGATGTTGCCCGCTGGTGCGCCCGCTGCCCGCAGTGTGTGTCACGAAAAGGAAAACCAGCGCCCAAGAAATCGCCTCTAACGCAACTACCAACTGGGGCGCCATTTGATCGTATTGCTATGGATATCTTAGATACCCATAAAGTTACCGGACGAGGTCACAGGTACATTCTTGTTATATCGGACTACTTTTCAAAGTACACGGACGCATTCCCGCTCCGCCGCCATACGGCCAAAAATGTCGCCGATGTTCTGGTGAATCGTTGGATCGTGTACCACGGGGTACCGAAAGCCATACACAGCGACCAAGGAACGGAATTTGAGTCGTCGTTATTTCGGAGCGTTGTACGCCTTTTGGGCGCCAAGAAAATTCGGACCACGCCCTACCGCCCACAAAGTGACGGTCAAGTCGAACGATTCAATCGGACTTTGTTGAATATGTTGAGTGCATTCGTCAGTGATCGTGGGAATGACTGGGATCTGCACTTACCATATGTACTCATGGCGTACCGCACCTCGGTGCACTCTTCTACCGGGTGTACACCACACCTGATGGTATACGGACATGAATGCAATTTGCCTGTTGACTTGATGTTTCCTACGTATGACCCAGAACCGCTACCTCCATGCGGACCTGAATACGTCGAGTATCTCCGAACTGCCATCAGAGCTGCCCATGGGTTTGCGCAAGACCATCTGCAAAAAGCTGCAACCCGCCAGAAAATGGGGTATGACGCACATGCGAAATCTCGCCCTCAGTTCCAGCCGGGAGAATTGGTACGGTACTACTACCTGCCCCTCACTCAGAACAACAAATTCGCCCGACCCTGGACCGGACCCTGGAGAGTCCTGGAACGCGTAACTGAGGTAGACTATCGAATTGCTCTAGTCTCCAATCCACGAAATACTAGAGTCGTCCATCTGGATGTCATCAAACTGTACGAAGGCGATGCACAGTTGTTGAACCTTCAACCTCAAGTCGTATCGCCACCTGAGTCGTCAAGTAGCACAGACTCCAAGACCGAACTATCGAACGATCCCTTGGAGCTCCTCAAGGAATTCCTCTACCCTTGGGACGTCACCGTACAAGACAAGTCGTCAGATACAGATCGGACTACCGAGGCTGATACTTCGTCATCACCCGCCAGTCGGAGAAGTCCCGCAATCGGACCGCGACGCCGTCGCCAGAAGCGAAAATCGCGCGAGTCGAACTCTAGCGCTTCACAGCGAGCGCCAAAACCCCGCGGACCCAAACCCGCGATTGTTACGGACTCATCAACAAGCGAGGCTACGCCCCAGCCTGCTCCGTACAATCGACCCAGACGCACGATTCGCCGCCCAGCCCGGTTCAGATAACCACGGCTGTGCCAAGGGACTGATCTCTATGATGATGAATGAATGCCTGTCTATTGGACTATAATGTCATATCACCCCAAAATATATTTATAATATAATAATATTATGTACATATTCATTTCAATAACCATTTTTATGTACTGATGTCAGTGAGGCAATTTTCATATATAATATTGATATGGCGTTATAATATTGATGCTGGTTACGATGCTATAATGTGGTATATGTGTGTTATGCATTGCATATAACTTCGTACTTCTCCATACCATCTCGCGCCTGTTGCGCACTACCTAAATATTGCATGACTAACAATTCCACCCATGTGTCAGCCGTCATGTCCTGCCGTGAGTAAGATCACTTTGTCGCGGACGAGGTGAGAGGATAGCCGTCTTCCGAGCAAGCGTCTGATAAGAGCCTCTGCTCCCCCTACGCACAATTCAGGGGAATGCCCTCAGGAGCAGAATTCAGCTATGAACCAACCTCTGCATTCCAACGCGCGATCTGTCATCACATTCATTAAAAAATTATGCAACGCGCCACGGCAGGGCCGCCCAGATCACCCCATCACCCCTCATGATAATATCAGCGGTTCCATTATCTACGGCACTAGATGACAATGAACGGACTGAGCAAACTTCTGTGAGCTTGGTATTTATACCTCAGCATACGTACGGACAGTGATCATCTGTTATAAACAAGTTGGTCAAAAGTTTATTGTGTGCTAATTGTGCAGATAAGGAACGGACTAATTGTAAGAGTTCACACGGAAAAGCATGAAGCACGAATAAACACTGAAGCCGCCCGCGGCACCCCCATAAACATTCCCAGTTAACTTCAATAGAGAGTGGAAGCACGCAAAAGGTGCAGTAATTTTGACTGTATGCTAGACGGACAGTGAAATGATTGGATTGCGTTATCCAGAAGTTTGTGTCGGACTATGGGAAAATAGAGCAGCTGTGTGCTAACCTACTGCCCCGCCTGACTGGTGTGATGAACCAGAGCTTTGATGTACACGCGTTGCCTAGGTGATGGACCGCCCCCTCTTCGCACGACTGAGAGCCGAGATGGATCAAGCGAACGTAAAAAGACGTATAAGACAATAGACCGAGCGCACCCCCCGATTGTGGAAAACCGCAAAAGACACTGTCAGCACTTTGTGTGTGTACGGATGCCAGATAAGCAGGAAAGTTTTAGAAGTGGGTCATTCTGGCTGCGGACACTGGAGAGTTAACATCTAGCGGAAAAGTGTTGAATATCAACAGTGTTCTTATAAGACAATTGACTATATCTTGTGGATATTTCGTACGGCAATTGCACGGACTTTTGCCTAGTATTTCACGGACTGTGTGAATAATCCTGATACGCACCTTGCATTAGGATAAAAGTCGGACTAGTGAGTGTGGGCTCACGCCAGTGAGCGAAATTCGAACTATGTCGTCTTCCGACAAGGAAAGAGACAAGCCACCGGACAAGAAGACGGCATCTGATGCCGATAATAACGAACTGCCACTTGCCGTGAGGATAGTGGAGGCTGGGGATGAGCCGGAACATCCTATCGTACTTGAAGAATCGGCGACAGCCGACAGCGCACCGGGAACAGTTTCCCCTACCTCGGACCCGATCACGATATCGGATACAGAAACGGCCTCTGGGGCCGAAACGGACATTCGGAAGAAAGTGATGGCGAAACTCGTTCAACGTGGAGAGCGTCATACGCCGAGTCCATCATCGGACTCTATGTCGGACTTAAGTGCGCCTGACTTCCAGCGCCTGGAAGAAGGCGGGAAAATTGTTGAACAAGCCATGGCTGCTAGAGACGCAGCTAAAGCCACGGCTAGTGTTACTTCGGACTCCGGACCAAAACAAATGATGGCTACTCCGCCAGTGACAGCCACACGACCGACCGCCGTGTCGGCTACTTCGCCTGTTTCAGCCAAACCGGCCAAACCCGTACGACCTCTCGCGTTGCTCCCGCATGCGACGACATCGCGAGGATATTCCTCGGCATATACAGACTTATTCCGGACTCAGGGAAATCATGAGTCACGGGATCTACGACAACGGACTTATCGCCGTCAAGTTGACGAGTTGATGGAGCTCGTACCTCGTCCCCCCACACCCCACGGGACGAGTCCAATCGACTGGAACGCGGTTCCACTCTACGACCGGAACCGGCACGCAGGATATGGACATGTCCATGATTTTTCCGTACCGTCGACACTGACAGAGAGTCAGTACTTGACTCTGATGCCGCTACGCCTCGGAACAGGAGGATTCGACTGCCCCTTCTGTACCAGTGAGGAGGAGTCGGAACGTGAACGGACCTGGCCCACGGTGCCTCGCCGGGCCCCACTTCGGACCCCACAGGAGCTGGATGCTCATGTTCTGGCGTATCATATGCCATTTGTACGTTTCTTTATGTGCCCGCACGGGACGGGTACATGACCCTAACGCTTTCGGACATGATACAACATATCTCGATGCCCACGGCGAGTCACACGGACCGATTCCCCATTTTCCAACGGGGATCACTAATGGCCACCGAGAATATGGTAACTCGTTTCGCCAAGCGATGTGGGGTTGACATGCAACCCAATCCGAACTATCGGCCACCACGCGTACCATCGCACGTACCCATCTTCCGACGGACGCCGGAATCGGTACTCACTTTCGGCATCTGGGCGATGGCGCCCGCGGTGATGTCACAGTACCCGCCAAATACCGCACCGGAGGTCCAACTGGTACCGGATCGTATCGAGTTTGCCCAACTGAAAACGAGGGCCGACGAAGCCAAGGTCGAACGGATGGTACGGGACATCCAACTGATTAATCGTCACGTCCGCTACCGAAAGCCTGGGGCTTTCTATTTCGACCGCCCTGTTGTATATCGGACCTCGGCCATGAAGGCCGCTGAATCTCGGACCTCGGCCATGAAGACCGCCGAACCTCGGACCTCGGCTTCACCAGCCACAGGAGTTTCAACTCCCGCACGGAGTTCGCCCTCGGGGGCGATACCCAAGAGTCGGACTGTTGAGAGGCCTACAGCGCCTAATGTTACGGACTATAGAGTTCGGGAGGGACTTGTGCCACCCCCGGACGAATATCCGCCCCTGCCAAGTCGATCTACGGTCGAGACAGACGCGGCTGAATCTGACGCGGCTGGAGCCTTCCCCCAAGACGGCTTCTCAAACCCCAGCTACGGACACTGAGTCGCCAATGGAGTGCGACCAGCCGCCACCACTTCGGACTATCGAGGATGAACCAGAACCTCGACAACGTCGGACACCCGACAGCAGGCCGGACTCTCCCATGGAGCCGTCTCGCGGCCTGATCACCTTCGGACCTCCTCCTCCGTACCTGGATTACGAGGAGGAGTTGTTGCCCCCAACGACCACCTTGTTTACACGAGCCAACGATCCGGATAGGCCTCGGCTAAGGATGGAAGTCCTGGAGGACCAGGATCCATTACCTCGCGACCTGGAGGTCAATTTCGGACTTCACGGATCCGGTGAGTTCGGTGCGGACTACCAGCTACTTCGTCAGCATGGGCAAAGGTTGCTCGAACGGACTTTACCCGGACTACAAGTCCTCCCCGGAATTAACCCGGATTTCGCCGAACTCTACCAGGATGACAACACACGTCGTCTTCCCGCCGGACTCGGACCGCATCAGTCATACTGGATGGAACAAATCACCCAGGCTGCAACGGATGCGGACCCTCTATTGCTTGCGGAAGATGCTGAGCATCACCTCCCGTCGTTGGCACTGGCCAGCGCGGACGACCTGGCGCTTCAACATCTGCGAGCTATCCGCCGCGGATACGTACTCGCCATGGACGCACACATCCGCCAGGCGGAGTACAACGCCATGTCCCTAGGATTCGGGATGGGGTCGCTACACGAGCGACAGACCCCGACAGCCCCGCACCCTCTCCTGGAGGAGAATCGACGGCTCCGGGAGGAACTCCGTACTGCGGAGCGAAATAATTCGGACTTACGAGAAGAGGTACAGGAGCTTAGAGCCCGCCTCTCTACTACTTCGTCATCGTCCTCGTCACCGGAACCTCAGGGAATCCCTGACGAACTGTGGACAACGATTGTGGCGGTTCTACCGCACTTGCCGGCCGACGACCAAAGGCGGCTGATGCAACAGGCATCGCCAGCCGCCCGGCCTCCCGCGTCACGGAGACGCGACCGTCAGTCGGACTAAAATTCGTACCTCAGGGCACAGCACCAGGATAGCTGTGTCCTGTATATGTCGTACTAATCATACCATATGATATATATGTGTGTAATTCGAACCAATTAATCCTGGTCATTTTCAGGTATTTCGGACTTTAAAATGTTTCCGTTCCGCTAGGGAGCGTCGAGGAGTATTTTTATCATTCCAATAATATCTATGTATATATATTTGTGATTCTTTTAACTGTGATTTATGTGTTGATTTATGTGTTTCATCGTCACTGTCGTTGTTTTAAATGTATTTGTCAAATGTGTTCATATCATCTTAGTGACTGTTGACTGACTGACTAATGACTTTATTTTGACAGTTAGAATTTTTACTGTATCCATTGCTTTATCATTGTCTCGCGCGGTGAATGTGTTTCCCTTTAGGACTTTTAGCTTATCATGTTTAGATTTTTGGACAGTTAGGTTTCGGGGAGGGTAAATTCCCAGGGGGTAATTTGACGAAGGGGTGTTTTGTAGAATATTTATGACTGTTATGGCCCGAAACCCGCCCCTGACACATTCTCCCCACTCGACATACACGGCACAGATTCATCACATGACTTCATACTTACTTACCTTACGTCACCGGGCACGCACCGTCCTCGCACCACATCTACATGTAAACAACACTGCTCACGTTAACACTTCCTACAATCCCACCAATCACCACATTCCCAGACACATGACTCCGCCCACTAAGACATGACATCACTTTCCCGCCATTTCACATGAACACCTGCCACATTACGCGGGAAAACCCACACACATCATAGACTTAGCCCCGCGCTTTCCCACGGACAAGTGAGTTGCAATATTGGAGTTGAAGAGAGAAGTTGTATTGAGAGGTACTAAGCCAAATATTGTGATTAGAGGATATCAAATTATACAGGACTATTAATACTTCGGACTATTGTGGGGATTACGATTGTGTGAGTGACCGTGATCGTACATCGGACTAATCATCTAAATAAACATCGGACATTGTTGCAATTGACGTCGGACTTCCTGTCGGTGTGTTCACGCACAACATACATCGTACTATTCGATCAGTGGGCGTAATAGCCGCCCGAAGAACTCCGCTATTCCGTCACATGCCTATTTTATAATTGTGCCATGGTTGACTTACTCTTTCGGGAGTTGTGTCTTCGAACTGTAGTATCACCCCTTCTGCTTGCTCTTCAGCAATTTCTACAAAATACCGACATATAATGTACTAGTATCAGGACATACGCACAAAAGCAAACCAATGGTAGATTCAATATTGGATGGCAAATAACGCCTGCCTATCCTTATAAGATCTGATCTATCGCGGTACTAGGACAAAAAATGCACGTACCAGGACAGTTGTCTGTGCTGCAGGCCCGTCTCTCTGTGGCATTCCCCTCACAGGGGGCGCGCAGACATTGCCGGCTGCGCCCCTGGTTGCCATAGTCACACTGCTTGGAACACGGGCTCCACTCACCCCACTCGCTCCAGTAACACGTCGACTCTAACAGCAAAAATGTATTTTTTCACAACGTATGTTGGGGTTTTTTCTCCAAAATTATAGCCCACTCGTAGATTCATACGATATGCTCATTGGTGGAGATATTTAGGGATATAGGGTCAGATACTTCCGAAAGCATCATGAGATGTGTACAAATGTTTGATGATTTGTACATGTAATGGTTGGAAAGATGTACACAAATGAAATCACATCTATCACATAAAATCACATCTAAGAACATTGACGTATTCATATTGACTCTGGCGTACCGTTTCTGTTGCTCCAGTAGAAGATGCGCAGTGCCGGACTACAGACAAGATGACTACTGCCTGGTTTGGTCTCACAGGCAGCGACACAGCGGCCGTCTATCCAGCAACCAGTTGTCTATGTGTTTATGTATAGAATAGAGCAGAAACCCATAAGAGAGACTTAAGGGTTTCTGAATAGAGTTATACATGTATATCCTTTGCAAGAAACGTTCTATGCTTATGTGTTATGTATTACATAATGCATTATTGTATGGTGATATAAAGTGTGTCTCTCGCAGTATCTCTGATTTCGATCTTTCCTCGGTGTGCTGATGCATAGAATCTGCAGGTACATTTAACTTCTATCAAAATTCTCTCTACGAAAGTGGAAAGCATTTCAAGTGTCAGAATATATCGTGGAACAAACCGTGAACCAGCAGACGCCGTTGGCACAAGTCGTACACAGCGAGTCGAACACGATGAGTTCTGTCTGACGTGGTACGGCCGCGAACGTCACGCCGTCATTGCTGACGCTCAAGTTGTACGTGTAGTAGGGAGTCAGGCGCTGGCCTGGCTGGTACACCTCAGGCAGCGGGCATCGAAGCTCATTGAACGACGTCATTTCAGCCGCGCTGGTACTGTTGTACGTGGTCCGGGCACCCTAGGTGTTGGAACATGATTACACGGTCAATTGCATGTGCATACAGAATTACAGATGTGAGTGAATCTTTTATTTCCGTGTTGTTGTATCACTCCCATTGTACAACTGTTATATTCACTTGATAAGATAAGATAAGATAAAATTTTATTTAATGTCGGATACAGGGGCAAAACAACAACATTAGCACAAGTGCTATTGACCGACAGAGTGGTAACCAGTAACAAAACAGATTGGTGATTTCACATCTGGTTTAGGATACACAGAGTACAATAAGAGCAATTACAACCTGAACGTATCCATGTGTTAATAAGTACTTTAAATTGCTTCACATTTTCTGCCATTTTAAACATTGATGGCAGTCCATTCCATAACTGAGCACCATAATACCTTAATGAATTTTTTCCATTGCGTACAGTTTTGTATTTCGGAATCCTGACACCTTTAGTCAATCTGGTATCATACTCAGATTCATATTTTGAGACAATATCATACAAATAAGAAGGTCCTAATTCATGGTACATTTTGAAATATTCAATAGCTATATTTTTTTCACGTTCTACGAACAGAAAAGACTTGTTTGCAAGACTTAGAAGGTCAACATAAGAGGATTTATAATCCTGAAAAATACATTGAAGTGCACGTTTCTGTATCTTTTCCATTTTCTTGGTATTCTCCAATCTACAGAAGTGCCAGACTAGTGGACAATATTGGAAATGCGATAAGACAAAAGTATTGAACAATTCCATAATACATTGCTTATCAATAACATTTGTTAATCTCCTGAGAGCATTGATTTTCATACCACCCTTTTTACAAAGCGTGTCAATATGGCGAGTAAAAGTTAAGTTAGAATCAATATGTACACCAAGAAGTTTAACAGTATCTTGTGGTCGTAGGTCAACCTTGTTGACAGTTAAGAAACTATCTGATACATCAGCACCAAAGAGTACAAACTGAAATTTATCCGGATTTGGTTTCATGTGGTTTGCCATAAACCATTCAATTAACAACGTACAGTTTGCTTGTAATTTTTCCAGGACATCTGTAATTTGATTACCAGAGCAACTGATGGTAGTATCGTCTGCATAATTATATACATTACATTTGTTTTGTAACATTATTAAAAGGTCGTTCATAAAGACATTGAATAAAAAGGGACCAAAAATTGATCCTTGAGCCGTACCTTGTGTCACCGTTACCCAACTGCTCATGTGATTTCCTATCTTGACCCTTTGTTTACGAGCCGTAAAATATCGTGCGATTAACATACAACAAGAATCGTCTAAACCATATGCTTTGAGTTTACTTACAAGCAGTGCATGCGACATGGAGTCAAACGCTTTAGATAAATCTGTGAGGACTGCACCCATGATTTCATTTCTGATTTCATTTCTCATTTCTGACGGATGAAGGAATGCTTCATTAAATGCTTCAACGTCATCAACGTTATCAAAGAATATTTACCAAGTGGTCTATCCTGGTCCAGTATATCTTACAGGCTAGCAGAGGTGAAGAGACTAAAGACCGAGCCTGTACCCGAGACCAGCGGCAGGCACGAGTCCTGATGTCACAGTGCGGACTTCCCAGCAGAGACTGGACCGTGGGAAGTGTACCCAGCTCGAGAGAGCAGTCAGCACCGATGTAATCTGAACAATAAACCAGTAACCTCAATGTGTGATATCACCAGTCCATGGAACTCACCAAAATCTGCTTACGTCATGCGTACATGCATGGTGTTCACATGAATTTGTTCAGTAACATGATTAAACACTTGTACAGCTGTACATACGGACTGACGGATAAACTTGTAACATGTAACAGTTAGGTACAGGTACTACACAACACCCACTGTCAAAGCAGGTGCAGGTTCCTGAGCGACAGGCCCCGTGACCCGAGCAGCTGTTTGGGCACAGCTCGCCCGTGATTTGGACCACGTCGGCTATGATCTTGAGGGCCAGGGACTCCCCAGTGTCCGCCGTGAGGGTATCCGAGCCATCACTAGCCACGGGAACGTTCACCAAGTCATAAAGACAAAGGCTCCTGAGGTCATCAACCTTGTCATCGAGCCACGTGTAACCATCCGTGATCTGGGAATAGGTGATGAAGAATGGGTTACAATATCATAGATGTATGCTAATGTGTTATTACAGTTGAACGACGTGAATCAATGGTAGACGGCCATCCACGCTCGATCACACTTGAGCTTTGAAATAAAGAGCACTGCATAGTATAGTGCTACATGTATCTACCCAAGCAATACATGAATAATGTAACTGACCTGAACATCGTCAACACACTTCTGCAGTATATTGTTGAAGTCAGAGTCAGAGATTGTGTCGGAGCACGTGGTGTAGGGTCGACTCGACATGAGGTATGTCTTGCACTTGGCCCGTGCCGTGGCCTCGGTGATCCCGCTAGCTGTGGGCCATGTGGGCGGCTCGGCACTCGCCGGCTCCTGGCCATAGTCAATGAACTGGTACTCATCATCCACCTCTTCAGTCGCAATGGTGATGGTGGCCTGCCTTCGCCTCCGCTTAGTTGTCGTGGTCAGGAGCCAAATGGGCAGAGAGGCCGCTACTGGGTTTGTAGGGTGTCCCCACCATAGAGACTGGTCCATGAAGGCGCCGAAGCCACAAGTACTGTTGGTTTCAGCACAGCTACAGAACGATTGAGGACTGATGAGGAGGCTGTTCCGCGGAGGTGGCCTGAGAAACAGACTTTCCTCTGGGGTTATCCTGTGGAGGCAATAGTCAATTACAAACATTTTCATTATTTAGTTCGGAGGGGTTGGGTTGTTGTGATAGCACGGGTATCTGAGATAGTTAACGCCTCACCTCCAGCTCTCGACGAAGTGGTTGATTTCGGTATAAGCGTTCCAGTAGTACCAGCCGTATGGGTTCCTCACCGTGCCATCCGGCTCAGTATAGTCGTTGTATCTTCTTCCGTCGAACGTTCCACAGAGACCGGCCGTTCGTCCGTAGTGGGCAGGTGGTGCGCTGACGTAGACATTCATGCCCGTCCGCCAGCCAAACATGTATGCCTCAATATAGGCCCCCGAGGGCATCTTGATCTGTGTGGTGGGTCAACGGGGAATGATATGATTGATATTGTGGAGGCGAGCCATTACTTTAATGAGCTGTCATTCGCTACCAACCGCTGAAAAGGCATGAAGGTTAAGATAAAGAAAGGAACGAGATTTTTCTGGACTCACCATCCAGTTTCGCCCCGTTGCGTCCGTAGAGATTGGCTGGTAGTCGAGTTTGTCATGGCTCAGCCTCAACCGGTGCACCCTATTCTCAGCATTGCATGCGTCCAGGCCATAGGCCACATTCTGCTCGCGCACCGCCACTGCGCATGTCACAGAACACCAGCCGATAGAGTTGTTGAAACAAGGCACGTGTCGCACATGTACCTTTGATAAATATGATAATGCTTAACTTTTGGGATAAACTAACCCTGACAATTTTTCACGTGATAATTTTCACCAATACTAAATTCATATCCGTTGTAAATTCTTTTGTTAAAATTGTTAAGAGGAAAAAACTAGTAGGCCTACTTTGCCAATAACGTGAATGTAGTAATATAAGTATTCATATAAGTGCCATTGGAACACTAAGTCTTATAAATGCTCCAATGATTACTGACTTAGTCTACTCTAATGTTACATTTGTGTATATGCATGTATTTATACGAAACAAAGTAGTATGAAATCCAAACATAAGGATACTTTTTCAACTTTTTCAAGTATACCTCGAATATTCTGGATCCAGTGGATTTCGTCAAAATGAACACACCAGTTTGAGGGGCGTTGTAGTATCTGAGGATTGATAAGACAAAAATTATGATTGATGGCCGTGAAGGTTTCAGCAGGCAAATGCACTCAGCGAAAGTTGAAGTATTGACAGTGCTACATTTCAAACAATCTTTCCACAGGGATATCGACAGCTAGCTATTGTAAGCTTCGGAAAAAAAACTATACCGACCTCAAAATATGACACAGGCACTTTACAGAACCGTATCAAGAAAGGTCATTATCAGTAATACATGAATTATCGCTGTCTTTTCAGCATAGACAAAGCTATCAATGTATCAATTCCCGTCAGTATACTCAGTCTTTTTGTTGAATCGTATAGAGAATAGGACAAATCGACTTCACGGTTCAATGACAATCAATATTTTTTTTTTACTATTTACAAAGGTACAGGTTGAGCAATTTTACCAATAATTTATGGACCACCTATTGGTCGGAATTCAGAACACCTGGACGCGTAGGTGCATTCCTCATCAATAACTACTGAGTGACACACTATGTCGAAATGACGGGATGATCTACGTAATCGACCAATGTCATCAACTTCATAACAGTTTCATTCCAAACATGATGGAATGCTATCTATTCGTTACTGGGATTGTATTTTCAAATGGCAATATACAATTAGCAAATACGTGCACAAAACCAGAACAAACAGGGGCGTCGGAGATATGAGAAATAAAATATTGCGAGCCAAAGTTGGTTGTCTGGCGTCGCACAATACTTACGAGCCATCAAATGTACGCATGCGTGGGTCCCCAGTTGATGCGCATCGACCTCCAACTGTCTGCCTCTCGACAGTTATCTGAATAAATATTATAAATATATATATAATAAACATTACCTCTAACTATTATCACAATGCAACAGTTATTAAACATTTTTGTGATGAAGTCATTTGTTAACACCAATCGCCATCATCTGGAAAGCTCATCAGATAAACGCAAAAATCTTTTCATCACATTTTCTCATTAACTTATTATGAAGTGTAACCCCGAAAACAAAACAACAACAACAACAACAACAACAACAACAACAACAACAACAACAACAACAAGATGCAGTCGGTCTCTCGTGACAGCAGTCGGTGTTGCCCGGATAACGAACGTCATTGGTAACATAGATATAATCAACAGCTTCTAATTTTGAAATCGATTCATGTATCAATCGTCCATTTATAAAATGCATGTGAAAATGACATTACGTGAGCATATACTAGTACTAAGAAAAGGCTTATAACAAGCGACCAGTATATCGTCCATCTCAGCCTTCTTCTCAACGACACATACTCATTTTAAGTATTTTTATACCTCATAATCTCCAAGGCTTCCAGCGATCCAGGGGTTCACATACTCCGTGCCATTCTGGTCGACTTTCGTCAATAAATTTGGGTCGTTGGTGATGTCTGTGTGGAAGCTGAATGTGAGAGTACCCCGACTGGAGTAGACGCCAGGACGTCTAACTGCACGCAGGCCAACCGTATCCAAGTCACCGCGCTTCAGAGCTGAGTCCCAGTTGTAATTTGTCATGGTGTATTGGCATCTGTGTTGCAAGTGTTAAAAAAGACGATAACATTCTTGTGGAGACAATTGATAGACAATAGATCTATCAATATGTCAAACTCCATGAGCAATAAATCAATCATAGTTATCGTGATTCACCTTTGAAAAACACACGCAGTTGACCAAACTGACCTGTCGACAACATTGTTCCAGCTTGTTCGGTAAATTGCCATGTCAGATGACGTGGTGATATCAAGGGGCAGTGCACAACCCTGGAACCCCTGGGAATCACGGTATGTGCACGTGATCGGTACAGTACAGTACACACGAAACAGGGCCCCTGGATCATCCTTGTCCCGAATACGCAGTCTCTGTGCAACCGACTGTGACGAAAATATGACACTAGTAATAACTACATTTTTTCAAGGTGCATTTTATCAGGAGAAAAGAACTCATGAGAAATGTACATGTATGTAGTTTATCTTTTACCATTACTGCTCTCCGCTTTCTCTGGGTTGTCCTATCTTCTTCCACCTAGAACATAAAGCTAGATCCATATTGTATTCTCGTGGAAAATGAAACGAAAGCTATAACCAATGAACATTGGAAGCAACATGCAGAGCATAATGATATCTCAGTGCTTACCACAACGCCGATGTAATAGGAATCACTCTGCTCAAGGGGTGAGACAACAGTTGGTGTATCTGACCAATACGTCTGGGCAGTGCAGGAAATCTGAAGATTTAACATTCACATATTACTTGTCACATGGTAAATGTAAGACTTCTCCAATCTAATCGCAAGTATATTATATCCAGTTAGCATACCGTGGTGGGAACTCGTCCAGCCAAGTACTGTTCGTGCAGCACTACCCTTCGATGTGGTAGTTGTATCAACTGTTCAGGTGCTGAAGTATTCAAGAAATTCACCAGAATCCTCGCCTTAGGATCCGACGTAGTCAGAATAACTTCGCAGTAAAACTCCACGTATAAATTGTCCACTGCCTCGGGACCGAGCAGTTGTGGACTCCCAGAACGGATCTCTGGATACACTGCAAATAGTATCAAGAAAAAAACTCCGGAGTTAAAAAAAACTCTGGCCCACGGTTAAGTTTAGTCATGTATAATGTTGATTGGAAGAGTAAGCCGCTTTCATGTAATGAACCTACACGTATTTGGAGCGACAGTCGTGGCGGAGTATGTACTCGATTCTGCCGTTGTTGGTGGCGACATGGTCCTTGGTACAGTCGAACGCGTCGATGGTGTGCCAGAGGGTGCTGTCACCGTGTCAGACGGTGATGTCCCGTTGTCATACATTGCTGTTGTGTTGGACAACGATGTATCTATGTCAGACTCTGTTGTTCTTACATCAGCAATTACGGTCGATGTACGTGTATAAGCCGTTGTCGTGCCTACGTCAGCAGGTTCTGCCGATGTATAAGACGTTGTGGTTACAAGATCAACAGGTTCTGTCGATGTATTAGACGTTGTAGTTCCTATGTCAGCAGGTTCTGTCGATGTATCAGACGTGGTTGTATCTCCATTAGCAGGTACTGTCGATGTGTGAAGCCTTGTCGTTTCTATGTTAGCAGGTACTGTCGATGTGACAGGCCTTGTTGTTTCTATGTTAGCAGGTCGCGTCGATGTGTCAAGCCTTGTTGTTTCTGTGTTAGCAGGTACTGTCGATGTGTCAAGCCTTGTTGTTTCTATGTTAACAGGTACTGTCGTTGTGTCAGACGTTGTGGTTTCTATGTTAGCAGGGACGGTCGATGTGTCAAGCCTTGTTGTTTCTGTGTTAGCAGGTACTGTCGATGTGTCAAGCCTTGCTGTTTCTGTGTTAGCAGGTACTGTCGATGTGTCATGCCTTGTTGTTTCTATGTCAGCAGGTTCTGTCGATGTGTCATGCCTTGTTGTTTCTATGTCAGCAGGTTCTGTCGATGTGTCAGACGTTGTGGTTACCAGATCAGCAGGTTCTGTCGATGTATCAGACGTCGAGATTTCTACGTCAGCAGATTCTGTCGATGTGTCAGGCCTTGTCGTTTCTATGTTAGCAGGTCGCATCGATGTGTCAAGCCTTGTTGTTTCTATGTTAGCAGGTACTGTCGATGTGTCAAGCTTTGTTGTTTCTATGTTAGCAGGTACTGTCGATGTGTCAAGCCTTGCTGTTTCTATGTCAGCAAGTACTGTCGATGTGACAGGCCTTGTTGTTTCTATGTTAGCAGGTCGCATCGATGTGTCAAGCCTTGTTGTTTCTGTGTTAGCAGGTACTGTCGATGTGTCAAGCCTTGTTGTTTCTATGTTAGCAGGTACTGTCGTTGTGTCAGACGTTGTTGTTTCTATGTTAACAGGTACGGTCGATGTATCAAGCCTTGTTGTTTCTGTGTTAGCAGGTACTGTCGATGTGTCAAGCCTTGTTGTTTCTGTGTTAGCAGGTACTGTCGATGTGTCATGCCTTGTTGTTTCTATGTTAGCAGGTACTGTCGATGTGTCAGGTTTTGTTGTTTCTATGTTAGCAGGAACTGTCGATGTGCTAAGCCTTGTTGTTTCTATGTTAGCAGGTACTGTCGATGTGTCAGGCCTGGTGGTGTCTACGTTAGCAGGAACTGTCGATGTGTCATGCCTTGTTGTTTCTATGTTAGCAGGTACTGTCGATGTGTCAAGCCTTGTTGTTTCTATGTTAACAGGTACTGTCGATGTGTCATGCCTTGTTGTTTCTATGTTAACAGGTACTGTCGATGTGTGAAGCCTTGTTGTTTCTATGTTAACAGGTACTGTCGATGTGTCATGCCTTGTTGTTTCTATGTTAGAAGGTACTGTCGATGTGTCAGACGTTGTTGTTTCTATGCTAGCAGGTACTGTCGATGTGTCAGACGTTGTTGTTTCTACGTTAGCAGGTACTGTCGATGTGTCAAGCCTTGTTGTTTCTATGTTAACAGATACTGTCGATGTGTCAAGCCTTGTTGTTTCTATGTTAGCAGGTACTGTCGATGTGTCAAGCCTTGTTGTTTCTGTGTTAGCAGGTACTGTCGATGTGTCAAGCCTTGTTGTTTCTGTGTTAGCAGGTACTGTCGATGTGTCAAGCCTTGTTGTTTCTATGTTAGCAGGTACTGTCGATGTGTCAGACGTTGTTGTTTCTACGTTAGCAGGTACTGTCGATGTGTCAAGCCTTGTTGTTTCTATGTTAGCAGGTACTGTCGATGTGTCAGACGTTGTTGTTTCTGTGTTAGCAGGTACTGTCGATGTGTCAAGCCTTGTTGTTTCTGTGTTAGCAGGTACTGTCGATGTGTCAAGCCTTGTTGTTTCTATGTTAGCAGGTACTGTCGATGTGTCAGACGTTGTTGTTTCTATGTTAGCAGGTACTGTCGATGTGTCAGACGTTGTTGTTTCTACGTTAGCAGGTATTGTCGATGTGTGAAGCCTTGTTGTTTCTATGTTAACAGGTACTGTCGATGTGTCAAGCCTTGTTGTTTCTGTGTTAGCTGGTACTGTCGATGTGTCAAGCCTTGTTGTTTCTGTGTTAGCAGGTACTGTCGAGGTGTCAAGCCTTGTTGTTCCTATGTTAACAGGTACTGTCGATGTGTCAGACGTTGTTGTTTCTATGTTAGCAGGTACTGTCGATGTGTCAGACGTTGTTGTTTCTACGTTAGCAGGTACTGTCGATGTGTCAAGCCTTGTTGTTTCTATGTTAGCAGGTACTGTCGATGTGTCAGACGTTGTTGTTTCTATGTTAGCAGGTACTGTCGATGTGTCAGACGTTGTTGTTTCTACGTTAGCAGGTACTGCCGATGTGTGAAGCCTTGTTGTTTCTATGTTAACAGGTACTGTCGATGTGACAAGCCTTGTTGTTTCTATGTTAGCAGGTACTGTCGATGTGTCAAGCCTTGCTGTTTCTGTGTTAGCAGGTACTGTCGATGTGTCAAGCCTTGTTGTTTCTATGTTAGCAGGTACTGTCGTTGTGTCAGATGTTGTTGTTTCTATGTTAGCAGGTATGGTCGATGTGTCAAGCCTTGTTGTTTCTGTGTTAGCAGGTACTGTCGATGTGTTAAGCCTTGCTGTTTCTGTGTTAGCAGGTACTGTCGATGTGTCAAGCCTTGTTGTTTCTGTGTTAGCAGGTACTGTCGATGTGTCAAGCCTTGTTGTTTCTGTGTTAGCAGGTACTGTCGATGTGTCAAGCCTTGTTGTTTCTGTGTTAGCAGGTACTGTCGATGTGTCAAGCCTTGTTGTTTCTATGTTAACAGGTACTGTCGATGTGTCAGACGTTGTTGTTTCTATGTTAGCAGGTACTGTCGATGTGTCAGACGTTGTTGTTTCTACGTTAGCAGGTACTGTCGATGTGTCAAGCCTTGTTGTTTCTATGTTAGCAGGTACTGTCGATGTGTCAGACGTTGTTGTTTCTACGTTAGCAGGTACTGCCGATGTGTGAAGCCTTGTTGTTTCTATGTTAACAGGTACTGTCGATGTGACAGGCCTTGTTGTTTCTATGTTAGCAGGTCGCAACGATGTGTCAAGCCTTGTTGTTTCTGTGTTAGCAGGTACTGTCGATGTGTCAAGCCTTGTTGTTTCTATGTTAGCAGGTACTGTCGTTGTGTCAGACGTTGTTGTTTCTATGTTAGCAAGTACGGTTGATGTGTCAAGCCTTGTTGTTTCTGTGTTAGCAGGTACTGTCGATGTGTCAAGCCTTGCTGTTTCTGTGTTAGCAGGTACTGTCGATGTGTCAAGCCTTGTTGTTTCTGTGTTAGCAGGTACTGTCGATGTGTCAAGCCTTGTTGTTTCTATGTTAACAGGTACTGTCGATGTGTCAGACGTTGTTGTTTCTATGTTAGCAGGTACTGTCGTTGTGTCAGACGTTGTTGTTTCTACGTTAGCAGGTACTGTCGATGTGTCAAGCCTTGTTGTTTTTATGTTAGCAGGTACTGTCGATGTGTCAGACGTTGTTGTTTCTATGTTAGCAGGTACTGTCGATGTGTCGGACGTTGTTGTTTCTACGTTAGCAGGTACTGCCGATGTGTGAAGCCTTGTTGTTTCTATGTTAACAAGTACTGTCGATGTGACAGGCCTTGTTGTTTCTATGTTAGCAGGTCGCAACGATGTGTCAAGCCTTGTTGTTTCTGTGTTAGCAGGTACTGTCGATGTGTCAAGCCTTGTTGTTTCTATGTTAACAGGTACTGTCGATGTGTCAGACGTTGTTGTTTCTATGTTAGCAGGTACTGTCGTTGTGTCAGACGTTGTTGTTTCTACGTTAGCAGGTACTGTCGATGTGTCAAGCCTTGTTGTTTCTATGTTAGCAGGTACTGTCGATGTGTCAGACGTTGTTGTTTCTACGTTAGCAGGTACTGTCGATATGTCAAGCCTTGTTGTTTCTATGTTAGCAGGTACTGTCGATGTGTCAGACGTTGTTGTTTCTGTGTTAGCAGGTACTGTCGATGTGTCAAGCCTTGTTGTTTCTGTGTTAGCAGGTACTGTCGATGTGTCAAGCCTTGTTGTTTCTATGTTAGCAGGTACTGTCGATGTGTCAGACGTTGTTGTTTCTATGTTAGCAGGTACTGTCGATGTGTCAGACGTTGTTGTTTCTACGTTAGCAGGTATTGTCGATGTGTGAAGCCTTGTTGTTTCTATGTTAACAGGTACTGTCGATGTGTCAAGCCTTGTTGTTTCTGTGTTAGCTGGTACTGTCGATGTGTCAAGCCTTGTTGTTTCTGTGTTAGCAGGTACTGTCGAGGTGTCAAGCCTTGTTGTTCCTATGTTAACAGGTACTGTCGATGTGTCAGACGTTGTTGTTTCTATGTTAGCAGGTACTGTCGATGTGTCAGACGTTGTTGTTTCTACGTTAGCAGGTACTGTCGATGTGTCAAGCCTTGTTGTTTCTATGTTAGCAGGTACTGTCGATGTGTCAGACGTTGTTGTTTCTATGTTAGCAGGTACTGCCGATGTGTCAGACGTTGTTGTTTCTACGTTAGCAGGTACTGCCGATGTGTGAAGCCTTGTTGTTTCTATGTTAACAGGTACTGTCGATGTGACAAGCCTTGTTGTTTCTATGTTAGCAGGTACTGTCGATGTGTCAAGCCTTGCTGTTTCTGTGTTAGCAGGTACTGTCGATGTGTCAAGCCTTGTTGTTTCTATGTTAGCAGGTACTGTCGTTGTGTCAGATGTTGTTGTTTCTATGTTAGCAGGTATGGTCGATGTGTCAAGCCTTGTTGTTTCTGTGTTAGCAGGTACTGTCGATGTGTTAAGCCTTGCTGTTTCTGTGTTAGCAGGTACTGTCGATGTGTCAAGCCTTGTTGTTTCTGTGTTAGCAGGTACTGTCGATGTGTCAAGCCTTGTTGTTTCTGTGTTAGCAGGTACTGTCGATGTGTCAAGCCTTGTTGTTTCTGTGTTAGCAGGTACTGTCGATGTGTCAAGCCTTGTTGTTTCTATGTTAACAGGTACTGTCGATGTGTCAGACGTTGTTGTTTCTATGTTAGCAGGTACTGTCGATGTGTCAGACGTTGTTGTTTCTACGTTAGCAGGTACTGTCGATGTGTCAAGCCTTGTTGTTTCTATGTTAGCAGGTACTGTCGATGTGTCAGACGTTGTTGTTTCTACGTTAGCAGGTACTGCCGATGTGTGAAGCCTTGTTGTTTCTATGTTAACAGGTACTGTCGATGTGACAGGCCTTGTTGTTTCTATGTTAGCAGGTCGCAACGATGTGTCAAGCCTTGTTGTTTCTATGTTAGCAGGTACTGTCGATGTGTCAAGCCTTGTTGTTTCTATGTTAGCAGGTACTGTCGTTGTGTCAGACGTTGTTGTTTCTATGTTAGCAGGTACGGTTGATGTGTCAAGCCTTGTTGTTTCTGTGTTAGCAGGTACTGTCGATGTGTCAAGCCTTGCTGTTTCTGTGTTAGCAGGTACTGTCGATGTGTCAAGCCTTGTTGTTTCTGTGTTAGCAGGTACTGTCGATGTGTCAAGCCTTGTTGTTTCTATGTTAACAGGTACTGTCGATGTGTCAGACGTTGTTGTTTCTATGTTAGCAGGTACTGTCGTTGTGTCAGACGTTGTTGTTTCTACGTTAGCAGGTACTGTCGATGTGTCAAGCCTTGTTGTTTTTATGTTAGCAGGTACTGTCGATGTGTCAGACGTTGTTGTTTCTATGTTAGCAGGTACTGTCGATGTGTCAGACGTTGTTGTTTCTACGTTAGCAGGTACTGCCGATGTGTGAAGCCTTGTTGTTTCTATGTTAACAAGTACTGTCGATGTGACAGGCCTTGTTGTTTCTATGTTAGCAGGTCGCAACGATGTGTCAAGCCTTGTTGTTTCTGTGTTAGCAGGTACTGTCGATGTGTCAAGCCTTGTTGTTTCTATGTTAGCAGGTACTGTCGTTGTGTCAGACGTTGTTGTTTCTATGTTAGCAGGTACGGTCGATGTGTCAAGCCTTGTTGTTTCTGTGTTAGCAGGTACTGTCGATGTGTCAAGCCTTGCTGTTTCTGTGTTAGCAGGTACTGTCGATGTGTCAAGCCTTGTTGTTTCTGTGTTAGCAGGTACTGTCGATGTGTCAAGCCTTGTTGTTTCTGTGTTAGCAGGTACTGTCGATGTGTCAAGCCTTGTTGTTTCTATGTTAGCAGGTACTGTCGATGTGTCAGACGTTGTTGTTTCTATATTAGCAGGTACTGTCGATGTGTCAGACGTTGTTGTTTCTACGTTAGCAGGTACTGTCGATGTGTGAAGCCTTGTTGTTTCTATGTTAACAGGTACTGTCGATGTGTCAAGCCTTGTTGTTTCTGTGTTAGCAGGTACTGTCGATGTGTCAGACGTTGTTGTTTCTATGTTAGCAGGTACTGTCGATGTGTCAGACGTTGTTGTTTCTACGTTAGCAGGTACTGTCGATGTGTGAAGCCTTGTTGTTTCTATGTTAACAGGTACTGTCGATGTGTGAAGCCTTGTTGTTTCTATGTTAAGAGGTACTGTCGATGTGTCATGCCTTGTCATTTCTACGTTGGCAGGTACTGTCGATGTGTCAGGCCTGGTTGTGTCTATGTTAGCAGGCACTGTCGATGTTTGTTCAAGCCTTGTTGTTTCTACGTTAGCAGGTACCGTTGATGTGTCAAGCCTCGTTGTTTCTACGTTGGCAGGTACCGTCGATATGTCAAGCCTTGTTGTTTCTATGTTAGCAGGTACTGTCGATGTGTCAGATGTCGTTTCCATGTTACCAGGTACTGTCGTTGTGTCAGACGTCGTTTCTACGTTAGCAGGTACTATTGATGTGCCAAAATTTGTTGTTTCTAGGTGTGCAGGTAGTCTTGATGTGTCAGACGTTATCGTTTCTACGTTAGCAGGTACTGTCGATGTGTTGCTGTTATTTTGTGGAGGAATTACTGTCGTGTTGCTGCTATCCTCTACATGAATCACTGTTGTGTCGCTGTTATCACCTACGGGAATCGTTGTGGTGTTGCTGTTATCATCTACAGGGATCAGTGTCGTGTTGCTGTTATCGTCTACAGGAATCGCTGTAGTGTTGTTGTTCTCATCTACAGGGATCAGTGTCATGTTGCTGTTATCGTCTACAGGAATCGCTGTAGTGTTGCTGTTATCGTCTACAGGAATCGCTGTAGTTTTGCTGTTATCATCTACAGGAATCGATGTGGTGTTGCTGTTATCGTCTACAGGAATTACTGTAGTGTTGCTGTTATCATCTACATGAATCGCTGTAGTGTTGCTGTTATCATCTACAGGAATCACTGTCGTGTTGCTGTTATCATCTAAAGGAATCGCTGTAGTGTTGCTGTTATCATCTAGAGGAATGGCTGTAATGTTGCTGTTATCATCTACAGGAATTACTGTCGTGTTGCTGTTATCATCTACAGAATTAATCACTGTAGTGTTGTTGATATCATCTACAGGAATCACTGTCGTGTTGCTGTTATCATATACAGGAATTCCTGTCGTGTTGCTGTGATCGTCTGGAGGATGCGTTGTAGTGTTGCCGTTATCATCTACAGGAATCACTGTCGTGTTGCTGTTTTCATCTACTGGGATCACTGTCGTGTTGCTGTTATCATCTAGAGGAATCGCTGTAGTGTTGCTGTTATCATCTCCAGGAATCGCTGTAGTGTTGCTGTTATCATCTACAGGAATCACTGTAGTGTTGCTGTTATCATCTCCAGGAATCACTGTAGTGTTGCTGTTATCATCTACAGGAATTACTGTAGTGTTGCTGTTATCATCTCCAGGAATCACTGTAGTGTTGCTGTTATCATCTACAGGAATCACTGTAGTGTTGCTGTTACCATCTACATGAATCGCTGTAGTGTTGCTGTTATCATCTACAGGAATCACTGTCGTGTTGCTGTTATCATCTACTGGGATCACTGTCGTGTTGCTGTTATCATCTACAGGAATCGCTGTAGTGTTGCTCTTATCATCTACAGGAATCACTGTAGTGTTGCTGTTATCATCTCCAGGAATCTCCGTCGTATTGCTGTTATCATCTAGAGGAATCGCTGTAGTGTTGCTGTTATCATCTCCAGGAATCGCTGTAGTGTTGCTGTTATCATCTCCAGGAATCACTGTAGTGTTGCTGTTATCATCTCCAGGAATCAATGTAGTGTTGCTGTTATCATCTACAGGAATCACTGTAGTGTTTCTGTTATCATCTCCAGGAATCACTGTAGTGTTGCTGTTATCATCTACAGGAATCACTGTAGTGTTTCTGTTATCATCTACAGGAATCGCTGTAGTGTTGCTGTTATCATCTACAGGAATCACTGTCGTGTTGCTGTTATCATCTACTGGGATCACTGTCGTGTTGCTGTTATCATCTACAAGAATCGATGTAGTGTTGCTGTTATCATCTACAGGAATCACTGTAGTGTTGCTGTTATCATCTACAGGAATTACTGTAGTGTTGCTGTTATCATCTACTGGGATCACTGTCGTGTTGCTGTTATCATCTACAGGAATCGCTGTAGTGTTGCTGTTATCATCTACAGTGATTCCTGTAGTGTTGCTGTTATCATCTACAGGAATCACTGTAGTGTTGCTGTTATCATCTACAGGAATCGCTGTAGTGTTGCTGTTATCATCTACAGGAATCACTGTAGTGTTGCTGTTATCATCTCCAGGAATCATTGTAGTGTTGCTGTTATCATCTACGGGAATCACTGTATTGTTGCTGTTATTATCTACAGGAATCACTGTAGTGTTGCTGTTATCATCTACAGGAATCGCTGTAGTGTTGCTGTTATCATCTACAGGAATCGCTGTAGTGTTGCTGTTATCATCTACAGGAATCGCTGTAGTGTTGCTGTTATCATCTACAGGAATTACGGTCGTGTTGATGTTATCATCTACAGGAATCACCGTCGTGTTGCTGTTATCATCTACAGGAATCACTGTAGTGTTGCTGTTATCATCTCCAGGAATCACTGTAGTGTTGCTGTTATCATCTACAGGAATCACTGTAGTGTTGCTGTTATCATCTCCAGGAATCACTGTAGTGTTGCTGTTATCATCCACAGGAATCACTGTAGTGTTGCTGTTATCATCTAGAGGAATCGCTGTAGTGTTGATGTTATCATCTACCAGAATCGCTGTAGTGTTGCTGTTATCGTCTACAGGAATCACTGTAGTGTTGTTGTTATCATCTCCAGGAATTGCTGTAGTGTTGCTGTTATCATCTCCAGGAATCGCTGTAGTGTTGCTGTTATCATCTACAGGAATCACTGTAGTGTTGCTGTTATCATGTACAGGGATCACTGCCGTGTTGCTGTTATCATCTACAGGAATCGCTGTAGTGTTGCTGTTATCATCTACAAGAATCACTGTAGTGTTGCTGTTATCATCTACTGGGATCACTGTCGTGTTGCTGTTATCATCTACAGGAATCACTGTCGTGTTGCTGTTTTCATCTACTGGGATCACTGTCGTGTTGCTGTTATCATCTAGAGGAATCGCTGTAGTGTTGCTGTTATCATCTCCAGGAATCGCTGTGTTGTTGCTGTTATCATCTACAGGAATCACTGTAGTGTTGCTGTTATCATCCCCAGGAATCACTGTAGTGTTGCTGTTATCATCTCCAGGAATCACTGTAGTGTTGCTGTTATCATCTACAGGAATCCCTGTAGTGTTGCTGTTATCATCTCCAGGAATCACTGTAGTGTTGCTGTTGTCATCTACAGGAATCACTGTAGTGTTGCTGTTATCATCTACAGGAATCGCTGTAGTGTTGCTGTTATCATCTACAGGAATCACTGTAGTGTTGCTGTTATCATCTCCAGGAATCACCGTCGCGTTGCTGTTATCATCTAGAGGAATCGCTGTAGTGTTGCTGTTATCATCTACAGGAATCACTGTCGTGTTGCTGTTATCATCTCCAGGAATCACCGTCGCGTTGCTGTTATCATCTAGAGGAGTCGCTGTAGTGTTGCTGTTATCATCTCCAGGAATCGCTGTAGTGTTGCTGTTATCATCTACAGGAATCACTGTAGTGTTGCTGTTATCATCTCCAGGAATCACTGTAGTGTTGCTGTTATCATCTACAGGAATCACTGTAGTGTTGCTGTTATCATCTCCAGGAATCACTGTAGTGTTGCTGTTATCATCTACAGGAATCACTGTAGTGTTGCTGTTACCATCTACATGAATCGCTGTAGTGTTGCTGTTATCATCTATAGGAATCACTGTCGTGTTGCTGTTATCATCTACTGGGATCACTGTCGTGTTGCTGTTATCATCTACAGGAATCGCTGTAGTGTTGCTGTTATCATCTACAGGAATCACTGTAGTGTTGCTGTTATCATCTCCAGGAATCTCCGTCGTGTTGCTGTTATCATCTAGAGGTATCGCTGTAGTGTTGCTGTTATCATCTCCAGGAATCGCTGTAGTGTTGCTGTTATCATCTCCAGGAATCACTGTAGTGTTGCTGTTATCATCTCCAGGAATCACTGTAGTGTTGCTGTTATCATCTACAGGAATCACTGTAGTGTTTCTGTTATCATCTCCAGGAATCACTGTAGTGTTGCTGTTATCATCTACAGGAATCACTGTAGTGTTTCTGTTGTCATCTACATGAATCGCTGTAGTGTTGCTGTTATCATCTACAGGAATCACTGTCGTGTTGCTGTTATCATCTACTGGGATCACTGTCGTGTTGCTGTTATCATCTACAGGAATCGATGTAGTGTTGCTGTTATCATCTACAGGAATCACTGTAGTGTTGCTGTTATCATCTACAGGAATTACTGTAGTGTTGCTGTTATCATCTACTGGGATCACTGTCGTGTTGCTGTTATCATCTACAGGAATCGCTGTAGTGTTGCTGTTATCATCTACAGTGATTCCTGTAGTGTTGCTGTTATCATCTACAGGAATCACTGTAGTGTTGCTGTTATCATCTACGGGAATCGCTGTAGTGTTGCTGTTATCATCTACAGGAATCACTGTAGTGTTGCTGTTATCATCTCCAGGAATCATTGTAGTGTTGCTGTTATCATCTACAGGAATCACTGTAGTGTTGCTGTTATCATCTACAGGAATCACTGTAGTGTTGCTGTTATCATCTACAGGAATCGCTGTAGTGTTGCTGTTATCATCTACAGGAATCGCTGTAGTGTTGCTGTTATCATCTACAGGAATTACGGTCGTGTTGATGTTATCATCTACAGGAATCACTGTCGTGTTGCTGTTATCATCTACAGGAATCACTGTAGTGTTGCTGTTATCATCTCCAGGAATCACTGTAGTGTTGCTGTTATCATCTCCAGGAATCATTGTAGTGTTGCTGTTATCATCTCCAGGAATCACTGTAGTGTTGCTGTTATCATCCACTGGAATCACTGTAGTGTTGCTGTTATCATCTAGAGGAATCGCTGTAGTGTTGTTGTTATCATCTACCAGAATCGCCGTAGTGTTGCTGTTGTCGTCTACAGGAATCGCTGTAGTGTTGTTGTTATCATCTCCAGGAATTGCTGTAGTGTTGCTGTTATCATCTCCACGAATCGCTGTAGTGTTGCTGTTATCATCTACAGGAATCACTGTAGTGTTGCTGTTATCATGTACTGGGATCACTGCCGTGTTGCTGTTATCATCTACAGGAATCGCTGTAGTGTTGCTGTTATCATCTACAAGAATCACTGTAGTGTTGCTGTTATCATCTACTGGGATCACTGTCGTGTTGCTGTTATCATCTACAGGAATCACTGTCGTGCTGCTGTTTTCATCTACTGGGATCACTGTCGTGTTGCTGTTATCATCTAGAGGAATCGCTGTAGTGTTGCTGTTATCATCTCCAGGAATCGCTGTAATGTTGCTGTTATCATCTACAGGAATCACTGTAGTGTTGCTGTTATCATCTCCAGGAATCACTGTAGTGTTGCTGTTATCATCTCCAGGAATCACTGTAGTGTTGCTGTTATCATCTACAGGAATCCCTGTAGTGTTGCTGTTATCATCTCCAGGAATCACTGTAGTGTTGCTGTTATCATCTACAGGAATCACTGTAGTGTTGCTGTTATCATCTACAGGAATCGCTGTAGTGTTGCTGTTATCATCTACAGGAATCACTGTAGTGTTGCTGTTATCATCTAGAGGAATCGCTGTAGTGTTGTTGTTATCATCTACCAGAATCGCTGTAGTGTTGCTGTTGTCGTCTACAGGAATCGCTGTAGTGTTGTTGTTATCATCTCCAGGAATTGCTGTAGTGTTGCTGTTATCATCTCCACGAATCGCTGTAGTGTTGCTGTTATCATCTACAGGAATCACTGTAGTGTTGCTGTTATCATGTACTGGGATCACTGCCGTGTTGCTGTTATCATCTACAGGAATCGCTGTAGTGTTGCTGTTATCATCTACAAGAATCACTGTAGTGTTGCTGTTATCATCTACTGGGATCACTGTCGTGTTGCTGTTATCATCTACAGGAATCACTGTCGTGCTGCTGTTTTCATCTACTGGGATCACTGTCGTGTTGCTGTTATCATCTAGAGGAATCGCTGTAGTGTTGCTGTTATCATCTCCAGGAATCGCTGTAATGTTGCTGTTATCATCTACAGGAATCACTGTAGTGTTGCTGTTATCATCTCCAGGAATCACTGTAGTGTTGCTGTTATCATCTCCAGGAATCACTGTAGTGTTGCTGTTATCATCTACAGGAATCCCTGTAGTGTTGCTGTTATCATCTCCAGGAATCACTGTAGTGTTGCTGTTGTCATCTACAGGAATCACTGTAGTGTTGCTGTTATCATCTACAGGAATCGCTGTAGTGTTGCTGTTATCATCTACTGGGATCACTGTCGTGTTGCTGTTATCATCTACAGGAATCGCTGTAGTGTTGCTGTTATCATCTACAGGAATCACTGTAGTGTTGCTGTTATCATCTCCAGGAATCACCGTCGTGTTGTTGTTATCATCTAGAGGAATCGTTGTAGTGTTGCTGTTATCATCTCCAGGAATCGCTGTAGTGTTGCTGTTATCATCTACAGGAATCACTGTTGTGTTGCTGTTATCATCTCCAGGAATCACTGTAGTGTTGCTGTTATCATCTACAGGAATCACTGTAGTTTTGCTGTTATCATCTCCAGGAATCACTGTAGTGTTGCTGTTATCATATACAGGAATCACTGTCGTGTTGCTATTATCATCTACTGGGATCACTGTCGTGTTGCTGTTATCATCTACAGGAATCGCTGTAGTGTTGCTGTTATCATCTACAGGAATCACTGTAGTGTTGCTGTTATCATCTACAGGAATTACTGTAGTGTTGCTGTTATCATCTACTGGGATCACTGTCGTGTTGCTGTTATCATCTACAGGAATCGCTGTAGTGTTGCTGTTATCATCTACAGGAATCACTGTAGTGTTGCTGTTATCATCTCCAGGAATCACTGTAGTGTTGCTGTTATCATCTACAGGAATCACTGTAGTGTTGCTGTTATCATCTACAGGAATCACTGTCGTTTTGCTGTTATCATGTACAGGAATCACTGTCGTTTTGCTGTTATCATGTACAGGAATCACTGTCGTGTTGCTGTTATCATCTACAGGAATCACTGTCGTGTTGCTGTTATCATCTACAGGAATCACTGTCGTTTTGCTGTTATCATGTACAGGAATCACTGTCGTGTTGCTGTTATCATCTACAGGAATCACTGTCGTGTTGCTGTTATCATGTACAGGGATCGCTGTCGTGTTGCTGTTATCATCTACAGGAATCACTGTCGTGTTGCTGTTATCATGTACAGGAATCACTGTCGTGTTGCTGTTATCATGTACAGGAATCACTGTCGTGTTGCTGTTATCATGTACAGGAATCACTGTCGTGTTGCTGTTATCATCTACAGGAATCACTGTCGTGTTGCTGTTATCATCTACAGGAATCACTGTCGTTTTGCTGTTATCATGTACAGGAATCACTGTCGTGTTGCTGTTATCATCTACAGGAATCACTGTCGTGTTGCTGTTATCATGTACAGGGATCGCTGTCGTGTTGCTGTTATCATCTACAGGAATCACTGTCGTGTTGCTGTTATCATCTACAGGAATCACTGTCGTTTTGCTGTTATCATGTACAGGAATCACTGTCGTGTTGCTGTTATCATCTACAGGAATCACTGTCGTGTTGCTGTTATCATGTACAGGGATCGCTGTCGTGTTGCTGTTATCATCTACAGGAATCACTGTCGTGTTGCTGTTATCATGTACAGGAATCACTGTCGTGTTGCTGTTATCATGTACAGGAATCACTGTCGTGTTGCTGTTATCATGTACAGGAATCACTGTCGTGTTGCTGTTATCATGTACAGGGATCGCTGTCGTGTTGCTGTTATCATCTACAGGAATCACTGTCGTGTTGCTGTTATCATCTACAGGAATCACTGTCGTTTTGCTGTTATCATGTACAGGAATCACTGTCGTGTTGCTGTTATCATCTACAGGAATCACTGTCGTGTTGCTGTTATCATGTACAGGGATCGCTGTCGTGTTGCTGTTATCATGTACAGGAATCACTGTCGTGCTGCTGTTATCATGTACAGGAATCACTGTCGTGTTGCTGTTATCATGTACAGGAATCACTGTCGTGTTGATGTTATCATGTACAGGAATCACTGTCGTGTTGCTGTTATCATGTACAGGAATCACTGTCGTGTTGCTGTTATCATGTACAGGAATCACTGTCGTGTTGCTGTTATCATGTACAGGGATCGCTGTCGTGTTGCTGTTATCATCTACAGGAATCACTGTCGTGTTGCTGTTATCATCTACAGGAATCACTGTCGTTTTGCTGTTATCATGTACAGGAATCACTGTCGTGTTGCTGTTATCATCTACAGGAATCACTGTCGTGTTGCTGTTATCATGTACAGGGATCGCTGTCGTGTTGCTGTTATCATCTACAGGAATCACTGTCGTGTTGCTGTTATCATGTACAGGAATCACTGTCGTGTTGCTGTTATCATGTACAGGAATCACTGTCGTGTTGCTGTTATCATGTACAGGAATCACTGTCGTGTTGCTGTTATCATGTACAGGGATCGCTGTCGTGTTGCTGGTGTCTGCACTTAGTGTTGTTGACTGGTACTGATCAGTTCCTGTGAGAAAAAAAATCGAAAGCATTGTGATGAAAAACGTACCAGTATGTAAAATATTGAGTATGAAAAATTATGACATTGAAAGTAAAGTTGAAGAAGTTGTGAGGAATGAGGAAAAATCGAATGAGGAATCATAACCCTCATCAGTACACATGGCGCCCCAGGAGAAGAACTCTCTTGTAATTGTTGTTTTTCTCGATGCTTTCCGATATAGCTCAGATTACGCAACTGGATACCGGCGATAATTGCAAATTGGTTGGAGTCGTTCAGTAAAGACCCGACTTGCATTCCACGCCCTCTTTTGAGTAAATCATTTTTGCATGGTCAGTGTTTTTGGTCACTCTACTGGTTAGCGCTGATCATCTCCTTTCAATATTGATTGGTTTTAGCCATGCCTGATTACTATTGGACGTTGAAAATATCCGCATGGCAAGTCGAGTATACGTAGTCGTAGGGAAGATACGAATAATTTGTAGCTATTGGTATTGGGTAACCCCATTGTCAGCACACTATCGTACAATATTGTGATGATGATGTGTTTTTATAATGAGTGTCTCAAATGTAGTTCTGGACACGCATTTCCATTGAGTTTGGTCACAGTATACTGATACTATCTATACTCTTATTTTTCTAACTTGTTTACACCGTTTTTTTGAAGACATTTTCGCGATATTAAATTTTATCTTTCTAAAACTTGGCATACTTCACCTGGGTGTAAAACGGCAATTTTATACCAAATTTCATGCTTCTGAAATACCAGAATACACCTATGGTGTTATCTACACAAACATGTTAATTTCGGAAGATTGCACTGCTACAAAAGCAACCAAATGCACAAAATCGGATGATGACCCAGAAATTCAATGATGGGGCTAAATTTAACATTGAGGTAGATTGCCAACTTTTTCAATTTTCGCGATAGAAATCTGAAATTCGATAGGAAATTGCCGTTTGACTACCAGGTGAAGTGTGCCAAGTTATAGAACGATACCATTTAACATCGCAAAAATGTCAGCTAAAACAATGTAAACTTTTCCAAGGGTAGCAGTAGCTGATTTTGTGGGTACGACACTGTTTCCAGAGCGATTCACTATTACTGAGGACATAATATTATGTCTTTTTTAGGTACACCTAATACTGATCCTGTTGTCCATGCAATAAAAAGAAGTTTGTAGTTACTGTACTGAGATGAAACGGAAGCATCGCAAACCAAGAAATCGAATTCAAATTTTGATTCAGTTATATATACACAAGGTATATTATAATTATACTACTGAAATAATTATTGATTGGATAGGAAGCGGTATGATAAGAATGGTCATGGGGTGAGTATCTAGGACATGGTCAGGGTTTGTTTAAGGGAAGGGGGCATATGGGATATGGCTATGGAAAAATTCAACCGTAAGATGACAAACAGGACAAGGAAGACATTCGCAGGTATGATCAGCAAAATTATTGGCTCAGTAACTGAGCTTTGTAGATCATCCGAAGTCCACCATATTCTTATATACCGGTAATATTTCAAGCTCTTTGGACTAAGCTACGATACCATTGTATTATTTAAATCACCCAGAAGATCAAGCAACTATGTCATGGATCAGGTTTGGTCCATACGGACCTTTTAGGTGTAAAAAACGCAACTTTTTGGATGTGTACTGATCAGGGTTAATATTGATAGAAATACTTATGATGATTAGTTATAATAATAAATAGGCCTATATAATGATAATACCTGTGGTTTGGGCAGATATCAAACACACAAAACATGCTATCCAGAGACACTGCCAACTCAATGTATCCCACATGACTTGCTTGTTACCGAGTGTTTTTAGATATAAAAAAATCCCTTTTCAATGTTGAAGCGAACCACATTGATGGTGATGCAGTGGCGCTGTCACTTGAACGTATGAGCACGTACAGTACATAGATCCACGTTCTCTCCTCATATTCACTGACACCAGATTCGCTGGTGAATGTGGTGATACATCCCTGATAAATTTGCTCCTAATGGTACCAGTGAACATGCAGACAGCGAGTCCACGCATCGCAGAACTTCACCCGCCGTTCATGGCTGGCTGACAGTCGCTTACATACAGCACGTGTAAAACATTTTCGGGAAAAATAGACGAGGGCATATCGCTCACTGTCACCCTTGTTCAATCATACCTTCATCAAATCCCTCCCACTCTCCCCCCCCCCCCCACCTCCCTCCACCGGTCCCAGATCGATTGTTTCTGAGAAAGTCGTCTGCGCAACGCTGCGCATCGGACCGGGAACGTTTTAGCATAATACAAACTGCATGGAAACGGCGGGGGGAGTGGCGCAGTTGTGAGATAATAGGAGATGAGTGTGTGGGAGCATCGTTAAAGAGATGTGGTTCCATATCAGATATGGGACTGTGGGTATATTAGGAACTCGTAGTTTCAGTTTTGTTTCCTGCCATCTCTGGAATTTTAGACACAGTTACTGTTACATTAGAAGCATGCATACCAATGCTGAGAAAATTAGGAATTAGTTAAAAGATTGAACGGATATAATTTCAATATTAAAAGGTGAAACTACCAAATCTTAACCCCATGAAGAGCTTTATTTTAACTGCATTCGTGTTAGTAAAGTGATGACTCGATTAGCTTGATTAGTTATGATCGAATTGTAACTCGGTGCCCAATTGAATCCTATCAATTTGTTATGCTGATGAATGAAGACTGAAAACAACAAAATTATGGAAAGCGTCATACAAACTTAGACATTATAAAGTGGTGTCAGCCAAACTCAATTGTGTTGTACGGTGTGATAATTTTGTGCTAACTGCTGTAACTATACTCGGGTTTGTTTTAGGCCTACCTGTCTTCATGCGTGTTTGCCGAAAACGATGCGCAATTCTTTTTAATTATTTTCCAGTATTTGTATCGGGTTTTACAATTGCCCATGTGTCGAGAACAATACAATATCAATGGTTGTAATGAACTTGTATAGTTCACCTGCTAAAAATGAGTGCACGCTGGAGATTTCTAAACCGCATGAGAGACATTCGATTAAATAAATATATATAGCATTATTGTGCCGCTCATCAATTATTCAAAGAGGATGGAATTGCAACAATTTTTCGCTCTCAGATGTATGTGCAAATGATACGGTGGCTCATTTCTGCAACATTTATTTTATGTTTGCTGCACTGAGCAATGTTTTTTTTTTACATAACACAAATAGTTTGCTCCACGAAGCAAAAGATGTTCTGGTTGTAGCGAATAGGTTCCAGCTTTTTTTGATATTGGAAAGTACAGACTAGTTACAAAAGAACTATATGTTAAACGTGGCCGGAATGAACCACCGTAAATGCTGTGTGTTTCAATTGAGAATGGTTGATTAACCGTCCATTATAGCGGCTATGTTTGTAGCAACCGCATTTAAACACAATTGCTCCTTGAATTGATATCTTCTAATTTCTCTTCTGAACTGAATCAGCGCATTACATTACACAAGTCCTCGTTTTAGCACCGATGGTTCTGCCATTGTTTAAAACGATGTAGGCCTATCTGCATTATTACATATTTGCCAAATGTCGATCTGTTTATCCGATCCTCTTATACCAACGCCGCTACCTGGCCCTTTTCAATACATCGACTCATCATTATATGCGGTGCATGCACTATCGATTGCTTTCACTTTCAGTTTTTTGTTTCGTACAGTATGGATCCGCACGCGTTCAAACACGCCAGCAGTCTAATGTCACCTGGTTTGTTTGGTCGTGGCGGGGGAAGGGTCGGGAGGGATGGGGTGAGGTACTTATACATTGCTTGCTTAACCTTGTTCTCGGCCACTTTATTGAAGGTCTTGATTGATATCGTTAGTAAACAGGCAATTCGAATCCTATACTGAGTCTACCAGTAGCAGAAAAAAAACTTCACCACAGAGTCTGAGGGTTGCATCGATCTTTAAAAGCGAAAAAAAAACAGTTATCTAGACCGGCAGTCACTGGACATCCTTATTTGAGTGTGCCCCAGAACGAAGTCAAGGTTGCACTGCCAACCAGTACGCGTGTAATCAATGCTTGGGAAAGGACACCGATCAAAGAATTTGGTGAACCCAAAGCGGGGCTCGTTCCTGCCACCACCGTGATATTTGGCAGACCATTAACGGCGTAACACTTTTGAGTGCCGGTATTTGCACGATGTTACATGTGCGTTTGGAGCAAACATGGTCGAATCCGCTCACTTGTCCATTTATGTTATGTATGTACATAGGTGTGTTTTGTGTGTGTATTTGTGTACTTATATGTAAAATAACTATGTTATCTCTGAAACAGGAACATGTTTTGGAAAGGAAAGGATTAGTTTGTGATGTTTTATTTTGGCAACGTGGAACAGAAAAAAAATGCCTGCTTGTCCATTGTGAGTTTGGAAATAATTGACAATTTTCCCAACGAAACCCAAAAGCCAACGTCATGCAAAACAAACGATTGCGTACTTTGACGACAACAAATATTGGGTAGGCTTATCCAAACACAATTCTGGCCAGAAAGAGGTTCGATATCGCCGAAATCAATAACATTTTCACGGTCAGGCACTTGATAATAATTCGTAATAATGATTATCTGGAGAGAGCCACAAAATGAACACAGTTGGGTGCCTAGACTCGGCCAAAATAGGACAAGCTCACCTGTTCTCTGCACCGGTTCACGGCTATAGTATAACTTTGTTTTTCATGCATGGCACATGCTGGATAACAGCTGCAAAATGACAGCTTCGAAACTATTCCTTAAGAAATCTTTGAAATACAATGTTTCCGATTTTTTTTCACAGGATATTGACAAAAAGTGTTCTTCAATACTTTAACGCAACATCCGTAAACTTGACAGAATCAATACACATCCAGTGTATTTTGGTCTTCCGCAAGTGTCACAGATGACTTCCGGGGTCACGCCCTAAAGCCGGAACGACCATAAGTATGGATGCCTACTTGCCCGCATTCTTTAATTTCAGGGGAAAAAACAGTGATAGCATGATCTAGGTCGAATTTTGCATGTGTGTGTTTTGTAAACTTTTGTTCCTGTTTTCCCATGGAATATAATTTTTGTGTGACATATGTGCATATGTGCATGAAGTAGATTATATCGATTCTATGTAGTTTATGTGTAAGACCAATATGAAAGTTTGATGTTTACCAACTTTTCGTTGCACATTCTGGCAGCCACATTATGCACACTTGTGGAATGTTTTCTTCACATTGTCAACCTCTGTGAGCTTCAAGACCGCACTTGTAAGCTCCAGACCCCACGCCTGGTTGTTTGGTCAATCGAACAATAAAAAATGCGTCTGTCATTTTAATTACAAAGTATAAATTCAAGTTGAAACATATTGGGTGAAGAGGGAAGCAATTGAGTAAATAGGAGTTACCTGTTTTTTTCATAGTTTGTTGACTATAATAATTCTGCACGTGATGCCATAGCGTGGAAGTTATATCCATGGGAGGCCAGGAAGTTACCACAAAACACGAAAAAGGCTCTGGCTTCTGGTCCCTTGAGCGGACCTCAGAACCGCCCCCCCCCCTCTCCCACACACACAGCCCTTAAATCTTGCATCTGCCCCTGATACATTTATATTGTATATTATATGGCAATATGAAATCATCATGGTTTATTGTGTCGAGTATTATGCAGTAAAATTATGTTAGCTATTTTGTCACTTTAACGAACATTCTGTATATTATTGCGTTGGAGATATAAATATATGGTTTCATTGGCCAGCGCGTCGCGCTGGTCTTCTAAGTTTGGGTAAAAACAGACCCACAGAGGGTAGGTATGGGCGGCCCCGGTCCCGCTATAATTTGTTAAATAGAGTAATCGCAACAAAAGGATCACTGCACTTTCGAAAATAATATTTCTGATTGTTTCCTTGAGGTTTTACATTTTAATCTTGTGAATAAATGCAAATGCAAATGCAAATATCTATAGATATGTCTTCCTTGTTTATTATATGGAGAATAATGAGAAATTTCATCCAATAAATTAAGGTTATTAATCACATAAACTTTCCCATCCCAACATATTCCGCTGGCCACAAAAATAATTATCTCCACTGTAGGTTACTTGTATAAAAGGTGATTGCTTCATAAAAACACAATTCAAACTCTCAGAGCCTCAGAATTCACCACATAGCATCTAGTAGGTAGTTGGCTTCTGGGGTTTTAGGCGAACCCAAGAACCCTCGCCTGTTTGGTTGCAGGCCCCAAACAATATAACAAATTGCACCCCCCCCCCCTTCTTCAATAAGGCCTAATAAAAGTATTTTTCGTCCAAGCCCGCCTGTGTTCAAAAGCAGCCTCCCGGACTTTTAGGTTACCGGACCATGGCGTTGCGTCCGTCGTCCGTCGTCCGTCGTCGTCGTCGTCGTCGGCGTCGTCCGTCCACATTTTTATCTTTAAAGTTTACGATCGGATCTTTCTGAAATTATGCACAAAAATACCTAAAAATATTTCAAGAGGGGGTTATTTTTTTGTTTTTTCGCATTTTTTTCAAAATGGCGGCTATTTTTTGACTTTGGCGACCATTTTCTCAAAAACTGTTCAGACAGTTTTGAGATTTTCATTTCAAAAGATTGCTCCCACATACCTCTGTGATGTGTATAAGTGTCGTTGCACCTGAATCGCCGGTTTGCGTGTAGCGGCCATTTTCATTTTCTTGACGGGTCCCAAATAGGACTTTCTCATGTTAAATTCTCGTATGCTTTATAATGGGACACATTATGCCTAATATCTCACCTAATATTGAGATTAGAGACTAGGAATCAATTGTGGACACACAGGAAATGATATATGCTGATTATTGTCATCACCTTGATTTTGACCTTTGACCTCATTTTCAAGGTCAGAGCACAAAATGGCTGATATCTCGCTTATTATCGACTTTACAGCTTAGGAATCAATTGCGGACATATAGGAAATGATATATGCTGATCATTGTTATGACCTTGAATTTGACCGTTGACCTCATTTTCAAGGTCAGACCACAAAAATGGCTAATATCTCGCTTTTTATCGATTTTACAGCTTAGGAATCAATTGTGCACATATAGGAAATGATATAGTCCGAATATTTTGATGACCTTGAGTTTGACCTTTGACCTCATTTTCAAGGTCAAAGCATTAAATGGCTAATATCTCGCTTATTATCGACTTTACAGCTTTGGAATTAATTGTGCACATATAGGAAATGATATAGTCCGAATATTTTGATGACCTTGAATTAGACCTTTGACCTCATTTTCAAGGTCAAAATACAAAATGGCTAATATCTCATTTAATATCAACTTTACAGCTTAGGAATCAATTGTGGACATATAGGAAGTGACATATGCTGAATATTCTCGTGATCTTGAATTATATTTGACCTTTGATGTCATTTTCAAGGTCAGAGCACAAAATGGCTAATATCTTGCTTATTATCGACTTTACAGCTCAGGATTCAATTGTGAACCTATAGGAAATAATATATGCTGCACATTGTTGTGACCTTGAATTTGACCTTTGACCTTATTTTCAAGGTCAGAGCACAAAATGACTAATATCTTGTTTATTATCGACTCTACAGTTTGGGAATAGGTTATGTACATGTTGAAAATTATATATGCTGAGTATTCTCATGACCTTGAACTTGACCTTTGACTTTATTTTCAAGGTCGAAGCAAAATGGCTAATATTTTGTTTGTTATCAACTCAACGGCTTGGGAATCAATTGTGATCATGAATGAATTAATATGGTGAATATTGCTATGACCTTGAATTTGACCTTTGACCTCATTTTTCCTTCATGATCGGCCATTTCGGAAATGTTTCTAGGTCGGGTCAAGTGGTACAAACAAAGCCTTCGTACGTGCCATGTTCAAGTGTGAGTATTTAGTATTGTACAAGCGAAATCGAGTAATGTGTTGGTGACAGTGACTCGACAATGGTAGCCGGACAGCTTGGATTGGCTATGTTTATACCACTTGACCCTGACCCATTTCCATTTACATGTACCTAACTTGAAAACATTTCCGAACTACATGGGAGCTGTATGGAATAAACTCGTAAAACACTTCAAGATAGACCTTAAACATTGGCAGTATCAAATGGGAAATCATGTTGCAGTGTGATTTTTTTATTTGCGATTCTCAAATAAAAAGTGTTCCCGCCCCAATTTTGAGGATAGTGAATGACAGAGACACCGAATCACAGCATGCAACTTAGGTATATATTTAACTTACCTCCTTGTTTTCACTCTCCCACAAATGAGACAAAGACGCGACCAGTTTTCAAAAACAGTTATTCCATGTGGACACAACCGTTACATGTATGTAATAATACACATAAATTTGTGATCACGAATTGATTCAGGTTACTATATTTCCTCCTGTATACATGAATAGATGTACTGATATAATGGTTTCCCAAACTTAATCATCATTGACAATAATACAACTATTACAAAGAATCATCCTGCCTGTGCTGACGTCTAGGACGATGGCACACCAGCGGTGCCAAGGTGCACCGGCGAAGGTCTTTCAAGCCCAAATAAATCAGGCCTTTTAGTTTAGGAATGAGAATGATTTCAATTCTAAAGACCTGATTTATTTGGGATTGAATCTGCTTGAATAAATCAACCGCTTTAGTTGGGCTTGAATGCCTTCCATACGTGTGAAATGTCGTCTCGCCAAAAATAAAAAATAAAAAGTGCCACCCTACCCAATTTTCTCATGAGCTGAGAATGGTATTTTTTTGCAAAATAAAAAATAAAAAGTCTCTCCCTACCCAGTTTTGAGAAAATAGGAAGACGAGAAACAGAAAATTATTTTTTTTGGCCTAATACCATATCATTATTGAACATCCGCCCCTGCTATTATCCATGCTCGTCGGTTGATAACAACGGTTGATTGCATTATTACTGATTGCATTATGAAATATTGAAGACGAAAAGGAATGTGCTCAATTGCAGGGTATGCATTATGATGAGACGATGCTATTATCATGAAGGATGCATGTGATACGACTATCCCGGGACTGCGACTGTCCCGGGAAATTCCATGGCCATACGATTGATTATCATGGGAAATTGCTACTATCCTGGGAAATCGTTAACAAATTATCTGCAAGCCATATCCCATGCATATATCACAACTTTAAGCGGTAATACCACCATAGAACTCTACCGTCATAGAGTTTTATATAAAAAAAATAATAATAATAATTTAGGCCTAGTTTTTAAAAAAATTTTTAGTCTTGCCCACTCTGTACGTGGCCGAGGGGATAAAGGACTGGTAGCGCTTTGGAAGCTCAGAGATGTGTTTGCCAGGAAGCTCAGAGATGGGTTCGAATCCCGTCACCTGCATATCGTAGTTGGAGTTTTTATCCTGGCAAAGCAAACACTTCTCCACCTCTGGCTACGACACTATGGTGCCTGCATGCTCTAGTAACCAGTAAGAACCACGAAATTATATTATCATATGACAAGTTAATTTTGTCTCTGAATACATTAATAAAGGGAAGTGTGATCCATATCATAACTATTCACATGTGTTACACTTATAAAAACTTATATAAATATGAACCCCATAATTACATAATTACATCTTTTTTCCACTGTGAAAGATACGTACAATGAAAGCAAAACACATAGATAATGTTGCAAAATACACCGTAAATCCGATGCCAAGGTATTGAAGGAGAATTCAAATCGTGTCACAGAATGAACTATTCATTATATTTCATATGATTATTATATTCTCATTAATTTTGGAGTAAGACCTATTGAATGACCAAAGTTTATTCATTCCGCAGTAGCTTTATTTTGTCTATAGAATTAGATACCATACACATTTGGGCCTATTACGTGCCTGAATCGAGTTGCTAAATCAAGATTCAACTTTCTCCTCAAAGCGGCCCGCACGGTCTCATGACGTCATTGGTATATGTCTAGATACTGTGGCAACCGGCAATGTAGACAGGCCGATCATTCTCTATCCACTGTTTTTATGCACGATTGATGGCAATTTTCTAAGTATCTGTTGTCGAACTGTGCATATTTCTTATACATTCCTGACTATCTCGAGATGTAGCCTACTTTCAAGTATGCTTGACAAACAAGAATGCGAAATTTGGCTGATTTTACAATTGATTCCAACTTTAAGGAGCAGTGTATGGTACTTGGGCCCAATAGTGTACAAATAGACGACAATATATATGCCCATAATAGAAGTGTCTACAAAATTTGGATACCCTCCGAATAGTTATATGCCCCGAAATATCAATGTAGAAGTCGAAGGTGTTGAACTCGGAACCCATTCCGACATTCATACATTGCAGAACCGTGGACCAATTCCACGGTTCTCAACATTCCGCCCTTTGTGAGCAAACAGTGGCTCGCTGTGGGACAGCGAAAAAATAAATGCATATGATTGTTGAAAGTAAAGATGCAGTCAGAAAATGGAACGAAACAAATCTGCCAATTTTCCTGCTCCAAAACAAGGAAAATTAGGCACTGACATAAAGTAAAAGCGTGAGAAGTGAGCGATGGCTCGGCAGTAGGGACAAAAGTGATACCCGTTTGACTGAATGCACACCGTAGTGATTATGTATTCTCAAATCCCGCCGACACTCAAATGTTCGAAAAGTGAACGAACAATTTACCCCATTCGACGAAAATATTCGTCGAATTATATTATTTAATTGAATTATTTATGTCCAACCCTGCAGAACACACGTTCAAAGTATTTTTTCTTTGAAACTAGGTTCGAAGAGTATTCCCCCATGGGATTCTCAGAGATCGTTTAGGAAGTCTCCCTTCCGCGGAAACAAATATCACAGCTTCATTGACTTCTTGTAAATTTCTTCAATATCTCTCTGCACGTCCAACCTTTTTCGGGCTCTTTGAGACATTTCTTCCAACTACGAAAGCGCGGGACATGTGCATGCGTGTCTGGAAAGTTTCCCGCCTCGTGTAACGGAAGTTGTGTTGGATTGGTTGAATGTGAAGTAATTGTGTGTTGTTGATGTCTGGAAGTATGCTGATTGGCTGGATTATGCAGTGTCATGTTCTGGGCACGTGAGTATGGATTGATTCTATGACGTGTATGTGGAGTGAGAGAACGTGTAAGGGAGGGTTTTAGTGGCTAACAGTCATAAATATTCTACATTACATGTACATTATTTTGTTGCATTACATGTACTCTTGTCAGCCTATCTTTCATATCGATGGCATTTTGTAAGAATACGCTCTTTGAATAAATGAATGGTTATATTTGTGTTTATATTTTTTGTATTCCTAACATATCGTAATTTTATCAATACTAACGTTACAACTGCATGTTAATTCTGTCAATGAACAATTCACAACATCTTTTCGGTATCATATTTCACGATTCCCGGGATAGTCGCAGTCCCGGGATAGTCGTATCACAGACGTATATTGTACATACTGCGGAATAGGATTAGGGACAACTGAAAATAATTGTCTGCTTACGTTTCTGTTTATACTCTGATGATAACCCAACTTTCTATGAATTGTGGTGTATTCATAGAAAGTGATCAATAATAACTCATAGTGAAATATTGAAAGAATTCAACACAATGAACAATTCAAGTTCAGTTCAACACATAACATGCTCAATATGAGTACCGTTCCGGGTTAAACAGTTCCAGCTTATAATAGATATGGTTAATGATGGAACAGATAATGTGGTCGGTTATGGACGTGATCACACATTGTTCTTGGTTTAGCATCACCAAAACACTTGTTCTTGACAATACGCCAGGGATTACTGTCCAGTTGAGTTAGATGTGGAGATGACGTGGTCACACCTATCTTGGACCATCCAAGAGCATTGAAGAACTGTGTATTATGGCATTATGATGGAATGCTCATCACAAAGTGAGCTTCATTATGTATGATTTGAAGCGAACAGGAGTCACATGTATGTCATGGCGATTATTGTGATATGAGACAACTTTTTCTGATGCCACTGGTAAAAGAACTTCTCAATCACATATATATTTACGCCAGTTCAGAACCCCGAACTCCCCTTCAGTCCCCGTGGAAAATGGCCTTCAATGCCATGTCCAAAGTTGATGTCACCAACGGTATCATTGGTACTGTGAAGACAACCAGAGCGGAAGTGATTCAGCCTGGGTGTCGAGTGATCAAAGGCTTATCAAGGGCGTGTGCCAATGTCGTTAGACCTGATATGCTGGTCTTACCTGAGATAGTTCCTCATCACACACTTCTCGGAGGTCTGGCAATCACACCAGCTGTTCAGAAGTTCCCGTCTGCTTCTGCGTCCACTCATCACATTTCTGTGGAACTACAGACTTTGTCCACACGAACCATCACCATTCCATGAAAACACATCACTTGTGACCTTCATAGTGTCTGTGTAGTCTACATGTTGGTGGAGCCGTCACAGGGTTATGAGCACCTGCTGGTCATAATCGACCACTTCACTAAGTTTGCGTCTGTTGTCCCCACCAAGAATGAGTCAGCGAGGACCACTGCCAAGGCTCTTCTGGATCACTGGATAAACATTCATGGGTATCCCATGCGACTACATTCAGATCAAGGGTAAAACTTCCAGTCATCAATCATCAATCAGCTGTGTTGTCTCACTGGTATTCAGAAATCAAGAACAACCCCATAGCATCCCCAAGGAAACGGAGCATGTGAACGACTGAACCAAACCCTGTTGAAAATGTTGGGCACCTTGCAGGAAGAGAAGAAAGGCTGTTGGAAAGAATATCTTCTCTCAGTTGTTCACGCCTATAATTGCACACCACATGATACCGCCTAGATACCCCCTGTATGAGTTGATGTTCGGTCGTACATCCAGGCTTCACATTGATGATGAATTTGATCTTCGTACCACTGATGCTGATGCCAAATTAGATGAATACATAAAACATAGAGCCGTAGGGCTCTGCGCTTACCGGACCCAAGATATATGTTTCAGTTTAATGTAAGCTGAAAGCAATGTCATGAAGTCATGAGAATAATTGCAAATCATTCACGCTTAAAACTTGCTCTTAGCTCTACGTATGTCGATCGTGTTAGAGCCTAATACATGTATACAATGATATGAAACTAGAATGGAACTGACTAATACTGTCAAAGATATTCTTTGCTTTTGCATCGGTTTCAGTTTATTGAGGTCAAAGGTCAAATTTAAGCTCATAAGAAACTTTGGCACAGATAATTTCCTATATGTCCTCAATTGATGCTTAAGCTGTAAAGTCGATAAATTTTGTACTCTGACCTTGAAAACGAGGTCAAGTGTCAGGTTCACGGTCATCGAAATATTCGGCATACATCATTTCCTGTATGTTCACAATTGATTCCCAGGGGTAAACTCAACTTCAGCCATCAGTGAAACGCGTTTTTTGGCATACTTTTCTTTTGGATCATCGTATCAAGTTTGGTATGGTTTTGGTTCGGTGTGGTTTAATTATGTATCATGCCACAATTTTTAGCAAAATTTCAGAATTCTTTTTTAAGAATTGAAGAAGTTGGCAATTTAATCCAATGTTAAATTTCATCCCCTACATGGAATTTCAGTCTGGAATTTTGATGTACGAGTTAAATAATGCTTCAAAATAAACATATTTACTTAATATACATTGACTTTGCCTTCAAACTCCAAAATCAGCTTAATATGTTCATTCTGTTACAGTACGCCAGTACGTGCATAAACACGATGAAAGCCCCGAATTTGTTTGAATTTATTTAATCCCATTTTGGACTGAATTCAACATTGGGGTAGATTGCGCTCGAAATACGGTTCTCGTCACGAAATGAAATAAAATGGGACATCATCCTGATTGTTTCACTGGTAGATCTAGATAGTATTCTTCATTAAAACTTTTTTGCTTCGAATTCAATCGAAAAATACAAATTACAGTTAGTTTTGCCGAAGTTCGCCAGGTGGGGCAAAAATGGTAAATAATCATGATGTTTCTTTCAACCGCTAGGGCGCGCCACCGCTCACACAATTGCACAATCAATCAGAATTTGCAAGACGTTCCATTCCAATGATCTGTTTCCATGTAGGCGAGCGGGGCTGCCATAGTTTGGTGTGTTTTTCGGTCTCATATTTCATGAGAAGCATGCAGAATACATACGATGCCACCTAAGAAAAAACTTAAATTGCCTTATGGCAATATTCGTGATATGTTCAGCAAGGTAATTGAGCATTGTAAAAATTAATTATAATTGTTAATTCATATCAACTTATCAAGTAAAAAATATAATAAATAGATTCCAGATATATTTTACACAGGATATACGGATTGATATTTTGTTATTTATAGTTATCAATGGATTTGATATCGTGTCAATAATAACGAACGAATGTGTTATGTCCCATTGAAACTTGGAATTTCCCATTGCTTTGAATGTCAAGGGGCCAATTGACCCACTGTTCAAATGCTCTAGCCCTATCCCTGGATTCCTAAGCTACTAAGTCGATAATAAGCGAGACATTGGCCATTTTGTCCTGTGACCTTGAAAATGAGGTCAAAGGTCAAATTCAAGGTCACGATAATATTCAGAATATATCATTTCATATGCTGACAATTGATTCCTAAGCTGTAAAGTCGATAATAAGCGAGATGTTAGCCATTTTGTGCTGCGACATTGAAAATTAGGTCGAAGGTCAAATTCAAGGTCACGAGAATAATCGGCATATATAATTTCCTATATGTGCACAATTGATTCCTAATGTCTAAGCCCAATATTAAGTGAGATATTAGGAGAAATTTGTCCCCATTATAAAGCATAGGCTAATTTAACATGTGAAAGTCCTATCTGGGACACGTCGAAAAAATCAAAATGGCTGCCACACGCAGACCGACGATTCAAGGGCAACGAAACTGATACACAGCACAAAGGTATATCAGGAGAATCTTTTGAAACAAAAATCTCAAAACTGATCACAGTTTTTGAGAAAATGGCCGCCAAAGTCCTAAATTGGCCATTTTTCGACAAAAATGGCCGCCATTTTGGAAAAAACGATTCAATCGACGAAAAAAAAAATGGTCCGGAGATATGGGCCCATGGAACATATTGTGTGAATTACAGCAATATTCATGGAACAGATTTTTCCCAGCGTTTGACAACGCCGACGCCGACACCGACGCGGACGCCGACGGACGGACGCCGGACGCAACCTGACGACAAGAGCTTATCGGACCATAGGTTTAAAAAGATGCCACAAGCTTGCAGATCGTTGGTATATGCCATTGTGGGTCATTCCAATGGAGACATCCCAGTTTACCGTGTTCGTCCAAAGGAGGGAAGAGGAAGGCCTAGAATGATGCATCGCAACATGTTGTTACCAGTAGGCGATCTCCAAGAATATGACCGACCATCAGAACAAACCCGGATTTAAGTATTGAAACTCTGAAACTTTTAAGGGGCACTCAACATTAACTTTTATTTATTTAGGAAATAAATTTTAAGGGTGAGTTGCAAGAGGTGAGTTGCAAACTAAACACTCCCCGGTCCCCGGCGACCACGCGTGGGTGTATCTTCAGGTTTTTACTATTTAAACCCACTGTTCCCTGTAGACCCTCTACTTAGTAGAGTCTACCAAGTGTACTATTGGTACTATAGGTACACTCACTAAATTATACACCTAAAGGAGATTCAGTGTCGCGCCCCTTCGACCTCGTACATTACATTATTTCGAAGGGGTGCTCCATTGCGCTGGTTATCTCATTCATATATGCATGCTTCTGGTGCATGTCCCCATCGTGTAGACATTGAGACAAAAAGACACTGAAGCTGGACTTGTATCGACAAAGTTCTGCAGGGAAGATTATGCGCTGTATCAGTTACATGCACCGTTTCGTTTCGAACGGTGTTAAATACACAAAAGGTTGTTCAACACAGTAGTCCAATCACGGTGCGTTTGTGTGTTTATCATTCTTATTTTCTGCACCTGGAAACTGCACAGAAATCTGAGAAAAAAACCCGCAATAGCAATCAATGCCGAGTGTTTGTTGTTGGTGGCACAAGTTTTATATACCGCGACAAAGGCGACGCGGGCATCTGCGTGTAAATATACATTCACGCCAGTTTACGTGGCCGTGGCGTGGCGGTTGGAGACGCATGACAGGCTTGGGAAGAATATGATTAGGATAGAAAAAAGATACGTCTACTTGCATGCATATAATTATATATGCATGTATTCATCGTCTGATATATATAATCAACTGCAATGTGATGTGTGAGCAATCGTAGAAAAATTGGCGAATCTTCAAGACACTTTATCATTACAATGCTGCCATCCAATGTATTCTTGGTGGTGGCAATGCTGCATTGCGTCTACGCAGAATGTCGAGGACAACTGAAGCGCGTCACCTTTTTCGATACGTTGACAATGGGCGCTACGGAGCAAGGTAAAAGTTTCAAAGTAAATTTTACGCATTTGTCACTTATTTAACGCTTTCGTGAGTTTCTGATATTGAGTTGTACATGAATCGTATAGTCCATACAGATCTGCAGTTGAATGACACATGTGGAAATGACACATTGATAATGGTAAAAGGCGGGCTTTCCCCTGAGGCTGACGAATCTAACATGGATGTGCCACCCATAAATGACAAAGGTTCGTGTATATGCATTTATATGGTTAGAATATTAATACATTTTTTTTCTGTAAACTAAGCCCAATATATGCTGTCCAGTTTTATCTGTCCTAGTTCGAAGTGGTAATTCTCACATATTGAAAATCGACAAACCACATGAAAAGATTTGCATGAGTTCTCGTTTTTTTCTCTCTCAAGTATGTCTGTAAACATGGAATTATCAATACACCAGTACATGCATATCTTATTTCGATAAAATCAGCCGTACTGATCTCAGCAATGTCCAATCATGCCTAAGGTTGGGATTATTCGATTTCATCCTGTCTGGGAATGGAGAGCAGATATTCACTAAGAAATATGACGAAATCGACGCGATGTTTTTGTCATGACGTCACTGAGTGGGGAAAATCCTGCTCCGATCTACGCCTCATGTACTGCGGTCAGAAAGTCTGGGAGTCTCTAATATTTCTGCGTCTAGTGAATTACATCGCTAACAGGGGAAAATGGAATATGATCTTCATCATAGCTGGTATACATAGAACAGATATCAGTAATGAAGAATATCAAAATTTGCTAAATCTCGCAACTTGCTAAGAGCAAGTTGTAAAGTTGAATCAGGTTGGATCGTAAGTATCATAAGTAAACCTTTATCTCTATGTTACATCTTATATATCAAGACGACGGTGATTGGCACCGATTTGGAAGAATTCCCGGCGATAGCACGTTTCGATGCCGGTGTGGCATTGACAAGGACCGAATCCGGAGCGGGCTGAAGTCCCTCGATACTATCGGGGGTGACTTCATTAATGTCGTCATAAGCTGCCCTCAGGCCGAAACCCTACGTATTATCGAGGTTTGTTCATTGTTGCAATCAACAACTTTCAACAAATTTCTGACATTTTTTGAAAATTTCGGATTTTTTTTTTGGACAAATTTCGATAACTTTGTTCATTCCCAGGATTTCAAAGCCACCACGGTCGTCAGATTCAACATCATCATACATGGAACCTTCCCGGAGGATGACCTATCCGTGTGGCGATACGGGGACAATGTTATATTGGTGCAGAGTCCGGATCCTATGACTGTTGATTCAGTAGTTGAGGTAATGAAACTAACATATAATCATATTCAATATAGTCCGTCAGGGTTTTCTGATATTAAAAGATAATGGGATATCCGTAATGGGATTCAGGCATGATTTGTCATAAGTCTGGGGTAATTAAGTTGCACTGATAATATTTCTTCTTTTATATTAACCCAGAAATTTTAGATGGAACAATTTGCACACAGTTTCCTACTGGTCATTAATACTATACAAATATTGAATTTTGCTGAGGTAGATACGTGATTATCTTCACTTGTTGGAAAGTTGTATTCACCGAGCTTGCGAATATCTCGACCAGGATATTGTAGTATCATTTTAGTCACGGGGCGTCATTTAAGCCAATCACGAACAGGAATCTTATACATTTATCAATAAAAGAGTGTACTTCGACAAATGTTCTATACAGGTATAAAACATGTGTATAATATTTCATGTTTAGTCTGTCATCTTGAAGTGATATTGGCAGGAAAACTATTCTTTTCCAAATCAATTACATATATGCCTGTGTTCTCAGAGAAATAGGTTACAAAACAAACTCTGCTTGATCAGATGGATAAATCAAGCATATTACAGTACTAGCAGCCGCTTTTCTTTTGTTTTGTGCGCCACTCCGAGTTACCTCTGACTTTTATGGTGGCTGATAGCGTCCATCTGACAATCTCGCTCCCTCGCGGCGAGAGAGCGAAGCGAGGTAGCGAAAGAGCGATACGAGCGCACGAGACAGCGATGCGAGGGAGCGAGAGAGCGATGCGAGGGGGCGAGAGAGCGATACGAGGATGCGAGGGAGCGATGCGAGGGAGCGAGTGAGCGATAAGATATTGACATAAATCCACCTCGCTTCCTCGCATCGTTCTCTCGCTCCCTCGCACTCTCGCTATCTCGCATCGCTCTCTCGCTCTATCGCATCGCTATCTCGCATCGTTCTCTCGTTCTCTCGTTCTCTCGCTCACTCGTTCTCTCGTTCTCTCGCTCCCTCGCTCTCTCGCAATCTCGCTACCTCGCATCGCTCTCTCGCTTTCTCGCTCTCTCGTTCCCTCGTTCTCTCGTTCTCTCGCTCACTCGTTCTCTCGCAATCTCGTTCTCTCGCTACCTCGTTCTCTTGCTCTCTCGTTCTCTCGCTACCTCGCATTACTTTCTCGCTCTCTCGCTCACTCGTTCTCTCGCAATCTCGTTCTCTCGCTCTCTCGCTCTCTCGCTCTCTCGTTCTCTCGCTCTCTCGCTCATATGACAGGTCACAATATATTAATCCGTTCTAACGATAAATTTCTCGTTATCACGGGGTTTTTTTCTTTTGTTCAGATGCTAATTTTTTATTCGTTACGACGATATTTTTCGCGCACACGAAAAATAATCACGTCCACTCTGCTGCATTAATATTTATACGTGTATACCTACCAGTGAATATGTTCAAATATTATTTATTGCATATGGTCAAATATGATCAGTTAATCCTTTACGGCAAAACTAATCTTCCTGTACATATTCAAGCGCAAAACATGTGACGTTCAATACCGAAATAACGATTTATATAAATTTATATAAATAACATGAATAAATGTTTTTGATTTTTACCATCTATTTACCTATATACCCCGCCACTTCCCTTCGCACAACGCACACAATAATCGATGTCAACAAATTATATTTGAAATTATTTATTGAACGTTAATCATACAACAATTTTGTGTCAATTGTGACAAAAACAAAGTTGTAATTGAAGTGAAAAAATATATCTCCGTTCAAATAACATTCTGACATCGGAACTTACATGATATTTCTGTAACTACTGATATTTAATGAATATTCTCAATCTGAATAAAATATGTGAGGATTTTATGGTTAATTCCTATGTATTAATATTATAAATTCGTCGGATTACATGTGTATTTTACAGGCCCTATATATCATATTTGTACATGGTTCAAGCATTTAGATTTCGCTAACGGCATCTACAACACACACATATAATCTGCACATGCTCCGATCCTACAGCCCAGAAAGAAGATTGCGTAAGAGAGCCTGGTGAGTGGATAAGGCTCGCTACCACGTGACAGTGATATAACCAATGAGGTGACTTGCAGCGGATGAAGGTGTGGGGGGTGAGTGTAAGGCGGTTAGGTGGGAGGTGGTGGTTCACGGATGAGCATACAATACACGTACTTCAAATAACCCCATAATTATCACCGTTTATCGTGATATTATATCATAATAGAGCACGATATGGAATTGTAATTTTCGAAACAATATAGGACTCATATTGCATAATTTTACAACTTAATCGCCTATGCATACATTGGTTTTCAAAGAATACACTGTTAAGTAGAAACTATGATGTAAATTTCAGATCAATATCATCTATTTTATATGTCCTATTTTTTTTTTATATGTCCTACAAGGAAACTGGTATGACAGGGGCGTGTCCAGGGAAGGGTGGGTACAGTCCGTACGTGCTCCTTCCCTTCCATTATTTCTGTACACGCCCATGAGCATTGTAATAGCACTGACCATGTCGAAACCTTTATATCATTAAAATATACATATGAAAGTTAGCTTCGTAGATGAATGTACATGTACATACATGGTCGTATGTATGGTTATATTAGAACAAAAAAAAATCATCGTGCGAGTTCTCAAAAGTGCGTTTTATTTGTATGCTGAAATCTTTAGTTAGTTTCTGATACTGCATACCTGGTACATGAAAATTAGTTTCTGCATACGAGACAGCGAGAGAACGAGGGAGCGAGAGAGCGAGAGAGCGAGAGAACGAGAGAGCGAGAGAGCGATGCGAGGAAGCGAGCTTGATCTATGTGAATATCGTATCGCTCACTCGTTCTCTCGCATCGCTCTCTCGCTACCTCGCATCGCTCTCTCGTTCCCTCGCATCGCTTCCTCGTTCCCTCGCATCGCTCTCTTGTGCACTCGCATCGCTCTTTCGCTGCCTCGCTTCGCTCTCTCGCCGCGAGGGAGCGAGATTGACGAATGGACGCTATCAGCTATGGAGCGTTTTTAGGGTCAATATTCATTGACATGCATTGTAGATTTTCTTGTTGTGATTGATTGTTTCAACCGCAAAATTAATTATTCCACATTGCTGTTTCTAAACTTTCTGTGTCGAATTTACATATTCTTACTGCATAGTTCTAACTTCCATCTCCTTTCTGCTTACTTCCAAGTTCTCACTGGTACTTTCTCAATGCTTAATTCATCATGTCACATTCTAACACCTTTGTCCGTGCAAACTATCAAAAACAAATCGCATCTGGCATAATGCATATGAAACTTAGCACATTTCATTTAGAATAAAGCACATCGCACAAAGAACAAAGCATAACGAATGAAGCATTTCATGTGCCAAAATTACTACTGCACTATTATGACGACAGACAGCGCTGCGGGTCAAGTGGCCACATTGTGAATGAGAAACTGAAGACTCCCGGATGAAGGAAAGACCTTGGTTTGATATACCGCTGGTCCGGTGCAGTATTTTTAGCTTACCAACGCATGGCCCGATAAGCTATTGGCGTGGTTTTTCGTCCGTCGTCCGTCTACACTCTCTGGTTCAGGGGCTTGAAAAGCTGAAAATAGCCCAATCCACTTTTTATGAGCAGACGTGTATTTTGGGGATTAATTTGGGGATAAGGGGCTCACACGAGAGAGGAAATTTAACATGGTGAAAGCCCTTTAACCTAAAAAATTGGTACGTTCGTCCGTCGTCCGTCCGGCAAATAACCTTTTGGGGCCTTGATGAAGTTTTTTTCTGAAAATTTACTAAAACATTCCTTGGGTTAATACCCTGAGACGTTTTGTTTTCGTTTTTTTAAAATTATTATTCAATCGTTTTTGCCGATTTGGCGGCCATTTTTTACGAAAAGTGGCTAATTTTGGACTTTGATGGCCTTTTTCTCGAAAACTGTCTGATCTGTTTGCGATTTTTGTTTCAAGACATCTCCCTCATGTACATCAATGGCAAGTTTCATTGTCCTTGAATCGCCGGTCTGCGTGTGGCAGCCATTTTGATTTTTTTGTCCCAAATCGAGCCACTATTCGTTCTGAGCCATTTCCAGCAAAAACTTTTTTTTTTATTTGCCATTGAAAAATTTTTGGGACTTTTTTGGGAAAATTTTGGGGAAAATTTTACCCAATTTTTCTTTCATAATGGGAGCTTTGCGGGGGTAAACTCCTAGAACTTTTCAAGATACAGCGTAGTATTGGCACATTCAAATGGGAAATCATATATTGCAGTTTGAATGATGACCTTGAATGATGATTTTGAATGACTTTGAAAGGTCAAAACGACCTTACTTTGTCAAAAGAAACGATGATTTTTTACTTTGGCTGCCATTTTCTCAAACACTATTCAGACAATTCTCCTCAAAATCTCTATGTAGTACCTTTGTGATGTGTATAAGTTTTGTTGCCTTTAAATCGACGGTCTGTGAATAATGTCATTAACGAAAGAAACTTGATGTAACTTGATTTCGTATTATATTCCATACAGGAAATGTGTGTTTGGCAACATTTACGAGCATGTTTTGACAATAGGTTTGAAGATCAGAGTAACAATTTGTTTTTGGGAAAATCAATACACTATGTAATTGTCATGATCTGCCGGTAAGCTGCAGCACCCTTGGTGCTACGTTGTCTCTTTATTTGGCAAACAGGTAAACAGGTAAGATCTAGGCCTATATGTTAAATCCAATACAACTACCGTAGCGCAGTAGTAGTGTATCTACTGTACTTTCACAAGTTGGAATCGTGCCAAATTAACGGTATGAAGAAATTATGATTGGAGAGATCACCATATTTAGCCTTGAAAGAGATAGCCATCAGTTTCCTGAGAATTTTTTTTCACATCTCAATTATCACTGTCCGTTCTCAAGTAAAGACCATTTTGTGTATGTTAATTTTAGGCCTATGTCATGATAATTGCACTTAATTCGCAACAGTGTATTATATTATAATGAGTGTTTATGACGTCACATCGAAAATTTATTTTAATGAGCATAGAAATCTTATTAACAGGCTCATATTAATCATCTCTCACTAGACTCACTATTCGTTTATTTACAGGGCAGGGTGCGGGAATTCATTGGGGTCTGTGCTCAGCTGCATGAGTGTGGCACCTGTTGGTCGCGCCAATGATAAAGGAGGTCTTAGTTTCTCATACATCATGTGGCTACGTGCGGCCAGCGCCTCCTGTCGTCATAATGTTGCAGTAGCAATTTTGTCCACAACAATTACTACTGCATCATTATGACGACAGGCGGCGCTAACCACCGAGTGCTTCATTCTTTGTGCGTTGTTCATCATGCGATATGCTATATTCTAAATGCAATGCGCTAAGTTCCATATGCATTGTGCCAGATGCGATTTGTTTTTGATAGTTTGCATGGACAAAGGTGTTAGAATTTGACATGATGAATTAAGCATTGAGAAAGTACCAGTGAGAACTTGGAAGTAAGCAGCAAGGAGATGGAAGTTAGAACTATGCAGTAAGAATATGTAAATTCGACACAGAAAGTTTAGAAACAGCAATGTGGAATAAAGAATTTCGCGGTTGAAACAATCATTCACAACAAGAAAATCTACAATGCATGTCAATGAATATTGACCCTAAAAACGCTCCATAATCAGCCACCATAGACTTTACCTAGTTCACGCTCGATTGGCTCGAACATATACGAGTAAGCTGGACTCGTATTGCATTAAGGGATACAAAGCACCGAGAATGGCGGTAATGTAAACCAACCTAAAATATCTTCACCAGAAACTCGCAACGAAATCTATTAGAAAGAGACGTCTGTTCGGGCATACAAGTGCAGATATATGACTTTCATCTTTTCTTCGTTCGATCATATAGGTATGGAAAAAATCCATAACTTACTGCCAAAATCACTTCAAAAGGATGCTTTTGAATGGACTTTATATGTATTTTTGTATCCGTCACATCCGTTCCTCTGTACCCTACCTGTATTACTTGATGAAATTTATCGGGGTCTGTCATTATTGATGAATGTCAAGCAGTAATAAGCAATTCAAGAGAAAAGCACCCGACTGAATGGGTTATGGAACAGTGGGTTAATGGAGATTGCCTCCCTAGACAGTACTGCCTCACATTCAGTTCACGGTTCTATTGTTCTGAAAACGCGACATGAAACGATAACACTTATTTCGAATAGTTTGCGCTCAGGGCTGTTTTGTAACAGCATATACTAGCCTAATGCAATTGGCTTTACCCAATTATCGCATTCCCAGGCTACCCGATCGGTCATCGATCGAACTTTCGTTCATCGTAACAAGAGACGAAGAATACGGTAGTAGTCGACATCTCATTTGACTCACAATGGCAAAGACCAGGCTCATTGCCGCAAGACTGACTGCGTATCTTACACCTTTATCTATATTTAAATCCAAATGTCATTTGATGATTTGCCGTAATTTATTTCAAACTTCTGCCAAAACGTAGTCAAGAAAAGTTATCCTATTATTTTGTGTTCCGATTATTTTGGGCAAAAATTAGCGGATTTATTGTCATTTAACCGCATAATGGACCAAATATTTAATCGTGAAACCGAAAAAAAATGTTGGTCTTCCTATATTATTGTAACGGAAATTGATTCCACCCCCTTGTGGCAATGTTAAATACACCATCATATACGGAATCAATTCCCGTTACATTATGTTAGCCAAGTTACCATGGCACAAATTACCGTGAATTACGGAACAAAGGATTGTGATTGAATTCAGCGCGTCACATGCTATGTTTTCTAGATAGCACCGTGCATGCTCATAATATGCGAGTCAGGCAGTGAATGGGGTCTGGCCTTTTTGTTTTAACCATCAATTGGGGGTGAGGGAGTAGGTAAAACAAAACAATAGTAGCTTTGAAAAAAATAATGTCGATGTCTCTAATCATATGAACATAATTGTGGTCAATCATGTTCGGGTGCACGATTGACCAGTGTGGTTTAAGAGTTTTCCGACTGGAAGACGAAAGTGAAAACAGATAAGGAACCCTAAAAAAGTTAACATATAAAAATGAGATATGACATATTTTATTTGTCTGACTTGGAAAAAAATAGTCTTGTGCTACTTGCAATTATTGTGAGACACACAGGATTGGTCAGTTGGATATCCCTCGATAATATTCAGTTTAGATTAACATTGATGACATGCGTGAACATGGAAAACAAGTCTTTGAAAGCATGTGTGGTGGTTGTCCTACCGTGTGGTGTCCGTGTAGCATGGTAGGTGCCAAACACGAAACGACATTTCGTCCCTGACTATCACAGCTGAATCATTGAAATATACACACCCGTGATTCATATCCTTCTCTTATAACAGCTTGGCAAGTGAATTACTGATAAAATTAGGCCCACTATTTGTTGAGGACTCGGAGACGGTTAATCTACGGTAGTTTGGCCCAAGTAGCGCACCTTACTCTGTTAATACTACTCACCCACTGAATGTATACCATATTTAATCCGTCTGACACATTTTTAATCTTCATTGAATTTAGAAGAAATAGTAAGCTGCGCTACTTGGGCCCTGTTGAGTCCCAATTCTAAATTCACCAAGACAATGAAAGGTGGTAGCACAAGAAGTTGGCATGGGCGTGAATGTATAACCCTATTTGCGTTCATAAGTGATTCATAATGCCGTACTGAAATGGTAATCATTATCACGCAAATCATTCATGCGGACATCGAAATTTGGTTAATACCGTATTATTTTGCATATCGTTGAAAATTACGAGAACAGCAAGTGGACATACTTGTACTTGTATTCTCATGATAATGATGGTGACAAAGTTGGGCATCACAAATACAGACAGTGTTGCCCTCTGCTTCTAAACACTATTCAAGTGTGACGGTACAGTTGTACCCGCAGATTACTATAGTCGCAGGTGCATATATTTCGGCAGAAATTTATGCCTAAGTCACATTTGCACAGGCAAAAAACCTGCTATAAAGGTTTGTGCCGTGTTAAAAAGGTTTGCGCTCTGCTATAAAGGTTTGTGCCGTGCTCTAAAGGTTTGTGCCGTGTTAAAAAGGTTTGTGCCTTGCTATAAAAGTTTGTGTTGTGTTAAAAAGGTTTGTGTCCTGCTATAAAGGTTTGCGCCCTGCCATAAAATTTTGTGCCGTGCTATAAAGGTTTGCGTCCTACTAAAAAGGTTTGTGCCTTGTTAAAAAGGTTTGTGCCCTGCTATACAGGTTTGTGCCGTGTTAAAAAAAAAGTTTGTGCCATGTTATAAAGGTTTGCGCCCTGCTATAAAGGTTTGTGCCATGCTATAAAGGTTTGCGCAATGTTAAAAAGGTTTGTGCCGTGTTAAAAAGGTTTGTGCCCTGCTATACGGGTTTGTGCCGTGTTAAAAAAAAGTTTGTGCCATGTTATAAAGGTTTGCGCCCTGCTATAAAGGTTTGTGCCATGCTATAAAGGTTTGCGCAATGTTAAAAAGGTTTGTGCCGTGTTATAAAGGTTTATGCCCTGCTACAGTGGGGTCCAAAAGTCTTAGACCACCTTGAGTGTGTCATCATAATTAGTGTACAATAGAAGACTGTGTTTATTACATGCGGACTCTAAAGCTGAATCCTCTGTTTATATTTATAGACATGTATCTCAAAACGATACCAGTAGGTTTATTTCGGTGAAATCAACAATTTTACCAACAAACTTTAATAAATACGGAAATATTTACAGTGACATATTTAAAGTAACATATTTACTTATAAATATCACTAACTTGTCTTAAATTTGTGAAACACATTAAGATAAGAGGTTGCAATGAAACTGATATTGACCAACACACAATCACCAACCACATTGCACCCCAATCCTGTTATTTTTCGCATTCCATCATTTTTCCTAAGCGAATTTAAAAAACATTCAAATTTAGTGTTTTTACCCAAAAATTATTCAAATATTCTTACGTTGCACAATCAAACTTTCTGAAGATCTGATGTTGATTGTGTTCATATACATGAGAGTGACTGAAAGAACAAATAACAGATAACTTAGATGAAATAAATTATATTTTAATGATAAGTTTCAGAAAAGGTTTGCACCCTGCTAGAAACGTTTGTGCCCTGCTAAAAAGGTTTGTTCCGGGTGTAAAGGGTGTGTGCCTTGCTAGAAACTAGTTTCATAACTGAAAATAATTGTTTACTAACTATGAAACTGATTTCAAAACTACTGTTAACTCAGGCATGAATAATGGCAGCATTGGGCCTCCGTAATGATCTGCCCGCGCCCGGTGGGTGACCGACCGAAATGGCCAAATTTCAGACTTTTCGGGCATCGTATCCTAATCGGCGTAGGCATCGGTACAAATGTGACTTAGGCATTAGTTGTGTTGAAGGGGAACCGGGAACTAAGCGGGATAAGCGCTACGGTGTCGCGCCTCCGGCAAATAATCGACGACGCCGCAATTTTCCAGAGGCGCTCCACCTCAGCGCTTATCCCTTACATAATTCTATCCATATATTCATATATAAGGATTATAGACTCCCGCTTCATCTTTACTTGATACGATGCACACAATCATGAATAACTTGTGTCTGACAGTAAATGTCGGTGTAGATTTTGATGTAGCCCTACTGGGCATCAAATTGATGATGATGTGTGTCGTTTCGTTGCTGTTTAGTGACCGTTTTGTACAAGAGAACTGCCTGATGTTTAGTATGATTTGTTTTCTCAAAGTGCGTCCGATATTTTTTTGTCAATTTTCAAATGTAACAAATGGCTCCCATAAAACATCCCAAATGGCTCCCATAAAGATAGAGGTTCGATTGTGCCTAGACTATTATAATATTGCAATCAACTTCTAGCCTTCCGTTTTTATATCGTAAATGTCTCCATATTGTCCACGATTTAATGAATGATTTGTATGTAATTATTAATTACACACTACATTACTACGTATTACAACGTAGGAGTTGGTCCGTCACAACCGTTCTCATGTACCGTACCTGAACGTACGGTGGTGCCACCTGAACTGCTCGCGCCTGCGGTCGTATACATACGAAGGTATGGTGACGGACGAGGGATTCCCGGATGTGGACATGCCACAACAGTTCCAGCACTTCAGGGGACAACAGTTGATCGTCACACACGCTGAGGTAACCATGACGACAATCGGTTCTTCATGTATTACCACTTATATATTCAAAGAGTTTGACGTATCTGCTATTACTCGTATGAGCACTAACCGCGAATATATCTTTTATTACCTGAATGTAGGTGATAAAATATATAAATGTAGCCTCTACATAAACATATGGGTATGACTGTTTCATGGGATATGCATTGGCAAACTATATAAAACAACAAGCATTATTGGAGAGACATTAAATGGTTATTGTTTCTCGTGTATATTCAGGTGACGTGAATATGTGTATATTCATCCGGTTTTCAGTACGAGCCATTCTGTATGATGAAATACGATGGTCAGAATATGAGCGCTGTGTTACACGGTATCGAGGCTAACTTGATAGCCACGTTGTCGGAAAGTCTGAATTTCACGTTAGTACACACCTAACAGTAGCTAATATTCACCCATTCAAACATGTACTCCAAAAATTACTCAGAGTTACATCATTCAGTATTCTTCTGTTGTATAATTTTTGACAAGGGGTGTATTTTCGTTTGAAAACACAGATATCGCTACCTGGAATCTATAGACGGTAATTGGGGAGCGTTGACTGAAAACGGCTCGTGGAATGGAATGGTTGGCATGGTGCAGAGACAGGTTAAGATAGTTATGTAGAGACAGGTTAAGATAGTAACAAGTTAATTCACACACGTACATATAGCTGTGATCAGTATGTACATCAATCAATCAATCAATCAATCAATCAATCATACAGGTTGCCGACATCGCCATCTGTGGTATTTCGCTCTCCTCATCCCGCGATACGGTTATCGATTATGTATATCCGCACTGGGAGGACCCGTCCGCCTTCGTCTTCAAGATCGACCGTAACAGAGCAGGCTATTTCCTCCTCCCCTTCGCCGCCGACCTGTGGTTGACGGTAGCCGCGCTCCCCGTCTTCGTGGCCCTGACGTTGACGTGCATGGAGCAGATGCGCCGCAGTTACGGTGTCCACGTGCGAGGAAGTGGGCGGAGCCTTGAATGTGATAAGAGGCGGAGCTTCTCGCCTTATATGGAGCGTGGGCGGTCTTATGATAATGGATGGAGCTACAACCGGAATGGAAGCGTGGCTTTGGAGAAGAAGGGGCGGATTAAAACGGCTGGATATTTCTACGAGGTTCTCTTCGCCGCCATTGGGATTTTACTCTCGCAAGGTTATTTTACTAACGTTCATGATAATGCTAATTGCAAATCCAAGATCAATCCCACACGTGTAAAATGTCTTTTCAGAGTACGTTGGTAACAATTGCCCTATCCAAATCCCTGCCAAACGCGGGACTACGTTTTGGTCTCTATTCTCGGTAACATTTGCCACACCGACATTATATTTTTGTCCTGGCGCTAGGGACGAACATGCGGCTGTCTCACTCGGCCACCCGGATGGTGCTCGCGGCTTACTGGCTCTCCGTCATCATGTTGACGGCCGTCTACACCGGCAACCTGACGGCGTCCCTGACGGTGGGGAAGACGAGCCTACCCTTCCGGACACTTGACGGTCTAGCTGCTTCTAGCGAGTACAATCTCCTTGTTCTCAATGGCTCCATTCGAATGCAGATTTTCCAGGTGGGTATGACTACCGTTTACATGTGCATAGCTTGATAGTGAAGGACTATTAGTTCACCGCGTGCAGTTTGATATGTGTACATGTAAAGTGATCAGTGACAGGAAGATTCCATGGCTATTGACCAGGAAGGTGCGAGCGAGGCTTACCGAAAACTCTGGCGTCGGATCGAGGCGAATCCCAAAAGGTCAATCATCAACAGTTTTGGCGAGGGGTTCCAGCTTGTGAGGACGGGTCGTAGACAAGCGTTCACGGACGACAAGATGGCCCTAGTCATGGAGATTGACCACTGCGAAGACTGCGCTGACATGGTTCTTCTGCCCGAGGAATACAACAAGGCAGGCATGGGGCTCGTCATACAGAACGACATGCCCTTCCGGCGGAAACTCGACGAAACGTGAGTGTATGCTTGTTTGAGTAGCTAGGGGCACCGGAAGCAAATTTGAAGGGCGGGCGCAGCATTCATCAGAAGAGCATTGTTCACATAATAATTAATACTAAATTATGGAATAAACCTAAAGGTGTATGTGGTAACCCCCATGCGATTGTGTTCTGGTTTAATGAATATTATTCACTATCCAAAATACTAGTATCATGTCTTACATATTTTCTAGACTACTTCATTATAATTGTATAAAAGCCCCCAAAAATGTGTTCTTACTAAAAATGGACGCATTGACCTATCAATTAAATTCGAATTCAAGGTCACCAAACGATCATCTTTGCGACTGTCCATATGCTCATAGCCTAATATCTATCCACACAAGTGTTGTCTGCAGTGGTCAATTTATACGTTTCAGATCCCCAAAAACTACTACTGAAGGTCATATTAGGTTGAATTCTAGGTCATAAAAAGATGTTCCACATATGGCTTACTATTTGCTCAGAATACGTACCCAAGCAGTATCTACAAGCGTTTTGTCTCCAATTTGTGCACTGTGAGCCTTTGTGCGCTGTGACCATTTGAGCCTGCATTCTGAGAATTTATGAACAAGCCAAGCAGTTCAAAATGGCTGTGGATGTGGACATGCCACAACAGTTCCAGCACTTCAGGGGACAACAGTTGATCGTCACACACGCTGAGGTAACCATGACGACAATCGGTTCTTCATGTATTACCACTTATATATTCGAAGAGTTTGATGTATCTGCTATTACTCGTATGAGCACTAACCGCGAATATATCTTTTATTACCTGAATGTAGGTGATAAAATATATTGATCGTCATACACGCCTACAAGCGTTTTGTCTCCAATTTGTGCCCTTTGAGCCTTTGTGCACTGTGACCATTTGAGCCTGCATTCTGAGAATTTATGAACAAGCCAAGCAGTTCAAAATGGCACGCATGCGTTAAATTAGAGAAGAAGGTATAGAGGAGTCTATACAGCAAAATGCCACGAAGCTTTTTTTTGCCTTTTCGGACTACATTTCGTGCCTGTGGAGCGATTCAAAGCATTTCATATTTATACATCTTTGACTTGAGGAGCCCTGCTTGTGCGAAATCAGGAAAAAGAATATTGAACGAATTTTGAGAAAACGACCATCAGAATCCAACATTGGCCATTTCTTGTCGAAGTTTGGAAACAAACACAAAAACATACCTCCCTCTAAATATTTGGCATAGGTTCGGTAACCTGAAAACTACATGTACATGTATATATCGGCAGGTTGACTGGGCATTGGTCTAATTGCCCCCACTTTGACTACATGTACCGATCAGACCAGTATTAATTGAAAATATTTTACTGATCAAAAACCATTCATATTTATATCATATGTTAATGCTTAATACGTGTATACATTGGACTACATTGTACACACTCTGGACATAAGAAGTGTCACCCCCAGTCACTTCCGCAAAGAAGACGGACAAAGAAATATAGTTGCTGAACAACGAAGTTCAATGATATTCAACTTTTCTCAGCAACAATATCAGATATTGTTTCGGCAATACCAATAGCGAAATACTTATTTTAGGTCAATTATGGACCAATATCAGACGAGTTTAAAATGCACCGTGGCTTGTCTCATAATGCAGGGGGTGACACGTCTTATGTCCAGTGTGTATAGACTAAGTGTTCAGCTATGTTGAAAACTGAACACCGGTTCAATTTGTGCAACTTTCAGAGTACTGAACATACTGGAACAAGGACTGGTACAACACTGGGCCAAGGAGTTCATACACCTCAAGCCGCCCACCACACAGAAAAGAATGTCTACCGTCAATGTGGAAGACATTAGTCAGGTTATCTTCTACGTGCTAAGCGGCGGGATGTCGCTCGCGTTTCTCTGCGTCACTGGCGAAAATTTAGTCAAATTTTGCACGGCCATGATACGTGGTCGGGGTTATATAGTGTCCCAAAAATGATACATGTAACTATCATCGGGATTTCGACACCAGCAAGCAACGCTTGTTGCTCGGACAAAACCTCCGACGGTGCAACAGAACTATTTATGCCTTCATGACATTTAATTATACTGTTCATTCGTGTGTGATTCATCTTTGCAGTAATTGGTTCTATGTACTATAGATTTTGGCTGTTATTTCAATGTACATGTAATTAACAATACAATATGATAAATTTTCTTCTCGACTAATTTCTACTTTTCAGATCGCCGTATATTTTGAAAGTGCACACATTGTACCAGTCTGGCAGATGTCTCATAGATGTCTTTCTGTTAGAAGTGAATTACCGAAAAATGATCGCCACTCCAAATATTTACGAGGTGTCTGGACTGACTTCCCCGGTAGAGGACATGAAAGATACTGAGGTCATTACAGAATGGCTTCAACACAAATCTGCAACTGGCGCACGCGCCCTATTTCTACAACTTCTATTAGTTAGTCAGACAAATGTTGCTGTATTTATTGGCAAATGTCCTTTACCACCACAAATTCATTTGACATACACGTCCGTATCACAGTACTGTACTATAAAATAACTACACGTAATACACTATTGATATAAGTACGATATAGTTGATCTATGCTCAAGCATGGACAGTAGGAATTAATGGAGACTGAAATTAACTTACAGAGACACTATTTGACTGCAATAATGAGAAAAAAGAGAAGAAGAAACCCCATAGCCTCTCGTAAACCTCAGATATGCTCGCGCAAAGTTGGTTGAGTAGGGCGTGGAGTGAAGTCTGGAGAGGAAATGAGCCTGAACTGTTGGGTAATACGAGCGTTCCCACTGGCACGCAGTAAATAGAAAGTACTACTGGGAAACCACCTGTGGGCCAGCTGGATACACGCATTCCCGATACTAACCACTTGCTGGTGATGCAAAGTAAAACAACTACTACAAGGTCACCATTTGCCTGACGTAAAAAATGAACAACAACGAAATCAAGGACGCCAAGTCAGACAAAAAAATTTTGGAGAGTTTTTATTTCTTCAGGCATTGCTTTCTGTAGTTTTTCGTTGTTTCGTGCATGGGGGAAAATCCTTTGTGCTCCTGATTATATGAAGACAGGATTTCACATAAATTGGCTAAAAGTCAAGGCAATTTCATTGTTTGGTGCAAGGCATTCCAATATCTTTCCTGGATATAGTTTGGAATGTGGTCAAAACAAGACGCATACAAGTTCGACTGGGATGAACAGTTTAGGTCAACATGAGAAATGTTAGGGCTTATTTACTCAATTACAAAGGGGATTTCCCACAACAGTTTGGATTTGAAACTAAAGAAGAAATACACGATCGATCTACCTATATCATGTAGATTTATACAGTTCCGACACGAAACTATATTCTCATGGGTGGATTAAATTGTGTTGGAATTTGTATGGATAAGATTCCCTCATTCCGGACGTGGAAAACATTGTACATTTGGCACCATCTTGCATAGAGCCAACCAACATGTCGCCAACTAACCTGTCCTGTCCTAACTCGACCTGTGGCACGGGTCCCGGTCGGGACGAGGCGTGGATGGTGGGCGTGTGGACGGGGGCCAGTCTCACCAACATGGCGTCCCAGGTGCTGGCGGCCGTGGCTCTCGTGGCCAACGTACTCACGATCGTCGTCCTGACGCGCTACTGCGGCAAGTTGTCCAACCACCTGCGCTTCGTCCTGAACCAGTGCACACTGGACCTGCTGCTAGCTGGCTACTACGTCGTCGTTCTGCACTCCGCGAGTCTGCACCTAGCTGTCTCCATCGTCACGAACCAGCTCTACTTCGTCACGACGTGGCTCGTGGCCGCTAACTTGACGTTCCTCACCGTCGACCATTTTATAGCAATCTCGCAACCGCTAAATTACGCCAACGTGATGACGCATCGCAAGGCGAATTTGGCCGTCGGTGGCTCGTACGCTACTGCACTGGGATACAGCGGGATCCTTTTCGCGATACTGTCCATCGTGTGGAAGGCCAAGGACGCGACGAACAGCTTCTGGGTGTGGTACCAGCTGTCTCCGATCTACGCGGACGTCTTCGCCGGGCAGTACTACTTTTGCATGGCTCTCCTAGCCGTTTGCGGCGGCACGCTGCTAGTCGCCTACGCGTACATCATCGCGATCGTCTACCGGACGAGGACGATGGTCGAAGTCGCTCCGGAGGTCAGAGCTCGACGTCGAAACGCGGCCGTGTCCTTCTTCGTGGTCATAACGTTCATCGTCTGTATCTGCTTCCACTTCGCGTTTTATGTGCAGCCGGTGATAACTTGGCGACGGGAGAACATGGTCGGCGTGAACACGTATCCTCTCATCTCTGTCAACTCCGTGTTGGACCCCGTCATCTACGCCATGCGCTTGGAAAAGGTCAAGGAAGGCTACAAAGCCATGTGGACCAGTATCAAGCACCGATTCAAACGTTGATGTGACTCTGGAACCGATATTTCAAGATGGAGACATATTCAGGTTTATTGCAAGTACAATTATTGTCATGGACTCACTCGCGATGTTGGATATATTTTTCAGCTCGCGAACAGGCTCAAATTGGAATCCTTGTATGCTGGCAAGATGCCGTGGATAATCCGTTTACTCCGGCGTTGTACCATGAGAAAGGTACTCGATTCATAACGTCTTTACATTTATACGTAACCTATAACAATTGAGTGCCTAGTTGTTATATATTGCAGGAATATTCTTTTGTGTGCATGTGGTATTTCCCCGAGGACCTCTTGATCAGCATCAGTTTATACACATACAATATAGCTCATTCAAATATATATTCTCTGAACATACGATTTGTGCACTTGTTTATGCTATGCAAGTAAGATGGACCCAAGTCATCCAGTAGGCCTACTAAGCAGTACGTGCGTTTTATTATTTTTCATGAAACATTAACAATATCACAAGTCATGCTATAGTGAGGAAAATATCACAATAATTTATGCAGTTCCCGAGAACCAACCTGAGCTACTTATCTACAGGTACAAGTAAATAAATGTGTGCTGCCATTACAAGTTTCATCCGAAACCACCAAGCAACACCAGATGTGCACATGCATATGTATATATCGGCACATGTTTAACAGCTCAAGCAAAAAACTAAATTCTAAAAGACGTCACTAACAAATTTACATCTGGCGGATGCAGAAATTATTGTCAATAGATAAATAGGTCCAAATCTTGGACAACTAAGTTGCATTTCTCCCTACTGGAGGTAGTGTGCGGCTTTCTGCTGTAGCTCTGTGACAGTGAGGCCTGACCGGTCCTGACTCTCTAGGAACTTGAGCGCCTTGTAGTGGATCATCTCCCACTCCGTGCGCTGGGCTGGGTAGCGCATCTCCAGCCACGTGACGGCCAGCGCCGTGCCCCACGTGTCCGGCTTCTGAACGCGGGAAATGAATATTATAGGGTCGTGTTAGAAATGAGATCAGTTGTCAAACTGAACAAACATTTTTCCAACGTAATTCTTCAGCTGCAGAACATACAGAAGATGAACTTCACAGAACGAATGCACCACAGCATACCTTGGCCGGGAAGCTGGAGGAGATTTTCTTGTTGAGGAGTCTCTCGAGTTCTTTACTGATGGACCAGTGGCCGTCAAACTGCTGCAGACTGATCAGGCCGATCATCGCCTGGAAATCTGGCACTCCTTCGTAAACCAAAAGATTCGAACAATGAAGTTTGTTGGTCGCCAGAAGACATAGAACGATGATCGAGCAAGTTATTTGTATCATATTTTCAAACGCCCAATTCCTGAATATTGTACACGGACCTACCAGGAGTCGTGGTTGTTGCGGATGACCTGCTCCTCGTGGTAGCCGACCTGAGTGGTGGAGCTGGAGCTTTGCCCTTGCCGCCTTTTCTTCCTTCCATCACCCGGCCTTTACCTCGGGCCCCACGGCCTCTGCTTTGTCCTTGTCCGGTCGACGACGTCGCCCCGACTGGTGACTCGGCGCGTCCGACTTTCGCGGGCACCGTGGGCTCGGCGTCCGACCTCCGCTTGCGAGACCCTCTGGTTGGGACTGTCGCTGGCGCGGCCGACGTAGAGGCCCGAGCTTGAGCGGACGGCTGCCGGCTTGGGGCTCTTGTGCTGGCGGTGGATACGGCACGGCTTGGAGCTTTGCTGCTGGTCCTAGAGACAGTCCGACTGGGAGCTTTGCTCGATGTTCGAGAGCTTGCTCGACTGACGGACGAACTCCTGCTGGCAGACGCCGTCGATAACGAACTCACGGGCGCGGATGTGTCCTTGAGTATGAGGGTCGACTGCTTACGAAGGCGCGGGCCTGCAGTACTTGTCGAGGCGGTGGATGCCGTGCTAGAAGTGACCGGAACTGCTATGTCATTCGAGTTATGCCATGCACATCTATATTCTGTACTGTACTCTACTTCACGTTGAACGTCTTCGATACCAGAATTTTAGCGCAGTACTGTAATCTCATGGGCGCGTATTAATTCATACCTCCTTTGTCTTCGAGGTGGCGGTGTGGCCAGACCCGTCTGACTGTCGTTCCTGGTGACGCCCAGCATGGACGCCACGCTGGACGTTGTGGCGTCTGGGCGTCCGAACGGCGTGGTTCGTCGGATAACGCGCCTAGCTCGGCGTCTCGCTGTCTTTGGCTCGCCTTCAAATCGCTTCGGTGCGTACTCTGAAACGTCAAAGGTCGGTATATTTTGATTTCGTGAATCCAGATGGTTAGGCCCACATGTCTGGAATGATGGCTAAGCGGTATACGCTCAGGACTATTGACGTGATAACGTAGTAGGCCTACACTTCATGGCGCAAAACCGTACCCTCAATGCCGTACAGTTTGATGCCGTTGTTACGTAGCGCCTTGTCCACATCCTCCTCCTTGACGGTCCGGCGTCGCTCGTGATCCGTGTACGTCACAGCGTCCCGGATGATACGTGTCATGAACTCCTGCACGCGACACCAGGTCATTTACATAATTATATATATGTACATGTAGCTCAAACCAATATTGCACTGTTTTACTTATTTCATGTGAAACATTGGAATAATATCAAGTTGCTAACCTTGAGACAGTACCGGATCTCCTCGGTGACAAGCGCACTGACTCTGCTCACGCCACCCCGCGCCCCTATCCTGCGGATGGCGCTTTTACAGATGCCCTGGATGTTGTCCCGCAGTACACGCTGGATGCGCTGTGGCGATGTCAGAGGCGAAAGTATTTATCAAAAGCATTCCTTTAATATCCCAAGATGCCCGCCGCCTTTTATTTATATGGATGTACTAACATAATGTCATCGCTGTATAGAATCTCACGAATATATGCTGCACGTACCTTGCGTGGACGCCCTGGCCCCAGTGCACGTCCGAGTGCAGGGTGAGCTGGTGCTGGCTGGCCTTGTGGGGCAGGGGCCGGGGTGGAAGTTGTCGTGGAACCCGCGGTGGCCCAGAAGTCCGTGTACCCCATGATATCGAAGACAGAGTCTCCTTGTTTCTTCCGCAGTGACACCACCGGAAGGTACGGCGCGAACATGTCGAGAGGTAGAAGAAGGTCCGCAGCTTGCTTTTGAGCATCGCTGACTCGTTTGCCGGCTACAGGAAGAGAAAATGCATTATAATATGCGAATATTATAACTGAATTGACCAGCATACAATGTACATGTACATGTATGAGTACGTGAATATTGTAGGGTAATAAGCATACCGTTTTTTATGAGGTCTCTAGCCGTATTCGCAGCGTGTGTTCTGTGCACGACTAAACTGTCACAAGATTCATCCATGTCGAGATCACATGCGAACGTATGTTCCGTTTCTCCAGACTCTATGACAACTCTGGCTTCTGGATTCTTCGCCCCTCGTTTCGCCTGAGCACGACAAACGATTCAACGAACGGTATTCAGTTGACTGACCGGTACACCAGTTTTTTTTCTTCAAAAGTACACCAATTGTTCAGAAATCATCCCATTCGATCAAACCTTTTGTCTGGAGCCCTTGATTTCCAGAATGACGTCCAGGGTCTGACCAGGGTAGCTGTGCCTGGGCAGTTTTTCGGTGTCGGCAGTCAGCCCCTTGGGCAGATCCAGGCACCACTTGAGGCCCGATGCGTTGGCAGCAAGGGCCTGGTGCAGGGTCTTCATCACCTTCGTCTCCATGTCACGGTCGCTCGACGTCGTGAACTCATGCGAGCCGCCGCCGATCTCGGCTAGATTCTGCACGAATTCCCGTGACACTGAGTTGCCGATTCCGAACGAGAAAAACCTATTGTGATTAGATAAAAAGGTTATAACGGAGGGTGCAATTAAAATTGAAGCCAGGTTTTGACATGAGTTATATCATTTCAATACCGACAACGGAGCGAGATACACGTACTTTGTGGTATTATTGTGTTTCTTGGCTGTAGCTAGGCAGGCACTGTCGTCATGAACGTGACCATCCGTCATCACAAACACCTAGAAAACACGGCAATCGTATTTGTATTAAACGAAAGCTATTGGTACAAGCAAAATTCTACGCGTACGAGTGTGTGTGTGACAGGAACTTACGATTCTTCGGCACCCGGGCTTGACTTTTTTGTTCATCATCTTTGTGAGTGGAGCGTTGAGATTTGTCAACCCCATGTCAGCTGCGAGCTCAGACTGGTACTGCATGGCTTGTTTCAAGGTTTCTTCACAATACTCCGCACTGCCACTGAAGATCAAGAACAAGATCAACGCGAGGTAGCAATTTATCTTTTTGTGTATTTTGTGTTTACGCTCAAATATATGATACACTATAGTATATGCAATTGTATATTAATATGGGCATACTAACTCCTGGAAGAGCACGTCGTAATTACTGCCGAAGCCGATAATGTTGAAGTAGGAGCCGACTGGCAGGCTCTTGATGAAGAGGAGCAAGGTCTCTGCGGCGTGCTCGATGCGCATGTTACTGTTCATGCTGCCAGACCGGTCGACGAAGAAGAGAACCTCGACCTTGGTAGAAATGGCCGAGGTTCCGGCGCTGCCAGGAGGCGCCGTGAGGCTGAGAGCGAGGAGACCGGTCCGGTCATCGCCAACGTCTGCACGGGAAAACAAGGGAGAGCTCACTGTTATGATGAATCAAGTAGGCGGGGTTATGAGGTTTGGCAGGTAGGGTGAATGAATTTAATCGTACATGCATTCACGATAGTGTATGAAGGTGAGGCAGCCTGTGCAGACCTACCAGCTGTAGGTCGACTAGGTTCGTACTCCGCCTTCAGTCGTCCCTGGCCCTTCCAGCCCCACACCTCTCCCCTCAGGTCAAAGTCAGTTCTATCCACGATCTTTGATACGTGCACCTGTGTTAAACCAACATAACATTATAACTGCAACGGAATACAAACGAGCAGACATGTAAAATGCATGCACCTTTATGATACAATATTCAAATGAGAATTTTCTTGACATCACACAATACGGAAGTGATGAACTCACCTCACGTTGTTTTTTCTGATTCACGGCCCAGCCTCTGACCCAAGACTCGATTTGGTTCTCGTGTGTGATGGGTTCACAGTCGTGGCAGAATATCGTCAGATGCGACTTTTTCGAATGTCCTGTTTGTGCAAGAGAGTACCATGAATTTAGGATATAGAAAATTGCACGACATACAGAATGTAGTTGAACCTATTATTAACGAGAACATATTTGTGTGACATTTGAGAATTTGTAAGACATTATCGAGAAATGAGAATCATCCTAATGTAACGAACCCAGCGTCATCTCGGGGAACGTGTAGACGGGTTTGCCGTCGCGCTCGTGGTCCAGTGGGCTGACGTATTGGACGTTGACGTGGACGGTGGAGTCCGGAATGATGGGACCCAAGCGGACCTCCCAGTAGTCGGCATGAGGGGTGAGGGCGGCGACCTCGGGCAGGAACCGGCCCGCAGCCACGTCATCTGATACCTATCGGATGGGCGAACGGTGGGGTGGGGGGGGGGTAGGGAAGGGGGGGGGGGGCAGGAGAGGGGAGTTAACAGTCATGTATCCATGTTTGAACGTGAAGTAAGTCATCCTGCAACACATTTGAACGTTTGACGAGCTCTTCATGACACTTCATTTAAATGCACTACGATATAGTCAATATAGTTAAATACACACTGATGCAAACTGACTACAATCATGGAAGATTTGAGAGTTCTAACTATTCAACTAAGGTGACATTGTGTCACACCTCTGCTAGTTTGCGTGCGTTTGCGATGATGTCGATGGACGGCTTGTGTGTGTGCCGTATGCACGCGCTGACTTCATAGGCGTTTAGGGGTGTCTCGTTGATGACGTAAGGGAACTGGAACGTCACGTCTACTTCCGCTTCTGACGTTGTCGTGTAGCTGAACGTGGCCTTCGTGTCGACGACGCAACCACGCGAGTACAAGTGCACTTCCGTCTGGTTCAGTTCAACTGTAATTTCATCGTAAAGCAACTCAAATTCAGCTGGTTCTACGTGTGGTTGGGTTTGATTAACATGGGTTGTTTTTACACATTTCAAGAGATTCAGGGAGAATGACAAGCGATTTATGTCGTTCAACTGTTGTAACGGTGTTGATCATTTTACTGGAGGAATCGTCTTACAAACTAATTGTAAGAGAATTGTCTAAGGACCACAATGGAAATAAGTGCTTGCACTTTTTTGTGTGATCCTGATTTTTATGTATTATTGTACCTTTGTACATTTTTACATGTTTAATCAAATAAATCAAATCAAAAAACTACGTATCTATTCACTGTCGATATGGCTTAGACTAATTTGCACTCCGCGCGAGCGCGGTGCGCGGCGCGGCGCGCACGTATTTTATATTTTAGTCGGTGTTTAGCTTATCATATAGATCTATAGCGACCGAGGACCAAAGGTACGGTAACCTAAAAACTGCACCCGCCCCTGTCTGAAGATTGTCGATATCATAGGTCACAATTATCGTAGTTCAGTCCAATTACGGGTGATCGTGCTAATATTATCGTGTTACTCAGAGAAATGTCATCACTGTTTTAACAGCATTAATTGCAGTGTTACAGCATTGTGGTAAACAATTCTAGTAGTAAACAGTTCTAGGGGTAAACAAGTTTAGCGCTCTCAAAACCTACAAAAATAGTAGGACACACTGCCCTTCTTTGACAAATAGGGAGGACGAGAAAGGCCTGATGGATAGGCCTAAATATGACATCACGATTAACCAATGACAAAAAACAAAGGAATAAAAATAAAAACACTAACATCTACATTCTGAATGAAGTCCATATTGAGCAAATCCATATTGAGTGTTTGTTTGGTAATTTTGGATTTAGTGCAGACTATTTGGCTTGCTTCTAAACTTCGAATATATTGTCCTATAAATTTGTCGTCGGTGTTTAATGCAATAACAGGAACTCCATCAGCGCGGGCGGATCGAAGCCATTTCTTTACAATGCACGTAGGCTAAATTAAATATTAGGCCTACTTCCCTCCCTTCTGGAACAAACTAGCGCGCCGCGCCATATTTAGCGCGGCGCGCGGCGCGGCGCGCTGGCACGGAGTGCAAATTAGTCCAAGCCGTCGAGATTTTGTAGATATTTTGATCGATTCAGCAATGTAGGCCGGAACAGGTACTCACATGCGTCAGAATGACCAAATGGAACAACTCCAATCCGTTCATAATTCGCCATCGTGTGCCTTGTAATGTTTCACTTAGTCAGACTCTGGTCCAATATTAACCCTCTAAATTTGGGGTCTTTATTCATAAACTTGATAGCAATTAATATACTATTGAATTCATAGTATTGTATGCATCATGGAGGATGTCATATATTCTTGTTATCGAGAATATCCATAAGCTCAAGGACATACACAGGTTTACATGCACATATATGTGCAATTATACATATATGCGCGTATGTTCTTGTAAGTAGTTCAATCCATGTGGCCTATCTGCATGAGCAAGGTTATATCTACACGTATATATATAGACCAATGAGTTCTACTATCGATTCTCCTAACTTTAGCATGGATCAGCATATTTGCTCTGGACGGGTCTAGGCAGACTACCCGTGCGGACGGCTGGAACGTGTCCAAGCACATATAGGAACGTCCATGGCCGTCTATGACTCAGTCTATATGCTATCTTGGGGGCCCTGATGATGATAGCGAGGCGCTAAATATCGATCGGATTGTCATAGTGGTCGTGTCCTGGTTATACAATGAAAGAGTCTCCACTATGTCTATGGTTATACGTGTAATATAGAGCTAGTACGTACACGTACTGTCAAAGATATAGCAAGAACTCGCCATTTGCAGGATAATGCATATGCTATTACACAACTCTAATTAAGTAGAATCATAACCATTAGAATTATAATTTTTCCGGAACATCGTCCTGAAAAAAATACTACCATTATGAGACGCTGGAATAGCTTAGAATGGTTTCTGACAGCGCAGCAAAAATACGTTACGATCATCGAAATGTGTATGCGAATAGACGGGGTAGTACAATGCACACCAGTGCATACTTTGTCGGCGGTTTCCCCTTGTCGTTTATCAATTTTATAGTACTGAACATGTGTGTTCTGAAAATATACACCACTTTAATAACATATGATACATTTATTTTACAATAAGAATTATAGTCTACTCAACACATGGACACTTGGACCTACTACGTTGATAATTATATAAGAGAGCTTTATAATACTCAGTTCGCGATTAGAATTCCGGAGCTACATTTTAAACTTTCAACAGCAATGAAACTCAGGATGATCGACGTTTTACAAACTAGATCCTGATATTGCACCAAAATTTCCGGTCGCCTGGAATGGGATCGAAAATGTGTCCTCTCCTTAATTTGACCCTCCAGCGAATAGGCAAAATTGTATTTCAGCTTTTTAGTAGTCTGTCTCCTAAGGCCTATTTATCTTATAAAGCATATTCGACAAGCTACCACACGAGGAGTTAACTATTTTAAGATAATTTCCTCGATATTATCATTATATTGTCGCTCGCCAGTGACATCATAATGATTTGCCTGGATTTGTCTGGATCAACATTTGACACAGGAGAATGAATGGGCTCTCATTATTATTACTCTAAATTGATATAATTCGACAATTTATTATTGGAAAACACCCACTTCTGTCTATCGTTACTGTTTTATGTTCATATATATGTGAATATATCAGAGGATTATTAGAGACAAGACTTATATACATGTTGAATAGATATTGAATGCAGTGTTACATTATTCAAATGAGTATTAGTCTAGTTGCCAGACAACGAACCTAGAAATTGTTGAAACAGCAAGGTTTTTTTATTGATATGCATTCATATGTGCATTCTCCAGGAGATTTTGAGCTTTGTTGGCACTGCGCCAACTTTGGGGAAATTTTTTATTGGCTAATTAGCATAATAACCGTCAGATATGGATAATTATTATCATTTTTGCGGGCGCTGCTGTCCGTTAACGAAACAATACACGCATGTTATTCACGCAACCGATGACATCAAATAACGTTTTCGGCTACCCAACACAAGACGCGGGCCTCGAATGAAACTGCTCTTCACTCAAACTGTAGTTCGCATTGTTGGGATGCTTATTAAGATACCTATAATGGTGTATTGATTACTTATGTGTATTACACCATTGAGCAATGTTTACTTTGGGCAAAGCCAAACGGTCGCAAAATTTGAGAAAGTTGGCAATCTACCCCAATGTTAATTTTAGCCCCATCAATGGATGTTTTCATTCGCATACAACTTTGTGTATTTGCTTGCAATTGTAGTGGTATGAATCAACATGTTTGTCTAGGATACACCCTAATATGTTTCTGTTCCAAAACTACAACAATACTTCCAACTCTGGTAAATGTGAACATGACCATTGACAGCCAATTTTTGGGCTAGAAGTCTGAGATTCGTTAGCAGAGTGTCGTTTGACTCCACGATGAAGTGTGCCGAGTTATAATACAATACCTTCAAGTATCTCAAAAATATCTGCGGAAATCGTTGTAACTGAGTTAGAGTAAAAATCAGGGTAAAAAAACGTGGCTTCAGATTCACAACATTTATCTGTTCAACTACGCCATAATGACATCAAACAATGCAAGTGCCAGTATTATATACATAGTCAGTTCATGACCCAGCAGGCATTTACTACATTTCAAAATCACGAGGTCAACACAGGGTGAAACATTCGACACAAAATATCCATTTTACATTGGACGTAGCATTGTAACAAATCACCACGATTTTAGCGTTCATGGTAGTAATAGAAACAGTGCGAGTTGACTACTTTTGTGGACTCATAACTTCTTGTCCATTACTGTGATCAGCTGCGGCTGTAAAGTTGTACAAGGAAACTTAATATCCAACTAATCATATCTCAGCTTGCCGCGAGTATCCTACAGAACACATCCATTATTAGGTTGATGCTCATCCTCACTCTTCACCACCGCCTCATTTTTCTTGTGAACAGGTTATAACAATCGCCACCTGCAGAAAAAATATGTGGTCCAACTCCGTTCTGACGGTGACAACCACAGATGGTTTCCTTGCAGGCTCGGCAATCGCAACTGATGACATTCATCAACAGTGGTGGTCCAGGTGAGCCTCGGTTGATACTATGTCATCTGTCACTTCTCTACCATATTCCATATTCAAAACCATATTCTGGGAACGCATTTTGTAAGCTGCCTACAATACATATAATAGCATATGAAGATGAGCACAGCGCCCATGAAGAGACAAGTTGTAATCTGTCCGTGGTTGAGGGACTTGTGTCATTGAAGTATCAATCCGGTGCCCATACACCCCCTGCAAAAAAAATCTGCTGTCCAACTGCTTCAAAGCCAACTTATGTTGCACTGTCCTCACCTAGCATCACCTGGAGTCTTCAACATCTTCAGGAATGAAACTTTGCTTTGGTAAATGGATACTACACAATATCACAACAAGTCGCATGGGCCCAAGCAGCTGGGAGCAGAGTCTGTCTCCCAAGTTGGCATATGTGGCGTTGGCATTGAGTACCTTCCCATTTCTGCATCGGCACAGCACAGCAAGATCACATCGCCGACGTCCAATAACTACATGTAGAAGCACATACATCATTGTCGTCACTGAGAACTCTGACCACCTGACAACCAGAGTCAACGGCTTGAGACACCTCCTTCATCATGCAAGAAGACACCCGACTTTGGAGAAAGGTGACTCTCATAACTGTTAGACATTACTGGTGAGGATAAAGCAGCAGAAGCCGGCATCAGAGCAGTTAAAGAGCACTTTGTGCAGTGTTGGACAACTGATTGATCCCTCATCAAATGAAAAAATTGTGATAATCTGTATGTCAAGAGAAGGGGAAACCGCTATGGATCATGTCACTATCTGGGCCAGACAACAACATGCATACCGGCATAGGCGCCCTTCTCATCTATGCTGCTATGCTAGGCACTTGACAATTTATGTCCTGTGGCTGTCAGCATAAAAAAGATATTTGGGAAGTGGATGATGAGATTTTATCTCCTTGTATCAACAGAGGCCCACCTGGACCATAACTGTTGAAGAACATGCACATATTGCATGTACATAGTGAACACGGTTGGTGACGTTTGCTTTTACCTAGTCCCAAAAAGAGAAGATGTTAGTGAGCATTAATGGACATGAACTTATGTGTACACATTATAGTCAAGTTATATTGTTTGTGCGCATCAAATCATGAGAAAAATCATAGAAGACTCCGAACAGCAACTTTGTAGATCACATCAATGCAACATTTCAAACCAACGCCACGTTGAAGACTATGTAAAAATTGGTCAACGACATATTGCACATGAGTAATTAATACACCATCTTGAAGATAATTCAAAAGGCATTCATGCAGCAGTATTACATAAACACAGAAGTGAATCAGTGAAATCAAGAAATGCTAAAGAATAGCCATATCCACTTAACCCAAAAGTTTTGACTAGTTTGTGTGAAAACTGACCTTGACCTTGCTCTTATGTGTTGACCTTCACCTTGGATCACAAAATTTTCACCAGAAATGAATTCCTTTAGAAAATTGCTATCACACTTGATTTTAGGCCTATTACTCAAAAAGTGATATCTTGATTATGCTAATTATCCATATCTGGTAGTTATGATGCTAATTAGCCAATACAAAAAATTGCCAACAAAGCTCAAAATCTCCTAGAGACATATATGAATACATATTAATAAAAAAAACCTTGCTGTTTCAACAATTTCTAGGTTCGCTATGGAAGGGATACAGCCCGCCACTCGACTATATGGCAATCAACACAGTTGCTGGTTCATAAATTCCTATTATATGTTATAAAAAGAACAATTAAATTTTGTTTGGGTTAGTCATTGTAGTTGTCAGTATTGGATGTGTATTTGCAACAGTTGAGACGAGATTTGTCACATTTTATAGACAGCAATCATCAGTAAATAGTTTGCGGTTAGCTGAAGCCTCGAAACCTATGGCTGCATGTATGTATGACTTGGACAGTACCTATGATATTGACGGGAAATTGGGGATTATTTCGGGAAATGTTACTCATATATGCAAGCAAACGACGATTCAAACAGTCGGTGTAGTTGATACAAAATTCCCGATATATGTCCATGGATTACTTTAATATTATAATTTTCAACGGACGAACAACAGAGCTGCCAGAGACTCCTATGTTCATTAGCTTACAGCCGTTGAGCTATTGTAATGAATAGGCACAATACGATGTCTTTGTATGTAAATGCCTCTAGGATCCCCATAATTTCAGTCTACCAAGGAATTGAAATTCTTCGACGAAAGTACTGTTCGTATGGTCACCAAATTTGGTGAGATGCTCGATTATTACAGGTTCTTCAAAGGTTTTTAACATTTGCTGAAATACCGAGGTTTTCTAATAAAATAAACGATTCAGGATCAATTTTATTCTCACATGTGCTTGTGTTTACATACGGGTTGTGGGTGGGAGAATCGCATTACGCAGAGGGGACCTTGCGATTACAAGAGGCGAATATTTACCTTCGCATAGCGACCAAAAATTGCTACTTACCATGTCATGATATTTTTTGCAGGAGCAGATACCTGCGTTTTCGGTGTATCGAAAATGCGATTTTTTTCTAATATCCACTGCAGTTTATATGTCACAGCATGATTTCCTTGGTATATGCAGTGTTACATCGAGGTACGGTCGGGCACTTGACTGTTGAATGTTTATTCCCATCAAAATTAGGCAGTTCACGGATGCTTCCGAAATACCTAAGACGTAGGCATTAGAAATCAGTCGTGACGTACCTATTGGTGGACAAGGAGATATCCCACTGACGTCACTAGACCCTCTCATGGCTTTTGGTGAACAAAACCGGAATCATCCGAACATTTCATACTAATATGGATCAGGAGCCAAGATTTGTGGCCGCCGAATTATGTCAAAGCGATTCAGCGAAAAAGACATACTAATATTCCGGATGTAATTCACGTGTACTTTCAGAGACAAATGTTCACATCTCATCTAACTGACATTACGACAGTGTATGCTCTGAGTTGTTTGTCCGAGGGGATTACACTATTGTTTGACACTATTTGTCCGAGGTGTACGCTTCACAGAAAAGGTGTTCAACCATGACAGTCGTAAGGTCAACTACGGCCCTGTGTCATCAACACTGCACTGAATGCGCGCGTATTCACAGACTTCACGATTGACTCCATGTGACTGCCATATCATGATGTTCGAATCAACGAAATCCTCAACAGGTGTTGTTATTGCAGATTATACGGTGGATCGTTTTATTCCCAAAATTAACCCAAGGGTTAAGATAGGTCACCGGACAAATTTTGTTTCAAGTATTGCAGGTGACATATGAACTTGAGATTTACCAATCATGCTCATTCTTTGTGAACCATCATAGTTTGCTGCATATGACTTTCTATATGTCCACAATACAAACATCCAAGGTCAAAATTCAACGTCACCACACCAATCGCCATACATGACTTTCCATTTGAAAGTGCCAATATCTTAGCTCTTCAGGCGTTCTACGAGTACAGTTGTGGCAGCTCCCATTACGTAGGGAAAAAAGTGGCGAGAAGTCCAATTTTTTTTCGAAGTGTTAATTCCCCCCTAGAAAATGGCGCAAAATGGATAGCAATGTAATTTGGACCGAAAACTTTTTTAGCCCTACGTGTAGACCGTGGATTTAAGGACAACCAAACTTATACACACCACAACGGTACATAGAGAAATGATCTAAACAAATATTTAAAAACTGATCAGACAGTTTTGAAGAAAATGGCCGCCATTTTGGAAAAAAAATTGCGGAAATAAAATTCCCAAATTTTCAGAAAAGTTGGACTGTATCTTTGAAGATAAAAATGTGTATGGACGACGACGACGGACGGCCGAACGGCCAAACAACCCCCAACCATGGTTTAGACCAACTTGTTGCTTTGGGGGCTATTTTCGCCAACTTAGTGGTTAATTTCGGAAAATTAGATAGGGAATTTAACATGGGAAAACCCCTTTAACCTAAAATGTTGGACGTTGAATTCAGATTACTTGGGTGGTAAATCCTAAGGTTAGATATGAACTAAAATGTGTAAATTGAACTTGTATTATGAGCATAATAGGAAGTCAAATCTTTCAGATCATTTGATAAACATGAAGATGGCCTTGAGTGACAATTGTCGAGGTCACATCTGAATTGACATATATATGTTAATTGACCCCTTGAGACGAAATTCTTGTAGAGACCGTCTGTATTATGAGCATACTGACAATCACATATGGTGGGTCTTTTGTTAGACTTGAGTTTGACATTCATTTGACTTGCTTAGATTGAAGCGGTAATTTCAGGGAAAAGAGTTGGCTTAACACTGGCTTAACACTGCATCATTCTCCGGTAACGTTTCTTAGTCCTTGACCTAACTTCAAAACTCATGTAGGGTATGTACTACCAACTGTATTCAGAATTTAATACAAATTTGTGAGTCGGGATTGTCAAAGTTATGACTCGTTCTTCGAGCATCAAAATCCATGATGTGCAATAACCTTATAATGGTATCAATGATCTATTTGATGAATCAGATCCAAAGTCATGACTGTAGTTTCATTGTGCAGCAATATGATACGATTGTGGATGAAGTTTGGAATATAATGGCGGGTCTATTGCAGGAAACGAGATTTTATGCCTGAAAGCCAAGTCATTGACAATTCCTCATTACGAGTCTGGATTTTCCAAGGTATTAGGGCTTCCGGCACCTCATATCATGCAATAACTCTATGATATTTATTGTTCATTGACCGCGTTTTCATTATGCAAGAGTATTACAAGTGGTATTCATACATACAATTTTGGTTCTTATCAGTTTGTGCAAAAGACATTGTTCCAGTTGTACAAAGTGAACATAAACACAAAGTATGTTTTCTATGACATGTACAGTTATAAAGTGTATTTGAACATTTTTAATTTTGTCGCTGACCTGTCGGAAACTAAAAATGGCCACAACATACAGACCGGCGGTTCAATAACAAGGAAATTAATACCCATAAACACAGGGGTACATATGGGAAGCGTATAGAGGAAAACTTGTTGAACAGACCCCGCGACCCTCGCCCCAATGCCAAAATGTTTTTCCACCGACACTTCGAAAAATCAAAATTAAACTAGTACTTTACGAAGGTATGTTTGGAGGTCGAATTCAAGGTCACCTCGGAACCGCAATATGTGTATTCCCATTTGAATATGCAAACATTTAAGTTGTATCTTGAAGTGTTCTAGGAGTTTACTCCATACAGCTAGCATTATGAAGGAAAAAGTATATATCTTGAAAATTTGATTGTCGATTTTTTTCGTCGGCTGGAAATGGCTCAAAACAGATAGTGATTTGATTTCGACCAACAAAAATGTTTTCTTGGTTTTCACATCAGCCTTGATTTCACAATAAAAATATTAGCGGCTCAACACACGTCTGTCCTGAAAAAAACCGGGTTCTGGAGACAAAACACTTGAAGGTAAAAACATATGGAAATTGGTCTGTGGAGGGACGAACTATTGCAATATGAACATAATAGGTTGTTATGTCACTGTATGTGCAGGAATGATGGAAATGCTATTTTGTTGATGTTGTCCAGAACTAGGACTGATGAGCATAATACATGTATATTGAATGAAATATCCCGATATCCCCCGGTGAGCTACAGCACCCTTTGCGCTACGTTATATTAGGATCATAATCCTCCGACAGTATTGTGAGACCAATAGCAAAATGTTTCGAATTTGGTAAACAGCGAGCATGGATATAATCGCGAAAGCGGAAATTTACTAAAAACGATAATTGTATTCGTTGCACACGGGGTTCATCAATGCACCTTTTTGTACGCTATTCCTGTATCATTGCACTGCGGCTGAACGCCTACCTTGGAGAACAAAACTGCCTGTTCACAAAAGACATTTCAACTAATGTACAACCAGTTCACATCGAACTATCGCTGTGTTCATGCATATTACCGATGGTTTGACGCAGATGTTCTGTACACAAAACAGTGATACATAACATTCATCCCCAAGGCTGATTTGCTGTTACTCTAAAGTCGCGGCCGTGATGAATGTTGTGCCACCATTCTTCACAGGTTTGGTGTCCTCGCTAACAATATTTCGTGGTTGGATTCCCCCGCTGGAACCGATGGGAGGCAGAGGTTTGGATGTCAAAGTTCCGTCCTCACGTCCCCTCGTGTCACGGTGCATAGTCCACTGTCTCAACAGCTGATACGTGTCCAATCGCCTATCCATGACGTCCATAGAGCGTCGCTTTTCCAACAGCCTTGTCGCTTCCCGCTGTCGAACGTACGTTCCGTTCAGCCGTCGCTTGCAGCTGTCGATACGCGGCTGTAGGTCCACCTTCGCGTGCCCCTCGCCGTAGCGACCGAAGCGGTCGTCCCACTCGAGACTACGGTCGTTGCGTCTGCGCACGCGTTCGAGCACGATCCTGTGTGACGTCATATCTCGGAGACCGGAGATGGCGTCGCTGCGCTCGCGGGTTTGGCGCATGTCGAAAAGCCTCTGACAGTCGTTGGCCTGCCGATGGCGCATGCGCATTTCGTTCTCTACACACTTGTTGAAAGCGACGGCGAGTTTCTCGTGCTCGCGACACTTCCGTCGGAGAGCGCCGTCTACGCTCTCGATGTACATCCGGCCAGTGTCATCATCCACGTGAATCTTACGCGACATGCTTGACACCATCACTGTCAACCACGGGTAGTAATCATCGCATACATAAATTGTAATCTTTCTTGCACCTTTTAGTCATTTTATCGAATATTTCCTCAACCACCTCTCTCTCTCTCTCTCTCTCTCCTGCATATGTTCTTGTACGCCAATTTACAATGTGATCTATCGACCGACGCTCATAATAAACAAATGTTGTGTAGTAAAGAATGTCTTGTAAGCGACAGCGATACAATCTTGTAAAGAGACCAATGTGTCATTCGGTGCTGAAATGGAACGCGTAAGTGCAAATCACACTGAAGATATTGGCCACATTTTGGCGAACAACTATGCATGTATTATTATATAAGATCGGTTCGATCCGATTATGTTCTCAATGTACAAGACAAACAAAAAATGTCATGCGGAATACAACACAATAAACACGATAAACCACTTCCATCAACATCATATCAGCAATTGATATAAAAAAATACCGTACTTTGCTAGCGGGGCGATATCACGATAATCTACATTACGATAATCACTTCCAAGCCGTGTAAAAACTGAATGATATATTAGTATGATTCATAACGCCTGCTTATATAGGGCATATTGAATAATACAGGTCATAACAAACATGTATGACAAGGACATATGACAACGACAGATATAATAACTTACATGGACCACATTGCTAGGTGACACAAGGTCAACATCAACAAAATTATTTGTTTTTATTCTGAATAAGGGTAACTGGGTGAAAATCAGTACATAGAAAATGTTGCGATGACACGTGACAAACCAAATATTCTATGTCATATCGTGCATTAGGGTGGCATCATTGAGTTCTCCATCTGACTCCTTTTGAGGCAGGCATATCCAGTCTTCGAACCTGTTTGGGTGCAGGGCCCAAGTATCATATCCTGCGCCTTTCTCTGTATTCAATAAGGATTAAAAAGTTGAAAGACGGATTAAATGCCATTCATTTAGTGGTCGAGTAGTATTAGGGCGCAGTGTATATGATACTTGGGCCGGGTGCAGCTCTCAATGTACACCACTCAATGCCACTGTGACAGAAGCCAAACATACTCAGTTGAACGCACACATACTGTTCATTGCGGCTCATTTTGGACCATACATCAGATGTATAGGCCACAATAATCTAAACAGCCCAGAAAATGTTCAGATGGACCACTTGGTGTCGCGAGGTAGGAAGAGACTTCCAATGACAAGAGTCCAAGACTCGGATGTTTATGAACTATCGGTTTTTCACACCTGCCGATTACAAGCGGCTTTTCCACCTCACCACAAATATTGACACGAAAAGCTACTGTCAGTCTGTCCTCTGATTTTTTTCCGCCTTTGCAGTCGGTCCCACGAATCCGTAGGGTGCGATCGGGAAGTTGCCGGTAAAAAACACCTGTCTCGTCCATGTTGTAAACATCTCGTGGTGCATATCCATCGACAGTCGTCGGCAGTTTCTCCTTCCAGGCCGAGACAAGTGTGTCATCCACTGCGCAGCTTTCACCACAAATCCTTGCACAGTTTATGTTGTGTCTCGATTTGAAACTGCGAAGCCATCCGTTGGAAGCTTTGAACTCGGTCAGATTTAGTTCGGGACCAATGCATCTGATCACAATGCATGGGTTGACCACATTTCTGGAGTGACCGCATGCTGGAGTTCTCCTGTATTTCTGTTTTTAAAACAGAATGATAAAGAATACATCATGAGGCATGTTTTTTTTTCAATTTGATTATCTTTACATTTTTTTATCGAAATGGTGGCCAATTTTGTAACCCCGTCCTGCGAAAAATTACGGCATGATACCCAATTGAGAAACACAAAATTTCGAGTTGATCCGATTATCCAAAACAAAACTACGGCCAAAAAGCGTGTTTCACTGGTGCATGAACTTTAGTTTTTTTTTTACAGCCGCTTTGTTCGTGATCTCCGATCAGTTTTGTGAAGTATTGGTTATGACTGGTTATGATTGGTTATGGTTATGACTCCGTAAACAGTTTTAGGCGGAGAGGGACCTCATTCACCTAACAAATTGGCATCCCAGTCGAAATAATTAAACATCTCGGGGGTATCTTGAAACCAGAGTTGCCATTAGCATATCTACATTAGCATATTACATATCTACAAGCATATCTACAAACTACAATATTACCTAAGTCACTATGGGGTGTGGGGTGTATTGGTTTTTAATATATTTAGATCTATACATGTGTACACTATAAACATGATAAATGTCATGTACTAAGTACTGTGACAGTTGTCGAAAATCAAATAAATCGAGTTATCTCCAACTATATATTATTCAGTCTACGAATATCTACTTCTATTTTGTCAATTTGATACAAATTCACCGTTGCACAAACTGTGTCATTTCAAAATAAATGTTTCTGAGCAACCACAAATTAGTAAATACAATCTGTTGATTTCAGTTGAATTTATGTGGAACTATGAACTGTTCATTATTATGTAATTAATTATTAATTGTGAATTGGGGTATCCAGAAGTAGGCCTTGGGAGGATCCTGATAACTGACTATTGTAGTTAAAGTGTTAACGAATAGCTAGTAACGAGTAAGTGATACAAAGTGATAAAAGTGATATCAACCCATTAGTACCAACAAGTTTCCAGACCGATCCCGTTGGTGTTCTAGCTCCATATGTTTGTCTCGTGCATCAAATTTTCAACAATTTCAGACAAACACACATTTGCACTTTACTTACGACAGAATTTGATGATCACAAACTATATTTTGATGATAACAATAACAAACATGACGTTTTGGAAAGCATTGGTCTAGCGAGTTTAAACATTCATTTGCACAATCAATAAATTAGTCACTCAATCAATCAATCAATCAATCAATCACCTCACCTTCGTGATATTCCTCTACCGCATCTGACCTAATGTGATGTGATGTCCAGCACGTTTGACCCGTTCCTCCTCCGATTTCTCACATTGCTTAGATTTCGCTTAGAGCAGCACAATGCAGAGACACAGTGCAGCGTATAAGAAGATTGGGCGTCTTGAGTAATGGATCTTGCGTTAACATATCCGCAGATTTGGGTTACATTTGAACATTTTCGTTATACATCTCGTTATACAAAGCAACGTTACCGTCAGCAAAGATGTGCAGAAATAGCTCCTCTCAGTATATTTGAAAATGTACATCAGTGTTTGCTCGGGAGTAGTATGTAGAACACTTCAGATTATAAAGAGCTGATTGTAATTCAGCCGACTAAATTTGATGAAATAAAGTGATGAAATTAATTGTTTCTGCAATTTTCGTACCCATTCATTTTAATTCGTGTGTTTGTGTGTCAGGCCAAAAAAAGTATTATGGGTCTGGTTAGCCTGCGCATCACTCGTTTTTTTTCAAACGAAAGAAAAATCGCGCGCATCATTTTCTGAGAGCCGATTTTTACTTATTTATTATTATTTTTTTTTTAGTAAATTGACACCCGTACGCCGATTTTTGTGAGATAATTATCGAGTAACATGGTCCCAAATGTCTTTGACATTGCAAAATTTGGAGCATGGCTTACCAAATTGGCCAAATTCGACTGGGTTTGTCATCAGCAGGCAAATTTAGGGAAAACTGGTTGGCCAAATGGACAATTTTTGGTCGGTTTATTCAGCAGCAGCCAATTTTAGGTAATAAAAAAGAAAGAAAGAAAAAAAATCGCATCGCCGCATCACTTTTTTGGGGACCCTCATAACCAGAACCATAATCCTTTTTTTTTTGGCCTTATGAGCTTGTGAATATTTTATCCCACTCGATTTTTTCCCAGAATAGTCAAAGGCTTTCAAGTGTGAAATTAAAAACGAATCGATCATATGACTATCCTCTATGGATTCCTATTCAAATCAATTTCCAGTGATTATTGGATTTATTTTCTTCATTGAATTGTCGTTTCTGTCGAATACAAAACACGTTTTCCTACTTCGCAATACGTACTGGCGGATTTAAGTGTGGTGTCACTGAGACCAGCCCCGATTCCCCCCCCGCCCTCTTCCAAATGATGATAACAAAACGTCATGATACCATCCAAAAATCAAATCTCCAATGTTGATGAAGTTAATGACAGTTAATCACTTCACATCTTATTGCTTGATATTAAATAGAGTAATTATTTTACATCGATACGTTCCGTAAGTCGCCGTGATAAAGACTTCAATTTAACACACGTGTGGACGGTTGTGTTACCATACTACAGTGTACACATTTCACAAATTACACGGGGATACATTTCTTGGAGATCGCCAAGAGAATGTTGGGAAATGGCATTAAGCAATAATCTTTTCCGGTGAGTTATTGTTATACATATATCAAGATTTATGGAACTCTATATTCCTCATATCTATATGAACCACCGTATGGGCTACATGATAATAATTAAATATTTTTTCCCCGCACAAATTCAATAAATCATTCAGGCCTTACTCAGTACAATTCAGAAGTCAAGTGACATTAATCACGAGGCGTTAACTCTAATATCGACAGGAATGAAAGCACGTGTACTGTAGCAGGCATGTGTGGATGCTAACTGGCGCATATCATAGCAGTTACTAGTATATCCATATCAATAAGCATTGTGGTCGATGTATAAGAGGGAGACTGTAATGATTGGGTTTCCACTGTGAATGGGGCCTCCGTCTAGCTTGCCCCTGTAAATAGACATTGATACGTTCCCTATCCCGTCGTGATAAAGACTTCCGAATCTATAGGATCCTATCGAGTCTTGGAGTAAGATTCAATGATGAGAAATGATACACTAGTATTTCTCAGTGCGTATTGATATGCGGCGTTTGTTTGCGAGAACATCTGGTTGAGGAATATTTTGAAGATGATATTGTCTGTAATTGGTGCGGTTTACCTGCTGTCAGGCGCCAGTCTAGGTGGTTATCCATTCGACGATGAGCTGCGAGACAAAGGTGGTTTCGACCGAGGTAAGCCTCGATTTTTTAATTGTTTGTTTCTAACGTCAAAAACTACATGTGCTGAAATTATTTTATCGAATATCTTGACAATTTGTGTAACCATACTACAGTGTACACATTTTATAATTACGCAGGGATACATTTCGTGGAGATCGCCAAGAGAATATCCAATATTGGGAAATGGCATCAAGCAATAATCTTTTCCGGTGAGTCTATTATTGTTATACATGTATCATGATACATAACTCAAATCAATAGCGAATCAGATTCAGACCTTTGGGTATCACGTGTAATTTAACTAAATAAAAAACAAATTTTAGATACTGTACACTTATTTTTGCGAATTGCCCAACACGAACGTATTCGCGAAACTTTATTTTCGCGAATGGGACCCTCGAATGTTCGAAGGATAATCCACTTTCATGGACTCGTGTCATTCGTAGCAGTATACAAACGAAAGCAAATGTGTGATTACTTATATTCGTAAACAAATATTATATCGCTAAATCCGTAAATATACTGCACTGGCCCCAGCTGGCTGAAAACTAAACTTGCTGCACAAAGCAATTTGCTGAGTGTGATTTGTTGTTGTGTTTTTGCTCGATTGTAATGATGACATTTCCCTAGTATATATATATTTATTTCACATTATGATCATGGCAATAGTATGCTAATGCTAATAGGTATAGTGACAGTTGTGATACTATGGTGTTCTCCGGTCCCAAGAGACATGTATGTCTATCTCGTCTCCGTGTAGAAAGCATTGCTCAATATGTATATCTGTCCTTTCCTAAAATAAGATTTGCGACTAAAGACATTGATGCCTTCAATATCAGCAATATTTTACATCAAAAATCTGTTCAGTCAAAGGTACCACTATACCTTAGTGATACTGGTACTCCGTCGGTTTCCTACTCATATACACAGCCGATTGCATCAAAAATTTCCAAAGAATAGATTGATTTAGATATTGATGACCTTTTACAAAACCAGTTACACACTCCTGCATTATTCTCCATTTATACACAATCCAGTTGGGCACGTTATTTCAGGTGACCTCGCCGTAGTAGTCAATGAATCATTATGAAAGAAATATCGTCCAAAACTCCCAAATATACGTCGAGATAAAGCAAAAACCGATTCTCTGTCAAAATTAGACAAAAAGACAAATTAGGTCCTAAATAGGCAAACGTATTCATGTCTTGTCACAGTCTGTCAGTAGTAAATACAACTCCGTCCTTGATGATCCTGTGGCTGAAAGTTTGTTGAAACTCCAAGAAAAAATGTCATTGTTCCTGCTGATAAAGCATCTAATGATGTTGTTTTGTTTGTAAAGCTTACTATATCCAGTGCCTATCTAATGATTTACTGAATATTTCTAACACATCCAATTCTTACAGTACATACCAGTATATTAATATATTTACTATATTTAAACATGTGAAATCACCTGTGTGCATTACATTCTTTTGGTTTCACTGCTTCGTATGAAAAATCCAAACTACCCGGTTTGTCCTGGATTCCAAAATTACATAAATGATGACTGTGCAAGTAAATACATGACAGACTCAATGAAATAACACATTTGGAGATTGATGCTTTATTGAGCTACACTAAAACTATGTATGATAAAACAAAAACATATGTATGATGAAAAAACATTCTATGTATGTATAAAAGATACATGTACACAATAAGAGAAATATACTGAGACCACAAGGGTGGGTGGGTGGGTAATTTGATGCGAATAGCGTGGCGTCCGAGTGGCTGAATAAATTCCCGAGATCTAGGGCCGAATTTATAAGGCAGGGAACAAACAAACAATTAGTAAACATATACATAGACTGTGCGACTGAGCTAAGCGCCAAGTTACTGGCCCGGAACAATGAAATACACGATTTGTTTGTTTGAATGAGTTTACAACAGGAGTATTGCGACTGAGGACATAAGTGACAAGTTACTGGCCCGGAACAATGAATTACATGAATTGGCTATTTACAACAGCTACGGGGAATGTACGTTGTTTACAGTGGCGATCAAAACACTCACATTTACTCAATACAATAGGATTGTATAACATTAAATGATGACTGTGCAAGTAAATACATGACAGACTCAATGAAATAACACATTTGGAGATTGATGCTTTATTGAGCTACACTAAAACTATGTATGATAAAACAAAAACATATGTATGATGAAAAAACATTCCAAGAATCCCCAGGTAGGAAAATAAGATTAGAGTAACCTACATACCTTGAACATACTGTTTTACAAATGAAGCTTTTTTACCCGTCTGCAAAGATAAATAAGACTGATAGGCCTGAGACTTCCAATCTCCTAACATTTGAATGACGTCGGATGGAATGCCCACGCTGAGAGCCCAAGAGGCCGCACCACGACGGAAACTGTGTCCAGAGAACAGACGGTCATCATAACCTAACATGGAAAGGTAACTTTTTAAGTTGCGGACAAATGTTTGAGGGGAGAGTGAGGCATATCCTGTAGGGGATGGTACCACAAACGGAGGACCTTGGAGATCAGACCCTTGAGTAATGACGAAGGCTGTAAGTACTGCCGTAACTGGACATAAAACTGACCCAGGTATGGTAACCAGTGGAACCTCGATGCAGCGTTGATGTAACTGAATGGTCTTAGAATGTCTGATTTTTATGACAACACCCCAAGAGGCTGGAGTAAAATCACACCGACGCAAGTGTTTAGACGGGTCGAACGATGATACTGGTTGCAAAACACTGGACTTACGGAAAAAGCCAAAAAACATGGTTAAACATACGGCCCAAAAGATACGATCCTTAGGGGAGTGCAGGTCTAGAACCGAGTGAATTTGGCGAAGGATACCAGGGGTTATAGGCAACTTCCTATTGACGTGGGAAGGAATCTCTCTGTTAATACCACGAATGAGAGACTTTAAGAACCAGTTGTCAGACATAGGGTTGGGATGACTAGATTCTATGTGCAGTAACCGGACAGATGACAAGTAACGGGTTATAGACTTAGGAGACAACCGCTTAGACAAATGAACCACATACCTAGCTAAATGTGTCTGAGAGACAGGAACTGGTCTATAACCCATAGATATGCAAAACGTTAGGTAAGAGTGGACAAAGGACCTGTACGACTTCTTAGTGCTTTCCGCGAACGCTCGAGAGCGGTAGAATGCAATATCCTGGTCCAGTGATTGTTCCAGCTCTGCGAAATAAACAGGAAAGATTCGTAAGACATGTGGAACGGTAGAGGGAATTCTGGCATAGAATATATGTAAAGGTAAGACCGAAGTCTCATAGCCTCCCCGAGTGAGTGGATACGGGAGATAGAATCTGCAATTCCATTATGATGACCGGGAATATGGAAGGCGACCAGTTCAATGTCAAATTTTACCGACCAATACCAAATTTCACGTAGTGCCTGCATAACAACAACGTTCTTTGAAGTGCGCTTACTTATAATGCAACGAGCCGTAGTACTGTCTGTACCAACTAATAAGCGAGCACCCTTAAACACCGTGGCCCATCTACGAACAGCAAACAGAACCGACATAACCTCTTTGTCATTAATGTGGAGGTCTTTGGCCAGAGGGAAGTCGATATCCCAGTTAATGTAACCCCAATCCGGGCCACAAGCAAAACCACAACCCCTAGAGCATGCGTCAATCCTAACCACATAAATATCACGAGGTGCGGAGACAATCTCCCTGCCATTACACTCTCGAATACACGCTGCCCACCACTGAAGGTCCAAATAGAACTCGCGCGAGAGCTTAGCCTTATGGTGGGGGAGTTTGAGTTTTTGCATGAAATCAAGTAAGCGCCTGAGGTAAGTCCTACCTCCACGCACGACTTGCGCAGCATAATTGAGCTTACCAGCCAAGCTTTCTAACTCCCGTTTACTTGCGCGCTTTATAGAAAGAAATGCGTCAATGAGATTCTGCAACGATACCAACTTATCTTGAGGCAACGTAACCAGCATAGCTTTAGAGTCAAGATGGAGACCCAAAAACACGATATTCTGAGTTGGAGATACTACTTTATCCCATGCAATATCAAAACCTAATCTGCGCAAAAGATGGAGAAGCAGAAACAAGTTATTATTACATTCTTCGTACGATGGGGCACACAAGAAAAAATCGTCCAGATACGAAACAATGGTGACATTATACAAATTATACATGATGCGTCTAATAGCCTGGGAAAGCCTGTGAAAAATACTAGGTGCTAGTTTACTTCCGAACATTAGTCGTTTATCAATCATATAACGGGAAGCATTTTCGCCTGGAAACTTCCACTTTATACCAGAGAATTTATAATTAGAAGGGTGTATGGGCACCGACCTATTTACCGATTTAAGGTCAATCTTGCACATATAATAGCCTTGGTTAACGAGGGCACATGCATCATTGATGGACTGATAAGTCATTTTTTCCGAGAATGACACGTGATCATTTAGAGACATAGAAAAGGGCCTACTACAGTCATGGATAAGACGAACACGACCGTCAGCTTTTTTAATAGCACCCAAAGCACTAACAATAGCAGGTTTTTCGGAGACTAAAGCATAGCGACCCTCAGCTAGTTCAAACTTAATCTGATCTTCCACTAATTCTGAATTGTCTATTGCGGATTTGTAATTATCGACTTCAACCGAATCTAAGACAGTTTCACTATCTACAATTCGGAACCCCTCACTTAAACCAGCCAACAAGTACAAACGATCGGGGTCATCTTGTAAGAGCTTATCCCACTCAGAATACTTGGACGCCACGCCGCCTAGTTTTTTGACGTGAACTGTGGTCGGGAGTTAGAGTGTTCGAGTTGAGAGTGAGCCATGTTACAACCACTTACACTACAAACATGTTGATATCTGCATGGGTTGAAGTTACATTTGCCAATGTTATACAACTTGCAAGGTTCAGAATAGGATCTAGGTCTACGGTCAAATCTGTTTCTGACAGTTTGAGTTTTGGCACGCAAATACAATCGATCAATATGAGGGTGGTCAGAATCCCACCTACACGACGTTTTCAATTGCATTGTTCTGAAAGCTTTGTCGTAGCGCAAAACCGATTGCCACTCATAGTACTCCGCAAGCTCACAAACACGTCTCATATACTCTAAGTACTGGTGAACCAGATTAGGGGAGCCTGCTTTTGTGAACAATTCTTGAACTATAGCACAGTTGGCTGCACACCATTGTGCCGGTGAAAGAGAATCAAATTTAACATTGGTTTTAGTTTTTAGCACCAACTGGTCACCTGATGATTTACATGTAGACAGTACCATGTCACTAGGCGATTCCAACCCTTTAAGTGAGTTAACATATGTGTGAACATTCAAAAAATCCAAATTACCATTTGCGTTAATGTCTCTATCTGGGCCACTGGGTGTATGAGAAAGTTCACGGTTACTACATATACCTGTGGCAGGCATAGCGACGGGCTCGGTACTTGCAACTGCATTCGGACCATCACCCAGCAGAGTCGATACGACGCGGGATACATCGTCGAGACTGAAGTTGTCGGTGGGGGTTCGTCTACGAGGGCTTGGTTGAGACAGCGGTGCACGTGAGCTCGTGTCAGTGGAGTGGTTCTCTGTAGCCGGAAGGGATCCAGTGTCGGAAGGCGGGGTTTCAGCAGGCGACGTCCGTCGTAGATCAGCGACAGCAGCTTCCAGGAGTTTCCGTTGGCCTAACGACAAGGCGAGTCCGGCAATATCACTGGGGTTGAGCAGAGTCAGTGTCCTTTCTGTGGTAAGCTCCTCACTCCGCAGAATTTTCTCCGTTTTTCTGGTCAGTCCCGTTTCTTTGGACCAAGTGTCGAACACAAAGGAGTCCGTGTCGGCAGTCGAGCCGTTCGACTGTTCGGTTGTTCCAGCCACATCATCGGTCTCTGCAGTTGCCATTCTCCCGATGTCAGCTACAATATATAAAGGCAGTTGAAAAACACAGTAAAGATACGAGGCAAGTAAAATGAAAATATACGACGTAATTTGATGCGAATAGCGTGGCGTCCGAGTGGCTGAATAAATTCCCGAGATCTAGGGCCGAATTTATAAGGCAGGGAACAAACAAACAATTAGTAAACATATACATAGACTGTGCGACTGAGCTAAGCGCCAAGTTACTGGCCCGGAACAATGAAATACACGATTTGTTTGTTTGAATGAGTTTACAACAGGAGTATTGCGACTGAGGACATAAGTGACAAGTTACTGGCCCGGAACAATGAATTACATGAATTGGCTATTTACAACAGCTACGGGGAATGTACGTTGTTTACAGTGGCGATCAAAACACTCACATTTACTCAATACAATAGGATTGTATAACATCAAAACACAAAAATGCGTACAAACCAAGGTATATTTCATGCAGGTTCGGTATCATGTTCAACCAAAGCCCTCTCTAAACTAACAGTTATATATATATTGTCCAAAATGGAACAAGGTCTCAGAAATACTGTGGACTCACCTATTTTATAAGTGGTATAAACCAGATATATTAAAAAATTCCAAATCTGTTGGAATATCTACATACTCACACACTTTCTAGTGACGTCTATCAAAACATTCGCTATCAATATTTGTTTCAAATATAAATACGGTTTGTTTTGCGAAAGATTATTCAGACGTTCCACATAAATATACTGAAACGGACGTTGTGAATATGGGTAATTTTCTTTGTGGAATTTGGTGGTCGAATATTTCAACAATATATCGGTATTCCTAAGGGTACCAACTATGCAACATTGTTGGCAGACCTGTTTTCATACTCGTATGAATCAGATTTCATCCAGCATAGACTACAAAGAGGAAGATCTCAGAAACAAGCTAGTACTTTTAATTTCGCTTTCCGGTACATGGATGATGTATTGTCACTGAATAGTCCTAGGCTTGCTGATTTTTTAGATGTCATATCCGGAGGAATTTGAAATTAGAGGTACTACATGTATGTTACAGATTCCTCTAATTTTTCAATACTTCATCACGCATAGATTGACACACGTGATGATTTCAAATTTTCCATAGTCAATTTCCCTCCTAAACAGCAGCACTCCTATGTGGCCAGCATATGGTATGTTTTTCTCACAACTCATACGCTATTCCAGAGCTAGTTGCGGCTATGAGGATTTTGTTCACCGAAATTTCCAACTGACTTTGTAATACGAGATCACGAATTAGACACCTTAAATTTTTGACATACAACCTGGCCCTAATACGCTTTCGTACTAGACTGCTACGACACGTGTATGTTTTACTGATATTAACAACTGCTTTCAAGAAATTCTATGGACGCTATCACGATCTCGTTGATAAGTATACCAAATATGTTGCATGTATTCTTTTTTTTTTTTTTTTTTTGGGGGGGGGGGGGTCAAGCCGAGTGCCAAACCTGGGAAGGAACTGTTAACTCTCTCCGGAACACTTGATTTCACCCCTATGGCCTTATTTGGGAATTCATGAAATTCCATACAATTTTCTCGATTTTGCCTGACACTGGATGTTGAGATTGGATAACGGACCTTGTTTCGTTCGCTCGGAATACTCTGTACTCGGGTATTGGTTCCACGTTCATTTGTTTTCCCTGATGCTTATCGCAATATCAAAAACAGATGACAGACTGATCTTAATACTAGAATCGAATACTTCAATAAAATAACTTGTAAGTTGTGATATACATGTATATATTGTGATAGTTATGATATACATGTATATATCTTTGTATTGGTTTCAGCGGGATGGTTAGAATATGGCATACATACAAATTTGTTAGGTCTTGTCGACATTAACCACCTCGCGAAATTCGTGAAAATGAAGATCTCATGAAAATGAGTGTAATTACAGAATGTGTGTGAATTTGCTGAATATCACTAGAAATATGATTATGCGAATGTTTTATCCCAATTTTGAACAAATCAATTCTTAATAAGGTGAGAGAAAAAGTAATTATAAACTTCAAAATATTCGTATAATCAGGAAATACAGAGGAAATAATACCTTCAATATAAGATGTCAACGTCGCAACTGTAGCATAATAAACAATACGTTCACGTCATGTTTCCCCTCCAAATTTGACTGCGGAGTAATTGAGCGTGTTGCTATCGGTTCTATAGATGCTATCGCATAACATGCAAGCCAAATAAGCTAATTCCACCAACACATTATACGACTCTGTCGAGCAGAGTTTTTGTCGTCAACGACGCAGAGCTGTCGAGCAGAGTTTTTGTCGTCAACGACGCAGAGCTTTGTATCATAACTGTTAACTAACTACGTTGTCGAATTTTACAAATGTGCGTTAACGAACCAAGTTTCTACAGACAGTTTGAGGTGGACCACTGATAATGTCACAGAGGTGACGACTCTGATGGGGTGCGATGCTCGGGCTTGGACGATAATTGGAACACCTTCTGTCTATACACAGGCTGACTACTCTAACGTCATTGTGCACTGTCCACATGTGCACCCTGGGAAAATCTGCTCACTGGTAAACAACAGCAATATAATAACAATGTTTACTTCTGCATGTAATGCACTGTTCGGGTAATCATTGTATCGAGATTCTTAATTCACCAGATTTCCGCCAATTGTTCGAGGTCTAATATTGTTGTACATGTATGCTCAGGGAATTTTCGTTTTACCTTCCTTCCCATCAGCTTTTCAAATATAACACGCCAAGAAACTTTCTCATATTTGGGAACTACGAGACTTACAAGAACTGTTTTAAGAATGGTGACAATGCTGTGTTCACGGAACCTAGGACCAGGAGCCTACAACAAAATGTACATGACCAACTGAAATTTGTAAACAGCTGAATATTTGGTTCCAATAAGTGTAAATAATGAACCAGCTACCAAAATTCTTGTTTTGCCATCTGCAAATTTCATAAATACATAAAACTAATTCGCGATGGACATTTCTTGAAAACAATTCAAACAATTGATATAGATGGTTTCTCAATTTTAGCAAGAGTTGCTCAAAGCATCACCAACCGAAGGATTCCACGTGACTTTTTGCTTTATGGACTGTCATAATGCTGTCCCCTTGCATGAGATCGGCGAGGTGTACGACACCGGAAGTCTTGATCGACTAGATATGGATCTGCTTCCGGCAAAGTTTCAGCACTTCCGGGGTAAAGAACTCGTCATAGCGTATGGTGAGGTGCGTCTATCGTGAATCCTGCAAACTTCAACGCAACTTTATTACAACGGAATGCAATTTTATGAACCTAAACTAAGTTAAAACCATTGCAAAAGGTGTACATCTACATATTTGAGTATGTATTAATTTTCTAAACCCGTTTTTATGTACTCAATTTATTTTCCATCAAATAATAAATAATAGGCCTTCCGGGGTTGTTACCTGCAAGTTACGGATGCTTGCTGACAAGCAAGGACAGATTTGTTTTCATTCGTACCGATTTAACGCTGATACAAGGCCGCAGCAATGCTATTGGCATAGGATACTCAGCCATGATAGAAACGCTCGATCACGAAACCGATAACCAATCACCGTGTAGCACTCAAACGATGCTATACAATTTCAGTGCATATATATCGGGTACTTATGCAGGATACGGGTTATACACTCTGTGTGCTTGTATCATCAAAAGCATGGACAATATTAAATACATTATTATTGACTTCCTAGGTAAGTGTAGTTCTCGTGCTTGGTTATATTGCAGTACAAGCCATTTTGCTACACCAACGCAAATGATGAACTACAAGGCATCGAGGTGGAACTAATCCGTGCACTTTCCGAGAAGCTGAATTTCAGGTAATTATAGGACTGGTGAAATGCACAGAGGGTGACATTTTTCTTGAAACCGGGCGTACAAGTATTGGTGCATTTCTCAGCATCCAGGCTTGTGTTGTCAGTTTTCGTCTGGCGGACATTCGGCGTCCGTCGGCCGGTCATGAAATACATATAAGTTTCAAGAACTTATATCTCTTTTCTTTTGCCTGGGGATAGTACATATTTATATATTTCGATGCAATCCGAAGTTATTTATCATCGTCTTTGGACCGTTTCTGTCCCAACCTGGTCACTTTGTGAAATGACTTCTGGAGGCTAGGCGCTTGGAAATTTGTATAGTTTGTGGGTGTGCCTCCAAACAACTACATTTAACTCACTGTCTGCCCCTGATGACGCCAGTGTATCTTTGGATAAACTATTTTGTCGGGCTTTGCTTCTATTGCAAAATGTTGTATTCTACGTTTGTTATTGGCATCATCAAAATCTGACTATATTGGTGGTAATAGATTGATACTTACATCCTAGCATATAGGGTGTGATAGGTTGGATCTTTAGCTGACCTTGAACTTGATCCAAAGTTTTGGCTACGTCATGATGCATATAAATTCGGCAAAGACAAAACTGTTGAAGGTAACATTTGAATACATGTACAATGTACCTTTAGCTTGACTTTTGGTTACCTCGTGCCCAAATTCTGGTACATGTATTTGGCGACATAGTGTGTAAATCGACTATTTGGCTGTTACGAGAGCTGGATGTTTGTAGTACATGTATGAACAAATGCCTATACTGGGTCAACCAAGCGTTCTGTATCTTAGGCGGCCTTGAATTTGATCGACGTTGACCTCGCATATTCAAATTTGTGATTGAATCTACCTCAAGATTTGGGAATTTCCGTTGAAATTTCCGATGGAACACTTGGAAATAGGCCCCCAAATCGTGTACTGGATCGCATATAATGTATCTTAGGCGGCCTTGAATTTGATCGACGTTGACCTCGCATATTCAAATTTGTGATTGAATCTACCTCAAGATTTGGGAATTTCCGTTGAAATTTCCGATGGAACACTTGGAAATAGGCCCCCAAATCGTGAACTGGATCGCATATAATGAACGCACATAATTCAATTGCAAGAAGTACAGATTGATATGCGACGTCGAATGTGACATTGACCTTGAGTAGCACCGCACATTCGTCATGGTATTCACCCTGAATACCAGGTTTTTCTTTACAAATTAGTAGCTGTCCCAACTTAGAATAATGATTTGATATGATACTCCATATATTCAATAGGCCTAATACGTTTTTATTTTCAGCTATAAGTTCGCCCCGTCGATAGATGGAGCATGGGGATACCACATCGGGGACGGCCAGTGGAATGGGATGATCGGGATGGTGATCAGAGAGGTGAACACTGAAAAACCTCGGGGGAAATGTCTAGAATGATAACAGACATCCATGGGGCACAGTCGGTTACCGGACATAATTTTACTCAGGGATTATTACGAGGTCATGATCAAGGTCATTGATCCACTTATATATTATATACTATTACCGAAGGTACCTTGATACTACTTATGCGATATATGCAACACTCTTTTCGGCCGATTACCATTACAAATTGTCAGACAGAAATAACCTTTGCACTCAGATAACGTGACGTAAAATTCAAGAATACCATAAGAACCACTGTATTTGCTCACAATGAAACGTGATATCCAGTTTCAAGTGATGGTAACCTAAAGAAGAGTATAAATTGTCAACTATTTGCAGGAGGCTGACCTCGCCATCAGTGGCATATCCGTGTCGGAGGCGAGGGAGGAGGTGATCGACTTCATCTACCCTCACTGGGAGGACTCGTCCGTGGTCGTCTTCAAGGTTGATAGGGACAAGTCACGCTACTTCGTGCGGCCCTTCTCGTCCGCGGTCTGGCTGCTGCTGCTTGTGCTTCCACTGGTCCTCACCGTGGTCGTGGCCGCCGTGGAGGGGAGTGAAGTAGTTGTCACTGATAAAGGCGTGGCTCGGCCGGGGGTCGGCAGGGGTCGTCGAGACTTCTGGTCACTGCTACTGGAAATGTACGGCATGCTGGCCATGCAAGGTAACCATGAAAGTTTTGTCATCGCTGGGTATTAAAACAAACATATTTCTTTTCCAAACAACCATTGGTATTTTTGGTGTCTAAAGATAGAGTAACCGTGCAAAATGTATCTCCTATGTTGTTTCCAATGTTACACGTGCGAGTTTTGGATTGACTAGGATGACGCTATGATCATGGAACTTTGTAGTCCTTCCCCGGACTCAACATGTTCCCAAATGAAATGGATAACGTGATGACGATCGTTCTATAAACGTTAAAACCTTCCATGTGTATCACAGACTTTGTAAACAAAAATTCGACTGTTTTCATTGATGTTGGTAGGTTGCACGCCAGCGGTGACTCGGCTGGGCTCCACGTTGGTACTATCGGCGTACTGGCTGCTCTGTGTGTTGGTGGCGGCCGTGTACTCCGGCAACCTGACCGCCTCGCTGACCGTACGCCGGGGCACGATGCCGTTCCGCACATTGGAAGAGCTGGCACGCTCTAGCGATTACGTACTCCATCTGGAGAGCTACTCCATCCGCATGCAGCTCTTTCATGTGAGGTTATATACGATGTCATCATTGGCCAGCGCGTCGCGCTGATCTTCTAAGTTTGGGTAAAAACAGACCCACGGGGTAGGCATGGGCGGCCCCGGTCCCGCTATCATTTGTTTTAAATATAGTAATCTCAACAAAATGTCACAGCGAAAATATTTCTGATTAGTTTCAACTGTTCAATGAGGTTTTACGTTTTAATCTTGTGAATAAACGCAAATACTGTGAGAGCTTCGCGATATTTTTGGACCGACTCCACGAGGGTCAAGCGTACCTGAAGTATTCGGAGGAGCATTGACGCTCCTGAATTTGGGAATGAGAGCGTGTGTTATTTTGCTATAAACGTCATGGTGGAGCAAAATAGTATAAGATTAGGCTGCAAAAAATCATAAGGAACTCGCCCACGATGTGTGTACTGGCAAAGCACTGGCAAAATTTCCTGGAAGCATCAGTATAAATTACATGGAAAAAGCCGGCGATGTTGGTTTACCGTAATTACGTACGCGTACAGTAGCGCAACAAAAATATTGAGCTAAATTTCTGATGTTGGCAGAACAATTACAAAAGATTGCCAATTTTTATAGTTTCCGACATAAAAATGATAAAATGTGATGAAAAATTATGGTTTTTACATCCAAAATAGACGCTTAAACTATCAGTTTGATCCAAAACATTGGGCAACATTAAAACCATGCATTGAAGGTCTGAACTCGGATATACACCTATAGATATGTTCATCTTTGTTTATCTGGAGAGTAATGAACAATTTAATCTATTGCATTAAGGTTATTAATCACAAAAACTTTCCCATCCAACATATTTCCGCTGGCCACAAAAATAATTCTCTCCACTGTAGGTTACTTGTTATTAGTCGTTTCGGCCTACGTAGCTTGTACTTGCCCCGTCATACTACTCATCCAATTAAAACATGCCTTTGAACTTAATACATACTCAATTTTAATCCTTATTGGATATAGAGGAACAAGCAGAACAACCTACATGGGCCGTTACGTTATAGTGCGTAAATAGGCAATTACTTATCTCCGATTTTCATTGGTCGCCGCCTCAGTGCCGCTTGACGCACACAACTCTTCCTCAATTTTCATTCTGTTTTTGATTGACAGCGTGTATTTTGGCTAACACATTTATTTGATAGAGCGACCGCTTTTACCACTCTCGATTCCTGATTTTTACTTGTCTTTCCACTTCCAATTTCGATCGTTTTCGACGCATGATGGCGTCTAGTGGATGTGGTTTTCCTTCATGAGTATATAGTTAATATTTAAAACGAATCAATCAGACCGTTGTACCCACTCATGATGAGCAAAAATGAATGTAATTGTACAAGATATATGCCCTGCTACTTTCATCATATATTTCAGGGAAATCATATTGCTAATTAATATACACATTATGTATGCAAGAAGTTACAAGGGGCATTTATGGCATGACAACACCAATGATATTGCGTCATATCCGTTACAGTCAGAGAATTCCCTATTTTGAAAACGGGGGATGCCCTTGATCCCCTGCAGAATGGTGGGGGATATTTTGCTATGGCTGGTTGTTGACCCGAGCTGGTTGGCATTGCACACGAAGAGTTTCAAGACCACAACACGCACAGAACGGCTCTGATGGCGAACGATATATATGGGTTGTCAGGCATGAAAATCAGTCGTATTAAGGGGGTACCCTCAGAATTCGAGCTGTAGCGAAAAATCCAATTTATCAACATATATTTTCCTTACTATAGTGAGATGAGGAAATGAATTGACTAGCTTTGTATATAAGCTGCTAAGGTTGATCTTGTTCTGGGACGGAGCTATGGAGACTTGAATTTGGGCTTTTTATCATTGTTTTGTATGGCCGAAGGAATTAGTGAAATCTGTCCTTATGTGCATTTTATAGACATTAGAAATACTATTGACATTGTATCTGGGCTACCATATAATTTATCTCATATGATTTATATCATGACCACAGCAGTAAAAATCGCTTCAGATCTGATGATAGGACAATATTGGGAGTGGCAAGACATTGTACGTTTCAAGCTCAGTGTTTAAAATTTACAAGATCCTCTTGGTCACCCCACAGGAGGGATCCACCCCAGTGTATCGACAGCTACAGGAGAAGATCGCCCGCGATGGACCTGACCGCTCGTTCGTGTACAACCCGTCCATGGGACTGGCGTACGTGCTAGCCAACGACACGAGCGCCTACACCTCAGACCGGACGCACCTGCTTGTCAAGATAGCCGACTGCGGCGCCCCCTGTTCGGACGTGGTGCTCCTACCGGAGGAATACCACAAGTCGGGCATGGGGATGGTTGTCCGCAGTGGCATGCCCTATAAGCGCCGTATGGACCAAATGTGAGTGCCACGTTGCTATGAGCCAGTATGGGGAATGTCAAATACCGCACCATACGCCCATGAGAACACTGTGCCTGGGTTGTTGCGATGCTGGGGGAAACCGTGTTGTCTTTCCCGATATATTACACCGTAGTGCCCAGCCTACACCTACATGTAATGTACAGAATATTTAACCGAATCTTGATACTCAATTTCCCGAGTCGTATGCATCAGAAATTGGCTGACACCATTCCATATCCTGTCACCTATCGAACAGCACTGGGAAGGTGCAACACTAGTACATGCCCCGCAACATGTATTGAACTTGACTTGGCTTACTTCAACGTGCATCAATAAATAATGCATATAATTTCGCATGCATAAATAATAAAGTAATTTATACGTGTACAGGCGTGTACATGTACAAATGCACATAGATCATTGCGAACATATTTACACAAAAGAAATCGTGCGAATAAATTGAGGTCCCTGTCCGTCACATGGGGTAAACTCCAAACAAATACACCAAGAAACAACAGAAATATACACTGGATAAAATATGCGAGTGGAGTGCGCATCGAAACGATATTTGCATGATAAAACATCCTGTCTCACATATATCACTCGCACTAAATATCATTTACTGTCGCATTATGAAATATGGATTGTGTATATGCATAGCAACCAGTCGAATAAACCCCCCTCAACTTATTTTCATCGATTTGCATGTCGACAGGGTGTTGGCGATGCTAGAACAGGGTCTCGCCCAGTACTGGGAGGGCCTCTACGGACGCACGCGGCCCGCTGTGCCGAGAGACGAGCGTACGGCTGCCGTACGCATGCAGGACGTGAGTGCACTATTGGGAGCATTACTAGGAGTGGGGCTTGCCGCTGCCTGGGCCGCACTCGTGGCTGAGGTCGCGGTGGCTTCCACGCGGGCGTCGTGTCGGCGGAGACGGACCTATGGGCGCGGCAACGGTGGCTGTCGAAGCTGATTGTGAAACAATTTGACAGATTTTTTTTTTTTGGCACTTGACTACTATGTTCTTGCATATGAAATATTTAATAATTATGATGTTCTAATCATATGGAATATTTTTACGGGCTGTAAACTTTTCATAAAAGTGCTTTCCTCGTGAAGTGAGGGCGCATAGTCTTTTGGTGATATCAATTATATAGTGGTTTTGTCACTATATGAAGAACTATGCTTATGGTTGTCTTGTTTTGTCACTATATGAAGAGTGGTTTAGTGGTTTTGTCGCTCTATGAAGAACTATATGCTTATGGTTGTCTTGCATAAAGTTTTTTTTTGTGAAAAGAACTTCTGAAAAGTCGAGCTAGTCGATCATGGGTATTTAAAAATTAACACAAGAGCTAACAAATTTCTTTACACTAAAATTGCTGCTTTGCCCTGCCAATCTCATTTAATATCAAGTCCAATGTCACCAAAAGATCCACCTAACTACATATACATGTATGTTCATAGTATATAAATCTAAACTATACCCACACCATACCTGTACAAGCGTTTTGCCTGCAGCAACCAAACCATACGTTTCAAGTCAGACACGATTTCGACAACTAAAACTCGAGGTCTTCCTAGGTCAAGTTCAAGGTCACCAAAACATCCAGATCCAGGTGTAGTTTTGGATGTAGAGGTACATTTACACATTTCACTTTGGACGTGACTTTGAAAATACCACTCGACGTCCCTTCAAGCAGTTCGAGGCATTCCATCTTCATAGAGCATATAAATTGTATGGAATGCCACTATATTATGTTAAATTAGGGAGAAAGTTAAGGCCAGAAAGTAGAATTTTTGGCTCATTTCGATGCTTGGGATTTTAAGTATATAAACGATGTCTTTAGTGTATGGTAGTATCCATACACGATGAAGATATACGGCTGTAAAAGATAAAAATTGTCCAATTCCACAGTATATACAAATCCATAGTATATACAAGATTCGAAAAGGCGCTGAATAAACGACAAAATTGCCGATATACAGCCTGTTATTCTAACGAAATTTGACACATGTATGATAAACTGCTCTGAATTTATATAAATTGCTGGTCCATTGTCGATACCCACGAATCCAGCGCATTGAATCCAGATGCCTATGTGCACTTCTACTATTGAATATCTCAAGTAGACATTTCAAAGGTTATTTTGTCCAGAATAGAACCATTTTTTTTATACAGGCTATTAGCATTCAATATTATTTTCGTTTCCATCCATACATAATCCCACTTTAGCTTTTTTATTCTTCGACGTGTCTCCATAAATATGCTTGGGACAACAATACTCAATCAAGTAATCGAATATACAGTAAGCGATGAAAAGGTAGAAAATACAGAATGAATGGATTTATTCAGGTGCAGCACATAAAACGAGCGGTTTTGGTCAATAATTTTGATCCCACTTATCCAGCTAAATAAGAAATATGAACCGACAACAATAGCGGTGAGGCAATGGGTCTGCCACGCACCAAATTATTGTTGTCTTGCATGAAAAGCAACTCATTCCGTTTTCGAAGCTGAGTGGTGACATTGTCATAAACAAGATAATTCTATGCTGGCTTTTGCCAGTTTTTGCCAACATGTACGGAATTTATAAATGCCGGACGGTCCAGGCGTACACTCTAAGCTTCGTCAGGATTTCACTGATGCTGGCGCGAGTGCAGGCGACCATGCAGGTGATCTCCGTGACGTACCACGCCAGCTTCGGCCACGACGTCGCCTCGCCCATGTCCCTGATCACACGCCACGCCCTCGTGCCATCCACGCACTGTGCGTTCGCCTGCAACAACGTCTCGACATGTGGCGGTTTCAACTACGCGTGGTCCGCCGCGCCTGGTGGCCTTGGCCATTGCGACCTTGTGTCCGGCAAACCGGACCCTGCAATCTTGCTCAGCGCCGCCGGGGTCACCTACTTCGAGAACATGAATTACGGTAAATCGGGTTTGTAAACTTGAGATTAAATTTGTTTGCTTATAAAAATATTCATGTGAATCACTAGGTTTGCGCTCAGTTCACACCAAATATGATTACTAATAATCCGTGCTTGTTCTATGGCTATGAGTAAAATATGAGTGCCACTATATAGACATGAATATAAAATATAAACACACATTATATCCAAATGAACTTTTTCAGACGAATGTGTGAGCGATCCGTGTGAGAACAGCGCCACCTGCACTGATGGGTTGGGAACATATACGTGCGCATGCGCGCCTGGTTACCAGGGAGTCAACTGCGAAACAAGTAAGCACCACTCGTATGTGTGTACAAATATATTAACATATCTATGTATAAATGTGTTGAACATAAAAAGGAAAAATAATTGGTGGAATTTCTTTGCTTTATCTCAAATTGCTGAGATTTATATAGTTCCGATATTAAATTGGTATTCAACTTAGTATTTAACCATGGGACACGCTCATATATTAAGCGTTTGAATGTGGTAGCCCACACGCTCGAACGTGAGACACCAAATATTAGGTTGGATGAGTTGGCACGTATTTTGCATTAGAACATGTAAAGCTAGAAATAGCCATTTGCGCGGAAGCAGAACTGAAAAATTAATATGCGCATTCTTTAATATTAGCCGCTGCGGGTCCCGCAAGTTGCGCTATCGCATTCGGCTTTACTCCTCAGATATTGACGAGTGTTCAAGCGGTCCGTGTCAGCACGGGTCAGCTTGTGTGGATGGAGTTAACGGGTACAGCTGTCAGTGTGTGACCGGCTTCAGTGGAACACACTGCGACATCTGTCCCGTCATGAACATGGGACCCAACTGTGATATCGGTAAGCTACAGCATACATGTAACTAGGCCATAAGTTCCTCGAGAGGGATGGTTACTAATTACACTCAATATATCATGTATATTTTAGCGCATACAAATATTATAGGAATATACACAATTCATAATCTCAAACCAGACCTTGGAATGAACTCGACTGCAGATATATATTTTTTTTCGCTTCAAGAATTAATAAACTTCCACTTGCAGATTGCATGTTGACGGCGGATAGCCAGGCCTACACGGGGACAGTACAGGTCACGGAGAACGGGAAGACCTGCCAGCGCTGGGACTCTAACTCGCCACATATCCACTTGTACCACAACGATGCCTCGTACCCCGACGACACCGTGTCCGCCGCACAAAACTACTGCCGCAATCCGGACTCCAGCGAGACCCAGCTCTGGTGTTTCACTACAAACTGGCTGGTTCGCTGGGAATGGTGCAACATTCCCGTGTGTAGTTGAAGCAATGGAGCAGAAAGCAATGGAACAAAATCCTCATTTGCAGATTGATGCTTATTTCATGCGGGGTGGTTGGAATGAACACATTTGAACTGTTATACATACATTATTCTCACGGTACCCTAACACTGCATGTACACGAGTACTTATCAGTCCATGTTATTACTTCATGTACTTCATTGAAGTTCATATTGCATACACGTTGTTGGAATACTCCGTAATGCCACTATGTCTCTTATGCATTTTTCTTCCCCAAAGACCATTCGAGTCAGTAACGCCCAAGACTGAATCTATCTGCTGGGGGTATAGTGTAGAATGATATATTATGATTTCTATTCCATTCATTATCAGGTCATATGATTTGTTAACATATAAACTTTGTCAATCATGATGTTCCTGTCTCTCTTTTTTTCTGTTGGATATTGGACATATTATGAGATAAGATGCACATTATTATGAACATACTTCTTGAAGAATGGGAAAAAAGTACTTGATGTGGACTTTGAGAGCAGTTCGGACATTTGTTTACATTTGATGTTTTGATGGATACACTTTGTTTGTTTATACAAAACTCGCATGAATTGTGTGTTCGAATGGATGGTCAAAATCATCACGCACATGAGTTGTTGTCTTGTATTATGTATAACTGAAATTTAGTTTTGGAAGAAGTATTGCATATTTTCGCAGGCAGATGTTTTAACGAAATATCCATACAACCTGGGTGCCTGCAGATAAAAGTGAAGCGAATAATAGCGAGTTTGAATCGAGACAATCTGTCAAACACTGCATTCATTGTTTGTTGTTGATAGCACATGAAAGCTGTGGTAAGAGGAGGGTGGGTGGGGGCAGTGCAGAGGAGATTGTTTGTATGGTTGCAGTATGAATTTAGAGCCCTCATGCGATTGCATGCGGTGATCTTTCGACGGTGTATAAATTTGACGTTTTACGATAGCGTTTTGTAGACGATTTATAGTTGGTTTACCATCTGCTCGAAACTTCGAAAGACGAAATGACACGCAAATGTTCATAAACTGTAAAATATGTTAGCTTATGCCCACCCATGGCTCACCTTAGTGTAATAATTCATTTTAATTTTATGTGTAACTGTTATTCTGGCACATTTATTATTGGCATTCATAACTGTCGTATTTTTAGGGTAATAAAAGACTTGTATTTTCTGTCCAACAGCTTTTTACCGAATCAACGAACGGATGAACACGCATGATGAAAGTGAAATAAACTGGAATGTTCAATGTTAGCTGGGTATTGTCTCTCTGTCTCACGAGGGTGACACTACACTACATGAATTTCATGATGTCAATGAAAAAAAAGTGGAATAATACATATTGGAATAGAAGCAAAATAAGATATGTATTCAAAGACACGTCGCTTGCTTCATCAGAGTAAGAATTTGTTTGAAATGTAGTTGCTTCTACTGGAGACCCAATGGAATTGATATACAAATACCCAACAATCTTTAGATACCCGTAGCAAGTCCCAGGCTTTCGGCAACATGCAATAGATATATTACAAGTAGGCACCCTATATTTTAGCAGTTCAAGGCACACCATCTTCCGACAGTTTACGAAAACTTTGACCTTCATAAAGTCAAGTTCATCCATCAGTGAAACACACTTTTTCGCCATAGCTTTGTTTTGAGTAATCGGATCAACTTGCAATTTTGTGTTTCTCAATTGGGTATCTAGCCGTAATTGTTCACGAAATTTCAGAATTCTATCTAAAAAATTGAAAAAGTTGGCAATCTAACACAATGTTAAATTTCAGTCAGATATGGGATCAAGTAAATTTCAACAAATTCAGGGCTTCGATCGTGTTTATGCCCATACAGAATGAACCTATTGCATTGATTTAGAGTCGGAAGGCATAGTGGGTGTATATTAAGTAAATATGTTTATTTTGAAGCAATATGTAACTCGTACATCCACTAAAAGTTGTTGTTCTTTGTGCAGACTCTGAAATTCCATGTTGGGGCCAAAATTTAACATTGTATTAGATTGCCAACTTTCAAATTTTTTTTCGATAGAACTCTAAAATTTGATGAAAAATTACGGCATGATGCCCAATTAATACACACGGAATTTTAAGTTCATCTGATTATTTAAAACAAAACTACGGCCAAAAAGCGTGTTTCACTGATGGATGAACTTGAGTTTAACTACAATTCAAAAAATATTTCAATTGTCAACATTGAAATGACTGCCATGTAAGAAAAACGACTAGTGAAACAGAGCGTGCACATGTATATTGCCTGGTTGACCCTACTACGATAAAATAGATTCGTCAGCGTTTTGTCCTACACAAAAAAAAATAACGTGACGATTAAACTTTGTGATGTTCCGACGTTACACCAAGAATCATTTTCCTTAAAATATGACGTTGCGAACTTAAGTACCCTTTTGATACAGAAGAGTACACTGAATAGGACATAGGAGCGAGATTGTCGAAGGGGCGAGAGTAAAATTGTGATTTGACTCTCATGGATTCCTGCATTATCAATAGCGTTGATGATGCTATTGATACTCTTTCAAGAGTTTATATACTGTTCCTCCAATGGTGTCATGACATACCGGCATATTATTCAATACTCGGAAAAGTAAGTAAATGTCTGACGTCCAATACATCACCGCTTATAGCACCATGGACATTCAACATTCGAAAGTGAGCACTTACTGAAACAGTACTCCAACTATCCATCAAAGAAACAAAGTGCGGAGCACAACATCAACCAGAGCCAGAATACTAATGAGCATAACAACATCTAATGTCGTTTACACGATGTCGCCGCCATATGAGAGAAATTAACCAGTCGCATAGTTGTGTATATCACAGGCCTAGTGAACAAAGTGCAACGAACTACATTTTCAACCCAGCATATAGCGTATATATTGTCGATTTCCCTCATGAATTTTAGGACACCGACTTTTATATTGAAGGAAGATACGTTGATAATTGTAAACATGTAATGAACTAAACAGCTCTGTAAAAATATTGTTTATTGACAGTTTGGAATTTGTGTACGACCATTACATTCATCCAAGACCTGCTCTGGTTGGCTATTGTTGACAGGGAACCCTGCGCCAATGTTGACCGATACATACTTGCAACTGGAACGAAATTGTTCGTTTGGCCACTCAATAAGTTTCGAAACGCTCACAATTGTCGGTGTAATCTTACGAACGTTTATTTGTTGAATGTGTATGTGTGTCTACCATCCATTATCAGCTTTGCCACCATCTCTGAACGCTCCACTGTATCTCGACCCATTTGTGTCCCACAGACCCTGTATGGGTCGAATAGATCGAGCTTATAATCGAAGAAATATTGTCGGTTTCTTTTTATTGAAAGAAAACAATTGGTACAGGATATGGGCTATATGTGGGTCAGATCAATGAACTCATGCTTAGCTTCTCCACACGAATCTGTCCGGAAGAAAGACCAACATCTTCTATTGATAATACTTCTTTGAATAGATTGGACGTCTTCGAACTACACCAATTCCATAAATTTGAACTTTGTCAACCTCAATATCACCTTCACGGTCGTCAACTTCCAATACTGCATGGCGAGTGCCGGGCAAGCAAGTTTGACCTTCGATTATAAATATAACATGTAAATGTAGAGCGACGCAGTTAGGATTCATTGTTGTCGGGCTATGTCGAGATTGGTAATTGGTAGTGTGAAATGGCGAGCGTAGGACTGATGGGTACGATCTCAGCCAACCGAGCCAGTGTCCTAGTCTTCGTTCTCTGCTTGGACTGTGCCTACTCCTTGACTTACTCTTCGGTATACTACTACCCAAACTTCGGACACGACTTGGCCTCGCCTAGGCCCAGTGTCCAGTCACTGGTTGACAAACCGCCCTCCTATTGCGCATACGTGTGCTCCAACGATATGATGTGTGGCGGGTTCAACTACAGATGGCCGACTTCGCCAGGACAACTCGGAGAATGCGAGGTTCTGGAGGGCAAACCACACCCAAGTCTCTTGGTAGCCAACATTGGAATCACCTACTATGAGAACATGTACTACGGTAGGTTATTGGAAATTTTGAAGTACATGTACCACCTGGTGGCGTATTATTAGCAGGAGTTTCCGTTCTACTTCCTGGTACATTTACTTTGTTAAGTCACGGTATTGTCACAGCTTGTGATGACCTACGTCATTTCGTGTAAGATATTGGCAAGTCCGTTTCTTCAATGGTTGGTTTTGAGAGAGGATCCAGCAAGAAAAAAAAAGTGATTGTAAAATGCTCAGGATTTATATGAAATTTGGTCTGCTTCTTATTCTTACAATACCAGACGAATGTCTGAGTATACCCTGTCAGAACGGTGGTAGCTGTACAGACGGTTACGGAACATACAGCTGTGTATGTGCAGCTGGTTTCCAGGGAAGCAACTGCGAAATAAGTGAGTTTGAAAACATAAACACTGAAGACAAAACATGCTATTCACCTCTCATAGAACAGTATGAACCGCACCGATATGTTTCAAAATACAAAATATACTCACAAACTGAGGTAACAATACAATGTTTATAACCAGATATTGACGAGTGTTCAAGCGCACCGTGTCAGCACGGGTCAACCTGTGTGGATGGAGTCAATGGTTACATCTGCCAGTGTGTGACCGGCTTCAGTGGAACACACTGCGACATCTGTCCCGTCATGAAGATGGGACCCAACTGTGATCAAGGTAGCTCACCAGATACACGCATATGCAGAGAAAACTATACTCGGGCAAAAATTATACCTCTCGGTGGGATATTTGGTTACACGCTTGTCATCACAAGATAAATGATTATGGTTAGAATAGCCTTCATTACGTCTCCCTCTAGATTGCACTCTGACGTCAGAAGGCCGAGAATTCAACGGCACGACCCACTCTACCGTTAACGGTCGGACGTGTCAGCGGTGGGACGAGAACTGGCCTCACATTCACAGCTTCAAGGACGCGGCCGCCTTCCCGGATGACACGCTGGCCGACGCCGCCAACTACTGCCGCAACCCAGACCCGAACGAGCCCCGACTGTGGTGCTACACGATTTGGCTGTTCCATCGCTGGGAATACTGCAATGTCCCCATGTGTCCGTAGGACTGACAGTCGAGGAGAACGGACAGCGGACACGCTGTTGTCAGACTTACAACAAACAAGAGGAAATTTTTATGAAACATTTGGGAAATGGGAAACCATTATAAAACTACAGGACACCACGAGGCATAAGTATAATTTTCAATTCAAAATATCAGTTACGCCTTGTGTTTTAATAATGTTATAATTGTGAAAGGCGACTTTGAAATGCGCGAATTTATATCCTTTTTCATCTAATCATTGCTTAATAATTAATAATTGAAGTGTTTATTGTGATCAGGAGAGTAAAATACAGGAAAACGCGATATCACCAGTGCGAATTGATGAATATTTTAGCAAACTCAGACGGTGAAATGAAGGCGCCAAATCTGCAGCTTTCAACCTTTCAATCTAGCTTATAATTTGTATAAAAATTGTGTCTGAAAATAATTGCTAATTCATCGACAAATCTCCAGTTTGTTTTTCAATCTGGGCTCGTGCACTGAGGAAATCAATAATTCGCATAATCACTCTTGACATGCTATTTTTTTTTATCCCGATATACTACTTAATAAATATACATTCTAAATTTCCATGTCCATTCTTCGGACGCACGTAGACGGAGTCAATATATTTCATGTGTAAAGGATTACGTCCGTCAAATTAGAGGAGGCTGCCAAATCAGCATATACGCATGTGCAAACTGATGAAACGTACATACAATTCGGCAGATGCAGTTGACCACACTGTATTGGTTAGATATAGTAGATCCATATTTATCGCCTCATGACAAAGTTCATGTAGAATCTACATGTACTTATAAATGATGTACGAGATATTAAACAATCAATTGTGTGTGTATATGGGTTAATTCTTGTTGAACATATGGGCAAAACAATATGAATCAAATACAAAAAGGTGTGAATGCGAACTATATAACAACAACGTGATTTTGTAGTGCATTATAGATTTTTGAAGGTCCGCCTTTGTTGAACGTTTTCCCGCCGCCGTCATTGATGTCCAGAGCCTTGGCGAGGAACACCACTGAAAGTGAATTGGGCAAACATTTATCAAAGCAGGGAATTCAAACATCTATAACGTCCGTCTTACAAAATCACGTTCTTAATTTTATTATCAGTAATAAATTATCAGCCTAATAACTTGTCAGTCGATTATAAACTATATGGCCTGATGTGTCAATTGACGGCTGATTTCAAACCTGTTTAGACTGATGCGTATGTGAGCCTTTTTAGGAATAAACCTGGTTCCACCTCGGCGCAGTACTTGCGCTCGCTGTCACAAGAATCTCGCTGCACTCTCCTGCTCACTGGAACTCATGATGCACCGTCACCCGATTACAGTATAACATAAATCGCACCTTTCAAGCAATGGTGTAATTCTCCCTTACTGATCTGTAACATTGTAAAACTTAGGTCTAGTTGCAATTTCGTAGTCCCGTCTGCTATCGGCATTAACATGATTGTAAACAAGATCACACGACCATCGCGAAACTGGATAAAGAGGCAGGCCGACGCGAGTGTTGGCATTCTCGTTGTCGGCTCGGCCTTTCGGCTGCTTTCAAATACACTGTTATGTCGTCCCACCAAATGATCACTAGCATGCTGGGAGAATTAGTCACAGAGCGCCAGCGAAATGATGAACTGTGCGCCAGAACATGCGCAAACGCAATAACAACCTCAGACATCACTGCAGCCAGCGATGCATCATCGAACATCATCAGTATCGACCACTGGTCACCATCCAAAGGGTTTTGTGCGCTTGTCAAGTACATACAAGCAATGCTGAAGTGCGAGCTAGCGACGCGTATCATGGTGGCCTGCAGATTGTCTCAGCAGACTGGTGGAGCAATCCTACAAAGATTATCATGATGGACTTATTAGGAAGATACAGTCAAAGGCCATGGAATTCTAAAACGTGTTCACAATGCGCCCATCCCATTCAGAACAATTCCAGAACAATTTCACAAGTGTTAGGCAACATACCTTGGTGCGTGCAACAGCTTAGCCTTTGGTGCAGTGGCGCTCCCGTGTGCTGGTCTTGCACATCTTTCCAAGAAGTCGAACACATAACTGCTCAGTGGATGGATGTGGTGTCATCGTATTGCTGTTGGATCTTGCACTGACAGTCTCCTTTTTCATCATTAGACTGATTCATGGCGAGTCACGGAATCGTTGGTGCCTCACTACAGGTATACATTTTGTTCTCCTGGCACAGTCCTAGTTGCGCCGCAGAAGACCTCACAGCGTCGCGTATTGTAGTAATCAATCTGAGTATCACTCAAGCGTGACAGTTTTCATTCTGTACGGTCTATTTAGGGTACATTCCGGTAACCCCATCTCCCATTTATTTCCCTGTTCCATCACATCAAGGAAAGTATATAGATTTTTTTTTCTATAACAGCTGCTTTATTTTTGAAGAATCTGGGTGACTCATAGCATTATGGCTGTATCATACATACAGCACTTGGTGTTGTCCGATGGAGTTCCAAGTAGTGGCTCGCAGGCGCATCAATTCGGCCTTCCCAGGGTTCGGTGGAATGGCATTCCACCTGAACTGCTATGTTGTGTTCAGACATATTGAACATGTGACACAACTTGGGAACTTCTGTAATATGATGAGCTTGCTCAGGTAATCCAGTATCTGCGGAAACGTTCTTTGAGGCGATAAAGAGAACTGGTGTACCCATTCCAACACATGATAAAACAGCAGATGTTGACTGCATGATAACGAACTTGGCTCTTGCGTAATGCTCTATCAACCCATAGGCTTCTTTGAACCGAGCCATATCGTCTGAACATTATAGCTTTGTCCATGTGTGTACCAATTCAGTTTGCTCCAGCACATGCGATGGCAGAAGTTCGATTACATGTATATCCTTTGAGATATCTACCAAGTAAATTTTTCGAGTTACTCTTGTATTTTTGTAGGGATTCTGCAGCAGTAAATTCAAACTCTCTGGGAGATATACATTAACACCATGGAAGTTCATAAACTCCAATGTGTCTGGATCTTCGCATCCAATTGAACCATGATTCTTGAGGTATGACACAGTTTTAACTAGTCCACGTTTTGCAAATTGTGCACAGATATCACAACCGATTTAATATCTGGGCGCATCAACTTGGTTAGTTCATCAACTCTGAAATATTTGTTGAGAATTAAAACCAATGAGTCTTTCTGTCTTGAGGTACCGAACGATTTCTTGTTGATGAATCGATCTCTGGTGTCAAAACATATCCCGTGATGACCTTGATTATAAGATATAATTCCATCGTGCATGGTCTGCTTTGGTTTGACGACATTGTCTGGATATCGTTCTGTATTTACCGTTATCGGACAGTCAGTAGCGTTATTGCAATAAAGTTTCAGTACGCCAGTTTCCATTTTGGCAAGGTTGACTCTTGCCGGATATTTCTTGGCATTTTTCCTTGCTTCAAATTTCTTATGGAAGGTGGTCATCACTGATCTGATGAATGTGTTTGCTGGGGGGAAACATGTGTAATCTATCACACTTTCCCCAACTATTCCCTGTTCTATCCTTGATCTTTGACATCCAAAGTTTGTTACATTTTTTAGTTCTTTGTGTGGATCTATGTATGCGCCAACTCTACTCCATAATATTCCAAGTTATGTCGCATACTTCATATGTCCCTCGAAATGCTTCCCTGAAATTAGCTTAGTTAAGGGATACTTGGCCAACCAGATCTGACGAGTGTCTATGAACAGATATATCAGGGCTTGGACGTTTGACCTTGATGGGTTTCTCATTGTTTGCATTTTTCATAGCACCAATACATTGTGCTATGCCACAATGCATTTCAAAGCCATACTGATCTATCAACATGATCCGTCATTCAACGATGTTTGATACAACAGATCGGGGCATTGAAGCTGAGTACATCCAGGCAGTAGATACCGTCATTCCGGGATGTGTGTAAGCAGAGTTCATCGCTCTGGTTCCTGCTTGGTTTCTCAATGCTGACACTGGTACAAAGGCTGCAGTCAAGTTGGACAAAAAGTGTCCAATATTAGCTCGGCTATCACCAATAATCAACCTAAACTTGGTAGGAACGAGGGTGGTGTAAATAATAAAAGCATAACATAACTCGAATAAACAAGGGACACGCATATAAGAGTTATTCGTAATATGGCAAAATACGACACTTCCGAGCAAGAAGATGCCTTGTCCTGATGTCATCTTCCAAGAGACTGCAGGCGCTGAGAAATAAACGATGTTAGCCATTATAACCAAGACGCGTTTCACGTGGTTCAACTGCGAGTCCGTGAATAATGTAAAAGACCTTTCGAGCAGAAAATTGGACGCTGCGTTGTAAATCGAATGGGTAGTCGACGACAGCATACTACCCACATGACCATATATTGGATGTAACTCAAGTACTCCAACTTTTATGATCAACAATGGCAGTAGCAACAATTATCTATATGCAGTCATGGCGGTAAAATGTGCTATTGAGTTTGAATCAATCACATGATTGGTTTGAACCAATCGCATCTTGTAAGTTTATACGAGTATTTCGTAAAGGAAATGCAGAACACGATACATGTATTGTTGCTGCAGTGACGCCCCAAATATTGAAAGCATCTGCAATAATCAGAACAATGCTGAAGATTCTGGGAGTCGATGCTTTACCCTTTGGGTCTACGCTCAAAAGATAACCATACACGAGAAGTAGTTCGCACGCCTTGAAGATTTGGGTTACACTGGAGCTGACTGATGTATAGGATAGGCCTATATTCGTGGCCATATTTTCCACGACGTTACAGGCAGATGCGAACAGCGCAACTCTACATCTGTTCCGGGCTTCGTATAATTTATTTGAGTTAGCCTCTGCTCTGACTGTCACCCAGTCGAATGGCAGGACCGCGCCCCCGAAGTGTTGCATGATTGTCAGCCCCACCCAGCGCATGTTCCTGAAGTCGAAGAGAACACTTGGGCTGTTGTATTGGCGATGTTGTCCTCCATTGTACAGGTGTAGACTGTGTTGGTGGCGGTGTTGGTGATCCACCATGTGCAACGACAATACTTGATGATTATCTGGATAAATGAGGTTTGAATGCTCACATGTCATACAGCGTTATATGCAGGTTGCTCTCATTATGTGATATACACCAGTAGTCATGAATCATGTTGCATCAAAGTCCTAATTATACTTTGAATACAATAATACGACCCTTAATATTTAGCGTCATATTGTGGATGCGGAATGTTATGCATATTCAGTGTACATTTGTGAAATAGTTTTGAGCGCAAAAGTTGAAGAAAAGAGGTTTTTTGCTCACCAGTTCAGTAGTTCGTATGATGAAACCAGGGTTCGATTTTTTACAGTTTGTGATGGTTTCGATACCGAAGACTGTAATACATTTAGTACTGTTTTTCAAAAACGGTAATAAAATACAGGATAGTAAAGTCGATAACCTGTATAATCTAAGATATGTCTGTGATTGGAATTCTTGTTCACAGTGGCATTTGCGCCAAATTGGTTTTCGGTTGGACTACCGTACGCCTTTAAGTAATGCGGAAGAAAACTCAGCTATAGTTTGTTCATAGCTGAATATATGGTGTGGTAAATGACTCACCGGTTTGCCCGTTTACCGGTACATGTATCTGGCGGATATCGGCTCATACTTTAATTAAAGTGAGGAAAAAAAACCAATTTTTTTCCAAATCAATTACATATATATGCCTGTGGTCTCAGAAAAATGGGTTACAAAACAAACTATGCTTAACCAGATGGATAAATCAAGCATATGAAGGTACTAGCAGCCGGCAGAAACCACGTTAAGCGCAACATTTCACTCCCGTCTGCCTCAAAAATTAAATCTTGTGATATGTGAAGAATAAGCCTGTTTGCGATAAGTGTATGGCCCAGGAGTACCACACACACACACAAATCTGAGCTGAATTACACATTTTTGTCCATCTATTTTTAAGGATCTTTCTTGTGCAAACTTTGACAAATTATTTGACGGAACTAATTTTTATCTGCAGTTTCACTAAAAATGTATGTTAGAAAGAAAGAAACAAACATGAGTTGTCCTTTCCAAGACACCGTGTAGGGGAAAAATCGTGCATTAATATTATGTGTGAAAATGCAAAATCTCCGAAAAGGGAGATGCCTTAAAACGTAGACGGAAACCTGTTTCTATTGTCAAATCCCATATTTTTATTAATGTTGTATAAACATCACCGTGATGTATTTTTCTTGCCAACCAAGTATCAAGTATCCGTGAGTGTATCTCAGATATTTTCTCAACACATAATATTGTACACAAATTGCACTTGTGGAAAAACAATTGAAGCAAATCACGTTGTGAACGGTGGAGATGGGACGGAAATTCATTGTCACGTTCACAACATCACGTTCGAAACATTCCTGTCATAAACATTTCCACGTGAGATGCATGTGTCATATGGAATGAGCATTCACAACGAATCTGTCAAAAAAAATCACCATTCACAACATATCCATCAAATAATATTATTCATTCACAACAACATAATTCTTCAATACATGGTCATTTTATGGTCATTTTATCATTTTTGATAAGGGAAGTCTCTATAAACAGGCAAAGTTCAAACATATTGTTTTTTTAAAACAAAATAAATGATTGTATGATGTTGTTTACTGAATCTGTCAAAGATTGCGAGTGTCTGTCAAATTTTACTTTCACGTTAGCAACGTGTCCGTCATAAATATTCTCACGTGAGATGCGTGTGTCATATTGAGTTAACGTTCACAAAATTTCCGACAATTAATATGATTTGTTCTCAACAATATCTGCATCAATACAGTTGCAGCTTATTAAATGTTTTTGAAAGTACAAAACTACATAATCACACATTGTTCAAACATATTGGTTATCTCAACTCTTTATCAAAGTAATATATGATGCTTTTTACTGAAAATTTTCAAGTACACAATTTCCCGTCAAATATTCAAATTCGTTAGCTAAAATCTGTCAAATACTGATTTTCCGTCAATTATTTGCACGTTCTAGTAGGGGACTCTGAGAAATTACCATTGGACACGTGTAAATTGCAATTGGCTTTCTCACACGTGCCCAAAGCATATGCGTTTACGAAGAATACCATATTATCACCCACCAGACGGAGGTTAATGACTGGTGTATCAGCTTACAGAACTCACTGCAAGGAGAGATATGAGGTTGTGTAGAACGTCAGAAACGTGGACGGAAAATGTTCGTTGCCATTTAAACCAATAAAAACTCACTTTTCTACAGACGTACACGGATAATTACATTATAACCACATGTCTCGTGAAATTCCCGCCATTATTGGTCACCTGACATGTTATGCAAATTAAAAAGAGGACTGATTTATGACAGATCTGAGTTCGCAAATTCAACCAGAAAATTTTCATAAAATCCCGATCTTGAACTTGATTTGAATGATTTGTTAAATTAATGTACCTTCATTGCTCTTGCAATGTTGATCTCAGTACATGTAATATGTATTACCAGCAAATTATAATAGCAATTATCATTTGAGAAATATTTGACGGTAAATTTCACGTTAGCAACAGCATTTTCCCACCCTTACCCGCCTGAAAGTTGTCCATATTCGCCTTTATAAAACAGCGTGTATTTTATTCAGAGAGTCGCTGGTCATGATTATACAAGTCTGTTACCTTCAGGATTGCCAAATTTCTCGACACAAGGCTCCAAAGTAGTGTACCCTCTAAATCGGGAGTTGTTTCCGTCAAATTTCCGTAAAAACTGGATAATGTTTGCCAATTGATACGATACTATTATTCAACACGAGGAACTTTGGCGATATAGGGGGTATTGTACACCACTTACGATCCCACAAATACAGAAACAAAACTCGCCAGATTTATTTACAATGAAATATCATTCGTTGAAAATTACCGTTCGCAAAATACCACTTAAAATGGATCCTGCCAGCCGATTTTGTTTTGTGCGCCACTCAGAGTTACATAAGTCTCCTCTGACTTAACCTAATTCACGCTCGATTGTCTCGAACATATACGCGTAAGCTGGAATCGCATTGCATCAAGAGATATAAAGCACCAAGAATGACAGTAATGTAAACAGACTCAAACTATCTCCACCAGAAACTCCATTAGAATGGTGCATCTGTCTGGGCATAGAAGTGCAGATATATAACTGTTATGTTTTTAATCGTTCGATCACAAAGTTATGGCAAAATCCATAACTTTCTGCCAATATCACTTTAAGCCATTGACATGAGTGATTTTTGTAATTTTATTCAGGCAATACCGGCTCCGTCATAGTTCGTTGGAATAATTTGCAATAATAAATTAAGTTTTATATACTACCAAACTATGAAATTAAGTTTTATATACTACCAAAACGGTGCATTCCATGCAACATTATCATGGTCCAAGCAACGTGTGCTGCCCAGATAGAGTATGTTGTATTTTCTTCTATTTTGCATTAGGATTAACATGGTGACAGGCGGTTCAAATGGCATTCGTTTAGTGGACGACTATATCTGGGCCTTTGTTCTTCTATATAAATGATTTTTGATGACGTCATAATCCTGTTTTGACTAGTACATGCGAGAAAATAACTATGAAACCGTACTTATGATGACATACCATTAACATCAATTAATCAATTAATCAAATACATAAAAAAAAACTAATACTACAATTACTTGTTTCTCCTTCCCAGTTTTCTTCTCATAATATACATCAATTTTATGTATGTAATAATACATAATTGTGTGGTGTGGCTTTCATGGTTTTTGGTTGAGAAGTGTATTTGAACGAAACTCAATAGCACCATTTGGATGATGAAGTTTATATTTTACAAACATTTTACAAACCCTTTTCACTGTATGAAAAGGGTGATAAAAATTACGAAGGTAATTACAGACCTGAATCCTTTTTGCCCGTTGTGTCTAAAGTCTTGGAAAGGATTGTATTTGAACAATTGTATGACTACTTATCTGCTCGTAACCTTTCCAATCTGGCTTCCGCAAAGGTCACTCCACTGATACCACTCTCATTCATCTAACTGATAGTATCAGATTTAACATGGATAACGGTCTATATACTGGTGTAGTGTTAATCAATTTACAAAAGGCGTTCGACACGGTAGATCATGTCATTCTGCTAGGTAAACTTATAGCTTTGGGTCTAAACGCTCTCTCTGTAAATTGGTTTAAATCATACCTATGTAAGTATCAATTTATTACCACCGATACAGTCAGATTTTGATGATGCCAATAACAAACGTCAAATACAACATTTTGCAATAGAAACAAAGCCCGACCTAATAGTTTATCCAAAGACACACTGGCGTCATCAGGGGCAGACAGTGTGTTAAATGTAGTTGTTTCTACTGTACATCTGATGGAATTAGTATACAACTGCCCAACAACATATGAAAATAATTTAGAAATTAGAAAATGTGTTATCTGATCGGAAACAATGTGTCCATATGTGTAATAACCACTCATCAGACGAAAGTGTAACTTGTGGGGTCCCTCAAGGGTCCATCTTGGGACTTCTTTTGTTCACGGTGTATGTCAATGATCTGGTGAACACTGTAAATTGTAACCTACATCTGTACGCTGACGACTCGGCTTTAGTTGTAAGTCACAAAGATTCAACTTTTAAACAAGAAAGGTTGAGTGCTGAGTTACAGTCTCTAAGCTCATGGCTAGAAGAAAACAAACTCTCATTGCATCTGGGAAAAACAGAAAGCATTCAATTCGCATCAAAATGTCATTCTCTCAAAATCAGTTGTAATGGAACTGAAATCAAATCAACGGGTATCGTAAAATATCTCGGGTGTTCACATAGACCAAGATACGTCTAGCTATACAATGGGTAACAATATTGTTTAAGAAACATAACGCCAGAATCAAATTTCTGTTCAGAAAACCAGTTTATTTAGATATGAAAACCAGAAAAATGTTGTCTTCTACTCTTGTGTTACCTAGCTTTGATTATGCTTGCAATGCCAGGTATAATGGTCTAAGTCAAAGAATCAAAACCAAACTACAAACTGCCATCTCCACCACAGACAAATTGTTGGTCATGGGGAACTAAATGAACTAAAGTGGTTGAATGTATCTCTGTAAAGTTGAATCTCTTAGTCACTCTTATGGTACCCGAAACAGGGACTTGTCATACATCATTCCTCGGTGTAAATCATTCGGTTCCAAATCTTTCATTTTCGGTGCTGTTAAATCATGGAACCAATTGCCTAACGATATAAAACAGTCTGAGTCTAAAAATGTGTTCAAGATTAGCTGTAAGGCTTATCTCCAAAGTGAAACCATGCATCATTGATTGTCACAAAGTAATTGTTGTTAACAACTCTGCTCTCACTATATATTTTCTGGGTTTTAGTGAGTTTTAGTAAAAAACCTTCATACAGCAGTCGGTTGACTTACCAGTGTTGATGATATATGTGCAGAAAATGGGCTGTTTGTTTTTGAACAGTGATGACAATATATTTACTCAGCAATATTGGAAAATTTGTCACTTCTGTAATGTGTTACAGTCAAAGATCAAAATTCTAGCATCATATTTGTGTTTCATGGATCATGTGATGTATATATTGCGATTTATATGTCGGAATCATGGTAAAATTTTCGTTGCACCTGATACCCTTTACGGAACATTGTCACACACAAAGCTTCCCTTGTCGCATGGTGCCGCTACCCCTTACACACTGCGCCATCATAATAGGTTTAAAGCAAATTCAGTTCAGAAGCACTTTCACTTTTATTACATATCGGGTACTTTCTATTCCAGGTTCTATGTTGATCTTGGTATTCAAATCAATCATACTTATTATCATTTATCAGATGGAATTCTTGCCAGTGGTCCCTGTAATTGTAGGCGGAGAAGCCCCTGCAGTGTCGAGAGAAGGGATGTTCAGCAACGTTGGAATATTTTTATTCTGCAAAGATTGGTTGGATTGCGTTGTAAATGAAAACGCAATCCTTTGTGTATTCTGGATGCGTTATTCTTCAACTACTTTTTCAACCGCTGGATCCGTCCTGCATTTTTAAAGCAACTGCATGCCTTCGAATGTATGCAATATTTTTTTTAAACTAAATTTTATTGAAAATCGTCTAATACAAGACAACAAAACATGCTCACATTGGTTTTGACGATTAGAGTCCGTCCGAGTTTACATATGTTTTAACACACATTTTATGCCAGTTCTGTATATAACAAGGAAGTGTATCCGTCAAACCCGAATGTAAACAAATGCCCAAATTACCCTTAAAAGTCCACATCGAGTACATTCTCCAGTTTTTATCTGTATCTATAGTGTAGTTATGAGAAGATAACCAGTGACATACGGTGGTGTGCGTGGAATAGTCAGTCCATCTTGCACTTTTATGCTTTGTTTACATCTGCGTTTGATGGATACAGTTCCTGTGAACCGCCTATTTACGTGTGAACCGCCTGTTCAAATAAGCAAAATTTCGCAAAAAGACTGGGTTGCAGACATAACATTTGATGTGAGTACGTCTCGTTGAGTAAATTTCACATGTTTAATATGAAATATAGTTTCAAAAAAATATTGCCTGTTTTCGAAGGCAGTTGCTTTAATATTGTATGTGAAGACTACATGTAAGATATATTTTCTTATATAGATGTGTTAGTATGTCTTTATCACGAATGATGACAACAAAGGACTTTTCTCAAACTCCTTCTCGGAGTTGTCCTTCAGATTGACAAGACCTCACATAAAATTAGGCCAAGGGCCAAAGATAGGTTACCGGACAATGTTTAATATTTTGGATGTTAGCCAGGTCACTGGATAAAGTCAAGGTCAAACGAATATTCAGCATATATAATATTAAGCATATATCATGTCCACAGTTGATTGCTAAGCTGTAAATTCAAAACAGAGAGATATTGGCAATTTTGTGCTGTGGCCTTGAAAATGAAGGCAAAAGGTCAAATTCAAGGTCATCAAAATATTCAGTGTATATCATTTTCTATATGTCCACAATTGATTCCCAAGCCATACAGTCAATAGAGGAGCAAGATATGAGCCAGTTTGTACTTGGACCTTGAAAATGAGGTCAGAGGTCAAATTCAAGGTCTCGAGAATATTCAGCATATATCATTTCCTATATGTCCACAATTCATTCCTAAGCTGTAAAATCGATAATAAGTGAGATATTAGCCACTTTGTCCGGTGACCTTGAAAATGAGGTCAAAGGTCAAATTCAAGGTCACGACAATAATTTGCATATATCATTTCCTATATGTTCAGAACTGATTCGTAAGCCGTAAAGTCGATGACAAGCGAGATATTAGCTATTTTGTCCTATGACCTTGAAAATGGGGTCAAAGGTCAAATTTAAGGTCATCAGAATAATCAGCATATATCATTTCCTATATGTCCACAATTGATTCCTAAGATGTAGAGTCGATAATAAGCGAGATATAAGCCATTTTGTCCTATGACCTTGAAAATGGGGTCAAAGGTCAAATTCATGGTCATCAGAATATTCAGCATATATCATTTCCTATATGTCCACAATTGATTCCTAAGCTGCAGAGTCAATAATAAGCAAGATATAAGCCATTTTGTGCTCTGACCTTGAAACTGAGGTCAGAGGTCAAATTCAAGGTCACGAGAATATTCAGGATATATCATTTCCTATATGTCCACAATTGATTCCTAGTCTCTAATCTCAATATTAAGTGAGATATTAGGCATAATGTGTCCCATTATGAGGCATAGGAGAATTTAACATGGAAAAGTCCCATTTGGGCCGAATTTGTTCCAAAATGGCCCAATTCGAGCGATTCAAGCACAACGAAATTTATAGACTTCATAGAAGTACATATGAGGAGTGTTATGTATCAAAAAGAAAAAAAGTTACTGAACAGATTTTGAGAAAATGGCCGCCAAAGTCCAAAATCAGGCATTTTTCGTCGAAAACGGCCGCCATTTTGAAAAAAATGCGAAAATCAAAAAACTAAAAAATATCTCCTTCTTGAATTATTTTTAAGTATTTTTGTGCAAAATTTCAGAAAAATTCGCCCATAAACAAAAAAGATAAAAATGTGGACGACGACGACGACGACGACGACGACGACGGACGACGGACGACGGACGCAACGCCATGCCAATAGGTTATCGGACCATAGGTTTGAAATGTCACTATTCGTTTTCAAATTTAGCATTTTTTTTGCACAAATTTTCAGGACAAAGTGTAGTGAAGGGAAACAGCTCGGAAAATGACACTTAGTAAAGGGAAACATAACACTGCGTGGAGGGTATCATCAACAAATTTTCCGCCAGTGATTCAAATGAACAAAAAACATTGCACGTTGAGGATTTTTAATTCTTGTGGTGAGTATTTCAGTTACATACACCTATAGAATATTTCCGAAGTGCCAGTGAGTACTGTTTTACCACAGATACTGATAAAACCACATTTTTAATGACGGCGATGAGAACAAGTAATGTATTCGCATCTAATATGTCCCTACGTGCGGTCTGTGTCATCCATCAGTATTTCAGAAATACAAATATACTACCTACATGCTTCACTCCTGTGTGTGTCCAACTGGCACTGGAAATGTTCACTTGAGCACGTGTTTTGGTAGTGTGTTAATCGGTAAAGGGAATCAACTCGGCGTAGGGTGTATCATTGAACATCGCGTAGGGCATTCATAGCGAAACAGTTCTACGCCCGTGTATATATTTTCCTTTTATGTACATGTATTTTATTGTTCGTATCACTGATGTTTGGTGATGAAATAAATCAAATCAAAATCAAATCAGTAATGATAAGCATCTGTGAAATCGCTTATTTTTAACTCGGAAGTATATTTCCAAAGAAATCGACGCAACCTCCAAAACGTTTTAACTACATGCATATGTACACTAATTAATGCAATTTCTTCAAGGAATAATTTTAAAATCACGATTTACATGTCATCGATGGCGAGGAAAAGGATAGCAATGCGTAGTTTTTGTTTTGTTTTCGAGAATTCATATGCTTGATTTACAATTCGTATATCAATTCATACCTGATAAAGTCACAAATAGGACAGATAGTAAATACCGTCCAATTAGGCATCTATTGTCCTAGCAGCCTACTGGATGTTTGTTGGTATGTGAGACAAAAAAGCTCACACAAAACATTTTCCTCACACAAAACATTTTCCTGCATGTATAATCGATATATGTGAACAACAGAGTTTTTTATGAATTTGCGTCATGTGGATTTGCTCTGATTTAATGTGTGACGAACTTTACTCATCTCTGGCACGTCAAAGAAGTCCAGGTGAAACTGATATTCGCTGCGAATAAACTTGTCGGTGTATGCATATATATGTTACAAGATGATTTGTGGTAGATTATCTCGCATGTCATCCTGTGTTGTTTATGGCGGTGAACGATATCCGACAGTGTCAGTCACTTTAGTCACATACATTCAGAACATGAAATGGTGGTGAATTTCCACATCAATACAATATGGGGATAAGTATGGGACCAATACCAAAGTAGTCTATTCCGAGCAAACAAAACCTAAAGTCTGTTATCAAAACTAATCTCAAAAGTCAAATATCAGGCGAAATCGAGAGAATGGAACTTCATGAAACCCCATATTTGGCCGTGAGGAGGGGAAATGAGGTGTTCCTGGATGAGTGAGCTATCCTCTCCCACGTGTGACACCCATCATGATTCCAAAATAAATATGCGAACAAGTGTCTAGTCCTGCTGCATATTTGTCATGGACTTAGTGTTTTTATCACCAGATCGTGTATCAACCAGATCGTCATGACGTCCATATGATTTCTTAAGAGCAGCTATCAGTTTTGGTAAAACGTATCCTTGTCGCAGAGAAGTTCAGTAACTAGATGGCCACTCCGGTGAACAAGTCATCATATCTGCAACTAGTTTTGGAATAGCGTTAGGCCTATAAGTTGTGAAACAAACACACCATGCATAATTATGCTGACGACAGAGGAATGTTGCGGCTTAGAAAAGGGAAAATGACTAGATGGAAAAATAAAATCAGCACGTTTATAATCATATAATTGACAAGTCAGAATCGTATCAATATCCAGGCTTAGCATCAAATACATACACTACATCATCAATACATTATCCATATATCGGAAAGTGACATTGAAGCGACTTGCTTCTCATTAGATCCTCCTCCTTGCCAATGTTGCATGGAGCACGATTGATACGCGTACAAAAACATGTCTGCGGCTGCCAATATCGCACAGTTATCGCCATGCAACAAGTAAAAATTTGATAGTAGCATGTTTCTGGGCTGATACAACTGAAACAGATCAGTGGTTTTGATTTCGTCTTTTACTTGCTGAAACTCCGAAAGGTCGGGAACATTACGTTCCCTTTGTCTGGCAGATGTCACCCATCGTCTCTAAGGATTTATGTTAGTCTTTGTTTTCTCTCTTTTCACGTGGTTGGAAAATGTGGTGTTCACGATCTATGTCAGGATTGTCCTTTGTGCAGTACTGCGTTCATAGAGCACGTCTCCCCCCCCCCCCCCCTCCTCTCCCAGCTCCAGCCGAGGGAGGGAGGAGATAACCACTATGGTTCTGGCCATGGTTTTGTCCTCCATTTCCACTTCTGCTTGTGGTTTGTTTATTTGGGCGTCATTTGTCCCCAGTATGATCACTGCTAGGTCTGCTCCCTCAGGTAATTTCATTCTGGATTTTTATCGACATCATCAAAATCTTGTGGTGTTGGCGGTGACAGTGACACACACATTACAACGGCATATTTGTGTTTGAACACAATGTAGCTGAAGAGTTTTAGTACCAATTTCATTGATATCTATCTGAACACCGCAATATATGAACGAGTCATCATTAAAGCTGGAGCACAATTGAGTACAATTATCGGCCCTCTGCATGACGCGCGGATATACTACATGTGGCACAGCATTTTTTTTGCTATGGTTTACAGGTTTATTTCACTCAAAAAACCCTCTTTTTATCTAAATTATCCAATTTCCGAATCAGCAAGTGTGTCTTGTAGTCTAATTGACATATTGAAATTCTTATCAATCCCCAACCTCATACCTTACATGTAAATGATTGGAAATATTAACATGATTAAAGGAGTCTCTAGTAACTTTAATTTGAAGTTTCTTGGGATATCGAAATATTCACCGAAACGTGTGATTATTTTGGGACAATATACTTCTCCGAGTCGTAATTTAGTTACATAATTGTTTATTATCTTGATTCTCCTCATTCGAGATGTTGTATTGAATATTATATGAGTATAACATGTAAAATACAGGTAATCATACAATAATGGTGCACAGACTGTATTGATTGAAATACCAATAGTACATAGGTTGTATTGATTGGAATACCAATATTTTGTTGGTATATTGTTATTGACATCTGGTTCTATTAGCGCTAATGCGTTGATAATAGAGCTGTATACGGAGGTACTGGTCGATGAGAAATTACAGTGACTTTTTTTTAACTGGGGAGAAGTACCTGGTGGCATATTTTAATATGGCGGTACAATTAACATGGTGATTTTAACTATATAAAGGATGTATTTAGTGTATTCCGGTGTCCATACAGTAGCGGATTTAGAGGGGGGTTACTGGGGTCAGGACCCCCCCTTTTCGAAAAAAAACCCCATATATATCAGAGTTTCCATAAGCGGATTCAGGCCTCCTGCCCGAAAAATTATGTCGAAATATCATGTTTGAGTTCAGGTTGATCATAGTGAGTTTGTTTGGAATGTATACTCAGGAGAGACCAGTATGCTCAGCTACCACAGAACATAAAAAGAGTTCTGGCTTAAGGGGCCCTTCAGCGGGTCCCAGACCCCTGGTCCAAATGTGCAACTCCTCTTCTACATTTGTTTTTTTTTTACAAATTTTTTAGAAAATGGTAATAAATATTTTTTTTAGTGCAATTTATTCTCAAGAAAGGCCACTAAATTAATTCTGAACATAAAGAGGCTCTGACCCCCAGCCCAAATATGCAGCTCCTTTTTCACGTTTTGTTTTTTAAAAAATTCAGTACATGGTAATCGATAACTTCTGAGTGCATGTTATTCCCAGGAAAGGCCACAAAATTAATGCAGAACATAAAAAGGCTATGACTACTGGGGACCTTCAACGGGCCCAAGAACCCTGGCCCGAATGTGTAGCTTTCCTTCTATATATTTTACAAACGTTTCAGAACACGTTAATCGATGAATTTTCAAGTGCAATTTATTCCCAGGAAAGGCCACAAAATTAATTCAGAGCATAAAAAGGGCTCTGACTTCTGGGCCCTTCAGCAGGCCCCAGCTGAGACGAGCTCGCTTCGTTTCTATTTTTAGCATTAAATATGAAAGTAGGGCGATCCATGGTATTCAAGTGGAAGTCATACCAAGGAGATGCCATCAACTTAACACTGATTATAGAAAAGACTCTTGCTTCGAGGTCTCTTGAGCGATCCCAGACCCCCACCGCGACAGGCTCGCTTCACTCCATAATTTTTATATACCAGGGGCATGAAGTGGGATTTATACCCAGGAGATGCCAGAAAGCTACCACAGGACATAAAAAAGGATCTGGTGTCTGGGGCCCGCACAAGGGCCCCAGACCCCACGCCGTATAATGTTGGACCCCCTCTTTTATAAAATCCTGAATCCGCCCCTGGCCATACCAGATGAAGATATACAAACACTGTTGTGAAAGATAAAAATTGTCCAATTTCACAACATATTCAAGATTCGAAGGAGCCCTGACGAAAAAAAAATATTTCCACAGCAAAAATACCAACAGAAGTCCTTTTATTCTAACGAATTTTGGCAAATGTCAACCTGTTTTGTGCTCTCGCTAAAGTAAGTTAATTGACATAACTTGACATTAGTTATTTCAGCAGTTATTGACGTCGTTAGAAAGTGGACGATAATAGGTTTATCCCCGGCGACGCCTTATCCACGAATATTTCATTAGAATTTATCACGGATCACACTTCCGCTTTCACAGCCCTGTTACATTTATAATAGGTAGTGGTAGATGCGAACATGCACCACTGACATGTTTGCACCCAAATAATATTAGAAATATTATTCCCTAATTTATCTATGATACCTACAATATTCACCATATAACACGATACGAAACAAACACAAACTTGGAAAGTGTGATGTCATATGATGCAGGAGAATGTAAAAGTTCTGTCGTATTATCATGATTATCTGAAATTCAGTTTTTGTTTTATGGGTTCAATTTTGAAATTGTTCGAAGATCGATTGTTGGACAGTTGAATACTGAAACAGGTTACAGTGGAAAAAAACATCACCTATATTTTACATACTTTTTGTTCATGATACGCCAGTGTGTTTTTGGACTAAAATGTTTGGTCAGGTATTGGTTAAAAAATGTTTCATTCTAGGTTTTTTTATTGTCATCATCAAAACCACGTGGTGTTGGAGGTATTTGGGGTCGTGGTTTGACTACCAATTTCATTATCACCTGTGAACACGGCAAAAGTATAATCGAGTAAGAAAGAAATGTTGTGTGCATGTTGCTGGCTGATACAACCACAAGTGCAGGCACGTCAGTATGTGGTCACAGGAAATTGGGCCCATGTAGCGCAGCTTACTATTTCTTCTAAATTCAATGAAGATTAAAAATGCGCCAGACGGATTAAATATGGTATACATTCAGTGGGTGAGTAGTACCAGCAGAGTGAGATGCGCTACTTGGGCCGAAAATTGCAGCGCGAGTTATGGATTTGCGTATCCAACAATATTGCGCATATCAATCTGTATTGCTAACATTTTACGCATTCTCTGCAGACCGTAGTTTGCAATTTAAGGACGAATTGCACGTAAATCCCGAATCTGGAACGCGCCAGCTCTCCATTCACTTATAATGTAAATATAAAGGTAACAAAATCATGAACTTGCAAACATCCATTTGGCACCAGAATTTACTGTGGCGACCAATAACAATCATGGATCACCAACCGAGACTTGGTTCTTGACTAAATATGATTAATTGTCTGATAATTGCCATTCTCAAATGTCATTTTGTGACTTATTTCTCAAAAGACAAGGTACACTCAAAACATGCCCAACGGCAGGATTATTTTTTACTGCGAACAACTAGTAATGCTAGTAAAGCTCATTGGTGAGTTGCGCTCGGGTGCACCAAATCCGCCTATTGTATTCCTCTCGCAGAAATTCAAGTCGTATATATGCATCTATTATTGGATGGTCACACAACAAAGCGTACATACCAGCAACAGCTTGTTTGTAACGCTGAAGATGCTACGCGTTGTTTGTTGGCGCGTGTAAAAGTGATATCTATAATCATCAATTTGTACAATCGCTGTGACACTTTTTATAGAACCATGTCTCGGTTCATCATCCATGGCTATACATATCTCTGTTAATGAAGTTTCAAGAAGAAGGGCTGGGTAGTCTTGCTAATTTTGTTACCTTTATGTTTACATTACAAATGAATGGGAGAGCGGCTCACCACAGTGTTCGGTCTGTTACCCGCAGTCAATTGTGGTAAAAACTCATGCAATTTACCACAATGCGCAATGTGGAATATATAAGGGGAGCCATTTTAGGTCCAATAACCTATTGTGATGGCGTGGCGTCCGTCCATATTTTCATCTTAAAGTTAACAGGCGAATCTTTATGAAATTTTGCACAAAAATATATTTGAAGAGGGGATTATTTTTTACTTTTTCTAATTTTGTATTTTTCTCAAAATGGCGGCCATTTGGCCATTTTGGGATTTGGCAGCCATTTTCTGAACTGTGTGAAAAATTCATTTAATATTAAACATGCTAAATTAACTGACTGAGACATACTCACATCAAATGTAATGACTATAACGAGTCCTCTGGGAAATTTTGCTCATTTGAACAGTCAGCAAAGACTGACTTTGAAACATTGGCAGCATCCTGCGCACCGTTCCTTGCAAGCACACTCGATTAGTTCTCTGCACCCCCTCGATGATTCATGGAAGAAACTCCATAAGGGCATCCAGGTATCATAACTCTCCTGTCTCCAACCCCACTCATAAGGACTCGGAAGATTGGACTGGCCTTTAGGCCAGGCCAAATTCTAAAGTTGATCGTTGGATTTTTGTCTAAAAAAAATCACCTGAGCGTACGATATTTTTTTTATTTTTACATTTTTTTTTTGTCTTTTGCAAAAAATTGCATACGGGTGGAAATTTGTTATTTAGTTTTCAAATTATCCGTTTAGCTTACGATCGGGTTTTTAAAAAATATGTATATCACAAATAAATACATACATATTTTGGCACTGTCAGATCGATACGGGTGGGATTTATTTTTTTACTATAAAATATTTTGAAGGTTTTAGGGGCGGCGATTCCAACGACCAACATTGTGATTTGGACTGGCCTTAGATTATGTTCCATTGTGTCCTGCTCGGTTAGTCGATAGCTTGACATGTTGAAGCAGTGATGCATTTGACGGTGAGATGTTCTGCAGATTTTGATTACTGTGAGAAATATACTAAAAATACTGGAAAGTATACTCGATGTGGACTTTCAGGCGCGATTTGGGCATTTGTTTACATTTGGGTTTGATGGATACACTTCGATTGTTTATATACAAAAGACAACTCGAACAATTGTAATCGTTAAAATCATCGATCACACACCTTTTGTTAGCTTGCATTAGATGTGTTGCACAAAAAATTAGTTTTGAAAAAAAATATTGCATACATTCGAAGGCAGTAGCTTTAAGTTAATCATTCCAAAATGTTCCTTTTCGAGTAAATTCGAGTAAGAGCTCATTTCATCATATAGAATAGAACAAAAATATTCATTAACGAGACAATCAGAGATTATCCTAACTTCAGAGGAAGTTAGGGGAAAAGTGGGCTTCCTTTACACAGGGAGGGAGATAGAGTACTAGTGGGCTCCCTTCACACAAGGAGTAAGGTGATTACTAGTGGGCTTCCGTTCACAAAGAGAGGAATGTATGGTACTAGTTGACTCCTCTCAAACAGGGAGGAAGGTAGGGTACTTACTGGTGGGCTCACCTCACACACAGAGTAAGGCATGGTACTAGTGGGTTCCCCTCACACAGGAAGGAAGGAAGGTGGGCTGTCCTCACACAGAAAGAAAGGTAGGGTACTAGTGGGCATTCTCACTAGTGGGATCCCCTCACAGAGAGAGGAAGGTGAAGCACAAGTGGGCTTCTTTCACAAAGAGAGGAAGGTAGGGTACTAGTGGGCTCCCCTCACACAGGAAGGGAGATAGGGTACCAGTGGGTTCCCCTTACACAGTGAGGAATATAGGGTACTACTGGGCTCCCATTTCACATTGAGGAAGGTGGGCTACTGGTAGGCTCTCCTCACACAGAGAGGAATGTGAGGTACTAGTAGGCTCCCTTCACACAGAGTGGAAGGTATTTAGTGGGATCTTCTTACCCACAGAAGTATACAATGGGCTCCACTAAGTTACATAGGATGGTAAGGTGACAATGTGCTCCCATTACTCAGTGAGATAGGCAGGCTGATATGACCCCCCCCCCCCTCCCCTCGCATAAATCAAGAGAACAATACAGTAAGGCAGATGTCAGTAAATGGGAATCCAATTATTTCATTTATTGACAGTAGTTCTCTTCATAAAATTTCAGAAATTAGATATGGACTGTGGGACATTAGATGGCCCCGGTGCAACAAGTGAAGGTGAATACCAAACTATGGAGTGGCATGTATACATTTATTACTGATACACAAATGTGCTATGATTGAGGTACTTGTAAGTTGTACTTGGTACTAATGAGTATGGTACAGATTGACTAAAACAGTTGGTGGAAAGCATGCCATTTACTTGGCTTTGAACATATATGTATGTTATCAGTTGTCCTTTGGAATGCTTAGCCAATGTTATCTGTAGCAACACATACATTTGTACATGTACCGGTATATGACAAGTTAGATGCGATGGAGGACCTCTGGTGGGAAATGACATTGGAACTGTCTCGGAGGGAAAAGGAAATGAAGGATCCTGTTCACGTATATTTGAAGCTGCAGCATTTCCTGGCCTGAATTAGAACTTTCACATAAACCTTCATCATCAGGGATCTCTTAGTGTACTCAGCTCATACAACCATGTATCACTCAAGTATGTTCATTACTGAACGAAGAACTCGCTGCCAATGACTTTCAAGAACTGAAAACTAATATCATTTATCTGTATCATGCTGTGAAATATATATGTGAAGTCTAACTTGATTACAGTTTTAGGCGTTTATTTTAATGTAGATGTGCGCGGTGTAAGTGCGATCTTCACCCATATGGAGTTTTTAAGCACTCTTTTAGCGATGTCGCACTCTTGTGGTGTAACATGTATTGAGATAATGTTGAATTTCTAACTATATTAATGGCTTGTTACGGAATAATCATGTAAAAGACATTGCATTGAGTGTCGGAAAATATATTTGATACCATGGATACTCGCAAGACAAATAGTTTGATATAAATGCTAAATTCTTAACAAGAATGCGATTCCAGCCAGCGGCACCGACACACCGCGAGCCAGAAGGGTGATATCGTGGAGTGTTTTACACATTATACGGCGATTGCTCTTGAAATTATGTTATGTATTATGATAGATGAAATTGTTATTGATAATTTAAAAATATTTATATTATCATTTTAGATAGTAATTTCTATAAACTGCATAATCTGATAATACAACACTCTTTCGGAGTATTACAAAGAACTCTGAGAAATATTGTAGTGAAAAACACATATTGGAAATATGTTAAAAAATGTACAATTTCCATATTTCATTCGCGGTAACCATCAGTATAAGCATATGGATTGCACATGAGCTGTTTGCTTCAATTAAATATTTATATAAATCAAGAAATAAACAGTTCGGCAATATGAGTTTGAAACAACGCACTCTTCTGGTTAATACAAAGAACTGTTTTGGAAGCATTTGCTGGAGGTGGTGGCGTTTTGGCTAAATTGGCGACATGAAGACAAAGTGAGCCTCTTGTAAAAGCACACTTAAGGAGTGACTGCGGGTAACATACCAAATACTGCAGTGAGCCGCTGTCCCATTCATTTATAATGTAAACATAAAGGTAACAAAATCAGCAAGACTACCCAACCTTTCTTCCCGAAACTTCATTAACAGAGATATGTATACCCATGGATGATGAACCGAGAGATGGTTCTATAAAAAGTATCACAGGAATTGTACAATTGATGATTACAGATATCACTATTACACGCGTCAACAAACAAGGCGTCGTATCTTCAGCGTTACAAATCAGCTGGTTTTGGTATGTCCGTTTGTTTTGTTGTGTGACTATCCAATAATAGATGCATATATACGACTTGAATTTCTGCGAGAGGAATGCAATAGGCGGATTTGGTGCACCCGAGCACAACTCACCAGTGAGCTTTACTAGCATTACTAGTTGTCCGCAGTAAGAAATAATCCTGCCGTTGGGCGTGTTTTGAGTGTACCTTGCTTTTGAGAAATAAGTCACAAAATGACATTTGAAAATGACAATTAATCATATTTAGTCAGGAACCAAGTCTCGGTTGGTGATCCTTGATGGGTATAGGTCGCCACAGTGAATTCTGGTGCCAAATGGATGTTTGCAAGTTCATGATTTTGTTACCTTTATGTTTACATTATAAGTGAATGGAGGACTGGCGCATTCCAGATTCGGGATTTTACATGCAGTTCGTCCTTTAAGTCCGGTACAGCTTGAGAAACTTTTTTTTTCTCAAAATTTAACTATAGAGAAATTCCTCGACAGACACCTGGGCGTGATAAACGCTGGAGAGATCATGTCCAGCGCCAGATCCACATCTAAGAGGAAGCTAGGCATAAAGCCTCTCGGGCTTCCGTTTCACATGTATTTCGCGGCACCCATGTGACTGTTCAATGCAACATAACGACCCTAGGCGTACAAGCAAGCCTTCAATGTTCAATGAAATACGATTGTATTTTTAAAATATTTGACCCAAAAACTAGGCGTATAACAACTTATTGCCATTCACTGAAGTATTCAACAAATTCCTCTATATGTTTATGTTTTATTGTAGATTCTGCACGGTTATCTGCTTGTATTTATTTAATGACAAGCGGTATCTTTTCTGCGTAGAGCATGGTTTTGGTGAAGAATATCTGAAACAAAGTGTGACGGGATCACAATTAATCTACATGTATTTATTTCAGGAAGTGATCCGGAGGAGTCCTTTGTAAGGAATATTCGCCACAATTTTTTTTTTTTACACCACAAGAGTGTGTTGTCAACAAATCAAAATTAATTAAGTATTTCAATTTTCCTTCAATTTTTTTTTCTTCAAACGACACCAGTGTTGCATTCCATATATTTCCTTTGGCTCAGAGAACTGTGTAGTTTATAACAACGCCCTTCTGTGAAGAATAAACTCCATATCTTCCTCCATATACACTGAATAGTATACGCATTTCAACCACAGCGATTCTTGATACAGACACTCAATGCACACGCTTGAATGCACACTCAATGCACACACCTCCTTTTTACGGTCTTCATGCAATTTGTGTTCAATTCACTCTTTGCTGTCGTTTCTGTGCCCAACATGCTGACATGTTGTCATCACAATAGCGCGTTATCACCGATAAAATGTTTAAGATTGCGTATCGAGTACGATGCACATACTTTCAATGGTTCCATACCATGTGCAATTTTGGATCATATCTCGGCCGTTTCATAACAAACTTACATGAAATTTGGAATGTATATTCTCTATATATCCATGAAGCTGACGCAAATAAACGATTGAAGATTTCATTAATAAATTAGTATATAAATGGAGTTGAATATTGCTTGAACAAATGTAACTTGCGTTGCGTACACGAAGCATTACATGGTGTAGTTTCTTAACTACAGCGAGTGCACATATCTGTGATCAATAACCTACTCTCACATTTCAAGTATCCCATCGATATTCATGTCAAATTGATGCGCAAATGTGTATATCTATTGCGATCCCCTGAAAATGTCTTGTGCCGCTGGTCAGTGAAGCGCTAAGTACAGATCAGCGGATTATTCGTATGGCGAATACCGTCAATGCTCAGCTGTCGAGAACGTTGTACTCAGGAATGAGATGTTGTTGTGATTTTGGTTCTATACTGCACTTAGAAAATATCAGAGTCGCTGAATTATTGATGTAGTTTGCGGTTGAGTTTACAATGCCAACGGATATAGACGTTATTAATGCGATTGATAATCAATTTCTTTTGCCCAGTGTATCTTCAATACCGATGATATATAACATGCTATTTTGACCATCAGATTCCCATCAAGTATTGAGGTAAATCCCAAAACAGGCAGTAGGTTATTGTTCAATGATATGTAGTGTAACCATAGTCAAGAAACTGTACCCTAAAACGCTGTCTGTTTTCTATGTAAGTTACATTTCATTGGCGGTGTATAACGTTCAGGATCTGTATGAATATCGACTGGGTCTTCAATCTAGCCATTGGACAAGCCTTGTAGTCACGGATAGAAGCTACCCAACAATTTTCAGCGCAATCCATTAAAAAACTGCAGAGTTATAGGCCAAACAAAACATACCAGAATTTTGCTGATAAGGCATGGATCCTGGCTGATAAGCATCCTTAAAACCTCCGTAAGAGTGATGATCGCACTTACATCGTGATGTGATCTGATTGTTGTAGGAGCTCCTCCATCGTTGATGAGTCAGAATCCCAAGTGTCATTAATTTCATCGCATATAGGACCATGTCCATTGTGCACAATTGATGATTTCGCTGCTGCATCAGCCGGGAGCTGCGAAGACACATGACGCGTTTTCATGTCCAACATTAGTTCATGTGCAAAGGTGAGGTTTCAATTATTTATCGTACCATTAACCAGTTCGAATTTGTTTTTAGGTTACTGGACCCTACTTTTCGAAATGTCACGTTTTACTGAACTTCTCGGCATGTCACATTTGACCTTGGACCTAATTCTCAAGGTGAAATCACAAAATGATCTAAATTTTCCCTTATTATTGACTTTGGAGCTTAGTATTGAACATCATATACTTCGAATTATTCATGTAATAATTATTCATCTAGTATGTCCAGTTCTGCTCTAGCTTTGGGCCTAGAAACCAGTGTTTTTTTTTTCTTAGAGTTATAATGGAGCCTGGATCAAGTACATTTACTGCAGTTGATACAAGCAGTATATTAATCATTGTCAATAACTACGATACAAGTCATAGAAAATCAATAACGCAAAATTAACCCGAGGGATAAGAAAGGTTACTGGCGATATGTATAGTGTTAAGCCACAGAGTCCAAAAATGGTAGTGTCTCAACTGAAATGATCGTTCTGATCTTTCAATGTAAGTATCAATCTATTACCACCAATATGTCATTAGGGTAAAATCATAGTAATCAAACAGATTTTAAAACTGGCCGTCAAAGTCCCAGAAATGGTCATTTTTGACAAAATATTTGCCGTTTCGAGCTTTCCAGCTCATTTTACATCAAACTCAACATGCTCAAGGTCACCTCGAAATTCGCAGCATGTGACTTTCCATTTGAGTACGTTTATATTTAAACTTTATTTTCACTCTACGGGCAGGGTTTGTTTCAATTGCAAAATGTTTATACGTTTGCAATTGTCATCATCAAAATCTAGTTATGTCAGTAGTAATAGATTGATACTTACATTCATACCACTGAGCCGGTGTCACTGCTGGTGGACATTGAATCTGTCACAGAGGAGAGTATCAACTCAGTAGCCTTTTGACTTAGAGATTAGGTACTTGTCGTGTATCTATTCCATGGGCTTTGTTTCGAATTTCTAAATTAGTTTCATTGTTGCTGGGTTGTGTATGCTGATTCAATCAGGTGTACAGTAGAAAACAACTACATTTTACACACCCTCTGCGACCCCTTATGACGGCAGCGTGTCTTTGGATGAGCTAATTGGTCGGGCTTTGTCACTATTGCAATATGTTTTCTATTGGCATTATCAAAATCTAGTTGTAGTGGTGGTAAATAGATTGATACGTACATTGAACATGTGTTGAGCAAATATGGTGTCTACTCAGTACAGCGCCTCTATGCCATTATAAAAATCCTACAATTGTTTTTACAAATTTTAGTAATGTGGACGAACACAGAGATGATGCCAATGCACGCCACAACAATAGGTTATCGGACCATTGGTACGGTAGTCTATAAATAATGATAGAAATATATCAGAAACCGGTTTACTAGATGTGAATAATCATTGTGTTATTCAGAATAACTTGAAATTATCCACAACTCTGAATATATGTATAGCTGATGATATATTCTGCAATGATTAGTGTATTGTATCACAAATTACACAGAAATCATTCATCAAATGTTTACAGATTGTGTCTTGCTCGAGTGGTTTAGCTGTTTCCAACCCCGATATTTTTGAGTATATGTGAACAACATATGATGTTTCGTTAATCATCTTCATGCGTTCTTCAAAATCGTCTTTGTTTGTTTTACGGAAGCAGTATTTAACTATTCGTGTGTATGGGAAAAAATAGAAATGGTTTCTGTCCACCACATACATATCCTTTTCTTTGTGTTCGATCTCATGCCAGACTCGGGTCAACAGAACAGGACCAACTTCGGCCCACACTTTACCAGTATAGACTTCAGGGAACAGTGCCAGCACACGCCGGAGAAAGGGGTGCCTCTTCTTGAAATACGCAAATGCCCCATTCAGGTTTAGTTCATCTTCCCAGCCAAGAACATTCGGTTTGAGTGTATCTAGAGGCCGTGTAATGATAACGTCCGTGTCCATATAGATACCACCATGGATGTAAAGGATCAGCATTCGAAGTAAGTCCGTCTCATGACTGTACCAGTGCGGACCTCGTCTAGCTTGCTCAACCCGCTCAGGAGTGAAGTTTCTAGCTGGGGATTCTGCTATCATTTCCGTCAAATTGTACCGGCGAACCACTATGTTGTAGCCAACTTCAGCAAACACACTAAAACGTGATGCGTCTAATGAATTGCTGTGGACAGTCACGCGAGCATCGGGGTGGTGATAAAATATAGATTCGATGGCACGCTGATGTGTCCATTTGAAGTTTCCTTGAATGGACGCGAAATGATCTGTTCCGAAAGCTGTTACTGTAGAATTTACATTTGTTGTGAATATTATATGAAACTGCAAAGGGCTCTTAATGTGAGGTTCCGGAGAGGGTAAAGGAATGACTCCAAGTATCAGGGCTGTATCATACAGCACTTGGTGTTGTCTAATGAAGTTCCAAATAGTTGCCCGGAGGCGCATGAATACGGCCTTCCCAGGGTTCGGTGGAATGGCATTCCAACTGAACTTATTCAACCACTTTTGTGCACTCTCCTTGTTGTGTTGAGACATGTCCAGCACGTGGCACAACTTGGGAACTTCTGTCACATGATGAGCTTGTTCATGTAACCTTGTCTTTGCAGAATCGTTCTTCGTGGAAATGAAGAGAACTGGTGTACCCATTCCAACACAGGCTAGGGCAGCAGATGTTGACCGCGTGATAACGAGCTTGGCTCTGGCAAAGAGATCTATTATTCTGTATGCTTCTTCTAACCGAACCTTGCTGTCTGATCCCCATGACTTCGTCCAGGTGTGTACCACCTCAGCGTGTTCTAGTACGGGAGATGGAAAGAGTTCGCGTACATCCTTTGAGATATCCACCATGTAAATGTTCCCCGTCCTTCCTGTCTCTTTGTACGGATTCTGCAACATCACATGCAAACTTCCTGAGAGATATGCATCAACACCGTGGGAATTCATATACTCCAATGTGTGCGGATCTCCACATCCGATTGGACCGTGGCTTTTCATGTATGACACAGCTTTTCCCGGTTTACTTTTGGAGAATTGGTCAATGTGAACAGACGTCATAACCGGATGAATATTTGGGTGAAACCACTTGGTTAATTCATCAACTCTGAAACATTTGTTGAAGAATAACAGCACTGGGTCTGCCTGTGTTGAGCTGCTCAGTGACTGTTCGTCGATGAATCTATCAGCGAATGGCAGGAGTTGAATTGCAGTGAGATCCTCTATTTCTTCACCGATGTCAAAATTTGTTCCATGGCAATTTTGCTTGGAAGATATTATTCCATAGTGCATGATCTTCTGTGGCTTGAGAACATTGTCTGGACGTCGTAATAGATTTACCGTTACGGGACAGTCAGTAGTTTTGTTGCAATAAAGTTTCAGTACCTCAGATTCCATTTGTAGAAGGTTGACTTTTGCTGCCCTTTTTCCAACATTTTTAATTGCTTCGAATTCCTCATTAAAGGTGTTCATCACTATCTTGATGAATGGATTCGCTGGAGGGAAACATGAGTAATCCAGCACACTTTCCCTAGCTTTTCGCTGTGTTATCCATGATCTTTGACATCCAAACTGGATAAGATTTTTCAGTGGTATATATGGATCTATGTATATGCCACCTTTATTCCATAGTATTCCGAGTTGTGTCGCGTACTGCAAATGTTCCTCGAAATGTTTCCCTGAAATGAGCTTATTCAGAGGGTGTTTGCTCAACCAGATCTGAAGTGGTGTGTCATCGAACAAGTATTTCAGGGCTTGGTGTTTGACGTTGATGTGTTTCTCATTGTTGGCATTTTTGATAGAATCAAGACATTGTTTTGTGCCGCAATGCATTTCAAAGTCATAATGATCTGGCAACATGCTTCGTAGTTCAATGATGTTTGATACAACAGATCGGGGCATTGGAGCTGAGTACATCCAGGCAGTGGATACCAGCTTCGTGGGGGTTTGGGGAGTAGAGTTCATCACTCCGATCCCCGCTAGATTGCTCAATGCTGGCACTGCTACAATGGTCGCTGTCAAGTTGGGTATCACGCGATCAATATTACCTTGGGTATCATAGGGAATCAGCCTGAAACTGGCAGGGATGAGGGTACTGTAATTAACAGTATCTTGACAATAGAATTTGAATAACCAAAATAAAGCAAACACGGAGACAGTGGCACGAAGGTACGAGGGGAAACGTAGATCAGAGTTATCCATAATATGACAATATACAATGCTTCCGAGCAGAAAGATGCCTAGACCAGCTGCCACCTCCCAAGAAACTGGTGGTGAGAAATAAATGATGTTAGCCATTATAACCAAGACACGCTTCATGTGGTTTAACAACGAGTGATGTGGAAGACCTTTCGAGTAGAGAACTGCGATGGAAGCTGCATTATAAATCGAGTGGGTAGTCGACGATAGCATACAATCCACATGACTAAAATTTGGGTGCAGTCCAACTACTCCAACTTTTATAACCAACAATGGCAGTAGCATCAATGAACTATATGCAGACAGGGCAGCAAAATATGTTATTGAGTTTGAACCAGCCACATGATAGGTTTGAACATTCGGACCACTCACATGGTGTAGGTAGATGTTTCGCAAAGGAAATGCAGAACATGATATTGCTGCTGCGGTGACGCCCCAAATATTGAAAGAATTGTCACCCATCACAAAAGAACAAGCCCCTGCAATAACTAGCACAATGCTGACGATTCTGGAAGTTGATATTGTATATTTTGGGTGAACGTTAAAAAGGTAACCATAAACGATGAGCAGTTCACACGCCTTGATGATTTGAGTCATACTGGAATCGACTAACGTATAGGATATATTCGTGGCCATATTTCCCACGACGTTACAAGCAGATGCAGTGAGCAGCGCAACTCTGTCCCGGGCTTCGAAATGTTTATTTGAGTTATCCTTTGCTTTGACAGTCACCCAACCGAATGCCAGGATCGCGCCCATGACGTGCTGCATGGTCGTCAGCTCCACCCAGCGCATGTCCCTGAAGGCGGACGTCGAAGCTAACGCGTGAGCTGTAGTGTTGACGATGCCGTCTTCTATCGTACGCTTGGAGAATATGCTGGTGGCGGTGTTGGTGATCCACCAGGTTAGAATAGTCAAGATGAACCAATCCATAATTCTTGGGACTAGATTATGCACAGTACATCAGCAGATCCTGACAAAATAAAATGATCAACATTGTTATATACTTTATATTAAAGCAGATTAACTGCCTTCGAATGTATGCAATATTTTTTTTTCAAAATTAAATATTGGTGCCACACATCTGATACAAGACAACAAAGCATGTGCACATTGATCTTGAAGATTACAACCCATTACATTTCCATTAGTTTCAACACACAGTTTATGCCAGTTTTGTATATAAACAAACGAAGTGTATAAATCAAACTCGAATGTAAGCAAATGCCCAAACTTCCCTTAACAGTCAACATCGAGTACATTTTCCAGTTTGTATATGCCTATATATTGTAATTATGAGAGCATAATCATTGATATACCTTGGTGTGCGTGAAATTGTCAGTCCATTTTGCATTGTTATGCTTTCTTTACATATGCATGTGATGGATATAGTTCCGTTATTCCATCATTATTCCTTTATTCACGCATCAAACACCGTCGAATCAGCAAAATCTCCCAAAGAACTGGTTGTAGTCACAATATTTGATGTGAGCACGCCTTATTCAAGTAACTTTACATGTCTCATAATGAAATATAGTTTTAAAAAACAATATTGCCTGTTTTCGAAGACAGCTGATTTAAACGTTAATATTTAATGAGCAAATGAGGATATATTGTTCGAGTTCGATAGTATAGATCAGCTGTCATGCTTCCTATTGATGATCAAAGGTGGTTATCACCCCCTCCCATGCACATCACCTGCGAATATAATAGTCAAATAAATTATAATACCGTTAACACTCCTGTGCAAATTGGGGTCTTCGAGTAGAATCGATCGACTGGGATCCATGTTATGCATTATCATCATTCTTCTTGGTTGATATCGTATGACAGCTCAATGTTCAATAAAAAAAAAATTGAGATGGAAATTTGAGGTATGAAAAAAACTGAGGCCCACTCGGTATGGTAATTAAATATTTTCATTTAACGTAATTCAGTTACTCGGCGTATCTAGTAGTGAAACGAATGATAATATACCCATTCCACCAATTCTCTTCGGCTGAATAGATAGATATATATATATTTATAGGTTTATGCAAATTATCCAACACTTAATATAAAGCTAGGGAATTCATCATATACTTTGAAGTTCATCATCTGCTCTATGATTATACTAAGTTCAACCCAATATGCAATAAATTCCAATTGGCTACATTCAAGGTGGCCGGAAGCAATTTAACATGTGGTAAATAATTACTACTTTCCAACAAGTCATGATACATATGTATGACTCAACTGGCTCAATTAGTGTCTTCATCATCATGATCATGGCCCGAGATATACTCAGGACCCACCAGAAAGCAACGAGTGACTGCCCCTGCAGATGTGCAGTTGATATTTTATATATTGTTTCAATTTCACACGTCACTGGCTATTCAGAACATATCATAATTGGTGGTGTAGCTGACCAGCGGACTTAGACCAAACGTCGTATTGAGCCATACTGGAAGTAATTTGAGGTCAAGTTCAAGGTCGCCTACAATACAACCATGAGACCTATCTGTCACCATTGAATTTGTCTGCGGCAGCCAATTAACATAATACATGTCAAATGTGACCTGGAAACCACTACAGTCTCCAAGGCCAAGTTCAGGGTCACCACAAAATCCAACATAATACTACTATGCTCATCATACAAACCTAATACTTATCTATATGCTTTTTGTCTGTAAAGGGCCACGAGGCTTTCATATTTACTACTTAAGGTCTTCTGCAGTCAACTTTAAGATCTGCAAAGAACAAAAAAAATGCAAAAAAGTATATATAGCATATCAGCTCATATAGGCAGGTAAACTAAAAACACACGTGCAAATATAATAGACATATAAAACCATTAATCTTTAACTTGTCATTATGAAATTCTAATATAAAATAACATATAAAATAATTCTAATATAAAATAACATAGATTTTTTTATTAGAACGTGGTAATTTGAGAAGATATTGAAAAACATATATACAAGCCAATGATCGATCATTTGCAGCCTTTAGTGAATTGAGCGTCGTCTGTAATGTATACATAGATATAAAAATTTTCACAATGAGTTGACAAATTATAAGATTGGTGGGTTGCATGTGGAATCAAGCGCATAGATAAGCTTGAGACACATGGCTGTGTTGGTCAAATGCCCATGTCTTACTTTATCCTACATGAACTCCAGATCGGTTTTCTCCTGGACTGGATATTTGTTTCAACCTATTAACGCCACCACCTAATTTAATGATGGTAGTAAAATTCCTACAATGAAACACGTTCAGAAAGCCCAATCAAACAACATTTCAACCCCAACTCTCCAAGTTAGGAAAACACGCCGTATTATGTGCTCAATATAATCAGTTTGGTACATAACCTACCAGTTCATTGGTACATCTTTCCTGCTGATGTCAGCTCACACCTAACTCCCGGTGAAATGCGAATCCCACCCCTTGAAACATAGGGAATCGTTACTGTTTATGTCGTTTTGAAATATGCAACAAACGTTTTATCGATAGTTTGATCGATTCTGACCAGTTCATCCGAGAAGATAGCTATAACCCGCACTTACGATATACTGTTCATAACATCAATTACCACAAAAACTGAAATGTTTATAATCATTACATGTTTCCCTTTTCCCAACTTTGTTTTCATAATAGACCTATATGCAAACTGTAGTGTGATATATATGGTGTTTGGCTGGAAAACGTATTTGATTGAAATTCAATACAGGTTATTGTGATGATGAAGTATATAATACACAAAACATTTCAGTGTTAACAACACATTCATGGAATCGCTCAATCAACTTAAAGCATATTTTCCACAAAACCGACACAACCTCCATAATGCTTTAACTAGACAAAGAGGAATTTCTAGTTGTTCCCCGGAAGTATTCATTATAAAAAAATTTGTTGATCACAAATTCCAGCTACGATATTCGTTATGGATGGCAAGGAAATAAATAGCCATGGGTCGTTGTTTTTTTCGAGAATTTATATGCCTGATTCATAACTTGTTTGTTTATTCCGACCTGACAAAGTCACAAATACTTAGTAAATACGGTCCCATTAAGCATCCATTACTAGCAGCCTACTTAATGTTAGTTGGTCTACCGGACAAAAAAGCGCAGACAAAGACATCTTCCTGTTCGTGTATATGAATATGTGCACACCGGAGCGTCGTCATATGTATTTGCTTTTATGTGGCGTGCGACAAACAGTACTGTGCTCATCCCCGATACGTGAGAGAAATCCAAGTGAAACCTTTGTTTTCTGCAAACGCATTTGTTGGTGAAAGTATATACATGTATATCGCCACGAGTTGTGTTACAAGCTTTTGCGTGTGATATTGTCTTGCGTGTTGTGTGAACGATACCCGGCACTTTCGGTCACTCCAGTCATCAAAACTGAAAAAACGAAAGCGTCGTAAATTGTCACATCAACATAGCGATGCTGATTTTAAGCATTTTGGTGCTTACAAACCACGTGCGTGGCTCCTACTGGTCACAGCTGTATATCCCTAAGCTTGGCACAAACGTCCGCGCAATGATATCGCCCATCGATACCTTGGTCGGACCAGTGTCCATGTGTGCAATATCCTGTGTTGCTCACATCGACTGTTCAGCTTTCAACTATCAGTGGACAGATGCAGTTGGGGTATGTCAGCTGCTCAATGCCACGGGCAACATACTCATCCGACCGGAAGTCGGAGTCACGTATTTTGGACCTGAAGGTAAGCCAGGGTTAAGTCCATATATAGCAGCCCATGCAGATCGTTCATCAGTGTACAATTCTATTTTTTCACAATGTTTAGGAACTATGTAATACTTAATGTGTTCCCAATATATTACAATTGATCATGTGCTCGTGGTAGGCCTATGTTTTGTGGGTTCAGTAATTTGCACCAGCTGCACGAAGGCCTAGTGATCGAACACATCAAAATATGGTCGTATTGGTGGTAACAGGTTGATACATACATGTACTTTTGAGAAATCATTTAATGGATATCCAATTGTTCGTAGCATCATTATTCGGCTCGGTCTCAATAGGCTTTTGGGATAAGAACAATGTGGGTATTATTGTATCCTGATAGCGAGCACAGTCAACTTTTACGACGCGTGTGCCAGTGGACCCTGCCAGCATAACTCCACGTGTGAGTATACTACCATCGGGTACACATGTGGGTGCCAGCCAGGCTATACTGGACAAAATTGTGAGGTCTGCCCAGTCATGAAGATGGGACCCGATTGTGACCAGGGTGAGTAGGGCAAGAAAATATACATGTAAATTTTTGGTAACGAGAAAGAATATACCGTAATCATGGTAATGGCTCGATTAAGCGTCTGTCCTTTAAAGAGCGCCTCCCTCGACTGAGCGCCGGGGTGTACAAATTTTTTGACAAATAAGCGCCTCCCTTGAATGAGCGCCTCCCTCAAATAAGCGCCTCTCTCTAAAGAGCGCCGACATTGCACAAGAATTACCGTTTATATCAGTGATTAACACCGTGTGCAAATAAAGGACACTTTAATTGCACTTTGATTTAGCTTTTCTTTATATTGGTAATTTACTGGAAACAAACAGTATGTATGAACACTGCATAACAATTTACGGCAATTGGTCTACTAACTGTCGAGTGCATGTGAATTTCAAATTTATAATGGGTAATTTGCGGTATAGTAGGGTTTCCCTGAGTTGGACATTTTCGATTTCTATGCAATGCAAACTTTGTGTGACTGGAATAAGATGGATACTACCGTTCAATGCAAACATACTGGGGTAGTTCTGAGATATGAACCGAGTATGCCCAGTGTTGATGACATTTTTCTGGCACTCGACAACAGTTTTCTATTTATTACTCCAAAATTACTTCCGCACCAAGCTTCATACGCCCGAGGGTCGTCTGTTGCAATCACATCTCCTAATTGGCAATCAACTGATTGGTTTTATGGTGAAATTCGAATGCTAATTGCCATTAACGCCGATTAAAGGCCTGGACACTGACATTGACCGGCATCATAGTTTCAACTTGGAAAAGTTTGTTGTCAATTATGCGCCTCCCTTGAATAAGCGCCTGTCTTGAAAGAGCGCCGGGGTTAAAACTTTATTGACAAATAATCGCCCCGGCGCCATTACGGAAACTTCAGCTAGCCGTCGAATATGAGAGGTTTGCTAACAATCAATTATTAACATGAGAAATAACCGCTACAATGTCTTTTGGCAGATTGTACGCTGACTCCCCAAGGACTCGAGTACAATGGCACGATGAGTGTGACTGAGAATGGTCGCACATGTCAGCGCTGGGACAGGAACCTGCCGCACCTGCACTTCCACAAGGACCCGGACCACTTCCCGGACGACACGCTGGCCGAAGCAGCCAACTACTGCCGCAACCCCGACAACTCACCACAGCCATGGTGCATGACTACCAGCATCCTCACCTTTAGGGAAAGCTGCAACATACCGCTCTGTCCATGATAGTAGGTCTTCTGATGTACCCGACGTATAATAATGGAAATTGTCTCTCAGAATTGTCAAATTTCTAAAGAAGTTAACATAGGAGAGTTGGAATATGTTTGCATGTCATTGTGTCATGTGTTTCATGCAGTCCATAGCTAAATAAGTAGCGATATCTTTGCCACACTCAATGGTGTGAGGGTTTTCATGCATCTGTAACGTTTTTAATGAATAATAAATATCCGAACTAATATGCAGTCCATAGCTAAATAAGTAGCGATATCTTTGCCACACTCAACGGTGTGAGGGTTTTCATTCATCTGTAACGTTTTTAATGAATAATAAATATCCGAACTAATAGCTTTTTCGGGAATACATCTCAACTTTCAGGGTTGTCCAATTGCTGCATATTTGTCATAGATTCAGTGTACATGCCACCCTGATCGGCTGGCGTCTTGAAAAATCATAACATTACCTACATTTAAATCATGGTGGAGAATGTCTCTGTTGCACATATCAACTGGACACTTCGGTAAACATCATATTACATTTGGATTCCATATCCCGAACACTTTCGAATTGTATGGTTTTTTTTTTGTTTGGTTTTTTTTTCAAATTGCCCAACAGATTACACAAAAACATTGGAACTGTGGTCAAATATATGCAAACAAAAACACATACAATATGCACTCAAGATATTACAGATACATTAATATTTTTCAAAAACAATAGCATTTACGGGACTGTTGGATATATTACATGGAAATATATTAATATATATTGGTATTTCTATCCAGAAACTGCCCTCTTAATGGAAATATATTCATGCTCAAAGAGAGGGACACATACTGCATACATACATTACATACTTTTTAAGAATTTTAACCAGCGTTTTTTTTTTTTTTTTTTGTTCGCATAGGTTTGGACGAAGTTTTTAGAAAAATTCATGTATTTACATATGCGACAACTTATCAACCAAGGGGGCCCATTTTGTAATATTCTTTGCCCTCTGTTTCGGACAAGTAAAATTCACTTCTAATTTCATTATATTCCTTATATATCTCAGTGCTTCAAAGGTATTATATTTACCATCTTTCCATTTCTTTGTATAGAAGTAACGTTTAATAATTAAAATTATTGTGTTTTCTAGATCTTTATTGGAATTTTCATGAAAAATCCCAAGAACAATATTTTCGGAATTTATGTACGGATACAAATTAAAATGCTTTTCGGGGCATAAATGGAAAAAATGTACTAAATCTTCTATTATGCCGTGGCAGCATTCACAATATGGGTCGTCGCGTATTTGATATAAGTGGAGTAATTTGTTCGTTGGTAGGATGCGATGAATTATTTTGTATTGAAAACTATGTATAGTTGTATCCTGAGAAATATTTCTTGGTAGCAAGAAAATAAATTTCCAGAGTTGGTCATCAAATGTGCTTTTTATATCCCGATACCATTTTTCTTTATATTTATCGCCATATGGCATTTGGGATACTAATTTCCCATATACATATTTACAAACTTTTTGCTGTGATGTAACATCACTAATGGGAGGTTTACACTCATCGGACTGATTTTTTGAAATATCGTTCTGTACGTTTCTTGGAACTGAATGGATGAGACTCATGTAATCCAAAGAATTAAAAGAAATGGAATATCTTGAATGAATTTCATTTCGGCTCAATATTTTCTTTGTTTGTGAATCATAAAGATCTTTAAAATATATTAACTCTTTTAACAAAAATTCATTCGTCCTGACCAATAAATTTTGGTTTTTAATATATTTCGTGTACCAAATTACCTGGGCAGACACATATTCATTATCGTAATTTTTATGAAGGCGACCAGTATAATTTATCCATGCGTCAGTTATTTCTTTCCAAAAGACGTTTTTAACTGGTTTCATTTTCATTTTGATAAAATCTATCGAACCCTCAAATAGAAAGTTAATATCTACCCTTAGATTTGTTTTTGCGATTATTTTCCATGAATTGTGATCCGAACATGTCTTAATTTTTTTAATCCATGTCAATCTCATTGCTGTACAGAAGGATTCAAAATGGATCATTTTCAATCCACCCGAAGCAAAGTCCTGTATGAGTGAATTCATTTGTATTTTGGGGCGCTTGTCATTCCATACAAAATTCAAAAATAATTTATTTAGCTGGTTGATATAGAATTGATCTGGTCTGGGTAATACTGTCAGAATATTTATGAATTTAGGTAAAATATGCATTTTAATTACATTTATTCTCCCTGCTATGCTTAGCCCTTGACACTGATAGAATTTTATAACATTCTTTGCAGTTATTATTTTATCCCCATAATTCAACTCCTGCAATTTGGACAAATCAGTGTGGAAACGTATTCCTAAAAGTTTGAAGGTATCTGTATAAGGTTTTTTGAAAACAGGACATGAGCCACCCCTCGTAGTATTCCCTAGTTTGATTATTTCGGTTTTGTCCGCATTCATCTTTAGACCAGATATCACCTGAAAATTTTCAAACGTTTTTAAAGTAGTCTCAATGCATTTTGGATTTCCATTTAGTGTTAAAAAAGTATCATCTGCGTACATGCCAATTTTGATTTCATTATGTCCTATTCCTACCCCTTGTATATTTTGGTTATTTATGATGTATTGTGCCAAGGGCTCAATTGCTAAAATAAATATATATGGAGACAGTGGATCTCCTTGTCGACATCCCCGTCCTAATTCAAAAAAAGGAGAATAGTGTCCATTATTTATGACACAACTTTGCGAATTATTGTAAATTATGTGAAACCATTGAATGAAATTATCACCAAAATTATACATATGCAACGCCTTCTGAATGTATGCCCACTCTATGGAGTCAAAAGCTTTCTCAAAATCTATGAGCAACAGTATACCGTCGTTATCATTTTCTTTACAGAATTGTATGTATTACTCATAGTCTAGATGGAATCCAGGTGCTAATTTTTTCGTTTGAACTCTGCTCACAATTCTCACAAGTATTTTTGTATCTAATTTTAGGACCACCACAATTTTTTGACGTCATATCCGGCGTCGTACAATAGTACGTGGATAGGTGTACTAAACGTTTATTCAGTGTTCGCTGGTAATAAAGAGTGCTTAGAAAGTCAATTATAATAATTACCTGAACCCAAGGCCAATAGATTTAGGTCAGTTAACGTCCGGCGGATAATTGCAGTGTGATATGGGTGTAGCCATTTGAAAACGAAGTGATTAGTGAACCGTGTGTAGTGAATAACTGTGACGTACTCCTATTTCCATCATTTAGCGAATCATGACGTACTGCTAGCCCCAGCGCCTAGAAAGACGTGACGTACTCCTAGTCCCGGTGCCTAGAAAACAATGACTGACTCCTAGCCCCAACGCCTATAGGAAACCACCCTCAGCCCCAGAGCTTGGAAACCATGACGTACTCCTATTCCCAGCGCCTAGAAAACCGTGACGTAATCCTAGTCTCAGAAAACTTTGTACCATAACTTAATACCAGAAAATGCCTAAAAAGCCGTGACGTACTTCTAATTCCAGCGACTAAAAAATGTCTACTATAGTATTTTGGGCTCTCTGTTATGGCCCTAATGCTCCGTCGTACTAAAGAGCAACATAGCAGGTCATTTTCGCCGGACCTGTTGAGTGATCATTTGTCCTTTGCAGACATCACACGTGTAAAAGAACTAAATTTTGTAAAAAGAAAAAAAAAAAAAAATAATAATAATAATAATAAATAAAATTGGAACATTTTTTGTTGGCCCTAAACCTTATATGAGTATGTTGAATATAGTGAGTTCCATGTAATGCCAAACGGTGACATCTGGCGGCGCCTGCGACCGCCATTAAGTTACTGAACTCTTGATCAAAATTGATTTTTCTTCAGGAATGGGAGCAATTTCCGACATACGACATTTACAGTGTCAAAATCACATTACCCTATTTGAAATATTGTACATGTTCATGCCATTGTAAAAAGCTCTGTTCATGGATTTTTTTTAATGCTGTGTCCAATAATGATAACAAAAACGATAAACTGCAACTAAAATCATCGGTCGACATATGTAACAGTATATTGCTAGTATAATAGCACTATTTTGCATGAGACATCATGACCATATGTCATTCTTCGATCACAGAGAGAAAAATATTTCGTGATACAAATAAATTTGTATTTTCATCATGGTATTTTACACGGACACCGAATTAATCGCTACTGGTTCTCTGGATATACATACTCATACATACTATCACCCCTCAGCAACTTCTACCGATGTAACTTCACTCTAAATGACACCAACTACTGTTGTTCTGAGCAATATTACCAGCAACAAAAAGCTATCCACGTCGGTGAGACCAAAATTGCCATGAAAATTATGACAACTACAGACCCAGCACTCATGAAGTCTCTCGGTGAATCACTACCCATGACTAAGCAGGATTGGGAGCCTGAGACTCACATGAGAGAAGCGCTACATGCTAAATTCTCACAGAATGGCAATTTGAAAGAAGTACTGCTCAGAACAGCTTCAAAGAAAATCGTGGAAGCAAGTGGTGACAGAATTTGGGGATGCGGCAAATTCCTTCAGGACCCAGAAATCCTGAACAATAAAAGCTGGAAAGGTCAAAATCGCATGGATCAACTTCTTGAAGAAATCCGCACGGAACTAGAGTAACACTTGAACTCATAGTTTGACCCACTCCTTCGGTTTCAACACTTGTTCATGTTTGTAGCAGTCATAGCTGGTCATATCATATTGTAGTGGTAGCAATAGGCTCGTTGTACTTTGTAAGTAACCATTCCAAACTATATGTAGACGGAACAGTCACCAGGCAATGAAATAGCTAAAAAAAAAAAAAGTCGTAAGCGGTCATTCATATCAAATGTCATGGCCACACAGGAATTTTGTTTTTCATCAACAAACTCTCACCAATGTAAAAGGTTAGTTAGTCAGTTATCAGTACATGATGAATACACGTATCATGATCATTTCCAATATTATATAGAGGGCATATCACCCAGCCATATGGTTGGTCAAACAAGCAACAAACTCTCACCAATGTAAAAGGTTAGTTAGTCAGTTATCAGTACATGATGAATACACGTATCATGATCATTTCCAATATTATATAGAGGGCATATCACCCAGCCATATGGTTGGTCAAACAAGCATTGAATCATGATGAGAATATGTTGCCCCGAGTCCATTTCTGTGACGTGACCTGATATGGTGAAGGTTCGCGGTTATGGGTCATATCATGAAATTTGAATATATCGATTCGCCTATAATCATTTACAAGTAGCCTACTTGCAACGAGACTCCCCCCCCCCCCCATCCCTGTTGAATGAGAGAATCGTTAGGGGAATACGATATATGATTCTGTATATCATTGGCGAACCCAAAATAGATCTATGAATTGATTATATGAATGAAAAATTATGCAGATCTTTTATAGAACCTACTGACTGTGTCCATATGTATATGTATTGCCATAAATGGGCCATGACATGGAAATTGATATACAATATCATATATAAAATTACATATGATATATATCGAGATAATATATAATATATATGGAGATACGCTGTATATTGACATGTAGTGCCACAATTTGACTCTATGATGATCTTATTGACAAATAATACAAATGGGGATATTGACCAATAGGGCCAGAAATCCGTGTTTTCAACACACAACCCAGTTTTTGCATGTGCTATATTATTCAGATGTATTTAGTTCTCAATCAATGTAAAGTGAACGTACATGTAAGTAATGGTGCGATTAAGCACTTCTTGTATTGGTGGTAGTACTACTAGTGTCTGTAGTGGTAGCAGGCCTAGTATTCTTATATTCTGTTATATTATGTATATATGTATACAATCATTCGAAACTATATGTATACGTAACGCAATGATATTAAGGAAAATAGTAATAGGCCTTCATAAAACTGTCAAGGTCACACTGATGAAGATGTATACATGATGTATAGTGACTTTTTTCGGTACACTCACAATGTGATAAAAATGTCATAGTTTCTATATCAGTACACGATGAGTACACGATGAGTATTGGTGAAAGCATATACATGTATATCGCCACGAGTTGTGTTACAAGCTTTTGCGTGTGATATTGTCTTGCGTGGTGTGAACGATACCCGGCACTTTCGGTCACTCCAGTCATCAAAGCTGAGAAAACGAAAGCGTCGTGAAGTAGAATTGTCACATCAACATAACGATGCTGATTTTAAGCATTTTGGTGCTTACAAACCACGTGCGCGGCTCCTACTGGTCACAGCTGTATATCCCTAAGCTTGGCACAAACGTCCGCGCAATGATATCGCCCATCGATACCTTGGTCGGACCAGTGTCCATGTGTGCAATATCCTGTGTTGCTCACATCGACTGTTCAGCTTTCAACTATCAGTGGACAGATGCAGTTGGGGTATGTCAGCTGCTAAATGCCACGGGCAACATACTCATCCGACCGGAAGTCGGAGTCACGTATTTTGGACCTGAAGGTAAGCCAGAGTTAAGTCCATATATAGCAGCCCATGCAGATCGTTCATCAGTGTACAATTCTATTTTTTCACAATGTTTAGGAACTATGTAATACTAACGTGTTCCCAATATATTACAATTGATCATGTGCTCGTGGTAGGCCTATGTTTTGTGGGTTCAGTAATTTGCACCAGCTGCACGAAGGCCTAGTGATCGAACACATCAAAATATGGTCGTATTGGTGGTAACAGGTTGATACATACATGTACTTTTGAGAAATCATTTAATGGATATCCAATTGTTCGTAGCATCATTATTCGGCTCGGTCTCAATAGGCTTTTGGGATAAGAACAATGTGGGTATTATTGTATCCTGATAGCGAGCAGAGTCAACTTTTACGACGCGTGTGCCAGTGGACCCTGCCAGCATAACTCCACGTGTGAGTATACTACCATCGGGTACACATGTGGGTGCCAGCCAGGCTATACTGGACAAAATTGTGAGGTCTGCCCAGTCATGAAGATGGGACCCGATTGTGACCAGGGTGAGTAGGGCAAGAAAATATACATGTAAATTTTTGGTAACGAGAAAGAATATACCGTAATCATGGTAATGGCTCGATTAAGCGTCTGTCCTTTAAAGAGCGCCTCCCTCGACTGAGCGCCGAGGTGTACAAATTTTTTGACAAATAAGCGCCTCCCTTGAATGAGCGCCTCCCTCAAATAAGCGCCTCTCTCTAAAGAGCGCCGACATTGCACAAGAATTACCGTTTATATCAGTGATTAACACCGTGTGCAAATAAAGGACACTTTAATTGCACTTTGATTTAGCTTTTCTTTATATTGGTAATTTACTGGAAACAAACAGTATGTATGAACAATGCATAACAATTTACGGCAATTGGTCTACTAACTGTCGAGTGCATGTGAATTTCAAATTTATAATCGGTAATTTGCGGTATAGTAGGGTTTCCCTGAGTTGGACATTTTCGATTTCTATGCAATGCAAACTTTGTGTGACTGGAATAAGATGGATACTACCGTTCAATGCAAACATACTGGGGTAGTTCTGAGATATGAACCGAGTATGCCCAGTGTTGATGACATTTTTCTGGCACTCGACAACAGTTTTCTATTTATTACTCCAAAATTACTTCCGCACCAAGCTTCATACGCCCGAGGGTCGTCTGTTGCAATCACATCTCCTAATTGGCAATCAACTGATTGGTTTTATGGTGAAATTCGAATGCTAATTGCCATTAACGCCGATTAAAGGCCCGAACACTGACATTGACCGGCATCATAGTTTCAACTTGGAAAAGTTTGTTGTCAATTATGCGCCTCCCTTGAATAAGCGCCTGTCTTGAAAGAGCGCCGGGGTTAAAACTTTATTGACAAATAATCGCCCCGGCGCTCAATCGAGCCATTACGGAAACTTCAGCTAGCCGTCGAATATGAGAGGTTTGCTAACAATCAATTATTAACATGAGAAATAACCGCTACAATGTCTTTTGGCAGATTGTACGCTGACTCCCCAAGGACTCGAGTACAATGGCACGATGAGTGTGACTGAGAATGGTCGCACATGTCAGCGCTGGGACAGGAACCTGCCGCACCTGCACTTCCACAAGGACCCGGACCACTTCCCGGACGACACGCTGGCCGAAGCAGCCAACTACTGCCGCAACCCCGACAACTCCCCACAGCCATGGTGCATGACTACCAGCATCCTCACCTTTAGGGAAAGCTGCAACATACCGCTCTGTCCATGATAGTAGGTCTTCTGAGGTACCAACCCGATGTATAATAATGGAAATTGTCTCTCAGAATTGTCAAATTTCTAAAGAAGTTAACACAGGAGAGTTGGAATATGTTTGCATGTCATTGTGTCATGTGTTTCATGCAGTCCATAGCTAAATAAGTAGCGATATCTTTGCCCCATTCAATGGTGTGAGGGTTTTCATGCATCTGTAACGTTTATAATGAATAATAAATATCCGAACAAATAGCTTTTTCGGGAATACATCTCAGCTTTCAGTGTTGTCTGATAAGTCACCAATAGGGCCTGTAAGTCTCGTTTCTCATATGTCGTAAAATGACGTATTCAGGTACGTAGTGGTGACAAACATTGCCACGTGGTCATTTTTGCTGATTTTGCTCGATTTCAGAACCACCATACAAAAAATGATTATTAATATTATTACAATCAATTATTTTATTTATTACACTTGCTCTGAACTACAGCATACAACTGTTTAGAATAATGAGGGTATATTTTTCCATAGTCAATTTGCCCCCATATTCAATTTGACTCCATATTCCAATATAACGGGATGATTTTTGTGATGTTATAACAAAAAGTGCACAGAAAATATGCCACATCATATATAGTCACAAACACCATCGACGGTTTGGATACTAGTCACGTAGTTTCAAGGGAATGAGCTTTTTTCTCCCGTCAAGGTCATGACCTTGGAACATGAAAACATACGATTTTCGTCCCTTTTAAATGGCATGAAATGCTTATGAAAAATGCATATTTAGATCGTTGGCGATCGTAGGAACGGGTCATGATCAAAGTACGAACATGCGATAATTTTCCGATAATTCCCGTGTAAGTTGCAGGAGTTCGAATATGTGGAATTTTACGAATTGACCCAAAAATTTTGCGGGAAAATCAAATGTCACCAGAAAGGTCAAATCACGTAAAATAACGTGACGTTTCAAATCTCACTTACACGCCCTATTGCTGCAAATTTGTCATTTAAATCATGGTGGAGAATGTCTCTGTTGCACAGATCAACTGGACACTTCGGTAAACATCATATTACATTTGGATTCCATATCCCGAACACTTCCGAATTGTGTGTATTACTCATAGTCTAGATGGAAGCCAGATGTTAAACTGTATGTATTACTCTGAGTCTTCAGGTAAAGCCTAATATTGAGAAAAGTGTCACGCAATGTTGACAGTTTGCTAATTTTTTCGTTCGATCTCTGCTCACGATTCTCACAAGTATTTTTGTATCTGATATTAGGATCAGCACAATTTTTGACGTCATATCTGGCGTCGTACAATAGTACGTGGATAGGCATATTACACGTTTATTCCGTCATCGCTGGTAATATAGAGTGCTTAGAAAGTCAATTATAGTAATGGCCTGAACCCCAGGCCAATAGATTTAGGTCAGTTAACGTCCGGCGGATAGTTGCAGTGTGATATGGGTGTAGCTACATGTATTTGGAAACGAAGTGATTAGTGAACCGTGTGTAGTGAATAACTGTGACGTACTCCTACTTCCATCATTTAGCGAATCATGACGTACTGCTAGCCCCAGCGCCTAGAAAGACGTGACGTACTCCTAGTCCCGGTGCCTAGAAAACAATGACTGACTCCTAGCCCCAACGCCTATAGGAAACCACCCTCAGCCCCAGAGCTTGGAAACCATGACGTACTCCTATTCCCAGCGCCTAGAAAACCGTGACGTAATCCTAGTCTCAGAAAACTTTGTACCATAACTTAATACCAGAAAATGCCTAAAAAGCCGTGACGTACTTCTAATTCCAGCGACTAAAAAATGTCTACTAGTATTTTGGCTCTCTGTTATGGCCCTAATGCTCCGTCGTACTAAAGAGCAACATAGCAGGTCGTTTTCGCCGGACCTGTTGAGTGATCATTTGTCCTTTGCAGACATCACACGTGTAAAAGAACTAAATTTTGTAAAAAAAAAAAAATAAATAAATAAAATAAAAAAATAAATAAATAAAATTGGAAAATTTTTTGTTGGCCCTAAACCTTATATGAGTATGTTGAATATAGAGAGTTCCATGTAATGCCAAACGGTGACATCTGGCGGCGCCTGCGACCGCCATTAAGTTACTGAACTCTTGATCAAAATTGATTTTTCTTCAGGAATGGGAGCAATTTTCCGACATATGACATTTACAGTGTCAAAATCACATTACCCTATTTGAAATATTGTACATGTACATGTCATTGTAAAAAGCTCTGTTCATGGATTTTTTTAATGCTGTGTCCAATAATGATAACAAAAACGATAAACTGCAACTAAAATCATCGGTTGACATATGTAACAGTATACTAGTAGTATATAGCAATATTTTGCATGAGACATCATGACCATATGTCATTCTTCGATCACAGAGAGAAAAATATTTCGTGATACAAATAAATTTGTATTTTCATCATGGTATTTTACACGGACACCGAATTAATCGTTACTGGTTCTCTGAATATACATACTCATATGAGGTTCATTGGCTGGGCCGTGTGTCTCCGTGAGTTTTGATCAAATCTAATTCAAATTTGGTCTGTAGTTGCTACGTGTTTGTTTTATATATTATACTATGTTAAAACGAGGATTTACTATGATAGACTATGAATATAGATAACTAAATGTACGCAACAGATAACAAGGTAGAACTTTCTTGATAACAAGGTAGAACTTAGATGATACTTGCACAACAATTTAAGTTCATATGCTCGTGATCTGAAATTCACTGCACATAATGTGAGAAATGGTGTACAATATACAAGCGAGTTCATACAGATGCTTCTTTTTTCCAGTAGGTCTACACTAAAGTAGGTTTAATTTTAGAATCTCAATCTCAATTTCCGGAAAATTCACACAAAAAGTCGTTAGAACTGGAGACTTCGTTTGATGTCCTTAAACTGCCCAGAATCAACCAGAGAATATCTAAACCCCTGAACAGCTTCTGGGGCCCTGGGCGGACCCCAGACCCCACGCCTGTGGGCTAGGGCTCTCTCCCTTACAACATGAGCCTGTATGATCAATGCTCCCCCCAATAAAATTCCTAGATCCGCCGCTGGAATAGTTCAACAAACTATTGATTTCCTATGGGTACAAGCTGTGCACCATTATTAGCAGACCTCTGCATCATTTGCAATGATCCAAGAAGCGAACTTTTAGCTTTAATTTCACTTTCGGATACATAGCTGATGTCTGGTCACTGAATAAGCCTTGAGTTCGGTGATTATTTGGATGCGATATATTCTGAAGAACTTGAAAGTAGAGATAATTTTTCCGAGTATTTAGATCTGAGGTTGGAGATTGATAAAGATTCTAACCTGTCAAGTAGATTATATGACAAGCGTGATGACTTCAATTTTCTCACATAAATTTCCCTGAACAGTTACATCCTTATCTCAAAAGCATATGGCGTGTTTGTCTCACAAAATAGTCTTTTACCAAGACTAATATCTTCTTTCAAGAAATTCTATGGACGTCATCGTAATCTGGTTTATAAGTACACATAATCTGTCAACAGTGTGCAGCAAGAACCGCTTTTCATGTTAATGTTTTGAAATTCATATTAGGTGCCGCATTCCGAGCAGGAAATGCTCACTTTGATTTCACCTCCTTATGGCCATATAATGGAGTTTCAATAGATTTTAATAGAAGGTTCAATAGATTTTACCTGGCGTTGGACTTTGGAATTTGTTGTGTTGTTTGTTCACTCGGAATTTGTTCCATATTTAGTGCACGAAATCTTGCCAGCTAGAAATTATTGTTCAAGCAGCCGACGTCATTTGTATTTGCATTGAGTCACAGCTGCAAATCTTTGTACTATTAACTTATATCTGGTGGGTATTCTCTCTAGTACCTTGATCACAGTTGGGTCCCATCTTCATGGTCACACACTGACAGATGTAACCATTGACTCCATCCACACAGGTTGACCCGTGCTGACACGGTGCGCTTGAACACTCGTCTATATCTGGTTATAATCCATTATGTTGTTACTTCAGTATGTAAGAATATTTTGAACCATGACCAGTAACGTTCATGTTTTATTATAAATCTTGGGTATTACCATATCGTGCGACGTTCGTGGTTTCAACTCACTTATTTCGCAGCTGCTTCCCTGGAAACCAGCTGCACATACACAGCTGTATGTTCCGTAACCGCCTGTGCAGCTGCCACCGTTCTGACACGGTATACTCAGGCACTCATCTGGTATTCATAAATCGCACGACACAGCACTTGTTACTAGTACTATCTTTCAATCAAGAGTGAAACATACCTTTGGAACCACGATATTAATACCATGTGCGAATATTAAGCGCTTTTCGTGGATAATTATGTGTCAAACGATTCAATCCGAACGTTGATGGTGATCCAAATAACCCTATCTATTGTGCATGGTAACACATACATCAGGGCTACGAACCTACCGTAGTGCATGTTCTCATAGTAAGTGATTCCTGCGCTGGACACCATGAGACTGGGATGTGGTTTGCCCTCCAGGACGTCGCATTCTCCGAGTTGTCCTGGCGTGGTCAGCCATCTGTAGTTGAACCCGCCACACATCCTATCGGTGGAGCACACGTATGCGCAAAAGGAGGGCGGTATATCAACCAACGAGTGGAGACTGGGCATGGGCGAGGCCAAGTCGTGTCCGAACATTGATACATAGAAGTTTTCAGTGGATACGGAGAGGCAGCATCCACACACGGTGTAGAAGAACACAATGGGTCGCCATTTTATGCTTCCTCCTTCTGATGCTGCTGTCTCACGACAGTTAAAGACGCGAGTATAATGCCCCCTTCATTCCCCGTCAGTAATGATAAAGGAATTCTGCTAATTATTAGACTTAATTATCCAATGTCATCATGTACAACGTACATTTTTGTGTGGAAATATGATTAGTCAATGTATCAAAATCAATGGATATAACACCGTGTTGAATATTACATGCATGGAATAGAATAACGGAATAGTCGACCACCCACGAACTACAACAGACTGTAATGTTACATGTTTGATGCAGCTGCAACTGAAGTCTAAAATTTGATCGTTTGCGTGTTCCATGCCTCATTTTCATACACGCTTATTTAAACCTCGATATGTATGCAGAATGCAATACGAAGCAAAATCCATGTGACGACATATCACGTGGAATGGTATGCATCGCCCTTTATTGGTGGCTATTTTTTAGCTCATCGGCTGTAAGCCGTAGAGCTATTGGAATGGAGTGACACATATCTGTCCCATGTTTTCCTGACTTGAATCTGTCAGAAACTTCTCCGACATAAATACTATTCCTATGGTAACAGAACTTGGTTATTACATGGTTATTACTTGCTTGGTTATTACATGTTCTCCAAAGTTCGTTCAAGATTTGCAGAAATTCGAAGCTTTCTAAAAAAAAAAAATTAAACGATTAAACACCAATTTTGTCATACATGTGCTTGTGATTACACATACGGGTTGCTGATGGGGATCGATATCACGTTAGCGCATGTACGAAAGGGACACTGCGATTGCTGAATGGCGATTGTTTACCTTCGCACATCGACCAAGAACCACTATTCGTTTGTTAATGAAATGTTCATTAGCAGCAAATACATGTTTTTTTGGTGCAATATTTGTTATTGCTTTGAGAAACCCGCTGTATTCTGTATATGTATAAATATATTAGTATTTGCCGTGTTCATAATTATCGAGGTGCGACTGGGGAATTCCCGCTGATTACTAGGAATCTGTAGACAATGGACCAAACGCGGATGGTAAACCATTATTAGTAACTAGCTTGTGATGATGTGTATTTGAGCCGGGAGGGTGAAAAGCTGTGATAGCACACTGAGCATCTGGTGAAAGGGATGATAATCCCATAACACGGTAACCCTCTACCTGTTCATTCATTATTCATAAAGCATTGTTTACAAACATGGTTGCTTACAAACATCTGATGTGATGGCATCGGTCATGCATGGACCTCATCTAGGAACGAGGTCAAAAAGTGAAGCTCATACATGGTGACCCTGCTCTAAGAAAAACAATAAAAATTAGCCCAAGGGCTAAGAAAGGTTACCGGACAATATATATCTTAGATATTATATTTTGTTCCATGACTTTGAAAATAAGGTCAATGGTCAATTCAAGGTAACGAGAATATTCAACATATATCATTTCTAGTATGTCCACAATTGATTCCCAAGCCGTAAAGTTGATAATAAGTGAGATATTAGCCATTTTGTGATCTGATCTTGAAAATGAGGTTAAAGCTCAAGTTCAAGGTCATGACAATCAATTACGAACATATAGGAAATAATATATACAGATTATTCTCGTGACCTTGAATCAACCTATATAGTGAACATATAGGAAATGATATATGCTTATATCAGCATATATCATTTCCTATATGTTCACTATGGATTCATACGCTGTAAAGTCGAAAATAAGTGAGATATTAACCATTCTGATCTCTGACCTTGAAAAACAGGTCAAAGGTCAAGTTCCACGTCATGACAATATTCAGCATATATCATTTCCTATACGTTCACAATTGATTATCAAGCTGTAAAGTCGATAAAAAGCGAGACATTACTCATTTTGTACTTTGACCTTGAAAATGAGGTTGATTCAAGGTCACGAGAATAATCTGTATATATCATTTCCTATATGTTCATAATTGATTCCTAAGCTGTAAAATTGTTAATAAGCATGATATTAGACATTTTGTCCTGTGACCTTGAAAATTAGGTCAAAGGTCAAATTCAAGGTCATGACAATATTCAGAAAATATCATTTCCTATATGGTCACAATTGATTCGTAAGCTGTAAAGTCGATAATAAGCGAGATATAGCCATTTTGTCCTGTGACCTTGAAAATGGTGTCAAAGGTCAAATTCAATGTCACGAGAATATTCAGCATATATCATTTCCTATTTGTCCACAATTGACTCCTAGTGTCTGATCTCAATATTAAGTAAGATATTAAGCATAATGTGTCCCATTATAAAGCATAGGAGAATTTAACATGGGAAAGTCCCATTTGGGCCGAGTTTGGGCCATTCGAGCGAATTCAAGGGTAACGAAACTTGATTACACGTCACAGGGGCATATATAAGGACTTTTATGCATCAATAAGAAAAAAAGTTACTGAACAGATTTTGAGAAAACGACCGTCAAAGTCCAAAATTGGCCATTTTTCGTCAAAAATTATCACCATTTTGAACCTCCCTCTCAAATTATTTTTAGGTATTTTTGTTCAAAATTTCAGAAAGTTTCGACTGTAAAGATAAAAATGTAGACGGACGACGACGACAGACGACGACGGACGCAACGCCATGCCAATAGGTTATCGGACCAAAGGTTCCAGTAACTTAAAAAGTGGGTAGTATACTACTGTTGGCAACGTGTTGAGTGGAAAATCGGTCTGTGGTTTCGACATGCTGGTTCGGGGTCATTGGATGTTATGACATGTTGGACAGCATGGGATGGGCCGGGTGATCCATTGTTAGTATGTGACAGTGCCCTGCATATTTATCATCCTGACTGGCACCGTATTCAGCTGCAGTGCTGCTGCGTTCTACTAAAGGTCTACAGTTGATCTTGGTGACAATGTTTCAGTCTTGGGGTGATGAGCGGTTGTCGACTCACATGTATCACGACATCTCCTGATATTGGGTGTTCCTGGATGGTCCTTTCTAGAATCAAATTCCGGCGGAATTATAGTTTCACTGATAAAGTGACAAAGGAATGGCTTCCACATGTTGTATACTCCAATGAATCATCAATCCATGTTGAATGGATTGTTTTCACCCAATTCATTACTTCAACATACAGGTTTTCTCAAATTAACTAAAAGTTAAACTCCGACCTACCAGTTCCATTGAAAATTAAAGTATTGGACCACTAAAGTTGTGAAATGAAAGTGACTCCCCCCCCCCCCCCCCCCCACACACACACTTTTTTTTACCCAATCTGATGAATAATGTCCGGCCCCTAAGAAACGGCTGCAAAACTCATACAGTCAGGTAGAAGATTATTCCCAGTCGTCATCTGGACTTAATCTATGGGCACATGGGCACGCTGCAGTGTTCCCAGCGATGGAACACCCAGACCGTGTAGCACCACAGCCGGGGCTCGTTCGGGTCTGGGTTCCGGCAGTAGTTGGCGGCGTCAGCCAGAGTGTCGTCCGGGAAGGCGGCCGCGTCCTTGAATGTGTGAATGTGGGGCGAGTTTTCGTCCCACCGCTGACACGTACGACCGCTCTCAGTTTTGTTGGTAGTGCCGTTGAATTCTCGACCTTTCAGCGTCAGAGAACAATCTAAGGAGCAACGTAAATAGTTGGTAAATTCACTAATGAGAGTTCGGTATACCTAAACCTGTCAAAACTGCTGACTTAAACATTTATTTAAAAAAATCGACTGTTCCACTGTCTAAAGTACAATACCTCATTCGAAACTAAAGTAGTCTTCAAAATCTCATACGTAATTCATTTTTCTTCCATAAAAGTTCATTATTAGTATATTGTGGTCAAATATAATACATTTTATTTTGTTAAAGATGATTCAGATGCTCCATGTATATATACAGAAATGAATGTTGTGAATATAGTTGATTTTCTGATTGATAGTATTTTTGTTGAGTTTGGTGGCCGAATATTTCAACAAACTATTGGTTTTCCTATGGGTACAAACTGTGCACCATTATTGGCAGACCTGTTTTTTGTACTTATATGAATCAGGTTTCATCCAACATCTACGAGAATTTAGGAAGCGAACTATTAGCTTTAATTTCACTTTCTGGTACATAGATGATTTATTGTCACTGAATAAGCCTTCGGCGATTATTTGGATGTGATATATCTTAAGGAAGTTGAAATTAGAGATACTACAGACTCTAAATTGTCCAAGTATTTAGATCTAATGTTGGAGATTGATAGACATTCTAATCTGTCCACTAGATTATAGGACGAATGTGATGACTTCAAATCTTATGTCGACAGCATATGGCGTGTTTTTCTCACAACTCATAGGCTCTTCCAGAGCTACATGTAGTTGCAGATATGATGACGTTGTTCCCCGAAGTTCCCAGCTAGTCTCTAAATTGTTGCGACAAGGATATGCTTTACCAAGACTAATAGCTTCTTTTAAGATATTCTATGGACGTCATCGTAATCTGGTTGACAGTACGTGCACAATACCTGTTTACATGTTAATATTTTGGAATTCATTACGGGTGCCACAAGTGGGGTGGAAATGCTCACTAACTCTGATTTCATCTCCTTTTGGTCATATAATGGAGTTTCATGTAGCTCCATAAATTTTTTTATCGATTTTACCCGGCATGGGACATTGAAATTTGTTTCGGACGTTGAGATTGGTTTTGTTCGCTCGGAATACATACATTGGTATGTCTTCCATGTTTACTGCGCGAAATCTTGCCAGTTAGAAATTAATGTTCAAGCAGCTGACGTCATTCGTATTTGCAATGAGTCACAGCTGTAAGTCTTTATACTATTAACATAACCTGGTGGGCATACTCTCTAATACCTTGATCACAGTTCGGTCTCATCTTCATGACGGGACACACCTCGCAGTGTGTTCCACTAAAGCCGGTCACACACTGACAGGTGTACCCGTTAACTCCATCCACACAAGCTGACCCGTGCTGACACGGTCCACTTGAACACTCGTCTATATCTGGTTATAAACCATTATATTGTTACTACAATATGTATGCCCTAAGTATATTTTGAACCATGACCAGTAACGTTCATGTTTTATTCTAATTGTTTGGCATTATGAGATCGTGCGACGTTCAACCTCGTGGTTTCAACTCACTTATTTCGCAGCTGCTTCCCTGGTACCCAGCTGGACATACACAGCTGTATGTTCCGTAAACGCCCGTACAGCTGCCATCATTCCTACACGGTCTACCCAAACATTCATCTGGTATCCAGAAATCGCACGACATATTTCTTGTTACTATCTTTCAATCAAGAGTGAAACATACCTTTGGAACCACGATATTAATACCATGTGCGAATATTACGTTTTTGTGTGGATAATAATCTGACAAACGACTCAATCCGGACGTTGATGGTGATCCAAATAACCCTATCTATTGTGCATGGTAATACATACATCAGGGCTACGAACCTACCGTAGTGCGTGTTCTCATAGTAAGTGATTCCTGCGCTGGACACCATGAGACTGGGATGTGGTTTGCCCTCCAGGACGTCGCATTCTCCGAGTTGTCCTGACGTGGTCAGCCATCTGTAGTTGAACCCGCCACACATCCTATCGGTGGAGCACACATATGCACAATAGGAGGGCGGTATGTCAACCAGCGAGTGGAGACTGGGCATGGGCGAGGCCAAGTCGTGTCCGAACGTTGATACAAAGAAGTTTTCAGTGGATACGGAGAGGCAGCATCCACACACGGTGTAGAAGAAGAACACGATGGGTCGCCATTTCATGCTTCCTCCTACTGATGCTGCTGTCTCATGACAGTTAAAGACGCGAGTATAATGCCCCTTCATTCCCCGTCAGTAATGATGAAGGAATTCTGCTAATTATTAGACTTAATTATCCAATGTTATCATGTACATTTTTGTGTGGAAATGTGATTAGTCAGTGTATTAATTAAAATCAATGGATTTAGCACCGTGTTGAATATTACATGTATGGAATAGAATAACGGAACAGTCGACCACTCACGAACTACACCAGACCGTAATGTTACCTGTTTGATGCAGCTGCAACTGAAGTCTAAAATTTGATCGTTTGCGTGTTCCATGCTTCATTTTTATACACGCTTATTTAAACCTCGATATGTATGCAGAATGCAATACGAAGCTAAATCCATGTGACGAATGGTCACATCGTATGCATCGCCCTTTATTGGTGGCTATTTTTTAGCTCATCGGCTGTAAGCCGCAGAGCTATTGGGATGGAGTGACACATGTCTGTCTCATGTTTTCCTGACTTGAATCTGCCAGAAACTTCTCCGACATAAATACTATTCCTATGGCAACAAAACTTGGTTATTACATGGTTATTACTTGCTTGGTTATTACATGTTCTCCAAAGTTTGTTCAAGATTTGTATAAATTCCAAGGCTTTCTGAAAAAATTAAGCGATTAAACACCAATTTCGTCATACATGTGCTTGTGTTTACACATACGGGTTGCGGATGGGGATCGATATCACGTTAGCGCATGCGCGAAAGGGACACTACGATTGCTGAATGGCGATTGTTTACCTTCGCACATCGACCAAGAACCACTAATCCTTTGTTAATGAAATGTTCATTAGCAGCAAATACCTGTGTTTTTGGTGCAATATGTGTTATTGCTTTGAGAAACACGCTGTATTCCGTATATGTATAAATATATTAGTATTTGGCTTGTTCATAATTATCGAGGTACGACTGGGGAATTTCCGCTGATTACTAGTAATCTGTTCGGTCTCACCGGAAAATGGCCGTCACCGGATAACGACCGCCTGTGTCATAATACGCGCACATGCAAATGTACTATCAAACGTAGATATGCAATTTCGCGCACATTCACGAGCGAATGGATGTGCATCAACGCGCAACCGTGAGTGTATGTGTCAACAAATAGGATATAATAATACAGCTACAAGCATCACATCAGTAATTTATGAGTTGTCATTATTGGGGTATAGATGCATATTGATTGGGAAGTCACATAATATTAGGCCTACAGGTATGTTGCATCCTGTGGTGATCTCACAAATGTATGAATACATGTTTAGATTTTTTGGAAGAAAAACTATTGAAAGCTGGATTTATATATATACATAAGATATATGGGGAATCATTGTATTGCACATCTTTTGAACTTGACCCTGAACTTGACCCAAGATGACATTGGATGAAAGTCAATGCATAAGTGACGTCCACCGTGAATGTGGGAATTGGTCCGTTGCGGACCAATCATATGTACATGAATCATACATGTTTATGCACCACATATACATATACCTATGTATTCGAGGTGTACTTCACCGGCTTGTCGATATATCCATCGATGAAATATTCTGATCGCTTGATACCGATGAGCTACAGGACCCTTGGCCATATTGTTTTATTTGGTCAAATGTAGTTATATAACGGGTTACTTGTCATGCCTCATCATGAACTATCACATGATGGGTGTAAATTGTTGATAAAATACAATATTACTGGAGATTGTTGATGTTCCGACGTGCCGTTCAAACAACAAAACACGAGTCTTCCGAATAAAATGATATACATTAATACAAGGTAATACGATACGATAGCCATGACGCCACATTCAGGCATAACTTAGTTCATGCTGGCTAATCCGAAAAACACGACTTTATCGATTTTCATTTGGTTGTTTTCACCAGATTACCAGATGACATTATCAATGATGAGCATTGCATTGTCAAGCATGTGAATATGCAAAGAATATCATCGCACGCCATTGTGCCATAATGTAGACCCTCATAATACATATACAATGTACTAGCCATACTATATAAATATTGACTTTTGGTGAGGTGAATTCGTGAAAATATGTACCTATCGCAAAAGACATATTCACCGAGCTTGCGAATACTGAAGCAGTGTTTATGTATGACGTGGATTTATGATATAAACATAATACATCCAAAACTAGCATGTGTTGATTCGAAAAAGTAGTGCGCCAGTCACGCCTTTAGATTTCAGTTGATGTCAATATTTCAGGAACACTATAAACAAACGATTAATGATTTCTTAAACAAGCTTATTCAATTCACTATATCACTGGATACGCGATACTAGTACGAAAAAAATTAGGCCAAGGGCCGAAGATAGGTTACCGGACAATGTTTAATATTTTAGATGTTAGCCAGGTCACTGGTTGAAATCAAGGTCAAGAGAATATTCAGCATATATAACATTAAGCATATATCATGTCCACAGTTGATTGCTAAGCTGTAAATTCAATAATCAGAGAGATATTAGCAATTTTGTGCTGTGGCCTTGAAAATGAAGGGACAAAAGTCAAATTCCAGATCATCAAAATATTCAATGTATATCATTTTGTATATCATGTCCACAATTGATTCCCAAGCCATACAGTCAATAGAGGAGCTAGATATGAGCCAGTTTGTCCTTGGACCTTGAAAATGAGGTCAGAGGTCAAATTCAAGGTCACGAGAATATTCAGCATATATTATTTCCTATATGTCCACAATTAATGCCGAAGCTGTAGAGTCGATAATAAGCGAGATATAAGCCATTTTGTGCTCTGACCTTGAAACTGAGGTCAGAGGTCAAATTCAAGGTCACGAGAATATTCAGCATAGATCTATATTATTTCCTATATGTCCACAATTGATTCCTAATCTCTAATCTCAATATCAAGTGAGACATTAGGCATAATGTGTCCCATTATAAAGCATAGGAGAATTTAACATGGGAAAGTCCCATTTGGGCCGAGTTTGGGCCAAAATGGCCCACTTCGAGCGATTCAAGCGCAACGAAATTTATAGACATCATAGAAGTACATATGAGGAGTCTTATGTATCAAAAAGAAAAAAAGTTACTGAACAGATTTTGAGAAAATGGCCGCCAATTGAAAGTCAAAAATCAGGCATTTTCCGTCGAAAACGGCCGCCATTTTGAAGAAAAAGCGAAAATCAAAAAACTAAAAAATACCTCCTTCTTGAATTATTTTTAAGTATTTTTTGCAAAATTTCAGAAAAATTCGCCCGTAAACAAAAAAGATAAAAATGTGGACGACGACGACGGACGACGAACGACGGACGCAACCCCATGCCAATAGGTCCGGTAACCTAAAAAGTTACCGAACAGATTTTGAGAAAACGACCATCAAAGTCCAAAATTAGCCATTTTCGACGAGAACGGCCGCTATGACCTTGAAACCAAGGTCAGAGGTCAAATTCAAGGTCACGAGAATATATTGATATGATTTCCTATATGTCCACAATTGATTCCTAATCTCTAATCTCAATATCAAGTGAGATATTATCCATAATGTGTCCCATTATAAAGCATAGGAGAATTTAACATGGGAAAGTCCCATTTGGGCCGAGTTTGGGCCAAAATGGCCCACTTCGAGCGATTCAAGCGCAACGAAATTTATAGACATCATAGAAGTACATATGAGGAGTCTTCTGTATCAAAAAGAAAAAAAGTTACTGAACAGATTTTGAGAAAATGGCCGCCAAAGTCCGAAATCAGGCATTTTCCGTCGAAAACGGCCGCCATTTTCGAAAATCAAAAAACTAAAAAATACCTCTTTCTTGAATTATTTTTAAGTATTTTTCTGCAAAATTTCAGAAAAATTCGCCCGTAAACAAAAAAGATAAAAATGTGGACGACGACGACGACGTCGACGACGACGGACGACGACGGACGACGGACGACGGACGCAACGCCATGCCAATAGGTTATCGGACCATAGGTCCGGTAACCATCAAAAAGCATTTGAATTGCTCTTTTGCGAGAGGTACATACATGTATATGTGATTTATGGACCGATCGGTGAATATTATACAAATATTTACTTTTGCTGAGGTTGATACGTGATTATCTTCACTTGTTCGGTGAATACAACTTTCCAACAAGTGAAGATAATCACGTATCAACCGAAAGCTAAAATGTTAATATTTGTTTTATTATTAACTGTGTGGACGATTCACTCACACCAAGCGAGTGATCGGGCGATGCGCGCCATCTGGCGAGGTCAGAAAAGGATCAACTAAAACTTATATTTACCTCTGACTCGGAAATATCACTTTCTCCAGAACATCTCGGACATGATATTGTAGTATCATTTTAGTCACGTGGCCCAATTTCAACCAATCACAAACAGGAATCTCATAGAGGTAATAATAACAAAAAAACTTCACCGGCTGGTCTGGTGAATATGTACTTTTATGCAGACACGTGACCGGCTTTTAACCAATGACAACGTCGGGATTCTTAGCAGTATATAATAATATATAACATGGAACTAGTAAGAAAGTTGCAGCTCTTTTTCGAAGAGTTGGTGACATAATAATATGTATGTTGATCAGTTTTTGACAAATTCTATACCTTTACTATATATTTGTCTAATGTATTAATCAAACAAACATTTGCGTTATGTGCATAAATGTGAATTGTGGCATCGATTACATTACGCGAAAACTGTGCATGTAACATGACATGAGATATAATTCAGGATTATATGAGTTTGACAGATGTTGCAACTATAGTCAGGAGGAATATTGAGCATATGGCACTCAGGGTGGAAATGTAGTACAGACTTTTTCTATCGATTGATATGGCTTCATAATGGTCTAAGACAATCTTTTTCAGAGGGTGTGTAAAATTTTCTCCTGGGCTAACTTTTTTATGGCCTTTTTCAAAATGGCCGCAACCGAAAATTTGGTATTTTAGGAAAAAATCAAAATTATCCTCCTGTCATGATGCTTTCTGTCTAATATGATACATATTAGTTATATGGAAATATATTCTTCCTAACAATACTAATAATACCGATTCAGACCCCCAAAAATGAAAAAATCCAAGATGGCCGCCAAATTCTCGCCGTTTTTAAATACTCATTCCTTCCAGCCAAATAAAGATATGAATCCAATTTTGGTGTCTAACTCTGGGTTTTTGGGTATGAGGATTCCAAATAAATAACCAGTTTCGTGATTGGATGGTGCTCAAAATCCAAGATGGCTGCCAAATTATCGCTCGATTTCGCAAATAAGCACCAATAACCATCACATATTCAAAATAAGAAGGCAATTTTGGTGGTCAGTCCTGAGGTTTGGGGTATGAGCCTGAGGGTGTTACCTGAAGAAAAGATTTGTGTGTAGATGGTGATTGGCCAGTTTAAAGCTATCCAACTGTCCAAAAGCCAAGAGAAGGACTAATTAATGAAACACATGCAAACAAACCTGTTTAATAGCACTCACTCGCACTTCAAAATAAACAGTACCACTACCGGACATAATTTTTTTCCGAGCAATCAAACCCAAGTATATTACATTAGGCATACCAATACCGAGTATATTATATTGGGCATTTAAAACCATATAACAGCTGCCAGAATGTTTGATCAGATAGTAAAAAACAACTCCTTGAAATTGATGATCACTTCACCATCAAATCAAATTGGCAAAGTCTGTGACTACTTTGTTTCAATTGAGTTTCTACAAGGAGATTGGCCTCATATTGGTACTTACATTCACTGCCTTTTCTGAGTATAATATCCTCCTAACCTGGACATATAACGAGGAAGTTGGTGACGTTATTAACAAATATATCAACACGGAAGACGTTGATTAGACGAGATACAGCAAGTTACATGACATTATAAATGATGTTCAGCTTCATTCCAAGTATTATACAAGGTCATGCAAGAAAGGTAACAGGACCTACAGGTTCAGGTTATCCCGTCCACCTTCTTGTCAAACCTTTATGTGCCATCCCACCAGATGAGTGAAAAAACGCTGCTGAAGAACAAGCCTGGAACATTATAGCCTCCACGAAAATGGTTATACATAAGCATAAACACAAAGACTGATGGGTAAGTCAGTACAAATCAAAACCCTTTGAAAGCCTGGAATCCTAATTTTAACTTTTAATACAATATGTTGTTGATGCATACGCCTGCATTCGATATATTGTGTCATATTATTGCAGCAAGAAGCAGAGTGAAGATGGTCAGCTTCTCCATGAAGAACCATGCAGAGCACAATATGCTCGGAAAAGACAGACGATAAGCTACAATGACTCGGCAAAACAAACCTGACCAACAGGGAGATGAGTATTACGGAGGCTATTTACAAGGCCACAGGCACACCTCTCAAAAACTGTAATCGGGATGTTTTTTGGATACTTGCAGATCCGACAAGTACCAGGCTGACACTTCCACTCTTACTGCTGGGCCACTGAGATTCAGGCATTGAAGACGTTTGGCTACACTGTACATCTGTACTAGACAGGTACATGTACATGTACCATGCACGCCCTCCTGTAGATATTCTCAAAGACCTGTCTGGTTGAAATTGTATCCCTCTTCAAGGTTGATAGTAAACCAGGTAGAGATTATGAACCATCTGAAGACAATTCTACCCATAACAATGACAACCGGTCCAATGTTCCATATGCTTCATTGAAGTTGGCTGGGAATAAAGGATAGATCTCAAGACGGAAATCCAGTAAAACTTGCACATCTGTAGGGAGAGTGAGAAACATTATCAGAATCTCATGGTTCTTTATCTTCACCACTTTGAAATGGATTTAAATGAGTGGGAGCATTTCCTACTATGGCAAAAGGACATGCATCAGCAACATTTTCAGAGAAAAGCAAGCGCTATTTGGAGATAATATCAAAGAGGTTGAAGTAGCCATGAAGAGATCCAAGAAAATCATCTTGCAGAAGATGCCTTGGCACACATTACCCCAGAAAGTGGGGGCTGGACGCTTGGAAAAAAAAGCCAACCTAGATGACGCTTACCTCGAGGACATCAGTCTGGAAGACCTGCCAGATTGAGTGGCCAACTTCGGAGCTCCAACACCAAGATGGGCTCAGTTGTCAGTAGAACACAGCATCTTGGCAATCCCATAGAACCAGGCTCAAGTTCTCATGCAGTGCATGAACAATATGCAAGGGAAAGTCTTCATTAATACTCGCTAGTGGTGCATCGATAAGATGAATGGAAAATGTCTGGGGACTTTCAATATATTGGTAAAGGAAAGTTTTATAACATCAAAGCTCTGATGTGTGGGCTTCAGCTGGCAATGCAGCATTTACCATCAGTGGCGGAACCATGCTTCCATGCAAAGGGGTGTGGGACAAAAGTATATACCACTTGCTGGAGAGCTCATCACTGCCCCCAAAGGTTAGGTATTAAAACCTCGAGCTGATAATCATTGATGAGATCTCAGCAGAGGCATGCTGAATTTCATCAGAGGTCGTCTGGATCAACTCAAGAGAAACAAGAGTTCTTCGTGTTTCTGGAAGTCAGTGATTTTATCCACTGCCGCATGTAAGAGGACAAATACTGAGACCCAGCTGCCCTTGCAGAGCCTTGGGACGACTTCAAGGTTACTACTTTGACCGACATAATGAGACAAAAAAAATGACAAATCGTTTTCGGGAATGTTGAATCATAGAGCTCTGAAAATTAGGAGATGTTTAAGGATCACAGATCCAAGCAGATGTACTTCATGTGTTTCCTTTCCAAAAAGTTGCTGCTGCACACAATGTAAAGATGACTGATCCTTTGAACAGACAGAAATCGAAGATTGTGGCTGTGAATGTTATCGATAATAGATCTGGCTTGAAGAAAAATACAACACCTGTACCCATTGAATGCAACATTTCTGCTGATGTTACACTCTGTGAGCGCTCTATGGTGACTATGATGAGCAATCCCAATGTAGAGGATGGTCTGGTGAATGGCGTCATGGGAACGGTCTTGAGAATCATCGAAGGATCCAAACCTCTACGCCAACCATCATGTGTGTGTTAGATTTGACAATGACCAATTTGGCATCAATGCATGTGCCTTATCACCAACAGACCTCCCGAGGAGTTGGCTCAGAAATGTTTTTTTTTTCTGTCTGATAGTGGTTGATTCTGTTGATTTTGTGCGAGTGGGTGCTATAAGATGGGTTCGTTTACATGTTTCACCCTTAATTTATGGTTATCTTCGCCTTTGAACACCTCTAAATTGGCCAGTCACCATCTACACACAAGAGTTTTTCTTCAAGTAGCACCCTCATATCCCAAAGCCCAAGACTGGCCACCAGAGTTGGCTTGTTATCTTGATATATATGACGGTCATCTTGGATTCTGAGCAGCTTCAAACCATCCAATCACGAAACTGATTATATATTTGAAATCCTCATACCCCAAAACCCAGGGTTAGACACCAAAATTGGCTTCCTATCTCAATTTGGCAGGAAGTTATGAGCATTTGTGTAAAAATGGCGAGAATTTGGTGGCCATCTTGTATTTCTTCCATTTTCGGGGCGTTTGAATCCGTATTATTAGTATTGTTATGAAGAATATATCTCCATATAACTAAATGTCACCTTAATAGACCAAAAGCATCATGCGAGGAGGATAATTTTGATTTTTTTCCTAAAATCCAAATTTTCGATGTCGGCCATTTTGAAAAAGGCCATAAAAAAGTTAGCCCAGGAGAAAATTTTACGCACCCTCTGAAAAAGGTTGCCTTAGACCATTATGAAGCCATATCAATCGACAGAAAAAGTCTGTACTACGTTTCCACCCTGTGTGAAATTTCCTCCTGACTACTATGTGTGTGCTGAGTGTCTGACTTTATTTGTATGAAATGAATATTTTTATATGCAAAGTTGGTAGATTGCCAACTTTTTCACTTCTTAAAATAAAATTCTGAACTTTGGTGAAACATTGCAGCTTGATATCCAAATAAGAATAACAAAATTTCAAGTTGATTCGATGATCCAAATAAAAACTACAATGTACGGCCAAAAAGCGTGTTCGCTGATACTTGAACTTGACTTTAATGATTTTAGTTGTGTACTTTGTCATGATAATAAGAAAGCTGTCACAAAAAGTTGTGTTAAAGAGTTGTCGTGTATGGAAATTTATCTTCCACAATAGTGTTTATGCAGATATGGATTTATGCAAAAGATGTGGAACATTTACGGTCTGGCGATGATTTTACTCTTGCATCAAACGGTAATACTGTAGCGTTGTGATGTGTTGTGGCTACACAAGTAGTCTTGCACTAATAAAACATTCGGCAACACTCCAATAATATGATATACCTTTTCATCGTGGGGTCGTCGATCCTTGCAATTCCTGACAATGGTGTGGTACCTTATGAGCCAATGCCGGATTATCTCGGTGTCGGTCCTGGGGCAGGTCTCCACTGTTGACTCATTATCGAGTTCCTGACCGCAGACGGGTCAATCACTTGGCTGGGTCATCCATTTGGGTGCTTATCTTGACCAGGGTGATGTGGATGAACAGTATGATACAGTTGACCTCAGGAACGAGATCTCTCCGGAAGTGGGAAGAGCTATAGCAATGTGACGTGTCGTGGCCATGCAAGTAGTGACACCATGGATATGGCACAAATGTGACGGTGTTCTTACAATGTAGAAGACATTTGGAGATACCTTTTACAATACTATTAATGACAAACTCGGCAATGTTTGTGCTGATCTTGATGGTACACTGTGTACGTGTTAAAGTTGTGGAAATGTTCATACCGGTATGATGCTGCAGCTATAAGCAACTATATATATGTGCGTTGATGGGGTGGGTAGCCATCAGTGAGCATAGTTTAGCATTCTATAACTTTGAGTGGAAATCGAATGAAGCAGAATATGACACATCATTAATTCTGGCCCCAATTCAGCTCCATAGTCCACAATGTAAAGTTTGATTTATGTCATGCACTCATCTGATGTACACAATATTCTGCACAATCTCAATGTTGAGGAGTCAACTTGATATGTTGGTTTCACCAAAACTTTCTCCAAAACTTTCTCCAAACTTTCTCCAAAACTATCACCATCTATTGACATGCATTTCAATTCAAATATAAAGCATATTGAATTTTTCAAAAATGTATTGAGAGAGATTAAGTTGAACTAATATTTAAAGGATAGTATGAGTAAAGAGAATTATCGATGTGTCGGTGTTCTCAGAGTTCTCTCGAAGGTGCTTGATTTTGTCCAACCAATTGTCTTCTTCGATGCCATTTTCCAAGACATAATGTCTGCATATAAAAAAGAAATAGGTTATTTGTCAGTCGATACTTCTGAAACAGAAAAGAAGGTGGGAATATGGCTTTGATAATAAAATGTGTATTCCAGCAGTAATGGCCGATTTGGGTTTTGATAGTATGTCATACAACGTACATGTATTACTCTGTGAACCGAAAGCCTATCATCTAATTCTTGTAAAATGCTGGCCAGCTCTTTGTGTGAAAGAGAAGATGGAGTAAAATTGAAAGACAATGTCACTACTTATCTAAAGGTGTTCCACAAGGATCGGGTCTAGGTTCTTTACTGCATAATATTTCCAGTGAGGATCTTTGTAAGATTTTTCATTTTGTCAAACTTCATCCGGGTCAGGGGGGCTGCTTATGATAAGCGTTGCATCGCAGACGAATCGTTTTCTTTACTTCATAACACCGAAAAGTGCAACACGCAAGCTTACATGTACATATGCATGCACGAATTGCTGCACAGCGAATTGTGTGTTCCAAAATACGCGTCATTACGGTAAAATTCGCTTTGCATTCTGGGAACGTCAATTTCCATCGACTCCGCCATTTTGACGTTTTCAAGACAATCTCAGCATGCTACGTACTTTTCTTAAACCTAACACATGAAATCTCCATAAAAAAAGTCAGCACATAGACATGTAGAGAGTTGGAGGCTTCGCCCCCAACGCTCTAGTGTCAAAAATTAAGGGCACAGTTGCATTCTTCGATGTAATGCAAAATGTATCGAAATCCAGTCGGAATTCCATATAACAACCAGTTGAAACTTTGGCCTTCATTCCTGACGTCTTTGACCTACAAAAACCGCATATGATATCACAACAAATAATATTATAAATGGAGATGCATCATGGAGGTATCCTAGTTGCCACCAGAATTATATACTAGGAAACACACACAATCATATATGAATTACACTTATCATAACAACAAATTATGGATCTTTCTAGTTCTCAACTTACTCACCATTTTCATGATCTCCCAAGTTGAGGATGTGTGACAGTCGATAGCGATATTGGTAGGCCCTATATTTGCTCGATACAGAGACACCAGGCAAAACCCAGTGAGTTTCGTTGTCAGGACGGCACGAGAACTTTGTCAATTCTGGTGTTGCATCAAGTTCTCTCCTGTGCACCTCGTCGAACGTTCCTCCGTCTGACATTATGAATATATTTTGAATACGGTTATTAACAATTTGCACAATTTGTCTTTAAGTTGACTTTTTTGTTTAGAATATATTTAACTATCGTTAAGTGGTATCTTTATTTCTACTTATATGATAAACCAATCGAACCAATTACAATTGTATACATGTAATAAGTTTATTCCACAAACCTGCAAAAACCCAGGCTTTAGTCCAGCGCCCTTTCTCCATAATAGCATAACTTATTTTTATAATTTTCGCAAGCTGTATATTTTCTGCCGTGTGAAGGTCCTTCATTGGTTGATCTCTTGGGTCATGGCGGCCACAAGTGCAACGTGCTGAATTTGCATGTATCAATCTGGTGCAGTTGGCGTGAAATCCAACGGTCATGAAGTCGGAGACTAAATTGAAAGTATGAGAATGCCGACAGTTATATTCTGTCGTGCAAAAGATTAGCATAAATGTTATTCGTTTGTATTGAAATTTGCTCAAAACGTCAACGACAATGTCTACGCACATTAATTGGTTGCTTTATCATTGGGTTACTATATTAATGGTACTATTCTTTTTAGGAGACACATAATTTCTTCAAAAGAAATTTGCATGTCACACAAATACTTACGATATGATGCATGACCTGAAGATTCCTTGTCCGTCAGGAAAAATGCCAACGCTATCAAATACACGTATATGTCCATTGGTCCCTTGAAGTTTGTCTGTGGAATATCACTGAAATGTCCCTATTTTCACGTTGTACTAATAACGCGTTGAGAGGGAAACACCAAATGAGATCGACGGAGTTGTTCGAGGTAGGAAGTTCGATGAAAAAACGCATCATCTCAAACACTGACGTCTACAAATAAACCCCCGGCCATTGACGTTGAAACGTTGAGCGTTCTGCACGATTACGTTGAGTTTGAAACACCTGAAAACACGCGGCGAATATCCTTGACGCCGGGAGACGGCTCGCATGACACCCGTACATCTAATAATCTATCTCAGCCGGAGACGGTGACTATACTGAGACATGGTGCAAAGGCGAAACACGAGAGTCGTGGACCGTCAAAACAAGAGTAAAGAGTCAGTTACAGTTACCCACATTTGATATAGCGCTCTTTTCAGCCGAATTTAATCCGCTTTCAAAGGCGCTTCAAATCCAGACTTTAAATCCAGAGTGAGTGATTGTACTTGGAGCAGCCACACTTAAAGCGCTCTATACAACACCCATTATCAACCGGTACCCATTTAATCCTGGGTGAAGATAGACACATTAGTGGTAAATGCCTTGCCTGAAGACATTAGTGAAATAGCACAGCAGTCCAGGTCGAGACTCGAACCCATGATCTGTGGATTACGAGACCGACGCCTTATCCACTGCGCCACTCCACTCCACATATGTCCATATATGGGATCGAAACATCAAAGTGAATATAAAAAAGTACGTGATCAATCACAATAAGAAAGCCCTAGATTGTAAAACGTCCAACGTTTCGGTGTACGTCCTGTCTCCAGTTAGAACCTTCCTGATTGAACATATATGCATGTGTTTGTTTGTTCTGTTTTTTTTTGTCCAAAACTGATGCTATAAGCAGTACTACGCATCGTGTATGGAGACAATGCATGGTTGATAATGGTACTGAGTTCTTTTGTCTCTAAGGCCTTAAAAGCCAGCACTACAAAAGTTCCAATTTCCCGCCCTTGGTGTGCATCTGTTGTCACCGAACGATTACAAGAGCTTGTTTGACATTAAGTTAAAGGTATAACTGTGGAATCTACATTAAATATTCTTTGTTCCCTCTAGCATTTCCATGTGATATTTCCCGTCGTGATCATTAAGATCACTGAACAAATGAAAACTGATTATCTTTCTTTGCGTACATAAGCGACCATTCGATTACTCATTATAGTATGATTGATTCCGCTTCACGGAGCTGAGCATTCGCTATATGCACATATGAAGCATACAAAATATACAGAAGACGATGCAAGAAATTTATTCAAAGGCTGACAACATGGCAAGACACGGAGCGGTAATCATATAGTTTCACATATATCTCTACGGGTGGTCGCGCGTGCCTGGAGCGTGCGTGCCATGGATCCGCGCCTGGTACGACTTGACCAGGCACTCCAGGCCCAGGGCAGCGGTGGCGAGTCCCAGTCCCAGGCCAAACACTAACAGGAACACGAGGGTCAGGTCGCTGAGGGTGACGGCCGAGGATCCGGCCTCCACGTTGCGGCGACAGTGGTCCCTGGACATGTGCGACTCGGCCCAGTGCTGGAAGAGGCCAGCTTCGAACAGGTGGATAATGCTGAGAATTTGAAACATGGCTTCACTTTATTTGATACGGTTATATTATCTTAAAATTAATACAAAAAATCGGTTCTATTTAACACATTATTTACCTAATGCAATTCCCCATTTCAAAATTAGAAATTACAAAATTTTGAAATACTTTTATATCATTTCTATCTCTCTGAAAAAGTTGAACCTACAATTTATCGAACTGCGTTCTGTACGCGGCACCATTCCTGATGACCATCGCATAACCGCTCTTGAAGAATTCCTCTTCCATGAAGATGACGTCACAGTTTCGACTGGATTTTGCCAACTCCTGTAGCATTGTTTTATCACTCAGTATTGCATAACCGTGGTGATGCAGCACTTTCTCCAATGCTGCAGTTTCATTAGTAACTAGAGATTCGTCCGGATTCGCCATAATTTTCTCCCAAATCGCCCTATAAACAGGATCCTCTGCTTCCTGAAAAGCGTACCACTTACTAGTTTATCAATTTTTATTTCGCCTGCCTTAATACATGTACGTTCGATATATAATATACAATGTACGAAGACTGACCTCTCCGTTATGAACAGACCATTTCAATTGACAAGTACGAATCAACAAACACACAAGTCAGTTACATGACTTATGTACATTTATGACAACATTATGGACTTCAATACTATCTACAGTAAAACAGGTAGGACCTGGAACATCTGTTCCCGGAAGGTGCCAGTCAGCATTTGAACGACGTAGCTGGTGTCCTGGGCGAGGTCAGCCAGGTAGTGGAAGGGCATGTGGATCTTACGGATCGTCAGCGCGGCCGTCAAACTACCAGAGTATGTCCCCATCAATATGATCATCGTCAGCCAGAAGGTCGCCATCACAATCCTCACGGAGACACTCCGCACCGGCAGCTCCATGCCTGATGGGCAATGTTTTTCTTATAGAGCATTCAAGGCGTTCGATCGCTTACGTATGATTGCAGTAGGAGTGGGAATGAGCATTCCAGTCAAGAGTGAGTTTTGTGTACTGGTATCATGGTGTATCATAGCTTGATTACCTTGGTAGAGAATGGATCCATACAGAGTGAATATATAGTCCCACATGCAAGAGGCATCACATAAGTTACAGCCACCTCGTTTCCCAGGTTGTCTTTTGTTGCCTCGGGCATCGTGTTCCTGAAACACACTGTCGGAGACCTTAGTCAAGTCCACGTCATCAAATTCGACTGTATCCTGTGACGAGAGTGAGTCGATGGTGGAAACACTGGGCTGCCTGACGAGGTGCCCCCTGCGTGCCGATTCGGTCCGGTCTCTGGGCCCAACCGGTGCCGAACGACTGGACACTGAGATGTTTGTGGATAATGGGGCCACCGCGGCACCATAACGTCCGCTTGATACCGACGAACTCCTGCTGCTACCGGACAGATGCTGGTGCTGACTACCCGTGAAGCCGAGGTCTTGCTGTGTGTTAAATGGGGAGTCACGTCGGCGCTGCATGGAGGCCACCACCGATGATTGCCGACTGAAGACGACAGACGGTCTCTTTACGGACATCTTTCGCCTGGCTACAGCTGCCGCCCTCGTGACCGTCCCCACCCTAACAGACCCCGGCGCCGACACGGCACCTTTCTTCCCCGCTCGAATTGGCTTGCCGGGCCCTAGAACCTCCCAGTCGTCTACCACCGACTTCAGAGGTCACAAAGTTAGATTTTTTCCCATACAGTTGGAAAATAAACAATATCACAGCAGGTAAATTCCTTACATCTTTGTAGGAGCTAAACAAATTATCAACCCAAATCGATTGAAAAATGTTTACACCCATCGTGGAGGTAAGTGAATTCACTATTATTCGCGGACTTAGACCTACACACACCTTCATGACGAGGAGTACGAAGGTGATGACCCAGGGCATGGCTAGGACGGCCAGCCAGACGGACATCGAGAAGGTACGCAGGAAATAGAGCCAGCGGTTGGACTTCAGGTTAAAGAGCACGACCGATGCGTCCTCCCAGTGTGCAAACAGAAAGTCGATCACCTCTTCCCGAGCCTTAGACACCGTAATTCCAGCAATCGCCATGTCCGCTTGCTGGACGGGACCGAAGAAACAAAAAAGGTGTTCGTTTTACTGGAACCATAGGAAAATTGAACTGCGACTGTTAAGTAGGTAGACATACCCCGCTAACGACCATGTTGATCATTCCGTCCCAAGATCCGTCAGCGGAGGGAATGAATCGACAACTGCAACATAACATGGTCACATCGGCACATTGTTATTGGGGTTCTCGTAAAAAAATTTTTGTTTTAGTAAAAACCAATTTTGGTTCCAACGTAGATCTACCTGAAGTTGAAATGTTCGCCCATAGCCTTCACCATGTCGACCTCTATCCCATACAACTCTTCATGACCATTCACCATCTTCTTGTAAGCAAATGGTCGGTACTGATCGCAAAAAAACGACATAATGCTTTACATTGTAGTACAATGCTAGAAGTACGATGTGATTGAAGACACATTCTGGATCAGCAAAACTCACCTCCATATAAGTGATGACGAGTTGTTTGCCGTAGAACTGTTGGAACTCCCTGGGCAGGAGCTGGACGCCCAGGGCCGACAGCTGGGCGGGGTCACTGAAGGAGCCCAGCAGAGGGAGAGCTCCGTCCATTCGGCAGTCCAACAGGCACCAGTACAGCTGCGTCCTGACCAGGCACTGGGCGCCGTCCAGGACACCGGTGCCTGGAGTCCCTGGGCTTCGTCCCCCGCTGTCCAAGGTCTGATTACGATACATAGTGATATATAAGGATTTATATTATTACGTATTGCATAAATGTGAAGACCAAAACTCTAACCAGGATTAAAATGCTGAATTTGTGAAGTCCAGTATTCACTAATCACCTTATTTTGAATACATTATCTGATCAGATCTTTTCACATGACATTGTAAATCACGGTTACCTCAACTATTTCCCCAAGAGTCATTGTTTGCAAGGCCGTATCTAGCACAACTATGTTATCGCCGTCTCCGAACATCTCACTAACGCCAGAGAACTGTTCACTGGTGAACCCATGGAACAGCCAGTTCACGTGAACCCAAGGTTCTCGCAAGCTCTTTATCTGAAAGGAAGCATACGAGTTCCTTTGCTGAGTATGGCGCTTGGAATAGTAGTCGGACGAGAGAAAGAAAATATCATCGCCTTGGACCTCGAACATATCGAGAAATGAGAAGATACGACTTAAGATCGACGTTATATGTAACTTGTCAGAAGTCACAAAATGAAAACATGAAGCACATACAAATAACTGACCACGCTGAGTACACGTAGTACGTCACTGAGCGGGCAGTCCACGGCCACGTTCATGTACATGTCAGCAGAGTCGGAGGCTGCATGGAGGACGTCGGCCAGCACGCGGCTCCCCACGCCACAGCCCACCGCCTCTAGCAGCACCCCCGTAAACAGATCCCGCCACGCCAGACCCGCCGCAGTTCGACCGTCTGCGAGTTGAATAAGAGCAGAGAGGTATTGTTATAAAGGTCAAGTTCAGACTTATGGCTGTTCTCAGGTAATTAATTGATATCAAGAGAAAAGAATATGAAATAATGCGTACAACAATAGAACACCAATGATAATTTATGGGGTTTTTTTGTTCTTCCAAATATCATGATCATTCTGCGCAGTGGTAAATTTTATCAAAGAAGAAATTCACTCCACTTTCCAATAAAACCTCTCGTTTTTCATTAGTTCTTTTTAACACTGTCGTTATGTTCGTGTCTACCAGATATCACGAAAGCAGCTGCCCATTGTCCCTGTTGAATGATAGCCCTCGTGAAGGCGAAGAGAGCGTTTCGGGTGACGAGGGTGACGTCACAGGGCCGGACGATGGCGTGGGCTAGGGAGGCGTTGCCAACGGGCTCGTAACAGACACAGCGGGCCATTCCCTCAGCCGGCAGGACGTCCGTACCCGTTACGGATCCACAGTCCACGACTGACGAGGGACCGTCCTCTGAGGAATGAGATGAATTGTTACGGACTCTTTCTACGTGAAGGGTGTACAGCGCTAAAGATCCATGATCCGTATCTAAAAAATAATTTACTGAAGGTATAATTGGGTACAGTTGGTACAATCTGTAAAATTGCCGTTTTTTAAATATCAAATGGGTCTAAATGTCAAATTCAAGGTCACCAAAAGAACCACCTGATGTTACTGTCCACATGCCCATCATATAAGCCTAAACCTCGACAATACCACTCAAGTTCCTCTTAGGTCAAGTTCAAGGTCACCAAAGTTGCTCCATATCAGATATCATATATGATTATATTAAAAACCTGAGTAAATGTTTATATACATGTACAAGTGTTTTCGCTCCGGAGGGCAATGTGTGCATTCCATTTAGGGTATTTCTAGCCCATGTATTCAACTAATGCAACATCAAGTATCCCAAATTGGCATGTTCCGAAATAAAATGCTGAAAACAGCTCAGACAGTTATTGAAAAAGTGAAAATTTAGCACGTTTTACAAAAAAATTACCTTTCAAGGTCATCGAAAGTCAACTTTTATTCCAAAAATGTTACCGAAATTGCCGTTTTAACCTTTCAATGTCATTAATTACGGAAGAGGAAGCAGGAAGAATTGAGATAAATTAATTACTGAGTTACATAAGTCGATTTATCGATGAAATAAGTCGATATATCGATATACGTAAGTCAATAAATAGGAAACAAAAATTTAATTGATTGGCCCTAATTCTCTTCCGTAGATATATAAATCATGTAGAGATTTGTTCTTTTTTTAAGAAGTGAAAATGCAAAAATAAAAGTCGAGGTAGTCACCGGATACGACGTAGTCTCCGTATATCGTCATCATGTGGTTCTCCAGCCATTCTATCAATGATGCGTCCTGGTCTGAAATAAGACGGACTGTAACAGTTCTGAAATTTACCGAAACATCTACATTTTTTTTTTTCAAAATATAAAACATACTAGTACTGTCTAATTTGTCTTCGTTGTTATTATTTTTTTTAAATTTCATGTGAAATGTTTCCGTACATTTCTCGAAGCATTAAGCAACCTGCATGACCATATGTATTTGAATTTGCTAGCAATAAGTGCAAAATGCGTGAACGACTATCATCGCATATAAGTTGCAGATATGATTGTATAAATTATTATTTTCTTTACCTATTTTTGCTGTTCCGATAGGGACTATCCTTCCAGTATCAGCAGAAGTACATTGAGAACATGACCAGCAAATTGAAACTTGTAATAACACATAAGAAACTATAGTGCGAACTTCCATTTCTGAAATGTATGATACATTTCTATTGCTGCCTTCTATCGGTAGGCTTGTCCATCCGTATCAGATCAGCTGCTATATTACACGCGGATGTGTAGAACATTTGGCAGGACTTGGAGGTGAACCTGTGGAAATATGATATTTTTGTATGCAATGTTTCTACTCAATTATCAGATTGGAAAAGCCTCTCTGAATTATGTCAGTTTTATTGGCGTTCGGAGAATAGACCCCCCCCCCCCCACACACGCACACACACACACACTAGTATTGTGCTTACAAGAAATTGTTAGCGTGTATTTGCACTAATTTAGCACTGTGCAATATATGGTAATGAAGTGGTTGCACTCTAGTAGTTAGAGTATTACATGCGAATTATTCATCACTTACGACCGCGAGCCTAATGGGGCACACAGGCCGCAGACTGAGTTTTGGGTGATTTGTTCATCGTTGCATTGCAACAAAAAATCTTGATAGCTGTGGATGAGGTTGTGGCCCTGGGGTATTTTGACGGGAACTCGTTTTCGGACATCGACACTAAATGTATTAGATTTGGACGGTGGTTTCAGGAGATGTTTTTCGGCGATGATGCGTCTATTCGATCCTTCGTGGCCGCCTGTGTGGCCGAGTGGATAGAAGTGGTGGCTCTTAAAGCAGGGAAGCTCACACAGCTGGAGGTCTAGGGTTCGAGCCCTGGGACGGCTCTTACTAAGGGACTGGGTCTTCTTGGTTAAGTATGACCACTGTCTTCGCTACTGAACTGTGCTTTCCAAATTCAAAATCTTATCCCTGGACATGCAGCGGTAAATTACAAGCCTCTGCATGGTTTTCCACAATACACGCGAGTGGTGGATGCCCACGTTGTGTATCCGAATTATTATTATCAAAGTAAACTCTGCAGTATATGAACAGTATGATATACTCTCATGTGTATGGTGTGATAGTTTGTGAATCCAAAGTACCAAACATGTTCACCAGAATTCAATAAAAAAAATTAGCCCAAAGGCTAAGAAATATGTGGTTCATATTTTAAGGTCATGAGAATATTAAGCATATATCATTTCATATATGTCCACAATTGATTCCTAAGCTGTAAAGTCGATAATAAGCGAGATATTAGCCATTTTGTGCTCTGACCTTGAAAATAAAGTCAAAGGTCAACTTCAAGGTCAGGAGAAGATTCAGCATATATCATTTCATATATGTTCACAATTGATTCCTAAGCTGTAAAGTCGATAATAAGCGAGATATTAGCCATTTTGTGCTCTGACCTTGAAAATAAAGTCAAAGGTCAACTTTAAGGTCAGGAGAATATTCAGCATATATCATTTCCTATATGTTCACAATTGATCCCGAAGCTGTAAAGTTGATAATAAGCGAGATATTAGCCATTTCGTGTTCTGGCCTTGAAAATAAACTAAAGGTCAACTCCAAGGTCATGAGAATATTCAGCATATATCATTTCCTATATGGTCACAAGTATTTCCTAAGCTGTAAAGTCGACAATAAGCGAGAAGTTAGCCACTGAGCTTGAAAATGAGGTCAATGGTCAAATTCAAGGTCATGAGAATAGTCAGCACATTTCGTTTCCTATATGTCCAGATTTGATTCCTAAGCTGTAAAATCCATAATAACCGAGATATTAGCCATTTTATGTCTAACCTCGAAAATGAGATCGGAGGTCAATTTCGAGCTCATGATAATATTTAGCATATATCATTTCAAATCATCTCTCCACAATTCATTCCTAAGCTGTAAAGTCGATAATAAGCGAGATTATAGGCATTTTGTGCTCTGACCTTGAAAATGAGGTCAATGGTCATATTCAAGGTCATGACAATAATCAGCATATATCATTTCCTATATGTCCACAATTAAATCATAGTCTCTAATCTCAATAATAAGTGAGACATTAGGAATAGCTCAAGGGCAACGAACTTATACACGTCACAGGTATATATCAAATCTAATCAGACAGTTTTTGAGAAAATGGCCGCCAAAGTCCAAAATTGACCGTTTTCGGACAAAAATGGCCACTATTTTGGCAAAAATGTGAAAACAAAAAAATTAGGCCAAGGGCCAAAGATAGGTTACCGGACAATGTTTAATATTTTAGATGTTAGCCAGGTCACTGGTTGAATTCAAGGTCAAGAGAATATTCAGCATATATAACATTAAGCATATATCATGTCGACAGTTGATTGCTAAGCTGTAAATTCAATAATCAGCGAGATATTAGCAATTTTGTGCTGTGGCCTTGAAAATGAAGGGGCAAAGGTCAAATTCAAGGTCATCAAAATATTCAGTGTATATCATTTTCTATATCATGTCCACAATTGATTCCCAAGCCATACAGTCAATAGAGGAGCAAGATATGAGCCAGTTTGTCCTTGGACCTTGAGAATGAGGTCAGAGGTCAAATTCAAGGTCCGAGAATATTCAGCATATATCATTTCCTACATGTCCACAATTGATTCCTAAGCTGTAAAATCGATAATAAGTGAGATATTAGCCATTTTGTCCTGTGACCTTGAAAATGAGGTGAAAGGTCAAATTCAAGGTCATGACAATAATCTGCATATATCATTTCCTATATGTTGATAACTGATTCCTAAGCTGTGAAGTCGATAACAAGCGAGATATTAGCCATTTTGTCCTATGACCTTGAAAATGCCGTCAAAGGTCAACTTCAAGGTCATCAGAATATTCAGCATATATCATTTCCTATATGTCCACAATTGATTCCTAAGCTGTAGAGTCGATAATAAGTGAGATATTAGCCATTTTGTCCTGTGACCTTGAAAATGAGGTCAAAGGTCAAATTCAAGGTCATGACAATAATCTGCATATATCATTTCCTATATGTTGATAACTGATTCCTAAGCTGTAAAGTCGATAACAAGCGAGATATTAGTCATTTTGTCCTATGACCTTGAAAATGGGGTCAAAGGTCAAATTCAAGGTCATCAGAATATTCAGCATATATCATTTCCTATATGTCCACAATTGATCCCTAAGCTGTAGAGTCGATAATAAGTGAGATAATAGTCATTTTGTCCTATGACCTTGAAAATGGGGTCAAAGGTCAAATTCAAGGTCATCAGAATATTCAGCATATATCATTTCCTACAGTATATGTCCACAATTGATTCCTAAGCTGTAGAGTCGATAATAAGCGAGATATCAGCCATTTTGTGCTCTGACCTTGAAATTGAGGTCAGAGGTCAAATTCAAGGTCACGAGAATATTCAGCATATATCATTTCCTATATGTCCACAATTGATTCCTAGTCTCTAATCTCAATATTAAGTGAGATATTAGGCATAATGTGTCCCATTATAAAGCATAGGAGAATTTAACATGGGAAAGTCCCATTTGGGCCGAGTTTGGGCCAAAATGGTCCACTTCGAGCGATTCAAGCGCAACGAAATTTGTAGCCATCATAGGAGTACATATCAGGAGTATTATGTATCAAAAAGAAAAAAAGTTACTGAACAGATTTTGAGAAAATGGCCACCAAAGTCCAACATCAGGCATTTTTCGTCGAAAACGGCCGGCATTTTGAAAAAAATGCGAAAATCAAAAAACTAAAAAATACCTCCTTCTTGAATTATTTTTAAGTATTTTTGTGCAAAATTTCAGAAGAATTCACCTGTAAACAAAAAAGATAAAAATGTGGACGACGACGGACGACGACGGACGACGGACGCAACGCCATGCCAATAGGTTATCGGACCATAGGTCCGGTAACCTAAAAAATTAGCCCAAGGGCTAAGAAAGGTTACCGGACAATACATATTTTAGATATTAGTAGTTTGTCCCGTGACCTGGAAAATAAGGTCATTGGTCAATTCAAGGACACGATAATGTTCAGAATATATCATTTTCTATATGTCCACAACTGATTTCTAAGCTGTAAAGTCGATAATAAGCGAGATAGGAAGTTTTAACTTGTTTAAAACCAGTATTTATTACATACCTACCTCTATAATAAACTCTTTGGGTAATCTTACCTTGGCATTCAAAGAAGAGGAGAGAGAAATGAATGTCACAAGAATTTTCTTAAAATTCCTGACATCCATCTCGAACTCGAAATTGAAGGAAATTACTCTCACACATCTCAGATTCCCCGCGGTGTAGATGTGACGTCACACCGGTCATATGATTGACCTTAGCCGCCATTAATTTGCCCACCTGGTTAAGGCAGGGGAGGCGGGAGGGAGAATAATCGTGTTTATTATAGAGGTAGGTATGTAATAAATACTGGTTTTAAACAAGTTAAAACTTCCTATTTATTGCCATACCACTACCTCTATAATAAACTCTTTGGGTTATATCAGAATAACCAAAGGAGGTGGGTTTAACCCTCTCCCGGGAATTTCATCACCGATGTGTGAGAGTAGGAAATATCCATTGAAAGTAGTAAATATTGTGTTTTACTTTTAAATTATAATTTTAAGTCGAAAATACATATTTACAGGATATTTACAACTAAACCATAATACACGCCTGAATTACCTTCAGATGCATGGAGACGAGCAGGGGCTCTGCAGAGGTGACTTTCCTCTTGCAGAAGAACAAAAATTTCCCTCGCCAAAGAAGAGGAGCAACTCCCCTGGGAGTCGACCTCAGGTGCATCTGTACAGAGGCGTGTTGATCTATTTACAGGTATCTACAGCTGGACTACACGCTCCGCCGCCACCAGTCGTCCAAGCTGGAGGCCGGAGTCATCCTCCCAAGCTAACTCCCTGAGATAGAAAGAAGTGAATGTGTTATGAGATTTCCAGGTACAGGCAGACATGACATCATTCAGAGACACTTTATTTGTAAAGGCAAGTGAAGCCGCGAGAGCCCTCACATCATGCGCTTTGACTCTGAAACCTGTGGATTTTTTCGCCTGTGACTTTTCATAGCAAAATCTAACACACTTCTTGATCCAAGATGAGATCGTAGCAGGACGGATATCATTTGGAAAATCCTTAAGATAGGACACGAAAAGCAAACGCTTGCCGAGATGCAGCTCACGCGTACGATTAACGTAGATGCGGAGGGCTCGCACGGGACAAAGCTTCGCGTCTTCCTCCAGGCCCGGCCCCAGAGAAGGAGTCAGGGCGGGAATGGAAAAGCTCAATAATGGCGTACCTGCTAATTGAGTTTTGGCCAGAAAGGAGGGAATGACTCCGAGGAGAACCGAGGAGCCATCCGACTTCCACTTAACTTTGGAAAAGGACAGAGCGTGGAGCTCACTCCGTCGCTTCCCGGAAGCCAGAGCCAAAAGGAAGACCGTCTTAAACGTCAGAAACTTTAGTGAGGCCCGCTCAAGGGGTTCGAACGGATCTTTTCTTAAGACGTTGAGAACAAGCGATAGATCCCACTCAGGAACCGGGTTCCTAGCTTTCGGTCTTTCGATCTCGAAACTATTAATCAACGCAGTCAAACCTTGATCATGACCAAAATCGATCCCAAGTTTGGGTTTTAGAGTCTTCGCGATAGCCGTACGGTAACCCGCGATCGTGGATGGAGCTCGCCCTTCATTGAACTTTTCGAGAAGAAATTCGGAAATTAGGGGAGCATCGACTCTGAAAGGACTAACCTTCCGGCGACGACACCAAGCACAGAAGGAAGTCCACTTCGATTGGTAGACTGCCAAAGAAGATTTTCGATTTGATCGGGCGATCCTAGCGGACACCTCCCTTGAAAATCCCTTCTTTCGGAAACATCGCTCGACAATATCCAGGCATGAAGCTTCAGACTTGCGGGAGCCTGATGAAACATGCTGGAGCGAGGTTGTTTGAGGAGGTCCCACTGATCCGGAAGCTGACGAGGGAAGTCTACTATCAACTCCAGAAGGTCCGGGAACCACGACCTCTGCGGTAGACACGGAGCAATCAGCAGGAGGCGACACTGGTGAGTCCGAAACTTGGCGATCACCTTGTCCAACAACACCGCTGGGGGGTAAGCATACGCGTACATGCCCTCCCAGGACGTCGACATCGCATCCACTGACATGGCCGTGGGATCGGGAATGGGAGACACAAACGAAGGAAGTTTGTGGTTCCAACGGGTCGCAAACAAATCGACCATCGGCGTGCCCCATAGGCCGCAGAGAGATTGGAATACCCTGGGGGCAAGACTCCACTCCATGGCCTGGACCTGGCCCCTCCGGGAGAGGCGGTCCGCCCAAACATTCATATGACCAGGGATATGCCTCGCGAAAAGCGAAATACCCCGGTCGTGACACCAGAGCAGGAGGTCGATAGCGGCTTGGCACAGCGACTGGGACTTCGTACCGCCCTGCTTGTTGATGTAAGCGACAACGGTGGAGTTGTCGGTGGCCACCAACACAGCCTGATTGAGGAAATGTGTTTCCCAATGCCTGAGAGCCAAGAACACGGCCTCCAGTTCCAACAGGTTTATGTGCCATTCCTGCTGAGACGAAGACCAGGTGCCCGAGACCTCGCTGTCGTCCCAGTGAGCGCCCCAGCCGTCCATACTGGCATCCGTAAATACGTGCCTGAATGGAAGCGGCCGGCGGAATGACGACCCTCGGAGCAGATTGACGGGATCCAGCCACCATTGCAGATGGGAAACGACTTCCGGAGAGACCTGCACGAGCTGGGATCTGTCTCCCGTGACCTGGGACCATTGAGAGTGTAGATTCCGCTGAATAGGCCGCATGTGCAGGCGGCCCAACGGAACTAACTTTTCCGTGGACGCTAGCATCCCGAGAAGGGACTGCCAGCGTCTGGCCGTCTGTGGAATGCGACGAAGGAAGCCTTCTGACAGCACGGATAATTTTGACTGACGATCCAGCGTCGGCAAAACAGTCTCTGAGGTAGTCTGATAACGATACCCCAAGAAGACGAAGTCTCGACGCGGTGACAAGTCGGACTTTTTTTGGTTGATTTTGAACCCCATCCGTGAGCATAGATTTACCACAAACTGTGCTTGGACGATCAGCGTTTCGCGACAATGGTGTCGGATTAGCCAATCGTCGAGATATTGGTGGATAAAAATCCCCCGCTTGTGGGCGAGAATCTGGACTTCCCGAGCCACCATGGTGAAAATCCACGGCGCTGTCGATAATCCGAACGGGAGCGCCCGAAACTGCCATACGCGGCCGAGATAGAGAAATCTCAGGTATTTGCGAACTGCAGGTTTCATTGGAATATGGAAATAGGCATCTTTGAGATCGATCGTTACCACCCACGAATCGCGAGGCATGACTGAACGAACTTGCTCCGGCGTTTCCATGGAAAACGTCGGCACGATTAAGAACTTGTTCAACGGAGAAAGATCTATCACTGGTCTCCAACCCCCCGACGCTTTGGGAACCACAAACAACACGCTGTAGAACCCGGGAGTGTCCCCGGGAGCAGGTTCTATCGCTTGTTTCTCGATCATCGCCGTTATCTCCTCGTGGAGAACACGGCGGCGTTCTGGATCGTTTGGAAGAGTGAAACCCCTTGGGACGGGCGATAACGGTGGCAATTTCTCGAATTTCAGGCCGAATCCTCGACGGAGCGTCGAGACGACCCAGGGGCAAGCCCCGAGCCGCTCCCACTCTTTCCAAAACAGAGTTAAACGAGCTCCTACGGGCTCGTCTGAAGAAGGAATATCGACCGAAACGAGCTGACCATGCAGCTCTCCTCGACACTCGAGCAAAGGATCCGGCCCGGAATCCGAAGCTATACGTACCCGGTTTCTTTTCCCCTGCGGGCTTGGGAGCCTCACCACGGCCACGGCCTCGACCTCGACCGCGATCTCCTCGGGTGCTGCCGGCAGGGGCCCCACGAAAGGGCAGACCAGAGGCCCTGCCTCGGGCCCTGCCGCGGCCACGACCTGGCTGCTGCTGCGGCTGGGCTTGCTGTGTAGGGGGCTGAGGTTTCTTGAAAGCTGACACCATCTGCTGAGTGAGCCGTTCCAAAGACTTAGACTGGCTCAGGAGGGCGTTGGAGGTGGAAGACTTCGCAGCCTTTTCGTCCGCCTCCTTCTTCACCTCACGCAGGTCCGCTGAACGGTCCGGTAAGAGCAGGGAGGTGGGAGTCCCGGAGGTGGGGATGACCGGGTGCAGGACCCTCATGTCCGTCATCAACTGGTCGGGAACCTCGAACCTCAGGGAGGACAGGAACGCGTCACGACGCCAGAGCTCAGACACCCAGAGTGCGTGGGAGTCTAGAGCAACCTTATCACCAACGCCCTTGCCGATCGAGGTCACCAGGGACGCGCAACTGAGAAGGGCCTCCGCGAGTTCATCCCGATCCAAATCCGGATTGTTCAGTACTTGGTCGTGGCACTGTAAAATGGTGGCCATGGAAAGCCAATCCATGGCAGAGTCTGTGGCCAGACCAACCCGCACGGTATGCTGGAACTCGGCTAGCGCTCCCCAAGGAATGTCCACCGACTTGGGTTCCTTAAAGAAGGAAAAGTGGGGGTGGTGCCTCCTCAAGGTGGTCGGCCTGTCGTCCAGCTCCGACGAGGTGTAATAATCCGTAACAGACGGACGGGAAGGAAAGGCGCCTATCGCGGTCTTGTTCGTCCAGACCGTCTCCTCGATTCGCTCCTGCATGGAGCCGCGGACTCCAGCCGAAAGGGGAAAACGTAGGGCGTCCTTCGACGGCCGTGGATGCTCCATCTCCGACGATATCATAGATCTCGCGACCTTCTTGACTGGCGGCGGAGCATGTTCTTCGGGCCACAAACCCGGGAGGACCCTCTTCACAAAGTCCAGCTTCTCTCCCCAAGACAAGGGGTCATCGGACTCGGGCTGAGCGAGCTCCTGGTCGGACTCGGCCTTACGCTTCAGGGGCAGCGTAAGACCCGAAGGACCAGGCAACGGCTGAGCCGGTGGAGAAGATTCCCCATCCGAGGGCGGGTCTTCCCTGGGAAGAGACGGAGAAGGAGGAGGAGGTGGCGGCTGTTGTGGCGGAGGGAACCTCGCCAGGAACTGTTGCCACTGTCCCAACATCTCGGCCCGAAAGGCGTCCAGTTCGCCCCTGAGGCGCTGCTCGGGCGGAACAGTAGGAGAAGTCCCCTGGACTGGAGAGTCGTGCGGCTCCGGCGGACCAGTGGACCCCTGGGCTACCTGGGCGAACGACATCATGCCCTGGCTCGAGGCGAAAGAGCAGACGGGAAGGGAAGAGAGAGGGGAGTCGTCCTGAATATCCTCGGCAATCTGAAAAATATGAACAGAATTATTACCGGAACAAACGGGTGAGCCTGGAAACAACGGGGTCCCAGAAACCCGTGGGTTTGGACAGCTCAAAACCATTGGCTCCCGGTCCCTACCGGCCACGGCTAAAGGGGCCACGGCCTGGGGTCCAGTTACCGGCGGGAACTCGGGAACCGGCGGCCGAAACACTGGCGTAACGGACCCGGACCGAAATCCGCCCTGGCTCTTGGGTTGAATCCCAGCCCCGGGGGCCGGAGCCCGACCCGGAGGGGGAAACAACGCTCTCTTTCCAGAGGGATTCCGGGCGCAAGGAACCGTCGTGTGCCCGACGGAACCGGCAGACCCCGAAAACACACTCGGAAACTGGAACCCAGGTCGTTCAGCCAGAGAAGCATGAGAACGAGGGGCCAGTAGAGAGGGAGCCAACAGAGAGCCACACAAACCCGTAGGTTGTGGGAAAGCCAGGGTGCCGAGAGCCGAGCGAGCGGCTCCCGGGACCCGTGCGCTGAAAGAAAGATACAATGATAAATCAAAACTTACAGCACAAACAGCATTTGATAACTGAAGGTCTAACCGCCGCTTGCGCTCGTCGGACGCCTTGGGGCGCGGCTTAGGATCAGACGGGGAAGGGGGGGTGGGACAACCAGCAAACCTGCGGGCCTGAATCTCCCGTAGCCCCTGCAGACACAACTTCCAGTCGTCCAGACACCAGTCCGCGCACAACTCACATGTCGCCGTCGGACGACAATACACAGTGTCTCTGCACTGCCAGCAGGCGTTGTGTACCTCCCACTTTGGAAGGTAGTGTTTGCACACGATGCACTTCATATCTGAAAAATATCACATCGAAGTACAACGGGCGACAATAGGGGAAGGAAAGGGGCCTGGGGAGGCTTTACCATTTCCTCCCAAAAAAATCGCAAATAACTAACTCTAAGCTAGCTAACAATCGTAACCACGATTAAAAGCAAAAAAGGCTGACTAAAGAACAGCCAGAAGACGCTCGAAGACGTGAAAATCAACTTCGAATGCCAAAAGCAAGACTTTGCTGACACATCCAACAATGGAGGAGCAAATTAATGGCGGCTAAGGTCAATCATATGACCGGTGTGACGTCACATCTACACCGCGGGGAATCTGAGATGTGTGAGAGTAATTTCCTTCAATTTCGAGTTCGAGATGGATGTCAGGAATTTTAAGAAAATTCTTGTGACATTCATTTCTCTCTCCTCTTCTTTGAATGCCAAGGTAAGATTACCCAAAGAGTTTATTATAGAGGTAGTGGTATGGCAATAAATATTAGCCATTTTGCCCGGTGATCCTGAAAATGAGGTCAGAGGTCAAATTCAAGGTCATGATAATATTCAGCATATATCATTTCCTATATAACCACAATTGATCCCTTAGTTGTAAAATCGATAATAAGTGAGATATTAGCCATTTTGTCATGTGACTTTGAAAATGAGGTCAAAGGTCAAAATCAACGTCATCAGAATATTTGGCATTTATCATTTCCTATATGTCCACAATTGATTCCTAAGCTGTAAAGTCGATAATAAGCGCGATATTAGACATTTTGTACTCTGACCTTGAAACCGAGGTCAGAGGTCAACTTCAAGGTCACAAGAATATTCGGCATATATCATTTCCTAAAAGCCCAAAATTGATCCCTAAGCTGTAAAATCGATAATAAGTGAGATATTAGCCATTTTGTCCTGTGTCCTTGAAAATGAGGTCAAAGGTCAAATTCAAGGTTATCAGAATATTCGGCATATATCATTTCCTATATGTCCACAATTGATTCCTAAGCTGTAAAGTCGATAATAAGCGAGATATTAGCCATTTTGTGCTCTGACCTTGAAACTGAAGTCAGAGGTCAAATTGGAGGTCACGAGAATATTCAGCATATATCATTTCCTATATGTCCACAATTAAACCCTAAGCTGTAAAATCGATAATAAGTGAGATATTAGCCATTTTGTCCTGTGACCTTGAAAATGAGGTCAAAGGTCAAATCCAAGGTTATCAGAATATTCAGCATATATCATTTCCTATATGTCCACAATTGATTCCTAAGCTGTAAAGTCGATAATGAACGAGATATTAGCCATTTTGTGCTCTGACCTTGAAACCGAGGTCAGAGGTCAACTTCAAGGTCACAAGAATATTCGGCATATATCATTTCCTATATGCCCAAAATTGATCCCTAACCTGTAAAATCGATAATAAGTGAGATATTAGCCATTGTCCTGTGTCCTTGAAAATGAGGTCAAAGGTCAAATTCAAGGTTATCAGAATATTCGGCATATATCATTTCCTATATGTCCACAATTGATTCCTAAGCTGTAAAGTCGATAATAAGCGAGATATTAGCCATTTTGTGCTCTGACCTTGAAACTGAGGTCAGAGGTCAAATTCGAGGTCACGAGAATATTCAGCATATATCATTTCCTATATGTCCACAATTAATCCCTAACCTGTAAAATCGATAATAAGTGAGATATTAGCCATTTTGTCCTGTGACCTTGAAAATGAGGTCAAAGGTCAAATTCAAGGTTATCAGAATATTCAGCATATATTATTTCCTATATGTCCACAATTGATTCCTAAGCTGTAAAGTCGATAATGAATGAGATGTTAGCCAATTTGTGCTCTGACCTAGAAACCGAGGTCAGAGGTCAACTTCAAGGTCACAAGAATATTCGTCATATATCATTTCCTATATGTCCACAATTGATTCCTAGTCTCTAACCTCAATATTAAGTGAGATATTAGGCTTAATGTGTCCCATTATAAAGCATAGGAGAATTTAACATGGCAAAGTCCCATTTGGGCCGTGTTTGGGCCCAAAATGGCCCTTTCCAAGTGATTCAGAAGCAACGAAATTTATACATGTCAGAGGGGTACATATGAGGAGTGTCATGCATCAATAAGAAACAAAAGTTACTGAACAGCTTTTGAGAAAAGGACCGTCAAAGCCCAAAATTGGCCAATTTTTCACGAAAATGGCCGCTCTGACCTTGAAACCGAGGTCAGAGGTCAAATTCAAGGTCACGAGATTATCCAACATATATCATTTCCTATATGTCCACAATTGATTCCTAGTCTCTAATCTCAATATTAAGTGAGATATTATGCTGAGTGTTTAACATGGGAAAGTCCCATTTGGGCCGAGTTTGGGCCCAAAATGGCCAACTTCGAGCGATTCAAGTGCAACGAAATTTATGCATGTCACAGGGGTACATATGAGGAGTGTTATGCATCAATAAGAAAAAAAGTTACTGAACAGATTTTGAGAAAACGACTGTCAAAGTCCAAAATTGGCCATTTTTAGACGAACACGGCCGCTCTGACCTTGAAACCGAGGTCAGAGGTCAAATTCAAGGTCACGAGAATATTCAGCATATATCATTTCCTATATGTCCACAATTGATTCTTAGTCTCTAATTTCAATTTTAAGTGAGATATTAGGCTTAATGTGTCCCATTATAAAGCATAGGAGAATTTAACATGGGAAAGTCCCATTTGGGCCGAGTTTGGGTCCAAAATGGCCCACTTCGAGCGATTCAAGGGCAACGAAATTTATACATGTCACAGGGGTACATAGGAGGAGTGTCATGCATCAATAAGAAAAAAAGTTACTGAACAGATTTTGAGAAAACAACCGTCAAAGTCCAAAATTAGCCATTTTTCGACGAAAACAGCCGCCATTTTGAAAAAAATGCGAAAATCAAAAAACTAAAAAAAACCTTTCCTGGAAATATTTTTAGGTATTTTTGTGCAAAATTTCAGAAATATTCGACTGCAAACTTTAATGATAAAAATGTGGACGGACGGACGGACGACGGACGACGGACGACGGACGACGGACGCCGGACGCAACGCCACGGCAATAGGTTATCGGACCAAAGGTCCGGTAACCTAAAATAAAAAAAGTTCCTCTTGAAATATTTAAGGCATTTTTTTGCAAAATTTCAGAAAGATTTGCTTGTTTAATTTAAAGAATAAAACATGTAGACGAACGACGAAGGACACAACGCCACGGCAATAGGTAATCGGACCAAAGGTACGGTAACCTAAAAATGGCTGCCGTGTTTGTAAGTTATTCAGCGAAAACCGTATAAAGTGCCCCCCCCCCCCCCCTAAGATAAAGCCCCCCTCTATAAAGACTCCCTCCTATGTAATGACTTTTTCTTATGGCGCTAGGCTAAGTAATATGTATATGACCAATTCACACGTCTTCGTGCAACCTAATTAACATCTCGATGTAACCTAAATAACCTTGGATCTGAGCATTCGATATCACATGATGTCAAAGTCAAGATCTGTGAAAAGACGCACAATCTTTAAAGATTTCCCAAATTCCAAGCTCTATGTTGTTCAACGGTCAATTTGCACAGTATCTTCAGATGCCCAACCTAAATTCGAACACTCACGTCAATCTCGGATTACGTTCGACGTCACCTGAAGATGCACCACATATAAATACATGTATGCTTATAATAACAACACAAACTCTGCCTTCAAATAACAAATTATCACAGCTGGTGTAGTCCCAATAATTTTGAGTTAAATGTTATGAAATTGTTATCCGAGGTCAAGTCAAGATCACCAAAACATGCCCCATGCATGTAAACTGCATGACTTCTGCTCCTCATACACATATAAATTTATCTTTGAGCATTTCCCCTCTAATGGGCACACTACACAGCTTGCTGTATCTATATCCTTCAGTTTGGGCACTCAAGGTCACTGAGATGAAGATGAAGGTCACATATAATGTACCATATGACTTTCAAATAATATCAATAAACCAATAAAAAAATCAATAAATTAGCCCAATTACTAAAGCATGTCACAGGAGAAATGTGTAGTGCTGAGAAACAACTGGTTTTTTTTCACTAAAATTGTTGTATGGACCTTTCAAGATCACTAAGGTCAAATTCAAGGTCATCACCGAAATTACTCTGTGCGACTTCCCATTTGAATGTGGCAATATTTACGTGCAAGTTGTGTCTTGAAATATTCTAGGAGTTTACTCGAAACAGATTCCATTACTAGTAAATAAAGAGACAACTTAGACCTTAGACCGGCGACTTAAGCAACACGGCAACAAAACTTATCAAAACTAGACGTCAGGCCTTTCGGTGTTAAGACTTATTTTATAATATTTATAATATTTATAACATGTTCGCCCTAGCAAGGAGTCCGAAAATAACGTCCGTTTCGCTTTACGACGCACCGTTTCCGAGATATCGCCGAAAACGAAAAAAATGCCGACTCCGCAAAAAATTTCAGGTCAAGGTCAAAGTTCAATCACAATACCCCCTTAGACTTGTTTGGCTAGTGCGACGAGTCACAAAATAACGTCCGTTTCGCTCTTTGACACACGGTTTCCAAGATATCGCTGAAAACGAAAAATGCCGATTCAGCAAAAATATTTCAGATCAAGGTAAAAGTTCATCCATAAAACCCCTTAGACATGTTTGTCTAGGGCGACGAGTCTGAGAATAATGTCCGTTTCACACCGTTTCTGAGATATCGCCGAAAACGATAAATGCCAATTCAGCACAAAAATTTCAGGTCAAGGTCAAAGTTCATCCACATTACCTCACAGACATCTTCATTTGGGGCGACGAGTCCGAAAATTACGTCCGATTTGTTCTACGACGCACCGTTTCCGAGATATCGCCAAAAACGACTGCCGGCTCAGCAAAAAAAATTCAGGTCAAGGTCAAAGTTCATCCATAATACCTCATAGACATGTTTGTCTAGGGCGACGAGTCCGAAAATAACGTCTGTGTCGCTCTACGACACACCGTGTCCGAGATATCGCCGAAAACGAAAAATGCTGCCTCGGCACAAAAATTTCAGGTCATTTGGGGCGACGAGTCCGAAAATTACGTCCGTTTCGTTCTATGACGCACCGTTTCCGAGATATCGCCGAAAACCAAAAAAAAAAATTCTGACTCAACACAACAATTTCAGGTCAAGGTCAACGTTCATCCACAATACCCTTTGAACATATTTATCTAAGCGACGAGTCAGAAAAAAAACGTCCATTTCGCTATATGATGTACCGTTTCCGAGATATCGCCGAAAACCAAAAATGCCAACTCAGCGAAAAAATTTGAGGTCAAGGTCAAAGATCATATCTAATACCCCTTAGAAATGTTTGTCTGGGGTGACGAGTACGAAAAGAACGTCCGTTTTGCCATACGACGTACTGTTTCCGAGATATGCAGGAAACCTCAAGGATGACTTGGCAAAAACTCTTCCGACCTCAAGGTTGAAGGTCGTTTGATGAATTGATCCAAAATCATTAGGTTTGTTATGCAGCCATTGCATGTATACTTTTTTAGTTATCGCACGGAAGCAAAGTCCAAAAGTTGACATGGATTTCATCCTCACAGACCTCGTGGACAACGGATCTGGCCGAAAAACAATAGGGTTCTTCCACATAATATGTCTGACCAATGTTGAAAATTTGGCGAAGATACATCGAGGCAAACTAAAGTTATCGGTTGAAAAACAAAACGGCGGAAAAAAATTCTGCTAAAATCATATTCCCTAATAAAGGGATTCTTTTGAAACAACAATTCCTAAAATGTCTGAGCAGATTCTGAGATTCGACTGGACTATTATAATTTAAGGTCGGTAACCTAACAAAATACCTACTTCGAGATATTTTGATAATGAATTATGCATGCATGTACATCAAAATTCAGAGAAAAAACACCAAATTGTTAGATTTTGCTCTCATGGATATCGCCGCGTGAACTAAAAATAACACTGCATACTGAAAAGTATTTTTGGTCCATTATATTTTATATGCACATTTATTATGATCAAAGTCTATGTGGAAGAAACATATTCACTAGATAACACATTAGAAGTCATCACAACTGTTTCTTTTCTTGTGTCGATGTGGTTTCATTTGCCTTCGGCTTCCTTTGCTGAGATCTCCTATTCAGGTATTGTTGTTTCACGAATACAATAAGGTCTTTTTCAGTAAAATATATTGCAAACAACACCACAAGAAAACATGTCGCTCCAACCAGAACATGTAGAATTCTGTATGACCAGCTGAATGTTGAATATAAGACTAACTGAAACGAGAATATAAATAAAACTCATTATTTAGCATATCAGTTGATATAACAGTATGACATCAACTCTCATCATATACATTGTATTTTAATGTCGTGAAATGTAAAAAAAATTGCTCTTTACATGTATAGGTCTATACTGTTGAGACTTTGGAGGCTGAAGTGACTAACTAACCTCTGAGGTTACTGTAACTGTCAAGGATGTAGCAAACAGCGCTATTAACTTGACACTGGGTAGCATCCTATGTAGGGGTTTGTGTGTTGAACTCTTGTAGAATGTCGAAATATAGTAAATACTGCAAGATGAGAATGAAGACAACGCCTTGCTGAATTGAGAAGTACTTCTTCAAGGATGATGTCACATACAGTATCAGCGTACTAATGCACCACATTGTGTATTTTGAAGCTGCAATACGCATACCTGTGCATGATACGAGCGAGCATGTTGAGTGAGTTGGCGAGTACAAAGCCGATACTGCCGAGTGGTCCAGTCAGATACCAGGACGACAGCAAAAATACCAACGAGAATATCAACATCTTACGGTTATATCTGCAAGGATGGGTTGAAAATATATTGTAGGTACCTTTCATGTGGCACAGGACGGGGTTCTATAGACAATATAGTACCGAAACAAATCATATCCTACTCATGTTTATTCTACTTACTAAATGAGCTATGAGTACAACAATCATATATACATGTACATTCATGTTTATGTGTAATTGTGTGTAATTCATGTTTATATACATACACAAACATTCCTGCACTTTTATTCACCTCATAACAGTGATCTCTCCCATTCAGTCCAGATCATATGAACTGACCAAATTTTATTCCAAACTCAAATATAACAATGATTGTTCACCTGTCAATTTCATCCTTTGCCATTGTGGCAAATGTGAAACACTCTGTGATTCCATTCACAGCCAGTACGAGAACGTAGAAACAGTAACAGCGAAGCAACGATGGACCTGAGTAACAGAAGAATTCAGGCATAAAAGAATACGTGAAGGTTACATTATGATAAATCATAATGTCAACATTAACCTCCAAAAATTCTTACACTAGTGCCACTAAACGAAAAGAATGTTATGCAAAGAAGTGAGTTTGCATTGCGCATGGTTGCATTATGATACATCATCATGTCAACATTCATTCACAGAAGCCATATACAGGTTGCAATATGCAAATGAGTACATTGGAAGTGTTACTGATTCTAGAGTTTACCTGATCCGGAGCTGAGAACACTTCCTCCATACAGATCCAGAACTAGGTGTGAGTATGAATAGCCAAACGTCACAAAAATTAAACCGATTAATGTGACAGTCTTCAGTAAATACTGCAGGACATCACTGGCCAGCTTTATGGATTCCTGTATGTGGCAAAGTAGAATACATGTATGTTTTCAACTGTGTCCCAAATTTTCATCAAAAAACATACTTTAATATTATTAAAATAACAAAATTCAGAATATCGATACGTGTATCTCTATCACTCATCCTATATGTAGAGTGTGGATAATATGAGTAAAATATGATCAGAAGTAATCAATAACATTCTTTCCCCCATCTACATACATGTACGTGTCCGATGCATGATTTGTTAAAGCAAATACATTGTATTCGCTTTAACATACACTGTAATATGGCCAATTAATACATGTAGCTGAAATTATAAAACTCATGCGCAGCTCCTATTCTATTCATTATACATGTAAGCATCAGACACCACACCTTATCCTGGTCTTTAGCAGGCAATCCTCTCTTCAATGTCTGGGAGAAGAACAGGTAGCCAGAGTCCTCTAGCGGCAGAAACAGGAACCGAGCGACCAACGAACCCAGGTTGTTTACGACATCATACACTCCTGTAAACATACGAAATGTGTAAACATATAATTTGTATACATGCAGCATAAAGCATGAACATTAATCCATGTCAGTAAAGAAATCAATGCATCAATGCTTGGACATTGTAGTAAACGAGTACATGTAATTAGATTTGATATGAGCTTGAAAATAAACCGTAATCGGGATTTTTATATAGTTTGGCTAGTGCAATTCCTCACATACTGTACCGTACATACCTTGGTCCCCAAAACTAAGAACGTCAAAAACAGTCATGATGTACCGCTCTCCTTCGGAGTAAGACAAAAAAGCTATGTATGATATCTATTAAGCTTAAATACGTGTGCATGTTATGTAATGATGCAGTAAACAGTTATTACATGTACAAACCAGCAAACAAAGAAAAGTGACCACTGTTTTTCAGCCTACCTTCAGTCAGAATCTGTTTGAGAAAGCCTTGCTTGAAGAAACTCCACGTGAGACTGGCAAGCGACCAGCTGAACCATTGCTGGGAGACGGAAGTTAAATACATTACAAAATACATATTACAAAAAGTAAACTGCATGTTGTTCACAGTGTAAAGGTATAGAATTTTTCTTTAGTGACCTGTCCAGGAAGGAATCGTGGCAGAAGGTCACTGAAGTTCTTGAACGGGAATGTGTCACTTGGCTGCTTCTTGATTAATGTCATGAAGTAGCCGTAGTACATCGATGTGTAGGAAACTGTTTGTGCAATCTGGAAAAGAATCACATCAAACATCACACACAAAATTACTGCTTCAGATATAATCTAGATGCCTACATGTATTTATTGCCAGTGCTCATTTTTAAGAATCTTTTTTTCTTAATTTATTTCAAAACTAATAAACTCAAGCCTCAGTTATACTGTCTTAAAATTTCTGGTCAAAACTATTACAAGCCTGCCAGTAGAACACTTTCATAATGCTGACACAATTATTATGTGTTATACTGACGTGAATATTTAAGTGTCTCAACACATTATCTGAGCAAATCTACATGTATGCTCTGTTATAACCTGAGCAATGGAGAATGCAATCAGACCAAGGTGCGGAAAAAACAGGATCAGAGCCACAGACATCACACATCTGACCAGCAGAGAGATGCCTTCTATCACAACCTGCAACCGAACAACAAAGGCCCACATGATCAGTTATACAAGTGTGCTTACATGTATAGGTGTATAAATCTATTCACCACTGCCAATTTAGACTTCGATCGACTCAAAGGGCTACCATTTTTTTAGGATGGTTTGTGTAATTTTCCAATGAATACAAATATTCACCTTGATCCGGACATAGAGTAGCATTTGGCTGGATATCCAGAGAGGTTCTGCCAGGAGTTCTATCACTGTAGACAGACAGAAACACAGTACTGCCAGTCTGTAGTGGGGTACCAAGTCCGCATCGGGCTGCTCCAACCAAAACATCCAGACTAGGCCAAGCAAAGCAGCTATCCCTGAGCCGAGTGGAACCCTTAACATGCCAAAATATGTACACACACATTATAGAATGTATTCAAAGTAAGAACAATGATGGGGAGCTTCCCATGGTCACACTGAATACACATATTTATTCAAAATTAAGAAGGTGGCTGATTTCGTACGTTATCCATAAGAAGTTGATGACCTGTCGCCAAGGCTTTTCGAGGTCTGCACTAAGACAAGCTCGTCTGAATGCTTCCCGAGCTAGAAACAGTGTTGTCGTGTACAACAGCATCAAACTGTTAAAAATAAATCATACTGTAAGTATGGACATAATTAAATTCTATCAAATTGGCAGAAAGCTTCTAGAGATTCTTGAAATGCAAATTGAAATTAAAAGCTAATACCGGACATTCACCACTCCGAGTACATCTCTCGCAATCACTCGCAAAATCACAGCATTCAGGACAAATGTCGTCAGTCGCATCACCAACTAAACATGAACATAAATAGATCAATAGGTAAATGAACTAGACGTCAAGGCCTAAAGATGCCTTGGAGGCATTTCGGTGTGATGAATAATTTATAATACTAGATATCGACGAAAATGAAAAATGTCGACAAATTTCGGGTCAAGGTCAAAGTTCATCCATAATACCCGCTAGACATGTTTGTCTAGGGCGACGAGTCCGAAAATACCATCCGTTTCGCTCTACGACGCACCGTTTCCGAGATATCGACGAAAACAAAAACTGCCGACTCGGCAAAAAAATTTCGGGTCAAGGTCAAAGTTAATCCATAATACCCCTTAGACATGTTTGTCTAGGGCGACGAGTCCGAAAGTAACGTCCGTTTCGCTCTACGACGCACCGTTTCCGAGATATCGACGAAACTGAAAAATGCCGACTCGGCAAAAAAATTTCGGGTCAAGGTCAAAGTTCATCAATAATTCCCCTTAGACATGTTTGTCTAGTGCGACGAGTCCGAAAATAACGTCCGTTTCGCTCTACGACGCACCGTTTCCGAGATATCGACGAAAACGAAAAATGCCGACTCGGCAAAAAAATTTCGGGTCAAGGTCAAAGTTCATCAATAATTCCCCTTAGACATGTTTGTCTAGTGCGACGAGTCCGAAAATAATGTCCGTTTCGCTCTACGACGCACCGTTTCCGAGATAACGACGAAAACGAAAAATGCTGACTCGGCGAAAAAATTTCGGGTCAAGGTCAAAGTTCATCAATAATTCCCCGTAGACATGTTTGTCTAGTGCGACGAGTCCGAAAATAACGTCCGTTTCGATCTACGACGCACCGTTTCCGAGATATCGACGAAAACGAAAAATGCCGACTCGGCAAAAAAATTTCGGGTCAAGGTCAAAGTTCATCCATAATACCCCTTAGACATGTTTGTCTAGTGCGACGAGTCCGAAAATAACGTCCGTTTCGCTCTACGACGCACCGTTTCCGAGATATCGACGAAAACGAAAAATGCCGACTCGGCAAAAAAATTTCGGGTCAAGGTCAAAGTTCATCCATAATACCCCTTAGACATGTTTGTCTAGTGCGACGAGTCCGAAAATAACGTCCGTTTCGCTCTACGACGCACCGTTTCCGAGATATCGACGAAAAAAAACGAAAAATGCCGACTCGGCAAAAAAATTCAAGGTCAAGGTCAAAGTTCATCCATAATACCCCTTAGACATGTTTGTCTAGGGCGACGAGTCCGAAAATAACGTCCGTTTCGCTCTACGACGCACCGTTTCCGAGATATGCAGGATGAATCAAGGATGACTCAGCAAAAAATTATTTCGACCTCTAGGTCAAAGGTCGTTTGAGGTATCGATCCCAAAATCAATAGGGTTCTTCCCTGGTGATATATAAACCTCCGTGCAAAATTCTGCAACTATTGCCTGAATATTTTTTGAGTTATCGTCCAGAAACCAAGTTCCTCGATTTCATCCTCACGGACCTCACGGACCTCGGAGCCGGATCAAAAAAAAAAGTACACCCTAGAGATGTTTGTCTAGGGCGACGAGTCCGAAAATAACGTCCGTTTCGCTCTACGGCGCACGGTTTCCGAGATATGCAGGAAGCCTCAAGGATGAATCAGCAAAAAATTATTTTGACCTCTAGGTCAAAGGTCGTTTGACGGATCGATCCCAAAATCAATAGGGTTCTTCCCTGGTGGCATATGAACCTCCATGCAGAGTTCTGCAACTATTGCATAAATATTTTTCCAGTTATCGTCCGGAAACCAAGTCTTAAAATTAGCCTTGATTTCATCCTCACGGACCTCACGGACCTCCGATCCGGCTCAAAAAGAATAGGGTTCTTCCTCATATCATTTCTGACTTGCGGTGAAAATTTGACAAGGATCCGTCAAGGCAATCTAAAGTTATCGTCCGGAAACCAAAAGTGGCGGAAGAAAAAAAAAAAAAAAAAAAAAAAAAAAAAAAAAAAATTCTGCTAAAACCATAAAGGCATTTCTGCCGAAATGCCTTAATTACAATGTAGCAGTATGATGAATATATACATTACAATTTACAAGAATAACTACTATACCTGTAGCACCATGTTGTACGATGCAGACGCTGCTGCACTTGCCAGGACAGATTCCCCAGCCATTATAGTGCACTTTGCTTCAGCTTCTTGATAATCTGCAAGTATTGATATAACAGTGAGCTTATTTTTCACATGGGGTGTCTGCAATTGGATATTACATGTAGATCAGCTATCCTCCACTGAGGATGTATACATATGTATATACAGTATAGTTCGGCTAAAGAGGACAAAAATGTATGTGACATACATGTACTATCCCATACACTTTACTTTGGACGAAAAAAATGGCTGCTACTTCTACATTATTTTTATACTACATGAATGAAATACTTTTGTGGAAAAAAAAATGTGCTGGACAAACAATATTGTTTTCTCTGAGGTGTGTCTGTAGCATTATGGCTGCCCACACTGGTATATTTTAGGTGAGAGAAAAAATCAAAGGCACAGTTGATTCAGTTAAATAGATCTAGATCTGGTAATTTGTAGTGGCCGGAGACCCTACTAGCGCATAAATCTGATCAAACATGACTACATGTTGATATACGTGTAAGTGTGTTAAAGCTGTGGAATTGAGAATTACCTAGACTATTTCAGTCAAGCATAGTGCTAGGGATTACATTGGAAATTCTGTCTATGCTATTATGCGCGACACTGTCACAGCTGCAAAACTAAATCTAGCATCTTTATTCGACAATATGAATACTATACAAATATTGGATGATGAGGAGCCCAATACAGAGTTTACGGGATTCAGAAAAGTTATATTGGACGAGGTGCAGCTGAGTCCAATATAGCTTTTCTGAATCCCGTAAACTCTGTATTAGATGACCAGCATCCAATCTTTGCTATATTATTAACAACACGCTGTTTGTGACAACCACGCTGATTGGCTGTTATCGTGTCACCGCTAATATACGCAATCCCATATACATGACTCGGATCCAATATACTTTTTTTTCGAGGAACAGACAAGCTGATTGGTTGAGGCGACCGCACTGTCCGATACACAAATTCAATATACCATTTCAGGATCCAGCATAGTACATAATTTGGGAGTGACACGTGGTGCAAATAAACCAATCAGAGAAGATGATTCGTGCCAAGTTAAAAAATATACTGCAATGCTATAACCACTGAGAACATATATATCGGATACGAGTAATGCATGGAGTAATGGGAATGCCAATGTTGATTGAGCGATAATTGAAGAAATTAACGCAGGTGACTTGTTATACTCATGTAGTTAACATGAATGTAAATTCACCAATAGTGGGGGTATTGTTTCTACACAAAGTTTGTATATAATGTGTAACTTTACAGTGTGGGCGAAAATTACTTTGGAAAAATGATGAAATGTGGCCAACACCACAAAATGCCAACAATAATATGGAAATTACGCAAAGGGAAATTCCCACTCAATATTTTATGGAACACCTAAAACAGCATGTGATAAGAGGGATCCGGCCGTCAAGGAATGCGGCCGCCATTGGCATTGGTTTTTCGGATATTTATTCTGGACAATATTGTGTGTTGTCGTTCACTGCCACGGATAACCAACACCCTAAGAAGTTCTGGAACACATGACGTGTGCCATGAACTTGCTCCCATGTGTCCCGCTAATGATAGCCGGGCCACATCTACACTACTGGTCAAAAATCGAGGCTTAACTAATGACTTCTCCAGGCTCTGTGATCTAGAGGTCTGTGTGTTTATATTAGACTAAACTCTTCAATTTTGTTTATTCATGTTTAGGCCTACTACACAATTATTTTCCTTCCAGTGCTAAGTGAGAACATATAGTCATGTTGAACATTCCGAGTGCTGTGATCAAGTTTTATTTATTGTCCGCCAATCCTGAATACAATTTGCTTACCAATTTCTCGTAATTATGGCTTGACCATTTTCTCCGTTACCTTATGTTCTTGCGAAGTGTTTTTTCTTTGTATTCCAGATTTCACACTTCTGTATCCAATGTATGTTTTAGTTCTTGATTTATACGTTTTCAGTACTGATACCATATGATCAAGTAAATTATGTACTAAGATTACACTCTTCTCTCGATAAACGGTCCGGAAAATGGCGATTTCCACAGAAAACTTCTTTATATCCATCCCTGAATAGTGTCACATCGTCCTAGCGCAAAACACTTTTTTTCGAATTCTTGTTTCAGTGTGAGAATTTCAGCTTTCAATAATATCTTTCACACAATAATTTATTTTATATAAATAATCCCCGCCGTGGAATCCAATAGATCATAAACATGTACTGTCAGGAAGATGTTACTGAATCCAAAAATGGAAAGAAACCTTCTGTTGCAGTACATGTAGGTTCCTATTTCAATCAATCTAGCACGTAGATAATGGTCCTGGACTTATCATTTAATTAATTATCATTTAATTATTGCAACTTGTGCAGTGCTAGAGAGTTTGTGGAACATACTCTAATGATTTTATATGAATGAGTGGTGTACTACTGTATTACTTTCCAATAGAAAATTCCATAAGTTGTCTTCAATGATTATTGTTAAAACATAAAATACATACATGGCTGTAATTCAGGAAAGCCACGGTGTTTGATGGACAGCAGGCACTATAATATACTTTATAAATCACCCACATGAAAATACTACATACATGTATCCAAATGAGCTGAAAGTATGCTTACAGTGTGCATGCAAATGCCATAAATACGTCTGGCAGTATGAATGGCACAAATGCTCGAATATCTTCTGTGTGGAGTGTTCAAACTGTTTTTGGTAAAATGTGTGCCGACCAATCTCTAATCTTTTCATATCCAAATACATGTATGGTGAAATTGTATATATTTTTAGGTCAGTGCATAGACATGTATGTAGGCCTATATCTTTGAGTAACAATGAAAGCCAAGTTATTCATCGCACCCGTGAGGCTACATATCTGTGGCAATATCAAATAACATAATTTATTCAACATAAACGTTGCTTATGATAATACTACCAAATGTGCCATTGCCAAAGTTTACTGTTATTCGAATCATTATAATTTACTTTTGACAGGTTTTTTTTATTCTGGTGGAATATCAGGTATGCATGGACAGAGCGGAGTAATTAAAATGGCGTTTACAAACAATACCTATATAGATAGTATAGAATCTACTTGTATATTTGGTTAGGCCTAGGGGCCTACATTTCATATTAGGTTAGGTATGTTTTGATTGGTATCATCGAATATTCACATGTAAATTTTATCAAAACTAGACATAAAGCCTATAGGCATTTCAAGGACATCTCAATAGGTATTAAATGTACAGACATGGCAGGTGTTCAAATGAAAATTTCTACATTCATAATACAAGCAAAAAGGTACTTATTCTGGGTTCTGGCTAAGTGAAACAATGATAATTTGGTCACTGCATGTGAAATACAGCTAGAAAACAAAACAATGCATGTAGTTTCAACCAGATAAACTGTGTGTTTCAACTGTGTGTTTCAACTGTGTGTTTCAACTGTGTGTTTCAACTGTGTGTTTCAACTGTGTGTTTCAACTGTGTGTTTCAACCAGATAATCTGTGTAAACACAGATAAACACAGTGCTATCTTTAGTAAGGGAAATAGGGCATTGTTCCACCCTGTTGGTGTTAGCATAGTAAGCTGGGGTGAGGGGACAGGAGAGGAAGGAGGGGGGGGGGGGGAGGGGGCACTGCATACAAGTCACTGATACATTGCTACATTTATATGCAGATTAGACTGGCTGACAGTGGAGGTGGGGGAGGGGGAAAGGGACGGGGAGGGGGGTATTGCCTAATCACTTACTGAACTGACTGCAGGCGATGTATTTAACTACAGGTTGTGTAGATCAGTGGCAGTCTGATATACCGGTGGACAAGTTTACTGTTTGCTGGACATGTATAGATAATCGGTCAGTGGGATTGTCTGCTGGACATAGCACAAGGCATTAAAGCCTTGAATCAGCAACAATTCTTTCAAGCTCTAGGTTGAAGGTCGTTTGACGGATTGATCCCAAAATCAATAGGGTTCTTCCATGGTGGTAGATGAACCTCTATGCAATTGTAGCGTTATGACGTGGTGTGCTCGAGTAGTGACACCACGGTTATGATGCTGCAGTGTGGGCGGATTTATAAGACATTCGGTGACACTCCAGTAATGGGGTATACCTCTTTATCGTGGGGTCGCCGAATTTTACATTGGTGCCGTACCTTTCGAACCACTGGGTTCCCTCGGCGTCGTTCCTCGGTCGGCCCCTGCTGTTGACTCACATCACAGCCATGTATGTAAATAGCAGGTTCCTGATCCCTGATGACCAGGGTGATGTGGCTCAACAGTGGGATATAGCCGACCTCGGGGACGAGGTCTCTCCGAAAGGGAAAAGCACTGTAGCGTTATGACGTGGTGTTCTCGAGTAGTGAAACCACGGTTATTAGTCTAGGCACGTTTTCTATAAAGGGCCTTAGAAATGACGATAGGGGGGATGGAATGTTACTGCCTGTCCCCCATGCTGGGGTCAAAGTAGGGTCCTTACTGGTCAATATTAGCCCGGATGACATTCAAAATTTTAATTTTTTCATAAAATTCTAACAATTTTATATCCGGACGAAGCCGCGGTTATTATTCTCGTTTTCAAATTCACATAAAAGACTGTTGAATCGTGAATAATGAAGCTATAGTTATCATTTTGGTGTCAAAATGTCTGGAATAACATGGCGAATCAAGAAAAATGCCATCTACAGCAGTTCATGGTGTAAGTTTTGTATTAAAACACATAATAATAAGTCCGAAATTGCCTTCGATTTCACAATCTGAGACATGCGAAAATGGGTGTTCCAGCTCAAAAATCTATTTTATCTTAACGAAAACTTCACTAAAATTACCCCCAGATTATATACCGTGATGACGCCGACTTCTCCACCTCACAATGAACAGGACTACCCCTAGAACCGCAACTACGCTCGAGCTCGCTGCCACCGCTACGACTGTGATGCCTGTGGGTGTCCATTGTGTCGGGGTCATAGTCGTGGTCTGCCTGGTCTGAGTGGTGATGGTGGGGGTCTGCGTTGTAGTTTTCATTGTTGAGGACAGACGATCCATCAGAGCTAGATATCTCCACTCTTCCTGAATTACTCCTGTCCCCCGCAAATTCACAAAATTAATGTAATATCCATAGTTTTCAAACCAGTTTTGCATATCCTCATTGTTTAGCGGATTGTCCCTTCCATCCAGAATGCAACCTCCATTCAGCCCAAACGGCAGAGGTAGCACCGTTAGATTTCTGTTCCGGCAATCCCCAAACATTCCCAGGTTGCATGAACAGATCTGACACATTTCCTGCAGGCCAACTGCGACATTGAGTGCCAAAAGGATGACGAAAGTGGAGATCATTTTTGCTGTTGTTTTTTCGACTTGTTTGTTTCTTACCTAACTAAAGTAATGGAAGGGCGCGAAGCGCCCCAGTGAGGGCCCTTGGGAGGACCCCCACACCCTTGGTTCGGACTCCCTGGAGCCCCTTCAAGGGTCCTTGGTTTTTTAAAGTGGTTTGGACTTGTGAGATTTTGAATTTGGACTTTGGTGGAAATGTTACCCAATGTAATAGATTTGGAAGAGTGGAGGTGTGGGAAAGGAGGGTGGGGTCTGGGTCCAGGTGGCTGTAAAATATATAAAAACAGAGAACATATTTAGTGATATGGTAAAAATTAGGGTTTGAAGTTGTAAAATATGGTAATATATACAGTTAAGATGGGTTAGTTTGTATTTTTGGAATTTTTATAGTTAAATAAATAAATAAAATAAATTAAAAAAGATGAGTATATACATGATGAGGAATGAGTATGTACAAAATGAGGATGGAATATTTTAAGATTTTAAAATTGGTCCGTTGTCCGTACTCGTGGTCCGTGGACGGTTGGAGGGGTCAGGTCAGGATGTCCCAAGTTGAGTGTTGTTGTGTTTTAGGTTTTGTAGATGTTTATGAGTGTTTCTGTTTCTTTGGTGAGTGAGTGTTGTTTGAATCTTTGGATGGAGTTTGTTTTGAGGTTTTGGAGGCGTGCGGTGATGGTTGGGATGTTTGCGACGTCGTGGAGTGTTGTTGTTGAGGTTGTACAGTGTAGGCGGAACGCTATTCTGATTGCAGTGTTCTGTATGACTTGTAGTCTGTTGATTTGGTGTTTTGAGGCGTTTGTTTCTTACCCTTTTCAATCGCTCCTAAATACCTTCTGTCCATACCTAATCCCCGCCCCTTCACCACTAATCATGGTAATCCCTCTTAGTCCTTGTAGCCGACCAATGGCAGAGGCCGACCAATGGCCGATGTCCTTAATTGTGATTGGTCGCCTACCAAACACGTCTCGTGAATGTTAAAGCTGATTGGACAACTGTCTGTGACCTGGTGAAACGCATGAACACCAGCTGCGCGTTTCCTTCACCATGTTCACATTACCACTGATAACTATTCATCAATTTCATTATGAAATTTCAAGACTTGGGTTTACAAATTATCATGTGAACAACACTGGCACGTCTCTACCGTAACCGGAATTAATCCATCAACAGCAAAAATGATCTCCACTCTCGTGTCTTTCAACCTCTAGAACCGAGTATATATATTATTTTTTATACATGTCAGCCAAATCACCCAAAACACATTATAATCATCCAGAGCAATGTCATTAATATAATTAATTGTCTTTATATCTGAACAACCTAGATAAAAAAACTGTTTGAATCCTCTTCCTCGTGTTCATTTAACGTAGTCCGCTACAAACAGTGAGGTAATGGAGAGTCAAAATTTGAAAGTAATTTCCTGAATATTATCTCTTAAAAATGACTGTATTTTATAGAGTAAATGATCAGCATCCTAATACTGAAAAGAAAATAGGGGGTCACCGTGCTCGTTTCTTCTACATATTCGATCAAAATCACACATATTTACCTAAAATGACATAAATTCTGGCATTTTTGCACATTTTTTTGTCCATATTCACATCTTGCATCGTGTTTTCCATGCGAACGGATACGGTGACCCCCTATTTTCTTTTCAGTTTTAGGATGCTGAACAGTTACTCTATAAAATATAACATTTTGAAGCTCTAGATTATGTTGATACAGTTATTTATCTTTAAAAACCCTTTGACCCCCTTCCCTCACTGTTTGGAGCGGACTACCTTAAATAATGTTGTTTTCCGGGTGCTACACTACTATAAAAACTCCTGTTGAAACAAATCTCCCCTCTCCCCGACACACTAGTCATCCCGTGTACATGGTGTAGAGGTCAAAAGTTGTTCGTTTTACCTGTATAAGTGAATGGAGAGCTAAATTCCCGGTAGTCGACACCCCTCCTGCTTGTCCTGTCGCAATGACCAAGACATACGTCAGTACCGAACAAAGATAGATTTTATTATAGCTGGAAATGCAATATGCTTTGGCTACGTATACATGGTATACCGAAAACAGTTGTATATGCTGATATGTCGAGCGCATTTAACGGACTGAAAGTCTACATTATCATGACTGTAACATAATTATTGAGATTATATTTGGTTGTGTAAACACCAGCATAGTCGATATTAAAATAATCCACAAAATATAATAATTGATCACATCAAAGTCACTTCAACATGTTCAAAGAGATATAACCGTGTATCGTCTATTCAACATGTTCAAGGAAGCCCTATATCCGGTCAAACCGTGCTCATCGATGCATAGAAGTACGCGACACGGTGATCTACTATCCCTATCAAAAGATGAAGATCTCTTTAGTTGTTTATAAAACAATCAACACAGTCACTTTGTTTACATTCAGTCGGTTGGTCGTAAAATAAACATACTTGGATAATTAGTTTTGATAACAAGTTTATTCACAACCCATCCCTTCCTGTGGCATAGGAGAAATACTGAAAAGAACCAACAACATCTGACAATAAAGAACAACACCGACATTGTATACAGTAACAATAGAAGTAAAATGATATTTGGTCTATAGACATCATAAAATGGTAACGCCAAAAACACACAAGATTATAACACAATATACATGATATACCCACAAACTCTCTTTCAACTACTTGGGAAATCACAATTTTAAGCACTTGATAGGTTATGGAAGAAATACATAACCAAAGTTGAAATCTGACAGAATATTGAATATTTCTTTCATAAATTCACAAAATATTTCAATGCCTGTCTATTTGCTTGATTTGTAGACCAGAATAGCGGTTGCATTTTAAAAATGTTTAGGAGTAATTGGGATTTGCCCATATTATATCAATATATAGTGTTCCGGGTTTCAATATTTAATTCCAGGTTTGAATATTTAATTCCGGGTTTGGACATTTATTTCCAGGTTTAAATATTTATTTCCCGGTTTGAACATTTAATTCCAGGTTTAAATACTTAATTCCCGGTTTTAATATTTAATTCCGGGTTTTAAATATTTATTTCCCAGTTTCTCTGGTTTTTCCCAGGGAGTAAATTATTCTTCAGAAAAAAAGTTAAATCATAAATAAAAAAAATTGAATGTCCCTAATAAGCTTCCCTAGCCTCCCGATTTTCAATCGGGATGCCTAATTATGGTAAGGCCTGTAGCGTCAGAGTACCTAATCATCGACCCTCTCCCTAATCCTCGACCCCCTACAAACGGCTAGGCAAAACTTGAATAAACTAAAATACGCTGAAATGTGTATTAGAAGTAGATGATCTAGGCCTACTCTCAATGTGGTTTTTGTCAGATGTCTGTTTTGCACAGGTGTTTGGCAGTGTTTGCAGGGGTCGATGATTGAGGACATGGTAATTAACTATCATTTCTGGCACAGACCGTCACCGTCATTTTACAATTCTCCTGACAGGTGGCAGCAGCATCGAAAGAGTGCGCACCCTAGCGATTAAAAACGTCACCAACCCTGACACCTGGCGAACTTCAAAGACACGACATTTCGACTTCCGGTGGAAAAAACGATTTTGTTTGGGAAGTTGTTATTTCGCACAAACTAAGCCCGTTTATGTGTTATCTTTGTGTAAAAAACGTGAAATAGACAATTGACTATCGAAATACCCGATTAACCCACCCAACGACATTGTTTCCTTGGCGAAACTTGAGTTGACTTGAGAACAGACCAAGGCAGGCAAGATGACCACTGCCGCGCGACCCACGTTTGAACCAGCGCGGGGCGGCTCAGGGAAGGGGGAGGGAGACCTGAGCGCCTTGTCCAAGCAATACTCCAGCCGAGATCTGCCGTCACACCAGCGTCTCAAGTACCGACAGGAGGGCCAGGGCACCAGCGATGAACTGCGCAGCCGCGACTTCCGCAAGGAACTCGAGGACCGAGAGCGTGGTGTTCGTGAGAAGAGAGATCGTGATCGCGGCCGAGACTCCGGCAGCAAGCGGCCAAGGATCGACCAAATTCCAGCATCCAATCTCGACGCAGATGACGTGAATGATTACGACGATGATGAGGATGACAGCGATGATGATGATGACGACACTGCCGAGTTGCTAGCTGAGCTGCAGAGGATCAAGAAGGAGCGAGCGGCTGAAGCGGCCAGGAAAGAGGCGGAGAAAAAGGTCGAAGAGGAAAGGATCAGAATGGAGAATATTGTTCGGGGAAATCCCCTTCTCAACCAGGACAGTTCCAATACTAGTAGTATGTCAGACTTCAAGATCAAGCGAAGATGGGACGATGATGTTGTGTTCAAAAACTGTGCAAAGGGCGAGGACGAATCAAAACCACGTGGATTTATAAATGACACTCTTCGGTCAGAGTTCCACAAGAAATTCATGGAGAAATATGTCAAATAACTAGATAATTGCAGATCCTCGTATCGCCATAGACTCATCTTTGGTTCATGTTTGTTTATATCAATCATATTGTCATTGATTTAAAAAAAAAGACTTCAATCCCATACATATAAAATTAGAAATTAAAATTCAATATACTAAGATGGATGATTTTTGTCATTCCCATTGCCAAGTGGAACCATGTAGATTCATGTGTGCATTATCATGTTTATAAGGTACCTAATTTGTTTGACATGTATGAGATATATTATGAGTATTGTAAAATATAATAATTCTATACTGGTGATAGTTTCTGATAAATACTTTGTATACTCAAATCCTCATCTGTACATCAACATGATCAATATCAGTCAACACAAATTAGGAGTATTGTGAATTTATACTTTTTGTTATTGTGGTGGGAGTTTCTGATGTTGATATGATATGCAAAAAAAATTTTGCCTAGAAATTGAATGCTAGTACTGTATATGTACATTATATACTGTAAAACAGCTAATTTTGACGGCTAATAAATTTGGCGGTTGTGATCCCCACGTTATTTGGCGGAGATTTAATTTGGCGGTTTCAAAACCACATATACTTCTTATCATATATCTAGTTAATTTGGCGGATGGTTTAATTTGGCGGTTTTTCCCCTACCGCCAAATCCGCCAAATACATCGTCCGTCAAAATTAGTCGTTTTACAGTAGTAAGTTACCATGGTTACTGGCATGAATATAAAATCATACATGACGCAAAATAAACAAAAGTCTTAGGTAGCGCATTCCTAAGTGATGAAGTCACAGCAGCAAAATAGTTTGTTTTCCGTATTTATACTCTCAAATGTCCGAATAAAAATTAAACTTGTCTCGTATCCGTGGTATCAGTTCATGTGTGTAGTTGACAAACTTAAAGTACTAGGAACATGAAAATATGATGTGAGCTCAGATGAAAGCATCATTTGAGCTGATCAGAACGGTTTTTACAGCATGTGAATATCTTGATTCCTTCAAAAGTTACAGTGCTTCAAAGTTCAAATTGCCCAAATTACAATTTGCAAAATGATATAGCTCATTAATATGCAAATTTGTATGCATGACGTCACAGGGGGAACATTTTTTAATTAGATGGTTTTAATGGCATATTAAAGTCTTAAGAAATTGCAATTATTCAACAAAGCTTATTCCACATGCTCTACCTAATTGATAGTCAATGAATTTCACATCCGGATAGTTGCCAAGGTCACCAGTATTGTTATAAGGCCCCTAGCAACCAGGGTTGCTATGGCCCAAATCCACAGTTATATCGATAAGCAAACAAAACCAAAGGTGAAAATGGATTGACTCCACATGCATAATTAATATGCAATAATCAAATTCTGTCAAAACCCCTATTTCTAGCAGTTAGGACCCATAGTAACCAATGGTTGCTAGGGACTCCAGCAAGTGAACAGTAACCATGGCAACAGTAACACTTTGAACAACACTGATTATTGACCATGCCTATCAATGTTTGAAGTTCAGGTTTGCAATAATTCTGACCAGATCAATTATATTAGGACTCAAATTTGCCTAATTAAAAATATTCCCCCTTCTACGTCACGAATACCTCATTTGCATACTAATTAGCTTTTCGTAAAATCAAGAAGTGTTCAATCCAGCTTATGTCATATCGTGCCAAAATGTGACATTCAAATGGCCATAACTTTTTAACCAATAGAGATATTGGCATGCAGTAAACTGCATTTTACTCAGCAAAACCAGGTCTCTCATTTGAGTTCACATCATATTTTCATGTTCCTAGTACTTTAATGTATTTTGAACACATTGGTAACAATTCAACACATGTATATGACCAAGTTATTGGGTTGAACACTATAAACTGTCACATATATTTTCTGAGTACAATGTCAAGAGATTTATATAAACTCCTTGGTTACAATTTGATGTATATGTTATTGTGTTGAGCATACAAGTAGAGTTTTTATCATCATCACTAAGTAAATATTGATGTGTCACAGAGTGCCTCGTGTTTTCTGTAATCTCGGATCTTCTGATATTATCATACGCTCACTGCCACTTTTTCTCACCATATTATCCAGTATTGATTGAACAGAATAGTGTTCAGTTCTCTATGATATCCATGCATATAAAAAACATGGAGACTGCAACCACTTCACTATAATGAATACTGTAAAACTACTAATTTTGGCAGACGATTTATTTGGCGGTAGATATATGTTAAGAAATATAAGTGGTTTTAAAACCACCAAATTAAATTTCCACCAAATAGCGTGAAACTCAGAACCGCCAAATTTAATAGCTGCCAAAATTAGTCTCTTTACAGTATACCGAAATGAATGTTAACAAACATGGCTCAACGGTATATGTATCTTTGTAAATTCTATGCCGAGTTGATTTTTGGGTACATGTATATTCAAAACGAACAGCCAAACACCAAATGCAATACTACAAAAAAATGAAAAGAGGCTAAATTATGTTCATGAACAGAAATCCCACACATGTATAGAACTCAACAATGGGGTAGATTTGCAATGTTTTAAATATATATACAGTGTACTGTATACAAGCCTGACTTTGATGAAAAAAATAGGGTTAATAACAAAGCCCAATCATGGAAATACCGTATGAATTTCCATGGTACATGTACAGTGAATGATTAAAATGAAATAAAGGGACTTCGTTTCTGCGCGATAAATAAAAAAAACTATTCGGGCAATGGCTGCAAAACTTTGCATGGAGGTTCATATATCAACAGGGAAGAACCCTATTGATTTTGGGATCAATCCGTCAAATGACCTTTGACCTAGAGGTCGGAAGATTTTTCGCCCAGTCATCCTTGAGGTTTCCTGCATATCTCGGAAACGGTGCGTTGTAGAACGAAACAGACGTTATTTTTGGACTCGTCGCCCTAGACAAACATGTCTAAGGGGTATTAGGGATGACCTTTGACCTTGACCTTGAATTTTTCTGCCGAGTCGACATTTTTCGTTTTCGTAGATATCTCGGAAACGGTGCGTCATAGAGCGAAACTGACGTTATTTATGGACTCGTCGCCCTAGACAAACATGTCTAAGGGTATTAGGGATGAATTTGACTTTGACCTTGAATTTTTCTGCCGAGTCGGCATTTTCCGTTTTCGTCGATATCTCGGAAACGGTGCGTCGTAGAGCGAAAAGGACGTTATTTTCGGTCTCGTCGCCCTAGACAAACATGTCTAAGGGGTATTAGGGATGACCTGTGACCTTGACCTTGAATTTTTCTGCTGAGTCGGCATTTTTCGTTTTCGCGGATATCTCGGAAACGGTGCGTCGTAGAGCGGAACGGACGTTATTTTTGGTCTCGTCGCCCTAGACAAACATGTCTAAGGGGTATTAGGGATGAACTTTGACCTTGGCCCGAAATTTTTTGCCGAGTCGGCATTTTTCGTTTTCCTCGATATCTCGGAAATGGTGCATCGTAGAGCGAAACAGACGTTATTTTTGGACTCGTGGCTCTAGACAAACATGTCTAAGGGGTATACAGATGAACTTTGACCTTGACCTTAATTTTTTTTTGCTGAGTCAAAATTTTTCATTTTAGTCGATATCTAGTATATATTATAAATTAGTCATCACACCGAAATGCCTCCAATGCATCTTTAGGCCTTGACGTCTAGTACTTTGATATCAGCTAGATCAGTTATCAGGAAATGTCCTTAAAACACTGGACAGTTCATGCAATATAGCAGTTTCTTCGACAGATGCACATACATTATTGTATACATGTTAACGAATAAAACCAATGCAAGTGCAATTTTATTGGTAAATATCATTTCTGGTGTTTTCAATAGTTACACATACCAATAGATTAAAGTGTACAATAACCTTCCTGTTGAACAGTATGATTACATCTTGATTCCCTTATTTACTTCGTTCTGAGATTAGGCTAAGCAGTGCTGTCGGCATCTTGCTTGATGAAGTCTGCTGCCCGCTCACCAATCATTATGGTCGGGGCGTTGGTGTTCCCAGAGGTGACCTCGGGCATAACGGAGGCGTCGGCTACCCTTAGTCCCTCGAGTCCCTTGACCCTGAGGCGGGTATCTACTACGGCTCTACTGTCGCCAACCGGTCCCATCCTACACGTGCTTGTGAGGTGGTACACTGTGCTAGCCATGTGCCGCACAAAGCACTCCCAGTACACGTCCGTGTCGTATTCATATGAAGAACAGGCTGGATGTCTTCGCTCCTGCAGGCGCCCACCGAGGTCTCTGAATGCTTTCGTCCTGGCAATTTGTTGGCTCTTTCGGATAGCTTCGATGAATATGAGGATGTCCTGCTCATCTGAAAGGTAGTTAGGGTCGATTATTGGGTACTCAAAGGGATTCTGCGACTTGAGTTGAATGGACCCCGTGTTTTTTGGGTGGAGAAGCATTGCTAACAGGTGCATCCCATGTTGGTTCTCGACGTCTCCGTGGACAGCATCGAACACGTCTTCTGGATAGTTGAGGCCACGGGCAAAATTATGACCATCCTCGACACTGGATCCAAAAAGCGACTGGTGCATCTGGATCTGTATATAAGGGAAGTTGTGCTCCTCTGGTTGGTTCTCAGAGATGAAGAAGGCAGAGCCGCCTCCACTACAGGGCGAGGCAGCGTGGCCGCCGCCGAAGAGGTACTTGATCTGGTTAAGGAGGCTCTGTTTAGTCTCAGGGGTGATGGCGACTGGGTTGTCGAAGAGGACTTGGGGTTGCAGGGTCATTAGGTGATCTTGGAGGTATTCCCCCACGGGCAGGTCAACTACGAGTGGGATGTGCATCTCTTCTAGGTGTTCTTTAGGTCCAATTCCCGATAAAAGAAGGAGGTGGGGAGACCCGATGGACCCTGCAGAGAGAATTACCTCTTTCCTGGCCTTGACAGTGTATAGCCTCCCTTGGCGGACGTACTCCACCCCAGTGGCACGAAGACCGTCCATTATGACCTTCGTGGCATGGGCGTTAACCACAATGTGGAGGTTTGGTCGGTTCATGGCCGGTCTCAGAAATGCGTCGGCTGTGCTGCAACGTCGTCCCATGTCGACCGTCGCCTGCAGGTGACTGAATAACCATTCCTGTTGTTTCCCGTTGCTGTCTCCTACTTTGTAACCGAGTTCCATGCCTGCCTTGAGGAAAGCCTCAACTAACACAGTATCGTTGGTACTCGAGACCACTAACGGCCCACTATCTCCATGATATCCTGAATCTATGTAGTCCTGTAGAGTATTGGTTTCTGACTTTTTAAAGTATGGCAGGACCTCTTCAAATGACCACCCTTCGCAGCCGAGGTCCCTCGCCCAGTAGTTATAGTCCTCGGGACTCCCGCGGCTGTAAGCCATGCAGTTGATAGAGCTGCTACCTCCGAGCATTTTCCCCCGAGGCGCTCCGCATCGGTGGCCTTTTGTCGATTGGCAGGCGTTCTCCTGGGGCTTGGTCCTATAGGCCCAATCGACGACGGGGTCGCCTAACATGGAAACGGCATCCAGCGGCTGGAGACGACGGTCGTGTTTCGTGTCGTCGTCTCCTGCCTCGAGAAGAAGCACAGTCCACTGCGAGCGCTCTGAGAGACGGTTAGCCACCACACTGCCGGCCGATCCGGCGCCGACCACGACAAAGTCGTACTCGTCCTCGGCAATGTCTTGGACGACAGTCACCGGTCTGGAGTCCCAGTGGTACGCCACATAGGCCGAGATTAAAAGTACAGCGATTTTCTTGGTTTCCATGTCTTTTTAAATGTACTATTGTGCTTTCAAAAGTTTAGGTGAGGTAATTTTGTTTTACTCTACACTGAACGAAAAAGTTACGGATACATATATTGCACTCAACGTACTACATTCGGTTTCGAGTATGCAAGCGTACAAATGAATATGCATCAATGACCTTTGATCCGGTAATTGTCCGGCTTATCAGTTGATCTCTTGATAATCGAAGTACTACCAGCCGATTACAGGCTTAACGTGTTAGTGTAAAACGTGAAAAGAGGCGAAAGAGAAACAAAATGTACCAGCAACTAATGTAACTACTGAATGTGAAATAAATAGTCTACAGTTATCACTGACAGTGCGTACAGACAAGAAGATGGGATACCGTTCAAAATTGCATTTAAAAGGCTCGGATGCCCAAGGGCTAGGAGGATACTGGACAATTTTGTATTGAGCACCACAAGCGAGATATGACGTTGAGATTCACCAATCAAGGTTACCTTCGCGAACTTCAATGTCACCACTTGGTGTGCTGCATATAAGGTCTATCTACAAGTATTGTGTCTGTTGAGGCATATTTACACATTTCAGGTCAGGCGTGACCTTGAGATTTACACTTCACGGTCGTATATTTGGGGTCATCATCCAGGTCACCAAAAGACGCCCTTAGATGACTTCCTATATGTTTATTATGCAATCCTAAACTGTATGTGCAAGTGTTTTAACCCTAGAGGCTAATTTACACATTTCGTGTCAGACGTGACATGGGTATTCAACACTCAAGGTCATCTGGTGTCAAGTTCAAGGTCATCAAACGATTTGCAATGTCACCAAAAGATGTGCTATATACGACTTCCTACATTATATATATGCAATATATATATCATATATCAAAATATAAACATAAGCTCTATCTGAAAGTGGAGTGAGTGGCGCAGTGGATAAGGTATCGGACTCGTAATCCAAAGATCATGGGTTCGAGTCACGAGCTGGACTGCTGAGCTATTTCACTAGTGTCCTTAGGCAAGGCATTTACCACTAATGTGTCTATCTTCACCCAGGATTGAATGGGTACCGGTCGATAATGGGTGTTGTATAGAGCGCTTTGAGTGTGGCTGCTCCAAGTACAATCACTCAGACTGGGGTTAAAGTGTGAAGCGCCTTTGAAAGCGGATTAAGTTCGGCTGAAAAGAGCGCTATATCAAATGTGATAACTTTAAAGCATTTTGTCTGTAGAGGCCAATTCACACACTTATGTCCCCGTGATCGGACATGTACAACCTGAACACTTATATACAAGCGCTTTCGCCTTACAGGAAAATTTGTGCATGTCAGATCTCATTGAGTCTTTCGAGCCCACATATCGGACCTTTTTGATCAGCTATCCAATGCACTTCATTTTCATACACATTGTCAAGAATACCAATGTTTTGAAACGAAAATCTCAAAACTGATGAGCCAAAAACTGAATTCGAGGCATTTTTGGGCCTAGAATCGGGCACAGTGTCTACGACCCCAATTACCATCTTCAGAAATAAAATCTCAACAGTGATCAGATACAGTAGTGAGAAATTGCAAATTTTGGCTTTTTTTAGAAAAACAAAAATTGGCTGTTCTGATCTTCCAAGGTCATGGGAGGTGAAATCCAAGTTCAAAACACAAATCGTCATATATGAATTCCCATTTAAAAGTGCAATATATATAGAGATCTATCTTCAAGCGTTCCAGGCTTATGGTTGTGGAGCTCCCATTATGAAGGAAAATTAAAATAGGTTACCGGACAAATTTGGTTTTAAGCATTGCAGGTCTGACCTTGAGATTTACTAATCCGATTCATTTTGTGAACTTCAATTTCATCATTAGGTGTGCTGTATATGAATTTCTATATGTTCATAATCATGATAATACAAACATCTACCAAGCTCTATCTACAAGTACTTATTTACAGTCCTTACACCTTTCAGGTCAGTCGATACCTTAAAATTTAGCTTACAAGGTCGTTCAAATTCATGTTCAAGGTCACCAAGTTCAAGATGTGCGATATACTAGTATACAATTTCTAATGAGCTTACAACACAATCCTAATCTTTAGGTGCAAGCGTAAATAGCCTTAGATACCAATTTACAAATTCCATGTCAGATATTTAGGATTCAAGGTCATTCGAGGCAAGCTCTAGGTCACCCAAAGATGCACCATATATGACTTCCCATACGAAACATTGGGATTTAGCACACAAGGTCATTTGCGGTAAAGTTCAAGGTCACCAAAGATGAGCTATATACAATTGTATATTTACTATATACCAATATACTCACAAAGTAAACATTATAAGCTCTAGCTACACGCATTTTCACTGTAGAGGCCAATCTACACATTTCAAGTCCCTGTGACCTTGAGATTTAGCCTTCAAGGTCGTCTAAAGTCAAGTTCACAGTTACCAAGCTCAAGATGTGCCATATACTTCTCCTAAGCTGATAACACAAATCTCATCTTTATTTTCTCATCTTGCAAGCGTTCAGAGGTCATTTAAGGCAGGCTCATGGTCACCAAAGATGCAGACATAACTTCCTTTATGTATATAATGCAATCTTAAGCTGTATGTTTAAGTGTTTCAACCCCAGAGGCAAACTTTTTGTGTCAGATTTGACAATGAGAGTTATCACTGGAGGTCATCTGACATAAGGTCACCAAAAGATGTGATATAAACATAGCCCTGACTACAAGCATTATCTCTGTGGAGGCCAATTTATACATTTCGGAGCCTGTGATCATGAAATTTAGCCTTCAAAGTTGTCTGAGGTTAACCTCAAAGTCACCAAAAGATGTGCCATATACGACTTCCTATATGTTTATAATAAAAATTAGCCCGAGGACTAAGATAGGTTACCGCACAATTTCGGTTCAAGAACCATAGGTGAGATATGACTTTGAGATTTACCAATCGAGGTCATCTTCGAGAACTTCAATGTCATCATTAAGTATGCTGCATATAACTTTGTGTATGTTCACATCACAAATACAAGTTTCATCTACAAGTGTTTTGTCTATACAGGCCAATTGACACATTTTGTGTCAGACGTGACATTGCGATGTAGCACTCAAGGTCATCTGATGTCAAGTTTATGGTCACCGAAAGATATGCTATATGCAGCTCTATCTACAACAAGCATTGTTTGGCTGTAAAGGGCCAATGTACACATTTCAGGTCTCTGTGACCTGAGATTTAGCCTCAAGTTCGTCTGAGGTCAACCTCATGGTCACTAAAAGAAACACCACATATGACTTCCTATATGTTTATAATACAAACCTAAGCCCTATGTACATACGTTATCGTCTTGTGTCATATAGCAATTTATGCATATCAGATCTTTTCGGGCTTTCGAGCCCACATATCGGGCCTATTAAGGTAGTCCGCTCCAAACAGTGAGGGGAAGGGGTCAAAGAGTTTTTAAAAATAAATAACTGTGTCAACATTATCTAGAGCTTCAAAATGATATTTTTTATAGAGTAAATGTTCAGCATCCTAATCCTGAAAAGAAAATAGGGGGTCACCGTATCCGTTCGCATGGAAAACACGATGCAAGATGTGAATATGGACGAAAAAATGTGCAAAAATGCCATAATTTATGTCATTTTAGGTAAATGTGTGTGATTTCGATCGAATATGTAGAAGAAACGAGCACGGTGACCCCCTGTTTTCTCTTCAGCATTAGGATGCTGATCATTTACTCTATAAAATAAGGCCCCCAATCAGTATGTTTTGAAACAAAAATCCCAATATTGATCGAATAGTTTTCGAGAAAACAGCCAAAAACTGAATTTTGGGCCCTTTTTGAGCCTAGAATTTGAGCTTTTCAATCGATTCAAAGCACTTCCATCTTTATACACAATTAAAAGGACCCCCAATTATCTTGTTTTGAAACAAAAAAATCTAAAAACTAATCAGATTTTGTGAAAATGCCAATTTTAGTGGACGATTTTTTGGCGGATTTAGCACTATCGGAAAAACATACCCTGAATCACCCGTTACATCAACTAGAAATGAGTTAAGAAATATGTGGTTTTGAAACCACCAAATTAAATCTCTGCCAAATAACGTGGGCTTAAAACCGCCAAAGTTAAAAGCCGCCACAATTACTCTTATTACAGTACTTTTCGAGAAAACGACCAAAAGCTGAATATGTCGCATTTTGAGCGATTCAAGGACTCCATATTTAAACAAAATGCCAAAAAAACCCAATTATCGTGTTCTGAAATGAAAATCTCAAACGTGATCAGATAGTTTTTGAGAGAAGACGAAGTGCAAATTTGGACATTTTTCAACCCCATAACGGTCGTTTTGACCTTTCAAGGTCATTAAAGGTCAAATTCAAGGTCAGATTTCTGGTCTTTCGAGCTATTAAACGCATTCCATAATCATTCTTCATACACAATGCCAAGGACCCAATCAGCATGTTTTGAAACAAACATCTGTAAACTGATTAGATAGTTTCCAAGAAAACAGCCAAAAACTGAATTTTGAGCCACTTCGAGCCTGTATCATGCTTTTCGAGCGATTCAATCCACTCCATCTTCTTACACAACATTATTGACCCCCATTAGCATATTTTGAACCCAAACTCTCAAAACTGGTTTGACAGTTTCTAAGAAAATGGCCACCAAAGTAAAAAAATTGGCAGTTTTAGCCCAAGAGACGTTTTGAATAATATTTAGAGAAATCGGACAATTTTGGTTTCAAGGTTGAGATTTACCAATCAAGGTCATCTTTGTGAACTTCAATGTAACCATTAGGTATGCCGTATATGACTGTATATATGTTCATAATACAAACATATAAGCTCTATCAACAAGTATTTTGTCTGTAGTGTCCAATTTACACATTTAAGGTCAGGCAAGATTTCGAGATTTAGCTTGAAGTTCGTCTAAGGTCAAGTTCAAGGTCACCAAAAGATGTGCCACATGTATATGACTTCTTATAAGCTTATACACAATGCTAACCTGTATGTGCAAATGTTTGAGCCTCAGAGGCCAGTTTTCACATTTCGCGTCAGACATTTAGCACTTAAGGTCATCTGAGGTCAAGCTCAATGTCATCATTAGTTATTCCATTAGTTAACTCCCTATGTGCTCATAATGCAAACTTGAGCTCTATCCACAAGCATTTCATCTATAGAGGCAAATCTGGGCATTTTTTCCAACTGCAAATGGCTGTTTTGATCTTTTAAGGTCATCGAACGTTAAATTCAAGGTCACCACACAAATCGCAATGTATTACTTCCTATTTGCCTATACCTTAGCTCTATCTTCAGGCGTGCAATGAGTACAGGGGTGGCAGCTCCCATTATGAAGGAGAAAAGTGGCAAACATTTTCTAGGTTAAATTTTTTTTTCAAAGGGTCCTCCCCTTAGTGAACATTCAAGGGACCAGGCCAAATTGTTCACTAACTGGAGGTATTCACTAATCAGAAGAATGGGTTTCGGGGACTCTGAACGAGAGTCGGACAACGACAAGTTTTTTTCTTTCGGAAGACATGGCTTATGCTGAACAGAACCGGTAGAATATCAGTGAATAAAATAGTGGATGGGTATTTGCTCTATATATCAAGGGGTTTCTTAATTGTTAATCCACTATCATCAATTTAATCTACTTGAGTTCAAACTATCATTCTTGGTGCATGAGTTAAAATCTTTCTTTAGGTTATAGGCATGAGTCTATTTTCTACTTGATAAGTTTGCACTGGGTCAGGCATAATGAATTGTGCCCAGTGAATCCCCTTGCTTTAGACTGTAATAGCCGAGAAGCTGGGGAGGGGAGGCTGGCGGTCAATGAGGTGTGCCAATGCTGGTCACAGATACTATAATGACTGAAATCAGACAAGATGTCTTAGAGGCATTAGGGGAGGGGTGGGGGGGGGGGGGGGGAGTGATGGGAGCAAACGGTTTTTGGAAGTTAGGGTCAATGATACCCTGATAATTGGTTAACATTGAATAGCCTAAGTTCACTAATAGAGGTTTATTTATTGAAATGCAACCTTTGGGACCCAAAAAGGTGTTCACTGTTCACCGTAGAGAGGTGTTTACTAATCGGAAGAGAGCTCCAATGTTAAAAAATAGGCTTTCATTTGGGTCCAGGAAAAACTGTTCAATAATATCAGTTGTTCACTGATGGGAGGTGTTCACTAATGGAGGTTTGACTGTAATGCAAATTGGGCCAAAAAAACTTTTTTTTGCCGAAATGGCCGATTAAAGGGCAAAAAAGCTTATACATGTCACAAAGGCATGCAAGGGGAATCTTTTCAAACAAAAGTTTTGAAACTGATCAGACAGTTTTTCGATGAAAATGGCCGCCATTTTGAGAAAAATTAAAAAGTCCAAAACTAAAAGATACCTCCTTCTTCAAATATTTTATTGTATCTATTCCCAATTTTTTCAGAACAATTAGACCGTAAACTTTAAAGATAAAAATGTGGATGGACGATGGCAATTTCTATCGAAGGCAATAGGTTATCTGACCATAGGTCCAGGAACCTAAAATTAGCCCGAAGGGCAAAGATAGCTTACCGGATAATTTTAGTTTTAACCATAGCTGGTATGACCTTGAAATTCACCAGTCAAGGTCATGTTGGTCAAATTCAGTCTCATCGAAAGAGTCACCATTAGCTCAACCATTTTGTCTGTAGCAGCTAACACATATTTAAGTAATTGAACAACATGCATTTACATGTACCAGTAGGTTTTGTATCAAAATCAAATTCATAACTATGGTCGACTTGACAATCCATTTGCATAAACACTTGCTGAAAATTAAAAGCCATGTGAGATATGAAACAAATTTATTATCCGAATAAAATTTATACGGATTGCCATAATTATTATCTTATTGTTGCTACATGTAGCATCCGTTGTTCTGACGGATATAACGTACATTTGTCAAGTTTGTTTTAAATTTCCAATACTAGAGTTCAACAAATGAAAGGAATCATACAAACTCGATGACACACACCCTGAACATAATTCATTAAAAGTGCAGCACAGTGATTCACAAGGGCATCATGAAACATTGTGCTGCTTGGGCCCGTTCAACAATTGGTAGCACCATAATTATGCAACAATGACATTTGTGTACATTAGCTGCTTACTCGTGAGATATCCTACTAAAATATACCAACTACGTGTATTGTGACAATACATGTATTTATATACATGGAGGTACAAATCCCTTGCAGTAACTCAAGGTAAACTAAACTATATTTCACTCTTGTCACTTTTGATCCATTCACAGTATGAAAGTAGAAATGAAATTTCACTGCCAGCGTGAAAATAAAGCACAACAGTTCATGTGAACAGATCAGCAAACATGTAATTAAAGTTATGATTTCCCAAAATTTCACTAATAGGTTAGAATGCCTAACTTCTTAATAGCATGACCTCATTGAACTGTGCATCATGTGCTTTGTTGACTACTATAGTATTGATTTCACAGAGTTTTACTAGTGATGCAAGGGCGAAATGCTGAATGCCAGCCCTTGCGATTACTGGTGATATGAGGCCAGCATTAAATCGCATGATGCGAGGATCTTGCACGATGCCAACGCATCAGGCGGCCGTCTCAGTTGAGCATCCTTGATTTTGGATGCAAATAAAGATTCTAATATGAACTGAAACACTGCATTGGTGTATGCGATGTACTCAATACAGACTGTTTATAAACCGATCAGATATGCATACGCAAGCATATAATGGCCTTCACCAAAACGTGTGGAATGCAAAATGTGTTTAATGTCCCACAGTGCCAAGAAGCAATGCTAGCATCGGGCGATCCTCGCACTCCCAGGCCATCATCAAATTGCATGATGCTAGGTCAGGCGAAGTTGGGCTAGCACATGCTGAATGTCAGTTCAGCAGACTAGCAGTTTGGCAAGGTTTCGGGAAAATAGTACTGCATTTGCATCATGTGTGCTAGCATCGCCAGATGCCAACATTAAACCTAGACAAGGACTTGGATTATGCTCGCAGGCATACCAATTCATATGGGCGGCCTGTACTGCTCGCATCAATGCCACTCAATATGGAACTTCAACGATCATACTTCATTACTTCAAAACTTTTGCACCTTAAACCGTCAAATGGAACTTGATATGAAGAGTGTGCCTCTTCACATTGTGCAAGCTCCTTGCATCATGCGAGTTGATGCTGGCCTCATATTGCTAGTAATCGCAACGGCTAGCACTCGGCATTTAGCATTCATATAACTAGTGAAATTTTGTGAAAACGTAATAGTATGTACATGCACACAATGTAACTAATATACGATGCACACGGAAACTGAACAGCAACATCCTGAATTAATTGCTCCTGCTTGCATTCAAGCTCATACAAGGATGATTCACATTTGTGGGGACTCTTTCATGTATAACTGCATGACTGGGAGATGGCTGAGAGTCTAGCCCTCTTCATCCTCCTGCAGACCTTCAGACTTGACCATGTCCTGCCACTGGCTCGTCCACTTGCTGGGGTCATTGTCTCCGTAGATCTGAACAAGACGGGTTCAAGGGAGGAAAAGTAGTGAGATACAATGTACCCTCTGTGCCATAGATATCAAGGTGATGTTGTAGGGGTTAAGACAACTTGTCATTATTAATCTTGTAATACATCCTGGCAACTTCAACCTCAGACAAAATATTGTCAAACAAAATGCCAGATCGTTATAAATGGTGTCAAATGACTGGGCAGAGCATGATAAATTCACTAAGACCTACAGGGAAACAATCACATTCACATATATATATATATGTGAAACGCACCTGGCAGACAAAGTCTAGGACGTTTCTCTTGGAAGTCTCATGTTTGGCCCGCTCGCCCCACTTGAAATCGTAGGCCGGGGGGTCAGTCATGCCCTGCCTCTCGTGGATTAGGTACCCGCTCTTCACGAATTCCTGAATGATCAGCTTCTTCACGTCACCGAACATCTCGTGTTGCTGCCTGCAAGATGTAGATGGTTGAGATATTGTGTTGTGGGAGGGTTGGCAGAGCTGGCTATATATGTGTAGGTACTTTTATAATTACAGTGTCGAGAATCGTGAAAATCATATTTAAGCTTGGTGAGTGGTTGTCAACTTACTCTATATCAATGCCAAGTTTCTTCAGAGTAGCGAAGAGTTTGGCTGCAATGCAAACCAGGAAAAATGATGAATCAAATGTTTGAATCAATTGGCTAAAATCAGAGCGGATTTTCTGCCTACATCAATGACTACTTGTACATGAAAATTGAGCACCAACATAACAGTTCTATTGAATTTCATATGGGTAATTCTTACATTCTTCAATGCTATTTCCACTCATGAAAATGATGCTCAAGATCACCATTAGCAATCCAAGTCTGGCATTGTCCTCCTCAGGCCTGTAATGTTCAGACACACACACATCATTTGCACATACTTCTTATTTTACATAATGATACTGTAAAAAGACAAATATTTGCAGCTAAAAAATTTCGGCGGTTTCTATGTCCAGACAAAATTCGCGGCGATTCAAGTTTGCAGATTTTAGCTATCGTGTTTGTTATGTATATATGAAAGACAAATATTTGTGATTGATTTCATTTTGTGGTTGAAGAAACACCGTGAAATTCGCAAGTTAAATTGACTGCAAATATTTGTCTTTTTTTACAGTACCCAAATTGAGACAGCAATAAAGCTGGAAATATTATATCTGTAGCACTCTTGTGATAAAGGATGTCTGCTCACCATTGCAAGTGTGCGTCATCCACATCTGTGTCCATTGTGTTGATGAGAATATAACTCTTCTGTTTACTGGTGCTGACTTCTACGAGCTTGATGCCAAACACCTTCAGAACATATTGGTGTTCGGGTTAAATCAAATTTAGCCTATAACATTTATAATCAGCATCAGGCTATATATCGGATTGGATACTACATTTTGTTCTTGAATTAAAGATACATGAAAGACTTCTGATACAGTTTGTAATAAAACAATATTCGTAAATCTGATGGCATATTATATTTCACTCGGGTTCATTCGCATGCTGAATCATCTTCACTTTGGCTGATACTGAGAAATTATCAGTACTCTTGAAACAGACTGAGTAGGGTTGTCTTATTCCGTGATATCTTATATGTCACAGAGTCTGTGAGCAGATATACAGATGATACTAGTAATTAGTAATTTTCTGCAGATACAAATGTATCTTCGTGATGTGTCGGAAGTAATGCACTTGGAGTGGGACTCCTTCCAATAAGTACTTACATTTTTTAGTTTGTCTCCAGCCTTGGCCAGGAACTGTGGCAAGGCTCGGCTGTGTTCCTTCAGCACAAACTTGTTGATCTCTGAAAGATATTGTATGTTTTTCTTTCTTGAACCTTGCCAGAGGATATCTTGACTGAATGATTTGCATATCACATCTATTTATTGTTTTATTTCATACATATATTGTTATTGTTTTTCATGTTGATTAATGTAGGCTCCATTATGTGTAAAGACAGATTATACAATGATTACCTTGTCTTTTTATTGGAACTTTCTTCTGATCCATGATCAAAAAGAATTGCACCAGGTCGTTCACCTAATGGACGAAAAGAAAAACATCAACATAAAATCCAGTGGCAAAAATTCAAAAAATTCATTTCCTACATGAATTAATTGATTTTACATAGAAGGCAGCTATCCTTCCTAATTTCAACAGTTATTCAATTTAGTGTTATTCTGTTTTTTTTGGTGACATTGATTGATGCTACACTTAGCGCCGTTGAAATTTAGTGGTTGTCTCCGAACAACCATCAAAATCTTTGATTGGCAAACAGGGGATGCAGCAAAATTAGGACAGATCTATAGCTTGCATACCTTTCTCTCGACGTCCTCGGCTGTCAGCGCACTCATGGCTTTCTCTGCCTGAGTCATGCTCTGCGTCTGTGTGGCGTATTCTTCATCCTACAACACACACAAAACCATTCCTAGATCCACAACATGACCCATTTATCACTGAAATACATTGTGACATTCGATATTGACCTGAAGTTTGGTCAGGTTTATGGCTCATGTCAGTGGAGTCTCAGCCTCAGGGACATAGCTTAATACTGTTGAGTACTATGGCTAACGCACTGCTAGGCCTAGACGAAGCACATCTTTCGAGGATACCTGCTGAGGACCGTTGGATCTGCGGTCCTCAGCAGGTATTCCCGAAAGATGTACTTTGTCTATGGTAGGGCTGCCCTACAAGGCTACATGTATTACATGTATGTATATTCATGTGTATACCAGCATACCTACCAGATTTACAGTGTATCCAGGCTCCGGGCCTCGAGAGCGCAGATATACTTGATCTACAGCCCGCTCATGGGTGTAGATTATGTAGACCAACAATAGCGTCTTCTCTGCGGGCCAGCCCTCAGAGAAGACGACAAGGGCGCAACCACTGGGGGGGTCGGGGGGGTCACGACCCCCCCAACCTTTGTGGTGACCCCCCCAACTTTGGGACAGTTTTTTTGTGTGGGAGATATAATGTTATATGTGCATAGAATTAATGCTAAAAAACCATCAGATGAAACCAAATACCACCATTTATCATGTGTATTTCAAAAAAATTTCCGGGGGCATGCCCCCAGACCCCCCTATAGTGTTGCTTCACTCCTTCGGGCTCGCGTTAGAAAATCATGTTTTATCCAAACATTGGACCGACCCCCCCAACTTTTACACCGTGGTTGCGCCCCTGGAAGACGATATCGTTGTCTATACTAGATTATGACAAGTAACCTACAGTGGAGAGAGATATTTTTGTGGCCAGCGGAAATATGTTGGGATGGGAAAGTTTATGTGATTAATAACCTTAATTTATTGATTAAATTGCTCATTATTCTCCATATAATAAATAAGAAGAACATATCTACAGATGTATATCAGGGCACAGACATTCAATGATTCAATGTTCTGGATCAAATTGATAGTTTATGCGTCTATTTTGGCGTAAAAAAAATATTTTTCATCACATTTTATCACTTTTATATCGTAAACTATAAAAGTTGGCAACCTTTGGTAATTGTTCTGTCAACATCAGAAATTTAGCTCAATATTTTTGTTGCGCTACGGTATGCGTATGTATTACGGTAAATCAACAAATATCGCAAAGCTCTCACTGTATTTGCGTACATACTCACAAGATTAAAATGTAAAACCTCATGGAAACAATCAGAGATATTATTTTTGAAAGTGCTGTGATCCTTTCTTGAGATTACTATATTTAACAAATGATAGCAGGACCGGGCCCACTCATACCTACCCTCCGTGGGTCTCATTTTAGGCAAACTTAGAAGACCAGCGCGAAGCGCTGGCCAATGATAGATCTAGCACTAGATCCAGGTGACCCACTTATCTGCTCGAGCTCGGTGAGTTGTGCACTGATCATGCCATGGTGGCATGAACTTGATGAAGTGATGAACTGAAAGATAGGCCTACCGTAAGGCTAAGATCTAGAATCTACAGTAAGCATTCAGTTTACCGAGTCATTATTCCTGGAGCCGGACCGTGATTCCGCCTGCTTTTGTTTAGACTTGGGCATGATGACTTAATTGGAAACCTCTCCTGATTCGCGATTGTTGTATTTCTGAAACTACCAGGTCAGAAAATCCCGCGATGTGTGTATGACTATGAAACACCTAAAACAACATTTCTGATTTACAGTAGCAGAGTAGGCTATAGGCTATTGGCTTGATTTGGATAACACACAAAAAAAATGTAGATCTAGACCGTTTTAAATTTCGGTGCAACTCACATCATGACCTACTGTGTAGATCTACTTAAATCAAACTATGCTTTCAATTGCTCAGATATATGGGGTACACTTTTGTAGAAGACCGTTTTTGATATTGCCCCCGGCCTAAGTAAATGTGGGGTACACGATGATCGTAGAAGTATGCGTCTGCACGGTTCTCTTTGATGTTTAGAGTTCACGTGCTTATCGCTTTTCAGAACATAAACAAAGTGCTATTTTTTATTTATCATTCAACAAATGAAGTAAGCATGATTCAAGACGACATGTCAAACACTGAACACAAGCGGCCGCTGGATCTGCTGAATTCTGGCCAGTTGGTAAAAATATGTGCACCGATGGTCAGATATTCCAGGTGGGTGAAACCGAAAGTGGGCGATATTAGGCAAAACTCATAAGATTGCGTAATGATCAGTGCCATGATGTACGTGGTGTGCGTTCACTGCGTACGGTACAGCTTTGACTTACAGTTATAGTTACTGTACAGAAACACTTCATAATCACTGATAATCATTCAACAGTTCAACACATATGATCATGGTGATGTCCGTCCATTTCGTATACATTGTATTTGTATCATGTGTTGATCATATATTTGAATCAAATGTATACTTTTATCGAATGAATCAAATCAAGTCAAAAATATTTATTGACATCGACCATGTATGTACTACGGAGCCTCTGAGAGGACATGGAAGAAATATTTTTAGCACATTGTTATTGCGTTCCCTCGCAATATTATCGCGTTCCCTCGCAATAATATTGCGTTCCCTCGCAATATTATCGCGTTCCCTCGCATTCCGGATCGCGTTCCCTCGCGATCTTATTGCGTTCCCTCGCAATCCGGATCGCGTTCCCTCGCAATCCAGATCACGTTCCCTCGCGATATTATCGCGTTCCCTCGCGATCTTATTGCGTTCCCTCGCATTCTGGATCGCGTTCCCTCGCATTGTGCTGACACCAATGACTTCTGAGAAGGTTATTCTACAAGATCGCGAGGGAACGTGATCCGGAATGCGAGGGAACATGATAATATCGCGAGGGAACGCGATAATATCGCGAGGGAACGCGATCTGGATTGCGAGGGAACGCAATAAGATCGCGAGGGAACGCGATCCGGATTGCGAGGGAACGCAATAAGATCGCGAGGGAACGCGATCCGGATTGCGAGGGAACGCAATAAGATCGCGAGGGAACGCGATCCGGATTGCGAGGGAACGCGATAATAATGCGAGGGAACGCAATATTATTGCGAGGGAACGCAATAACCGTATGTCAAAAAATATTTCTTCCATGTCCTTTCAGCGGCTCCGTAATGTACCATATATCGTATAGATCTAAGATTATCAGGTCAAGATACCATACTCAAGATAACACACTCAAAATAAGCCTGTAATCACTGGTAATAGTCGTATGCCTTGATATATCAGAAATACATATCGGCTTCCACGTAGAATAAATGGTAAATTAAAACTTTGTTGACGTATGTTATAGCATGGTGTTGTGTATTTGGCACATTATCATTTGGCTAGGCTATTGCGTATAGGCAGACTGGACGAACAATATCATCTTTGAGGGGAGACTCAGAGAAGAGGATATCGTTTTTATATGCTATGTATATGTTTTGTTGTAAAAAAACATGTTGATTAAAATTGTCCTCTCTATCATACATACATGAGTATATGTCATGTACATGTACATCTATTTCTGATAATATATGGAATACGTTTTGATGAATAATCATAATATTAATGATTAAACACTGGAATAGTGGGCACACATATGAAAGTACATACCTACAATTTCTACTCCTATATTGATATATACAATGTAACATATCCAATTTGCTGGGGTCAAACTCACGCGAGCGGGAATAAAGCAACATTGAGTTTCATATCAAATATATATGCAAATGCACTCATCTACACGGGGCCTCTTTTTATCGACCGAGAACGTGAAGCCATCGTAAAGCTTCCCAACGTCTATCATAGAAAAATTATCATTGCACTATAGTGCAGTAATGAAATGCAACACGTGTTTCACAATATATATGTGCATGTTGTACTTGTATAATGCGTGGAAATTCGAATTTCTCCTTGAATTCTCAATTCGCTGCCGAGAACGTGAAGCCATCGTAAAGCTTCCCAACGTCTATCATAGAAAAATTATCATTGCACTATAGTGCAGTAATGAAATGCAACACGTGTTTCACAATATATATGTGCATGTTGTACTTGTATAATGCGTGGAAATTCGAATTTCTCCTTGAATTGCAGACTTTCTTTCCGAACACTGGTTAGGAAATACAAATGTGACTTGGCTTTCACACCAATGATTGTCTCCAGTTCGTTTGTTAACTCCGCAAAAGCAAGAGACAACGATTTCACGACAAATAAAGGTGAAAAATCACAACGACTTTGCTAATATATACTTAATGTACATGCACTTGTGCACAGGTAATGAGGTAATACAATACATGCACACGAACATATTCATGTTTTGTAGGCGATAGACCACTAATTGTTCAATTCGCTGCCAATAATCCAAGTGATCTAGCAACTGCTGCTGAACTTGTTTACCCGTAAGTACCTAACATTTGTCTTAAAGGTGCGTGTATACTCGAACAATAAACTACAAGTATACTATGTAGTTACATACGTACATGTATATGTACGTGTAATAGAGACGAACACTATACTAGTATCATTTACAATCTACATGTGGTGCCACAATATTTGCTAAATGGTAGGCTTACATTATGTACGTATACATGATACATGTATGTACATACAGTGCAAGTATATGCCTCTAAATGTACATATCAGAAATACATAAGAAAGATCTGTATTTCTGTACATATACATTGCGAAGAGAGGTTGTTGGTTAAACATAGGTGTACTTGTAACTTCAGGGTTAGATTAATTTGGCTTCGAAGTGCATTTTGGTATTTCTGAAAAGTATAGTGAGCTTTGCCTGTACACGTACATGTGCATCTTAATTGATACATGTAGATGTCTGATTCCATACAGTTTCGAAACACCTCGTACACATGTATAATGTACATTGTATCAGTAAGTGTGTGTGTGCCCACGTGTGTATTGTACGATGTATATGCAAAGCATTAAAATCTTTAGAATCATCAGATCGGCTAACTGCATCATGTGGCTTTTTATTAGATTTTCCGATGGTGTCGATTTGAATTGCGGCTGTCCACAGAGGTAGGCTAATTTCTCATATTAAATTTATATGGACCTCCCACGATATGGCAAAAACTGATACAGCCTCTGATCATGTATATGATTAATTCATAACATAAAAAGCAGGACTAAATTTTCGTGAACAAATGCATTGAAATAATCGATAACAAAGCGTACCGCTATCCGTTTCTTCACATAATTCATCAAATAATCATGATATTAACATTGATTAATGAGAAAAAAAAACTCCATGTAAAAAGTGCTTCAAGGTGACACTACATGTATGTATTGGTGACATATACATTTTGTCAATGAATTAATAACTGCAAAACTATTTTCTGGCAAAGGTGGGCAGCACAAGAAGGTTACGGGGCCTGTCTCATCAATAAACCATCGCTTTTAGCGAGTATCATAGCCGAGACTAGGAACAGAATCCCAGATCGAGAGTTCACCGTATCGATAAAGATCAGAATCCACAATGATCTCAGGTACTTTGTACATATATATATGTCATGTCGATATCAATGTACATGTCTATATACATGTACATGTATGTGAACAGGCACGAAGGATCACGAGAATCGGTTGTTACCACGCCATTATATGTATGTTAAAAGCGTACCTGTATCATAATAACAGATGTCATATAAGTCCGCATGTCACCCCTTTATCTCTTCATGCACATAGATTGAAAGTAGATTGAAGGAAAAGAGAAACTTCCTTGCAACTTCTTGTAAAAGTTTTTAATACTGGTTCTCACTGACAGGAAGACGATTGACCTCTGTCAGAAGTTGGAGAAGACGGGTGTCTCCTTTATATCGGTCCATGGTAGGACGAGACAACAGCGTGCCCAGCCCGTCAGCTACTCCGCTATCAGGCTGGTCAAGGAGAGCGTGGCCGTGCCCGTGGTCGCTAACGGCGACATGAGGACGATAGCCGACTGTGAGAAAGTCCAGCGCGATACAGGAGTTGATGGTACATAAATATGGCATACTTGACAATACACTGTTGACCCTTAACAATAGACAACTCTGAATTCAGTTCTTCAATTGTGTGAACGTCTTTTCAAAAGAGCAACAGTTTCGTACTTTCGTAGATAGCTGTATTTGTGTACAGGAACATTGTACATTGTATATCAGCCATAGATTTTCATTTCTAGGCGACCTATCGATTTCATGAATGAAAAGGAAAGGATATTAATTAATTATGCTGCAATGCTATTTGATTATTTGTGCTTACTAGTATAATTGGCCTACAGTATTTTCTCAAATATAGAATGTACATGTACTTGTAGATCCACACATTCACTTTGTTCATTGTTGGAGAAGCAAATGTACTGGATCCAGTGTCCTAGCACCACTATACATGTATACATGTATTCATGCTGCAGGTGTGATGTGTGCACGTGGTATCCTTAGCAACCCCGCCATGTTTGCAGGATACGAAGAGACCCCGCTGTCTTGTGTACAGGACTGGGTATGTCTGCTCACCTTTCATACGTCCCCCCCCCCCCCCAAGTATCTCTACATATAGCTTGAACCAAATATGAACATGTCATATGAACCAAAGTTCGGGATAAAACCAAAAAACCATATTCATTATTGAATCGATTTGGATGCCTTGATATCTGATATCGTCAGGTTGACATTGCCATGGCAACGGGGACGCCGTTTTCCGCCTTCCATCATCACCTGATGTACATGATGGAGAACGTGACGTCACGGGCGGAGAAGCGACTGTTCAATGGGCTGAGCAGCACAGCCTCAGTGCTCGACCACCTCGAGAGAGACTATGGGGTCCACTGTCGAGACGTGCCTGTAGTGTCGGCTGTGGAGTCGCCACTCGGCATAGAAAATGTACATGTGGCAAGCACGGACAGCTGACGTCAAATAAACGTGTCATTTTGTGTCCCCGTTCTTCTTGTTTTGTTCTCTCCACGGTCAATTTCGGTCAATTTCTGACTTTGACGGCAATTTTTTCAAAACCCTCTGAACAGATTTTGATTTCAAAATATTCCCCTCGTATACCTCTATGATGTATACATGTACCTTATGATATTCACCCCCAAATCACGGCGCTTTTACAAAACGGCTTCCGTACAGTGAATATCTGGCTTATTATCAATTTACAGCTTAGGAATTGTGAACATATAGAAAATATATGCTTAATATTTTTGTGACCTTGAATTTGACCTTTGACCTAATTTTCGAGGTAAAAATTAATTTAAAATAAAGGTAATAATTACAGGACAAAATCGCTAATATCTCGTTTATTGTTGACTTTATAGCTTGGAAACCGATTGTTGACATATAACAATTGACATATGCTGAATATTCCGATGACATTGAATTTGACCTTTGACCTCATTTTCAAGGTCAGGGCACAGATTGGCTAATAACTCGCTTATGAACGACTTTACTGTTCAGGAAATCAATTGTGCACATAAGAATGATGTATGCCGAACCTCCAACCTTATTTTCAAGGCCATAGAACAAAATTGTTATTATTTTACTTGTTATGGAATTTACAGCTCAAGTTTACAGTTGAATCTTTCTTGGTTGAAGATACCTAATAATTAAGAGGAAAATGGTCGCCCATTCCCGTGAATCTTTGCATGGACTAATGTAATAGAATCTATTAAGGCTAATAGCAACATTCACGAAATATCTGGTTCGTGAATAAAGAGCCGAAAAAATGAAAATATAGCTGTCCAGTTAATTTGGGTATCATTGGATATTGAACACCTCTGTCTCTATAACCTAGAGATTGAGGAGAGCTCAATACATATACTTACAGATAATTTAATATTACAAACCATATTATAGCAATGAGTGCAATAATTGTCATGTGGCTTCAAACAGCATATCACAATATATGTGCTATATGACGTATAAAAATGCCTAGTCGGACATATGCTTATGCTTAATTTCAATTCCCACTATCCTGTAGCTTGTTAAATGATACAGATATAACATATTTGTCACTTTCTGATGTGAAAAATTAGTATACAAATGGGATAATGTCCAGTGATACATACATAATTCGGGTTTTGTGAACTGTCTCGTTTTTGGCTTACCGGCCCTTTGGGCCTATGAGCTATTGTCGTGGTTTTTCGTCCGTCTGTCGTCCGTCCGGGTCTGTAACATTCCTTGGGCCAGTATCTAAAGACGTTTTTTTAAAAACAAATTTATTGAATCGTTTTTGCAGCGGCCATTTTTGACGAAAAATTGCCAATTTTGGACTTTGGTGGCCATTTTCTCAAGAACTGTCTGATCAGTTTTGAGATTTTTGTTTCAAAACATATATTCTCATGTACCTCTATGACATGTATAAGTTTCGTTGCCCTTGAATCGCCGGTTTTTTGTTTGGCCATTGAAATTTTTTTTTTGACTTGAAATGGGAGCTGTGCAGAGTAAACTCATAGAACACTTCTAAGTATTGGCACATTCAAATGGGAAATCATATATTGCGGTTTGAGTGATGACCTTGAATTTGACCTTCAATGACCTTGAAAGGTCGAAACGACCTTTTTTGCCGGAAAAAACGATGAATTTTGACTTTGGTGGCCCTTTTCTCAGTCTATTTAGACAGTTTTCCTCAAAACCATGTGTAAGATTCTTCTTATGTACCTTTGTGATGTGTATGAGTTTTTAGCTTACCGGCCCTTTGGGCCGATAATCTATTATCGTGGTTTTTCGTCCGGCGTCCGTCGTCCGTCGTCCGTCCGGATCTGTAACTTTTTTTTGGCATGATGAATTTCCCCATAAATTTGTCAGAATGTACCTTAGGTCAATATCTAAAAACGTTTTTTTGATTGAATCGTTTTTGCCGATTTGGCGGCCATTTTTGACGAAAACTTGCCAATTTCGGACTTTGGTGGCCATTTTCTCAAAAACTGTCTGATCAGTTTTGAGATTTTTGTTTCAAAACATTCCTCTCATGCACCTCTATGAAATGTATAAGTTTCGTTGCCCTTGAATCGCCGGTCTGCGTGTGGCGGCCATTTTGATTTTTTGACGGGTCGACGAAAAAAAATTTTTTTTGTCCCAAATCAAGTCACTATTCGTTTTGAGCCATTTCCAGCAAAAAAAAAAAATTTTTTTTTGACCATTGAAAATTTTTTTGGACCAATTTTTCCTTCATAATGGAAGATATGCAGAGTAATCTCATAGAACACTTCGAGATAGAGCCTAAGTATTGGCACATTCAAATGGGAAATCATATATTGCGGTTCGAGTGGTGACCTTGAATATGACCTTCAATGACCTTGAAAGGTCAAAACGACCTTTTTTGTCGAAAAAAACGGTGAATTTTGCCTTTGGTGGTCATTTTCTCGAAATCTATTCAGACAGTTTTCCTCAAAATCATGTAGAAGATTCTCCTCATGTACCTTTGTGATGTGTATGAATTTCGTTGCCTTTGAAACGACGGTCTGCGTGGGGCGACCATTTTGATTTTTTGATGAGTCGGCCAAAAAATTTTTTTTGTCCCAAATCGAGTCACTATTCATTTTGAGTAAAAAAAAAAATTTTTTTTTGGCCATTGAAAATTGTTTCGGACTTTTCACCCAATTTTCCCTTCATAATGGGAGCTATGCAGAGTAATCTCATAGAAAACTTCAAGATAGAGCCTAAGTATTGGCACATTCAAATGGGAAATCATATATTACGGTTTGAGTGGTGACTTTGAATTTGACCTTCAATGACCTTGAAAGGTGAAAACGATCTTTTTTGTCGAAAAAACGATGAATTTTGCTTTTGGTGGTCATTTTATCGAAATCTATTCAGACAGTTTTCCTCAAAATCATGTATAAGATTATCCTTATGTACGTTTGTGATGTGTATAAGTTTTGTTGCCTTTGAATCGACTATCTGTGAAAATTTGTCATTAACAAAAAAAATCTTTCAAGATGTAACTTGATTTCGTATTATAGTCCATACAGAAAATGTGTTTTTATCAACATTTACAAAGATGTTTTAACATATTGATTTTAACATCAGTGTAACAATTTATATGTATTCAGTATTCTATGAAATTCACATGATTACCGGTAAGCTACAGCACCCTTGGTGCTATGTTGTTGCCTTTGAAATGACAGTCTGCGTGTGGCGGCCATTTTGATTTTTTGACGGGTAGGCGAAAAAAATTGTTTTGTCCCAAATCCAGTCACTATTCGTTTTGAGCCATTTCCAGCAAAAAAAAATTGTTTTTTGGCCATTGAAAATTGGACTTGGAAAATTTCACCCAATTCTTCCTTCATAATGGGAGATGTGCGGAGTATATTCATAAAACACTTCAAGATAGAGTCTACATGTAAGTATTGGCACATTCAAATGGGAAATCATATAGTGCGGTTTGAGTGGTGACCTTGAGTTTGACCTTCAGTGACCTTGGAAGGTCACAAACTACCTTTTTGTCAAGGAAAAACGATGAATTTTGTCTTCGGTGGCCCGTTTCTCAGAATGTATTCAGACAATTTTCCTCAAATGCATAAGATTCTCCCTATGTACCTTTGTGATGTGTAAAAGTTTTGTTGCCTTTGAATCGACAGTCTGTGAATATATGTCATCAACGTAAACAAATATTCCGAGATGTAACTTGATTTCTTATTATAGTCCATACAGAAAATGTGTTTCCGGCAACGTTTACGAACATGTATTGACAATAGAGTTTAAGATCAGTGTAACAATTTATATGTTGGAAAATCAATACTCTGTGCAATTCTCATGATTGCTGGTAAGCTACAGCACCCTTGGTGCTATGTTTTGCAGATAATAGAATATTATATTTATTACCAGATGGGAGGATTTATTTTTGCTTCCCAGGTTATCGCACATGGATGAACATGTGCATTCTTACAGAAATGATAATGCACGTAGGTAAACATTGACAATTGTGTTTGTTTTATGGACTAATACTGTAACATTGTATAGCTGCAATTGCTTATTGGTTCACAAAGTGTACATTGACACTGTCGGAACCCCGACTACCGTAACGTCACGTTACGGTAGTCATTAAGATGGCGGAAGGTATGTCGATTCGTTTTGTTTCCTATCAATTTTTCTTGATACGTTGTGCGATACAGTGTCAAATTGGAACAATTTTGAAGCCACGAAGTGTATGCAGTTATCAGGCCCACTAGAGTAGCCAGAGCAGCGAGTGTACGTGTGATATTCGTTCGATAAGAAAACAATGACGACTACCGTAACGTCAGGTAGTATCAGAGTAGTGACTACGTAACGCGAACGGCCGACTACCGTAACGTTACAAACCAAGCAAATCATTGATGTGCTATTTTGTTTCATAATACTAATTCTCCACAACAAATATCTCGTTTTCTTTTGTGAGTATACACCTGCCAGGTTGTGTATCTGTTGCCAGTATTATATCGTTCATGTACGGCTACATGGGCAGTCCCACTGTTGCAAATAATTATATGTATAATCCTATTTAATTACAGGGCACGTATCGAATAGCAATGGATATATATAGTTGAAATGTTATATAGCTCTTTATCAATATATAGTTAATATTATATAGCCCTTTATCAATAACTATACAGACCTTGTATGTAATAGCTCCTTGTTTGTCGTTGAGAGATATGTTCATGGATCAGGAGCTCGAAATTCGGATTTGGACTTGATTGCCTGGAATTTATGCCTGCTTCGCATCTTGACTTTGTTGAATCTATAGCAATTATCTGGTCATAACTCTCGTAGTTTCGTGGTCAACGTAAGGTATTAATGTAATGAATACGCAAACATCCGAATTTTCAAGTTGTTACTCCAAAATAGGCATAGGTTTTATGTGTGTGAATTTGATTTGTAGATCATCGCAGCAACTTTTACAGTGGACGGTTTGAATATAGATGCCATTTTGTTATATATATTTTTTTGTCATTTGTTCTGCATCTGAAACCCATCTCTGTAATGATGAGAATGATTGTTGTTTAATTTCACGTGCGTATTGGCCAAATCACAGTAGTGACGTTACGGTAGTCCTGAGCCGCAGATCGGTCACGTTACGGTAGTCGGACCGAAACGTTACGGTAGTCAATAGCAAATCTTATCAACGACTTTTATCCCGAAAATGCCGTTACAGCCTATTCTGCATGACAATATATATATTCTGAATGTCTTATACTATATGTCTGTGGAATAGTTCGTGTCAGTATATTATTGTTAGCAAGAAAACAGCAGACAATTAAACGAATCGATTTACCTTGCGCCATCTTCATGACTACCGTAACGTGACGTTACGGTAGTCGGGTTCCGATAGTGATTGATGCTTTTATTTGCTAATGGTAATGTATCTCATAAGGAAGGAACCACAACAAAGAAACTTCTTCCAGTTTAGCAGTTATACATGTTATTTCAGTGGGAGGGTGTTAGCCAATTTTGTGTACATATATAGACCGTGGAGTATCATTGTGTACAGCTGAACAGTTATGTTTGAAGATGTTTATGTACAAGTGAAATTCACCCGACAAAAAATACAATTACTTCGGCAGATGTACAAATAAACTTACAAACTGCGCACCGTAGATCATTACCTTCTCCGAATCTATACCAATCTATAAACATGTAAGCACATTGGTTTCAAATATCAAGGACGTAGGGACTATTTCTGACCTTTTGGTCAAATGATAATACATTCCAGCATCGATTGTCTCGTGGTTTGACCTCGACGTGATGAAGCTATCTATTTCCAGAACATGTTACAAGCAAACATTGGGAACATCTGAGTTGATTCTTCCTGGTCCACACATCATATCCTCATAATAACTATATGTACTGAACTATTTGAAGTAAGATTAGTATATATGTAAACTGTTCTTGATGGGGAATATGAACCATCTATTTACTAGGTGGGGGGTGGGGAGGGGGGGGGGTGAGTGATATAATACAATTTCATCATACATTTGTGAAACAATCGCACACTGTATTTAGGTGCATGGTTGAACTCAAGCGTTTGAAAAAGACTTTGATTTTGTTACACGCAAAAGAATCACCAGTTAACAGAACAAATATATGTGTGCAACTATAGTTGAAGTAATTTATAAGAGTGTATATTATCGGGTAGTACATACATATTCTGATATGTTGTATATATGTATGTTAGTCTGTCCTCGCACATATCTCGAAGCGGTGATGTTTTTAACAGTTTTTTTTATCAGGAGATGTAACTTGAAGGCAATGCTTCAAAGTTAAAGCTATATTCACTTTTAGAATGAACAAAACGTATTTATTTTGCAGTAGCTTCGTTTTGCCTATAGAATGAGAAAGCGTACAAATGATGCCTGGTGGATGACGAATGTAATGTTATGGCCGCCATAATGATTCTGCTCCTAAAGGCGCGGTCAAAACGCATGAATCACGTGAAAAATTTGGTTAATATTTGGTTGTGCGTGATTGTTAGTGGAGAATTTGACCATTTTTGCTGATTTACGTGATGACAAATCACCGATGAATTGCGCAAGAACTACGGAAAAATCACGTACAAATCACTAACAAAGCACGCACTTCAGCGCAAATCAGATTTTTAAAAGGGATTTTAAGTGATTGTCAGTGATTTTAAGTGAAATATACGTGTTACTAGAGCGGAATATGCGTGATATGTCTGTTATTCTTCAGTGAAAAGTCATCGATGAACGCGATAGCGGCAACATTTTCGCGAACAATCACTAATATTCTATGCATATTTCGCGCATTGTCCACGTAAGAACTACGCAACCCACGCAGAAATAAAACTGCATTTATAAAGTCTTACGCGAACCGATTTTTGAACTGTTCAAAACCCGGAATCGCGTAAATCGATGAACGGGCGTAAACTCAAATACTAGTACAGCCACTGATGTTCCACGTCAGGAAAAAAATGATGAAATACGCAAATGACAGATGTATGGCGTAAAAGACTAAAGTTTTGTACGAAATTCATACCTAATTCATGCGCTTAGGCAGTGTGACTGCGTGATGACTGTAAAACGAGACGCCATAGGCGACGCACTTGCCGGAATTGTGAAGGTCAAAGGTCACATTCAAGGTCGCATAAGAACGGCCTTTTGATACGTTACAATATGGTCCTAGTTTGAAGACTCTACGATGATTAGTTCCGAAGTTATTGTCATTTATGATATTTTCACCTTTTTCTTGACTTTGACCTTTGTACTTCTATTCGTAGAGGTCAATGCTGTCAATATGCATACCAAGTTTCAAGGGATTCCATACACTATTGACGATGTTGTGGCCTTTAGAAATTTCGGGAATTTGACGTTTATGACGTCACTGTGACGTCAGTGTACGTTATAGCGCCAAAAATAAAATATCATTGGAATCAGAGGCTCAAGGCCTTTCCAACGATATACTACTCAATGTGGTGCGCTGACCTTCGTACTTGACCTTGAATTTCACCTTAGGCGAACTTCTCAAGGTCAAGGTCAAATGTCAAGGTCAAGTCACAGAAGATAGAACTCGAGTTTATCTAAAATATGCACTTGATTTGAAGACTCTGGGACGATTAGAACCGGAGTTATGGCCACCTATGTGTTTTAGACACTTTGCATGACCTTGACTTTCGTCATTTGTCATCAATTCTATGCTGCGAACATATTGTGAATGGAGTTTTTGAATATGCATGATAAAAGTCTGTCTCTATATGTTATATTATCACCGTACAAATTCATAATATCTTCAAATAATGAGTTTCCTTTGAAATTTCACCGATTTGTTGCCACAAAAACGTCAATTACGTCGAAACGGATGTATCAATTGAGCTAAAAACTGACAGAGACCATCATAGAAAGAATCCACATCGTTTGCATCCGTTAGATCTGCAGTAAATGTTATAACTTTGCACATCTGACACTCAAAAGGCCTTAATGTCAGACTGAAATCACGTTTGACGTCATTATGACGTCAATTGACGTCCGATTCCGAAAATAACAACAGATTTGGAAACTACTCTCAAAGACCTTTCAAACGAGCTACTACTCGATATTATTGCAAAAGGTCAAGATCAAGGTCATTTTTTAGGTCAATTTCGACCTCAGGCGCTTGCAAAGGCTATCGGTCATACGCCTTAGGTGTAAATGCAAAAGTTGTTAGGCTAGGTGAGTGCAATACTGTGGATTTACTTTCGTGTCTCTATCTTGCTTACTTCCTGAGATATAGTGACCTACATGGTTTTCGCTTGCGGGTCAATATTGACCTTGGCTTTCGACCTTTGACCTTGAAACTTCGTGGAACAAAAGAACTCGTCCTTGGCTATGAAAGGTTGTATCATTAGATTTTTACGCACATTATTGACGCTTTTATCAGCATGGACAGCTAGAAACGTGCAATTTCACTTATAATGGGACCGATTTCGTTGCCATAGAAACGTCAATTACGTCATAACGGATTGACCGATCGCCCTAAAAATTGATATTGACCATAAGGGACCAGTCCCACATCGTTTCCGAGCATCAGATCGAAAATCGGAGGAGGTGACCTCCAAGGTCAAATATTCGACCTCGGGCGAACTTCTCAAGGTCAAAATCAAAGGTCAAGGTCAAGGTCACAAAAGATAGAACTCGAGTATATCTAAAATATGAATTTGGTTTGAAGTCTCTAGGACGATTAGAACCGGAGTTATGGCCCCTTATGTGTTTTCGACGTTTTGCTTGACCTTGACCTTGACCTTCGACCTAGATCCACCAAAATAGTGCGGTGCCTGCCCAGTAACCTACCGATATTGAGTATGTAATATGAACGGATTCGACCTAGAACTGTGGACGCTAGAGTGAAAACAAACAAACAAACACACAAACCCATCCATCCATCCATCCATCCATCCATCCACGAACAGACCAACATACTTGCCGAAATCGTAGATTCCGGCAAGTAACAAACTTGACACAGGCATCGTATAGAAATACATTGAAGATGCAAACATTAGGTCACACTTCATATTCGCAAATGAAGGGTATGTTGATATTGCAGTACGTTTCGAACCAGCCGTAGTTTGTGGTGAGATCGAAGGCGGCGATACACTGCTTGGTGGTGTCGGCGGGCGCCGCGTGCCAGTTCTGGTAACCGGCCTCCACGATCGCTCCAGAGTCGATCCACGTAAAGCTTTGTCCGCTCCCTGTCGTCTCCCGCCGTCCATCCAGCCACGTGTTACCCCCGTCTGTTAATGTCAACACCGCTTCATTGTCAGAAGGATAGTTCTTACAACCCAGAGATATTTATTAAAATCTATGGCTTTCATACGTGTATGGTTCTACGGGTAAGTGTACGACGCATAGATACTATTGTGACATGACTAACTACAAATAGAATGCACTGGTACGAACGGGGTTCGGCATCGTTAGAGAATAACACATTTACTAATCATCATTTCGAAACGACAACTGTAACAATATAGATACCGTATGTGTAGTAACACATATCTCATCGCCCCACCGCTGCAGAATCCCTCAAATCACACCCTGCACGAAACAGTAATGCACGGGAGGCCCGGATAATCCAGATATTATATAACCTTCAAATATCCCCACCCCCTCGGCCCCTCATTCCCACTGCCCCGACGCACCTTGGCACTTGGGTATCCCGCAGTACTGCCAGCGTTTGCCTGGAGATGTTGTGTAGCACCAGGGCGCGTTCTCGCCGTCCATGTTGCGGCAGTGGTTGTCGACATTGTAGACGGCTAGCGGGAACTTGGCCGGGTCGTTCCGGTCGTGGTCTTGTGGGGTCTGTGAATCCCAGCGTTGGCACGTCAAGCCCGACACCGTCGTGTTTCGCGTCCCCCTGTAGTCCCGGCCTTGGTATTCTTTCGTGCATTCTGGATGAGTAGGGGATGGAAAATGTGTGTTGAAGGTTCAATTACTGTGGATATAATGAAATGTTTTTTTGTTGTTTTGTTAATATAATTATGGCTTTCAAATGTGATGGAACTGAAAGTGATAAGCACATCAATTTAATTTGTCTTACCTACTCTCGGTCCCGGTTCAGTAACTGTATGAAACGGAAGAATACCATCAGGTTTAGCCAGTAATATAATATAATCATTAAGGTGGGGAATCGCTAGCAATTTTTATTCTCAGACAAACCATACAAAATATCCTTCGGTTTTATAATCCAAATCAATCACGTTCTGGTTTTAATGCTTTCAAAATTAATTGCTGAAACGTATCATGGCTCTTTCTAATCCTCCCCACTTCCGTTCTTTCTACACTCTTCTTCAATGCTTTCACCATCTTTCACTAATGCTCCAGCAGTCTCAAGGCCAAGTCACCAGGGCTTTCAGTAAAAAACGACACCTGGATGACTTCATTAAACCTGCTTGTTCTGGTCCAAAATTAATCAAAATTGGGTACAAAACGTGATTGAGCAATTGGTGGAACACTACGAGAGCTCATTTCAAAACCCTTTGACCCAAATTTCCTCCTTAGGCTTATCTGATTCGGACATTGCAAATTCGGTAGCCCTCGTCATTCAGCAGGCTAAATCTCATTTTGGCAAAAAACTTCAGGCTTCCACCATCCAGAAATTCAAAAGCTCCACTCTTTTCCAAATTCCCCTATTCCAAATTCTAACTCTCAACCAATACCTCAGACTTGTGAGGTTAAACCCACTTAGTATTTTCTTCCCATGTAATATTTCCTATCGTGGAGATTCCCTAGCCTTGAGCACATCAATCAGTATTACAAAGCCCGGTACCATGACTGTCAACACCTAGCCAATAGGATCCTTAGGGTTCCCCATGCAGGAGTGGCTAGTGAAATTCCTAGCCTGTCTCAGTTCTGGCATAAAAGTAAAAATGGAATCATGCGTCAACTTCTTCAAGTTAAGTTTATTCTTGCAAATTGTTCCGTGACACTCTGATGGGTCTACCTGAAGAGTGTCACATTGTCCATCCAGTTCCTGACAGCCACTGGGGTGTTAACCGTCATGGTTAAGGCTCTAACTTCTTTGGCCGCCTCCTAATGGACCTAAAACGCGCCAACTCCCCTACTAACAAGCCTAAACCCTCTCGCTCTGTGCCTCCGTCTTCAAATAACACCCTCCCTAAAACCCTTCCCTCTGTGTCCACTTCTAACCGCTTCCAACTCCTTGACACTCTCTCTAATCCTCCTTGCCTCTCATCATCTGATGATTGGCCACCTCTCTCGGGTTCTTCTCCTGATAACCGCCTTAGCACCACGCCCAAACGGCGCCCACGCCCTCCTCCTCCTGAACTCTTACCCTCTTCTCTACCTAAACACAGTGCAGACACGGACTAGGGTAAAGTGCTTTACCCTAGTCCAAGATGGCGAATCGTACATATGGCTCGATTTGTTTTTGCTCCGTGTACACTGAAATGACAGTTATCATGAAAGATGTTCATGCAGGCTGATAGATTAAAACCACATAGACTTGCAACTCTAAGTATGACATTCTAAATTACTGATAAATCACGTAATTTGAACGCTAAAATTCACCCTCGACCAGGGTATAGTGAAAGCGAGACTAGGGTAAAAAGGAATGTAACGGTATTCGTAATTAGGGTAAAGTGTGTAGTTAAGATTCAGAAAACTCTTCGTGAATTATGTTCCACATGGTATATACTGGTACAACAAATGTATACGACACACATGACATACATTTTTGAAATGTCACATGAACTTGGTTTATTTTCCAACTTAGTTTGCTCATCCGATTTGGTTGGCGTGCTCGTTGTGTAGGCTAAAAAAACGACCAAACTACCGTTCACGCCCTTGACAACCCGAGCTGTTAGAACAGACAACACTGTTTGAATATTCTAATTTTTTGTCGAAATGTGTAACCTTTTTTCTCAACCGATCAAGATTTGTTGAAGAATTAAAACATGTATCATTGAGAAACAACAATTTGTTCAAAATAATAGAAGTTCATAATAAATTGCTGCCCTGCTACCTCGTTTATGCACGACAATTCATCACATGATATGCAAAACTTGTTTGTTTATGAAGAATTGTGTGTAGTATTCTGAATGAATATACTACACAACACTTATTAGATCTAGACGTATATTTTACTGATACTTCCAGGTAGAAAAATTCGGAAGAAAAATAAAAAAAATATCTGTGATGTTGACATCAGTCATGAATTGCTAGTTCAGATTAGTGGAGCTATAAGTAGAAACAACGTAGGTTACATAATGCAAATATTGGATGATGGGGAGTCCAATACAGACTTCACGGGATAAAAAAAAATATGGTCCAATATGGAGTTTCTGAATCCCGCAAACTCTGTATTGAACGATCAGCATCCAATTTTTGCTAGATATTATCAATAGCATTTTGTGTGCTCCTGAATAGTTTATGATGAGCCCACTGAAAACGAAACTGACAGGATGACTTTGTTTGTAACGATCACGCACCGGCCAATATACGGAATCCCCACGGATACGGAATATGTATCGGATCCAGTATACTTTTTCTAATTAGGAACATACATGCTGATTGGATCATGAGGCTGTCGCGCTGTCCGATACACGAATGCAATATATACTATTTTGGGATCCAGCATACAGTATTTGGGAGTGACAAGTGGTACACATAGACCAATCAGGTAGAGGTATTCCTGCCGATTTATTAATATATCTTGTTATTGTGTGGCTCTAAATTAAAAATATCACCCACTTCCGATTTAAAGGTAATTTACTTGGCCAGATATGATAAATATAAATATATATGATATTTGTAGTTTATCTTAAGTTATGTATTCCGCAGCTACCACTCGTTTATGAACAAAAATGAAGTTAGCAGCATTCCTTTGACAGTCGATCACTTTACCCTAGTAGTGAAAACACTTCACCCTAGTCCTAAATTCCCGTCTATGACACTTTACCCTAATCCGCCGGTAAAATTGAACGTCGTTTTATAAATCAACAATGTGCAGTTTCCATAAAAATAGTATCGCATTTTATCAATACACCATTACATAGAAGCTGAGTATATAGAGCACATAGAATTGATACCGATAACCGCCTCGATTGTAAAAGCAAAAATCGAACCGCGCGTACCTGTCGCCATCTTGGATTAGGGTAAAGCATTTTACCCTAGTCCTTGTCTGCACTGTGCTTTCGGCCCAAATTGTTAAGAAAAACATATAAAACAACTCAACAAAAATAATGATGGTGATACTAAAATAGCTACAGCTTACAAGAAGCATCAAAATCTTAAAGAACTTTTAGTCAAAAGCACACTTAAATAATCCAATAAAATTTGTTCAATGTCACTCATTGAATTTGTATTGCTATTACTGTTTTATGTTATGTGTTACTCTTATCTTGTGCCAGTGCATTTTTCATACTCTCCAAAACAATAACTTCACATGTTGGTGATCACTACGGAGCCCCTGAGGGGACATACAAAAGATATTTATTAATCCGTGCAGAAATACTAATTTGTGGCCACGAAATGGTGATTTGTGGGCACGAAATACTAATTCGTGGCCAGGAATTGTCAAATCGTGCGCACAAATTGTGGACATGATTTACCAATTCGTGGGCACGATTTAATAATTCGTGGGTACGATTTAACAATTCGTGCGCACGAATTACAAAACCATGCGCACAATTTAACAACTTGTGGCCATGAATTAACATTCTGTGGGCACGATTTACTATTTCGTGCACATGAAATACTAATTCGTGGGCACGAAATACTAATTCGTGGGCACGAAATACTAATTTGTGCACACGAATTGTTAAATCGTGCGCATAAATTTTGCCCACAGATTAGTTAAGGTAATTCGTGCACACGATTTAACAATTCGTTTGCACGAATTACTAATTCGTGGGCACGAATATTAGTATTTCGTGCGCTCGAGTTTAAAATCGTGCACACGAATTATTGAACATTTTCAGTATGTCACCTCAGGGGCTTCGTAGACACGAACCGAAAATTAGTTTATTGAATTTCATTACAAATTTTAAAAATGATGTGTAACATACAAGCAAGTTTATCTAGTCGCTTAGATCATTAAAAATGATGTGTAACATACAAGCAAGTTTATCTAGTCGCTTCTTCTCATAGTAGGCCTACGCACGGCGACAAAAGTTAGGACTGTTATTGCATTACAATGACAGCAGCGTACCGCAACAATCAATGGCTTGCTTGCTAAATTTTCTGGCCCATGTAGCGCAGCTTACTATTTCTTCAATGAAGACCATTAAAAAAATTAGCCCAAGGGCGAAGATAGGTTACCGGACAATTTTGGTTGAAGCACGACAGGTGAGACATTCAGATTAACCATTTGAGGTCATCTTCTTGAACTTCAATGTCACCATCAAGTGTGCAGCATATAACCTTGTATATGTTCAAAATACAAATACAAGGTCTATCTACAAATATAGACAAAAATTTCTTTAGACAAAATTTACACATTTCAGTCCCAAATTTTTTTTCAAAGGGTGAACATTTTTTTTTTGGCCTAGAAATGACCCAAAATGGATAGTAATGTTATCTGGACTTCGGTCAATAAATACATACAGTTGATCCTGTGTTTTAAGACCACCCAAGGGACCCCAAAAAGGTGTTCCTAAATGACAGATGGTCTCTCATGACAGGTACATTTACATGATAAAAGGTCACTTGGGACCAAGTGTAGCGGTCTTAAAAAACAGAATTGTCTCTCAAACCAGGTGGTCTTTAACACAGGATCCACTGTACGTACATACAATGCGATTTGAGGCAAAAAAAATTCTTTCAGCCGACCTGTCAAAAACTCAAAATGGCCGCCACACGGAGACTGGCGATTCCAGGGCAGCAAAACTTACACACATCATAAAGGTACATAAAGGGAGTTTTTAAAACAAAAATCTCAAAACTGATCAGACAGTTTTCGAGAAAAGACAGACAAGGTGCAAATATGGGCATTTTTTTGACCCCAAAATGGCTGTTTTGACCTTTCAAGGTCATCTAAGGTTAATTAAGGTCACCACACACGTCGCCATATGACTTTCCATTTGAAATTGCCTATTTCTAAGCTCTATCTTCAAGCGTTCTATGAGTACAGTCCTGGCAGCTCCCATTATGAAGGAAAAAAGTGCCGAAAATTTTCTAAGTCCACAATTTTTTTCAAAGGGTGAAAAAAAATTTTTTGTCTAGAAATGGCCCAAAATGGATAGTAATGTGATTTGGGCCGAAACAATTTTGTTTCGTCGACCCGTCAAAAATTCAAAATGGCCGCCATACGCAGGCCGGCGATTCAAGGGCAACCAAACTTATACACATCACAGAGGTACATAACGAGAATCTTTTGAAACAAAAATCTCAAATCTGATCATACAGTTTCTGAGAAAATGGCCGCCAAAGTTCAAAATTGAAAAAAATAAAAAATAAAAAAAATAAAAAATACCTCCTTCTCAAATTATTTTAAGGTATCTTTTCTCAAATTTTCAGAAAGATTGGACCGTAAACTTTAAAGATAAAAATGTGGACGGACGACGACGGACGGACGACGGACGTAACGCCACGGCAATAGGTTATCGGACCATAGGGTCGGTAACCTAAAAATCTGCCAGACGGATATGGTATACATTCAGTGGGTGAGTAGTATTAACAGAGTAAAGTGCGCTACTTGGGCCAAAAGTTGAGTGTACATGGTGTATGACATGACCCAAAATGGATAGTAATGTTATCTGGACTTCGGTCAATAAATACATACAGTTGATCCTGTGTTTTAAGACCACCCAAGGGACCCCAAAAAGGTGTTCCTAAATGACAGATGGTCTCTCATGACAGGTACATTTACATGATAAAAGGTCACTTGGGACCAAGTGTAGCGGTCTTAAAAAACAGAATTGTCTCTCAAACCAGGTGGTCTTTAACACAGGATCCACTGTACGTACATACAATGCGATTTGAGGCAAAAAAAATTCTTTCAGCCGACCTGTCAAAAACTCAAAATGGCCGCCACACGGAGACTGGCGATTCCAGGGCAGCAAAACTTACACACATCATAAAGGTACATAAAGGGAGTTTTTAAAACAAAAATCTCAAAACTGATCAGACAGTTTTCGAGAAAAGACAGACAAGGTGCAAATATGGGCATTTTTTTGACCCCAAAATGGCTGTTTTGACCTTTCAAGGTCATCTAAGGTTAATTAAGGTCACCACACACGTCGCCATATGACTTTCCATTTGAAATTGCCTATTTCTAAGCTCTATCTTCAAGCGTTCTATGAGTACAGTCCTGGCAGCTCCCATTATGAAGGAAAAAAGTGCCGAAAATTTTCTAAGTCCACAATTTTTTTCAAAGGGTGAAAAAAATTTTTTGTCTAGAAATGGCCCAAAATGGATAGTAATGTGATTTGGGCCGAAACAATTTTGTTTCGTCGACCCGTCAAAAATTCAAAATGGCCGCCATACGCAGGCCGGCGATTCAAGGGCAACCAAACTTATACACATCACAGAGGTACATAACGAGAATCTTTTGAAACAAAAATCTCAAATCTGATCATACAGTTTCTGAGAAAATGGCCGCCAAAGTTCAAAATTGAAAAAAATAAAAAATAAAAAAAATAAAAAATACCTCCTTCTCAAATTATTTTAAGGTATCTTTTCTCAAATTTTCAGAAAGATTGGACCGTAAACTTTAAAGATAAAAATGTGGACGGACGACGACGGACGGACGACGGACGTAACGCCACGGCAATAGGTTATCGGACCATAGGGTCGGTAACCTAAAAATCTGCCAGACGGATATGGTATACATTCAGTGGGTGAGTAGTATTAACAGAGTAAAGTGCGCTACTTGGGCCAAAAGTTGAGTGTACATGGTGTATGACATGAATTCTGTTGAGTTTAATACCTGAGGAATATCAGATCACTAATCCGCCTGAGTAGAGTCGCGGTCACTGTAATCAGAAATACATCTCTCGTTATGTATTTCTGCTGTAACCCATACAACGTAATCCGCTCATGTGCATCGATCGCTGCAGCGAGTGAGATATTATGTATGCAGCGTGCTTCCACGGACAAATTTGCTACATCTGCAAAATTTGCTTGTAAAAAGCTGCTAAATACTACATATTCATGGATATCATCAGAAAAGTAAATCTCGGCTGGTGATCTATATCAAAGAGCCTGAAATACCAAGAGGCGGCACTTCCATTCGACTACATGGTGACAAATAAAACAAAAGACCAACATCGCCACAGAAGGAGCGACCAGCTCACTCACTGCTCACGACGTCTCTATCCGGCAATATCTTGTGAGTTATATGTTGAATCGCCACTGGAGGAGTGTGGTCAGTTCGGAAATTTGCCAGGATGGCTCTGAGAGAGCCAGGCAGAACATAATGATGTTGGCACGACGGTATATTATTTTTCATTGAGCACCACGACTTTTTAATATAATTAGTTTCAGTTACCTATAATCTCTCCATTAGCAGCAGTTTAGCAGTCGAGGAAGTGAGTTATATACAAGAAATTTCCACAATCTCAGACGAGGTGTAATTTCGTTTTTCCCACCGGTCATTTTTGTCTGTGAGCTTTCATTCGCCAGGGGTCTCTGAGGTTTGGTGCACAAATATACAACTTGGCAAAAGTCAGTTTCGATCTTCTGATCGATACCAAATCAACCAAAATTTGGTTTAGCAGATTTATATCAGAAGTTGAAGGTGAGATGAAATTTTCCAGAGGGGTTGCGCGACTGTCGAAGTGAAACTTTCGGCATTTTGGAGGATGGGAGTTATGTACTACATACCAAATTTTTGACCAACAGTATACACACAGCCATTTCCTGTTTCAGTTTCAGAATTTCTTGTCAGATTTGAAGAAAAAATACTAAAACTTCTTCTTTGCAGTGAAAGGTGGGAAAAACTTTCTTTATTCACGCACTTTGTGTATATTATTCATGACACAATAGATTTATAACAGTTTTGGATAGTCTGGCAGTGCCTCGTTTTTTATTCGACTTTACTGCCTGGCTCTGTCCCAGAGCCATTCCTGGCAATTCGGAAATACGACTGAGTGCCCGCTCTTGGTATTTTAGGCTCTTTGATCTATATCATGTGGTCCAACTCTTCAGAAAGTTTCACAATGAAGCATGTAAATGAATGGAAGATCCACCTCGTTATCTATCAGCGATGTTCTCGGTATTCACTGCGTATTCGAACAAATTATAGACTTGTTGCCGCAGTCTTCATTTACCAGGGTTGCAGCAGCTATGTTCATAAATTGGTATTCATATGGCGAAGTTATCAATACAAACATGAAGTAGTAAAAAATGAAGATATTCCCAAGTGTCAGGCGATGCCCACCTTTAAAATATCTGATATTTTATAATGATGATTTAGATATGAGTCGCTGTAGATGAAACATTACAGCTGGTTATAAAGGAAGCCAGGCTATGGAGAAATCGCCGATCAATGTAGCCTGTATTGGATTGCATTTCCATTGTTTTGTGTTCCGACCGACTATAAACGGCAATACAAAGTAGATAACGTTGAGCAATGCAATGATTTATATATTATCCCCTTCCGCATGCCCAATGCTCAATCTTCTCATAGATCTCACATATTTTACACAGATCTATTGTCAACTGCCTACATTTAGGCCTAATACTACGGAAGCGTATTGCTATCAAGTGTGTAAAAATTTGTATCTCGTACGTACGAGTTAACAAGTCGTACGTATCACGTAATAAGTCGTATGTACGACTTATTAAGTCATACGTACGACTTATTAAGTCATATATATGACTTATTAAGTCATACGTACGACTTATTAAGTCATACGTGCGACTTATTAACTCGTACGTATGACTTATTAACTCGTACGTACGAGTTAGTAAGTCGTACTTATGAGATACTATAAGTTATCATGGCCTTCAGACCCCAATACGGCGTGATATCTGCCTGAAGTCACCATATACCACGAGGCCGCAGGCCGAGTGGTATATGCTGACTGAAGGCAGATATCATGCCGTATTGGGGTCTGAAGTCCATGGTAACGATTTTATCATTGGAATTTATGGAACTCTCCAAAACGTCATTCCGTATTACCCCGCCTGAAGCCCACGATACAGAAAATATCGTTTCTCAGCTCTACAAATACGGCGTGGTATTGTCGGGAAACTGACCAATCAGCATCGCGCATTTTCAGCAATCCGATGATAATAAGTCATACGTACGAGATATTAAGTCGTACATACGAGTTAATAAGTCGTACGTACGAGCTAATAAGTCGTACGTACGAGTTAATAGGTCGTACATACGAGATATAAGTCATACGTACGAGATACATTTTTTTACACACTTGATAACAATACGTTTCACTACGGAAGCGTATTGCTATCAAGGGCGTAAAATTTCTTATCTCGTACGTATGAGTTATATCTCATACATACGACTTATCTCATACATACGACTTATTAGCAAACAAACATTATCGATGACTGAAGAGAGACAATCCGTTAAGATATGATGCAAGTGTGGATGTTACAGGGTGTGTCGTCTGTAGTGCTGGCGTGGAAGGGTAATACTACACTTGTCAACTTATACGTATCATGACAAGATAAAATGTAAGTATCGATATAGACGAGGAATCAATACCCAGTATTAAGTATTCTGAGCAAACAAAACAGGGTCCATTATCCAATCTCATAGTCCGGGGACAGAAAGTCATATCAGGCATACGAAGTGAGAGAAAACAAAAAAATGACAGGGAAACTCATGAACCCCCAAAATGGCCATCAAGAGGTGATATCAGGTGTTCTATTACCACTATTACTATTAATGATCTATTACCACCAATACAGCCAAATTTTGATGATTCCAAAAACAAACATACAACATTTTGCAATAGAAACAAAGCCCGACCAATTACTTTATCAAAAGACACACTGGCGTCATCAGGGGCTGACAAATGTAGTTGTTTCTACCGTACACCTGATGGAATTAGTATACAACTGCCCAACAACCTATGAAAATGATTTAGAAATCCGAAACAAACCCCATGGAAAAGATATATGACAAGTACATAAGTACCTAATCACAAGCCGAAAGGCTACTGAGTTGATGGTATCCTCGGGCACAGACTTAACGTCCACCAGCAGTGACACCGGCCCAGTAGTATGAATGTAAGTATCGATCTATTGCCACCAATACAGCCAAATTTTGATGATTCCAACAACAAACATACAACATTTTGCAATAGAAACAAAGCCCGACCAATTACTTTAAATCACACATGCATAGTTCAGCCAGTGGATGTCAATTTTACCAAACGAAACTTGCAATGAACTGTATATGCCAAAATAACGACAGAGTATAATGTATAAGCCTACATGTACGTCTCGAATAAACGAGCTGCAAGAATATGCTGCTGATTTGGTTCACACTGATTACAACATGACCTGTGTTTTCGTTTTTTTTGTGTGTGTGAACATATTTGCCATCATATGCTCTGATCGACTTCTGTTTTTGAATAGCCAAGAATCTAGCGTGTACACTTATATGATAAACAATATTGGTAATTACAGATTCTGAAATTAGTCTAAAGTAATATAATAGTTTTACCGCATGCCAATATCTCAATTATTTGTTTAAAATTTGACAGGAATAAAGAGAAAAAAAACATGTTATAATTAATTACCTAACTTATCATTATTATACCTATTCATAATATTTCTTCGATAATAAATTATTATGGAATTGAATATTTTGTTAGAATACATTTCAGTCTTTTTTTAAGCATACATAATGTAAGGCCAAAGCTACACTTTTCCTATGTTTGTTGAAACACAGAATGTAGAGAGATCTATAATCATGTGCAATTTTCTCACCAGCAATCCTCTGCATTATTTCCTGTTCCGCTGCGGAAGTGACGTCAATAAGATGTGCTCCGGAGTAAATAGACCTGCAGTGCCCTCTCGCTGCATCCCACGTCAATGTAGTCTCCACGTAACTATAGCAACTCCGGGTCTCGTGGTAATAGGACATACCCACGGGGCACACACCTGACATGGGGATAGTGTGGATTAGATATAAAAGTAATTATCACATGGACACACGGGCCAATGACCACATGTACATAACACAGTGACAAACGCTACAATGATTCAAGGGCTGGTTCGCTCGATCAATGTCTCCCAGGTCAGGAAGGATTGGAGTGTATCCTAATCACATTATTCATAGCTATGCTTGCTCCGACTTTACGAGCCAAATTATTGCATAGGCCTATATGTAGGTAACCTAATGCGATTCTACGGGTTGTCAAGTGTAATGTTACTGTTTCGCACGAAGCGACATTCAAAAGCAGCCTCTGATCATTACCTTTTAAAAAATCTCTCACACGTTTTCAAATAAAGCTGGAATGTGTCTGGGTACATTAAAAAAACAACATATATTCAGTATGATATTGTCTGGTAATATATGACACATGACTGCAGACTTCAACACCCGGCCAATCTCGCATCCAAACAACTCACCCGAAACATGATGGAATCAAATATTCAAGTCTTTCTACGAAGAGAATCGCCTTGGAATACTGTGGAAACATTAAATCGATCGCATTGACTGTATTCCACTGTATCATAATTTTGTCTTTTAACCTCTTAAGGGTTTTTTTTTCAGAATAGTTATGTGTTAAAATAAAGTCGTATTCTAGTGTGATATTTCTATATAATATCCCTTCACCCTGTGTCATTGGTTACGGAGAAAAGGAATCATTTTCTGGTGACCAAAACATGGTTGGTCCTCCTTTTTTCTACCAGATAGCCATTTACGAATTTGTTATGAGCTATTACCCAATACGTCTTACTTACGTATTTTATAGCCTTCTTTTTTACTGTTGATAAAGAGAATCTCATGGGTGATAATAGTGTTCATGGCATGTCCATATCTTGATTAGTTATGAAGATTTAACAGTTTCAGTGACAAATGTTCGTTTCTCGATCCATTGCACTAAGTTTTTGTGACGTCACAAGTGTCTAATAGGTTAATTAATCAATCAACTTAACAATTAATTAAGGTCCTTAACATCTATATACATACTCGGTATATAACATTGAATATAATCAGTGTTCAGTTACATATACATTTAGTGGTTGTCAAAATCACGGTTACGCAGCGTAACCGTAAGTAGTGGAAGGACAGAAATTAAATTGATAACAATTAGAACAGAAATTAATTTGATAACATATGTTATTTGCTTGAATTATTTGCCACAACCAAGATCTATACATGTATGAATCTTAGTCATTTTAAAGGCATTTAACATGATCTTACGTTGTCTTGATTTCATTTCACAAGATATCTGATAATTTTGATAACTATTCGTATTTTTACCCACATCCAGTTGCTGATGATATTTAAATACTGTGATATGGTTATTTAAAAAGTATCATTTAGATACACTCTACCTGGGTGTCGAACAGCAAAGTCCATAACAAATTACATACCATACGTAATTCCAGTTCCATCGAACCACTTGTTAATTGGTCGCCGCATCAGCGGCGGCGTATATCAAATACAAAGTTACTTTAACTTCCGGTGCCGCTTAGCACAGTGCACATTTTTCCACCTGCCGCTCAGCGCACGAACTGATATTCTAGCACAAACATCATTCAATTTTATCAGTTTATTTGACTGACGATCTCACAGCAAGAATTTTGGCCAACGCATTTGTTTCATGCGGCGACCACTTTTGCTACTCTGGATCCCTGACGTTTACTTGTCTCAACCTAAAATGGAATCTTGGATTTCTGGGAAAACCCGGGGTGTATGTCAATGTTCATATCCTCGAGAAATGAAAATAATGTAAACATATGGGACCATAGGACACATGACGCTGAATATTTTCAAACCAAACGTGCCGATCTCAAATGGTTAGGAAAATTCAAACTCAAGCAAATTAGCAAAATCATGTTCGGTTAATAACTATTCCACGATGAAAGTTGGGGCAGGATGATCAGTTATAAACCTTCAAATGATAATGTGCATTTGTTGAACAGAATTGCCTTCTGAGTATCAGTAGGGATTTGTCAAATTACACAACTATACCTTTAAACCCTCTCCAACTTTGACAAAAAAAAGATATGAACAGGTTTTAAATATCAAAATTAAAGGCTAACTTGAATAAACATATTTATCACTCTCGTTTATGACCCATAGACTTTTGAGACTTTTTAATTAAATAAGACACAATACAATACTTACTGTAGAAGGAGTAGTTGCCATCCAGTACTGTAGTAGGTCGGTAGCCGCTGGCGACCACCAATTGACAAGTTCCCGCCAACTGACTGACGTCGACCCAGTGAACGTTGTATCCTGTACACGTCAGGTACTGTCTACACAGGCGCTGACACTCTGTCACGCGTACACTACGCCTAGTGTACTCGAAGAGTACAGTACCCTCGGCTTGACGCTGTCCATGTCTCGGGTAGAACACTTTCCGATAACACGTATCTGTTGCAGTGGAAGTTTTCCAGTGGATTAACAGGACCAGCAAGAGTAATTCCATAATGCAAAGGCATAGGTCGAAGTTGAATAGAAGTTGAATAACAAGATTATTTGCCTATCACCAGTTTGTAGGTATACTGTATATATTGTCCATTGACTTTTCCTGTCATCCATGTGGCATAATGTCTCGATAGAGACAATAGCAGTGTGTCTTCCTGCTTATATGGGCGGCATCCCTTTCATTGATTATGTCGCTGGCACTGTATGCCTAAAGACCCATTGTGTTCGGAGGCGAGAGCTTTAACGTAACACATGCCAACAACTTCGGACGAAATATCGCCACCATCACATCAGTGTGGTTTAATATATTTGAATAGGCTATATCGAAGATGGTAGCGTTTAATACTGTTTAGAATAAAGTGTACCTTGTGCAATCTATAAATGTTCATTTATTACAATGTATCTTATTGCGAAGCTACAGTGCATGGTTCAAAAAGTAAACCAAACTGCCCAATTTATCAATTCGTTTGTTCTATAATGTATATTAAATAGTTCTTTCAATACCAGGTATAATAATTCTTTCCCTCAATTTAGTTAATCTTTCCCTTGTATTAGACATTGTTGGTTCAATATAACATCGTTCACACAGTTTGACAAACCGTTCACACATTATACTTAACAACATGAACTAATGGTTCGATCATTTGAGTGAAAATTGAGTGAACTTATTGGTCAGACATCCTAATAGGACATGGCAAGGAAAAAAGGAAACTGTTCGCTCAATTTAATAAATCGTTTAATCTATATATGTTGTACCTTTCATTCAAAATATTAAATCATTCTCTCAATTTATTATCAGTTCAGTCCTATAATACACTGTTAATTCAATATAGTATAACGTTCACACGGTTTGACAAAGCATTCACTCAATATACTAAACAACTTGATCTAATGGTTGATAATTTGAATGTAAACCTATATGAGATAACCCGAAATTAAAACAGAAATAACCAAAGAAATACAGTTTGGGATATTTGACGTAGGGCTTTATTGCTGCAGGCTACAATCTACAAATTTCCCCACAACTACACATAGTGCATACCAAAATGACATAGATAGAAAAAAGTGAGGCGTCATATAAAAACATATGACATAAAATACATGCAATTTGACATGTACAAATAATTTAAATACGAATACAATGGATATACAAAACCATTAGTTTGAAATAGACAAAAACATTGATAAAATAACACGGAGTTGACCGTGATATACCAATCGGAGTGATACAGATAAAAGGGAACATATACTGGGACTGAGGGTGGGTTGGAATTTCAACATGTGACTGAGCGGCGAGAAGAGGACGGGAAATTTGACGTTTTCCGATTTATGGTATGTATAAGTATGAGGAATTCATATGCCATGAAATAGTTCCTAAGCCGGCTATGGAACACTCAAATGGTTTATCACACTCAACTGGTTGATTGATATCAAACCTTTATGAAATAACCCGAAATTAAGACAGAAATAACCAACACAAATACAGTTTGGGATATTTCATGTAGGGCTTTATTGCTACAGGCTAATCTACAAATGTCCCCAATCCCACGTCTATATAGTAGTTTGTTGTATGTAGGAGGATACTAGTGAAACCTTTTGTTTGATATCGAGGTGGATGTACTTTTTGTATGCCTCGGACCTCCAGTCCCCAAAATACTCCGAAACACGTGATCCTGTGGTGTAGACAAGGCCAGTACAGAATGAATTTGACATAGAATTTTTGGGGTTATTGGTAGTTTAAACCTGCTAGGGGAACCCTTGTCTCGTTTTATTCCACGTAACAACAAATGCAAGAACCAATTATCCTTTATGGGTCAGGGAATGACGATTCGATATGCATAAGTCTAACCACCGACAAATACTTAGGGATAGAGACTGGGGAGAGGCGTTCAATCAGATGAGCGACATACCAATTTAACTGGGGTTTTGATATCGGCACCGGGGTGTAGTCGAACCTTAAGCAAAATCGTAGATAAGAATTTCAGTAGGCACGATAGGCTTTCTTGGTACTCTCAGCGAAGGCCCTGGATCTGAAATACGCCACTTAAAGATCAAGCTTCTGTTCCAAATCTGTGACAACAAATACAATGAACGAATTGACATATCGTCCCCCTAAAGCAAAAATGGCGTAACTCTTTTTTTGGCGTAACTCAATGAGACATACCAAAGTAATGCTTGACATGTCCACTACCTGCACCATAACATAACCTGATAACTAGAAGTCTATAACATATTGGCGTATCTTGAGGCTTGACTTACGCCATTTTGATCTTGAGTTATGCCAAAACTGTTCTAGTGTTTGTGGTGACTTGCGCCAAAAACGTCACTAGTGGGTATTGACTTACGCCAAAATTGCATTTAGCTGTTGAGTTACGCCATTTGTGCTTTAGGACCTTCGTGAGATACGCCAAAATTGCATTAGTGATTTTGTCCAGTAAGTTGTCAATGAGAGCATCTTTGGCGTAAGTCATGCTAATCTTAGTTAATTAGTCATTTTCTTAAAAGTAAGAATAACATTGATAGTAATTGAACTACAGTGGTATAATACCTGGTAATTTATGCAACAGGTCTCTGAATTTGGAAGCTTTTACTTGGAATTTAAAGGCGAGAAACCTTCTAAACTGATTACCTCAAAACCACCAAAAACGAGTTACGCCATTTTTGCTTTAGGGGGACGATATGGTACCAAAGTGGATATTCGCCAATAGCATATTTTGCAAGATAAGAGCATAGACATAAAGCCTCCACCAAAGAGTGTAATCGTGAAATTGCATCAGTTAATTCATTTAAGACTCCTGGAATATGGAATTTGTCAAACTCGAAATCGTATTTCACCGATACCAAAGTTTGATGAACCTTTGAACATCACCCATTTTGCAACTATCTGTACCGAGCAGAGCCCGACAACCAGCCCACATGGGGGCCCAGCGTTTGACCGCGAACATGAATGACAACACTTCTTTATGATTGATATGGAGTTTACTAGCCGCAGGATAGTCCAGATCCCAGTTAACATACCTACACGCGTTTGCATACACCACAAATTGGTTTCTAGGCAATGGGACAATCTGTTTTCCATTGAAATCTCTCAGACACTCTGACCACCAGGCCAGATCCCTGTGGAACCCTTCAGATAGCTTAGCTTTATGGTGGGGGAGTTTTAGCTTAGTCAAAATCCCCCCAAAAATCGTCTGAGGTAAATCCTACCTCCCTGAACCAATTGGGCTGCGGCAGCGTTAGCAAAATGTTGCGAGTATTAATATTGACACCAAGAAAGACAATCCTTTTCCCATGCTGTTGCGAAATCCAATTTTCTCAGGTGTCGTAAGAGACGGTGGAACTGGAGATTACACTTCTCTTGAGACGGGGCCACAACGAGCATATCGTCTAAAAAAGATACAATATTGGTGTTATACTGACTTTTCATGACATGGCGAATTGCTTGGGTAAGTCTGTGAAAAATGTCAGGTGCCAGCCTACTACCAAACAATCTAGTACCGACCAGGAACAAGGCATCCTTACTATTTTGAAACGTCCACTGCAAACCCGCCAACTTGTAACAAGATGGATGAACGGGAACCGATTTGTAAGTTCTTTCAAGATGATTTTTAATAGCAGGCTTTTCTTCAGCCAAACGATATCGATCATATGCGAACTGGGCCAATATTGCTTTTCCAACTAGGTCCTTGTTCGACAAAGCAGATTTGTAATTGAAGCAATAGGTTTCTTGTGGATCGGCATCTTTGTCAACAATATAGAATCCATCTTCGATACCTGATAACAGGAAATCTCTGACAGGGTCATTGTCCAAACACTGATGCCAACACTCCACAGCATTTGAAATACGCCCTTGGCTTGGCCGTTTTTTTTCTTTGGATGATAGCTAGACCCTGTGGGGCCTGTGGCAGCGTGTTGCATTTGGGGATGTTGTTGTATGCAGTTGTCCACGCTGCAAACGTGGGCGAACTTATGTGACAAGATGTATATATGTATATATTTATGTTGGCATTATGATACGGTCATAATGTGCCCGTGGTGTGACCAGGCCTGGCAATGGGGTTCTGATGGTCATGGTCCAGTGGATCTGGACATGTGATAGGCCCCTGAATCAATGGTCGACTTCGATTTGTAGTAGAGTGCTAACCAGGTACGGGAGCGATAATGGGGTCAAATATGTAAATGAATGTAGGATAATCGAACAGCAAAAGGGCTTCGGGATGGTTACTGACGTCATACACAAAAATGGCCGTCTTGCTTATATACCAGATAATTAATGATTTATTGTTTGATGACGATAATGATGAACTTGTTCTCCTTGAACATTATAGAACTGAAGCAGCATTGCTCACTGCCGTTATTGGATGTTTAAGGCGCGAATCCATACCACGCATAAAGGGGTATGCGGAAGAAACTGTACCCCAATTTTCCTTGAGAGACTTTACATCGAATTTCCGTCTGAGGAGAGGTGTGTTTGAAGAGCTGCTAAGAATATTACACCCTGCCCTGGATGCTGCACATTCTCCAGGCCGTGCACCTGTAACACCCGAAAAACAGCTGATGGTCTTCCTTTCGTACATCGGGCAACAACAGTCCATGAGAGAAGTGTCTTACACATATGGCATATCTATCTCTACCACACACAAAATCATTAGAAAAATAGCACAGATCATGCCAACTACACTTGGACATGTATGTGGGGTTTTCCACTACTGCTTTATAGTGCATGTAAACCAGTATACCAATACACAGTAAATCAAGAGTATATTCCAGTCTAGTGTCATGACTCATGTACCCGACCACTGAAATCTATGCTGACTGAGCTGTCAGTACGCTTTATTTCATCTCGTACAGATGATCAGATGGCCACACGCAAACGAGAGGCGAGATATTTCTCAAGCAGTGCGTAGATCCTGTGGTGTGTCCGGGGTAGTAGGCTTCATTGACGGGACACATATCAGGCTGGCCGCACCTCTCGGCGGTGACACAGACTACTTCAACAGAAAAAAGTTCCCATCCATTCAACTTCAGGTGAATTGCTAGTTTTAATTTTATGAGATCTTCTTTTTTTCAACTGTGTATATCACATTGTGTTGTGATCATCTTGTGTATGTAAATGTTTGGGGAAAATATGTTCAGAATCCTCTTTGCATAATTAATATTATGTTTCTCATTATTTATTTCCGTTTAAACATATTTTAAAAATGATGTTTATCACTATTCATGACTTCAGGTAGTAGTGGACCACAGAATGATGATTAGGTCAGCATACTGTGGTTGGCCAGGTTGTACCCATGATGCCAGAGTCCTCAGGAATTCCAGGTTCTACAACGATGCTACCACAGGAAGATCATTCTCTCCTGAGGAGTTTGTTGTTGGCGATTCTGCGTATCCTCTGGAAACATGGCTCGTGACACCGTTCAAAGACAACGGACACCTCACACCACTTGAGAGGCGTTTCAACAGAATTATATCTGGGGAGCGTCAGATAGTGGAAAGAAGCATTGGTAACATGAAGGGTCGTTTCCGACGTACCAGGGAAATCTACACACACGAAGCTGAGGAAGTTTGCAACCTCATACTGTCAGCTTGTATTCTGCATAATTTCTGTGTTATCGATGAAGACGACTTGGAGAACTACATTGACTTAGATCCAGACGTTCTCAGCATGAATCCTCATGTCAACCATGTACCAAACATATTCAGAAATGCAGCAGCTGGTGTAGCTGTTAGGAATCAGATTGTAAGTAGCTTAAGATGAGTCTACACATACTGGCTTGTACTCTCTTCTCCAAAACTACCAAGTGGTTTGAATGTAATTACTAGTAGTCCCTACCCATGGCCACGTGATGTTTTTGTACACAAGTTAAATTGATTCAGCTTTTCTGGTAGGCTGATTGTACACATATTACTGGTAATGAACCGTTGTGGCGTGAGCAAGGAATACAATTTTTTTCTGTTCTCATATATATGTACTGTGTTGCGAGAATGAGTATTGAAATAAACAGTCATGTCAGTATATCACAATTTTTTAATTCTTCTCCGCAAGTGTTGAAACTCTTTTTAACTTTCAATTACAACCAGAATGGTAAAGTCAACTATTCATTCAAAAACTGCAATTCAGAAACACACAGAGCAATCTCTAATGACAAGGTTATTTAAAATCATTTATTGTCAACTCATTGCAAATAACTGCGCAAATAAGCATTTGAGATGTGATAAATTATTAGACTGTTGACATCAGCACTTACTGCTCAGTAGCGTGACAATTACAACCAATTGATATACACACAGATTCACTGGAAATGCAGCATCAAGCTACTTTCCCAAGCTACTCTCCAAAGAAAAAAAGTATTGGACGGTTCATTACAAACTGATACATGTCCTAAATTGGCAGCACCATGACACATTTTCAAAACTTGATTGGCCGGAAAATTACACAGTGATAATACTTTTTCATGAACACAAGAACAGACTAGTTTCAGTTAAAGTCAGTGACAATACTAGTAATACATTTTTACATGTTTTCACATGTTTATGGCATCGGAATACACACAACCCTTTGACACAGAGCTAATCACAAAACTTTTGAAATTGTACTCAGCACTTGTTTCACAGTACAACATAAAGGCAATCATTGCCCACAAGGCACCTTTTGGTGATACAGTTCTCCAAAGAGATTGTCCTAAAACAAACCCCAAAAAAATAGAATACATGTGTTTCAAAATAAATCAGAGGATATATTAATTCCAACTTCACAGTCAATATGAGTTCAAACAAGGTGTACAATGTACTGACATATTACAGAGTTTCAAGGTATAAAACACAATGCCATGGAACATAACCTTGTAAAGCACCGTATAAAATATTTATTTTCCAAACCCTGATGATGATGATGAACAACAATAATGCCATTGGTCCATTGTTTTTCGTACACAAGATGTAATACTGCAATTTGTTCTACTTTTGCTCAGTAGATTACAACTTTTTCTCTGATTATATCCAGGTTAATGTCGTCGACATTCCAGTTACTGATGTTGCGGAGAGCAGATGGCACAGACACGTGGAGATGATCTATATTCCTGCACATCTGCAAGACACTCACAACAAGGTGTGGTGGGAACACAATACCAGGTGCATCTACAGTCATGATGTGTTCGGCATTATAACTCAAACTATTAGCCAAGGTTGCAGAGCTGATTTCAGTGAATGCGACAGAAAGATACTCCAAGAATACGCACTTTGACAATACAGTAAAGTCTGCATCATTCAGAAGAGAAGACTCTGCTAAGATCAATGTCCTTAGAAATTTGGTATCACACAAGAATGCAAGTGTTGAAATTTTGACACCTGTTAAATCAAGAACTTTCAGTTTCGTACAATGACTGAGACTTCCTGTCAACATTAGGTCCACCTCTGAAATGCACATATCAAAGATTGCATATGGTACGGAGAACTCACGGAATCCACTTGAGTGTTTTAGTACATACTCTAATGATCTCACAGTAAAGCCTAATGGTTTGTTGAAACAATCGAAGTTGAATATACTCCAGAGTTCGTAGTGCTTGTCAATAATTACAGACATCAAACGGTTCACCCTGTTCACAACCTGGAGAAGCTCACATAATGGGACATATGACAGTATTGTTACAATGACGTCTTCGGGTAGCGTGAAGAGGTTATGCTCAAAACACTGAAACAGAGTAAAATGTAACAAAATGTCTTTAAAATAAAATCACAATTTGTGTAGCTTCATAGTATACATTTCCATGATATTGAACATCAATATCCTTATCGTTGAAACAGGTACAAGTCACTTCTCAGTAAGCCTTTCCAGAATGGTGATCATTCTGTCTACTCTTTGCATTTTGTCATCATGTTGCTCTCTCGTTTGCTTAGCCAGGCTATCAGACCTCTCACTGAACCCCTGCAAGATACGTACCATTTTGTTTTGTGGTGACATCTTGTCTGTTGTTCTTTTCCGCTTTGGTCTTGTTTGATCTTCATCACAAGTTCCACTGTCCTCGGTGTCCTTGGCACTGTCATCTTCACCGACCCCACATTCTCGTGTGTACTTGGGGCCTGTTCCTGCTTTGGTACCGTACAGTTGGTCAAAGTCTTGAACTTCAAAGTAGTTGCAAGAGCTATTCTCTTCCCCGGTTTTCCCATTCTTGTCAACAGCCTTTGTGTATTTTGTCTTCATGTTTTTCCATTTGTCTTTCACTTGCGCGAGGGTTACTCTCACACCTTTTTCTACAAACCCAGTTATGATGCGCCTCCATAATGTGTCGTGATTCTTGTTCTTGGAGAACTCCTCATGAAGTTCCGAGCGCAGTGAAATCAGCAGCTTCTTTTCTTGGTTAGTCCAGAATTTGAGAAGGGGGTGTCGCGCGTCAGGAGTCGCTCCGTTTCAAGGCACTCCGATCTAGGTCACTCCGATCTAGGTTATGGACCTGTATTGATTTCCTTATATGGTCAAAATGAGGCATCAAAGTACTATATTATTTAAAAACTCCCAGTTTCTCCTCCAAATGCACATGTATCACTTTAAAATGTCTCTGTTTTGGTTTGTATAGTGGTATTATGGGTATTCCTCTATGTACATGTGAATTTTCATGTTGATTGGAGCTGTTACTGTGCGCATGAATACATATAAACAAACCGGCCCTTTCTGGGAGTTTGCTTTCTGAGGAATTCGCCAGGTGTCAGCAGCTAACAGTCAAATGCTTGTAGCGTTTGATCTATTCCAACAACATGTGCTGATTTTTTGATATTTTGTAAGCTATATATATTGCTTCAACATACTGAAATTTTATGAAAATTGAAACATTTTGAAAGTGATTTCTCTCATAAAACGTTATAATGGAGTTAAATGGCAATCCTATATGTGTTCGTATACCTAAACCGAGGACATGGAATTTTGTGTATTATAGATTTTTAGCAGGTTTTGTGGATAGTGTGCAGTATTCATGAATTTTTCACCATTGCAACCATAATTTTCGTTCACGTGGATTTTTGTTACATATGTAGGATTATATCTACATGCTAATAGCGGCGGTGTTTATCCCCCCCCCCCCTCCCCTTGAATGCTAAAGACATGGAGTTAGTGCCTTTTTATTTTCTTTATTTTCATATAGTAACCAATATTTCAAATCACTGTAAAATATTATACACTTTCACTGAGGACTACTGGACTCAGACACAGCCTAACCGAAAAAGGTGTCGAAATGGCCACCAAAAATTGAACGGTGGATAATACTAGGTGTCTCTGAAATTCATCACCACAACCTATATAGTCGATCATAAATAAGCTAGGTTAGGCATTGCAGAATGCATTTGGTATATTATTTGCAATTTTGGCACCATATCTGGTCAAGTACGCATTTTTCCGATTTTTTTACCATATTTTTTTTTCGATATTGCCGTAGAACCACATTTTTGACCCCATATGTGTCTCTTGCCGTTTGATCGATTGCAGTCCATCATATAAATGTGTTTTATAAATAAATTTCATACAGCACATAAATTAGTCCCCTGTACAAGGCACCTATGTGACCTAATGTCGGTGATCTCTGGCTTACAGAAACCATATTTTCAACAAATTGTCTACGTTTTTGTGTTTTGTCAAGATTAAAACCTTGGAATTTTTGCTTAATTTAGAAATATACTATATTGAGAGTGTGGTGGTAGCATTTTGCGACATTTGAATACTATTGGTGTAGACAGCAGTATGGTAGAAAGTGTTTGGTGCTAAGCAGCGGGGTAGGACTACCAACTCTTTTAAAATTTTGACATATTTAGTCCAAGGGGAATCAAACTGATGGTAATATATGGGTGAATAATACATTTATCTGAAACAAACCCCAAATTGTCCTTGAGCATGTTTGATCGGGCGTCAAATCAAAATTTCCAAAGAAAATCTCACTTTTTTGTTCAAAATATTTCCTTTCTTAAGTGCAAAAATCACTGTTTTATTTCTTCTCTACAAGTCTTCCCTTTTCACATAAGAGCTCAATAATTGGGGATTATCACCTCTGTATGTGGGGTGTTATAATTGTAAAATGTGAAGAAAATTGCCATTATTTAGGTTATGGACCTGTATTGATTTCCTTATATGGTCAAAATGAGGCATCAAAGTACTATATTATTTAAAAACTCCCAGTTTCTCCTCCAAATGCACATGTATCACTTTAAAATGTCTCTGTTTTGGTTTGTATAGTGGTATTATGGGTATTCCTCTATGTACATGTGAATTTTCATGTTGATTGGAGCTGTTACTGTGCGCATGAATACATATAAACAAACCGGCCCTTTCTGGGAGTTTGCTTTCTGAGGAATTCGCCAGGTGTCAGCAGCTAACAGTCAAATGCTTGTAGCGTTTGATCTATTCCAACAACATGTGCTGATTTTTTGATATTTTGTAAGCTATATATATTGCTTCAACATACTGAAATTTTATGAAAATTGAAACATTTTGAAAGTGATTTCTCTCATAAATCGTTATAATGGAGTTAAATGGCAATCCTATATGTGTTCGTATACCTCTAGGGCAGCCAGCAGGGTATTGGTAATACGCGGACTGCGAGAAATGAGTTCGGTTACCGCTCCTCACCCCTCTCCAAACTTTGTCCAGGCAGCTCCAACGCCAAATCTACAGACACGCGGTTTGCTTCCACACCAACTACAACGACACATATATGATTTTAAATGATTGTCCATTTGATATCAGAATTATTGAACGAGCCAGAGAACTTTTGCTTGTTGCTAGTTCTGGGGCAGTTTAATAAATTTGATACGCTATTGAATAGGCACGAATTTGACATTATAGTTATCACATGTAACATCATGCGGCCCGTTATCTGCATTTTTACATCGAATTTTTTATTCGTTTTCCACTTTATTCGTCTTTGCAAGATTCTTTATGTGACTCCTGAAACGGAGCTACCGGGGTTTCCCGTAATATGGCCCACCCGATTTATGGCCCATGGGCCATCTTTCGAGAAATAATCCCAAAAGATGGCCCATGGGCGATAATTCGGACTTACTTATTTCTTCACTTAATTTTGGTGAAGTGATTTTTTCTATAACGTATTTTCGATGAAAATGTAAACGATTTATTGAACATGGATGTATTCCATTAAACATGTGTCAAGTTTTTACATCATGAAACTGTCACAGGGGCGTCAAAATCACAACGGGGTGAATGTTACGCTTATTGGCTTGAAATAGGGGCGTCAAAATCTCAATTCAATGTGAGGAGTAACTTGCACCGCAGAAAGTAAAACAGTATACAATAGGCCTAAACAGTATACTAATAGGCCTAGACAACAGAGCCTGATGTTTCTCTTATATAGACATGCATTTCAAAACTAAACATAGGCCTATCCGTCATATATTCAGTATTTTGGCGATGTATTGGTGGAGAACGGTTTTTCCGAAAGATCGCGCATGGGCCATAATTCGGATTCGATTTTTATTCGGTGAGATGCTATTTTCCGAAATATCGCCCAGGGCCATATTACGGAAAACCCCGGTATATGTGATTTTTAACATCACTGCCCTGAAATGGAGCCATGTGACTCCTTACTGCCTTGAAACGGAGCTTTTTGACTCCTTATACCACTGCCCTGAAACGAGCTATATGACTCCTAACATCATTGTCCTGAAACGGAACCATGTGACTCCTTACACCACTGCCTTGAAACGGAGCATTTCGACTCCTTATACCACTGCCCTGAAACGGAGCAATGTGGCTCCTAACATCATTGCCCCGAAACGGAGCTATGTGAATCCTAATATCACTCCTGACATCACCGCCCTAGAATGGAGCTATGCGACTCCTAACAGTCACTGCCCTGAAATGGAGCTACTAGTATGCGATTCCTAACATCACTGCCCTGAAACGGAGCTATGAGATTCCTGACATCACTGCCTTGAAACGGAGCTATATGACTTTCAATATGACTGCCCTGGAACGGAGCTGTGTGGCTTCTTACATCTCTGCCCTGAAACGGAGCTATGCGACTCCTAACATCACTGCCCTGAAACGGAGCTATATGACTCCTAATATCACTGCCCTGAAACGGAGCTATGTCACATGACTGCCCTGGAACGGAGCTGTGTGGCTTCTCACATCTCTGACCGGAACGGAGCTATGCGACTTTCAACATGACTGCCCTGGAACGGAGTTGTGTGGCTTCTCACATCTCTGACCTGAAACGGAACTATGCGACTCCTAACATCACTGCCCTGAAACGGAGCTATGCGACTTTCAACATGACTGCCCTGGAACGGAGCTGTATGGCTTCTTACATCTCTGACCTGAAACGGAGCTTTACGACTCCTAACGTCACTGCCTTCAAACGGAGCTATGCGACTCCTAACATCACTGCCCTGAAACGGAGCCATGCGACTTTCAACATCACTGCCCTGAAACGGAGCTATGAGACTCCTGACATCACTGCCCTGAAACGGGGCTATGTAACTCCTAACATCACTGCCCTGAAACGGAGCCATGCGACTCCTAACATACTGCCCTGAAACGGAGCCATGCGACTCCTAACATCACTGCCCTGAAACGGGGCTATGTGACTCCTAACATCACTGCCCTGAAACGGAGCTATGTGACTCCTAGCATCACTGCCCTGAAACGGAGCTATGTGACTCCTAACATCACTGCCCTGAAACGGAGCTGCCTTAATATTCAGCGGGTATCTTCCCAATACAGCCGTGCTACTGGCGTATTTATTTAAAAGGAGGACGAACTTGAGAATATTGAAATCACGTATTTCATGTTCTTTATTATGGACTTCATAATCATTTTTTTCAGCATTATCGAATATCGTTTTGATCGGTTTAATTTTTCCACTCTTATTTTATTTAATCAGTTGTGTATTTACTATTCATGATCATCCTTGCAAATTGATTTCAGTAGCGATCGTGAAGTTAGGCCTATTTCTGGGACATTCGTCACATAAAAAAGTTTGTTGTGTCTAGTATTCCACAGATTACGTAGTTATATAGGAAAATAGGGACAACCATTTTGTAAAATATCGATAAAGCTAGTTTAATATTGATGTTACACAATACTTATACATGGGTGTTTTTCTGTTCCCTAAGCCCTACGGCAATTTCCCGAACTCTTTTACGGCGGTGCACCTTTTCTTTCACGGCTGTTTTAAACAATCAGTGCCAGGGATTCTAACATGTGTTTAATTAGGGCATTTCGGAAGCATGAAATGAAAAAAATACATTATGATATAAAAGCTATTGTGCAAAAAACGCGTCCTTACATCACCATAAATTACAAATTCGATACACGTAGGTTAGCCTGTTAATAGGGTCATGAAATTATGATCTGCCGCATCGATGAGTGCCGTATCACGGTCTTTGGTCGTACGATAACGAGTCATGAATGGGTCACCCTGCCGCATTGACGGGTCATTAAAATCCCGTTATCATAGACTGATCGCGACGTCTCACAGTCATTTATGGCCAACAAGAGCGAATAACACCTCGATTTATAAACAGTTAATTGAATAGTGAACAAGGAACGTCCCCTCGCAATACGATATGTTTTAGGTTTGTCAAACAACATATAGTGATCTCAGTAAAATTCAATAACTGTTGAATAAAGTCTTCTCAAGTTCAAGATGGAATAATGGACTTATACTAGTAACTCGGAATTTTACAATGCAATATTGCTTTCTGTACGTGTACATTCTAAAATAAATGGGTCCATTGATACAAAATTTATTTATATAGTGTCCTTTCGTATGCATGAATATGTGTCACACTGCTGCACGTTAGACCAGTGATGTTAAAATTTATATTGTTCCGTTTTAGTGTAGTGATGTTAAGAGTTGTAAGTCAAAAGTCACTTTGACTTTTTAAAAGTCAAAAGTCATTTTGACCCTTTTCAGGGTAGTGATGTTGAGAGTCGTATTGGTCTGTTTTAGGGCAGAGATGTTAAGTCATATTGCTCTGTTTTAGAGCAGTGATGTTAGGAGTCACATAGCTCCGTTTCAGGGCAGTGATGTAAGGAGTCACATAGCTCCGTTTCAGGGCAGTGATGTTAGGAGTCACATAGCTCCGTTTCAGGCAGTGATGTTAGGAGTCACATAGCTCCGTTTCAGGGCAGTGATGTAAGGAGTCACATAGCTCTGTTTCAGGGCAATGATGCTAGGAGTCACATAGCTCCGTTTCAGGGCAGTGATGTTAGGAGTCAAATAGCTCCGTTTCAGGGCAGTGATGCTAGGAGACACATAGCTCCGTTTCAGGGCAGTGATGTTAGGAGTCACATAGCTCCGTTTCAGGGCAGTGATGTTAGGAGTCACATAGCTCCGTTTCAGGGCAGTGATGCTAGGAGTCACATAGCTCCGTTTCAGGGCAGTGATGCTAGGAGTCACATAGCTCCGTTTCAGGGCAGTGATGTTAGGAATCACATGGTTCCGTTTCAGGGCAGGGATGCTAAGAGTCGCATGGCTCCGTTTCAGGGCAGTGATGTAAGGAGTCACAAAGCTCCGTTTCAGGGCAGTGATGTAAGGAGTCACATGGTTCCGTTTTAGGGCAGGGATGCTAGGAGTCACATGGTTCCGTTTCAGGGCAGTGGTGTTAGGAGTCGCATAGCTCCTTTTCAGGGCAGGGCCCGGCAGTGATGTGAGGAGTCACGTTATACAATGTAGGTCCGTTTCAGGGCAGAGATGTTAGTTGTCACATATGCTCCGAATAAGGGCAGAGGTGTTAGGAGTCACATAACTCATTTACTCCCTACATGTATGTAGCCTACAAACGTAACTTCACGTAAGCTATATAGTATGCAAGCATTTTGCAAGCATTTACAGAGAGTAATTTGCGTTCATTCAAGAGCAACAAATTATACATGCGGTATATCTATAAATTTATGTATATCACAAAATTACATGCAATGCCTGTCCAATTCGGTGGGCAATCCTGTTTCTCTATGATAATCAATGACAGTGATGAGTTAATCAGTGTCACAAAATGATAAATAGATCTACAGATAAAAAAAAACATCCAGTGTGTAATAGGAACACTTTTCGATATATATACCAATCTTCATTCCGGATCCTAAATTTAGTATGAGAAATTAGTTGGTAATAACATTGTCCACGTTACTGTACATCCTAGCCAAAAAATCGGACGATGGATCATCGATCGTCGCCGTGCCTCGTAGTCCCTGACATTCATAGTAAATGTAGTCCTACCCGGTGCATCCACTTTACTTCTTACAGTCCGCATATTCCCAATACCCTGCTGGCTGCCCCAGATCGGAGTGCCCTAGATCGGAGTGCCTTGAAACGGAGCGCCTCCTGACGCGCGACACCACATATTCCAGAATTTCGCCGCCACTCCACTGTATTCACCGGTACCTGTACTGGTAGTTGTTCTGCTCCCTGAAGTTTCGCCGAATGCTGACGTTTCTCCGACACTTTGGGGGGTCGAAACAGTAGAGCTGGGCTGCTCTTTGATAACCGATTAGTATCAATGGATTCGTTCAATAGAGTTTGTAATATTTGACAATTCAATGCACACCATTGTGCTGGTTGGAATTTTTTTAAATTTAACTTTCGGCTTTGAAATTTTAAGAACAATAACCTGTAGCATTTCGATCTTCTCCTCATTACCTGAATAAAACGTAGTTTGATAATGTGAATGATAGAAACTTATTTCGGAGCATTATTTGTTCAAAAGGTATATGAAACATGACCTCACATAAAATTCTTCAAAAAATGTTTTCTTTCAAATATTGATGTTTTCTTTCAAATATTTAAACATGTATTCACAAAACATACTTGTGCTGTCTGATTGTAGTAAGCGGAAGACCTCATCAGTCATGGTAACTCTGAACACATTGTTATCGATGTTGATATCTACAGGTAGACTGAAATGAGAAAATACAGTATGAACTATTAAGTTATGAACATGCAACTAAGGAGTGTAATACAATACATGTAACTGCAATGTTGTTTGAAAACCTTGCATGCCAATACCAAAGATAGCCTAGAGACTAAGGAAGTTTACCGGACAATATATATAAACATCATTTTTGAGGGGAAAAAAGACCAAAACTTTTGTGTTGTTTTCTCAAAATAATTGCCATTTTCAACCGCCCGCTGACAGGAAACAAAAAAATACATGGCCTAAACTTCAAAAATGAAAATGTAGACGGACGACGATGACGTACGTTGGGCGCAACGCTACTGCAACTGGTTATCGGACCAAAGGTCAGTAACCAAAAAACTCCACATTTTCATTCGAAAGAAAATTCATTGCTGCTGATTACCAGGATTTCAGAGTGTGAATGTTTTGTAACGCTTGGAATTTTTCCCAAATAGATCTAGATAGTTATTAGTCATTTTCAATAGATGCTTTGCAAGTGACGTCATAACGTATTTCTCCTCTATTTATGACGCCATACTGGACGGCAAAATTCCCAGTGAAATCACAATAGAGACTGCACACCTGGGTTAGAAGGCCCTATATAAATCAATGTAAATTGTCCCACTTCGGACCCTCTTATCTCTATGAAAGGGGAAGAAACTCAACATATTGTTCATTGTTTCTGATAGCTACATCACTGGGCAGTAATACAAAGGTAGATTCGTCATATGGTCACACGCTCGTTTTTTCGCTATGTCCAAATGAAAAAAATCACCCGTTTCCGACCGTCTTCCCGACGAGCCTCTGACAGCTCCGAGTCCCTCGAAACACGTGTTTCCGGCGTAGGAATATCAAACATCAGAATTTCTGTTTACAATTTGGCATTGCTCTATAGTTCGTCAAAACAACATGTACTGTCATGTTTGAAGCTTTGTACATCCCAAACACCAACAATTGTATGCAGAATCCACAAAGACTGCAGACATGTCATGAAAATTGAGGATTTTTTAGGCACTATTTGATTGGGTACACGGAATTTCATCGGAGGGATCCCAGGTGTGATACCTAGAACCAGCAATCACTGGACGTTTTACATGATTTTGCCGTCCAGTGTGACGTCACAGCAAAACATCTATACGAGACCGTATATTTTAGGATAAAACATCATGATCGTGTTACAAATTCTTTGTCCAGTTACAGCACGTGAAGCGTACTCCTCAGACTAACAAGTCATTTTGGTAAATATTCGCGAAAGTACGGTACGAGTCGAAGTGTAATCACGATCTATAGTATAGATCTACATACATATCTACTTTTTCAAAAATCAACAATTGATCAGAGCCAGTCATTACAAACCAGTCCAGTACAGGTGCAACACGACTCTCAAGGAGATAACAAAACTGGGAAACATTCGATTGTAAGATTAATCACACAATCTGCCTTGAATTTCGCAATTTCATACACACCTCGCAGAAAACTCATCACGGTCCGTCACCATCTTGCCTGATGCACGCTACCCGACCCGACACAAACCACCTGGGAGGGCGGGTTTAACCAGGGTACGATTTCTGACGTCATGGGTAGGTTACCCTGTGCGTTCGTTTTGTACCATACACTATTTGTGTTAACCACGGTACGAAAACGAACGGGTGTACTTAACCCGAGTTGATAAATCGAAGTCGACCAAAGTGCTGATGTAAGTACACATTTTGGGTCATTAGAGGCTCAGACACCAGACCATGAGGGTCACTGATTTCTTCATGAAAATATCCAAAGACACAAAGGTAAGATAATTATTCATATATCTGGTATTAATTAGTATGTCATACATGTAGTATAATTATTATGGCTAGATTGGAACATACAGGTAGGGAATTTAGAATGGCTTGAAAATTTCCTTATATTCCATTTGACCTTCAAAGCACATGCTCTGGCTGCCATCTTGGATAAGTTTAGTTGTTTGTCTTCTAAAGTATTCTGAATTTCAATATACATACAGAGTCAACTGTATTCATGTTGTTACAATATTTCAGGAGGTTAGACATATGTATATTACAATTACAAGTTTGGAACCTTGATGTGCTCGTCCCCAAGATAGATATCTTGGGGTTTATGTGGATGTAATAAAAACATAAAAAAAACAACCATTGCGTTGTCGTTCAAGTCAACGGTGGTGACACTTACATGACATCGAACCACATTATCCAACCTACAAGATTTGGCTGATTGACCAGATCGACTTTTGTTACGTGCTATAAACCTTGATTTTGCGTTCTCATGATTTGGTCCCGACTTATTTAGAACTCTCAGGTATAGCCGGTCCAGATGGGGATGATCAGCATCCCAACGACATTTGGTTTCCTGTTGGACAACCCTGAATGCTTGCTCACATTTGAGAATTTATGCCCACTCATAGTGTTCACACAAGTCACACACACGTCGGACCTATTCAAGATACTGAGATAACCGATTAGTATCAATGGATTCGTTCAATAGAGTTTGTAATATTTGACAATTCAATGCACACCATTGTGCTGGTTGGAATTTTTTTAAATTTAACTTTCGGCTTTGAAATTTTAAGAACAAGCTGAGCACCTGAAGGCAGAGAAAAAAATATAGACTCCTCTCCGTGATCATGACCGAGACCTAACACCCTGCTTACATAGTTCAACAGGTTAAACCTGTCGTCCGTAAATGAATCGATATTTACACTCGTAACTCATCTCTGGAATTCCAGCATCTCTAGCGTCCACGCTACCTGTGAGAGGCTGAGGCTGTTGCTCATGGCTGGAGTCTGAAGACCGTTGAGTAGATTTGCGAGGATCTGTGAGACGTCCGTAAGTCGTACCCCTGTCGATGGCTGAGTTGTTGCAGTCCGCTGATCTCCCGGCACCCTGACCTGCGTCGTTGTCGGTTGTTGTGGTTGTGTGTCTGTTGTGTTCGAATTTGCGGACAGTGCCTCTGTGTTTTCTCATTGTAACTGCAGAATTCCTGCCATCGTTTTCCCAACGACAAGGGCAAAAAGCTAAAATCAACGTCAGTCAGCAAACACATCAACCGTTCACCAATAAGTTCCTCGGCCCGTAGAAATTTCTCGGTCTTGCGCGTGATCCCCTTTCTTGGCCCAGCCCGCAGTCCACTTTCTGAATCTGTCATTGTGCTCCTCTCTCACATTTCTTCTGTATCCGAGGCTGCGTCAGGTCCCGACATGCTGAAACACAGTAGACTATTAGCTTGTCTGCAACACAATGCACTAATGAAACGTTTTCAAAATTTCAAGATGTGACTGAGCGGCCGTTGTGGTGAGAAGAGGACGTGAAGTTTGAATGTTTCCTATTTATAGTAGGTACATGCATGATGAATTCATACGCTATGAAATAGTTCATAAGCCAGCTATGCAACACTCAAACGGTTTACCCCAGTCAATTTGTTGATTGAAATGAAATTGAGTGGACTTATAATGTACAGACGTGTCATGTAATAGACATTGCAGAGAAAGAAATAAACTGTCAGCTCAATTTATTAAACCATTTGTTCAATGTATTCAAATGTTCGTTCAATATAATTATCAAACCCTTCACTCAATAAAATGAAACGTTCGTTCAATACATCATGTCATTCACATGGCCTAACAAACTGTTCACTCAATATCATTGACAAGTTTTACTGATAGTTTGATGATTGAGTGAACAATTCAATAAATTGAAGGAACATTTTGATAAATTGAACAAACAATTTTGGATTGATTTGATAAATTGAAGGAACAGTTTAATAAATTTGATGTACGATTTAATAAAGTGCGTGAAATGATTATTAGATCGTCGGCTGAGTTGAGAAAACCCTTCACTTCATATACTTCATAAATTGGAGGAATGGTTTAACATGTTTAATATATTGAAGGAACGGTTTACCAACTCGTGGGAACGATATAATATCGGCATAGTTTGAACAATGATTTATTATATTGATTGAATGATAAATTAAATTGAATAAACAATTCAGTATTGTGGTATTTTTCGTAGTCTTACCTCCAAAAACCTCCCCTCACAGACTCTGTATACACGACATACATGCCCCATGTTTCACAACATGGCAACTACATGACAATACACAGCTAGCATACATGCATGCACACAGATTACATGACATGCACCGCCCACCATATATAAACACAGGAAGCTGACATACACTGCACTGCATCACATTCTAACCAATCATGGCACCCACATCTTACATCCGCCCAAAACTTGCGAACATACACACGTTCAGCTCCTCCATTTCGTTTAGGCACTCCTAGAAGATACTGAATAGAGAAAAACACAATACACAAAAACACAATACACAAAGTAACAACACATCACAAACGCCACACTATCGTTGGTTTTCCATACCGACGTTGAGCAAACGTTTTGTCTTCGTTCATCTTCCATTAAACAACTAGCAACTAGATTTGCTAGATATTTCAAATATGTTACAAGAATCATACTTGGTGCAAAGCAGTCAATAGCGCACTCACTGTTTTCAATTTAATTTTATGCGTACATTATTTAGGCCTACGATGTCCAAACATGACAAATACAGATGTGGAAGAAATTGGTAGTTCGCATGAATAGGCGTCCCTGATCGAGTACGCCCATAAAAAATAGCAAGGTGTTCATGAAATTCAGCGCCGTTTTCTGTTCGGCCCAAAATCCATTATATCCATGAAGTTGTTCTTGTTCAATAGTGCACAAATAGACGACAATATATATGCCATATAAGTGTCTACAAAATTTGAGTACCATCGGAATAGTTGTAGGCAATGAAGGCGGTGGTGTTGAACTCGGAACCCATTCCGACTTTTACACATTGCCAACGATCAAAACCACGGTTGTCAATCATCTGCATTTTGTGAGCGAAACATTGGCTCGTTGTGGGACAGGGAAAAATAAATACGTATGATTGTTATAAGTAAAGATGTAGTCAGAAAATAGAACGTAACAAACGTGCTAGTTTTACTGCTCCGACACAAGGAAATTTAGGCACTGACAAAGTATAAGCGTGAAGAGTGAGCGATGGCTCGGCAGTAGGGACAAAAGTGATACCCGGTTGACTGAATGCACACCGTAGTTATGTATTTATTCTCAAATCTAGCCGACAAGCTAATGTTCGCGTAAATCGGCGATAGTGATGAAAAAATTGCTCCCTTCGAAAATATCCGTCAGATTATATTAATTAACTGAATTATTAACGTCGAGCTCTGTAAAGTATTTTCTCCGAAACTTTTTTTAAAATCGATTTGATCTAGTTTAGTGTCACTAATGAATTTTTTAAAACCCCGGAACACCGTAATCCGTTTTGGATTGTCCAATTTCTCATGATATATCCACAAAGGAATGTTGTTGAGCAGTTGTATACTAATTCCATCAAGTGTACAGTAAAACAACTATCATTTACACTCTCTCTGCCTGAAGACGCAAGTGTGTATTTTTGAGATAAACATTTTGGTTTGGCTATGTTTTCATTTTAAAATATTGTAATTTACATTTTCTTTTGTCATCATACAAATCTTGTTGTGTTGCCGAAAATAGGTTGATACTGAAATTCTTACCACTGAGCCGGTGTCACTGCTGATGGACGTTGAATCTGTCCCCGAGGATACCATCAACTCAGTAGCCATTGGACTTCTAAATTATTCTAATATGTTGTTGGTCAGTTGTATATTATTACACCAGTTGTACAATAGAAACAACTACATTTTACACAAAGACTGCCCTTGATGACGCCAATGCATGTGTCTTTGAGTAAAAATATTATATATTCATATTTGCTATTGACATCATCAGAATCTTATTGGGTCGATGGTGATATGTTTTTACTTACATTTCTGTTCCGTTTATACAGAAGACGCAATCGATGTTTCGCATATATGCTTGATGTACTCTGTCTGCACGAATATAATAGGCCTAAGTATCGTTATTTTGTAACTCATGAACTTTTAATTCCCCCGAAAATATATATTGTCGGTATATAGACATTGAATTCACTCGTTTTTGTCCATTCTTTGAATAATAAACATGTATCACCATACTGATATTTGGTGCATCAATTGAATGCATACTGAGTAAATACTATATGTACATTTACATTTGCCATATAACTTTTTATGAGATTCAAATTGCTTGCGGACAACCACTCTAGTATCATTTGATGTTTCCATGTGTGCTGAATCAATAGACGTATGTGTTCAGATGGCGATGAGTACAAAATAAATCACAGACCTGCCTGCTAGAAAGAAAAAAAGGAACGGGAAAAGCAGTACTGCCGAGCTCGCCACCAGTATATCGGGTTCCCCACCACGTGCATATATGCAATCGTTACTGATATCATAACGGTATGCAACACCTGCATGTACACATACTTCCTGTTAGAAATGATAATGATCATGTATACATTCACAATGGTGTTTGTTTTAGGGAATAAACTATTGGATAGCCCCCAATTGCTTATGGGTTCAAAAAGTGTAAATTGCCGATTTTATTTGCTGACGGTAATGCATCTCATAAGGAAGGAACTACAGGGAAGATGATTCTGTCAATTCTGTCAAAAAAGACTTATTGGTGTTATTTCAGTGGGAAGGTGCAAAACAATTTGTGTGTACATCTATTATGGTCCTTGGAGTATCATTGTGTCCAGCTGGACAGCTATGTTTGGAGGTCTTCATGTACAAGTGCAATTCACTCGCCAAAAAATACAAGTACTTTGGCAGATATGCAGTAACTTACAAACTGTGCACCGTAGTTCATTACCTTATCCAAATGCCGGGCTTGTCACACCTATCTATATACATGTAAGCACACTGGTTTCAAATATCAAGGACGTAGGGGTTATTTCTGACTTTATGGACGAATTAAAACACATTTCAGCATCGATTGTCTCGTGGTCTGAAGAACTCGTGGTTTGAACAGAACGTGCTACAAGCAAACATTGGAAACATCTGAGATGATTCTTCCTTGTCAATACATCTTTTGTGTCCTCATGATACATGTATATAAATACATTGAAATCTCTGTTGGACTAGCAGTTGTTGATGCATAAATATGAAGCAACCATTTATTCACTACGAAGGGGAAATACATGAGACTCAGTAATAAATGTACAATTTCACCATACATTGGTCAAAATCACACATTGTCACACACATGGTTGAATCAAACCAGACTTTGATTTTGTTACACATAAAATGCAACAAAAAGTATGTGTACAATTATAATATCAGTAATTAGGATTATGTTATATTGGTGAGTAGATGTAAGTATCAATCTATTACCACCAATACAATCAGATTTTGATGATGCCAATAAGAATCGTAAAATACAACATATTGCAATAGAAACAAAGCCCGACCAAACAGTTTATCCAAAGACACACTGTCATCAGAGGCAGACAACAATAGAAACAAAGCCCGACCAAATAGTTTATCCAAAGACACACTGGCGTCATCAGGGGCAGACAGTGTGTTTAATATAGTTGTTTCTACTGTATGTATTCTTGTATGTTGTATATGTTTGTCTGTCTGCCTGGCTCTCTGTCTACATTCATATCTCGAATCAGGACATGTGCCTTATCGATCAGGATATGTGCCTTGAAGATAATGTTTCAAAGTATATTTATCAAATATATGCGGTGTCTCTATGCCAGGGTTGTACATGTACATGAATGTCACAACGTGTTCAAGACATAAACCGAAAAAAGGCGCAGTCTCGGCTGGAGGCTGTGCACACACACTTGATATTTGAAGTGTTACCCCTAGTCACTTTCTCACAGTAGACAGCAAAAAACATTGTTACTAAACAATGAAGAATGTGTTCAATGATATTCAACGTGTCCCCAGATTATTATCAGATAATGGAGGGTGTGACACTTCTTATATCCAGTGTTTGTACCTCTTGAGTACCGAATTATTTGAGAGAAAAAAACTAATGGGATTGTGGGGTTCAACAGCATAGTACCAAGACCGTTTATATCCTTTTTCGAAATAACCTTTAAATTTGAACTTATTTCCCTGAATACCTATATTATATTGCTTGTACAATGCTATTGTACTATTAACAATAATTCAGCATCGAATGAAAAAGTTTCAAGAACAACAAAAAATAGAACAACTAGTATATGTTGTTGTGTAATTCCGTGCCACTTTCATATTGATTTTGATTTGTGTTGATTTTTCATCAAAGTGGACCCCAATGAGATGAGAAAAAACTGTTTCCATTTTTTTCGCCCATTGGTTGTGTGAAAATCCAAGATGGCCGCCAATTATCACCAAAAATCGAAAAATCACCATATCTTTGGCCCTAATTGGCATAGAAGGATTGAATTGGGGTCGTTTTATATATTTCCAGGCACAAGGAATTAAAACTAAACCATTGTTTTCATTCTTTCGCCCATTGATTGTGTGAAAATCCAAGATGGCTGCCAATTATCACAAAAAATTTAAAAAAAATCACTATATCCCTGGCTCTAATTGGAATAGAAACATGGAATTGGGGTAGTTTTATATGCACAAGGAATCAAAACCAATTTTTTCCATTTTTTTTCTTGCCCACTGGTCATGTGAAAATCCAAGATGGCCGCGAATTATCACCAAAAATCGAATAATCACCAATGGCATATCTTTTGCCTTAATTGACATAAAAAACATCAAGTTGGGGTCGTTTTATATGTTTTCAGACACAAACAATCATTTAAAACCATTGCTTTAGTGAAACACACACACATATGCATTAGACTGTTAAACAGAAGTTGCCCAGTTAGCTAGGTACGTACATGGACTGATTTCTCACCAATGAAATGATTGTCGAACTGGATCAGTGGGGGTTCACCTTGTTCTCTGGTCTCCTCCCACATTGACGACCACCGTTACGCCAGATCCAAGCCAACAAGAGATGTTGATATAGGCATATGTGTATGATGATACACCATAACCATCATCATCATTCATGTCGCCTCACACTTGTTTTCAGTGCAAGCCACGCCGAATAGTTCTCCTGGCATTGCTGGAACCACATTTCGCGAGTTATACAACTGCCACTGGTGTCGTGTGCTTCTGGTGTTCTCTGGTATCTCATGCCATCCGACTGGCCATCCCACTACTACTAGATTCAACATTTATTGGCTCGGACGCTGTGTCTTCTGATCAAACATTTGCCTGGTAATGCAGTCTCAGCAGATTGCTCAACGATGATATTCCAAGATGACACACTGATGCCATCACTAGGAGCTTCAAGAGTCAGTAAGAAAGTGGAAACCCCTTACTAAATGTGGATGAGGTCCGTCGTATCCTTGGACACATGTGGTTTTGCTGCTCCTTCCTTAAAGGTAAAGGCTTCATAGAAAATATCATACTCCACTTGAGGGTATTTGATGGTAAATTTACCCCCAAGGCAAAATATGTTCCTCAACTTAGAAGATGTTGTTACTCGACATCGACTCAGTTTCTACAGCGGAAAGTGACGCCCGCAGCAGAATACATCAAGGATTACATCCAGAAACACATAAATTTCTGAATGAAGGGGCATGCCAAACACCTGTGCGACAGAATAATGTCGGGTATCCCAGATTAGGACGATGGTTATGCCGACAATTCACACACTTCAAATCAAGTGCATATGCATGTCGCCCTTAGCAGGGGCAAACAGAGGCAGCCTCCACTACAAGGAGGTTGAAGCTTGAGAGGAGCAAGAATCTGGTCATATGCTACAGAGAAAAGGGGTGGTTAATATAGACAGGGAGTTTTTTTCCATGGCTGGTACCACCCCAGCCCGAGTCGGATGGAGCACTCATGCTAATGTCCACTCACTTTGGCAGTCTGAGCCAGACTGAATCAAGCGAGTGGCTTGCAAACCAAAACAAAGTGGTCGCATGCACTCAGGAAAGAATTGATAATTGGCAATATGTAAACCTTACAACTAGCAATACCAAAAAGCTATTTGTGTATAATCGCTATACTGTTCAGGGAAATAAGGTTTCGCACCCGATTTCGACTGGTTCCAATCCAGACATCACAATCTATGGAGATGTTATGCATAGATAGTTTCGAGTCATCCAAAGGAGGTTATGAGTATAACATCGTCCTGACCAATCACTACACCAAATATGTACAGGCCATACCCACGAAAAAATGAGCTTTCTTCTACTTTCGCCAAGACAGTATATAGTGGACTTAAAGAGTCCATTTTGGAACCTCACCTCGTTTACACAGTGAACACGCCTCGAGGGTGATAATTAAGTTCTGTTCTCTTTTGGGTATGTACGAGACCAGTGAGCATGCAAGCCAGCTAATTACTGATTATTTTTTAATTCAGTGTAGTTGTTGATTCAGTTGAGCATATTTGTTTTGTTGACAAATAAATGGAGGGATTGATTGTTCCAAAAGGAACACAGAGACAATACTTTCTTGTGATAGGACAAACTCTAATGAGGTATTGTTTACAGCATTATATATTCACGCGCCAATTAAGTGGTAATGTTTGTGTCGTCGAGAAAGAAAGTAGTATGAGTAGTCCCCGGGAGAACTTTCGGGATTTTTCCAGTGGAATCCACGGTTCGTGATCTTGAGACTCATCAGGCAGTGGCACAGGCACAATTGGACATTGAAAGAAACCCATTCACTATTAAGTGGGTGACTAGCTGTTAGCATTCAGAAGGGGGCTGGAAGGCAGTAGAATTATTTGTGGTGAGAAAATAAGGGAGGTGCTCCTCTCCTTTGTTAGATTAGAACAGTATATTTTGGTTTGGATGAACTTGATTGGTGGTCAGAAAGAATTAATCAATAGTTGCCTTCTCTATGGGTTGTAGAGGAGAGGGTAGAAAAGGGAAACACCTTTCCGGAGGATTTGTCAAAAAATCTGTTTTTAATCTGTTCTCATTTTGGTATGAAAGGATAGACTACACCATGCAGCCCACTGGAAACACAGTCTACGGAATGTGTAACAAGCATGCTGAAATAGGCTAGTCTTACAGGATGTACGAGCAATGGCCATGCTTATACAGTGGTCCCTGTAAGATAAGACACCTCCGAAATAAGACTTCCCTGTCTGTAAAGACTTTTTTGTATTCCCCAAAAATCAATTTATAATGTGAATTAACCTGTGAAATGAGACTTCCTGTAAGATAAGACCTCAATTTCCCTGCACAAGGTGAGGTCATATCTTACAGGGACCACTGTAACTGCACCAAACATGAGTCTCGAGTCATCACAGTTGCCAGTTGATGTGATGTTTGAGCTTAAGTTGAATCTTAGAAAGAGTGGCTTAAGACACTACACATTCTATCTGAAGATGATGCCCAAAGTGTATAAGGTTGCCATTGCAGCCCGAGAGGAGCCTGATTGTGACCAGCAGTATTACGATTGGAAGACCAGATGAGTTGTTGCTGCAACTCACGATCAGTAAAAAAACCAAACATGGGTCATAAACTGGAAAGCGATCTGATTCAGTCGCTATAATGATACTATTTTGTGTAATATTTTGTGTAATATTGCATTTATCAAATAAACATTGGTTTTATTGGATTCCTTGTCCCAGAAAACATATAAAACGACACCAGATTTATCGTTCTATGACAATTATTGCCGAAGATATGGTGATTTTCTGATTTTCGGAGACTGTTGGCAGCCATCTTTGATTTTTAGTCGAAAAAATGGTTGAAAAAAATGGAAACAGTTTTTTTTCGTCTCACTGGGGTCTACTTTGATGGAAAATCACCCCAAACCAAAATCAATATGAAAATGGAGCGGGATCAGTATTTGCAACATAACCGCATATACTAAACACTCTCACATCTTGACATACGGGAGTGACTAAGCCGGAACAGGCTTATGAATGCGCGATGCGTTTATGGCAGTTGGGAACTGATAAAGAATGCACAGTACACTGTGCAACAATGCAGTTCATGAGCCTATCATTAAACAAATAGGGAAAAATATTGACTACAAAAGTCACGATGGGTAACATACAGATTGTCTGGCATTGAATGAATAGAGCATGTTTATCAAAGCCTGTTGAGCAAGTCAGAGCATGTTGATCGTCGCATGATGCATGGATGATGAATGATGCATGGTGCATGTGAAGTTACGACCTCCACAATTATTCTGCTCATTGTGGAATGGTGCAAAGCATTCTTGACACATGCAACGTCCAGAAATACATTGAAAATTTAACCATTAGGTCACACTTCATATTCGCAAATGAAGGGTATGTTGATATTGCAGTACGTTTCGAACCAGCCGTAGTTTGTGGTGAGATCGAAGGCGGCGATACACTGCTTGGTGGTGTCGGCGGGCGCCGTGTGCCAGTTCTGGTAGCCGGCCTCCACGCTCGCTCCAGAGTCGATCCACGTAAAGCTTTGTCCGCTCCCTGTCGTCTCCCGCCGTCCATCCAGCCACGTGTTACCCCCATCTGTAAATGCCAACACCGACTCGTTGTCAGAAGGATATTTCTTACAACCCAGAGATAATTATTACAATTCATGACTTCCATACATGTATTGTTCTACGGGTAAGTGTACGACGCATAGATACTACTGTGACATTATTAAGTAAAAGTGGAATGCACTGGTCACGAATGGTGTTCAGGATCAATATAGAATAGTAAATTTATCAACTTTTTGAACCAACATATTGTGACAAAAAGACCTTGTTGACTTTATGGGTATGTGTAATAACATAAATCTTCACTGCCTGAAAGGAAATATGATATCAGCTTATTTGAAGCCACTCATTGAACTGAACAGAACAGTCTTTACAGAATGTTAAGTTATAGCTATTTTAATATTAAAAATCCGGCAAATTTCTCAAGATAGTCTTGAAAAATCTGTATACACATCCAAATACATGTAATTAGTATGCAAATAACATGTGTGACGTCATTGACAGCTTGCTTTTCAATGAGGCGATTTAGCATCTCACAATTAAGCATTTATGCTCGTATTTGGTCATCAAAACTCATCACATATATCGTTCAGTAGGAATAGTCAGTGAGTGCATATAAATTTTGGTTGCCATGGCAACCAATAGGCTGATTTGGCCCTTAGCAACCAGGTTGCTAAAGCTAGTATTCAAGTTAAAACACGATATGAAAGCATCAAACTAATTTAGAAAACAGGGTAGTGACTATATTTTGTGAAATAAATCAACAAAATGTTCAAAAACACACATTAGCAACCGATACAGGCATGAAAAATCAATGACGTTTACAGCCATTGGAAGCTAATGGATGCTATTACTGCTAATTTCCCAAGCCTGTATTGGTTGCTAGGGGTTGTGCTCAGACATTTTGATGATATATTCCTCCATATATTGTATTACTTTATTGTCTGAAATGGTTTCATACATGTACATTTTGTTTTTAATTAGATATTGACCTTAGCAACCATGGTTGCTAAGGGCCCAGCCAGACCATTGGTTGCCATAGCAATCACGAATTCCTTGAAATCACTGTCTATTCGAACTAAAAAAGCATAAAATGGGGTTTGGTGAACAAATATGGATACAAACGGTCTCATTATTCGATTTAAAAATGCCTCATTAAAAAGCAATCTGTCAATGACGTCATACATATCATTTAATTAGCTGTCAGACTTTGTTATCAGATTCTGTCAATATGTACATGTTTAAAGTGTCATAACTTTGGAAGGATTCATGATATCAATATGCTATGAAGACCATTTTGTTCGGTTCAAATATTGCTTTCACATACATAGCGAAACCCAATATCCAATTTTTGTGATATATACTCTTTAATGATGCAGACAATCCCCGGATCACACCCTGTATGTAACACTAATACACGGTCGGATGGATAATCTGGATTATATTATATCCTCCAAATATCGCCCAGTGGCCCCTCCCCTTTTCCTCCCCTCTGAGCCCCCAATCAGTGTACCCCATTTGTCCCCAGGCCCACTGCCCCGACGCACCTTGGCACTTGGGTATCCCGCAGTACTGCCAGCGTTTGCCTGGAGATGTTGTGTAGCACCAGGGCGATTTCTCGCCGTCGATGTTGCGGCAGTGGTTGTCGACGTTGTAGACGGCTAGCGGGAACTTGGCCGGGTCGTTCCGGTTGTGGTCTTGTGGCGTCTGTGAATCCCAGCGCTGGCACGTCAAGCCCGACACCGTCGTGTTTCGCGTCCCCTTGTAGTCCCGGCCTTGGTATTCTTTCGTGCATTCTGGATGAGTAGGGATGGAGAATTTGTGTTGGAGGTTAAATTACTGTGGATATAATGGGGCGTGTACAAAGCTCATTCGATAGGTGGCAGCATTGTAATAGTGGTAATTTTGGCGCCAAATCACTAATGAATATCGTCTGTTGTGAAGCATGCAGGTGACATTTGGCGCGAAAATTCCGTATGTTTGGAGTAATACCATGGTATCGCCATAATAAATAACGTTATAACGTCATATAACCACTAAAACAGTGCTACCACCTGGCGATTAAGGCTTTTTCTGCCCATGCCCCATTATATGTTTTTTTGTCGTATTGCTAATTTAATTATCGCTTTCAAATGTGATGGAACTGAAAGTGATACGCACATTAATTTATCTTACCTACTGCCGGTCCCGGTTCAGTAACTGCATAAAACAAAAGTATAACATCGGGTTTAGACAGACATGTCGAATATTTTATAATGATGAATTAGATATGGGCATCTCTAGATGAAACATTGAAGCTGGTTATAAAGGAAGCCATACTATGAAAAATTGTCTGTACAATATAGCCTGCATTGGATTGCATCTCAGTTGGTTTGCGTTCCGACCCACTACAAGGGGCAATAGATAACGTTGAGCAGTGCAATGATTTATATGATATACACGTTCATATTGCATGCCAATGCTCAAATTTCTCACAGATACATAGTTTACACAGATCTGATTTCAACTATACATGTGAGCCCGCTGCAGTGCTCTACTGGTAAATCTTTTACCGTAGCTGTCTACAGGGCAACATATAATGTACTGTAATGCCTGACTTCCATATATATATCTTTAGGTGTATTCTTATTTACATTATGTAATCATGCTTTTAAGATAGGCATATATAATATTATGGTTATTGTTCTGTTCAGTGAAGATATACGCTCTTCGGTGCTGTTTCTTTTATTGCTCATTTGGGTGGAATACCCGAAAGCAAACAAAGATATCGATGACTGATGAGAGACAATCCTCGAAAATACGATGCAAGTGTGGGTGTATAATCTCTATCTATACTTAGACGTTATGTCTGCGCGGAAGGGTAATACAACACGTGGCAACTTATATCATGCTAGATCGAAATCAAGCATGCATATTTCAAACAGCGGATGGCAGTTTCACCAAACGAAACAATGGACTGTATATATTTATGCCATTGACGACAAAGTACACCATATAATGTAGGCCTACATTTGCGTCTCGAATGAACGAGGTAACAAAATATGCCTATGATTTTGTTTACACAGATTACTATATATGACCAATGTGTTGTTACTTATTTTCATGTCAGAAAATCGATTTATGTAATATATTTGGTGTAATACTTTACACCAAATATATTACATAAAGTTGGGCCCAAGTATCATATCCTGCGCCTTCCTCTATATTCAATAAGGATTAGAAAGGTGCGAGACGGATTAAATGGTATGTTTTCAGTGGACGAGTAGTATTAAGGAGCAGTGTACGGTACTTGGGCCTAAAGTTGTATTGAATAAATGGTTATTGTTGTTTTCCCGCCCGTGGTTGTTTCTCGGGCCCAAGTATCATATCCTGCGCCTTCCTCTATATTCAATAGGGATTAAAAAGGTGCGAGACGGAATAAATGGTATGTTTTCAGTGGACGAGTAGTATTAAGGAGCAGGGTACGGTACTTGGGCCGTTTCTCGTTGTTGTCTCAACAAACCCAACATGTTATTATTGTGCTCAGTTGCTAGGTATATAATTCTCGCCACATCTACTCTCGTACCCCGTTTGTACACCGGGCGTCCCAGCAGTGAGTTCAGTCTGTGAGTATAATTATTATGGGCTATAAAGCTGGGTCCTTTTTTGTATTGTCTTAGATTTACCTGCTCGGCTGCACCAACTGATTTGAATTTTTATCCCGCCCCATCCCTCCCATACTGTTACATGTATTTATCATGTGTGTATACAATAATTACAATTAAGTATTCAAGTTGTAACGTAGTCAGTTTCTCGCTTTCATTTTCAACTGTATACACAACTGTCATTACTAAGTCTCTTATCTCGTGTAATTTTCTGTGCATTTTAGTCTAGTTTTACATTAACATTGTATTATGTCATATACAGTTTTAGTATAATAAATCACTTCGCCCAGTTCACGATTTGTTGAAATTTGTATATTTTAGCTCAATCTATTACCATTTACCGATAATTTGCTCTAAAATATTATGGTTCTGGTTATTAGGATGCAGCAACCCGATTTTTCTTTCTTTTTTCTTTCTTATTCTCTAAAATTGGCTGCTGGTGAATAAACCGGCCAAATAGTTTCCATTTGACCAACCATTTTTCACTGAAATTGCCCGCTGATAACTAACCCGGACGGATTTGGCCAATTTGGTCAGCCATACACCAAATTTTGCAATGTCAGAGACAATAGGGACCATTTTATTCAATCACTATCTCACCAAAATCGGCATATGAGTTTCAATTTACTAAAAAAAAAGATAATCGGCTCTCAGGAAGTGATGCGCGCGATTGTTTTTTTTTTCGTTTTCAAAAGACTGGTTACTTTGAATACTCAAGAATCCAATGTTACATTTATATGAAAAACAATAAGGGAAATTATTCGCACATTTCAATACTTTAAACATGTACTTCTTTGAGAGATTATGAAATTAATTTAATGGAAAATGATTAAGATGATTTTACAGCATGCTAATATCTCAGTTATTTGATATGACATGTTTAATATGACAGTTTGACAGTTTTAATGAGAAATACATTTTTTCAGTTTCCGTGAGAAATAATCATAAAATTGTGCTAATTATTTCATCTAACTATTATCTTACATGTTCATGATATTTCCTTAGAGACAAATTATTATGGAGATTAATATTTTGTTGGAATACATTTCAGCCTTTTTGAAGCATGCATAGGCCTAATGTAATACCAGTCTCACGTGTTTCCTGTGTTTGTTCAAAGTATATCGAGATGTATAGAAATCTATAATCTTGTAAGATTTATTCACCAGCAATCCCCTGCATTATTTCCTGTTCCGCTGCGGAAGTGACGTCAATAAGATGTGCTCCGGAGTAAATAGTCCTGCAGTGCCCTCTCGCGGCGTCCCACGTCAATGTAGTCTCCACGTAACTATAGCAACTACGGGTCTCGTGGTAATAGGACATCCCCACGGGGCATACACCTGAAGCGAGGGGGGGGGGGGATGCAGATGGTGGGTGGATTCGAAACAAAAGTAATTATCACATTTACATAACAGAGTACTGATCACATGTACATATATTAGAGTGACAAACACTACAGAGTTTCAATTGAGAGTTTGATCGATCACTGTCTCCCAGGTCAGGAACGATTGGAGTGTATCCAAATCACATTATTCACGGCTTGCGATTTAACTTCTAAAATAATGTCTGCTACGATTTTGTGAGCCAAATTATTGCATAGGCTTACATGTAGGTATCATAACGCGATTGTACAGGTTGTCCAGTCTAACGTTAAAAGCAGCTACTGTCCATTACTTGAATAAATTTCTCTCATATGTTTTTAATTGAAAAGCTGAAGTGTGCCTGGGTGCATTATAATCCATATATTCTGTATGATCTTTGTCTGGTAATATCATATGTGACTGCTCGAAACATGATGGAATGGAATATTCAGTTCATTCTCAGAATAGAATCAGCTTGGACAGAGTTGAAACATTAGATCGATTATATCTCTAATGTGGACGGAAACGCAATTAAATCCGTGACTAGAATACTGCAGGTAATCACATTAATTCGTTTATGTTTATACAATATGTGGCAGATAATACATGTACGTGTAAGTGATGTATCATCTTAAAACTGAAATGACTGATATTCCACTGTATCATCATTTTGTATATATCAAAATTAGCACAGAAATTAGTTTGGAAATATGTGTTATTTGATTAAAATTAATTGCCACAACCAAACTTAAAACATATAATAATCTTATACATTTTAAAGGCATTTATTAATAATATGATCTTAAGTTGTTCTGATTTCATCGAATACACAAAATATCTGTTATCCTTGATAACTATTCGTAGTTTTACACATATGGTTATGAGAGTTAAATAGTCTGATTTTTTAATTGTGTGTTGCACATCTATACTTGATAATAATTCTACTGAGGTTATCAAAAAGCTATCATTGAGATACACGCAACCGGGGAATCGAACAGCAAACTCTATAACAAATTACATACTGTACTTCATCTCAGCATAAAATGGAATCTCGGATATCTGGGAAAATAGGGGATGTATGTTCATGATCATATCCTCGAGGAATGAAAATATGTGAAAATCAAATTCGTGCACATATATATCTTCAAACCAAACTTGCTGATCTCAAATCATCGAAAAGCGCAAAATCAAGGAAATTAGCAAAATCGTGTTCGAAAAATGATTATTGAATGATGAGTGTTCTGTCAGGATGATTATTCATAAACTTTTAAATGATAATGTACATTTGTTGAACAGAATTGCCATCAGAGTCCTAGTTGTAATTTGTCGAGTTACACAATTTGGCTGTTTGAACTATGGGGAAAAAAGCATATGAGGAGGTTTCAAATATCAAAGTTAAAGGTTAACCTGAATACACATATTTATAACTCTCGCATATATTATGATCCATAGACATGTGAGTCTAATTAATTAAGACACAATACAATACATACTGTAGAAGGAGTAGTTTTCATCCTGTTCTGTAGTAGGTCGGTAGCCGCTGGCGTCCACCAAGTGACAAGTTCCCGCCGACTGACTGACGTCGACCCAGTGAACGTTGTATCCTATACACATCAGGTACTGTCTACACAGGCGCTGGCACTCTGTAACTCGTACACTGCGCCTAGTGTACTCGAAGAGTACAGTGCCCTCCATCTGACGATGTCCATGCCGTGGGTAAAACACTTTCCGAAAACACGTATCTGTCGCAGTGGAAGTTTTCCAGTGGATTAACAGGACCAGCAAGAGTAATTCCATTATGCAAAGACATAGGTCGAAGTTGAATAGAAGCATGTTGAATAACAAGATTATTTGTCTATCACCAGTTTGTAGGTATACTGTTTATATTGTCCATTGACTTTTCCTGTCATCCATGTGGCATAATGTCTCGATAGAGACAATAGCAGTGTGTCTTCCTGCTTATATGGGCGGCATCCCTTTCATCGATTATGTTGCTGGCACTATATGCCTAAAGACCCATTGTGTTCGGAGGCGAGAGCGTTAACGTAACACATGCCAACAACTTTGGACGAAATATCGCCACCATCACATCCGTGTAGTTCAAAGTCATTGAATAGGCTATATCGAAGATGGTAACGTTTAATACAGTTTAGAATAAAATGTATCTTGTGCAATCTATAAATGTTCATTGATTACAATGTATTTTATTATGAAGCTACAGTGCATGGTTCAAAATGTAAACCAAACTGCCCAATTTATTAAATCGCTTGTTCTATGTATAATGTATATTAAATATTTCATTCAATACCAGGTATTATAAATCTTTAGCTCAATTTAATTAACCTTTTCCTTGTATTAGACATCGTTGGTTCAAATATAACAATGTTCACATAGTTTGATAAATTGTTCACTCATTATACTTAACAACATGAACTAATGGTTCTATAATTTGAGTGGAAATTGAGTGGACTTACATTCATTGTCAGGCATCCTAATAGGACAGGGCAAGGAAAATAGGAAACTGTTCGCTCAAATTATTAAATCGTCCAATCTATTTATGTGTTAAACCTTTCATTCAAAATATTAAATCATTCTCTCAATTTATCAAACTGTTCACTCCTATAACAGACTGCTAATTCAATATAGTATATCGTTCACACGGTTTGACAAAGTGTTCACTCAATATACCTGACAACTTGATCTAATGGTTTGATACCCAGTAATTTGAATGGGAATCGAATGGACTTGCGAAGAAAGAAGTGAACTGTCAGCTCAATTTATTAAACTATTTGCTCAATGTGTTCAATCATTCGTACAATATATTAAACCATTCACTCAATATAATGAAATGTTTGTTTAATATGTGATATCATTCACATGCCTTAACATATAGTCCACTAGATATCATTGACAAGTTTAACTGATAGTTTGATAATTGAGTGAACGACTTAATGAATTGAAGGAACATTTTGATAAATTGAACAAATGATTTTGAATTAATTTGATAAATTGGAGGACAGTTCAATAAATTTAATGAGCGATGAAAGTTGCTTAAATTGCCAGCTTAGTTGAGAAAACCTTCCTTTCACATACCTCATAAATCGGAGGCTTGGTGTAATATATTGAAGGAACGGTTTGCCAATTCATGGGAACGATATACTATCAGTATATTGAACAAATGATTTATTATATAGAGTGAACGATAAACTAAAAAAAACTTTCACCATTGACAGTGAAAGTTTCACCATTGACAGTGGTGTCATAAACAGTGTCTATGGTCTATTAACACTCTATAGTATAAGAATAATGTCTTACTCAAATTTTTCATCAAGTCACACTGAACTATGTCATTGTATTTCATTGTTGTTTATCTGATTTATGTTGTCATCGTCTGTCATCGTTTTGTTTTCAACATCTCTCATGGACCTTGTTCAAAACATACACTACATGTCCTATGTTTACAAGACGGCAACTACATGACAATACACTGCTGGCATACATGTACGCGTATAGATTTCACGGCACGTACCACCCAACATATAAAAACACAGGAAGCTCTCACACACACACACACACCGCACTGCATCACATTCTAACCAATCAGGGCACAACACATCCTACATCCGCCCAAAACTGGCAAGCTTAGTTGAGGAGCATGCCAGAAAATGGACAAAGCGAGAAAAGGCAGAAAATTATTATCTATAAGAATGGGTCAAACAGATCAGGTCATTGGTAAATAAATGCACAAATGTTCTGTCAAAGTCAGTTAGTACCAGATATAGCTCTGTCTTCAATTATCCCGTGTTTGCGGATAGTTTGTTGAAACTTCAAGAAAGGTTTGTCATTTTCCTTGCTGATACAGCTTCTAATAATGTTGTTTTTGTTTGTAAAGCATATTATATACAGTGCCTGTTTGACGAGCTGGGTATTTCCAACAAAACTAATTCCAAAAGTACATACCAAGACATTACCGTGCCCAAACAGGATATCTTATCAACTCATGTGTCTGTATTGCATTCGTTTGGTGTTACTACCTCATGTAAAGATTCCAATCTACCAAACTTATATTGGATCTCAAAATTACACAAAAATCCACACAAACAAAGATATATTTCAGGTTCAGCACCATGTTCTACCAGAGCCCTTTTTGAAGTATTAACTGTTATATTGTCTGTAATTAAACAAAAAGTACTCCAAAAGTACTGTAAAACCATCTATTCTAGAAGTGGTATAAACCAAATGTGGATATTAAAAAATTCCAAATCTTTATTGGAATATCTACTTGCTCACACACTTTCAAAAGTAGCGTCTATCGAAACATTTGATTTTTCCAATTTATACACAACTATACCTCATTCTGAACTGAAGTCTCAGCTTGAAAAAACTCGTCAATAATTCATTTTTCCTTAAAAAGGGACAACGTCGGTACCACTATATTGTAGTTAAATATAATATTATGTTGAAGGCTACTCTGATGCCCCATACAAATACACTGAAATAGATGTGGTAAATATAGTTAATTTTCTAATTGATAATATTTTTGCGGAATTTGGTGGTCAAATATTTCAGCAAACTATTGGTTTTCCCTGGCTACAAACTGTGCACCATTATTGGCAGAGCTGTTTTTATATTCATATGAATCAGATTCATCCAACATTTGGAGGTTCTGAGAAATTAACATGTGATTTTAATTTCACTTTCCAATACAAAGTCGATGTATTGTCGCTGAATATTCCAAAGTTTGGTGATTATTTGGATGTCATAAATCCTAAGGAACTTGAAATTAGTGATACCACAAACTCCGCTAATTTTTCCAACTATCTAGATCTGAGGTTGGAGACTGATAATGATTCTAACCTGTCAACTAGATTATATGACAAACGTGATGTTTTCAATTCTTCCATAGTCAATTTCCCTTTTCTAAGCAGCAACATTCCTGTGTCACCAGCATATGGTGTGTTTGTTTCTCAACTTATACGCTATTCCAGAGCTAGTTGCAAATATGAGGACTTTGTGCCCAGCTAGTCTCTAAACAGTTGCGACAAGGATATGCTTTACCAAGACTTATAGCTGCCTTTAAGAAATTCTATGGGTCTGGTCACCATGATCTGCTTGATAAACACACCAAATCCATCACTGCCATGCAACTAGATCTATTTTCATGTTAATTTTGGGGAATTCACGATGGGTGCCACTAGTGGGGCAACAAATGCTCACTCGTCATATTCTGTGTCTTGCCGCACAACACTCTGTAACGCTGAGGGCTCAATAATACCACTGTCAAGTTATATTGAGCAAATGATTTGTAAATTGAGCGAACTGTTCACTTTTTTCTTATGACATGTCCTATTAGAGGCTCCATAGGTAGTATAGAACAGAATGGATATAAATTAATGTTCGGCAGCCTGAGAAATATCAATGTTCCTGTTGCATGCTGAATTGAATAATTTATGACAATGGCGTGCACTCATCTTATTATATCATTGCACTTGATACAATATATATCATTGTTAATTTACACTGAGCACCAAAAGTTTAGTTTCATCACGTAAGCGACATCAGGTCCCAGAAGTGGTCAGGTTGAGGTTCATATCTGAACTCCTCATAAATTTTATCTTGCACCTTGGTCGAAAGGTGCGACAGAGGCCTCAAGAGACCTCGGCAGCTCTTGAAAGTCTGCATGGAAACTGGGCAAGAATTACCCAGGACACTCTGGATCTTGTCATGTACATGCTGTGCAGAATCCGGGCCTTGGGATAAGCCCGAGAAGGACACACATGTCAGTATGGGAATAAATGTGTGTACTTCTCGGGTTTATTCACTAATAATGCGTGTGTCGTCCTCAGGCTTCTCACGCGGCCTGGACTCTGCATAGCAAGTTCCTGACAAGATCCAAAACAGTACCGTGCAGCATGGATAATTCTTGCCCAGTTTTCGTGCAAACTTAGTTGAAGACCTCCCGACCAAGGTGTGAGATATAATTCAGGTGAGGTTTAGATCTGGACTTCGAGCTGATCACTCCTTAGACCCGATGTCACTTATATGATGAACCTAACCTTTCGGTGCTTAGTGTAGTTGCAACAAAACCCGCTCTAGAAGGTGCTCGCGGTAATTAGGAACCGTTCTATACTAATCAGAAGACAATTCATCAAGCAGACGACGGATGAACTGTTCGCGGACGAACCATTCGGATGACGATTCACTTGTGACCGTTCGCGGAAGAACCACTCCCGGACGAGGTCTTCACCGCCATTGCAGAGAAACCGTTCGTGTATAAAGATGCGTGCGCAGTCGGTGTGCACTATGGTGTACTATGGCGCCCATGTCGTGGCGGCCATCTCGTTTTGGTTCCAGTGAGCAATACAGCAGCACCATCGACTTAGGAGAGGATGTCACCGCCACCAGGGACCGGACGTTCTCTGCTTGACCGACTTCTTCTTCAAGACCTTAGAGACTACTTGAAGAAACGAGCGACACCATGGGACTGGAAACATCAACGGGAAGGGAGTGGAGAGAAGTTGTTGGCGAAGAACTCTTTCAACATGTGCCGTCGCGCACCATCGATTTTCATATTAAGTGTGTAGTACTTCATGTTTGAAATATTCATTTGGACATCACATGGGTGACTGACAATCGTAAAAAAGTCCCATTTCCTGTATATAAAGCTTCATTTATTCACGTCTGAGTTGTCATCTTCTGGTCGAGTCTGTAAGCTGCGCACTCGCTTGAGTGATGCATCTAAAATATTGCAACACCTTTTGTGGCAGCTCTCTAATTACAACGAGCGGAAGCTACGAAAAACTACATAATTTTGAAGAGTTTTTTGGGCAGACAAATACACAATACCAGAACACAAACCACCACACAGCACAAACGCTACATTATCAGATTATTGTTGGTATTCTATACCGACGTTGAGCAAAGGTTTTATTTTCGTTCATCTTCCGTTTTTAATATTACACTAGCAACCAGAATTGCTAGATATTTCTCATATGTTATAATGGTGAACATGTATCATTTTCGTGATCATGATATATTTTACACAATATATACTACAATCGATTTGACCTAGTAATTATTGTTTGTAAAAAAAAACACGGAAACTCCGTAATCTGTATTGGATTGTCCAATTTCTCATGATGACTCAACAGAGGAATGTTTTCCAGTTCCCTTTATACGAAAAAAGCAACCGATCTATCGCAATACTTGTCCCATGTTCTCTGTCTGCTCAAACATAGGAAACAAACATAGGAATAAGTCTCGTTACTCTGTAACTGATGAATATTTGATTGACCCCGAAAATATATATGGCGATAAATATACACTGAAGTTAATTACTTTTGCGCATTGTTTGACTGATAAACGTGTATCACCATACTGATATTTGGTGCATCAATTCAGTGCATACTGAGTAAATATTACATGTACATTTACATTTGTCATTTAACTTTTTATCATTTGATGTTTCTGGATATGCTGAGTCAACAGACGTATGTGATCGGGTCATGATGAGTGCTTACTCTATGTTATAACCTGCATCATCTTCAAATACGACACAAAGTAATCCGACAGATGCTAAGAAACCGACACCGCTACGGCTCAGTATACTAAAATTGTTTACACTGTTTGTTGCTCATATTATTGCGATGCTAAATGGTATTGTGCTATAACTTGGCATACATCACATAGGAGTCAAACGGTGTAAGCAAGTTTAAAAAATCCGAGTATAGTGTCAAAATAGGCCTACTTGTGGTCCTAACGGCACTGGAATATTTGGTTTTTAACTCACGGATCTGCCTGCTACAAACATAAACGCAAAATTCAGTATGGGACACTCGGCGCTCACTACCAATTTCGGATTCTCCACAATATATGATAACGTTATTGATATATCATAACGGCATGCAACGTCATTGCGGACCGACTGGGCGGGAAGAGAGCGTAATAGTTGATTACGGGTTGAAGGAAAACAACCTCGAGGAGCTTCTAGTCGAAAAGAGAGATTGTCATTGGTTGAATAATCAGGTAACGTTGTCAAGGGATACCAATTCTACATAAAATGTGGACTGTAGAAATTAGAAGAACGGATAAAAAGGCGGGAATGATAACCTTGGGGATAGACTACCGGCACGCTAACACACACAAACCCGTTTGTAGCCTGCGTCCACAAACTGATTATTACGGGTGATCACTAATATAAAGGAATTGCTTCATTTGTGTTGTGATAATGATCGCATGTTCATTCCTCCAAATTATAACGTACATATATTATACAGCACATTGAAAATGATTGAAGAAATCTTATCATAATCTTTTGTATATGAATGAAAGAACGAATTTTGTTTATTTTGAAGTCACATGTACATTATATTCGTATACAAAAACTAACATATTGCGACAGGTATCCAGCCCTCAAAGGACTTATATATGACTCTGAAACAAGATGACCTTTACATGTACAGTATCTTACAGTCGATAAAATGTGTGCACCCATGCATAGATTTACGCTTGACCCATAGTTTTGAAAAACATTGGATTAAACTTTTACATTGGTTTGTCATGAGGAAAGCGAGTTTATCTGAATTACTATGATGACAGACTTCAATATATTGTTAAGCAAAAAATTATACATGAAATTTTCTCTAACACCACTATATGCTGTATACTCAAATAAAAAATGTGTTTCATCTTCAACTTTATTACACTCACGTGTATGACACAACCGTTCTTCAGGGAATAATTTTCTGAACAGGCCACTAGGTTTACCTTGTGAATTAATATAGCGACCGATTTTTAGATGATTAGGGAGAATTTCAATCTATGAACCCCTCGAAATTGTACAAAAATCGACCGTCCATGCTTATTATTATAAGTTGGGACATAGAATTCCATTTCAAAGATTTGTTGTGTCATATAAATTCTCAAATTTGGTCTGTTTTTTAGTTGGTGTTTCCATTTCAATATCATATTTCCTTTACATTTTTCAGCAAACAATTGTGATATCAAGTTTCATCCTATTTTGGTAACAATGTTCCAAATAAAAACCTAATAATCATGATATACTTTATACATCCGTACACCAATTATCACCATTAATATTCACGCTCAATGAAAAATTTATTTTATTTGGTATGCTATCATTTATACCAATAGGTCTGTTCCAATATCTTAACATCGAAATATACCGTCTATACTTTAAAGATAACCAGCCCGTGTCCCATTGATTTAGGAACATATCGATGAATCCCAAGAAGCCCCGCAATGCTCTGTTCTTTATCTTATCACATTTGTGATATGAACCATATCCCCATATCGCAGCACCAAAATATGAAATTGGTAGCGTCTCAGTATCAAACAATTTGTTGAATGTATGGTAACCAACATCTCCTAATTCTCGAATTTAGAAATTAAGTCTCCTAGAGCTCGACCGGCAGAATCTGAAAGATTAAAAGTCAAGTTCCTATCAAGATGCACGCCACGATATTTATGATCCACTGATTCTAAAACTGCATGTCCCTATTTAAATTATCTGGGAGATACGGATTTATATGTTGGTATAAATCGAACAATTTTGGAATTTTCTATATTAAATGACAATCAAAATTGATCATTCATACAAAGCACCAAGCATACACTGCAGGCCAGTTTCATTTGCACACATTAGAGCCACATCATCACCATACAACAATAAACTCATATGTTCTTTGGCAAAGTTTACGCCTTTCCATAATCTTTAGATGAACAATGCTAGATTATTTATGAAAAGCCCAAATAACGTTGGTGATAAATTGCCACCTTGTCTCTCCCCATACAAGTAACATCAAACCAATCTGTATACTATACGGGATTGAGAATAATTGTATTTTTTCTTTAATAAATGGAATTAATGACCATCTATCCCATAACACAAAAGGGTATGAAACAAAGGTGACCTACCAAACAAATGAGTCAAATGCGTTATTATAGTCAATAAAGGCTACTGTTGATACCTTGTCTGTATCAGATTATGCTGACAATACTGAATGCGTGGTCTTGACGGGAACGTCATTTACGAAACCCATTTTGTTCCTCAGCCATAATATCCGTAGTGTCATAGTATGTACACAATAGATAGATAGATAAATTTATTAAAGTCTCACCCAATCTGACAAAATTATGAATAGTTGTAAAACATTGGCCGGTCAATATTGACCTATGAGAGACTGAGTCAAAAGAAGTACAATAAAAACAAAAACAAAACCACACATACGTGTATGTGTAATCATGACGTACAGACGAATAATAATACAATAAATCAAAAGAGTAACATCGTATAACAGCAGTATAGATTCATAGCACGTATATCGAAGAAAGGACGAAGGATTCTGGCACTGTATTTAACAAGGAGTTAATGACTCAGAATAGCAATACTTTGTCTTCACTAGAAAATAGATTAAAATCGACGATAATATTTGAGGCGTAATCCAATAAAAGTGACCGTTTTTCGTCATAGAGTGGACATTCGAGGATAAAATGCTTCTCATCCTCAACAACATTCATAGCACAGAACTGGCATATCCTCTCTTCAAGTGCAATGTTTCTGTGTCTACCCAGTTCAATATTAAGTGGTGCCACCCCACACCGTAACTTAGCGAGGATGCTCCGATCACGCTTGTTAATTGGAAGCTGCAGATAACGCTCTGGCTCAAAGACTTGTTTGATGGTTCTATATGTCCGTAGCTTGTTATTACTGCCAGGTCTCGATCCTTGATCACTGGAAACCTTCTCCGACCACTTTGTTTCACAGACAGTTTTCATCTTGTCTTCTACCTCTGGCATAGCGTGTTTGGCAGAGTACGTCCGTCTGGTATCACCAATGTGTGTCAGCTCGAGGGCTGTTAAACACTTCTTCACGATGAAGCGCTGGTCTTGTGCCGATCAGGTAGTTGTTCAGTCCAAAGAAATATCTTGCGTGGTAGTCTCTGGTTGCCAATGGAACACAAATGAAACCAGAGGCGTATAACACATATCCATTGATTGTGTTCTGGAGTTTTCCAGCCCATGTCTCCAAGCACTGCAAGCGAGGGGGTGTACTGGCCAACTCCCATGAAGAATCGACACGCTCGATTGTGAACGGCGTTAATGGCACTGTATTCTTGGTGTCTATATATCCCAATTGCATATTCCAATACTGGTTTAACCAACGCATCATATAGCTTGGTGAAAACTTTGTACGGGACTCCCCCATTCAATTTACATTTAGTGATGACAAAGCCGAGAGCCCGACTCGCTGATTTAGCTATTGCCTTGGTTGTCACTGACATATCCATGTGTTCGTCCAGAACTAATCCCAGGTATTTGTAAGAAGATATTAAGTTGACAATTGCCACACTCAAACAGAACATCTGATCTGGGCGAGGATTTTGTCCTGAAGTGAACGACTTGAGTCTTTTTAGAGTTGAGCTCAATACGCCACTTTCGGCACCAATCATTCACTGTATCCAACATCAACTGAAGCTCTTGTTCCGTCTCGGCTACTATAACTAATTAGTACACAATTCTATTGTCCTATGCAATCCACTATTTTTCAAAATCCACTACCAGTAGTAGATTATTTGCGTCCAGTAGATTATTGGAGTATATTATTCAAATAATGAACTCCAATAATCTACTCCTGTGTAGAAATGACGAACCACAACAAACCGATGTATGAACGCTACATATTTATTCAGGTAACAAATTTTAATGGATGCTTGTATTGTTCTACGGAGGTTATTATTTTTGTTGAATAACCACAACGGAGGTCATTATTTGCAATAATAACCTAATGGCAGGCATCCATTAAGTCAGATAATGGGCTCGACACAGGTCATTATGTATTAGTTAAAGAATGAGACGGAGTGCCATCGCGAAAATAAAGGAGTTCTTTATTAGCGATGGCACGATGTCGAATTCTTTAACGGACTTAAAATACCTGCGGTATACAGTCAAGTGGTCGAATGCTGTGCTATACACATAATCGCTCTTTATTGCTCACGTGTGCATTACCCGATACAGCTCACGGTACAAAGACGGTATGTTGGGGTTGCAATACAATAACCGTTCTTTATTTGCTTGAGTACACATATACTGAGTACTACTCAATGTCAAAGTATACCACGTTGAGATTCCCACAAAATGCGCTCATTTTGAATGTTGGAAGCCACGAGGTCACAACGTCAAAATGGATAGACTCGTTATTTATGATACAACACACATGCGGAACCAAATCTGGAACGACAATCTCGCTATTTTGCTACTACAACACAGGGAACGAGTGTACGTACGACGAATTGTCTGACGCTATGTTAACACAAGGATAGCAGGGAATGTCGAACGCACTGCTCCTGAACATGTGTCATACAACACATCTACTGAAGAAATTTCGGACGAGGAGCTCACGCACGCCGTTCTTTATTTTTGGTTATGCAGTGCTTTATTTTCGGCCATGCAGTGCTTTATTTTCAGTCATGCAGTGCTTTATTTTAGGTAGTGCAGTGCTTTATTTGCAAGTGAGCGTTCTTTCGTTGATATAACGCACACATTATACAATGGATACATCGACAAGAAGTATTTTAAGATTCAGAAATACCCACCATTTTTTTGTGTAGCACAGTAAATATTGCAGCATTGAATATTACTAAATTATTTTTATCAAACCCAATATGGGAAAAAAGGACTAGAAATAGCATTTGAGCAAGCAATATTATATTAAAGAAGAATTTTGAAGTATTTAATCAAATTTTAGGATGCCAAATGACAAAGTTAAATTACACAATTTTACGCGTCACCGTTCATATAGAAATATACATTAACAAATCTGCTAACTATTTTTCCAACAATTGCCACATACCCAAGTCTATGAGCCGAGCCTTACTTTTTTAGATTTCCCCCTCAAAACCATACAATGGATTTTTGAAGTTGACTCTGCTGTGAGAACTGAACAACAAATCCATCATGGCCACAGGTTCACTTCCAAGGGGACTACTTTTTTAACCCTTGTACACCTATGGAACATTCATTCATTGTCTGGAAGGGGAAGATGTATGACAAATAAGTTGAATAAGTGAGAACAAGCAGATATACTTTGTTTACAGGAATCTTGTGTGCCACATGCTACAGGCACCTGCCTGGACTGTGTGTGCAGTCATGTGTAACACACCTGCAAGGTGCACACTGCTTTCCTCATGTTTATAGAAGCTCAAATACTAGTACATGATGTGCATGTCAAGAACAAGTCAGTATACTGCTCAAGCTGTCATATTAATCTGCAATACTGAGGTTAAATACTACTAATAATACACAACATATTTGCAGAACATATATATTTCTCATTATTAATATTGTAAATGGTTCAATTCTGCCATGCCAACACATACAAGAACATGTACACATGGTACAAGTGGAATTTATAAAAGTGATTAATTAAAAATTTTTATTTACAAAATTCAGTAAATTAATATACCTAGTATTACCTACCAAGCATGAAACACAAGTATTAAAACCATCGTTAATTTAATTCTTGATTACAAGTTGTTTGACATTAGTTTCATTTATTGATTCACTTTTATCATAGGCACACACACTTTTCCAATTGGTCAGTTCATTCTTTTCTCTATATTAGTTGCCAAGAAAGTGGCTCAGAATAACTGACATAAAAAAATACCAGCATTTGTACATAACCATAATGACAATATGCTAGGTCATGATGCAATCAGGCTGTTTCTCAATAAATGTATTTACCATATATGTTCAATATTTCAATAGTTTCCTGTATAATAGAAAAACAGTACTCAAATGCTCATATGAAAATTGTATACTGGAAATTCAATAATGAGAGAGATAATAATCATCATGTCCTGTGACCTTGAAAATCAAATCAAATGTCAAATTAAAGGTCTACAGAATATTCAGCATTTATCATTTGCTGTATGTCAACAATTGATTCCTAAACTGTAAAGTCGATAATAAGCGAGATATTAGCCATTTTGTCCTGTGACCTTGAAAATGAGGTCAAAGGTCAAATTCAAGGTCACGACAATATTCAGCATATATCATTTCCTATATGTCCACAATTGATTCCTAGTCTCTAATTTCAATATTAAGTGAGATATTAGGCTTAATGTGTCCCATTATAAAGCATAGGAGAATTTAACATGGGAAAGTCCCATTTGGGCCGAGTTTGGGCCCAAAATGGCCCACTTCGAGCGATTCAAGGGCAACGAAATTTATACATGTCACAGAGGTACATATGAGGAGTGTTATGCATGAATAAGAAAAAAAGTTACTGAACAGATTTTGAGAAAACGACAGCCAAAGTCCAAAATTGGCCATTTTTCGACGAAAACGGCCGCCATTTTGAAATAATTGTGAAAATCAAAAGACTAAAAAATACCTCCCTCTCGAAATATTTTTAGGCATTTTTGTGCAAAATTTCAGAAAGATTTGATCGTAAACTTTAAAGATAAAAATGTTGACGGACGATGACGGACGCCGACGGACGACGACGGACGACGGACGCAACGCCACGGCAATAGGTTATCGGACCAAAGGTCCGGTAACCTGAAAATGTGGACGGACGGCGCCGACGCTGACGACGACGCGGACCATAGGTCCGGTAACCTAAAAACATTGTCATTCAATTCAGCCTTTTTGCAAAAGTTCATGCAACTGCTTGAGGCATAGCATCCCAGGTCCAAACATGATATTGTCAGGCATTACATGGAAATACAAACTCTCCACATGATATCTAAACCAGATAATAATGTTCACATCTCGGTATGCAAGCCACATTATATCTATGTAAATTAGTACTCACAGTATATCTGCAGCACAGAGCAGGTCTTTTAGCACATACATGTATCGACTTGCCAATATGTCCAATTTGGGTAGATACACATGACACAGTTTTCTTCGTCGCTTCGGAGACGATGTTGCTAGTCAGACCCACAATTTCAATCTCTGTAGCAGCACACAATTATCCAGCTAGTGAGTATATCCAACTGGGGATCCACTTCATGGGGCACCAATCAAACAGCTAAATCACATCACAGTGATTAGCTGTTATCAACATCATCAATAATACGGGTAAAACACGTAGCAACACATCCATAATATCCATTCTGTCATCTGGTGACAGAATCTGTAATCTGGTGCCCTGGTGATTGCATGTGTTCACATGGCATGATGCAAGATGCAGGATTTAGAGACGTGGGTGGGGTTCATTGTCCTGGGGGGGGGGGGGGGGGGGGGGCTGAACACCCCCTTCCCCTAATTGTCATGTGGTAGAGGCCTGCAAATGAAAAAGTAAAGTGAACATGTAATTTGTGAAATATTCATAAGTAAATTTTGGGTGTACAGTATGCTAGACTGGGTACATGTAGGATTGAAACCTGCAACCTCTGGCATGCCAGTGGAATATTGACACACAATTTTGACACACAAAACTTGACACACAATTTAAGTAGTGGCGGAATGACTGAAGTAGGAACCAATTATTCGTGTCATGGGAATCAAACCGAACAGGTACTCGTCTGTGATATTAGATAATTAGTTGGAAAGTTTTGGCTATTTTCTATGCTGGTACTATGTTGTAGGAACTAAGTATCGGAAATAACGAGAAGTACAGTTAATTTCAACAGCATTTCCCATGGAGTCGATGAAGCTGTTGTAGTTTAATGTCAATATTTCATGACACATTTCGGGCCAATTTTTTGTCCATAACGAATGTTCAAATAGTGAAATATGAACCGAATAATAGCAATTTTGGATGCATCAACGAATGATCCCTAAGTACTAGTTCTGGAAATAAATTTAAGACATACTAGTACCAGTAGATGGTCTACCCATATACTGTATGGTACCGGCAATTTAAATTATCAACAACATGTTCATTATTCAGTTCCTGTGCTTTTCAGTATCAATAATAAACAAACACTGTTTGTTGGTATAAAAAATAAACAAATACTAACCTGTTGCACTGGCCAAAATGTGTGCATGTCCCTGAGTTGACAGACCAAATTCTACAAATGGCTGGCATCGGACCTTCCCATGTGCCGGACATGGCAAATGATAGGGTTAACCACACACGTGACCCGCATATCAGTGTTGTTTACATGCTGGTCAGCTGTTGATGCACATGGGCTTGCATGTGATTTTTGTGACAAATGTTTACTTCCGATCGGTTCCGAGTCGGATTGAAGGGCAAAGCACATGTGTCCTGGAATGGGTTGCGTACGTGATATATTCACCTGCAGACGTTGACAGTTGTTGGATCGTTGTAACTCATTGGCGTATAACATTCCTGTATGTAAATCAGTCATTTTGGACTAGCTCAAGTGTTTTGATTGACGACAGTGCCTCAAAACTTTTTTGTTGTTTGGGAAATTCCTGGAAACATTCAGTGCGCCATCTGGCGAATAGAAGTCCTGAGTCATTCGTTGCCCAATTACGTGTGCGGCAGCAATGCAAATAGTCCCAGATTATTCGGTATTGTGGCATTGAAGAAATGTTATTTATCAGTGTATTACTTGAATTTACTCAGAGCATCTCCATTACAGCTCGAAAAGTCGATTATTATACTATTATTATTCCTGTTATAATGAGGCACCGATCAGCTGTTGGGATGTGTAATGATACAATGACGTATCATCTTGATCACGTGATTTAGGAATACAAACATGCCGTTTTGCCAAAACTGTTTTGAAATGTTATCATTTGGATTGTGTTTTTAGAACAAAATAACGGAACAACTGTTGTAATGGATATGTACAGATGAAGAATACATCCCAAGGATTAATAGTAAGTGCCACAAACTATGCATTGTCGCCTATTTCAATGCAGATTTGTTACAGCAATGTTGCCCCCAAAACGTGCTGAAAATGAAAAATGGCGGTTTTCTTGAAAATGCAGTGACAACGATGACAATTTCTCACGTACCTATAGAGAAAGTCAAAAATGTAAGGCTCGGCTGGAATATTACACAGATATAACTTTCTAAACACTGAGGTCCCTAGGGACCTGTCTTCACTCAGTTTGAGAACCGCTACGCGTAAAATTGGGTTTTGATCCGGATGGATCCAGACCCACATGGGTTACCAACATATTTTTTAAATGTTGAGAACTGACTAGTCTGCTACCACAACCTGAAATTTTAGACCTAGTATTACTCAATAATTCATAACAAATGACTCCTTTTTGGTGCGGTTCTGCCCTGAGCAAAAAATGGCTTCCAAGATGGTGGGTCCATTGAACTAAAAATACACTGGAATGGCCAATCAGCGGCTGTAGACGTGATTTCCGGCGGCCATATTGGAACATTGAACATGGTCGATCACTGGCTGTGCGACCGGCACATTGCATCCGGCCTTCTGGACGCTCAAGCACCACAAGTAACCAGTGTTTTGCCATCAACTGTTGCCGATACCAGAATAAACAATCAGGGTAGGCTGGAATTTCATTTCACAAGTAAAGAGTGCACGTATATAGCATCCAACCACTCGCCAGCATAGTCAGATAGTGAACATACTGCAGTGCATCACTCATCCACTCAGCTGCTGGTCAGTTTGACAGCTAAGTTTGGTGCACTAGATCTATCAAATTTGTAATAAATCTATACTAGATCCATATCATCCATTTAATAACGCTCACCAAGTCACCATCCTACCTTTACACAGGGTCACAGGTCACAGGCCATGAATACAGGAGAGGCTTTCACTGTCCCGTGTAGAGCACTGTACAGTCCAAGTGATGCGAGCTGATATTGAGACTTGGCTTCCGGACGATAACTCGAAAAATATTTAGACAATAGTTGCAGAAATTTGCATGGAGGTTTATATACCATCAGGGAAGAACTGGGGTTTCAACAAGTACTCGGTTAACCGGTTACAGTTCGGTTACAAAGTGTAACCGTTTACAGATTTTGTAACCGGTTAATCATGAACGTATTTTTTCAACCTCGTAATGCAGCGTCAAACACTTAACATCAGTCAAATTTCCACCCAAATGCGCAGAATTGAAGTGATTTATCACTCTCGATCCAAATAGAATGTTTATTCATCATGATATGGCATATTTCCATGTGAAAATGACTTTTAATGTTGAGTTTAGGCACAAGTACATTGCTCCGAGAATTTTGACCCATTTTTGCATTTGAGACGGAGATTTGATAAAAGCGAACTGCGAAAGAAAAGGTAATACCTTGGACAATATTCAGCTCTATATTTTTGGACGAGTAACCGGTTTACGGTACGGTTACAAGCTAACGAGTACAACTGGTCACGAAATTTTTTATTCGTTGAAGCCAGAGGAAGAACCCTATTGATTTTGGGATCGATTAGTCAAACGACCTTTGACCTAAAGGTCGAAATAATTTTTTGCTGATTCATCCTTTAGGCTTCCTGCATATCTCAGAAACGGTACGTTGTAGAGCGAAACGGACGTTACTAGTATTTTTGGACTCGTCACCCTAGACAAACATGTCTGGGGGGTATTATGGATGAACTTTGACCTTGACCCGAAATTTTCCTGCCGAGTCGGCATTTTTCGTTTTCGTCGATATCTCTGAAACGGTGCAACGTTGAGCGAAACGGACATTATTTTCGAACTCGTGGCCCTAGACAAACATGTCTTAAGGGTATTAGGGGTGACTTTTGACCTTGACCTGGAATTAAGGCATTATGGTCAACAAGAAAATGCAGCTAACTGCGGGAGACGACATTAGAGCTCGAGAACATCATCAGCACCACGACAGCTGAATGTATCTTACACAACGTTACCCCCCCCCCCCCCCTTCTGCAAAAAAAAGAAAGAAAATTGAACCACATCATGCCCCCATATGATTCCAATTCATTCCCTATATTATGATGAAACACATAGGCGTACTTCAATCATATTCCTAATGAGTAAACATTTATTTTGAACTCAATGAAACAGATACGCCTGATAAAATGATATTGAACCTCAATAGAATATCCTTAAAATATTTGATACTATGATGAATATCTGCATCTGATATCATGATATAAATAACACATACATAGGCCTACTGCGCAAATTAAAAGACCAGTTTAAAATAAAAAAAGGTTTCGCAACCCAGCATGGAACACGTCTCAAGTGATAAAACATGTCAGATTACGGTAAATGTAGTCGTGGTATCGCAGACGAATCGTTGTGTTTACTTCATAACGCCAAAGAAGGCCACACGTAAAGTTAGTATTGTACAAGTGAAATCTTCAAGATAGACCTTAAACATTGACAGTATCAAATGGGAAATCATGTTGCAGTGCAATGGTAATCTTAAATTTGACCTTGAATTTTGTCAGAGCACAAAAAAAAAAAACCCCGCCAAATATTAAATCATACGCCAAATTAACTAGATATATGATAAGAAATATATGTGGTTTTGAAACCGCCAAATTAAATCTCCGCCAAACAATGTGGGGATCACAACCGCCAAATTTAGTAGCCGCCAAAATTAGTCGTTTTACAGTAGAGCTTCGAAATTGGCACTTTCAAATGGGAAGTCATATACATGTATGGCGAAATGTGTGGTGACCTTGAATTTGACCTTCGATGACCTTGAAAGGTAAAAACAGCCATTTTTGGGTAAAAATGCCCAGATTTGCCTCTATACTGTAAAGCCATTTAAGTTTGCTGCCACAAACTTTCGCATTTTTGCGATCAGGCCATGTTCGCGGCTGTTTAATTTCGCGGTTTGGCCGTCTCGAACAATTTATTCATAACAACGTGGGTTGGCTTCAGAAATGTTTTGCGTCCATTTATTTTCGCGATCTTCTGGATTCACGAAATTCGCGAAAATAAAAGGTTGCGAATAATTTGTGGTTTTACAGTAGATGAAATGCTTGCAGATAGGGCTTATGTTTGCATTATGAACATATTATGAACATATTGGAAGACATATATGGCACAACTAATAATGACCTTGAACTTGACCACGGATGACCTTGAGTGGCAAATGTCTGACTCGGAATGTGAACATTGGCCTGAGCGGCCTAGTACGCTTGCACCCAGACTTATCTTTGTATTATGAACATATAGAAAATCGAATATCGCACACGTACATGTAATGGTGACATTGAAGTTCATATGGATGACCTTGATTGGTAAATTGCAAGGTTATATGTTCACACTGATAACCTTGATTGGTAAATCTCAAGGTGTGTGGGCCACATATAATACCGGAGTAGGAGCATATAGGAAATCATATCTACATGATCTATAGCACATGTTTTCGTGACCTTGAGTTTGACCTGAAATGAAATTTGTGATAAATATCAATGTCACATCTGATACAAAATATGTAAATTGGCCTCTAAGGCCTCTTGCACACATAGCTTAGGATGCCATTATAAACATATAGGAAGTCCTATCGTGCTTGAACGTGCTTCTTTTAGTGACCTTGAGGTTCACCTCAGATGACCAGGAATAGTAAATCCGAAGGTAACATCTGACCTGAAATGTGTACACTGGATTGCAGACAAAATGCTTACAGATGTTATGGTTGTTTACGGGCATAGGGAACCATATATGGTGGAACTGTTGGTGACCTTGACTTCCGAATGCTTTCAATATTATAGGTTACATGTAGCATGTTTGCCGGTAAGCTACATCACCCTTGGTGCTATGTTTAAAAAATAAATAATTGCAACAATTTTTAATATTCCCTCAGCAGATGGGTGGAACAGCAACCACAACTCGGGCATTTCAAGGATGCTTCCTGTCAACGGATTACGAGGTGTGCAGTAAAGACGGGCAACAAGGTATCAATCCACGACGACCTACCGATAGATCACCTGCCCACCGTGCCAGTCAACGCCCTGACTGCCACTCATATGTGTTCTTGCCAATGATGAACAATGGTGGGTTGGTCAGCCCTATAAAGGTGTTGTTGCCATGCTGGTGTCCACAGAACATCACCTCAGACAGTTGTCAGCCGTCAACAAGCTTTTCCCGAGCATCACAATGTTCCATCTCAACAGTCAAGTTATGGCTGAACTGGGGGACAAGGACATATTCTAAATGTGTGATCACATGCAGAACAGCCAAGATCTCAGTCTCACTGTGATCAGGCTGATCACACAGATCTTTGATGACTTGAGACAGCATCATAAAATCAGACTTACAACTTGGAGCTCCATGCCAAAAATGTTTGCCACCAATTCACAAATCCAATAGCTTCCGATGGGACATTGAATATTAGTATTCCACATGTTGCTGTGGCCTAGTGTGTTCATTACCTTGTATGTCTGATGAAAGTTTGTTTTAAGTTCGTCATTATTGGTATGTATAAATGATCTTTTAGTCGAAATGTAGGTACATGTTTACGACTGGGTTAAATACTAACGATCAAAATTGTAAATCTGTACCATATACTAGTATGTACATGTATCAAGACATGAATGTATCAGAATGGAATGAGTCAAAAAATGGGATCAATATATCAGTTTGAACTAATTCGATGAAGCATGATCTTGATATGTTTTGCCAAATTCTGTATTTAAAATTTAATTAGTAAAGATGTGTATGCTACAGAGAAAAAAATCTTTATAATCTTTGTAAATGCAAGTGATTTTTCATTGGATGAATCCTGTAGTATGATAAATAACAATAAACATTTAACAACTGCACAATTTGTTGACATTATGATCGTTCATTGATTCATCAATGAAATCAAGCATTTAGTTAAGTCTGTGGGCAAGCCTTACGAATGGAAGGAAAGGAACCAAATATTATAAACAATTCTCTCCCCCATAAATTAATATACCCATGGAAAAAAAAAGATTTTGAATTTAATATTGAGTCCAAAAAATTCAAAGGGAAAATCTCTATTTTGATCACGGTGAGGGGAAGTTTTTGGTAACTTATTTACCAGAGAAATACAATATTAGACTAGAAAGAAAGCGATATAACCTTTTCATAATGGGGAGGGTGGTCGGTGCTTAAAGCAAAAAAAAATTGAATAAATCTCACTGTGGTGGAATTAAATCTTTGCTTGAAAGGTAATTGAATTTTGTTCTAGACTTGTTCTATAGGCTTAGCTGATCTGCACTTCGTAGTGAATGACTCAATAAGTGCTTCATTTACTCCCCGAGTCCTGCATCATTTACGCAATAAAATTCTGAAGGACGCAATAAAATACAACATGCGAGTCCTCGGGACGCATCAAGAAAACACTAGAACTACATACATCAATCAAACACTCGGAGAAAACAAACACATTTTAATGCAATACTACTAGTACATCTGATCTCATGTCATTTTCTCATGGTATAAGACTTTTAGCATAAATTATATCATGCCTAAATGATATTAATAAATAGCATAAAAAATAAGTCAGAGAAACAGTTCAAATTATTCAAAAAATGGTTTTAAATGAGGTACTTCGACTCGCATTATAAATACTGTATGTCACACTTGAGTTCAAATTCTTTGAAAAACATGAGGGACTCGCATTTTTTCAAAAGGACACTCAAGATTTACAGATATGCGAGTCCCCAGGATTCCTCTATTACTACATGTATTTCAAAAGGAAACACTGACTCAATGGTGTACAAAAATTACCTTACCAGTTATCAATAAAAACAGAACTATCTCCCGGAGGCTGATACTGGACAGTGAGCCGATCTTTTGACCTGTTGACATGTCAATGCCGATCACAACCAATGTTTACATGTACCAATCTCCGTGGACAGGCCACGCCTAAATCAAACTACCTGCCTGTATTCGGTCGTAATACCTGTATGATCGACCAAATCTGACATATTTTATTGATGTATACCATAACTTCCACATTGAGATGTATGCGTGCATTGGTAGAACACTTCAAAGACTTATTTGACAGATGCACGTGGCTTTGTTTACCATGCATGTTCAATGTTCCAATATGGCCGCCGGAAATCACGTCATCGCCTATAGAAAACATGCTGATTGGCCATTCCAGTCTTCTTTTAGTTCAATGGGTGGGTCTCACTGCATCTTAATAGAAACGAAGGCTTTCTCGGCTTCGCCTCGAAAGTCCTTCGTTTCTAATAATGACCTGCGTCTCGCCCATTATCTAATACATAGCACGAGATGCATCACATATTGCAAAAACAAAAAGCGATGGATGTTGGAACATTTCTCAATTCCCGACGTACAGATGATCATTGCAGCCATGAGATGCTGATTAATATCCATGGGTTGTATTTGGCTTTTCACTTCGTGATATAATCCATTTGCAGATATCCAGTGAAAACGTTATCCTCGATATTTTGATATTCCTTGGAGATTCCGTAGGTCCAAAATTGTGAATATTTCTGCCAGAAATCTCCAGATCATATCCGCAAACATTTCACACATTTCCTGCAAATATACGGAATGTACAAGCCTATGAAACATTAAGTGCTTAGCTCGTCATTTTGAATATAACGTAATAATTATAGTGCCTATTTGGCGGCATATTTACATTGTCGAATAAATAGCGCAAAGTAAAAATACACCTACTCACCAGTATGATGGATCGTATATATCGAGGCCAGGGATGAACCTTTTCAACCAGTCTCGAATCCACGTAAAATTATGCCATAGATATATCGTATATCTTGAAAGGAATTAAAGGATGAAGAATATTCATTTTTATTTGTTATGGACTTTACGGCTTCCGCATTTTGATGCAGAAAGTAAAAGAATGTTATCTCTGTTGAACCTTCAATGAAATCAGTTCAGTAAATAACTCACCTGTTTGCCGATATGAGCTCGCATCATTTTTAGGTTCATCCATTGAATGCCGTTTGAATGCCGTTTTAAATGAATGAATGCCGTTTTGAATACTCAAGGAGCATTCCCTGGTACTGTATAGGCTCCCGCTTTGAAATCCAATTGTACTATTCAAATGCTTCATTCCGACATCACGGAGCTTTTCCAGTGAGCTTTCTGTGGCAAAAGAGAGCGCCTGTGTTGTCGTGTTTCCTTTTATACTGCTTCATTCGAGTAATACTCACAACCATATGAAAAGAGGCGAAAACGACTAAACGCACATTGCGAATCAACTAAAAAAAACTATTCAATCGGAACAGTGTAAACTGTAGTCATAACAACAGGAAGCTCTCGGTCGTATTTAGCTTAGACATGTAAAATATCAGAGTTGAGTGGAAGGCACCTGTCGTGATGTTGGTTCCACTTGACCGCTTAAATGAGCACAAAATTACTGAAAATCTTGGGACAAATATTGCGCACCATCGGAGGCATGATGTCAAATAGCTTGGTCAAGGAATTCAATCATCCGAGGCGGCCGTATATTTGTTTGCATGTAGGTGTGTGTGTGTGTGTGGGGGGGGGGGGGTTGTTCCATCGAGACCGTGTACTAAGTGGGATAATCGGTTCAGTGTCGCGCCCCTTCGAAATAATGTACTCGGCCTACGGCCTCGTACATTATTTCGAAGAGGCGCTCCACTTCACCGATTATCCCTTACATCATCAGCGTACACACTGTGGCGGAGCTTGCCCATACGTGAGGAGATTTTTACCGGAAAAAAGCCCTTGATTTTACCCGGGAAGCCCACGATTCTCACCGGGAAGCCCGTGATCCTTTCCGGGAGGTAAATTTCATAAGCAGGTATGTTTTTGAATGTGGAGAAAAAACAGTTATTACCGATGTTTCAATGATAAATGTGGCCGAAGTAATTAGATAAATGGCTGTTGGTGGTATTGCGAAGAGAACTTGAGTTCAGCAGTAATTCACAATGATACAACTGTTATTTGAACGGCAAATTCGGGGTAGGCTGGAAATATTACAAATTGTTGAATGATTACTGCATATTTTCGCTCACCGATGTGCACAACCCTTCGTCAGTATGTATATAATAATTGCATCACAAGAAAACAAACTGGAGGGTATTTATTGCAACGTTCAAGCTAGTGAAATCAAACCAGAAGCCCCTGATTTTTTCCGGCTCGCTTAGGCATGCCCAGGATTTTCACCGAAGCGCCCAGGATTTTCACCGGTGAATATAAACGTTTTTCCATTACTGTTTATAAGATGCTGCCGTTTCAAACATGTTAACCTGTAAAATCAAACATAAACGCTACTGTAATATGGCAAAGAATGGTTACGTACGAGTAGCATATTTACTTTACATTATATATGGCGGATTTCACGCTCAGGAAATTTTGTTGCGAATTTTAAAGATGGTCTGTATTTTTTAAAAATATTGTTAACAGTTTCTATATCTTGTTGCCCCGTGATCGATCGAATATACGAGCAACAGTCTGTTTGTAACCGGTAAAAAATTATTCATTATTTTGCTCATAAATCGTCAGAAAAATTCTCGATATGTTTATATGCATGATATAGCGAACAGAACGACGAAGTGGCTCAGTCGGAATGTTGTGGGGAGTGTGTAGGTGGAGAAATGGATATGATCTGCATTAATTAAACTGAAGTACATGTTTCGTAGACAAGAGTAACTTCTGTACTATCAATTTAAAAGTGCACACTAGATTATCTCTTGTCCATCCAAGACGGACAACATGCTCCCCCAAAAAGTATAAAGAATAGGTTCTGCTTCAATATCGTAGGGACAACACGAAAAAATATTGGCACCATTGTGAAGTACTCGATGCGAACACCAGTTGTTTTTTTTTCATGATATTTTGACGGATGGAAAAAATTGCGAATGTTACGTGTTTTTTTTTTTTTGTCCGTCCAAGTTTTGTAACGATTGCAGCGTATGCATGTATCTTTCATTACTTTACTAATTTTGGCAAACACGCGGGGTTTTTTTCGGCTCCCAGATGGCCACCGCTCACGCTGGTGATGACGACAACCAGAGGAGGAATATGGACGAAAATACCAAAATGGTAATTCAGCAAAAAGTTTTAGGTTGAGGGCAAAGTTCACCAGAATAGGACATGTTTGCCTGGGGCCGCGGTCCGATGCACATTTCTCGAGATATACAGGGAGCCTCAATGATGCTTCACCAGAAATACTGGTAATGTGATGCATCAGTCCCAAAATCAATAGGATTCTTCCCAAGTATGAACCTTAATGCAAACTTACATATCCATTGCCTGAAGATTTATCGAATTATGACTTTGAAACAAAGTCCAAAGATCAACCTTGAAACCGTCCTCATGAACCCCAGTAGGTACAAACAAGAATGGGTCATGTGCTTTATATACTGGACGAACGGAGAAAATTTTATCTAAATCCATCCATTCGGGCATTCAGGACTTAATAATCGCAAACCCAAAACGATTGAAGGTAAAAAAAGTAACACAGACTAAATTAGGAGGAATAAAAGTAACATAGCCAAAACCATAAAGGTATATCTCGGGTTGAAATGTTCCACTATACGATCAATTTCGTTTAATAGGCTCAACAAATCTCACTGCGAACAAATCTTAAAAATCTCAAAAAGAGACTTTTCGTTAGCTCCTCCAATTTTCATTGTCTTCATTGCTGGGCTGTGAAGGTGCATATCGCTGGGCACAGTAGTCGCGCCAGATCCAACATTATAATGTTACTTTGGAAGAATTGCACTTCACATCATCATCCCCGTCAATGTCAAAATGTAAATACCTGTACTTGGTTCATCCTTGTGGCTTTCGATACAGTGTTGAATTGTCTTTTCGGTATCTTCAAATTCTGCTTTGTAGTGGTAACAGCGATAATGATCGTGGACATACACAATACATAATATTATTCAATTACACACATGTGAGGTCATCCATGAAGTTATAACATTTTTACGCGTGTTTTTATACACGTGGACTACCGGAAAGATTCATGGGCCCTGCCTAAAACGCCGGGAAAAATCCTGGACACCCAGGTGAAAATCATGGGCTTTTGATAAAAATGGAAAGCAGGCACTGTACAGTGTATCTACATCATGATAAATTTTTCCTATACTCGGATTTTTCTAACTCGTTTACACAGTTTTTCGCTAATATTTTTTGTGATGCTAGACGCTATCGTTCTATAATTTGGCATACTTCACCTGGGAGTCAAACGGCAATTTTCTACAAAATTTCAGACAGCTATCACGAAAATTCAAAAAGTTGGCAATCTACCCCAATGTTAAATTTAGCCCTATTATTTAATTTCTGGGCCCGCACACAATTTTGTGCATTTGCTCGGTTTTGTAGCGGAGCAATGTTTCAAAATCAACATGTTTGTGTAGAATACACCCCAGTGTATCTCCTGCTTCAAAGTTACAAGAATATTTCGAATCCTGATGGGTGTAAACAGGACCAATTCCTCGAATATGCTCAGATTCTCGAGATCCCGTTTTGGGCTGAAATTTAACATTGAGGTAGATTGCCAACTTTTTCAATTTTAACGATAGTTCTCTGAAATTTGGTAGAAAATTGCCGTTTGACTCCCAGCTGAAGTATGCCAAGTTATGGAACGTTAGCATTTAGCATCACAAAAATATTAGCGAAAAACAGTGTAAACGAGTTAGAAAAATCCGAGTATAATCCAAGAGCTTTTATTTCAGTGGCCACGTTGTCAATGAATAAAGCAAATAACAGTGGAGACAGCAAGCAGCCCTCTTTCACTCCCATATCGACAGGAAAGCTCTCTGTGAGAAATCCATTCACACGTACTGCACTACTCACGCCCCTATAGATCGACTTGATTGCATGGTACATGTGGCCGGTTAATCCTGCATTGAGCAGTCGCAGCCAGAGTAGATCTCTATCCACCCGGTCAAACGCTTTACGGGCGTCAATGAAGCATGCAAATAGTCCCTTTTTGCACTTTAGCCTGTATTTAATCACAGATGTCAGTGAGTACAAGTGCTCAAGACAGCTCCTCCCCTTCCTGAAGCCGTTCTGCTCTTCACATAAAAGATTCTGGCGCTCAGCCCAAAGTGTGAGTCGCTGATTCAGTACCGCACAGTAGAGCTTGTATGTACTAGATGAGAGACTAATTGCTCTGTATCCTTTGAGTGGGTCACGGGGATCTTCACCGCTCTTGGGAATGGGGATAATGATGTTTTGAGTCCAAATTTCTGGAACGATGCCGTATTGGAAACACTTGTTGAACATAACAACAAGAAAATCCGCGACTATGGGCGTTTTTAAGGCCTCAGCTGGGATTTTATCAACACCCGTAGCTTTATTGTTTTTTGCCTTAGGGAGCGCTGTATTGATTTCTTCCGTCGAGATTTCCTTGTTAAATGACATATTCGGGTCATTGTGCATATTCTTTTCCAGGCCAGCAAGAGTCACTTTTACATCGTTGTAGAACGTTTGGTCGAATGTTTGTGATTCGTTATCCGCCGAGTACAGTTCAGAGTAATCAAGGAACCACCTTTGCATAACTTCCTCGTGACCAGTAAGTATGCTATTGCCATTGGATAACACCTCCATTGGAATTTTCCCGCGGTCTTGTGCCACACCCAATTTACCAATTTGCCGCCAGAAATTGCTTGGGTCATTTGACTCAAGTTCAAGCAATTTAGACTGTTCTGTTATCCAATTACTTCGTTTTGCGCGTTGCAGTTATGTGTCGAATGCTTTACAGGCAACTAAGTACTCCGACCTAAGGATTTCCCGCTGCAATATGTATAGCACAATGTCATTTCCTATATTATACAGAAGAGATCAATGGGCTTCACATAATTCACAGTATGGACTTAATGCAAGAAGGAAATACTAACACAATACCATTAATTAGCAATAAAACAACATAGTACTAGTAATCAGCTGGTTGTTGACCCGAGTAGGTTGGCATTGCACACGAACAGTTTCAAGACCACAGCACGCACAGAACGGCTCGGACGACGAACGATATATATGGGTCGTTTAAAGGGGTACCCTCAGAATTCGAGCTGTAGCAAAAAATCAAATTTATCAACCTATATTTTCCTTACCATACTGAGATGAGGAAATGAATTGGCTAGCTTTGTATATGAGATGTTCATCTTGTTCATCTTGTTCTGAGAGGTTCATCTTGTTCTGGGACGGAGCTATGGAGACTTGAATTTGGGCTTTTTATCATTGTTTTGTATGGCCGAAGGAATTAGTGAAATCTGTCCTATTGTGGGCCTACAGTACGTATTCAATCAGTGCAAACAGAAAGTCGGCATATTAGTCTGTCAGTAATCACAACATGCACTGCAGCAAATATTAGTATGGGTACTGCGATACTTGTGGGCGTGTTTCACGACGTCTTCTGGTCGTAGCTGACAATATCAGTTATCCAATCGACAAGCGTTCATCACCGCATATATATTTTTATTTGCCAGGATACACTGCTGGAAAATGATGACCCGGTTTTCAAGGCAGTATCTTGTTAGAGTTCCCCAGGAGCTGGAGAAGCAAAGGGGTTTTGTATGGTCGTCAGCAGCCAAAATTTGGGTATTTTCACCCCGGGTCCCTTCAAGGCAGAATAGCGAAAAAATCCCATGTGTCGTCAAATATATTCATGCTTATAAAGATGCAATTGACCACCAAAGTAAGACTATCTAACAATGTGTTGAATGGCCAGTTCAATTACTACTTTATAATACCCTTCCAACCCCTGGGAAACACACTGACATCATCCGTATTTATAAATCTGTCCAAAAATTGAATTGTGTGATTAACAAGTTCAAGTTATGTGGATTTGTCGGACGGTGAGGACTACAATTCTCGTCGCTTTTTGTATCCAAGTCAGTACAGTACGGTCGTGATATGTTATCTGTGTTCCTGATACATCGTATACCAAGGTTATTGTGCGGCCTGAGGATGTACTATTCTGTCGCACAACGAATTTCTAGTTCCGATTTTGTGACGCACATTAGAGCTCTGGGCTGGCAGTGGTTGCACCGAATCATGCAACTCACACCGTGCATGTACACACTGTTTACGTAATCGTGGTCTCACGTGAGAGGAGAATTAACAAGCGTTTTATGATTTATGCGAATATAATATAATATTATTCACTCGGTGGTATTCCCACTGTAAGGACACTCCTGATTGGACGCTTCGCCTCGGCCAATATGACATTTCTTCATCCCGTAAACTGTATATTGGACTCCTTAACATCCAATATTTGTATAATACTATTCACTCGGTGGTATTCTCATTGTAAGGACACTCCTGATTAGACGATTTGTACCTCGTGACAATCCTACATACTCAATGATGGACGGCGAAAATGTATATTGGACGATCCAGTGCTTATCAGCCAATCAGAGCGCGTGTTATAAGTGGGATTTTCCCACTCTGGGTTTCTCCTACATTCATTGGTAAACAATATAGCGAATGTTGGATGTTGAGAGTCGCCCAATATACAGTTTACGGGATTCAGGAGTGTCATATTGACCTCGGCTGTAACTTTCATCTGTCATGCAAGAACTGTTGTTATCTTTCCTCTTTGCCGCGCATTCTATTTAACAATCACACAACAGTATTGTTTGTGTGCGACCGAAGTTTCAAAAATAAATACGCAAGAAAAATGCATCAGACCGGATATTTTCGAGAACATTTTTATTTGATCTCAACATGCAATAGTAAACTAGCACATCGTTTGAACAGATAATACAAATATTGGATGATGGGGAGTCCAACACAGAGTTTACATGATTCAGAAAAGTTATATTGGACGAGGCGCAGCCGACGTGAGAACTATGTATTGGACGACCAGCATCCAATCTTTGCTATATTTTTAACAACACGCTGTTCGTAACAACCACGCTGATTGGCTGCTATTGCGTCACCCTCCAATATACGCATTCCCATATACATGACTCGGATCCAATATACTTTTTTTTCGAGGAACAGACAAGCTGATTGATTGAGGCGACCGCGCTGTCCGATACACAAATGCAATATATCATTTCAGGATCCAGCCTACATAATTTGGGAGTGACACGTTGTACAAATAAACCAATAAGAGAAGATGATTCGTGCCAAGTTAATAATATATGGAGTTATTGATGAGTTTTGTCCTACATGCACTGAGCCAATATTTTCCTCAAGACCTCGTTCTGAATGTCAATAAACGCTTCTGGTGCTCTTGTTCCGCCCTGTTGAAATAAACACGTGGGGATTCCTGGCACAACAAAAAACACTTGTGTCCGGCATGGTAAGAAATATAGTACTTAAACACTACCCACACACTATAGTAATCACCTACATATTGTAGAACAAATTTGCATATTTGTCCACACACTGCTCGAAGTAAAGATTAGCCCAAAGGCTAGAAAGGTTACCGGACAATATATATTTTAGATTTTAGCCCTTTTGTTCCGTGATCTTGAAAATAAGGTCATTGCTCAATTCAGCATATATCCTTTCTAGCATATCCACAATTGATTCCTGAGGCGTAAAGTCGATTATTATATGCCTACGGAAATGCTACAATGGATTACACAGAGTGCAATCGGTCCAATATACTGCGGTATTGACCTTTTTCATATTGACCGGCGTCGCGCATAGCAACCGACGGTCTCTTGACGATTTCGTATTCATGCGCTGGTGAAATGACGTTTTTGGTTTTGTAGTGCATGAAAATGTCTATAAAATTATCTGCTTTCAGGTTCTAAAATGGCTAAAAAAAGTTAGCATTTGTAATCATATCTCTCCCGACGTGTGTGCATATCATGATGCGGCATGTAATAATAAGTTAATCGACTGGATACAGTGTTTGAGGGCCTCGGTCGTGTCTGTGCCGCGGATGCACTCGCAAGCTCGTGCGTGCTACGGCCCAGACACGACCTCGGGCCTCAAACACTGTATCCAGCCAATTACCTATAATAATACGTGAGATATTTGCCATTATGTGCTCTGACCTTGAAAATGAGGTCAAGGATCAATGTCATGAGAATCATATTTCCCATATGTTCGCAATTAATTCCTAATCTGTAAAGTCAATAATAAGTGGGATATTCAAGGTCAAATTCAAGGTCACCAGAATATTCAGGATATATCATTTCCTATGTTCACTACGGATTCCTAAACTGTAAAGTCGATAAAAAGCGAGATATTAGTCATTTTGTGCTCTGACCTCAAAAATAAGGTCAAAGGTCAAGTTCAAGGTCATGGGAATATCTAGCATATATCATTGCCTATATGTCCACAATTGATTCCCAGGCTGTAAAGTCGATAATAAGTGAGATATTAGCCAGTTTGTGCTCTGACCTTGAAAATGAGGTCAAAGGTCAAGTTCAAGGTCATGAGAATATTCAGCATATATCATTTCCCATATGTTCGCAATTGATTCCTAATATCTAATCTCAATATTAAGTGAGATATTAGCAATAATGTGTCCCATTATAAAGCAAAAGAGAATTTAACATAGGAAAGTGCCATTTGGGACCCGTCGAAAAAATGAAAATGGCCACCACACGCAGACCGTCGATTCAAGGCAAACGAAACTCATACACATCACAGAGGTATATGAGGGGAATCTTTTGAAAAAAAATCTCAAAACTGTCTGAACAGTTTTTGAGGAAATGGCCGCTAAAGTCAGAAATTGGCCGTTTCACATCGAAAATGGCCGCCATTTTGAAAAAAAAAATGCATAAACCAAAAAACTAAAAAAATACCCCCCTCTTGAAATATTTCTAGGTATTTTTGTGCAAAATTTCGATTGCAAAAGATTCGATTAAAGATAAAAATGTGGACGGACGACGCCGAAGAAGACGGACGACGGACGCAACGCCATACTAATATGTTATCGGACCCTAGGTTCGGTAACCTAAAAAGAGAACACAGGTGTCATGCCCATGTGATGCAAATAAAGTAATTTGCAAAAAATATTTATACATTGAATAACTGATGAAGAGTTCTGTTCACATGAAATGAATGGTTAGTCAAATAAGAATGAAATAATTCGTCACATGTGGTCTTTAAGGTGCCAAATTTTCCCAATTGATAGGCAATTTGATCCTCCTGTTCCGTAGAAGCACGTGCCATTACGAACAGAAGCTTAGCAGGTGTAGTGCAAATCCGAACAGGCGCTCTTCAAAAACTTCCATTGGGCGGAAAATCGTGTTGAAATCGTGCATGACCAAGTTTTAAACACATAATTACATATATTCCTCACGTACACGGCTATTTTGGTCGCGTGTTTTTGTCTCCAGGGTGAAACAGGAGCGTTTATTGGCAGACAGAACAATTTCTCGAGGAGCATAATGCTGGCTGTGTGGATTGATACGAACATGTCTAACTTAATATACACCAAAGAGGTATTTCCCAAACGAAATCTAGCTCTAATTGCTTCTTAATAATTCACAGTTCACGCCAGAGTGGTTGTCATTGTTCATTATAAAAAACAACAATGTGGTTGAGACAATACGGTGTAACAGAACGACATCGGAACTCGTCGCTAACGTAACCACTATGAATACTGTGTGTAGCTGTTCTACTAAGAATATCAATTGCTAGGCCTATACCTCAAGCGAACACGCAGCGCTGTGATTGGCAATCGCCATTGAATAAATTTACGTGTTAGAAATAAAATTATTTTTTCGAGTAAAATTAAGTTTTAATTCGCAAAATTTCTCTACTGTGTTGTGATGTCCACAAAATGATAGCTGATGATAACAGTTTACTGATGAGAAAAGATACTATGCAACATTACCTCATATAGGCCTAGCATGCTCACATTGGCCCAACAGTGGACCAATAGTGGACCAGCTTGAACATTAGCCCAACATTGGCACATAATATCGAACTACATCCTGGTGCTCATTGGGCCAACGTTGGCCTCCACTATATTGTCAGCATCGGTCCAACATTTTACACTGGGCCAATATAATTGGTATCCCTCGCCAACTCCAATATCCTACCATGTGGGAATTTCTACTTTACAAAATGGCGGCATTCATTGGATCTTGTTTGTAGTTAGACTTTGGTCCAACGTTGGTGAACAACGTCGGTCAGACTTTGACAACGTAACATTGGCCCTCCAGCGGAATTATCAACGTCATGAACGTCGAGTTTCCGACAAATTGCCTGTGTTGGTCCAGCGTAGTAATGACGATGTTGGCAACACTCCGCTGGCCCTCTAATAAACAGACGTTGATCCAACCTAAGCGTGCTATCTTGGGCACGTCACACTGTTTGTCGAGATAAACTGGAGATGTGATATATTCATTAGGTAATAATTGCATGTATAGCCATTCTTCTGTATTCGATACATGATGCGATTGTAGTTATTCAGGATACAGTGAATATTTATAAGCATGAAGTACATTTCATGATCCGAATCGTATTTAAACGAGGCAATTGGAACTGTGCAGATACACCCACAAACATGTTACTGTGCCATTACATAATAAATTACCTCTATTTCGGCGACAAAAAAAGTAATCAAAGCGTATTACCGTTATCTGAATTATAAATTTGTAATATAATACTAGTTGGGTCGATCGAAGTATTGCACATTACATTCACTTGAACGGCAGGAACATTCTCTTTGCAATATAATAGACAGACTTATGGAAGAAAAGTCCCCTGAAAGGTCGATTAGTCTGCCTACGTACATTGCACGCACAGTGTCTCTCAAAGATTTCAGACTCAGGTGATCAGTTTGCCGCACGTTTTACTTTGCCGCACATTTAAAATGAAGAACGTGCGTGTTGCCTCATATGAATGGACCCGTGACACAGTAGCCAGGCTACATCACAGCGTACGGAATATATATTGAAGCTATATTATTGAAGCGATATGGCCGGTTTAAAAATGACGTCGATGACGAATAAGTTCGGAAGTATATAGGCCTACATCATATCAACCGGAAGAGGGACGCCGTCTCAATGTGATAACTCTGCACCATTGCATGAACAGAAAGTGGGAATTCTTTTAGTTGCGATTATAGGAGTTTTGCGTATTAATGCCGTTCATGGCAGCTACATCACGAGGGCTTCGCGCTCGCGGTTATCACGAATCCGACAATAGCAGAGAAAAGAATATGATATTATTCAACTTTCACTCATCCTGCAATTATATATTAACCGGATCCCTCTTGTTAGTTTTACTAGTCCACTTTAGTGATTCTAAGTGTCAACGTAAAGTGTTTTACCCACGGCATGGACAGCGTCAGGCAGAGGGCACTGTACTCTCTGAGTACACTAGACGCAGTGTACGCGTGACAGAGTGTCAGCGCCTGTGTAGACAGTACCTGACGTGTACAGGATACAACGTTCACTGGGTCGACGTCAGTCAGTCGGCGGGAACTTGTCACTTGGTGGATGCCAGCGGCTACCGACCGGTTACAGTACAGGATGGCAACTACTCCTTCTACAGTATGTCAACATTATAGGCATGCAGTAACTCAGATATATCTCAGACTCGTTGTTTTACTCGCATTTCTGTTTTCACGTGTATCTTTTTTCCGAAATGAACTCAAGTATTTTTAGAAAAAAAAATTAGCCCAAGGGTTAAGATAGGTTACCGGACAATTTGGATTTTGAGCATTCCAGGTGACATATGACCATGAGATTCACCAATCTGTTGGTTAACAGGTTTCGATCCAAGACATGAAGCAATGCCACGCAATAAATTGTTGCAGTCATCCAATTAGATCAAGTGTCACATCAATAGAGGCCCTGTCACAACTTAGCTTATGCGTGGCAACCTTCTTGCGTTATTACGCTCAAGCGAGTAGTGTCAGATTAGTGCACATGCGTGCAAATTGTTTGATTTGTCACTTGATTATATATAAGCGTGTGTACTTAACACCCCTCATTCATTTCCAAGCCAGCCATAAATCACAAAGAGGGCGCTCCGAGTTACAATCACACTTCTTCTATATTAAGAACGAAAAATGGCAGTGGTTTGCGAGTGAGCATCGTTTTACGACATGCTTTCATCATCCATTAGTTTATTCCCTTTTTCTTGATAATCATTATCATATTCATCAAATGTCTTCATCGGCGTCTGGTTCACTATCAGATTCATTTTCTGATTCGTCATCTGTCTCATATTCTTCACATGCGTCTTCTTCGTTGCAGGCTCATCAGATTCACTGGATTCATCCCTGTTTCACATGTCTTTGTAGGTCCATGGGTGTTGCGAATATTGTCCCACAATCCATACACGATATTCTTGACATAGCTGCCATATGTCGTAGTCGAGTTGTTGATGATCCCGCGGGTCTCGATGTGAACAGGTCGACAGTCATTTGAGAAATGATTAGCTTTCTTAGATTCTTCTATTTGCCTTCAGCCGATCTGCTTCCGGTGTGAATGGTTTCTAATCTACTGTCAGTGACCCGTAGGGCTTGGTTGTTGACTCGTTAAAGATGTCTATAAACCTTGCAAGATTCCTAGAATACATTTGTCTTGCAAGATTCATGATTGGGTTATTGAAGAATGTCAAATAATGGCAAATTCTTCATTGGGTCGGGTCCATCCCATAATACAAATTCTGATTGAGCATGATCACACTTAAATTTCTGTCGACTTCCTTCTGTAAACAACTCTGTGATACTGGAATCTTTAGCACATGTAGACATTAGATCCTACAACACGAGAATATTATTTTCTGTTAGGAATGAGAATATACGTCGTCTGACAGAGAAGATGGGATTCCGTGCATGAATTCTATCGCAGGCCACACTGTTTCCCTGATTTCATCATAGAGAGGTTACCATCGCCGGTATAGCCAGATGATTCGTGTAGGCGGAGGCTGGATATAGATACTGTTGTTTAATAGTAGATTTTTCACTCAAGTAGTTTTGCCGCAGGATGTTGGACCAGACACTGTCATTGTAAAAGGATGGTGGAAAGTCATAGTTTTTTCCTGTGGCGGCGGCGGCGTTACTTGTGGCGGCGGCGTTACTTGTGGTGACGGCGGTGTTACTTGTGACAGGTGCTTTGCATTGTGTACTGTGATCATATACGTCGTTTTACATCATGAGCTCTTAAAAACATTTTCTGACATGTAGTGCAGACACCCATGTTGCCTCTTCAACTTTCAAGCTACAAATGATGAGATATGGGAGCTTCTCTTCCTTTTATAGATTATGGACTTGATCATGTGACACCCAGATATTATTTTTTTCGGCCATCCTGAGAAAGACACGAATGATTCCTCTCTACCTTTCCTGGTCCGTCGTTCCACCACTTTATCTGTTTCCCACAAGCCATCCATGTTTTCGTCGACTTTTTCCCTCGCTTTATGGACGTACAATTCGTTCCATACCTTGACCTCATTTTCTTTCGTTATATCAGAAGGAGTTCGACCGTTCAGTGAGCGATGAGGACTATGATTGTAACATCAATGTACTTGTATGTCTGTTTGTGGGTGAAATATCGATATATGACGGATTTCAATGTACGGATGACACGCTCAGCATAATTCGCCTTTGTTACATAATGCTTGATTCCTTGTTTTGTAAGAAATGCTTCCATTTATTTATTCCTCCACTGTGATTCTTTATCGCTTCTAATTTTCAATGGTTTTCGACCTTGTTTGAAAATTGTTTCAAGTGCATACCCACAACTAGCGGCTAAAAACAAGAGGAAGACCATGTTGTCATTGTGTTCCTTCGTATTAGAGACGTCAGCCAAATCAACATCCCACAATTCGTCGAGTCCTGTTGTAATAACACGACTTCTTTCGAATTTTCGCATAACAGGCTTGTGCAAACTGTACAAATCTTTATCTGGTAGCCATTTGGTGATAGATGTTTTGCTTACTGAATAGCCTTCATTCTTTAGTAGACGTCGAAGTTTGTCGGGCCCGCTGGAAGACGCAGGATGATTGGGTTCAATGTAAACAGTGCCTAAAAGGGCCTTCCAGTCAGCCATGTTGAATGGGACCTTTCGTTTGAGTGGCTGGTTTGGAAATGACTGAGGGGTATAGAGTGCATACGCTTATAAATATATAATCACGTGACAAATCAAATAATTTGCACGCATGCGCACTAATCTAAAAACCTTTATGCTCATTGGCTAATTGGTTTTGTGGCGTCATCCAGATTAGAGTTCATGGAGTACACTCGGCTCTTCAATAGATGAAAAGCCGTATGGAGATGGGGAAAATTTGATGCAGAACTGTCATTTTATCAATTACTTATGTATCATCACTCCGTTTTGCGAATTATTCCAGTTCACGTTTCGCTACATTACATTTCGACAGTTTCGTGGTCCAAGATATGACCTGAAATACCTTTTTTAAGAACCGTCATTTACCGCCTAATAGTTTCTATGAAAGTATTTTCTGGCGGCTAGAGTTCAGGGGCGAGCACGAAGTCTCCCAGTGACAATAAGAACCTTGGGCCTTAGGACTCAAGGTCATCCAAGCTCAAGTTAACGGTCTCCAAATCTCTTAGTGTCAATAAGTGCCTAAGTGCCACTGTCACATGTTATGTGATGTTGATAATGAGATATATACACATATTTCATTGCGTGACATTCAGTTAAACTTGTCAAGATCATGTCAAATTTGTAGTATGTAGATGAATAGATGAATCCATATTGTGAATATGAAACAGAATTTGGCACATTTAGATAATAATATTTTTGTGAGCTGATGGGCATTTCGACCCTTCAACTTCAAGCATAAATTTAATGGATGATCTCCTTACCCGGATTCAGAAGCTAATATATATTCCGTTAAAGTATAAAAAACTTGGCATTAAGGTGATTGAATGACCACTAAAAAAAATTGAGCAGGGCCGCAACCCGACATGAAACAGATGAATATAGGGAATTGCACCGGACAAAACGACATTGTTGATTAAATAATATCTGATATTGTTGCCAAGAAAAGCTGAATATCACTGAACACGTTATTCATTGGTTAGTAGCTATATTGTATTGTCCGTCTTCTGTGCGAATATGACTAGAGATTACACTTCTATGTCCAGTGTGTGTTAGCAAGTGTTACCGGCGGCTACTTTGATGTTAATTTCATAGCGTTCACCGCGGGCAGGTTCATTATAAAATACTGGACTCGAGGTATTTTGGTCTTTGTGTTTTATTGCACAATGGTTAGACATATACTCGGATTCTGAAATGACAAACGAACCCGTAATTACTACACGTGTTTTACATGGTATGAAACCTAATTAATCCAATGGTGATAACGCTGGGTCTTTGTGACTGTTGATCGCCTCGGAATTCAAAATGGCTGCCATCAATACCGGTGAAATTTGCAAAATCACGTTTTCTTGCAATATTTCAGCTAATGATCTAGCTTACGTTTTGGTATCTACCCTGAGTTTCTGTCACTAATAGTGTCCTAAGAATTCAACATGGCTGTCATCAAAACCTGTGAAAATCGCAAAATTTAATTTCGATTTATGTAAGCTTCTATGGCGGATCGAAACAAGATTGTGGTGTTTACCTTCCATGCTTTCTGACCCATGGAGTCTAATAATAATGTTGGAACGGTGATAATAGTCTCTGGGACACGTTGTAGTATCAAAGTTCCAGTGCAATCGAAACCTCAATATCAGGTTTCTGGCTATATGAGCATGAATAGATATATCAACAAACACATAAACTCCTATCCCAAGACCAAAGACACAAGTCATCAAATCAAAATACATGTAAGTGGTAAAATCCAGGTGATACTATCAGTTACAGAGTAGTAGTCACCTGAACATCACATACAGCCAGGCAACTGAGTGTGATATCAGGTGCTCCGGAACAGTGACCATCATTCTCCTGCCCCGAACTTGGCATTCGCTCTGCTATCCACACTTGTGAATTTATATACAAATATGTCCACAAAATCACAACGATGGGAACATATATGCCATCATATGTATGTGAGAGGTTTTCAGTAACTTTCAACCATGCCTACTACGAAACATTTTAAAGTATAAATATTATATAATCATAATTGAGCAGTTTGGAAGTCGAAACCTGTGTTCGGCTACGAGTTCCTGGCAAGATGTATGCACTATATCTAGCATAGCTGGAAAACTGTGACACGCACGTTTAGACGTAGTCTGGTGAAGTTGCGATATTACTGCTCAACTCAGGAATGTTGATATGAGAGGAAAACTAAATTCGTCATGTTTCTCATATAACCTGTAAACACTTTACCGTTGTGGTCAATTTCGAGGAAAATATCGAGGTAAGATATTGATATTGAAGAATCAATAATTTGTTTGCTTTCCAGTCTGTCTGGATATATATGAATTTACCGAACCTAGGTTTATTTCCTGATTTCATCAATAAATCTGAAGATCTAAATATATATATATTCTTACATCTCGACTAGGGGCCTATATACTCCATCAAGATATGTCGGCTTCTACATATACATGTATGACAAAAAGATTTTGGTGTCCACATCCTAACTTTGTGTGCCTGGGAATTCGAGAAAGGCAACAGTGGACCCGTATATAAGTACAATGTATAAGTTTTATAGATTCTATATGGCTATCATGTACCCATATAATGGAGTATACATGTATGTCATGATGTATCGGATACTATCGGATATATAACACAGATCCATTGCGGAGAAGTTTTTGTCGTGCAATGATCTGCTTTGGAAGTACATGTAGGTAAGCATGTTCCATCAAGTTTTTTGACATGCTTTTTTGCCTCTCATTAATTAGAATCAACCTCTCTCGGCCACAGTAACTGTATAATCTACTCTCCCTGTTTTTGCATATGACAAGGGAATATCAAAACTCTTTGCTGTGCTGAGCAGGCACCATTCACACAGCTGTGCTTGTCATTCAAAACGAAGCCTCTTTTTGAATAACAAATCATTGCATCGTGACCAGCAATTATTCATCAAAATGGTGAACTTACATTTGTATTTCAAACTACTATCGAACAGATGATTGCACGAGAGGTAGAGCTACTCTCAGTCATGACAAAACTGAGTGGTCTCTCTTGAGCAAATGGCTCTGCTGAGATGCAGTCCCTCCACATTCCTGCAAATCAATTCGGCAATTCGGCACTGTGATTGTCATTATGTCGCATCAATAAATTGTATTGAGCCAATGTCTGTGTTGGTTTTAAACATCAGTTTATGAGTTTACCGAGATCATGTGGCATTTTGAACTCGTTAGTTGAATATGGGTCCACTGGTGGTGATATTTCCTCGCACTGGATAAAACTTAAATATAGACACCAAAATCTGTTATCTGCTACAGAGGCTGATATATAGTCGAAACGTGGTTTGCAAATTTTTCACAGATTTTGGCAGCCCTATTCATTTCTGAGGCAACCAAAAGTTACAGAGACACGGCATTATGATCATTCCTTGGGTCAGAAAATATGGACGCAAACACAAAATGTTGCCTGATACTGCCATAGAAGCTGAAATATAACTGGAAACATGATTTTATTAATTCTCCGGGGTTTTGGGGTGGACATTTTGGATTTTGAAACAACAGTCACATAGACTCAGCATTATGACCATTGGATTCCTTAGGTCAAAAAACGCGGGAGTAGACACCAAAATTTTGCTTCTATCTGCCATAGCAGCTGAAATATAATTGGAAACGTAATTTTGCGAATTTCTGGGTTTTTGTGGTAGCCATTTTGGATTTTGAAACAACCAATAGTCACAGAGACTCAGCAATATCACCATCAGATTCCTTTGGTCAGAAAACATGGGGTAGACAATAAAATCATCAACGTAGGTGCAGTAGATGACTCACTAGGTCAAGTTTAAGCTCTTTTGCATATACATTGTAAATGACGGCCATCTAGGATTTTTGGGAAAACCCCCGTGGGATTGATGGGGACTTTTTTGTGGGTTATCTATATGGCAGCTTTGACACCGAAATGTCTACCCCAAACCCTAAATACAGTAGACTAATTGTACCATCCTGATGATTGCGTCCGGTAGACATCGCTTGTGGAGACCAATCGGCAACACAAACGGTGTCACCAGATAAGCATGTCTTTTACAATGGCACTGCGAATTAATACATTGATTTCCCTTCTATTGTGGAATAAAAAAGCGTGGTCAGTGTATAAGGTCGAATGTGCATACCTGAGTTTTTCGCACATATACCATTAATTGCTTTGATCTATTTCTTTCCGCGATTGAAAATGTCAAATTCACGATATTCAAAGAGGCAAATTCAAAGTTATAAAGGTTGACTGAAATGAGTATCGATCTGTTCTGACAGGTGTGTGTCCCGTGGGGATGTCCTATTACCACGAGACGCGTAGTTGCTATAGTTACGTTGGAACTACGATGAATTGGGACTCCGCGAGAGGGCACTGCAGGTCAATTTACTCCGGAGCACGTCTTATTGACGTTACTTCCGAGGCGGAACAGGAAATAATGCAGAGCATTGCTGGTAACATATCTGAATGCGCTGTCGTTTGCGGCTTTGGTTTTTTTGTATTCATTATCACAAATGTTCGCTAAATCGTTCATTCATTTCCATCAATCACATCCTACTCTTTGATCACGACCGATAGAAGTGCTCCTGCGCTGTTAAGCATGAAATTACAGGCATCAATTTACAAATGGATCATTTATTGAATTATTTACTATAGTCTACATGATAAAAACTGTGCATATACCTGCAGATCTAAACACCTGTATGGCTGTTTAAATCGACTGGGGAGTTGAGACACTTAATATTGCAACTCCACATTAAGTTATATAACACCTTATAATATTATTACATGCATTCTTTTCAAAACCAGATTCCGGTACTGGGAATGGTGAGTAAAATGTAAACGCGAAACTAAAACAAACTTTTATTGGACCATACTTGCTCTACTAATTATTACCTAATAATACTCATATATTACTGATATATTACTTTTCTACATAAAATGTTTTTGCCACGGTAGGGAATAATACAAACATGATAAATTTGTCTTTTCACGTTATAATTAACCGAACTGTATATTTACACGGGATGCAGAGTGCACGAGAGCGCCACAGGGCAAGGACTACCGCGGCAACAGGACGACGACCCAGTCGGGCCTGACGTGCCAACGCTGGGACTCACAGAGCCCACACCCCCACCGCCGGAACAACGTCACCTTATACCCGGACGCCGTGAACAACGAAGCCAACTACTGCCGCAATCCGGACGAGGAACCAGAGCCCTGGTGCTATACGACATCGCGTCACGTGCGCTGGGAAACGTGCGCCATCCCGAAGTGCGCTGGTGAGCAAATGTACACGTGTTGGACGTATAATAGGCATGTACGTCTGTACCTCTACTAATAGGCCCACGGTTTATTATTTTATTATGATTGATCAAATCCACACTAGCCTTACAGTTATAGGAAAGTTAATATCACCTATTATGCACATGACGGTGTTGATGTTTACAGACTGGGGTAGCACGTGGCTGGGCGGACGGCGGGAGACGACAGGGAGCGGACAAAGCTTTACGTGGATCGACTCTGGAGCGAGCGTGGAGGCCGGCTACCAGAACTGGCACACGGCGCCCACCGACACCGCCAAGCAGTGTATCGCCGCCTCCAACGTGACCACCAATTATCGGTGGATCGAGTCTTACTGCTCGATTATTATACCTTTCATTTGCGAACTTGCTCTTTGATTTAGTTTCGATGTATGTTAAATGTATATGTGGTCATAAAACTGTGAAGGACATGTGACGTTTACAAGCCGATTGAAGTCAACCCACTCGATATACTATTTTGTACCGTGTGCATGTTCCTCTTCCTGACTCAAATATTGAATACCGGCATGTTGATTGGGGAGCTAATTCATCTCCAACATCGTTCAGCACTACATGACATAATCTGACAAATTTATTCTGCTAGCATCAATATAATTATCACTGGAATTTATACATAGCCTTCTTGACGACATCAGAATTGATAACAATTGTGGTAAAGACTCTAAACTAAATTACCATTATCAGAAATAATCAACACATTAACTGCCCGGAATTCTCCAGCAATTCAGAACTGGCTGCTCGCTGATCAATGTTCATTGGGTTACTTGCGGTGGCTCATTTCTATATTTGCCATTTTGTGATCATTGCTGCGCTATTTAAGGTGGATTCACATTATAGCGTTTGGGCCAACGTTTACCAGCGTTTTGAAAAGCTACCAAAATGAGACCAAACGTTGGTGAAAATACGTTCAGAGGAAGAAAAAAAAATGGTTCACATAGTGAGCGTTTGGAGTACAGCGTTGGCGAGCGTTGGTGAACGTTTGGTAACGTTGGCGAGCGTATGGCAGCGTAGCATGAACTTGCTAACTTAGGCGGCCCAAGTATGATATTCTGCGCCTGCCTCTATATTCAATAAGGATTAAAAAGGTGCGAGACGGTACTTGGTACTTGTACTAGGGGTAAGGGGGCGCCATAACTCGATGATATGCCCCCTAGACAGAAACCCGGGATCGGGGAAATCCCCTACTCTTTACGATAAATCCCAAGGGATCTTTTAGGTGCCAGTCACCATAGACAGTCTCTGACACCACCCGGCCTTTGTTTTTACCGCCAGTCGGGCTGCACTGGCGTGGGAGGTTTTCAGGCACAAGTGGCGCTGAGCGGACTCGAACCCACGACCTGTAGATCATGGGCCGAGCGCTCTGCCACTGCACCATCCACCCCACCCCCCCCCCCCCCCCGGTGCGAGACGGATTAAATGGTATGTTTTAAGTGGACGAGCAGTATTAAGGAGCAGTGTACGGTACTTGGGCCACTTAGGCTAGCGTTAGCAGAACTTGCTGAGCGAATATTAACGGAGCTCTACGTTATACAACGATCATATGAAATGAGAGCTTTTTCAGGCGGATAGCCATCAATCGAGCAGCTTTTCCAAGTGCAACATAGTGACGCTCTCATCCAGAACTCTACGATATGTCTGCAAACGGGTCGAAAATGTAAGACTGCTGAAACAGAACTCGAGCACATCATCAGCACCACGACAGCTGAGTGTAGGCTCTCTTACACAACGTTACCCCCCCCCCCCCCCCTCTCCCGAAAAAAAAGGATCAAAATTGCATCTCCCACATGATCCCCACATGACTCAAATTCATTCCCGTATATTATGATGAAAAACTACTTCATTCATATTCCTAATAAGTAAACATTTATTTTGAACTCAGTGAAACAGATATGCCTGCTAAAATGTTATTGAACGTCACTAAAGTATCCTAAAAAAATTGCAAACTATGAGGAATATCTGCATTTGATATCATGATATAGCATAACACATGGGCAAGTTGGAAAACCAGTTTAAAATAAAAAGTCTTCGCAACCGAGCATAAAACACCTTGTCATGTGATAAAATACGTCAAAATACAACAAATGTCACCGTGGCATCGCAGACGAATCGTTGTGTTTACTTCGTGACGCGAAAGAAGACGACACGCAAACTAGCTTACATGTATGCATGCACGAATTGCTGCACAGAAAATGTGTGTTCCAAAAAACGCGTCATTATGATAAAATTTGCTTTGCATTCATCAATTTCCATCAGCTCCGCCATTTTGAACGTTTTTAGAGAACTGGACCATTTTGCGTAATTTTCTCAAACCTAACACACCGATTAATGCATTATATATTACTGTGGAGTATTCAAAGTTTGCCATCAATTCGAGAGATTCCATGTCAAGGACGAAGAAAATTCTCATTTGAAGTAGGTATCTAAACGTTTACATGCCAAAACAGGCGTCGATAGGTTGACATATGTATGAAACCTCCATAAGAAAGTCAGCACATAGACATGTAGAGAGTGCTCTTATGTGTGGGCCAACCTTTGATTCGCGCCTGTTACCGTCGGCAAACGTTATAGAACGTTTTCAGTTCTTTCGCAAAAGTTTATAAAAGTTCGATAACGTTGTGCAAAGTTGGCCTCCATTGTGCTAAGTTGGCAAAAGTTAACCCATCACTGCGCGGTGTCCCATTGTTGGGCTAAGTTGGTGGCACGTCTGTAAAAGTTTGTCTACGCCAGCCCTTACGTTACAATCTTAGCCCTTGCGTTACAATCACGTGAACGATAAGCTCCGTTGGACACACGTTGGACATACGTTCACCATTGACAGTTCTATCACCAGCGTTCTTCAACGCGGGCAAACTTACTGAGTGTAACTTAGCACAACTTACGTGACCGTTTCATAGCGTTGCATAAAGCAGCCTAACTTTCAATAACGTACTTTTCCAAACGTCGAGAATTTTTCAACATGTTCAAATTTTCCGACGAACTTTAATTTCCCGAGCGTTCACCAGCGTACACCGACTTTCACCAACTTTCATCAACTTTTATCAACGTTCGCCAATACGTCGGTAAACGTCGGCCCAAACGCTATGATGTGAATAGGTAGGCCTATTGCAGTCGCGCGAACGTTCCCGCTGCCGCGCAACCCGCATACAGTTTGGTTTAGAGTCAACATTCCTGCCGTCACGTAAATGTTCGCTTTGTGGCTGTTCGTGATCATTGTTCTCCTGACCCCAGTTTGAAGTGCCAGCAATTTTATAGCATTTCGATCTTGCATCGAAACTTCATGAAAAGTGATATGTTTGGGTGGGCTTCGTTTGTATTCTATAGATGTGTCCATTTTGGAATTCCATGATCATCATCTTATCCTGCCATTTGGAGGTGTCCATACATATACGATCACAATCAACATATCATAAAATAACCGAATTCTAGTCAACATTCACAATATTACAGGCTCATTGTGTTCAACGATCTTACATCCTATTATATATATCTGAGCTCCATTCCTATCCCCTTGTTTTTGCAGACTTCTAACTTGATATTGGGACTCAAATGTCTATTCAAATAGTAAGCTGATTCCCGTATTTTCTGCCAATTTCCTATATGCGGCATCTACATAATCACCTTGTTCATTGTTGAAGTAACCCTTCCAGTCACCAACGACACCTTTCCTGATAAAGCACGATATATCTTGTCGTACGGACACTACCGTCTTGCGATTTACCATGTCATTTCCTCGCATGCTTTTGATGGAAAGATGCGCCACCATATCGGTCAGTTGAGTCTCGCTGACTTTCTTGCCAAGAAACACGGCCAGCTCTTGTATCACTCCGGGCAGATCACGAACCATGTCCTCATATTTGACAAGCTTGACGTTTTCGTGTCCCACATGCGGCAGCCACTCTTGATACCAATCAAACCAGTCGCCGTACGCTATGTGCTTCTCTTTGTACAGCTGGAAAAACTCGTCCCATGTCCCAGGAAAAAGTCCGAAAGCCTCGTAACTTCGATAGAAATGAAACATCGAAACAAGTTGATCCTTGGGGTTGCGGATGAGAAGGACAAGTTTCATGGGGTTGGTGAGCTGTTTCTGGAAGAATCTAGCTGGTAAGTGAGACTTTATGAGCCGAGGTCTAGGCATGACGTCTATAGCTTCGATATTGACGAAGTCATCCACTGTGTGTTCAATTACTGGAACCCTAATCCCGATAGGCTTCTCTTTGGCAGCCTCGATGTTCACGTCATTGAACAGCAACCAGAGAAGTTCTTGCATCCATGTTGAACCTTAGTGTCAAGATGTATTCATGTATCACTCGTTTAGATGTACATGTTCCAATTATGTGTTACAGTATCACCTACCATCAGTTCGTGGTCTATTTCAATCATATATTTTGTCGTAATAACCTACATGAAATGTTGTTATTGTTAGATTTTGTCACCATTACTGAAGTGTTGTTCAAACGTTTTGTATACATCAATTACCGATCAATGTAACTCATTGTCTATCATCACCAGCCGTCCGTTCACGTGCTGGACAAAATACAATGCAATTGCATTATCTATATATTCTGGTTCCTCAATAAATAATTTCAATGGCATAGAGTGGTTCGTTGTTTGGGTAGCTACATTTATATTCGCTGCCAATCGGCATGATAATATCATACATGTACAATTGTACATGTATTATGTATTGTCAGATTTCATCCACATACATAGGTTCATGTAGCACTGCTAACTATTTCTTCTAAATTCAACGAAGATTAAAAATGTGCCAGACGGATTAAATATGGTATACATTCAGTGGGTGAGTAGTATAAACAGAGTACGGTGCGCTACTTCGGCCCATACGGGCCGTCGATATTTTTTCAAAGAGTAAGGTTATTATCCTAATCGAGGCATACCTGATTTGGGGTAACTTGCCAGTAGTAAGTCTCCTGTCAGGTCGTAGCCAGCTCTGATACGCTCCAGAGTGTGTGGTTTGTGCAGTGTGCACAGATACAAGTTCTCGTACTTGTATTCGCCGTCAAGCATGTGTTGGACCGACATTCTGATTACAGTATATTATGGTATATTATGGTAGATGGTAATAACTCCTGCTAATTATTTCTACATCTCGCTGCACCATCGTTTGCAATCATCATGCTCCGTTGTGAATGTATGGATATAGGTGTGAGATAATGCAATGATACAGGAGAATTGATATATCGGTGTTTGTTTGAAACGCGTAACCGAGAACAGATACTGACATATCTCTTCGAGTGCTATCAGTGTATTATTCCCCATAAATCCCATAAATCCCGAGAGCATGATAATATAATAAGTAGTGATATCAACGGCGATTAAATCAGATATCACAACCTAGGGATTCATTGTGAAATATTGATATATGGCAATACAAATTGGTAACAACTTCTGAAGCAATATATATATCTAAATACATTCGAAGCCAGACAAAAATCGGTCACCTGAATGGACGCCTTTCAACTTAATCATATCATATCAGCAGAAATGTCATATGTTTTCATCGCACCTCATCTGACAATAATCTTCTTACTGCAGATACCAAACTGATAACCGAGTGTACAAACAACTATGAACCTTTATTGTAAGTTATATAAAGTACAATAACCTTGATCTGATTTGTCAGAACAATGTATCTCTATGACCAGATAAGGGGCCGGTCATTATTTACTGGGTGGGGGGGTTGGATGGTTTTCCCGAGATATGAGTTTTCAAAGTTTGACCCCCCCACCGATATCGAAAACCAATCTATGAACCCCCCCCCCCCCACCAAGATCCAAAATAAAAGTATGACCCCCCCCCCCCAATCCCCATTTCTAGTGAAACAATTGTGATTTTTGTCGCAAATGTATGATACTATAAGGTCAGTGAATATCATGATTTGTGCTCTTCGTCTATCCACCATTCATTCGCTTCAAGTGTGAATGCCATGACAACAATTATTACTTGTATGCATACTATATGGGCACTTAACAGCCCATCGTTTCGGAGCCCACTTGAAACACACAAGACCTAGGTCAAAGATTATTCAGTTGATTTTTTTATTTTTGATGGAATGGGAAAAATGTATGAAAACCTTTACGGATTTTCACTGGATTTTTACTGGACACCATAGCGAACTCACGAAAAATACAGGGCTCTTCCACATATCATTGATGAGCAGGGAAGAATTGATGAATCAGGCCATTCAGAACTGTTTTTTTCTAGTCTTGAATCAGGCCTGTGTTGGCTCTATGATGGGCTCATAATGTTCTGCCACCATCCAAATCCTGTGAGTCAGATTCACTATCCGGGTCATCCGAGGCGATCCAGGACTATTTTGCCATTCTGTGTGGAAAGGTCCATGTCTTTTATATGGTGATTTGTGATAGTCCCGAGGTCTTTGGGGAATATCCTAAGTGGGTAATGTGTTGACAAAATTTTGAGTGGAAAACCGGTCTGTGGTTCTGACATGCTAGTTCGGGTTCATCGGAAGGGATGATATGTTGCTCAAGGGTGGTATGGATTGGTTGATCCGTGGTTTGTTTGTGGCTGGCACTGTGTTCAGCTGTAGTGCTGCTCCGTTAGGTCCAAAGTTGATTCTTGGTGACAATGTTTCAATCTGAGTGATGAGCGTTGATCAACGCACATCAGGGCTCAGAATTGCCACTTGTGGGTAGCCATAGGCTCATAACATTTCAGATTTGCTCCGAAGCAATAGAGCTCACGAGCCAATTGGCTAATGAAAATCTGTAAAGTGATATTGAAATATGCTTCTATGAGCAAATTGGCTCCTGAAAATTGTTGAATGGGAGCGAAATAGGAGCCTTTGGCTCCTGGATAAAATTTTCAATTTTGAGCCCTAATGCACACGGATTGCGGCATCTCTTGATGTTAGTGTTCAGGGATGGTCCTCTGCAGGATCCGGTTTCAGTGAGATTATGGTTTTGACTGAAAATGTTATGAAATTCCATCGCTTACTCCAATGAGTCCATGTACTGATATTGAGTGGATTGTTTCCACCTAATTATTTAGCTATTTTACCATTCAGATTTTCCCAAAAATAGCTCAATTTCAAACTCCGACCCCCCCCCCCCCCCAGTCCCATCGAAAATAAAAGTATGACCCCCCCAATATTGTTGAAAATGAAAGTGTGACCCCCCCCCCCCCCCACCTGATAAATAATGACCGGCCCCTAACGTAGTTGACTGACCTCAGTGCATAGTAGAGTGGTCTTATGTATCCAAAAAGAAGGTGTATTCGGAGTCGAGTAGAGGATGTACTGCTGGTTGAGATATATAGTCGAAAATAGACATTGTCCATTTAGATGCCTATACCAGTTATGTTGTTTAAAGTGCTAGTAAAATCGCTAAATAATGAAAGATCAGGTGAGATCCAATGTTGCTGAGTAAAATGATCTTTTTTACTGCATGCCAATACTGTATCTCTATTGGTGAAGAAAATTAAGCGATTCGAATGTTACATTTTAGCAGGTTATATCAAATGCTGGCTCGAACAGCTCTGGATTGGGAAGTTAGGCAAGTGTGATCCTGAATATAATTGCTCTCGTAAGAATATTATGTTGCCTTGCACATTAAGTTATAGCTTGCAAATTGATAGGTATGGTTCAATAGTCAATGTTGCTGCAAGTGTTATTGCTGCCAAAGTTACCATGGTTACCGTTCACCTGCTGATGTCCCTATCAACCACTGGCTGTTATAGGCCCCAACTGTCAGAAACAGGCGTTTTGATAATTCCATTCTCAGCTTTTCCATTCTGTAGATTTGGGCCATGTCAACCATAGTATGGAGAGCATGACTATGTGGCATAACTATATTGAATAATTCAAATTACTAAGGACTTTAATATGTACGTTGAAGCCGTTCATTTTAGGTTATCAATTACAAATTGGCCATTTTTCGACTTTTCGCTCTGCTTTCCACTTGATGGAATTTTTTTTAATCTTTGTACGGTCATACTATGGGATATTCCCCAAACTTTGATTTAGAAAATTTATTTTTGGTGAATTTTGTCAACTTCGCAAATTGTCATTTACTCATGACGGAACAGTTATGTAGATTGCTCTGCTGATTTTTCCATCGTCTCCAACTTCATAGTCGCTTGATGTAATCTCCTGAAACTATGTATGGTGAAATTATGGCTTAATCTCAACCAACTGATTTTTTTAATGATTTTTGTACTTCGAAATATTGTCATCCATTCATAATGAGAAAGCATATATATTGAATATTATAGGTGGATACAAAATTTAACCACTTCATCGGTGAGTAGTATTCAGTGGTCAAGAGCAAGGCACGTCAAGGAGTGTAATGGAAAAGTGGGCTTCTGGATACAAAATCTTTAAAAATAGACCTTGCGTGTATGATGTATAGTCATAATTATATGGTTACATTCTAATGACCTTGAATTTGAACTGAGATGATACTGAGTGCTCAATCTTAAGAATGTGTACACCGCAAACTGTGTGAAGTGGCATGTGAAGGCTAACTTTTGAAAATAGGGCTCTCGGTTCTATCATAAACATATAGAAAGTCATATACGCTGCATATTTTGGGGACCTCGACCTGCAGTGAACTTGAATACTCAACATCGTGTCCTCCAAAAATTGTATAAAGTGGTCTATTGTGACAAAACTCTTGAAGATGGAGCTTGATCATGAGCATATATGAAGGAATGGAACATCTTTTGTTGACATTTAGTCTGATTTAGGTCCAACCCTTGAGTGCTCAAATTCGGATTATGTCCACCACACAGATGTATAGATTGGTCTTCAAATAAAGTATTAGAATGTGACATGTTTGCAATATGGATCTGATAATAATGATACTGTATCATTAACCTTTTCGCTACTGACTCACCCCTCAGCCTCCATACTGAGCCGATTCATGTATGAATTGATAGGATTTCTATATGTTTGATTATTTTTATTTAAAGATGTTTATGTGTCAAAATAATTATGTGTGAAAATAAAGTCATATTATAGTGTGCTATTACTATATAGTATACTTTTCAACACCGTTTCATCGGTTACCATGGAGACAAGAAAAAATTCTAGGGACCAAACAGATGGCTATTTCCATTTTCTTTATCATACAGCCATTTTCGAATTTGTAATGAAATATAAACCAATACATTTTACTTGAATACTTGTAGTCTTCTATATTTGTGATGAACTGAAAATCGTGGGTTTTGATAGTGTTTACAGCATGTCAATATCTTGATTAGTTATGGATATATTAAAGTTTTAGTGAAAATTGTGTGTGATCCGACCCATTGTAATCGGTACTTGTGACGTCACAGGGTTAATGACAGGTTAATTATTCAACTAACTAAACAGTCCATTAAGCTTCTGAATTTCAATCGGTGGCAATATGTATGTGCTAGTTTAGCGTGTATATAGGTACATTCTCGGGTATATATAACATTAAATACAATCATTGGACAGATACCTATACATCTATTGGTTGCCAAAGTTATGGTTACGCAGCGTAACCATCAGTACAGCAGGAGGGGTGTGGTATGGTTACGCAGCGTAACCATCAGTAGTGAAAAGGTTAACAGTAATTTGAAAATTTTGCGTGGAATCAATTCTGCACTTTGCAATCTACCTCATTCTGTACTCTGCAGCTGTGGTCGATAAACTTGCGAAAATTAATCTCCGCGAATCATTCGTGGCAACGAAAATGCAATCTTAACAAGTCCGTGAACATGTTTATTTCTACATGTACAGTATTGTGACTTCGAACCTTGTTTGGGCTTTGTGGCTCAACACGGTAACACTATTATACAATTTCTAGCCATCGGGCTATTGTTTTATACCATGAGTCTTTGCGCCATGTCTTGTTGACCTGTCAAATATTATAAAACATGGTTTCATGTCAATAAAGTGTGCAATGTTTATCAACCATTTGATGACTGCTTTCGTGATGGCAAGGAAACTAAGGATACAATCCAATCTCTAGTTTGCCTTATTCGAACTGTAGTTTCACACCAAAAGTTTCCAGTATTCGCTTGTAAGCAGCATCCACATATTCACTTTGCTCTTCATTGAAGTGATTTTTCCAGTCACCTATGATACCTTTCCTCATAAAACGTGAGATATCTTGATGATGGTATGACTCAGACTTCCGATTGACCATGTCATTTTCACTCATCTTCTCAAAAGAAAGATGCTGCAGAAGTTCATCCAGACACCTTTTATTCACCGTTTTGTCAAGAAATCCCGCCACCTCTTGTATCACTCTGCCCAGATCACGGACCATATCTTCATACTTGACGAGTTTGACATTTTCCTGTCCAATAAATGGAAGCCACGCCTGATACCAATCAAACCAGTCGCCGTACCCAACGTGTTTGTTCTTATAGAGTTCGAAAAAATCATCCCATGTTCCAGAAAACAGGCCCAGAATCTCAGCTATTCGGTAGTAGTGGAAATTTGACACAAGTTGATCTTTCGGGTTGCGGATAAGGAGGACAACTTTCATGTTGGTGGCCAGCTGTTTCTGGAAGAACCTGGCTGGGAGATGGGACTTGATGAACAGTGGATGTGCCATTTCATCAACAATATCAATGTTGACAGAATCATCAATTGTAAATTCAATCACAGGCGCCCTCTTCCCGATTGGCTCCTTCCTAGCCTTCTCGAAATTCATGTCATTCAACAACAGCCAGATAAGTTCCTGCATCCATGTTGTTCCTAAACGGCATCGAAACAAAATGGGTTTGGTCAGAATTAATGATTTTCCTACATGATGTGCAGGGCCGCCGTTCAAAACATACCTGATTTGGGGTAACTTGCCAGCAGTACATCTTCTGTCAAGTCGTAGCCAGCCCTGATGCGCTCCAGAATGTGTGGTTTGTGCAGTTTGCACAGGTATAGGTTCTGTAACAAAACCATGCAACTGCCGCGCTGAAACGTTCGTTAGGAACGGTCACGTGATCTACAAAGTCCACTTGCGAAGACACCGTTCGCGGAAGAACCGTTCGCGGAAGCACGATTGCGGAAGCATCATCAGCGGAAGCATCGTTCGCGGAAGAACCGTTCGCGGAAGCACGATTGCGGAAGCATCGTCAGCGGAAGCATCAGTCGCGGAAGCACCGTTCGCGGAAGAGGAGCCTTCGCGGAAGAACCGTTCGCGGACGCAGTCTTCACCACGTGGAGAAGAGTGCGGAAGATACGTTCGCGGACGAAGATGCGCGCGCAGCCACCCTGGCTATATAAGGGAGAGCGGACGGCCGCTCTGAGAGCACTGCAACAGCGACATCGACCGTGGGGAGATCGTCACCGCCACAGCCAAGGGACTCGACGAACTCCGTGCGGACGACTCCTTCTTCAGGGCCTTAGAGTCAACCGGGATTAGACCGACTACCTGGAGAAACCATTCGACTAAACGGGACGGGAAACTTCAACGGGAAGGGACAGAGAGACGCCGCCGGCTAAGAACTCTTTTTAGTTGTGCCCTCGTGCACAATTTATTTTTGAAATGTGATCATACAGTGCTCCATGTCTGAACTTCATATTTGTACGTCACGTGGGTGACCAGCCATACAATTGTAAGTTGATTTGATGTATATAAATCTTCAATTTATTTACATCTGAGTTGCTTCTTGCCTAAGTGAAGCCGGTAAGCTACGGAGTGATGATACACCAGCGTTGGGGAACGCCAGATTAGTGACGGCTCTCGAATCACAACGAGCGGGAGTTACATAAAGTCTATACGATCAGAGAAACCAGGTTTTTTGGGCCACACCAAAAACAAGTCATTACCAAACGTCACAACTTGGCGCACGTGACCAGGATCCCCGAGGGTCTACTGCCAGGGAACGAACCTCAGCATCACTCATGTCCGGCGAAAACGACGAAACTGCCCCAGGGAAGACAGGAGGTGAAGAGGAAGACTCTTCGCGGACGGCCTCACTTGCGGACGAGGAAGACAGCGGTTCGCGGAAGCCGACCTTTGCGGAAGAGGGAGACGACCGTTCGCGGAAGACGTTCGCGGAAGACGACCGTTCGCGGAAGACGTTCGCGGACGACCACCGTTCGCGGAAGACGACCTTGGCGGAAGAGGCCGACGACCGTTCGCGGAAGACAATGTTCGCGGAAGACGACCGTTCGCGGAAGAGCAACTTCACAGCCAGGGGTAGACGGGACGTTTCGACGAGTGAGGAGCAACCCGGGAGGTCGAGACCTTCCATGGGCCAGTCGGCTAGTCAACAGAGACCCCGGAGCCAGACACCCGACAACCGTTTTCTTTTCAGACACGACTCTGGGTGGCAGCACGATCGAGACAGGGAGAGGTCAACCTACCTTGAGAGCGTTAGGAGGGGCCCCGAGTTCCGACGAGTGCTGGGACCGGAGTATGTCAATCTGGACGGGGAGGACGGCGAAATCTGGGCGAGGAGGGATCGGCTACAGCTACCGGAGCAGAGTCCAAGTGTGGCACCTCCAGAGAATGCAGCATTGAGACGGCTTTGGGACCAGTCCCAGCAGCAGTCTGGTGCAACAGGGCAGCGGTCTGGTGTGACGAGTCGACAAACGGGAGTGACTGGAGGACGGGTTACTTGGGCTCCGACCCAAGAGAGCAGCTCGAGAGGGAGAGGACTTTTCGCGGAAGAGAACATTCGCGGACGAGAGGCATTCTTCGGCGACAGGGACGCTTGCAGCCGGGGATCCTTCGTGGATGAACGGGCTCGTGGGCGAGGGGGAGTCTTTGGTGACGAGGACGCTTGTGACCGGGGAGGGCCCTTCGCGGACGACCACGTTCGCGGACGAGGACGACTCGCGGAAGAGAGTGTTCGCGGAAGAGAGGAGTCTTCACCCAGACAGCGGCTCGACGAAAGGAGTGATCCAGGCGACCAATCTTCCTTTCCAGTTTTTCAGAATAGACGGGGAAGACCATTCGCGGATGAGCCGGTTCGCGGAAGACTCGCGGAAGATGGCGTTCGCGGACGTGCATCTTTTGTGGAGGGACGTCTCCGAGACATCTTGGCGGACGAGCCCGTTCGCGGAAGACTCGCGGAAGACGGCGTTCGCGGAAGAGGCATGTTCGCGGAAGAACTTCTTCGGGAGCTGTTGGCGGAGGAGTCCGTTTGCGGAAGGTTCGCGGAAGACAGTGTTCGCGGAAGGTTCGCGGAAGACAGTGTTCGCGGAAGAGAGAGGTCTTCACCCAGTCGACAACCGAGACAGCCAGCCTCCTGGAGAAATCCAGCTTCTATTTCAGTCACCCAGGGAGGCCGGAGACAGCACCCTTTCTCATCATCGGGCAATGAGGGGCCTTCATCTGATGGAGGGACCGACAGCAGCCATGGTTACCCAGGACGGGGGAGGAGACCACCGAGGCGGGGACCGCCGCTGCACCGACGAAGCCCTAGGCCGAGACGGAGGCAGGAGGACTCGTCGTCCGAGGACAGCACAGCCTGGAATCAGAACGGCAGAAGGAACCGGAAGATGCTGACCCCTGACAAGTTCGATGGGACTTCCATAGAGTGGCCGGTGTACCGGGCCCACTTTGACGTCATCGCAGAGGTCAACGGATGGAGCAAGCGGGAACAGGGCGTCTACTTAGCCGGGAGCTTGACAGGAGAGGCGCGACGAATGCTGACCAGCCTGAGTCCTGCAGACCGGAGGGACATCGACGTTCTGACCGACAAGCTGACCCTACGATTCGACCCTGACTGTCAGGAGGAGTCCTACAAGGCGACCTTGGGACAGAGAACCCGCAGGAAGGCAGAGACACCCCAGCAGTACGGCTATGAGTTGCAGCGACTGGCCGGCCGTGGTTATCCGGATCTGAACTCCGCAGCTCAGGAGGCTATCGCCTTAGACCACTTCTGGAAGGGCCATCCAGATGGGGACATGAAGGTGATGGCGCTCATGAGGAAGATGAAGACCATGGAGGAGGCCATAGCGTTCGTGACCCAGTACGAATGTGTCAAACCCAAGCCTGGGAAGCCGGTGATGTCCATAGAGTCGGAGGACTCCGAGCCAGCTCTAGGACGGGTCCTACAGCTATTAAAGAACCAGCAGGGAGGCGAGATTACCACCAGTGGGCAGCAGAGCAACCAGCCGAACGTAGCGGGTCTACCCAGACTTCCCTACTTCAAGGGGCTCTTTGAGAGCCAAGACAGGAAGCTGGATCGACTAATCGAGCTGTGTGAGCAGGTGCTATCCATCAAGCCGAGGGCCGCCACTGCTGAGAACAAGGGACCAAGCGCTAGGCCGGGACCAGATGACTGTTGGTACTGTGGGAAGCCGGGTCATCGGAAGTACCAGTGTCCAGATCGGCCGCCACCTCGGACCAAGGAGGAGCGCTTGAGTCGACTAATCGAGGAGATTGGTGAGCGGAACAGTTTGACAGACGAGGAGTCGGAAAACCAGTAGGGCTCATACCAGCCCCCAACCGTATGGGCCATTGGCAGGTGTGTGCACGGCTTCACAGGCGAGAAGCTCGACGAAGACGTGAAGAACACATTGCCAGGGGGGAATTTTTAGTTTCACAGATTTTTAATAGGTTTTTCCGGTGTGCATCCGAAGTAACTGGATGGGCGCAGGAGGAGCTCGAGGATCGAATTCTCGACTATATGGAGGGCAAGCCTGTCAACACAGACGGGAGTGCCAATGTACAGCAGACCGATGGAGCCGTGGAGCGTCTAATGCCCCGCGGAGACGTCAAGGAAATGCAGACCGATGGAGCCGTGGAGCGTCTAATGCCCCGCGGAGACGTCGACGAAATGCAGACCGATGGAGCCGTGGAGCGTCTGGGGACCCACGGAGACATCAACGAGGTTTCTGCTAGCAGCAAGGAGAACCAACAGGTTACAACCTTGAGGCTGGAGGCTGCGAAACAGCAGGGACCCCCCCTATGCAACTGAACCACAAGCGGCCGTGAAAGAGGAGACGGAGGGCCGGTGGAGCGGAATGACCAAGGGGCCAGCGCAGCAGCTATTGCTGGTGGACGACTCATTACTTATCCGGAGCGGCAGTTCCGAGGGGAGTGATTCCCTTAAGACTGACAGAGAGGACCAGGGTGGTGCATCACTGTGGGTGGACGACTCAGTACTTATCCAGGGCGGCGTCCCTGAGGAGAGTGGCAGCTCTCTTAAGATTGACAGAAATGGCCAGGTGGTGTCGCTGTCAGCCGGTGCCCGAGGCACATTGGCGTGGTATGCGGCATGCCACGTTATGGGGAAGGCGACTCGTATGTTGGTGGACACGGGTGCCTCTTCCACCGTTCTGGACGAGTGTCTCTTCGACCAAATGGATGACGAACATAAAGCAATGATAAGGCAGACGAGAATAAGGTTACGGGCAGCAACCGGAGACTACTTACAGGTTCAAGGAGAGATGACAGTTCAACTTCTACTGGGCACACGACTCGTGTCGGCAGATGTACTGGTAGCCAAACTAGGGATCCCGGGAGTGTTGGGGCTTGATGTACTTCAACAGATTGGGGGACAGCTGGATCTGCGTAAGGGCGAGTGGCAGGTGGGCGACACTACCGTAGTGATGAGCTCGGGCCACGAGGACGCCGTCTACACACTGGTGACGGAGGAGACGGTCGTCTTGCCACCCTTTTCAGAGATGATGGTGGACCTCAAGCTGACAGGAAGTGAGGGAGGAGTTCCGAAGGCCGGCCTCGTGCAGTCTGCAAGAGAGCCGTTGGAGGACGACCCCCTCGTAGTGGGACGAGCCCTGGTACGACCCCGAGGACGCCTGGTACCGGTGGTACTTCTGAACGCCGGCGCTGGAGCTTGCACTGTGCTGATGGGGACCATCCTAGCCGAGCTTCACGGAATAGAGGCCGTGATCGACCTAGGATTTCGTCCCGATGGAGGGAAAACAACCCAGAATGAACCTAAAAGGGAACAGTGGTACCGGGAGGAGAGCGGGAGGGAGCATGAGCCCCTTACACCAAACTCCACCAAGTGGCGGAACCGGACGCCTGAGCAGCCCGAAACCAGAGTGCACGCCATGCACGCAGAATCGTCGACGAAGACACCAGAGTGCCCGGAGCATTTAGAACCGCTCCTGGAGGGAATGCATCCGGACTTGACGGAGAAGGAGGTGGAGGTCGTCAGTTGTGTCAACAACCGCCGTCTAAATGAAGTCACCCGGAAGGATGCGTACCCTCTGCCTTGAGTCGACGAAAGATTTTACATCTTATCAGAAGGACGACGGAGATGGAGTTCGACAACCATTGGAGCGAGGCTCATCAGCAGGTGTTCGAGGCGCTGCGTCAACCTCTGACCGAGCGCCCCCTGCTGGTGTACCCTGATATGAAGCATAGCAAGACCCAAAGGAGAAGAGGAGGCCTGTCCAACTCAGGAGGAGTGTCCCCTACCCCTGGAGGATCCTCTGATGAGGATCTGCTTCCACCGATCAGCGGAGAAGGATGGAGCCCAGGAGGACCTCAAGTCAACATCGTATTGGAGGTCCCTGTTGAGCCCTTGATGGAAGATCACTATTGCGGAGATGGAGTCGGGATATTCCAGATCTGGGAGGTGCGCCGCCAGGAGGACCTGAGGACGACTGCAGAGCCGACCGAGGAGTCCCTACCTGAAGACCGGAGCCCCCCCCACGACCGGTGAGCCATCGGCTAGAAAGGGTGGCGATGGATATTCTGGAGCCCGGGACCATCAACAATTTAAAAAGGTGGTGGTTTACCCCTGAAACCGACGCCTGGATACCCAATCCGGACGATGTGACCCCAGTCCGGACCCCCAGTGATGACGAGGGACGAGTGGAAAACAGCGGGAATGCAGTCCAAAAGATGTAAACGATGACGGGAGCGTTCGCGGAAGAACCGTTCGCGGAAGCAGCGTTCGCGGAAGCAGCGTTCGCGGAAGTACCGTTCGCGGAAGCAGCGTTCGCGGAAGAACCGTTCGCGGAAGCAAGCGAAAAACGTTATTTCGTTCCACGACAATGCTTTTTCCCCCAGATCCCTGGTCCGCGCCTTTTCTATATAAGCAGGCCGGCCTACGATTCCGTCATCATTTCAACCATGAACACACCAACTCTGCAGATCATTGAGATACCCGCATTTGCAGACGAAGATTTCGGGGACGTTCCAGATTTCGACTTGGCTGACTTTCTGCCCCTTGAAGTCGACAAGATGAGCGACCCACCTACCAAGATAGACAAGCCTGACCGAAAGCGGGAGCGCTCGAGGAGCCGGGAGCGTCGTGAGGAGCCCCGAGGAGGTCGACGGTCCCCTGCCCGGAAGTTGTCCACCGAGAGAGGGCGACGCTGGTGCAGCCCCTGCCGGATCCACGTGACGGCATCCAACTTTAGCCGACACGTGGCGACCAAACACACGCAGAAGGAGGGGCGGCACCTCTGCAAGATGTGCAGCCAGCGATTCGCCCGCCGAGCTGACAGAGACCGGCATGAGACGTCGCATGCCAGCGGCAACACCCTCAAGCCAGGACGGAGGAGGACGACGACCGACACGCCCGTGTCCGACCCCCGAGATGGTCCGACTACTGTGTCTGCCCCTGAGCTGAAGACTGTCAGCTTTGCGGCCAGCGGGACGACCAGCTCCACGCCGTCAAGCCCCCGGGAGGACGCCCCCAGGTCAGAGGACCCCCCAGACCCCGAGGACGACCCCCCGAATAGCGAAGAGGAACCGGAGTCTCAGCAGGAGCGGAGAGAGGCGGAATCCCCGGAGGCCCCCACCCCCGAGGACGACGGACCCCCCGTTCCCAGAGACTCGGCCCCTACCTACAAGCCCCTAGACCTGAGTTGGTACCTCAAGCCCGTTCCGGAGGAGGAGGACCAACTGCGACCGTATGTGGAGGGCCTGGGCAGAGCGGTCACTGCCGGAGAGAAGGCCCTGGAGGACCTGGCATCCACGATAGCCATGGGACGACGCCACCTCACCCAAGCGGAGGCTCGGCTCCAAGCCAAGGAGGAGCAGAGACAGCTCGAGGCCGAGGTGCTGCAGCTGCGAGGGGAGGCCTCTCAACGAGAGAAGAGCCACCGGAAGGAGCTGCGAGCCCACGTCCGAGAGACCAAGCTGCTCCGGGAACAGCTCCGAGCATATACAGACACTCGGGACAGGCTGGCGGAGACGTCCGAAAGCGAGGTGGATCGCCAGTGAAGTGGAGGGAGAGAGCCCTGTAAACAACAGACAGGCAGGAAAAGACGAAGAAGGAGGAAGAAGAGAAAAGAAGAGAGAGAAAGGATCAACGGGGACGTTGATCTCCAGAAAGGGTGGAGTTGTAACAAAACCATGCAACTGCCGCGCTGAAACGTTCGTTAGGAACGGTCACGTGATCTACAAAGTCCACTTGCGAAGACACCGTTCGCGGAAGAACCGTTCGCGGAAGCACGATTGCGGAAGCATCATCAGCGGAAGCATCGTTCGCGGAAGAACCGTTCGCGGAAGCACGATTGCGGAAGCATCGTCAGCGGAAGCATCAGTCGCGGAAGCACCGTTCGCGGAAGAGGAGCCTTCGCGGAAGAACCGTTCGCGGACGCAGTCTTCACCACGTGGAGAAGAGTGCGGAAGATACGTTCGCGGACGAAGATGCGCGCGCAGCCACCCTGGCTATATAAGGGAGAGCGGACGGCCGCTCTGAGAGCACTGCAACAGCGACATCGACCGTGGGGAGATCGTCACCGCCACAGCCAAGGGACTCGACGAACTCCGTGCGGACGACTCCTTCTTCAGGGCCTTAGAGTCAACCGGGATTAGACCGACTACCTGGAGAAACCATTCGACTAAACGGGACGGGAAACTTCAACGGGAAGGGACAGAGAGACGCCGCCGGCTAAGAACTCTTTTTAGTTGTGCCCTCGTGCACTATTTATTATTGAAATGTGATCATACAGTGCTCCATGTCTGAACTTCATATTTGTACGTCACGTGGGTGACCAGCCATACAATTGTAAGTTGATTTGATGTATATAAATCTTCAATTTATTTACATCTGAGTTGCTTCTTGCCTAAGTGAAGCCGGTAAGCTACGGAGTGATGATACACCAGCGTTGGGGAACGCCAGATTAGTGACGGCTCTCGAATCACAACGAGCGGGAGTTACATAAAGTCTATACGATCAGAGAAACCAGGTTTTTTGGGCCACACCGAAAACAAGTCATTACCAAACGTCACAGGTTCTCATACTTGAGTTCGCCATCAAGGGTATGCTGGACCGACATTCTGATTGTAGTTGCACATATATATACACTATACCCAGAGTAACAAAGGACCTTTAGAAATGTCATGACATGCTTTATAAAACTAGACGCTTCCGGTCGCCTACGACGGCTTGGGTGAATCCCCCGTAGCCCTATCATCCCTGTTGCCCCAAATATATTACTGATAAGTAAAAAGATTATTTTTTAAAAACTTTACCTGAAAAAGATTACCTGAGAAATATTAAATCTTAAACCACAACTGTTTTCCCCCCACCAAAATTACTGCATTTATCTTTCAAGGTTATTGCAGGACGAATTCAAGATCACCACAGAACTCAAATCACTGCATATGAATTTCCATTTCAGCATGTTCGATAAAATAACGAAATTACAACCAGATACAATTTTCACCTGAAGAGTATATTTCAACTCAGAATATTTAACAAACTTGGTTCCAAGTCCAAATTGCATTTCAAGATAACAAAATTGGAGCCAGATCGATGTTTCCACGAAAAACTTTTTTTCACCCCCAAATATGTTCCAAACTACGTTCGAATGTGAAATTATAAATACCTGGTTGGGCTGAATAATAAATGTTTCTCGTCTTGATTAGTTTTATTGTGGTCAATAATAGACATAACTAGGAAAAATAATGTTAACTTATTTGGTTACAGCCATAAAATCTCTACTAGACAGATCCTTTACCTTGTTGAGCCCAATAATAAATATTTCTTATGTGTCGGCAATCGGGCAATTTGGTTGCTATGGCAACCACACTCGATTGGTGTCGGGATCTTACCACAAGATGTGTCTGTATAAATCGGTTGAGATTTGCAACCTGTAGAGCGTTCACAAGAAAATCTCTATGGCGGACGCAGACGCGGCGACGGTGAAGTATCCGCCGAACTTCGTCCGGGGGATACAATAATTGAGGTGAATTCAGGCAATAAGTTCGCTAATATCATTGGCTTGACCTTTACTCTGGCAGGAAATGTGAATGCACAATTGTATTGACATTTGTCGAGCTTGCTGAATTTCTGTGTTACAATTTCATGTTCCAGCTGACTCAAACAAGGATTGTACGGGATTTATTTGCAGTGCTGAGCCCATCATACAGTGTTACGTGTACGTCCAAAATCGTTGGTTTTTTTTCACTCAAAGTTATATTTTTGACCTTCAAGATTGTTAAGGTTACTGATACGTACAACTCCTAATATGATGGGTGGGAGGGGCGTAATGGTAATTTTCGAAGCTGAAAATGGCTCAAAACATGTATGTACATGTAGCAAATTGATTTTGGCCAGAACATATTTTTTTTCTTTGACCCTTCGATTACTTGAAATGGTTGTTATGTAAATGAAACCTAGCACTTCTCAAGAGAAACCATGAGGGTTCTAACGCTTCAATTTAGGGAGACTATTGACCACACCTCGGGTCAAAAGCTTGTTGTTTGAAAAATGGCTGTTTGATCTTTAAAATTTATTGCATATCAGGATAAATTCGTAAGGGCATAGAATCAATAAAACGATGTCGTAATCTCACATAAATCACACACAAAGAAAACCTGTCTTACTGTATGCTGCACCACAGACGAAATCTTTGGATCGGATCCTAAGAGCAGTGGCTGGATAGCTGGTAGTGAAGACGTCAGTCGATTGTAATCAGCAGCCCTACAGATGCGGTGGTCACCGAGGTAGCGACTCGTGAGATAGAGTCTTCCTGTCTTTCTTCGAGGTCGAAAATCCTAAAATTCCAAGAGGGTTATAATTACTAGATGGAAAGAAAGATTGATAATTTATATGGAGAGATCGTCAAACCCACCTCAACAACCAGTGATCGATATATTCTATTCAATCGTCAGTGAATCACAGACTAGCGCGAATTGATGGCAGAACGCCAGACATTTTGTCCAAATTGACCAGATTTGCATATTTCTGTGGCCACTGCCCTATCAATTACAATAATATATTCAAATAGGCGGTCAGCTGAATAGCTAATTTGACATTATTCCCACTGGATCAGTCTCCTCATAAGTTTATAGCCGTGGGTCCAACAATTACACACAATATCCTTGATCCTTGATATAGATGGACTACCAACTCGTCATCAGTGACATTGAGCTAGCACCCAGAATAACAGGGGTAATGGCATTTTTGTGGAAACCTGAATTCTCAAAATGCGTCAAATACCATACCATCACTCAGAGGGTCGCCAAGAATAAACAATGGCAATACGTTGACAACGGAAGTGAAACATCCCTTTTCCTCTGACCTTTTATGACCTCAAGCTCAAAAACTATAAACAGAGAGGTTAATATCAGAGTTGGCAGTCCACCTATTCTGTATGTCTATGATATTGCATTGGAAACTTGATAATTTTGTAACGGTAAACGTATCAAGCGCTTTCTCTTCCTCTGCAAGCCTTGCACCACAGCAGCACATCGATAGCTCACACAACACCATGTAGTTTTACACGCTTTAATTACACCGGACACATGTCAGGTTCCAGACATATACAATCCAAATAACTTCCTGACAATGGATACAAAACTATGGAAGCATATTTTGATCATCCACATACCCTGTTGTTTCATCACGACTTGTTGTTTTAGCTCAAACAACAACACATGTTAACGTGAAAAAATCACGTCAGGTTGTCCTAACATGGTAAACTCAGCAAGATGTCTTACAATATCAGAACAAGTCATCGTAACGTGACAATTATCACGTCAGGACGTCCTAACGTGAAAATGTATAATGATTAGATGTCATAATGTGTTGATATTTTTTTCACATTAAAGCTGCTGCCTTCGAATGTATGCAATAATTTTTTCAAAACCATTTTTTTGTTAAACACATCTAATGCAATATAACAAAAAGTGTGCTCAATGATTTTGACGATTACAGTCCGTCCGAGTTGTCTTTTCATCCGTTTTAGTGCCCATATTGTACCGGTTTTGTAAATAAACAAACGAAGTGTATCCATCAAAGCCGAATGTAAACAAATGCTCGAATCGCGCTTAAAAATCCACATCGAGTACATTTCCAGTTTGTATGTACATTTATATTGTAGCTATGAGAAAATGATCAGTGATATACCATAATGTGCGAGGAATTGTCAGTCTATCTCGCATTTCTATGCTTTGTTTACATCTGCATGTGATGGATACAGTTCCTGTATTTACGCGAGAACCGCCTGTTCAAATGAGCAAAATTTCCCCGAGGACTGGTTATTTTCATTACATTTGATGTGAGTATGTTTCATTCAGTTAGTTTAGCATGTTTAATATGAAATATAGTTTTCAAAAATATTGACTGGTTCGAAGGCAGCTGCTTTAAGATGCCTTCTTGTGATATTTTTACACATTATGACATCTAATCAATTGTAATTGATTGAGTTTCTTTACATTACTGCCATTCTTGGTGTTTTGCATCCCTTGATGCAATGCGATTGCAGCTTACTCGTATTATTTTCGAGCCAATCGAGCGTGAACTAGGTCAGGGTAGAGGTGACTCTTGAGTGGCGCACAAAAGAAAACAAAAGCGGCTGCTAGTAAATAAATGTCATATGCTTGATTTATCCATCTGATCAAGCATAGTTTGTTTTGTAACCCTATTAAAGCTGCTGCCTTCGAATATATGCAATATTTTTTTCAAAACCAATATTTTGTTAAACACATCTAATGCAATATAACAAAAGGTATGCTCAATGATTCTGACGATTACAGTCCGTCCCAGTTGTCTTTTCATCCGTTTTAGTGCCCATTTTGTACAGGTTTTGTAAATAAACAAACGAAGTGTATCCATCAAAGCCGAATGTAAACAAATGCTCGAATCGCGCCTAAAAGTCCACATCGAGTACATTTCCAGTTTGTATGTGCATTTATAGTGTAGTTATGAGAAAATAATCAGTGATATACCATAATGTGCGAGGAATTGTCAGTCTATCTCGCATTTCTATGCATCTGCATGTGATGGATACAGTTCCTATATTTACGCGAGAACCGCCTGTTCAAATGAGCAAAATTTCCCCGAGGACTGGTTATTTTCATTACATTTGATGTGAGTATGTTTCATTCAGTTAGTTTAGCATGTTTAATATGAAATATAGTTTTCAAAAATATTGACTGGTTCGAAGGCAGCTGCTTTAAGATGCCTTCTTGTGATATTTTTACACATTATGACATCTAATCAATTGTAATTGATTGAGTTTCTTTACACTACTGCCATTCTTGGTGTTTTGTATCCCTTGATGCAACGCGATTGCAGCTTACTCATATTATTTTCGAGCCAATCGAGCGTGAACTAGGTCAGGGTAGAGGGGACTCTTGAGTGGCGCACAAAACAAAACAAAAGCGGCTGCTAGTAAATAAATGTCATATGCTTGATTTATCCATCTGATCAAGCATAGTTTGTTTTGTAACCCTATTAAAGCTGCTGCCTTCGAATGTATGAAATATTTTGTTCAAAACCAATATTTTGTTAAACACATCTAATGCAATATAACAAAAGGTATGCTCAATGATTCTGACGATTACAGTCCGTCCCAGTTGTCTTTTCATCCGTTTTAGTGCCCATTTTGTACAGGTTTTGTAAATAAACAAACGAAGTGTATCCATCAAAGCCGAATGTAAACAAATGCTCGAATCGCGCTTAAAAGTCCACATTGAGTACATTTCCAGTTTGTATGTGCATTTATAGTGTAGTTATGAGAAAATAATCAGTGATATACCATAATGTGCGAGGAATTGTCAGTCTATCTCGCATTTCTATGCTTTGTTTACATCTGCATGTGATGGATACAGTTCCTATATTTACGCGAGAACCGCCTGTTCAAATGAGCAAAATTTCCCCGAGGACTGGTTATTTTCATTACATTTGATGTGAGTATGTTTCAAATGCACATACATTACTGCCATTCTTGGTGTTTTGTATCCCTTGATGCAACGCGATTGCATCTTACTCGTATTGTTTTCGAGCCAATCGAGCGTGAACTAGGTCAGGGCAGAGGTAACTCTGGAGGTGCGCACAAAAGAAAACAAAAGCGGCTGCTAGTAAATAAATGTCATATGCTTGATTTATCCATCTGATCAAGCATAGTTTGTTTTGTAACCCTATTAAAGCAGCTGCCTTCGAATGTATGCAATATTTTTTTTCAAAACCAATATTTTGTTAAACACATCTAATGCAATATAACAAAAGGTATGCTCAATGATTCTGACGATTACAGTCCTTCCCAGTTGTCTTTTCATCCGTTTTAGCGCCCATTTTGTACAGGTTTTGTAAATAAACAAACGAAGTGTATCCATCAAAGCCGAATGTAAACAAATGCTTGAATCGCGCTTAAAAGTCCACATCGAGTACATTTCCAGTTTGTATGTGCATTTATAGTGTAGTTATGAGAAAATAATCAGTGATATGCCATAATGTGCGAGGAATTGTCAGTCTATCTCGCATTTCTATGCTTTGTTTACATCTGCATGTGATGGATACAGTTCCTGTATTTACGCGAGAACCGCCTGTTCAAATGAGCAAAATATCCCCGAGGACTGGTTATTTTCATTACATTTGATGTGAGTATGTTTCATTCAGTTAGTTTAGCATGTTTAATATGAAATATAGTTTTCAAAAATATTGACTGGTTCGAATGCAACTGCTTTAAGATGCCTTCTTATGATATTTTTACACATTATGACATCTAATCAATTGTAATTGATTGAGTTTCTTTAAATTACTGCCATTCTTGGTGTTTTGTATCCCTTGATGCAACACGATTGCAGCTTACTCGTATTATTTTCGAGCCAATCGAGCGTGAACTAGGTCAGGGCAGAGGTAACTCTTGAGTGGCGCACAAAACAAAACGAAAGCGGCTGCTAGTAATGTCATATGCTTGATTTATCCATCTGATCAAGCATAGTTTGTTTTGTAACCCTATTAAAGCTGCTGCCTTCGAATGTATGCAATATTTTTTTCAAAACCAATATTTTGTTGAACACATCTAATGCAATATAACAAAAGGTATGCTCAATGATTCTGACGATTACAGTCCGTCCCAGTTGTCTTTTCATCCGTTTTAGTGCCCATTTTGTACAGGTTTTGTAAATAAACAAACGAAGTGTATCCATCAAAGCCGAATGTAAACAAATGCTCGAATCGCGCTTAAAAATCCACATCGGGTACATTTCCAGTTTGTATGTGCATTTATAGTGTAGTTATGAGAAAATAATCAGTGATATGCTTTGTTTACATCTGCATGTGATGGATACAGTTCCTATATTTACGCGAGAACCGCCTGTTCAAATGAGCAAAATTTCCCCGAGGACTGGTTATTTTCATTACATTTGATGTGAGTATGTTTCATTCAGTTAGTTTAGCATGTTTAGTATGAAATATAGTTTTCAAAAATATTGACTGGTTCGAAGGCAGCTGCTTTAAGATGCCTTCTTGTGATATTTTTACACATTATGACATCTAATCAATTGTAATTGATTGAGTTTCTTTACATTACTGCCACTCTTGGTGTTTTGTATCCCTGGATGCAACGCGATTGCAGCTTACTCGTATTATTTTCGAGCCAATCGAGCGTGAACTAGGTCAGGGCAGAGGTAACTCTTGAGTGGCGCACAAAACAAAACAAAAGCGGCTGCTAGTAAATAAATGTCATATGCTTGATTTATCCATCTGATCAAGCATAGTTTGTTTTGTAACCCTATTAAAGCTGCTGCCTTCGAATGTATGCAATATTTTTTTTCAAAACCAATATTTTGTTAAACACATCTAATGCAATATAACAAAAGGTATGCTCAATGATTCTTACGATTACAGTCCGTCTCAGATGTCTTTTCATCCGTTTTAGTGCCCATTTTGTACAGGTTTTGTAAATAAACGTACGAAGTGTATCCATCAAAGCCGAATGTAAACAAATGCTCAAATCGCGCTTAAAAGACCACATCGAGTACATTTTCCAGTTCGTATGTGCATATATAGTGTACTTGTGAGAAAATGATCAGTGATATTCCATGCTGTACGCTGAATTGTCAGTCCATGACTTATTGTATTGGTGGTAATAGATTGATACTTACATTCATACCACTGAGTCGGTGTCACTGCTGGCGGACGTTAAATCTGTCCCCGAGGATACCATCAACTCAGTAGCCTTCTGGCTTGTGATTGGGTACTTTTGTACTTGTCATGTATATATTCCGTGGGGTTAGTTTCGGATTTCTAAATTATTTTCATATGTTGTTGGGCAGTTGTATGCTAATTCCATCAGGTGTACAGTAGAAACAACTATATTTACCACACTGTCTGCCCCTGATGACGCCAGTGTGTCTTTAGATAAACTATTTGGTCGGGCTTTGTTTCTATTGCAAAATGTTGTATTTTACGTTTGTTATTGTCATCATCAAAATCTGATTGTATTGGTGGTAATAGATTGATACTTACATTGCACTCCTATGCTTTGTTTACATCTGCGTGTGATGGATACAGTTCCTGTATTTATGCGAGAACCGCCTGTTCAAATGAGCAAAAAATTCCATGAGGACTGATTATTCTCATTACATTTGACGTATGTTTCATTCAGTTAGTTTAGCATGTTCAGTATGAAATATAGTTTCCAAAAAATATTGACTGATTTCGAAGGCAGCTGCTTTGAAATGAATTACTGAAGAAATTGAAGAAATAACATACATGAGGGAGGAAGACATGACGACTGTAATGTAATACATGTCACACGTGGCTCTGTCCGACTTTGTACATTTATATGTGTTGTTTTTGCATGGACTTTTGATAATGAGTCCGAAGATTCATGAACAATTATAGGTTTGAATTGGTGTATTTTGGGAACATACTGTTGTGACACTGTCTACTTATGAAGTGAAAATCTAAACCGATAATTGCATATTGAAACAGATATACAATTTGGTGTTACAGTAAAGACATGAAACCAATACCCAAGTACAAACTAAATACCAAAGTATTTCAAGCGAACAAAACCGAGTCGGAATCCAATCTCAAAGTCCAGTGCAGGCAAAATCGAGAAAATAGTATGAAACTTCATGAACCCCCATATATGGCCAAACGGATGTGAAAGTAGAAATGTATACCGACAAACAGACAAATTCATATTCCAAGACCGAATCCAAGGACGAATTTTACAAGATCAGTGTGAGTAGTCAAATCCGAGAGATACTAAGGTATCAAAGTCAGGTGTTCCGAAAAGAATGCGCATATCCTGTCCCCCATGATGCACCCGTCATGAATTCCAAAAAAAACATTACATGCAAAGATATCTTGCTGCATACTTGTGACAGATGTGGTGTACTTATCGAGTCGAGGAAAAAATTGACACCAGGGGTCGTCTCGAAAATAGGGGTCAATAGGGGTCTTCCCTGGTGGTTTTTGACCCTCCATGCAGAATACAGAATATTTCAGGAGGACTTTTTGAGTTTTCGCTCGGAAACCAAATCCAAAAATAAACATTGAATCAGGCCTCACGCCCCTCACGGACCCTGAAGCCGACTCCATTCAGACGTTCATTATATTCCACAGTGGATATACTTTAATAAAAGGGATAGTTGTGCATCAAATGAATGAAAATTATCATGAGCATTTGGAAAGTGATATGTTATGAATCTGGGTATTTTTGGCGATATTGAAGTGATTGAAATAATATCAAATGACATTATAAAGGACCTGAAAATCATAAAGGACTATTATAAATTGGCCTCTGCAGATTTCAATATGCTCTTGGGTGCTGCTCTTAAGAAATGTTTCTTGCAGATTTCAATAGCCCAAAATGGCCATGATTTTACCGTATTGTTACCATTCTTATCACCATTTGTCATTTAAGCATATCACCTCGAGTATTTGAACGCATAGTTGTGAAAATGTGTGAAATGACCAATGGCCAAACACTCTGAACAAAATTCCGGTAAGCTACAGTACCCTTGTTTATTTAATTGTATGCCAATTCAGTCACCTATAATTGTTTAACAATTGTTTTTCATTTACACAATTCATTTTGTCATCGTGTTGGTTTAAAACATGTATCTGTTATCAACGAAGCATCTATCAGCAGGGCGAAGGATATATTAGGATCTTTGCTATGATCCCTGATATTCAATGTTTATCAACTACTTGATGTATGTGTGGTTAGTGACAACGGACACTGAGAAAACGATTTAAATAAACTAAATTTTAAATAGATTCATTCGTTATTCAAACTGAAGTTTGACACCAAAAGTTTCCACTATTTGCTTGTAAACAGCATCCACATATTCACTTTGCTCTTCACTGAAGTGATTTTTCCAGTCACCTATGATACCTTTCCTCATAAATGGCGAGATATCGTGATGATGGTATGACTCAGTCTTCCGATTGACCATGTCATTTTGACTCATCTTCTCAAAAGAGAGATGCTGTAACAGTTCATCCAGACACCTTTTATTCACCGTTTTGTCAAGAAACCCAGCCACCTCTTGTATCACTCTGCCCAGATCACGGACCATATCTTCATACTTGATGAGTTTGACATTTTCCTGTCCAATAAACGGAAGCCACTCCTGATACCAATCAAACCAGTCGCCGTACCCAACGTGTTTGTCCTTGTAGAGTTCGAAAAAATCATCCCATGTTCCAGAAAACAGGCCCAGAATTTCAGCCATTCGGTTGAAGTGGAACATCGACACAAGTTGATCCTTTGGGTTGCGGATGAGGAGGACAACTTTCATGCTGGTAGCCAGTTGTCTCTGGAAGAATCTGGCTGGCAGGTGGGACTTGATGACCCGTGGATGTGCCATTTCATCAATGATATCAATGTTGTCTGAATCATCAATTGTGAGTTCGATCACTGGGACCCTCTGCCCGATTGGTTTCTGCTTAGCCTTCTCGAAATTCATATTATTTATCAACAGCCAGATAAGTTCCTGCATCCATGTTGATCCTACGCAGCATAGAAACAAAGAGGGTTCAGTCAGAATTATTGATGTTCTTACATGATGTGCAAGGCCGTCCTTCGAACCATACCTGATTTGGGGTAACTCGCCAGTAGTACATCTCCTGTCAAGTCGTAGCCAGCCCTGATGCGCTCCAGAATGTGTGGTTTGTGCAGTTTGCACAGGTATAGGTTTTCGTACTTGTGTTCGCCATCAAAGGTATATTGGACCGACATTCTGGTTATAGTTGCACCTGAGGCTGTAATAAAACTCTTAAATTTATATCACTATACTCAGAGTAACAAAGGGTCTGTAGCTTCTTTGAAAATGTCACGACATGCTATACAAAATAATTGAGGTGAATTCATTCAAGACATTCGCAGATATCATTGGCTTGAACTGTACTATGGCAGGAAATAAGAATGTACAATTGTGGTGTATTGGCATTTATCGAGTTTGCTGAATTTCTGTGATAAGCTTTCATGTTCCAGTTAACTTAAACAAGGATTGTACGGGAGTTATTTGCAGTGCTGAACCCATCATACATTGTTAGGTGTACATCGAAAATCGTGGTTTCATCCCTCAAAATTATATTTTTGAGCTTCCAAGCTCATCAAATGTCAAGTTTAACGTCATCATTAAAATCAGGCATGTATGAACCATCATGTGAACATGCTGAGTGGGTCAATAGCTTCAAAATTTCTAAGGTTACTGCTATGTCCAACTCCTTTTATTATGTGGGGGGGGGGGGGAGGGGGAAGCTAGTGATAATTTTAAAGCTTAAAATGGCTAAAACATGTAGTAAATTGATTTTGCTCAGAACATATTTTGTCTTGGACCCATCGAATACTTGAAATGGTTGTTATACAATAAAACTTAGCAATTCTCAAGAGAAACCGAAAGGGTCAAACGCATCAATTAAGGGAAAACTATCGACCACACCTCGAGTCAAAAGCTTGTTTAAAAACAATGGCTTTTTGATCTTTTTGATTATTTGCATATCAGCGCGAATTTGTAAGGGCATAGATTCGATATAACAATGTCATTATGTCACATAAATTACACACAAAGAAAACCTGTCCTACTGTCTGCTGAACCACAAACGAATTCTTTGGAGTGGATCCTAAGACAAGTGGCTGTGCAGCTGGTAGTGAGCACATCAGTCGAGTGTAGTCTACAGGCCTACAGATGCGGTGGTCACCGAGGTAGCGACTCGTGTGATAGAGTTTTCCCATCTTTCACCGAGGTCAAAAAGCCTAAATTTCCAAAAGTGGTACTACACAATATCTCTCCTTAAAAATATTAGTATTTTTAAGGAGAGAGCGACAAACCTACCTGGACACCAGTTGACAATATATAGGTTGAATCGTCAGTGAACAGATAAGCAGAGATAAACACGGTTTCACGGCAGAACACCACCATTCGGTATTTCAAATCTTCTGTAAAAAGTGATCAGGAACGAAGTTCATATTTGCATACTTCTAAGGTCACTGCCGTATCAGTTACAGTAATGTATTCAAAGAGGATGGTCAGCTGAATAACTAATTTGACATTATTCATACTGGATCGGCCTCCCCAAAAATGTATAGACATCTGTCCAACAATGAAATACGATGTCCTTGATACTGCTTCAGAAACTTGATACATATATTGTGACGCTTTTTCCCTCGAGTAAAGTCCACCGGTGACGTCACTCTACTGTATTGGAGAGGTATTTGAGAGCTACGTGAGAATATTGCAGCAGTGTGTTCGTATTGGAGCTCAGGTTCACAGTGAAATATTGAGAAGCTAGGTTTTGCTCAGTTCCATTGACTGCAAAGCAACGGGAAACATGAAACCAATAACCAAGTACAAAGTATTTCAAGCGAACAGAACCGATTCTGAATCCTATCTCAAAGTCCAGTGTAAGGCAAACGCGAGAAAATAGTATGAACCTTCATGAACCCACATATGTGGCAATAAGGAGATGCTTTCAGGTGAAAGAATGCGCATTTCCTGTCCCCGGTGACGCACCCGTCATAAATTCCAAAAACACTTGACATGCAAACTTATCTTTCTGCATATCAGTGACAGATGTGATGTACTTATCAACCAGATTTTAATGACGTCCATGGAATATCTTAAAAGCAGCTATTAATCTTCGTCAAACTTATCCGTGTCGCAGCCGTTTAGAGACTAGCTGGGAACTTTTAGTGTCACTAAAATACGTATACATAATTACGTGTATACTTATATGTTTTACGTATGCACGTGATAAATACGTGTATTTATCATCGGATTGCTGAAAATACGCGATCCTGATTGGTCAATTCCCCGACAATACCTTGCTGTATTTGCTGTGATGCAACCCCACGATATTTTCTGTATCGTGGGCTTCAGGTGGGTAATACGGAATGGCGTTTTGGAGAGTTCCACATATTCCAATGATAAAGTCGTTACCATGGACTTCAGACCCCAATACGGCATGATATCTGCCTTCAGTCAGCATATCCCACTCGGCCTGCGGTCTCGTGGAATTTGGTAACTTCAGGCAGATATCACGCCGTATTGGTGTCTGAAGCCTATGATAACTTATATCACGTACATCCTCATACATTTCGTGCATTGCCCAAACATATGCTGAATTTGTGAGCTTGGGTTTTTCGGCCATATTTTCGCTATTATGTCTATTGATATATTGTTTGTGTAGAATATTTATGACTGTAAGCTGCCAAAACCCTCCGTTACACGTTCTCTCACTCCACATACACATCACAGATTCAGCTCAAACACATTACGTTATCCACCCGCGCACCATCACAGCCACCGCGCCACATGCCATTTGCAGACACCGACATAATATTCTACAGGCCCACCGATCAGTACATTTCCAGACACTAAACCACGCCTATCCAGACATGCCATCACATTCGACCTATCATACACGACTTCCGTTACACAAGGCGGTAAAATTCCAGACACTCGAGCACGTGGCCCGAGCTTCCCGCATCTTTCTGATAGAGTCTCCAACGAGAGAAGAGATACAGAAGTTTACTAAGAAGATAGAATATTAAGAAGAAATTGTGCTATAAATTGCACTATATTGTAGTAATTTTAGCGACAGTGACGCCCGCCCTCCCGCGCACTACACATTCCTATCACAACATATACATTCTACATGACTTACATACAGGACAGGTACAGACTATACGATCACAAGCATAAATAACCCCAGAACCATATCGACAAACGCAGGTCAGTTCACGCGCACTTTCGGCCCAGTATACAGTACATGCGACCCAGTTAGTTTCGGCCTTGACCTTTACAAGCACCTACTTCTAAACATAGAACATGACACCCCCACCGCTCACATCACGTGCACAGATACAAGCATAACAAGTTTTGACACGCGCCGGGGAAACCCACTTTCCCGGTGACATCAGCTCATACCACCACACATCTATCCAATCACAACACCGCAGACACTTGGCGGGAAAGTCTACAACACATGTTGCCGGCCCCGCAGTATTTCTAGGAGTTGAGTAAATGGCCGCAGCGAGCACAGACGTGTTGAAATATTGTGAGAAGTTTGGCCGTGCTCGTATTGGACTATATCAGTAAATTGTGGACTAAATACATGTGAATTGTAACAGAGAAGGACTAAAGTATCCAGGATATCTTGTCGACGGGGAATCACCGGACGTAGGTGTGTTTGCGGCCTTAGATGTGACTGTCTGAGTCATTGGACATTATCGCCCGAATAAATTATTGAACTGTAGCTGCCGGCCTTGTGATTTCCACAACGATCACAGACATTCGGCCTAATATCGGCCATCGAACGATATTCTTCACAATATATATATGTAGCGTCGTGACGTGGTGTGCGCGAGTAGTGACACCACGGTTATGATGCTGCAGTGTGGACGGGTTTATAAGACATTCGGCGACACTCCAGTAATGGGGTATACCTCTTTATCGTGGGGTCGCCGAACTTTACATTGGTGCCTGGCCTTTCGAGCCACATGGGTTTCTCTCGGCGTCGCTCCCGGGTCGGCCCCCACTGTTGACTCACATCACCGCCATGTTGTGTGTGGTTCGATGTGGCCTGTGATGTGGCTCAACAGTGGGATATAGCTGACCTCGGGGACGAGGTCTCTCCGAGAGGGGAAAGCACTGTGGCGTCGTGACGTGGTGTGCGCGAGTAGTGACACCACGGTTATGATGCTGCAGTGTGGACGGGTTTATAAGACATTCGGCGACACTCCAGTAATGGGGTATACCTCTTTATCGTGGGGTCGCCGAACTTTACATATATATTAACAGTATACTATCGGACTCTAGGATATATCGGACTTATTGGGATTACCTGTGAATGGGACCATGATCGTACATCGAACTTATCGCCTCAATAAATCGGATTATTTTGAAACGTCGGACCACCTATTTGTTGCCTAGCGCAATATTACATCGTACTATACCATCAGACCAGGCCTGATAGCGGCCAGAAGAACGCTATTCGTCAAATATGTGTAGTTGTTTCCATGTCAATAGAATGAATTTGTGATCTATGTCAATTCCATAATCCTTATCAATATCTGCTTATCCATATATGTCAAGAAATAACAACCGAAAGTGCTCACTTTCTGCTTATCCATAATTTGTGTTGCCGTTATGAGACGGTTGAAATTGTGATCATGGGGCAGTCGCTCATATGTATCACTATCAACTGTATTGTGTGCAGATGATGGTGACTACGGTGTCTACCATGTGTATGATACAATCATGGATATATGATCTTGGAAAATATTGCAAATTTATCATTGTACGCTATGTAATTGGTGCTGCATATACATAGATATGTCGAAAATATTTCCGATAAGCGATGTGTTATGTATGCAACCATGTCCATGATGCAACCAAGGGATTTGTAATCATCCCGACCACTGAGCGATTGATCAAGAGTAAATAGGATATACATGCACTAAATTAGTTTTTTTTTAAAAAGTGCCATTCGAATTAATTCACAAATTCGAAATATGACAATCCCGCTGGAGGATATACCTACAAGACTTAATGTTGATATTCCCTTTCCGTTAACTGCGACCAAATTTCATGGTGAGACACTAGGTTTGAGGTACAAAAATAATGTTGTTATTTATTCCTTTGACTGGAATTTGAATGTTGTGTACAAGTTCACATGGAAATGAACAGTGCACGACTGTTGAACCCACCAGTGTCAAAACGCTCACAAATGTGGAAACAATTGTCAATCACAAATGTGAAATTATCTCCATCCAAAAAAATTACACAAAATTTATCCACAAATATGAAAAGAAAATCAAATGTGAAGACAGCTTTAGTCGATTACCCACAAATGTGAAACCTTATACAACCTATGATTTAACATGAGAAATGTACATTATTCGAGTAGGCCTATATTATATTTGTTCCAGATTTATCCCGATCCTTCACCTCCAATAAAGGACAAGACTCCCGTGTTTAGTCATCACCAAATTTGGTAAAGACATCGACCATGACTTGTCATATCAAAGTTCAAGGTAAAGAAACAATCTGGAAATATATTCACAATTATCACTTATTCGATATATGGAACATCGACCATGATCTGACTTCATATGCGTTAAATATTTTGACATCGATCTAAAGATCAAAGATCAAGGTCAGAAAGGAATTCCAGAAATATATTACCAAATTGTAGAACCGAGGACGTTCATTCCGACCCTAATGAAAGAAGGGGTTGGGTGTCATGCAAATTACATCTAATATGTCATATTACCCCAAATCGGAAGTAGAAAGATTTTCAGAGGAAATGACTTGAGTATGCTGTAAGTATAATTTCGTGGCCAAAACCATGTATTCCCCATTACCGCTCATTTAGGCATTAATTTCAATAAATATTGATTGTAGATGGGAAAAGGACGTTCATTTCGAACCCACAGGGGATATAATTTAAAAGAAGGGATAGTTATGTATCAGTTAAAGAGGACTATCATGAGCGTATGGGAAGTCATGTTATGAATCGTTTGGTTATATTGAAGTGATTGAAACCAATATCAAATGACATATACTGATTCTGAACATTATGAAAGACTATCATAAATTGGCCTCTGCAGGTTTCAACATGCTGTTGCTTACTTTTGAGAAACAATTTGGCGGTTATTCAATAGCCCAAAATTACCATTTTTGTTACCATTCTTGTTACCTTTTGTGATTTAAACAGATCACCTTGAGTAATTGAACGCATAGTTCTGAAAATGTATGAAATGACCATTGGACATTCCTCATGATCATTGTAGCGATGTGTTCTCAAAAGAACAAACACTCTGAACAAAATTCCGGTACGCTACAGTACCCTTGTTTATTTTATTGTATGTCATTCCACTTATAATAGCTGGACAATTTGTATTCATTGACACAATACATTTTGTCATCCTGTTGCTTTAATACATATATATTATCAAACGAAGCATCAGCAGGGCGAAGCATATATTAAGATCTCTTCTATGATCCGTTTTATACAATGTTTATCAACCACTTGATGTATATGTGGTAAATGACAACGGAAACTGAGAACAAGATTTAAATAAATTGATTTCTAAATAAATTCATTCATTATTCAAACTGCAGTTTGACACCAGAAGCTTCCATTATTCGTTTGTAAGCAGCATCCACGTAATCACTTTGTTCTTCATTGAAGTAATTTTTCCAGTCTCCTATGGTACCTTTCCTCATAAAAGGCGAGATATCCTGCCGATAGAATGACTCAGTTTTCCGATTTACCATGTCATTTTTGCTCATCTTCTCAAAAGAGAGATGCCGTAGAAGTTCATTCAGCTGACTTTGGTTCACTGTTCTGTCGAGAAATCCAGCCAACTCTTGTATCACTCCACCCAGATCACGGATCATGTCTTCATACTTGACGAACTTGACGTTTTCCTGCCCCACATGCGGCAACCACTCCTTATACCAGTCAAACCAGTCGCCATATTCAATGTGTTTGTCCTTATAGAGTTCAAAAAAGTCATCCCACGTCCCAGAAAACAGACCCAGATTGTTGGTCATTCGGTAGAAGTGGAACAACGACACAAGTTGATCCTTCGGGTTCCGGATGAGAAGGACAACTTTCATGTTGGTGGCCAGCTGTTTCTGGAAGAATCTAGCTGGTAGGTGGGACTTGATGAACCGTGGATGTGCCATTTCATCAATGATATCAATATGGACTGAATCATCAATTGTAAATTCAATCACAGGCGCTCTCTTCCCGATTGGTTCCTCCTTAGCCTTCTCGAAATTCATGTCATTTAACAACAGCCAGATAAGTTCCTGCATCCATGTTGTTCCTACACGACATTGAAACAAAATGGGTTTGCTCAGAATTTTCAAAAATTTGAACAAATTTTTCCATTTATTGCAATTACTCATCTCTAAACTCCTACATGCTCCTCTTCGATCCTGAAAATCGTTCTGGACAGAAAATTCACGTGATTGAAACTAGGCACGATCGTCTGCCTCATCACCCATTCTCATCAGTTACGCTGATAAGAAATAAATAGACGATCGTGTTCGTGTGATCGATGTAAACTCTCAGCGCATGCACATGACATAGAAAAGCATCCGGCTCATTCTGACCGACACTAGACGGCAGCACAGACTGCTTTCCCACTCTCCACCGCAGCACATGTTTTAAAGCAGATGCCTTCTAATGTATGCATTTTCTTTTCTTCAAAACTAAATCTTGTTGCAACACATCTAATACAAGATAACAAAACATTGTGGGAGTTCGATGAGGGGTGACAGTTTGAGGTAACCACGATGTCACATTGTGACCTTGCTGTTCTTTGATTTTGAGGTAACTGGGAGGTAAATGTGAGGTCAAATTGTTGACTGGGGATAGCAGCAATATCCAATTGTCTCTTTCCACTGGCTAATAAGACCAGAAAGAAGGTTTTCATGGACACTCATACCCGTACAGCCCGTTCACCATTGGGACATTGCCTCCACCGCCAGTGCCTCGCTCTCTGGGAATGGCGAGTAGAAAAATGGGAAATTGTGATTCTGAAAGGTTGCGAACAGATCAATGTTCTGCATTCCGAACACACGACAAATGCCCCCAAAACACCTCTGGTACTGTTGTTCGTAAACATCAGCCACCTCGTCCCTGATGGTCTGAGAGGCTCCCAGCCCTTGAATGCACACCTCACCGCTAGAAGCTCCAGGCGCTTGATGGATTGGAACATATTAGTAAGCGTCCTTGACATCTATACTCACTGCCCACATTCCCCTCACTAGGGCCTTATGTGCAGAAAGCACCGACTCCATACCGAACCTGGGTATAATCAGGAATTTGTTGAGGTTTGAGAGATTTGATATGGAACGCTACCTCCTGTGTTCTTTTACACTTTTTTGACAACTCGGGAACAAAATCCTCTTTCGTCCTTGACGACCTCGATCTCTCTCTTCTATAGCTCCTCTTTTATAGCTGCTCTCTCTTCTGACCGCCAGGCACAGGGAAGAACCACGCTTTTGGTCTTAACAGTGGTTTTAAAGCCTCCCGTCCAAAGCTGAAACCCTCCATCACCCATGCCATGACGTTGGTGTCGGAGGCTGTAACGTCGTGTCATTTCGCGAACAATTGCACTAGTCGACCCCTGAATGGACCAGGTTGTGGGAAATGTCCATTCCTCAGAACTGAAGACCCAACAGATCGAGCCTAAGCTTCGTGGTAACAAGTCACTCCTTAGCTCTTAGCCTACTCGGATGCCCCCGCCTTGCACACTATCTCCTTGGCCAATATCTTGTCCCAGAGATGCTCATGGAAACCTGTGACATCTGTCAGAGACAGCCGCTATAGACATGACAGATGAACAACAGCCTCCATCATAACTCTAAAACTCATCATCAGGACAGATGTCTGACTGGCACCAGGTGTCTCCAATGCTTTGTAATTGTCAATCGACTGCAGTCGAACATGATGAGATGGGAACAATTACTCCAATCACCCAGCCGTCACCCCTGCATTGATTTTGGTCATAACCTTCGTGATCGAGCTACAAGTAGCTGGAATGGTTGATGAACTAGCGCCGACCTGAACCATCCCACGCACTTGGAGGACACTGAAGCCTCGATAGGCAAGTACATACACCTAGCTATCGACTCCAAAGCCAGCAAAAGTTAGAACCTTCGCCCTGTTCAGTAGCCTCATCCTCCAATAAGGAGAGCTCCTGAACGTCGCCACCATGCCCCCCCCCCCCCCCCAAACGTTGGGCCTAACAGATCTTGGTCTATTAGATGACCTGAGAAGGTCTGTCTGGAGCGAAACGTGAGGCTGCCTGGTCCTGGGTCGTGGCCGTCAGATGACTCACACCAGAGAATACAGGTCTTGGATCGTGCTGAGAAACAACTCTAACACGACCACCTCGTCGACCCCCGATCACGTACATCCGAGAGTATGATCACTGGGGTGTAGCCATCGGTCGGCGAGGGTACAACCAAGAAGTCTTGATAGCCGTCAAAGAGAGAAGAATGATCAACCTTCAAAGCCTTCGAGGAAGAACACTTCCTCTTTCTTGCCAATAGGTGGAGCAAGCTCCCCTGGCGAAGAAGCGGCCGAAGAACCAGACGAAACTCCCTGACTGAGTAGGGCAGGGAGTCCCAGCAACACATGACCCTGAAGAGAACCTAATGACTGTGCAAAAAAACTTTGCACAGCCATGTTATGTGCAGCCCCAGGGCTGCACATATGTGCAGCCCCAGGGATGGATTGATAGGACGCAGCCTGTGTGGTTGGGGCGGGGTCCACCTCCATGGTCGTCGGATGAACTGGCACCTGAGGAGCCTGAGAACTCTCAGAATAACCATTTGTTACACGCACGAAAGTAGACGGGAGCCACGAACGACACAAAACGATGTCTATTTAAGCCCTGGTGAAATTCCGTAAGAAAATATCGCAAAAGACTATGTTGCAGACTGAATTCGACGAAAACAACAAAAGAACGAATCCAAAGCTACCAAGCAAAAATGGCGGTGAACAGAAAAGTGAAGAGCGCGGGTCATGAAGCAGACGATGTTGCATAGTTAAAATCACATGAATTTTCTTTTCCTACATGATGTGCAGGGCCGCCGTCCGAAACATACCTGATTTGGGGTAACTTGCCAGCAGCACATCTCCTGCCAAATCAAAACCAGCTCTGATACGCTCCAGAATAGGTGGTTTGTGCAGTTTGCCCAGGTACAGGTTGCCGTACTTGTATTCGCCATCAATGGTATGTTGGACCGACATTCTGATTATTATTGCATCTGATACTCTAAATAGAACAATATACACATATAACACTATACACAGAATAAGTAGATTATAGCTCCTTTAAATATTTCACAACATGCTACAGACAATGAATTGACATACCGTGAGACATTTGCTGACACTAAAAGCACTGGCTTGAAATTTACTCTGGCAAGAATTTGAATGTACTATTGTGCATTGTGTTGGCATATTATGTCGAGGCAGTCGCTATGTAAATGTGATAGCCGATCATATTCACATAGCGAATACTTCATTGGCATGATAGCAATGAATCGGGACTGGACGTGACTTGCAAGCAGTGCTGAGTCCATCATACAATATTACATGCAGGTCCAAAATCGTAGTTTTATCGCTCAAAATCTTTTTGACCTTCCAAGCTATTCAAGGTAACGTTCAAGGTCATCAATAAAAGCAAATATGGTGAAAGTTGGCTTGAATTGATGCCCCCCCCCCCCCGTAAGCAAAACTTTTTGCTTTAATTAAAACCACACGTCAAGGCCTGAAGATGCCTTGAACGTATTTCGGCGTGGAGACTGACTCATAACACTTACAACATGTTTGCCACGAGTTACATCCGTTTTGCTCTATGACACACCGTTACTGAAATACCAAACAAACAAACAAAATACTAACAAAAATCCGGCTCAGGGTCTGTATCGCTCTACAACCACCGTTTCTGAGATATCGATGAAAATGAAAAATGCTGACTGAACGAAAAAAAATTAAGGTCAAGGGCAAAGGTCATCCCTAATACCCTCTTAAACATGTTTGTTTAGGGCCACGAGTCTGAAAATAACCTCCGTTTCGCTCTCTGACACACCGTTTCCGAGATACCGACAAAAACGAAAAATGCCAACTCAGCAAAAAAATTTAAGGTCAAGGTTAAAGTTCATTCCAAATACCCCTAACACATGTTTGTCTAGGGCGACTATCAGCAAAAATTCTTTCGAGCTCTAGGTGAAAGGTCATTTGACGGACTGATCCCAAATTCAATAGGGTTCTTCCCTGGTTGTATATGAGCCTCTATGGAAAGATCTGCAGCCATTGCATGAATACTTTGAGTTATCGTCCAAAAACCAAGACTCAAAATCCGCCTTCATTTCATCCTCAGGGCCCTCGGATCCGGCTCAAAAAGTATAGGATTCTTCCACATATCATAATTTTCTGACCAGTCGTGAAAATTTGGCAAGGATACATCAAGACAACCTAAATAGTCGGGCATGTACGGGGGGTCCCTTTGCACCCCCCCCCCCCCCCATGATCCTCCAAAACCAACTTTTTTCTAAAGGATTTTTGATACTAATAAACATAAAATATGTCTCCGGTTGCGCATCCATTGCAAAAATTGGTTTTCGGATTTAGAGATTGCGAATCTCGAATTTAGAGATTGCTTCACTTTAGGCTGCATAGGTCTACAAAATAAAATCTTTGTTACCTTTTGCTGCTTATTGTAGGGGCCTGATACATTGTACATGAGAAAACAGTGGTTAAATAAATATTTATAATATGAATATGTCCATAAATCCAAGATGGCCGCCAAATTTAGATAATTTCTCATTAAAATGTCCATAACTTCGGACTGAGTCAACCTAGGATGTTCATTTTGGGGTCTATACCTAGGTTTTCATATACAGGGAATCCATTTAGACCAAAATAAATACAATCAAGCTATTTCTTTTGATGCATGTACACCTGCACACATGGTACACGCTACACATTCATTTAGATATCTCTCGAACATAGCCCCCTTGACACCCCTATGGTCTCATTTGTGGATCTTGCTTGGATATTTCTGATAGAGACATTTACTGATTTGCAATCCCAATAAATCCTTGAACAAATAGAGCTTGATTTGATCAGTTTTGTTAATTAACATAAATCCAAGATACCTGCTAAACACACCCCGAAAATTCAAGTTCTTAACTAATTGTGCTATAAAGATGTGTGATACTTACTTTCAAGGGTATTTTGGTATGTAGATTCCAATTTTGGTGTTATTCTAGCTATATAATATCAATTCAATCAATCAATCAATTTTATTTCCAGTAGCAAAATAAAACATATAAGTAACGAAAGGAAAAAATAATAGCTACTGGGAGGTGACACATAGCCATTGGCTGTCTTCCTGTGCCACCTCCACTGGAACTCCAGTGAAACATAAAAATCAAATAAAGAAATCTACATGAACTGAGTGTAATCAAATTAAAACCTATAAACATGAAGGACGACAAAATCATAAATCAATGAATATATGTAAGTAGTAAAATTAGTTATATATATATTATAAGAATAAATAAATGAACGAATAGATGAAAGAATAAATAAACAAATAAATATGCATATAAATACTAGTATATAAATGTGTTATATAAATATGCTGGGCCACGGTGTGCTTGGAGACTCGTAATTGCGTGGTGATCGATGCGGTTGAATAATCGTATGTTTATATAACTTCGATCACCACAAGCGACCATGTCAGCGACTCAGTGACATGAAGTCTATAGTAATGTTTATTCTAATCGGTTACACTGTATACATAATGAATTGTCACAAGTTACGGTTTCATGGTAGTTGTTAAAGGCCATTATTTTAAATTGTTTAACCAATCTATGTCTATTAGTTTCAATTTGGAAAACAGCAGGTAAATTGTTCCAAAATGAGGCTACTTGAAAATACATCGACATTTTTGAAAAATTAGTGCGAGGCTTAGGTAAGTATAAATGACGATTTGTAGTTTGACGTGTATTGGCGATCCGATTATGCGGTGTGGGATAAAAATTGGAGAAAGATACAGGTAAATTCCCATTAATATAATCAAATGCAAAAGTTAATAGTTGAAGTTTATACATGTCTGATAATTTCAAAATTCTGAAGGACTTAAATAATGGGTCGGTATGAGCACGGTAGTTACTTTTAGCTATTATTCGCATAGCACGTTTCTGAAGGTTGAATAATCTAGATACTGATCTGCTATTTCCCCAAATCAGAATACCATAGTTTAATCGCGAATGTATTAATGCAAAATAGAGAGCCCGAAGAGCTGAATGGGGGAGGAGACGCTTGACTTTGTTTAGTATATAAATAGATCTAGATATAGTATTTATCAAATAGTCTACATGCATTTTCCATGATAAAGTTTCGTCAAATTGTACACCTAAAAATTTCATTGTTTTATCGGGTAGACCATTACCACAGGGGGTAAGTTGTCTTCCGTTGATTGATATATCAAAAGTCGAAACGGTATTAAAATTAGAACATACCGTTGAAAACGACATATATTTTGTCTTTGCAACATTTAGAACTAATTTATTACCATTAAGCCAAGTTGATATATTTACGAGTTCTTCGTTAACTAATTGAGACATGAGAGACTTATCAATTCCAGAAGTGTAAACAGTAGTATCGTCAGCGAACGACAATATATTGAGTTTAGTAGCATTGAATATGTCATTAATGTAAATTAGAAACAATAGTGGTCCCAAGATGGAGCCTTGGGGTACTCCACAGTTCACGGGTAAAATTTTAGACTGAGAATTATGGTAAGATGTAAATTGTTTCCGCTCATTAAGATAACTATAAAACCACTTCTGTGTCACCCCCCGTATCCCATAGAAGTACATTTTATTCAGAAGAATTTCATGAGAGACAGTATCAAAAGCTTTGCTTAAGTCCAAAAAAATGCCTAATGTATTATCTTTAGATGGTCGGTCGTTATTCTGTGTAATGTATTTAACAAAATGAATGAGTGGATGTACAGTAGAATGTCCCTTGCGAAACCCAAATTGATTTTCGTTTATTATTTGATTTTTCTCGAGGAATGTAGTAAGCCGTTTACACATTAATTTCTCCAATATTTTCGAGAAAGTGGGCAAAAGACTAATGGGTCTATAATTATTAAGTAACTGTGGATTACCGGACTTGAACACAGGTATGACTTTAGCTATTTTAAAACTATCCGGAACAATACCTTCAGAGAAAGATAGGTTAAAAATATATGATAGCGGGTGGGCAAAATGATTGATAGTAAGTTTTGTTAGTTTACTAGAAATATCATCATGACCACAACTGCTTTTAGGTTTCAATGAGTTAACGGCTGATATTACATCAATGGGGTTAACAGGTGTCATAAAGAATGTCGATGGATTATTACATCTGATGTACTGACCATAATTTACGTCCGAAGCAGGCACACTGTTAGACAACTTACTACCGATATTCGAAAAAAAAAACATTGAATTCATTCGCTATGACATCAGGATCACGGTGCTCCTTTCCATCTATGTCAAAACATATATTATCTGAACTATTTTTAGCTTTCAGCTGTATGATATTTTTCAGCGTTTTCCAAGTATTTTTAATATTATGTATATTATCATTTAGAATGTTGGTATAGTGGATTTGTTTGGCCTGTTTACATAGTCTAGTGAATAATGATTTATACACTTTATAAGTATGTATGTTATCCGGGGTGGGTTTTCTCAATTTAATTGTCAACAGTTTATTTTTACGAAGGGATGATACAAGAAGACCATTGGTCATCCATGGCTCACGTTTTATATATTTAGATTTAGCTTTAACGCGCTTCACAGGAAATGATTCTTCAAATGCAGATTGATATATAGATAAAAATGTGTCATATGCAGAATTTGTATTTTCGCAGTTGAAGACAGACGAGAAGTCACTATTCCTTAGAATAGTTTGAAAATATTCAATATTATTGGTTGTGAAGGGTCTAATATATTTATATTGAGGTTTTACGTCTCTCTTTTGTTTACATAAAATCGTGAAAGTAGCAAAATGATCAGCTACGTCACAAATTATAACACCAGAAATAAAATTACCATCAATGATATTAGTGTGGATATGATCTATAATAGTTGCCGAATGTTCAGTAACTCTCGTGGGTTTTAAAATCAAAGGCAACATGCCATTAGAAGTTAAATCATTAATAAAGTCATTAGTTTTGTTATGTTTATCAAATTTCAATAAATCAATATTGAAATCGCCAAGTAGCATCAATGTTTTGTTTTCGTTATTTGCTAAGTTTATTATGTCATTCAAGGTTGTGCTAAAAACATCAAGATCGGCTTTTGGTAACGTATTTGGCCTATAAATTACACCCACTACGACATTCTTCTTATTATGATGAAGTATTTCAATAAATAGAGTCTCTATAACATGTGGGATAAATACGGAGAGGTCATGTCTAACTTTGTAATTAAGGGTTTCCTTTATAAATAATCCTACACCCCCTCTACCATCATCATTATCTGGTCTGCATTTATATTCAAATGTAGAGTAGCCCTCTAGTTTATACGATATGTCTTCATTTATTCTGAAAATTTCAGTTAGACCTATGACATCAAACGCAGCTGAGGGAGTGTTTACTTGAGTCAAAAGAAGCCGAAAATGATCCCAATTTGCAGGAAGACTCCTACAGTTGAGAGATAAAAATGATAGGTCTCCTGAGTGAGAAGCTAATTTATCCCCAACGTCACAGGGTGAAAAATATTCACAGGAATTGTTACTGTTTAGAAAGATGTCATTATCTATTTCATCAGGTGTTATATTGTTTAAATAGAGGTCACGAAAATTGAATTCACTAGAATCACTGACATGATCGATAGTGGTGTTACCCGCCATTACGAAGTTTCCTCAAACACACCGCAGCCTCTGAAATATATAAATACATACTAAACATATAAAATATAAATAATATAACCGTCGTCATACAGTACAACATCACAGTAACGACAATGAACATTATAAGGCTAAGGCAGAGAGACATTACGGCGTTCACAGTATGAGCATGGATATTTACAATTTCAGAACATTATACATCTAGAAATAGAGCGACGTGAACTCAAGAATTCGCCTAGATATTATTATACGTTGTCATGAAACATTGATAAATAGGTCAATTGACAGTTTTAGCAAACAAGTTAAGGGCCAGTAAGTACATATTTGTACCGATAGTGTGCAAAAAAAAAAAATTGTTGATACTATACTCACACATATAAAAAACACTATGCGAGGGAACTGTCGTACTATTATATATAAATAGACATTTAGTTCACTAACACTGTTTTAACGTGTTTTTTTTTTGTTTTTTTAATGTTGAGATTTCGTGTTTAACAACTGATATAAAAAGAAAAAAAATACAATCGCGATAATGTAATCCCCGATAGTTAAACTTGAAACCGAATAGATATACCAAGGACGGAGATTGTAAGTGTATCAAATATAAAATGTGAAATAGAAAACATATGGTAAACTATACATATCTTACACACATGATGCAAGGCCACAAAAAAAAATAAAATTCAGGTGAAACAAGTCTCTGTTGACACGGGACTGAGCCGACCGGACCGAACACCGTCACATACAATTTATCCAACTGACCGTATAACTGTCAATTCGGCCAATAGACCGTGTGATTATAATATGCCAGGAATATAGTCGTACAGCCGAGTCGCTGCACCCCACTACATCATAAAAGCTTAGCATCAAGAGTACTGTACCTTACCGGGAAAATCATGAGAAATGTACAACATATTGATTTTTAAAGATATAAACTGTTACATTGATCTTAGATTCTATTGTCAAAAACATATTCCGGAATGATGCCGAACACACGCTTTCATTTTGGACTATAATGTGAATGACTAAGACCGAAATCATTGGTTTTTTTTTTTTTTTTTTTTTTTTTTTTTTTCATTTTCTTTTCCACCAAAACGTTGTTTTGACCTTCCAAGGTTATTCAATGGCAAACACAAGGTCACCAACCAAACCGCAACATATATATTTTTCCTCTCTCTCCTTCCATTCCAATGTCCGCCACACGGAGACCTGGCGATTCAAAGGAAACGAAACCCACACACGTCCTGGTGGTACATGAGGGGAACGTTTTGAAGCAATTATCTCAAAACTGATCAATCAGTAACAGAGAAAACTGTCATTAATGTCCAAAATTGGCCATTTCCCGTCAATGTGACTACCTTATCGGTAAAATCGATTCAATACATGTACATGAAATATATATATAAACAGAGCCGGACGGACGGAGGACAACGGATGAACGACGGACAAAGAACCATGACAACCGCCTATCGGCCCAAATGGACCGGTAAGCTAATAACTAGGAATAGGGTAGCGACAGAGAGGCGATCGATATACCCGGTACATTCATTGAGACAGTACAGGGTCAGTGTTCTTCATGGTCCACTGCAGACAGCTCAGGAGCACTGGTCTACCAGAACACAGGCGACATGTGTGGGAGGTGACGGGGCGGATTATACTCAGTCATGTTTACAAACAATGGCAGCCGGTAAACACGGTCCTCTAAGATATAAACTCAATGAATAGTGTTTTTAGGCCCATATGTTTACCTTGTAAACATAAACAGAGCCAGAGTGCATAAGTCAAGTTCAGCCGAGGACATTTTCAGACCTATGTAGTTGCATTGTTGATATCAGTGAATCTATATTAATACAATATATCATAACAGTACAAGTATCAACCGAAATTTGGTAGCCGATAACGACATTACTATTTACCTCGTTATTATTATAATATTAATCAAGATGACAGTCACAGATATCACACATACATCAAAGTATACCAAGATATATATTATTGGGAAAACCAGTTTCTTTTTCTTTCTTCAAAATATATGTAATTATGCAGGAGCTACAGTCGTGTATGCGAATGAATGCACACCGTTGCGTGTCGACTTGCTGAGAGAGCAAATATAAAATGGATTGATTAGACACGGAGCACGATTCTTAGCAACAGGTTGACAGAGATATTATTATGTTAAAAACATTTCGAACTTCGTTCGAAAATTATTTCATTCAGTTAGGTCACTGCATGTAATTGCTTCACGTTTGACAAGATATTTATCATTCTCAGCTCACATATTCCGATAAATGATGATTATACAGGAGAATGGAGCAATAATCGCTACCCGAATTCTTGGCGTCGGGCTAAGAGAAAAAGTTATCATCAAGTACTTGTGCAAGTACTGACATAATGTTATGTCATCATGACATTAGGCATAAACCATAGATTGTTTATGCATATATATTCAGGACTGTATAAAATTATCGATACATCAGCGAACAGCGTGACATGAATGACAGACAACAGAGCGTGAAGTAGTAAACATTCAGCAATATGTAAGCAATGAGATTGAACTTCATCAGAAATACATTATGCAAATAATATATGTGCATTATTTCTACATAGGATGGTGATAGTAAACAATAAAAGGAGTATTGTGATGTTCTCAATGGACTATAAACTTATTTATCAAATTTATATTTCAATGAGTTTTTGTGGTAGCTGTAAAGCTGTTCATAGTTCACCTTAGTACACATTAAATATATACATGTATTGATCAAAGCGGATAGATATCACACTAGTGATTATATATTGTAGTCAACGCCAAATTTGCATAACATGTTCATATGTAGTTCGTAGATACACATTAAGTTTATGTGCATCAATCAAAGTTGGCATAGAAATCGTGTTAGTTATTGGATATTGTTTCAAGGTCAAACAATTATAATCCTGAACATATTCATGGTTTCACAAGGGCGTATCACATCATCAGTGCATTGACAGCAGCTTCTTTGAAGTAGTCAAACCTGACAGGTCCAAGCTGCCTAGGCCCGTTCCATCGTGTGACACAAACCAGCTTGTCCATGATGCTGTCTTCGCGTAGCTTCAGCAGCAGCTTGTGTCCGGCCCCGTACTCCCCGTCGTCATCATAGTGTTCTGTGACACCGTCTGGACCGTTGACGCGATAGGCATAGAAGTTGTGGGAAGCTCTCGCACACCTGTGATCCCGCATGATGGCGTGCAAAGCTGGGATTACGTCGTTGGCGCTGTCAAGATTCACCCGGGAGCCCTGGAAGCCGCTACCGCCATGCCAGGTTGGGGGAGCTCTGATGACTTCCATTTCCAGTGCACGATCTGAGATATCCACTGACAGCATAGATGGGTCATTGGCTGTGTCGCGTTTGACCTCGTGACGTTCATCATTTATGAACAGTGAAGCACCCGACCACTTCACAGTTTCTCCGTTATTTTTAGCTGCTTTGTACCTGGGGAGGAGCAGTTTCCTTCTTTCGGCCAGCTCCCTAGGGAGCTGAGGATAGACACTATATGGTTTGACTGTTATGCACTTGCATTACAACTGTTCAGCCCCAGGAGAGTGGCAACGCGTACACGAAGTGTGTCTAAGCTAGATCAATGAATGAGACTGTTGTGGCAAAAGTGATGTAGAATTTTTCAGAACTGAGATAGAGGATATTGAGTGGTATGATGTCGGACAGCTCAAGACAACGTTGTTGTACTGCAAGAGAATGCAGGGCAATGGTGAAGACAGCATCAACTAATATGTCAATTCATCCAATATAGCAGCACCAATATTTTCGTACCATGTTCCATCATGTTCATGTGTTAAGATAGCCAATGAAGATATTCTACATTATTGTTCTCTGTTTGTGATATAAAAAGTATCCCAAGCATGTTGGTGAGTAATGCGTAATGCATAAGTGTATGAATGAATTCAACTAACAATATGTTCTTATCTGCTCTCCATCTCAATGAGATGCTGTTATCATTTTAAATTGATATTATATAGCTAGAATAACACCAAAAATGGAATCTACATACCAAAATACACTTGAAAGTAAGTATCACACATCTTTATAGCACAATTAGTTAAGAACTTGAATTTTCGGGGTGTGTTTAGCAGGCATCTTGGATTTATGTTAATTAACAAAACTAATCAAATCAAGCTCTATTTGTTCAAGGATTTATTGGGATTGCAAATCAGTAAAAGTCTCTATCAGAAATATCCAAGCAAGATCCACAATTGAGACCGTAGGGGTGTCAAGGTGGCTATGTTCGAGAGATATCTAAATGAATGTGTAGCGTGTACCATGTGTGCAGGTGTACATGCATCAAAAGAAATAGCTTGATTGTATTTATTTTGGTCTAAATGGATTCCCTGTATATGAAAACCTAGATATAGACCCCAAAATGAACATCCTAGGTTGACTCATTCCGAAGTTATGGACATTTTAGTGAAAAATTATCTAAATTTGGCGGCCATCTTGGATGCATGCATCAAAAGAAATAGCTTGATTGTACTTATTTTGGTCTAAATGGATTCCCTGTATATGAAAACCTAGGTATAGACCCCAAAATGAACATCCTAGGTTGACTCAGTCCGAAGTTATGGACATTTTAATGAGAAATTATCTAAATTTGGCGGCCATCTTGGATTTATGGACATATTCATATTATAAATATTTATTTAACCACTGTTTTCTCATGTACAATGTATCAGGCCCCTACAATAAGCAGCAAAAGGTAACAAAGATTTTATTTTGTAGACCTATGCAGCCTAAAGTGAAGCAATCTCTAAATTCGAGATTCGAGATTCGCAATCTCTAAATCCGAAAACCAATTTTTGCAATGGATGCGCAACCGGAGACATATTTTATGTTTATTAGTATCAAAAATCCTTTAGAAAAAAGTTGGTTTTGGAGGATCATGGGGGGGGGGTGCAAAGGGACCCCCCGTACATGCCCGACTAAAATTTATCATGCGTAAACCAAAGCGGCGGAGGAAGAAAAAAAAATTCTGCTCAAACCATAAGGCATTTCTCCCGCCAATTCCAAAGATATTTGAATTTGAAATTTACCAACAAATGGTCCAATCGAGGAAACTAAATGCCTTGAATGGACCACCATGTTTACTGAATTGACCACCATATTGTTGTCATGGTGAATTATCAGTCGCGTAGTTCCCTCAGCTAATTATATATAACAAGCTATACAACATCTGGTTTCTGGGCTTGTTCCACACGACTTACATACAGATGGAAATACTGAGATGTTCCAACCAAGGCACGAGTTCATTCAAGGCAACTCTCCCCTATATGACTTGTCACGTGAACATAATAAATGGACAAATAACTTCGTTCTACCTTAGACAAATCTAGCGGACACTGAAACATACAAGCCATAATGTGAATTTTTTTTCCAATGGTAATTTTTGGAGCTGGAAATGAAGCTCAAAATCATGTAGTAATAAAATTTATTTTGACCAGCATTGATGATTTTGACCCGTCGGATACTTGAAATGGCTGACATGCATATAAAATTTAGCACGTCTCATCGGTAAACATTAGAGGTTTGATTTACTTTTTCAAGAACAACCATCAAACTTTGAGTCAAGATCCCGTTGTTTACAAAATGGTCGTTTCACCTTTCATATTAATTGCATAACAACATAAGTTCGTGAGGGTATGGATTTAATATATAATATTGTCATTATCTCATATAAATACACACACACACACACACACACACAAACATGCCATACTGTATGCTGAACCACAAACAAAGATTCTGGAGTGGATCCTGGGAGCTGTGGCTGGACAGTTGGTAGTGAACACGTCAGTCGATCGATGGTAAATCCGCGGGCCTACAGATGTGGTCACCGAGGTGGCCACTTGTTTGATAGTCTTCCTGTTTTTCAATCAAGTTGAAAAGCGGAAAATTCCAATAGGAATACTAGATAGAATCAAAGATTGATATTTTTATGGAGAGAGCTACAAACTCACCTGGTCCAGTGCACTGCTCGATATATTGGGTTGAAACGCCAATGAAGTATAGATAAGCATGGATTCACCCACAACGCCACCTCTTGGTATTTCAAACTTTTGTCCAAAGTAATCAGGAACGAAGTTCAGATCTGCATACTTCTAAGGCCACTGGCGTATCAGTTACAATAATGTATTCAAATGGGATGGACAGCTGAATGACTAATTTGACATTATTCATACTGGATCGGCCTCCTCATATATGTATAGACTGTGTAACAATGAAATACAATATCCTTGATACTGCTTCAGAAACTTGATACATATATTGTGACGGAGCGAACGCCTTGTTTTTTTCCTGCAAGTAAAGTCCACCGATGAAGTCACTAGACTATTGTTCTACCTATCCATTACGTACCTATTTATAATAGTTAATTTCATAACGGACCGGTTATCGTGACCAAGTGGCAAATAACAGACCGAGCTGCCTGCCCAACGCGGCCATGCATGCTTCACTTCGAAAACTCGTCATAATAATTCAGAACAGTTACATAAGTTTGAGCTTGTGTGGAATTTGTTACTAGGAGAGACCATTGAACTACCCCAGAAGGCACAAGTATCATATGCTGCTCACCCATGATTGCCACTTAATCCGTCTGTCACCTTTTTAATACTTAATGAATATAGAGAAAAGCACATAATATGATACTTGGGCCCAACAGAACATAAAACGGACTTTGACCTCTCGCTGCACAGAATTTGCTTCACTAATTCGGGGGCCATCGGCACCAATTTCCCCCCAATGCCAGGTTCCGCCCCCGTTATGCCAGGGAGTGAGAAGAGGTATTGTACCACGGTTGACCCGTTCAACAGTTAGCCAGACCGTGGTCTATTCCACGTAGACACACCGTGGTACAAAAGTACAATAGACACCTCACAACCTGGGGCCATATTCGCCATACCGGCCCATGTAGCGCAGGTTAATATTCCTTCTAATTTTAATGAAGATTAAAAATGTGCCAGACGGATTAAATATGGTATACATTGTATTGTATTGTATTGTATTTAGAGCTTCAGCAATAATGAATTTACAGTAGATACAAACATATACATCGTCAGAAGCCCCAGGACACAGGACAGAGTCTATAGACTGTAGCCTCCACATCTGGAGGGTCCCGTGCCCCGAACAAATATATTTATACTTAAGCTTAGCTAGAAATTCTGAATGAGCAAATCTATATGTACATATGATCTGGTCACAAAGGTGAAGGTACAAAGAATATTATGGATAGTCACATCTAGGTATAATACATACATGTAAGTCAGTACAGTTAGAATTTTTAAATGGCATTAGCATGATTACTAGTAGTCAGCCTAGTTTTCATATAGTCAAGTAAAGTTGGACCTATAGCAATTACTGTTGGAAAACTCGATAAGTACAATCAATTATACATTCCTAGTAGACATTGTTTATATTTATACAACAGACATTTCACACTAACCATTTGAGTTGTGTCCATTAACTGGTACTGGTATAAGTTAGCCGGTATAGAATTCCAGATCTTAAGTCCCATAGTAACAATACTTCTATGTGATATGTTTGTACGTGCCAATGGCACCCGCAGTTTGCAACCCTTCACTTGACGTGTGATGTGAGTTTTGGAATCCCCTACTCTTGTAAATAAATCATTTAAAGATTGAGGCAGGCCTTGCTGGACGAAAGTGAAAACAAATTTTACCACTTGCAATTTATATCTATCAGTCAGTTTTAGTACATTTAGCATTTTAAATAATGGCTCAGTATGTGCATTGTAATATGCCCTCCAAATCATTCTGATTATTTTTTTCTGCAGAACAATCGGCTTATTAAGATATACGTTATAGGTGTTATAGTATCGAATGCGCGAGACAAGTCGCAGAAAACAGCTAATGTAGATTCTTTTTTATCCATAAAATCATTATTGTCTGATACTAGTTTGGTAATCGCATCGACCGTACAATGACCAGGCCTGAAACCGAATTGGTTATCAGAAAATAATTGATTACTTGTGAAAAAAGATACAAGTCTTTTGTTGACAACCTTCTCAAGAACTTTAGAAACAGCTGGCAGAAGGGATACAGGGCGGTAATTGGCAAAATCATCTTTAGATTTAGATTTATATATAGGAATTACTTTAGACAACTTCAAGCAATTAGGGACGGTATGATTTTTTATAGACATATTAACTAACAGACTTACTGGATATGCTAACTCATGACAGCAACTTTTAAATAGGTAAGGTGTTAAGCCATCATGTCCACAACTGTGTTTAGGTTTCAAGTTACTTAATATGTTTTCAACCTCGACAGGATCAGTAGCTGTCATAAACAGAGAATTCTGATTAGGTACTCTTTTCATCCCCAGGTATCTGTCTGCCTCTAGATCTGAATTTGGGATTGTCTTTGTATAATCTTTGCCTACTTTTTCGAAAAAAAGTACAAAATTCTGTTGAAATCTTTTCAGGATCAGTTAATATCGCGTTGCCATCTCTAAAAACTTGAGTTACACATGATTTATCTTTTTCATTGTGCAATATATTATTTATTGTTTTCCATGTAAGTTTAATGCTATTCCTGAATAATTCAAATTTCTTTCTATAGTACTCCTGCTTAGTCATTCTCTTCAAATAATTGTATTCATTTCTAATTGAAATGTAATATTTATATAAATCATCATCTTTCGCTCTACCAATAATTCTTGGATATAATTTAGAGACCTTTTTAGACATGTTGATTAAATGCTTTGTCATCCAAGGATCCCGAATACTTTTAGTAGATTTAATAGTAATTCTCTTCTTGGGTGCAGTTATGTCTAAAATAAAATTCAGCCTATCATTGAAGCTTTGAAAGGCATCTTCAGTTGACATTTGTGTAAGATAGTCCCAGTCAACATTAAATATGTGTGATTTTGTTGCCTCAATGCCTGCATCGGTAAATTTTCGTTTCTCAATACATTTATTGCTGGTAACTGATTTCTGACAAACCCCAGTATTTGAAGCAATTACACAAAATACTGGTAAGTGATCAGAAATATCTTTCAGTAATATTCCTGGGTATAAATTTATACTTTGTGATATGTTATTGACGTAAATGTTATCAATCAAGGTTCCAGAATGCTCTGTGATCCTTGTCGGCTTTGTTATACAAGGTAGGAACATGTTTTCTAAGAAACTATTAAACAAAGAAGCAGTATGTATATGATTTTCAATTTTTAATAGATCAAAATTTTGATCGGTACCTATTATCACTTGTTTCTCATGTTTCAATTTCAATAGCATATTATTGTAATGGACCACAGATGATCGAGGGTTGCTACCTGGTGTCCTATATATCTCCCCAATTATTGTTTTCCTGTTCAACACAGTTGTTTCTATGAAAACTGTTTCAAATTCACCTTCTATAAATGTCTCAAGATCTCTTCTTTCTTTGAAGTTGAAAGAAGAACTTAAAAATATGGCGATACCCCAACCACGTTTTATGGTCCTATTTCTACATATCAAATTATAGCCTGGTAGATAATACAGTGTGTCATTGCCAGCATGTAAATATGTCTCAAACAACATAATGACATCCAATTTAGCATTATTATCTTCTAACATTTTTACCAGAGATTTCAGTGTTTCATATTTTGATGGGAGTGACTGAACATTCAAATGCAATGTAGTGAGATTATGTCCATGACTCACCTTCTTTTCTTTAATATAATTGATTGCTTTGTCGATTTCAAAGTAATTACTTTCAGCTAAGGTATTCAACAGAATATTACTATCTACAGAGTCACCATCTTCTGTAGAGTAACTATTCAGGTTATATCTTAGGTCCAAATCTTCATTCAAAATATATGTTCCATTATCTGAGTCATCCATAATCACCATACATTATTTGCAATATTAGATACCAAACATACTCATCATTTGCATAGGTATATAAATATTGATAGGCGTGACTGTACGAATGTTTTTTCACCAAGACATACTGTGTACTGATAACCATACATATACAATATACACACATGTAAAATAATACCTCAATGATCATATATCGAAATTTAGCTTGTATCAAAATTGAACATGACCAAAGCAACTTAACTAGGTCCATTAAGTAAGACTCATTCAGAATAGTGTTGTTAACCATTGCAAGTATGCAAACTCCCATGCAGACTTGATATATACATGGTGTTGAAAACTCCGACATAGGAAATCAAACATTGTCAATATACTGGAATTCATATTAGGTATTTGATGTTCCTAACAATTGAACAACTGAGACAAAAATGACTAACTCAGTCAAAGTAACATAATTTTCAATTTTGTTGAGGGTACAGTCTTATACCATTCAGTATCCTGATACTCGTATCCCTTATCATGTTACGTTACCCGCCAAGAACATCTCGTACAGCATTCAGGATATAGTCAAACCTGATTGGCCCCAGATTGTCCCCTCCATGCCATCGACTGACCACTACGAGTTGGTTCACAATGTCCTTTTTCTGCAGTAAGTCCAGTACCTTTCGGCCGGCACCAAATTCGCAATCATCCTCGTAATGCTCAGTAATGTGGTCATCGTGTTTAATCCGATATACGTATATGTTATGTGTCGCTCGTGCTGCCCTGTGATCTGCGTAGACGGCGTGTAGACCCGCGATAACATCATCTGTACAAGAGACGGTGGTTTTCGACGCACGGAACGTGCTGCCTCGGTGTGTTCGGGGAACAGATCTGCTCACCTTAATGCCAACTGCCTTGCTGGTGGTGTCCACATTAATGTCTAGTCTGCGTTTTCTCTCAATCAGCTCCTGAGGCATCTGTGTAAAAACACTATATGTTGAACCTTTCAAGTTTTTTACGTGGCTCCAGATGAGTTGTCTCCCTTTGTTGTTAATAGAAGCTACGATTGGACGAATCTTCTTCCTCTTAGATATTTGACCTTGTCGATATACGTTTTTGATGGACACTTGTTCCAGCACTTCATCGGACATCTTCATATTGACTGACATGAAGTCGTACAACACATCTTCAAGTGTCGTTGTGGCACTCTCGGTCTCCGCGATGTTCTGAAACACAATGTTTTCCTTCATTGCCCTGGCGTTCGTTTGGAGTAGTTCTTCATGCAAGTCTGATATTTCTTTTTCTTGTCTTGTTATCCTTCCTTCATTCACCCTGCAGCGATCTTGCAGCGCAGTATTGTCCTTTCTAAGAGATTCGATGACTTTATCCTGGTCAGTCAATAAGAGTTCCATATCCATCAGTGACCGTTCCAGCAATTTTATCATATTCGTCAGAGTTGCAGTTGATTTCTCTGGATTCTGCTCCAATGACCTGTAATGGTCTGCCAGAGGCGACACAGCCTTTCGTTTTCTCGAGGACATTTCTTCATACGCAGGTGTGGAACACTTCACAGGTGCAGAAAGTCCAATTCCTTCACCAAGTGTATTGTTTTCATCTACCTGGTAGGCATATTTGGATAGCTTGTCTTTCACCTCAGTTGTTTTATCCATGTTCATTTCTGCCCACTTGTCATAAGCAGAGTCAATATATTCCAACACAGATTGGTCAGCACTGGCCATAGATACACACTGTCACATACAAACTTCTAGGCTATATAACACACACTGTGCACATGGTCCACACTGTCTCAGGCCAGCAAGGCATGTTCGTTCATGTGGAACTAGCTGCATGGCTGAAGCATTGACCATGAGAAAGTTAGTTTAAAATTCATCCCAAAAGCTGTTGTACAACCTCCTTCTTCATTATATTTTTCCAGCTTATCACCTGCTATGCATCTTCATACACAGGATTATCCATTTATATATGTCACAGCCTTGAACAAAACACCAACTTTTATCCACTTTCTGGGAGCATACTGCAGGGTGTCACCCCACTCTAGCTATCATTGTTACTCTTCAGTGGGTGAGTAGTATTAAGTAAGGGATAATCGGTGAAGTGGAGCGCCTCTTCGAAATAATGTACGAGGCCGAAGGCCGAGTACATTATTTCGAAGGGGCGCGACACTGAACCGATTATCCCACTTAGTACACGGTCCCCAGGGACACCCCCCCCCCCCACACACACACACACACACACACACATACCTACATGCAAACAAATATACGGCCGTCTCGGATGATTGAATTCATTGACCAAGCTATTTGACATCATGCCTCCGATGGTGCGCAATATTAGATTTTCAGTAATTTTGTTCTCATTTATGCGGTCAAGTGGAACCAACATCACGGCAGGTGCCTTCCACTCAACTCTGATATTTACATGGCTGAGCTAAATATGACAGAGAGCTTCCTGTTGTTATGACTACAGTTTACACTGTTCCGATTGAATAGTGTTTTAGTTGATTCGCAATGTGCGTTTAGTCGTTTTCGCCTCTTTTCATGGTTGTGAGTATAACTCGAATGAAGCAGTATAAAAGGAAACACGACAACAGACGCGCTCTCTTTTGCCACAGAAAGCTCACTGGAAAAGCTCCGTGATGTCGGAAAGAAGCATTTGGATAGTACAATTGGATTTCAAAGCGGGGGCCCATAAAGTACCAGGGAATGCTACTTGAGTATTTAAAACGGCATTCCTTTATTTAAAACGGCATTCAAAACGGCATTTTGAATTGGAAGAACCTGAAAAATGATGCGAGCACATGTCGGCAAACAGGTGAGTTATTCACTAAACTGATTTCATTGAAGTTTCAACAGAGATAACATTCTTTTACTTTCTGCATCAAAATGTGGATGCCTTAAAGTCCATACAAAATGGATATGAATATTCTGCATCCTATAATTCGTTTCAAGATATACGATTTATCTATGGCAGAATTTTGCGTGGACTCAAGACTGGTTGAAAAGATCCATCCCTGGCCCCGATATATACGATCCATCATACTGGTGAGTAGGTGTATTTTTACTTTGCGCTATTTATTCGATAATGGATACGTTGTGTTCAAAATTGTAAATATGCCGCCAAATAGGCACTATAATTATTACGTTATATTCAAAATGACAAGCTAAGCATTTAATGTTTCATAGTCTTGTACATTCTGTATATTTGCAGGAAATGTGTGAAATGTTTGCGAATATGATCTGGAGATTTCTGGCAGAAACAATTTTGGACCTACGGAATCTCCAAGGAATATCAAAATATCGAGGAAAATGTTTTCACTGGATATCTGCAAATGGATTATATCACGAAGTGGAAAGCCAAATACAACCCAATCCATGGATATTAATCAGCATCTCATGGCTGCAATGATCATCCGTACATCGACAATGAGAAATGTTCCAACATTGCTTTTTGTTTTTGCAATTTGTGATGCATCTCGTGCTGTAATTTGTTACCTGAATAAATATGTAGCGTTCATACATCGGTTTGTTGTGGTTCGTTATTTCTACACAGGAGTAGATTATTGGAGTACATTATTTGAATAATATACTCCAATAATCTACTGAACGCAAATAATCTACTACTGCGAGTGGATTGTGAAAAATAATCGATTGCATAGGACAATAGAACCGTGTACTAACAGAGTAAAGTGAATAGTATTAACAGAGTAAGGTGCGCTACTTGGGCTGTCTATTCTATATATGTGTAAGACTTGATACATTCATGTACTATGCATTCACTCATTAGTGAAATTCGGGCCCAAGTATCATACGCTGCGCCTTAATACTACTCACCTACTAAATGAATGCCATCTCATCCGTCTGTCACCTTTTTAATCATTATTCAATATAGAGGAAGGTGCAGGATATGATACTTGGGCCGAGTCCATCTTGACACTATTTCTGTGAATTAGTGCTTATGTTCAGAGCTTGAAGTGTGGGGATGGAACTGTTTTTACCACAAATCTGGCCCTCTTTCAGTATTTATATACATATCAGACGCACCACATTCAGAAATGTGATTTTTGGCGGTTCAGTGTCGGCCATTATGAATTCTGAAGCGACCAATAGGTGCTCAACAGCGACACCATTAGATTCTTCAGTATCAAAAACGAGGTATAAACACAAAATCATGTCTCTACCTGCAACAGAAGCTGAGTTATAGTCCGAAACCTGATTTTGGCATTTTTTCGACGGCGGCCATTTTTGCCAGGGATGGGCTCCCAAAAAACATTTCTAATACTCAATGACAAAAACTAAGCAAAGGTTTGTTTATGAGTATCATTGGGGTGCAGGCACACCTATTATACATGCCCGACTATATGGCAAATGCGCTTCGTCACTGTGATTATTATATCTAACCAGGTATAATAATTGCGTTGTAGAACAGATAATTTGGTTTGCAGAGACGTATAGTTGATGGTATGAAACCAATACATCCTCCAAAATACGCCTTGAACACAATCCAGAGGAATTTGGAACATACCCATGTACTAAAATCAAATTTTGGGATAATGCAAAGTGTAAACAGAAATAAGGAATTCGATTGTGATTCCTGGTTTATCCTGCCAGTTTGACTCGTCCTGAAATGTTAGTATGTTCATGATGTTTGACTGATCACAAGTCATTAACTGGTGTCATACTTGAGTTTGTCATACCTGGTAAGTTCTTTTTATTCACACAGTCGCACATATACATTAGTATTTATTTGTATAATATTCGCACACGTGTATAAGCACGTTATCATACATGTAAGCAAATACCAATACCAGTAACAACTATCTAAAACAATAACATTTCTACACAATAACCAGTGGGTAATTCATGAAACATGTTACAGAAATAATAGTCAATATATGTTCAACAAACTACCTACGATGGACTCTGTCTCATTCAAATTGTAGTTTTATGCCAGCCGCTTCTACTGTTTCCTTGTAGGCAGCGTCAACAAAATCACTTTGTTCTTTACTGAAATAGTTCTTCCAGTCCCCTACGACACCTTTCCGTATGAATGGTGATATCTCGTGTCGATAATATAATACAGTCTTGCGATTCACCATATCGTTTTTGCGCATGCGCTCGAAAGACAGATGATCCATCATCTCGTTCAAATGAGTTTCAGTAACATTTTTTCCGAGAAACTCAGCAAGCTCCTGTATCACAGAACGCAAGTCATTGACCATGTCTTCGTATTTGATTAGTTTCACGTTTTCTTGCCCCACATACGGAAGCCACTCACGACACCAGTCAAACCAGTCGCCGTATATGATGTGCTTGTCTTTGATCATTTCGAAAAAATCGTCCCAGGATCCAGTGAACAGACCCAGTGCTTCAGACATCCTGTAGAAGTGATATGTTGACACGAACATGTCCTTCGGGTTACGGATCAGGAGCACGACCTTCATGTCCGTGCTCAGCTGTTTCTTGAAAAATCTAGCTGGGAGATGGGACTTGGTTAGGCGAGGGTGTGGCATCCCTTGTAACACATCGATGTTAAGTGAGCCATCCAGGATCAGTTCTAGAACCCTAACCCTGGAGCCGATAGGTTCCGCTTTAGCCTTCGCAAAGTCCACCTCGTTCATCAACAGCCAGAGCAGCTCTTGCATCCACGTGGAGCCTATAAATTTGAGGATTGGAAAACGTGAACCTTTGCACAATGAAGACTACAAGCATGTGTGTAGACTTAAACGATGAGAGTTCATGATGCCAAATTATTACTACTGCTTAGGAAATTCTGCTGTTCTTCGCTATCAGGTTGAGGTAGTGTTTTATTGGTATTAATGTAGTCAAACACTTATGCATCCACTTCTGTGCTGAGTTTATTACTAACGTTACATACAACGAAATAATCAAGTCCTTATTATCATGAATATTATAAATATTTTGCTGGAACTGAACTTGTTTTGGAGCGGCGTAAATTTACACTTATGCATTTGTTTTGGTCTTAGTCGTCGAGAGATTACCTGATTTTGCATAACTTGCCAGCAGTACGTCTCCAGTCAAATCGAATCCAGCCTTGATACGGTCCAGAATCTCGGCGTTGTGCAACTTGAACATGTACAAGTTTTCATACTTGAACTCACCCTGCATGCTATGGTCAAAAGGCATCATGGAATTTGTTCCTGTAATACCTAGGTCAAGCAAAACGCCAAGAAAGTTGTCATCGAGATAAGAAGGGGTACATGTATTAAATTGCAGCATTATATTAGAAACAATACTATTGCCCTATGCCTCTGGGTAAAATCGAAAAGTTGAATAGCAAATTACAGCACATGCAGAGTGTGTGACCTACATACAAGTAATGTGCATGCTCTTCTTACATAGGCCTACCACATACACACCCGATAAGTCAATCTCCAATATGGACTTGGAACGTTTGGTTTCACCATGCACTTGGTGGCGATAAGAATGTATGATAGTGATGAAAACTTTGCCCTTCAAAGGGCGGATCTAAGCTTTTTTAGAGGGGGCGGTACCTATGAAGGGGCGCCCCATATACAGGGGAGAATCCAGGGATATGCCAACCGGGGAGGGGCAGGAACAGCTGGGATATTCAGATATGTTTTGAATTTTCTGGTTCCCACTCTGGGAGTTCCTGATGCGCCAAAAGACCCCCCCCCCCCCCCCTGAGAGAATTTTGGGAGTTGATCGTGTAGAAGATGATTTCTGAGGTGTAGTTTACAACTGTATTTGTACAGTTTGAATATTTTGAATTTTATGGACATTCCGGTCTGGGGATTTTCGGGGGCCATAAGGCCCCCTAGAAAAAATATTAGCCCAGGGGCTAAGATAGGTTACCTGACAATTTTGGTTTTAAGCATTGTAGGTGACATATATGACTTTGAGATTCACCAGTCAAGGTCATCTTTGTGAATTTCAATGTCTCCAATAGGTATGCTGCATATGACTTCATGTATGTTCATAATACAAACATTTAAGCTTTATCAACAAGCATTTCGTCTGTAGAGGCCAATTCACACATGCCAGGTGAGGCAAGATTTTGAGATTCGGCCTTCAAGGTCGTTTCAGGTCAAGTTCAAGGTCACCAAAACATGTGCCATATATGCATGACTTTTTATAGGCTTATACACAATCCTAACCTGTACATGTATGTGCAAGTGTTTAAGCCTCAGAGGCCACTTAACAGATTTCATGTCAGACATGTAATACATAATAAAGTACCCATAATAATGTAGACGGTAGCACTCAAGGTCCTCCAAGGTCAAGATCAAGTTCATCATCAGTTGTTTCATATACGACTTCCTATATGTTCACAATGCAAACTAAAGCTCTATCTACATGCACTTCATCTGTAGAGGCAAGTTTGGGCAAACCTTGACCCAAAAATGGCTGTTTTGACCTTTCAAGGTCATCAAAGGTCAAATTCAAAGTCACCTTAAAAATAACCCTATATGACTCCCTATCTGAAAATGGCAATATCTTTAGAAGCTCTATCTTTAAGCGTTCTATGAGTACAGTCATGGCAAGTCAAAAAAAATTTTCTGAGGGTGAAAATTTTTCTTTGCCTAGAAATTGCCCAAAATGAATAGTAATGCGATTTGGGGAAAAAAAAAATTTTCACCAACCCATCAAAATTCAAAATGGCGGCCACACGGAGACCGGCGATTCAAGGGCAAAAAACATTATACACATCATAGAGGTATGTGAGGGGCGCCTTATGCATAAATTAGAAAAAAAAAGTTATCAAACAGATTTTGAGAAACTGGCCATCAAAGTGCAGAATTGGCCATTTTTCGTCATTTAAAAAAAAATGCGAAAAAACTTTTAAAAAACAGTTCCTGGAAATACTTTTGGGTATTTCTCTGCAAAACTTCAGAAAGATTTGACTGTAAACTTCAAAGCTAAAAATTGTGGACGGACGACGGACGCAACGCCACAGCAATAGGTTATCGGACCAAAGGTCTTAATTTAGATGATTCCTGGGATGTGTTCCTGGAGGAGGTGGGGGCGCCGAAATCGGGCCAAGTGCCCCCTCCCCGCTTCCCCTTTAAATCCGCCACTGGCCCTTGCGGCACATCAAGCGTATATGTATGCATATACATAGTAGACACAGACACTACACTTTTTCTGAAAACAACACGAAATAATAGATACGATAGTATAACACACTATGGTAAAGCGCATTATCATAATGAAAACATGTCGACGAGTACAGGTACTTGTGGTTCGAACTTGATCGAGCTGAACAAATTTGAGGAGAGGCTTTCTTAAAACGTTAAAAAAAAAGCATGTGACATAGTGTCACTGTCACAGACATTATTGTGACCATTTCTGTTTGTGAGCTAAAGAGAAATTTATAGGTATTCCTGCGAGATATCAGGCACTGAAATCAAGGCTGATTATGGTAACGCGATAGTTGCAAAAAAACATTGTCTGCACGTATGGTAACATATTGTGGACTGGACTACACGTAGGGATGTGCTTACACTGCAAATGATCGAACTCGATGTAACTCACCATGACACAAACTTAGGTGCAAGTAGATATATCCGTAATGCTACAGTTAATTTTCCTAAATTGGGTCAGAAACATACAGAGATGTATTTCTGAATAGGTTAACGTGCGAAATTAAGACATAGGGCATGTAACTCACCGGCAGGCTAACAGAATAAATACCGGTATTCCATTCAAGTATACATGGTATACGTATTTTATAGATGTGCATGTATTTCTAGCGCTCATCAATCATAGTTCGGGAAAAGCATCATCAATTATTCATAACATGTCACATTATAAAACTGAAGTTTCAGGTGTACCATATATATCCATATCCTTATACATGTAAATAGCGCAAAGCTTTCAGTATTTGCAAGAGTCACATAAGAGACCATATGACTTCTCATAAAACATAATACAAACCTACGCTCCATCGTCAAAATGTTTGTAATCAGAACCCAATTTGTCAGGCCAGACTGATGACCTCTGATATTGGCCACTACGCGTATTTGAACATTAATTACGCGTATTTAATATTAAGTACGTGTATTACATCCGTCTGGAAATATCATAAATAAATGAGAACTAAAGAATAGAACTATGGAATAAATCAACCACCGTACTATATTCTATTTGTTGCGTTATGACTCAATATCAGGCCAGCAACGTTCGCTGGACCTATTTATGGCTACGGCTAGACAATACTAATATCCACCAGGAACACATCGGGATTGTCATGTTCATGGCTTCATTGGGTGCATACATTATACAACATATATTATTGGCACAATTGTCATTTAGATCCATAGATCTGTAGGCATCATATCGGCCTTCTGCTCAGGCAATCAGAGGGAATTAACACTGCCCATGACCCCGTGAAATCGGCATGTAATTGTCAGTCATACTTACACAAAATTTGGTTGTCTGTATTGGTATTGGGCTACCCCGATGTCTGCACGAACACTTTGAGAACTCAACTGCAATACACATGTCCAGTCATCTGTACAATCATATGTTGGTCACTGTAGACCAATACAATTTACATGCGTATGAACTGTGGATTCTTGGGTATTTCCAATCAATAAGGAAAGAGGTCACTATCATGATGTACCCATTTACCACGAGCACTATAGTTGAATTACCGGTAGGCCTGCGTGCGCGGGCTACAAAGTGCTGTGGCACATTCCGTCGGTCATCGGTTTCTGAACGTCGTGAAAATTGATGTCTCTCAGATCACTTCTAATGTGTACCAGAAAATACTTTAGGGCTATTTTTTGGCGGGTTTTTTCTAGGTTACTTTGGTCCGATAACCTATTGTCGTGGTGTTGCGTCCGTCATCCGTCCATCGTCTACATTTTTATCTTTCAAGTTTACGGGCGAATCTTACAAAATCTCGAAAGTTTACACGAAAATTCCTGATATATTTCAAGAGGAGTTGTTTTTCACTTTTTTTATTTTCATATTTTTTTTCAAAATGACGGATATTTCGACGGAAAATGCTCAATTTTGGATTTTGACGGCCATTTTCTCAAAAAAAACTGTAGAGTCAGTTTTGAGTTTTTGGTTTCAGTACATGCTTATTGGGGTCCCTGGCATTGTGTATAAAGATGGAATGCCTTGACTGGCTCATAAAGCTTAGGTTTACATAAAGCTCAGGTTTGTGTTATAAGCATAAAGGAAATCATATGTGCACATTTTATAATGATCTTGAAGTTAACCTCAGATGACTTTCAAGGCTGAATCTCAAGGTCACTGGGGCATGAATTGTGTAAATTGGCATCTACAGGCCAATAAAGCTTTTGTTTATATTATTAAGTCATATCCAGCGCATCTTTTAGTGATCTTGAGCTTGACCTCAGATGACCTTTAGACTTGAGTGTTACATTTCACGTCTGACACAAGATGTGTAAAGTGGCTTCTGGGGCTACACTTGCACATACAGCCTCGAGTTGCACCATAAACATATCGGAAGTTATATATGGTGCATCTTTTGGTGGCCTTGAGGTTGACTTCACATGACTTTGAAGGCTGAATCTCAAGGTCACGCCTGAACTGAAATGTGTTAATTGGCCACCACAGAACAATATTGTAGATAAAGCTTATATTTGTGTTATGAACTGTATAGAAAGTCATATGCAACACACCTAAATGGTGACATTGAAGTTAACAAAGATCTCAAAGTCATATCTCACCTGTTGTGCCTAACATGTTAAACCGATCATGTCCGGTAACCTATCTCAGCCCCTGGGCTATTTTTTTCCCAATCTCATAAATTACACCAAAGCGGTAACATCCGACAAGTTAATTGTATGCCACCTAGAGTTGCCTTTTGTTACTGCCTCTGGTCATCTAGAGTTGCCTTTTGTTTGTGTTTTCGAGATGTGCGTATTTGTCATTCAAATTAAGATTGTCATTCCAATTATGATATACCGACAGAAAGAGGAGAACACTCTGATTCACATACAGCAAAAATCTTCATTAAGCTTCATAAAGTCTTTTATGTGGAAAATGCCAAACTCGAATCTAAATATTAACATGGCTCTGAAAATACCTCAGGTAGCACTGGAAGTTTATTCCATACACCTCCATTATGAAGGAAACATAGCACCAAGGGTGCTGTAGCTTACCGGCAATCATGAGAATTGCGTAGAATACTGAAATACATATAAATTGTTACACTGATGTTAAAGTCTATATATCAAAACATGTACGTAAATGTAGATAGAAACACATTTTCAGTAAGGACAATATTAGAAAATCAAGTTACATTTTGAAAGATTTTTTTCGTTAATGACATATTTTCACACACAGTCGATTCAAAGGCAACAAAACTTATACACATCACAAAGGTACATAGGGAGAATCTTATGTATTTCGAGGGAAATTGTCTGAATAGATTTTGAGAAAATGGCGGCCAAAGACAAAAATCATTGTTTCCCTCGACAAAAAAAGGTCGTTTCGACCTTCCAAGGTCATTCAAGGTCATATCCAAAGTCACCATTCAAACTGCAATATATGATTTCCCATTTGAATGTTCCTATACTTACTTAGGCTCTATCTTAAAGTGTTCTAGGAGTTTACCCCGCACAGCTCCCATTATGAAGGAAAAAGTGGGTGAAATTTTCCAAGTCCAAAAACATTTTCAATGGCCAAAAAAAAACTTTTTTTTTCCTGGAAATGACTCGAAACGAACAGTGACTTGATTTGGGACAAAAAAAAAATTTTTTTTCGCCTACCTGTCAAAAAATCAAATGGCCGCAACACGCAGACCGGCGATTCAAGGGCAACGAAACTTATACACGTCATAGAGGTACATGAGAGGAATGTTTTGAAACAAAAATCTCAAAACTGATCGGACAGTTTTTGAGAAATGGCCACCAAAGTCCAAAATTGGCAATTTTTCGTCAAAAATGGCCGCCAATTCGGCAAAAACAATTCAATCAAAAAAGTTTTAAAATTAGCCCAAGGGCAAAGAAAGGTTACCGGACAATGTTTTAGATATTAGTCAGGGAAGGTTTTAGTCATTTTGTCCCGTAACCTTGACAACAAGGTCAAAGATCAAATTCAAGGTCACAAGAATATTCAGCGTATATCATTTCATGTCCACAATTGATTCCTAAGCTGCAAAATCGACAATGAGCAAGATAATAATCATTTTGTGCTTTGACCTTGAAGATGAGATCAAATTCAAGGTCATGAGAATATTCAGCATATATCATTTCCTATATGTGCTCAATTGATTGTAAAGCTGTAAGGTCGATAATAAGCGAGATATTAGCCATTTTGTGCTTTGACCTTGAAAATGAGGTCAAAGGTCAAATTCAAAGTCATGACAATATTCAGCATATATCGTTTACTATATGTTCACAATTGATTATTAAGCTGTCAAGTTGATAATAAGCAATATTTTAGGCATTTTATGCTCGGACCTTGAAAACTATATCAAAGGTCGAGTTCAAGGTCATGACAACATTCAGTATATATCATTTCGTATATGTGCTCCATTGATTGCAAAGCTGTAAGGTCGATAATAAACGGGATATTAACTATTTTGTGCTTTGACCTTGAAAATGAGGTAAAAGGTCAATTTCAAGGTCATGACAATATTCAGCATATATCATTAACTATTCGTTCACAATTGATTCCTTAACTGTAAAATTGATAATAAGCGAGATATTAGCCATTTAATGCTCTGACCTTGAAAATGAGGTCGAAGGTCAAGTTCAAGGTCATGACAAGATTCAGTATATATCATTTCCTATATATGCACAATTGATTCCTAAGCTGCAAAGTTGATAATAAGAGTGATATTAGCCATTTAATGCTCGGACCTTGAAAATGAGGTCAAAGGTCAAGTTCAAGGCCATGACAATATTCAGCATATATCACTTCCTATATGCCCCCAACTGATTTGTAAGCTGTAAAGACGACAATAAGCGAGATTTTAGCCAATTTTTCCTGTGACCTTGAAAATGAAGTCAAAGGTCAAATTCAAGGTCATCAGAATATTCGGCGTATATAATTTCCCATATGTCCACAACTGATTCCTAAGCTGCAAAGTTGATAATAAGCGAGATATTAGCCAATTTGTGCTCGACCTTGAGAATGAGGTCAGAGGTCAAATTCAAGGTCACGAGAATATTCAGCATATATCATTTCCTATATGTCTACAATTGATCCCTAAGCTGTAAAATCGATAATAAGTGAGATGTTAGCCATTTTGTCCTGTGACCTAGAAAATGAGGTCAGAGGTCAAATTCAAGGTCATGACAATAATCTGCATATATCATTTCCTATATGTTCATAATTGATTCCTAGCTGTAAAGTCGATAAGAAGCGAGATATTAGCCATTTTGTCCTATGACCTTGAAAATGAGGTCAGAGGTCAAATTCAATGTCATCAGAATATTCGGCAAGTCTCAATTCCTATATGTCCACAATTGATTCCTAAGCTGTAAAGTTGACATTAGGCGAGATATCAGCCATTTTGTGCTCTGACCTTGAAACTGAGGTCAGAGGTCAAATTCAAGGTCACGTGAATATTCAGCATTTATCATTTTCTATATGTCCACAATTGATTTCTAGTCTCTAATCTCAATATTAAGTGAGATATTAGGCATAATGTGTCCCATTATAAAGCATAGGAAAGTTTAAAAAAATTAGTCCAAGGGCCGAAGATAGGTTACCGGACAATGTTTAATATTTTAGATGTTAGCCAGGTCACTGGTTGAATCCAAGGTCAAGAGAATATTCAGCATATATAACATTAAGCATATATCATGTCCACAGTTGATTGCTAAGCTGTAAATTCAATAATCAGCGAGATATTAGCAATTTTGTGCTGTGGCCTTGAAAATGAAGTAGCAAAGGTCAAATTCAAGGTCATCAAAATATTCAGTGTATATCATTTTCTATATCATGTCCACAATTGATTCCCAAGCCATACAGTCAAAAGAGGAGCAAGATATGAACCAGTTTGTCCTTGGACCTTGAAAATGAGGTCAGAGGTCAAATTCAAGGTCCGAGAATATTCAGCATATATCATTTCCTACATGTCCACAATTGATTCCTAAGCTGTAAAATCGATAATAAGTGAGATATTAGACATTTTGTCCTGTGACCTTGAAAATGAGGTCAAAGGTCAAATTCAAGGTCATGACAATAATCTGCATGTATCATTTCCTATATGTTCATAACTGATTCCTAAGCTGTCAAGTCGATAACAAGCGAGATATTAGCCATTTTGTCCTATGACCTTGAAAATGCGGTCAAAGGTCAAATTCAAGGTCATCAGAATATTCAGCATATATCATTTCCTATATGTCCACAATTGATTCCTAAGCTGTAGAGTCGATAATAAGTGAGATATTAGCCATTTTGTCCTGTGACCTTGAAAATGAGGTCAAAGGTCAACTTCAAGGTCATGACAATAATCTGCATATATCATTTCCTATATGTTCATAACTGATTCCTAAGCTGTAAAGTCGATAACAAGCGAGATATTAGCCATTTTGTCCTATGAACTTGAAAATGGGGTCAAAGGTCAAATTCAAGGTCATCAGAATATTCAGCATATATCATTTCCTATATGTCCACAATTGATTCCTAAGCTGTAGAGTCGATAATAAGCGAGCTATCAGCCATTTTAGGCTCTGACCTTGAATTGAGGTCAGAGGTCAAATTCAAGGTCACGAGGATATTCAGCATATATCATTTCCTATATGTCCACAATTGATTCCTAGTCTCTAATCTCAATATTAAGTGTCCCATTATAAAGCAGAGGAGAATTTAACATGGGAAAGTCCCATTTGGGCCGAGTTTGGGCCAAATTGGCCCACTTCGAGCGATTCAAGCGCAACGAAATTTACAGACATCATAGGAGTACATATGAGGAGTGTTATGTATCAAAAAGAAAAAAAGTTACTGAACAGATTTTGAGAAAATGGCCACCAAAGTCCAAAATCAGGCATTTTTCGTCGAAAACGGCGCCATTTTGAAAAAAATGCGAAAATCAAAAAACTAAAAAATACCTCCTTCCTGAATTATTTTTAGGTATTTTTGTGCAAAATTTCAGAAGAATTCGCCCGTAAACAAAAAAGATAAAAATATGGACGACGACGACGACGACGGACGATGGACGACGGACGACAGACGACGGACGACAGACGACGGACGCAACGCCATGCCAATAGGTTATCGGACCATAGGTCCGGTAACCTAACAAGCGCAACTTATACACATCACAGGAGTACATATGGGGAGTGTTATGTATCAAAAAGCAAAAAAAAGTTACTGAACAGATTTTGAGAAAATGGATGCCAAAGTCCAAAATCAGGCATTTTTTGTCGAAAACGGCCGCCATTTTGAACAAAAATGCGTAAATCAGAAAACTAATAAAAAACCTTCCCTGGAAATATTTTTAGGCATTTTTGTGCAGAATTTCAGAAAGATTCGACCGTAAACTTTAAAGATAAAAATGTGCACGGACGACGGACAGACGGGCGACAGACGCAACGCCACGGCAATAGGTTATCGGACCAAAGGTTCGGTAACCTAAAATACATCTAAAAAACGTCTTACCGGCCCCAAAGGGTCGGTAAGCTAAAAATTGGGTGGAATTTCTGGTGAGCCGACCTTGCCGAGTGGTCGGTCATCTAGCTGAGTCCGTGATCGCATGTCAGTCACCGAGTCGGCTGATATTCATCCAAACCATACAAATATACTGTACATTCCGATGCACAGTCTACTAAGATATATATTTTATACTACTAACACTGATGATCACTGCCCACAGACAAGAAATTTGCTTCAAATGTAAAATCTAAAATATATGGTGCTTTAATAGTGTAGCGTATACAATTTGAATATGAATATTTGAATATAGTATTCATTCAAATTGAAGTTTGATTCCAAACGATTCTACAGTTTCTCTATAGTTAGCATCTACGTAGTCACTCTGTTCTTTACTGAAATAGTTTTTCCAGTCACCAACCACACCTTTCCTGAGAAAAGGCGAGATGTCCTGTCGGAAAAACGGCAAGGATCTGTGATTGAGCATCTCGTTTTCACGCATGCTTTTGAACGATAAATGATCCACCATCTCAGATAGCTGAGTTTCGCTGATGCCCTTCCCAAGGAACTCGGCTAGCTCTTGTATCACTCCTCCCAGATCATAGACCATGTCTTCATACTTGACAAGCTTGATGTTTTTCTGCCCCACACGCGGCAGCCACTCCTTGTACCAGTCGAACCAGTCACCGTACATGACGTGTTTCTCCTTAAACATTTCGAAGAAGTCATTCCAGGTTCCAGGGAACAGACCTAGAACTTCGGCCATCCTGTAGAAGTGGAACAACGACACAAGTTGATCCTTCGGGTTGCGGATGAGAAGGACAACTTTCATGTTGGTGGCCAGCTGTTTCTGGAAGAACCTGGCTGGCAGGTGGGACTTGATCAGCCGGGGTCGGGACATGCTGTCTATCACATCAATGTTGGACGTGTCGTCTATGGTCAGTTCTATAACCGGCACTCTTGATTCGATATGAACCTGTTTGGCCTTCTCAAGGTTGAAGTCGTTCAGCAACAGCCACAGTAGCTCCTGCATCCACGTCGACCCTGAAAAACAGAGGATGTATGCACTTTACATGTAACACCACCAACAGAGACAATATGTGCAGAGTTTCAGTTTTTTGTTAACTATGCATATCATACGCGGTTCCAGTAGGACCGGGTGCCGTGCAGGACTCACCCCCCCCCCCCCCCCCCACTTCCCCTTCCTTGACAGAATATTCTGACTATCTGAAATGTTTCGTGTTCAGGATATTCCATAACTCCCCCCCCCCCCCATCCCCGAGCAACTAAATTTAGTATTTCATACCCACGAATTAATAAATATTTTTGGTATTCCACCTGAGGGCTCTGTTAATATTGGTTCACTTGTTTTAATAATATTTTAAATTGATACAAGTACGGTGGATTCTATTTGCCAATGTTTGTTTATAGTTTCGAGAAGAATATTTCAACCTGAACGTTTTATATGATTTTTATTTCAAACAATAAAATTCGAGCTCGTCAGGTTAATTCTTTTCCGAAAAAAAAAACATTGGCAGTTAGAAGCCACCGTATACTGGAAATTAGGGTTAATGTAACTACCGTACGTAGTATTTGGCCCACCTGACTTGGGATAGCTGGCGATCAAAACGTCACCCTCCAATTCGAAACCGTTCCGTATTCGCTCGAGAACGCTGACCCTGTGTGTCCAGCTCAAGTACAAGTTCTCGAATTTATGTTCACCATCGGGAACGTGTTGGGACGACATCACTTCTGTGCTTGTATATTTTGACACTCTTGCCTTCTATCACAGAATGCGTCTATTAGCTCTACGGAGCACCTAAGGTGACATACCGAAATTGTAAAAAATTGTGGTATTATACAATTCGCGGTACCGTGTTGCGTCTATCTTTCGTCGTTCACATTTTTATCGAATATTCCTGAAGTTTTGCACCCCAATACGACCATCAAAAATATCACCAGATAACAAACCTGATATGTATTGATATCGGGAAACTGTGGACACAAAGTATTAAGATAGACTATAGAAATAATCTGTCAAAACATAGCGCCGTCTGTTGACACACGAAAAACAATTGAGGGTTTTTTTCCTGACTTCATGCTCTTTAAGTAGATGTATTGCAATGTTAATATTCAATGGTATATCGGAATTTGTTCCTCCAAAGTAAAGGACATGGTGAGATACCAATATTATAGATATCAACGATCCATCTACCCCCTATTTTCGATAAGTCGGACAAGTTGAACGTGGCGGGTTCAACACTACGCCTAGGGCTCCATTCGGTGTTGGGGGTTGAGGGTCACGTAAAATTGGATTTACGTTGGCTGTTGAACGGCGTGTCATTCAAGCACTAAACACATGATCTTCATTCATTCTATACATGTCACATTTTTATGTCAAACGTTCTTGAAATTTCCCTGAATATTTGAAGTTCTCAGCTGTTATAATCCAGATGCATAACTTCACATATACTGATCAAATTAGATGTACATGTATCCTGGTCACAGCATAATAAATAGAATAATTATTTTTCTCATGAGCTTCAATTTGAACAATTGTGTGTATTAAAAACTATAATGTTTTTTACAACCGTTTTAATTTCCGGAATATATCTGGACTCATTCTCACCACTCTTCAGAAACATTCCGTGACAGATCATGAGGTTATGAGGCCGAATTAGTCGATTTCAGGATTTGGTATTCGGATGATAGGGCAAAGTATTCTGATAATGTTAATATCATGTAGATGTGCTGTATAGTTTTGAAGCCGGATCCGAGGTCCGTGAGGTCCGTGAGGATGAAATTGAGGTCATTTTTTGGACTTCGTTTCCGCGCGATAACTCAAAAACCATTCAGGCAATGGCTGCAAAACTTTGCATGGAGGTTCATATATCACCCAGGAACAACCCTATTGATTTTGGGGTCATATGGTCAAACGACCTATGACCTAGAGGTCGAATGAGTTTTCGCCCGTCATCCTTGAGGTATCCTGCATATCTCGGAAACGGTGCGTCGTAGAACGAAACGGACGTTATTTTCGGACTCGTCGCCCTAGACAAACATGTCTAAGGGGTATTAGGGATGACTTTTGACCTTGACCTTGAATTTTTCTGCCGAGTAGGCATTTTTCGTTTTCGGCGATATCTCGGAAACGGTGCGTCGTAGAGCGAAACGGACGTTATTTTCGGACTCGTCGCCCTAGACAAACATGTCTAAGGGGTACTAGGGATGAACTTTGACCATAACCTTGAATTTTTCTGCGGAGTCGGCACTTTCGTTTTCGTCCTTATCTAGCAAACGGTGCGTCGTACAGCGAAACGGACGTTATTTTCGGACTCGTCGCCCTACACAAACATGTCTAAGGGGTATTAGGGATGACCTTTGACCTTGACCTTGAATTTTTCTGCTGAGTCGGCATTTTTCGTTTTTGATGATATCTCAGAAACGGTGCGCCATAGAGCGCACCCTAGACAAACATGTCTAAGCGGTATGATGGATGAACTTTGACCTTGACCCGAAATTTTTTTGGGTGTGTCGTAGAGGGAAACGGACGTTATTTTCGGACTCGTCGCCCTAGACAAACAGGTCTTAATTGTATTATGGATGAACTTTGACCTTTACCCGAAACTTTTTTGCCGAGTCGGCATTTTTCGTTTTCCTCGATATCTCGGAAACGGTGCGTTGTAGAGCGAAACGGACGTTATTTTCGGACTCATGGCTCTAGGCAAACATGTCTAAGGGTATTACAGATGAACTTTGAACTTGACCTGAATTTTTTTCGGCTGAGTTGACATTTTCCATTATCGTCGATATCTAGTATATATTATAAATTAATCATCACGCCGAAATGCCTCCAAGGCATCTTTAGGCCTTGACGTCTAGTCGGGTACTTATTTTAAAGGTACAAATTGTATGTGTCTTTCTTTATAGACACACCTTGCCATATGAAGAGATTCCAATTTTCACAGCTTAATCATCTATGACTAAAATGAATCGATATTCATGGGACATGGTCGGTGCTGACCAGTAAAGAAACTGAAATTTGTCAGTAATACTGACTTCGATATGAATGAACGATTTTCCCAGAAGAGGGCATTAAATGCAAGGTGGGATTTTGAGATTCCTTTACCACCAGGAAAAATCTCTATCGATGTTAAGGTAGTCCGCTCCAAAAAGTGAGGGGAGGGGGTCAAAGAATTTTTATAAATAAATAACTGTATAAACATAATCTAGAGCTTCAAAATGACCTATTTTATAGAGTAACTGATCAGCATCCTAAAACTGAAGAGAAACCGTATCCGTTCGCATGGAAAACACGATCCAAGATGTGAATATGGACAAAAAAATGTCCAAAATGCCATAATTTATGACATTTCAGGTAAATGTTTGTAATTTTGATCGAATATGTCGAAGAAACCAGCACAGTGATCCCGTATTTTCTTTTCAGGATGCTGATCAGTTACTCTATGTTGGGATGCTGATCAGTTACTCTATAAAATAGGTAATTTTGAAGTGATAGTATTCAAGAAATAACTTTCAAATTTTGACTCTTCGTTACATCACTGTTTGTAGCGGACTATGTTAAGGTCAATACGTTGAGCAACCTTCGGTTCAGGCTCAAGGGCCCTAGAAAAACATATCTCCGAGTCATTTATGTTTACTTGGCACCAAGCTAAAAAGGCTTTTAAAATCCAAGACGGCTTTATCTTCGGTCGCTGTAGAGCCAATGTCAAAAACTGCATTTAAAAATAAAAACATTTCTACACGAACAAAAATCATTGGTCAATGGCTTGTTCTAGCTTTGTGGTTTCTGTTTTGGTGAATTAGAAGTGCTCACATGTAGGCCTACAACTGGAGATTTCACTGCAAACATGGGGGACCTTTAATTATGACCTGACTTTTTTAAAACGCATATATTTTATGCATAAGGAGACTCGTCCCATATAAACAGGTAAATTGGGCGTTCACTTCTTGGTAATATACAGTATGCCGATGTTTTATTGCCTCGGTCCGTCTATCACCCTATGTGTAGCAATCACGCACGTCCTTCTTTTGGGTACATGTGGTAGAGATGGAAAGTACCTATACTTATTTATAGTACCGTGGTGTACCGTGGTTTTACCAAAAGAAAATTTCATGCGGTTCATGCGGTCTCCAAAATTGTTGGATATACGCGCGCAAGCAGTCGGGACACCTGAAACATAGAGGCATGGCGCACGAAATGTCCCGGAAAGAGCGGGAAGATATCCTGAGGACTTGCAAGCTTTCCCTGCTGGAGAACCTAACAGTAACAAACAAGTTTTGGACGTCACTCTCGGAGCAGGCAATCTTCACCGACGAAATGGTGCAGAGCTTCCGGGTAAGTAAAGAATGCGGCCGCACACGTCAGTCTGTTATAGTATGTTCATGGTACAAACTCCATCAAGCCTCTAAGACCGTCTGGAGGATTTTTCAAATGAAAAGAAGTTCTCATAGCCCCACCACTTGTCCGACAAAAAGAAGTGTGTATTTCTGTATTCTTAGCCCTGATTATAGATGGACTGGCTGCGCGTAACAATAGAGAAACTCAGCAGCCTAGCTACAAACTCTGTGCATTATGTGTGACACGATGTATCGATTCCATGGCATGGATACATTACAGAGATACATGTCTCTGTTAATATAACCAAGTTGTGTCGAGAAGGGTAGGTTTGGTGAAAGTTGGCCAACACAGATTGACATAGTTCTTATTTATTACATATCGTCAATCATTTCTGTTTTGTTTTTAGTTTTGCAGTTGATGGTCGGTATCTGAGCTTGCAGGGTGAATCGTTGTACATGTATCTATCGTCGGTAAAATATGAGCAGACATGGAGAATTCCATTCGACAATTTTAAAATGTATTAGTAATCATATAATTCCCAAGCAAAGAGCACATTGCTTTTTGTTCAGCTTCCTGCATGACAGCCTGAGCGACGTCGCTCAGGTGCCTTGCCTGGATGACAACTTCAGTATGTCCGCTTTAAAACGAATTTATTTGATTGCTTAATATTGTACTGTAGGCCTACGTCATGTACGTGGCACAAGCTTGATGCTATTAAGCAATTGACGTCAGCAGATCATATATTTCACTGCAGAGATTTCACTGTAAATAACGCCTGACCTACTTTATCAACTGGATTGTAGTTGAGTGTTCAAGAAAAGATATATATACATTCATGTAGGCCTATGAGTCATCCTTCAGATACATCTTATACATGTCGACAAGTACACATACTCAACGCTAATAAATAATGTGTGATGTATATGTGAGACGACACGTTGTCATATTTTTTTTTCTCGAAATTTACATACTTACGAAGTCTGGTTACTACTAATAAGATTTATTTCCGAACCTCGAATATTTACATGCAATAATTAGGCGTATTTAGAGGTTATTCAATGGTATAATTGCTTCTCGTGGTGTGCTTTTTAAATGCATTGCTTTTGCGTTATTTGAAAGTAATATTACCTTCAAAACGCATATTGAACAATGTGGTTCATGAGTAGCCTTATTAGATATTTCATAGCCTTTTTAGATATAAGTAGCCTTATTAGATATTAGACATTTCGAAAATACGTTTTAAATTAACGTGTAGATCTAAATCGAATACTAACTTTTATATGGACACCGTCAACGATCCTATAGTGAAGCCATAGGATCGTTGACGCCGTGATCTTGCAATAAATTGATATCTATCCTTATTCCTAAACCTTCTCATCATTCATCATTCCAGAAAGGGCGGGGTGATGATCTACTATGGATGCTTGATGAACTTCCTAAGAGAGGTCACGATGCGTTAGCTAAATTCATAGAAGTTCTCCACAACACGGGACATCCATGCATGGCCAAACTGCTGCAGAGTCGGCAGGAGGACGTCACCAATGCCCGGTTAGCACCTTCATACCCGCACCTGAAGCGAGTATCGTCTGACTTCGCTGGGAAGGTCAACTACCAGACGGATTGCAACGCGACGGAACAGATCGGGCGGATGCTGACCAACGTGAAGCCGAAAAACCGCGAACTGGAGCAGCAAATGGCGCAGATGCAACAACATTGGAATACCATCCAAAAGCAGTATGAAGAGTTGAACGACCTGGGCGCCACTCTAAGGAGGCACACTGTGGCGACAGACCCAGGCAGAGCGAATGCCAGACCCACTCAGTCCCTACTGGAGCGGCGAGATGACAAGCAGAGGCAGCTGATGCAGAGCATGCGGCAGTACGAGTACATATTGAACGCCGTGACCGGTGTCTTTGACTCCGTCCTCTCCGGCAGTACGGATGACGCCAAAGCGATCAGCGCTACTGCTGAAAAACCAAGAGATGTTACCAGGAGATTTGACCGCGTGGACAGCTCGGGAATGGCCGAGGAACACCGAGAGATCCTACGAATCCAGAAAACGGACCTTCTGAAGAACATAACAGCTACGGCGGAGTTTTGGGCTGCACTCTCCAAGGATATATTCACGGATGATATGGTTCAAACTATTCGGGTGAGTTTTGGATAATGAAATAAACCAGTAGAATTATAAAATACTGCAAAACATAGTTCCATAATATAACAAACGTTATTTAGCATACATCTCATATCCACGTAAACTGTAATAAGTTCCCAGGTTTTAAAGGGTTTCATCCGCTATATCTCTAGGCTGGCAAGACAGAGAATGAGAAGATCAGTCGTATGCTAGATGAGCTCCCCAAGCGAGGACCTGAAGCATTCCAGCAGTTCCTGGGCGTTCTGGAGTTAACTGGCCACGGCCATGTGGCTGGCAGCTTGAAGGATCAGGCTCGCGTGAGTGGTGCGACCAAACTCTGATGGCGAATGTCCTTGGTAATTGTCGTCGTGTGGCGTCAGGCTTTTCCATTCAGGTCGTCGCCCGTCTCCCACCGTCTTCTCCTCTAGAACACCTTAGGGAGCTTTCATGAAACTTACTCTGGAGATGCTGGTATCATCCTCACAAACTGATCGGAGCCGCATTTCTAATTTCATCACTGTTGTGTAGAATCCTCACATAGTGTAAAATGTGAGTAATCGTACGGGTGATGCATGAGATGTTGGGAAACACCATAGGGTTTGCATTGTTGACTGTCCGAACAGTGGCCAATAGCAATGTCACAAGACCCTTTGGAAAGAAAACACTTGCAGACAAGGCTCAGAGATTGGGAAACACTGTAGGGTTCACATTATTGACTGCCCTGTCAGGCAGTGGCCAATAGGTAGACTCACGTGACCGTCTCAGAATTCATTGTAGGCATAATTATTTCATTAAATTGAATTTAGTCATAGTGGATGTGAATAATCTTTTGATGACGTTGAACTCAATCTTGGATGATCTGAGGTTATATCCGCCACAAATTGTATATAACATTAATACGATATGAACCTAGCGTTGATGAATCATGCAATTGAAACGGTCATTTTTATTCAGAATTAAGGTGTTATTTAGAACTATAATTCGTGAGATATTCGAATAAATCCTACGTGCTTATGAGCTACATGACCCTTGGTCGTATGGTTTGTTTTTAGGTTACCGAATTATGGTCCCATAACCTATTGGCATGGTGTTGCGTATGTCGTCAATTGGCGTCGTCCATCTATTTTTTTTTGTCTCCAATATTTATTTTTGCACAAAAGTGCCTGAAAATCTTTCGAGAGCGATGTATTTTTTAAAACTTTTTATTTCGCTTTTTTTTCAAAATGGCGGCCAATGTGTCGAAAAAAAAACGGCCAATTTTGGACTTTGGAGGCCATTATCTCAAAAACTGTCTGATCAAATTTAAGATTTTTGTTTCAAAAGATTTCCATCATATACCTCTGTGGTGTGTATAAGTTTCATTGCCTTTGAAACGCCGGTCTGCGTGTGGCGGCCATTTTGATTTCTTCGACCAGTCCCAGATGGGACTTTTCCATGTTAAGTTCTCTGCTGCTTGATAATGGAACACATTATTCCTTAACATTTCACTCAATAATGAGATTAAAGATTAGGGATCAATTGGTAATATATAGAAAAAGATATACGCTGAGTATTCTGAAGACCTTGACTTGAACTCATTTACAAGGTCAGAGCACAAAATGGCTAATATCTCGTTTATTATCGACTCTACAACTTGGGAATCAATTGTGCACAAATAGGAAATGATATATGCTGAATATTCTCGTATTTGACCTTTGAACTTATTTTCAAGCTCACAAGACAAAATGGCTAATATCTCGTTACTTATTATCTTCATAGCTTGGGAATCAATTGTGGACATATATGAAATGATGTACCCCGAATATTCTGATGACTTTAGGTCACAGGACGAAATGGCAAATATCTCACTTCTTATTAATTTCATAGCTTGGGAATCAATTATGGACATGTAGGAAATGATATACGCTGAATGATATATTTTGATGACCTTGAGTTTGACCTTTGATCTCTTTTCCAAGGTCAGAGCACAAAATTGCTAATATTTCACTTATTATCGACATTACTGCTCAGGAATCAATTGTGCACATATAGGAAATGTTATATGCTGAATATTCTCATGACCTTTACCTTGACCTTTGACCTCATTCTCAGAGTATGAATTTGCTAATATCTCGCTTAGCGACTTTAGGGTTTGGGAATAATTTGTGGACATATGTGGATATGATGTATGTCTAATATTTCGATGACCTTGAGTATAACCTCATTTTCAAGGTCTACACAAAATGACTAATATCTCGCTTATCATCAACTTTATAGCTTAGGAATGAATTGTGCACATACAGGAAATGATATATGCTGAATATTGTCATGACCTTGAACGTGACTTGCACAAATTACCGTTTGAGGTAAAATGCTTGTATATGTACATAGGGCTCAGGTTTGTATTATAAGTATATAGGAAGTCATATATGGCGCATCTTTTGAAGACCTTGGGTTGACCCCAATCGACCTTGAAGGCTAAATCTCAAGGTCAGGATGACTTGAAATGTGTAAATCTACAAACAAAACACTTGTAGATAGAGATCTGGTTTCATTATGAGCATATAGGAAGTCATATATGGCACAACTAATGGTGATCTTGATCTTGACTTTAGATGGCATTGAGTGCTAAATCTCAATGTCACGTCTGACACAAATTGTGTAGATTGTCATCTTGGGCTAAAATGTTTGTACATACAGCTTAGGATTGACCGCAGATGACCTTGAGTGCAAAATGTCTGACGTGAAATGTGTAAATTGGCCTCTGGAATTTAAGCGCTTGAGCTTAGGATTGTGTTATAAGCTTGCAGTGTATGAGAAGTCATATAAATGGCATATCTTTGATGACATTGAACTTCACCTCCGACTATGTAAGTTGGCCTCAACAAACAACATATATGTGGATAGATCTTATGTTTTGTTATGAACATATAGTTCAAGCTACAGAAAATAAAAATAAAAAACGTTCACATAGATAATCTTGATTGGTAGATCTCAAGGTCATGTGTCACATCATATGCTTAAAACCAAACTTGTCCGGGAAACTTTTCTTAGCTTTTGTTTTCTCAGAAACTAATTTTACTCATTATAATATAGCAACTTATTATAATTTCATGTGCATTTTATCAGACCTGTGTGTATTCGCTTATAATTTGGCGATTAAATAATGGATTGACGTGATCTTACTAGTGATCGATTTGTCAACTGCCTTGATACTAAAGTCAATAATTTGTACATTATATCTGCATCTGTATGATACCTTGTTCTGTCCCATATACAAATACCGAAACTGAATTAGGCCTAGAGATGTACACTGTACTGAAGGAACAATCGAATGTGAGCACGTCAACTCGTAATTGTTCGGGTAGTCCTTGATAGTAAGCCCAAGGTATACTCACTCGTGTATCATACTCTATTGTACATATACGTAAATATAAATCTGTTCCTGTATTCAGCCTATAATCACTGATAATAGAGATTCTAGCAGTTGTGTGAGCCAAAGATTTGCCCTGCCAAAATGTGGTCTGCAGCGTACAGGATGATAATTCTCTGTAGTCTTTTCGGGGACAAATAGCGGTGATATCGAGTTCAATTTACAGTATTTGCACGATGGTAAAATGATACATGTGGCATATATGATGTGACTCCAGTTCACTAATGGGATAATATATGTCCTATAGGAAATGTAGGCCTAAATGTACAATTTTTCATTGACTCGCTGTCTCGTCTTTACGTATACATGTAGCCTATATCATTTATGTAAGAAGCATATTGACATCATGTACAATGTACTGATAGTTATTCCAGTATTGTTAGTGTTAGGCAGCGGGTCTTAATCGGAGATAGAATTATTAAATCATGTCTAATTCTAGTACCTTTGTCTTTCAAATAGGTACCTCTCAATATTGTTTGGAGCGGTTCAGTTTCATGTAGCGTGTCTGAGTTGTATGTGTATGTTGTCATTTGATATTAGACATGTATCTAAATAAAGCTCTCTTTGTTGATGGTTCAACATATCTATATCTAAACAATTCGCCGGACCTGTACTGCAATTCATATGATACATCGGATGAATATAGGTTTTGGACGGGGTGGTAATATAGTTGTACCATGAATTTCAAAGGTAATTAACATAAAGCTAAGCTTTATCAAAGTCCGAATTATCATTCACACTCCTATTGTTCACTATGCATAAGGATACAATTAATGAGTATTGAAGTGATTTCGGACGCTGACCTCAGAACGCACTGAACAAGTAGGCCTACTCCTACACCATCAAGGGGTCCACAGAAGTCAATACCGTTATATTGGTATTTACCTCGAGTGCTCGCATATCTTTCACATTTTACTTTTATAAATCAATCAATCGATTAATCTTACGTGTAATTCCCAACTCAACTTGTAGAAAATAACACGACCAGAGTAACCTTAACTATTAACAAACTTGACAGAAGCGCAGATCCCGTTAACAACATATATTGAGCAGGTATTAGTCGTAAACAGGTAAATGAAGATCTTGCTTTCGAAAACCCAATGCCTACAATTAGGTTATTAAATTAAATTACAGACTGGTGTATTTCTCGTGATAACGAATGCAGTAAAATAATACTAAGATGATGTTTTCGGCGGACTTAGTGGTAAGGAAAAAAACCGCAAAAATAATTCTCGTGTCAAAAATTATGTTATCCGTTAAAGTGTTTAAACGTGTTTTGAAACCGTTAAGTTAAATCTCTGCCAAACGCTTGGAGTTTTCTTGCAGTGACATGTACAATGTAACGGTGGCTGAAGAAGGAAGTCGAGAAGTCCACCTGTCTTTATCTTTGAAAACCACCTGTCTTCATCTCCTAACTTCTACTAACCGCGGGTGAATTTACGTGCAAATTGAAACACCACAGCAGGGCATGATTGATATAATTCAGTTTTACTGAATAGACTAGAATCTGACGGTAGGGGGTCAAACTGAAAGTGGCGTCGTCGTGCTCAACATCTAGCCCTTGGGCGTTGGCGAAGCTACTACAAAAAATTGTTGTATTGCTATTACAAAAGTTATCTGATATCCAAAGTTGTATGCTTGCATTGTATGATGGCCCTCGTGAAAAGATGTGCGAGGGTTTGTTTTTTTTTAGCAAGATGCATACGGTATATTGATTGCACTGTAAAGTAAAAGACTGAATGCATTTCCAGTTACCTACTTGTGGCCATTAGCATTTTTATATGTGAATTCATTCTACCAATTTCAAAACTATATTTTTGCATATACGTTCAGTGATGAAACAGACTTATATAATGATTGGACTTGAATGTTGAACGTATTATGAACGCCCTGGATATCCCTACCATCATATGGCTTTTACAACTAAAACCTAGCCAGAAACATGCTCATGGCCTCAAGTTTACTATTAATGAATGATGGAACTTTTCAAGCAAATCATTGTTACCTAGATTAGGGCGCCTGAAAACTGGGATTCTGAGCCATAGGAGCTTGCAGGCATAAGCATTATACGCAGACAACTTTCTGAAAACATGTCGTGACTAAAATAATGAATGAGTAAAAAGTATCATACAAACATTTTTCCAAATCGCAATATTCTGTGTGTTCACTGAGCTTTGACACAAACAACTTGATGTCATAAGAGAGGGCTGAAGGCACATATAAAAAATATCATATAAAAAATTCCAATGAACCTAAGCACAGACTGCACCTTTACCTTAGATTACGAATTGAACTTCAATTGTGGGTGTGAATGATGCGCCGGATGGTAAACCTAAATATAGACATAAATACATTTTCCATTCCGAATATTATACATGTACATAAAATTATACAAAAGTAGAGGGTAGAGTTCAGCCAAATATAGATAAAGTGTAGTTTTGTAATTTTCACTTCATATTTTTACTTTGATTTTTACAATAATGTAGGGTTCGGCGACCTGGTCACGGCACCAGTGTAGGGTTCGGCGACCCCACGATAAAGAGGTATACCCCATTACTGGAGTGTCGCCGAATGTCTTGTAAACCTGTACGCACATTCACGCCATAACCGTGGTGTCACTACTAGGTAGCCACCACGTCATAACGCTACAATAATATATTGGACATTTTTGCAATGATTTCAACTTTGATCACGTTACAATCGTTTAGCTAGATTAGGGGAATGAACACATTTTGAATTTTCACTTCGAGCTCGTGTTTGATTTTTAGAGTGCGTGCACTGAACACACATCAATCTATAACAACGTTTGTTCTTGATTTATAATCTTTTTTAACCGGTTGTCGGACAGTTTCATATTTATTCCATTAGGTAAACAGCATCGATGAATAAATTGCATGTGATACATGTGATAAGACCCTGTGCGTTTAATTATGAAGTAATAATGATGTGAAGTTAAGTTCACATGTATATTGGTATTTCGTGATGTTTTCGTAAAATGGCTGAACAAAAATTTAACAAACATTTAACCAAATTTGCCCATCCGAATCCCACCTCTCGAACCATCCTGATATAGTGTAAACCAAACTTCACTGGAGCAGATACATGCAGACATCACATTATTTAGAGATACTTTATTTGGAATGCGAGCGATGCCGCGAGAGCCCTCACATCATGCCCTTCAACTCTGAACCCAGCGACTTTTTTGTTTCCTATTTTTGGTAGCAAAAAAATCCCAACATTTTTTTTATCCAAGACGAATCGTGGCAGAACGAATATCGTTTTGAAAAAGGTACGATACGAACAGCAATCGTTCACCCAAGTCAAGCCCCCTCGTCCATCGGATACAATGTATAAAGTCAAGTTCACAGGCTTTTGGGCTGTAGTTTTGTTTTGGATAATCGGATCAACTTGAAATTTTGTGTGTCTAATTCGGGTATCATACCGTAATTTTTCACCGAATTTCAGAGTTCTATAAAAGATGAAAAAGATGGCAATCTACCCCAATGCTAAATTCTACTTCAAAATGGGATCAAATAAATTCTAACAAATTCAGGGCTTTAATCGTGTTTATGCCCGCACAGAATGAACCTATTGCGCTGATTTTTTTTAGTCTGGAGGCAGAGTCGACGTATATTTTTAGTAAATATGTTTATTTTGAAGCATTATATAAGTCGTACATCGACATAAAAAGTTGGGTTTTTGCGCATACTCTTAAATTCCATGTGGGGGTGAAATTTAACATTGGGTTAGATTGCCAACTTCTTCAATTTTTTTAAGAAGAATTCTGAAATTTGGTGAAAAAATACGGCATGAATTCTGATTAAGACATACAAAATTTCAATTTGATACGATGATCCAAAACAAAACTATGGCCAAAAAGCATACTGAGAAGGAGCTAGGGCCGAAATGGAGAAACTCAATCGCGAAGTGCCTGCCAATCGAGTTTTAGCTAAGAATGAAGGGATAATGCGTAACTAAACTCCAGAACCATCCATTTTCCACTTGACTTTGGAAAACAAGAGATGATGTAACTTATTCTGTCGCTTCCTGGAAGACAAAGGCAGAAAGAAGACCGTTTTAAACGTGAGAATTTTACGCAACGCACTCTCGAGGGGCTCAATCAGTGAAGATTCAGGGGGCCATGGACAGACCGAAGGGCAAGACCCAGAACTGCCACACTCGGCCCTGGTAGAGAAATCGAAGGAATTTCATAATTGCTGGATTCAAGGGAACATGAAAATAAGTTTCGAGGACTATAGTTCTCACCCACATATTGCAAAGCAAGACTGACCTGATCTGCTCTGGCGTTTGTATGGAGAACGACTGAATCTATAAGTACTTGTTCAGTTGGGAAAGATCGATAACCAGACGCCAACTCCCTGAAGCCTTAATTGGGACTACAAATATGATGCTCTCAACCTGGGAGAGCAGGTTCTACCACTCGTTTCTCTATCATAACCAGAATTACCATGCAAAACGCGATGACATTCGGCGTTGTTTGACAGTGAGAAGCCTCTTGGAGTGCTTGCAAGCAGAGGACTTCGGTCCTCGATCTTCGGTCCGAACCCTCACCCAGAGCCACTTCTTCTCTTGCCAGAAGAGTTCTAGGCGAGCATCTACAGACTGAACTGACTGACGAAGGAGAGTTCTACCCAATTTCTACGGAAATACGCACCCTTGGCCTTGGAGTCCTCTGCAGGTTTGGGCTTGGAGCACGACCTCTTCTATGACCGCCACGACCTCGCACCCCCAGTTTGAACCTGCAGGGCCCCACGCAAAAGGGCATGCCAGGGGTACAGCCCTTGACCTTTGTGGAAGCCCCACCACGTTGCGACTGCTGAGGCTGAGTCTCAAGGCGCTTCATAACAGCAGTTACTGTTTTCGCCAGATTCTCATCAGAGGACACAACCCAAGATGAAACTGCTTTATCAGGGATGGCTCTTTCTGGCACTGTGCGAAGCGTGTCATGAAGGTATTTTTCTGCTGTGGGATTTCCTGCAGGAAGTTTGAGCTCCTTCATAAATTTATTTTCGAACGCAGTTTGAGATGGGGTTACAACCAGAGAGGCAGAAGTACATTGTAGAGTGGGAAACACCCGCTACTGTTGCCGATAGCTCAGATGATTGGTAACCGGACTCAGAAACCGCATCCCCAGCCAGAGCCGGTGGTGTGGTAGTGGGAGGTAGGGTAACCTCAGGCTCAGAGTCGCCAGCCAAATCTTTAGTGATCTGAAAAATGTCCATTGCAAAGGAGCAATAATCAAACTCTTTGGGTTTTTGAGATTTGAACTTTGGTTCTTTTGAGCGAAATTCGAGTGTTTCGAATCTGCCCAGATTGGGGTAATATTCCAAGCGGGACGGAAGCCCTAGCGGGGCAGTGGCTCGAGACGCAGGTAGTCACAATGGGGGTAAGCATCCCCGAGGTAACCACCACGGTATCTGTCTTTCCAAGGGAGTCTCAAACGAATGGCTACTGTAACCTGCGAGACACCTGGAAACATGAGAACCAGGAGCCAGTGGGCGAAGGTGAGCCGAAAACGATGCGAGACCAAAGCTAAACCTAAAACACAAACTTAAAGAGTTAGCGTTAAGACTCGAGCCTGAGTCAACACATTGGGTACCGGGCGATGCCGTGATGGCGCCCAGGACACAGAAATTTGTGAAAGGAGGACATAAGTCTAATCACATCAGCAACAACTTTGGACAAAACTACGTCTTGTCTATACCTAATGTCGATGGATAGGCGGAAACGGGACTTAGCGATGCTGCCCATTCCAGGATAATCAGTATAGGCGGTCCTTCCCACAAACACTTAGCCTGGCCATCCTTTACTCTGGACAGTCTCCTGTCACTGTGAAACGCCAGTAGTCGCATCCAAACAAAAGGCCCAAGTGGACGCCAGATGACAGTACAGCATCCTGCACGACCAGTTAACACGGTGCTCCCATTTTGGAAGGAATTGCTGACAACCACTACACTACATCTAACCGAGCACTAGTGGGCGAAATTGAAGAAATGGGCCTGGAGAGGACTATACCATTTCCTCTAAAAAACTAACTAAATCTAGCAGTAACTAGGACTACTCTTAGTTGAAAACTACAGTGATTTTACAACATGGAGGAGCAAAATAATGACAGTTCGTGGTCATGTGACCTGTGATGTAAAACATGTAAAACATCACAGCATAGAATCTGAGGGGATTTTGGCTAAATTGTTTTCAAAAACTTCAAGGATTAGTGTCACGGAAATTTTCTGAGAATCTTTTGTGACATTTAATCCTCTCTTCTTTGAATGTCAAGGTGTGTTTATTAAGTATGGCAATGAATAATATAATTATTCTGCAGGCACCCTTGCTCTAAGCTATGGCTTTGTTATCCTAAACTTAATTCACCACTGTGGTCATCTACTGTTCTTCTACTGGTCAAACGCTGGTAATATTGAATAACAATATTGAACACATCATCACAACGAAAGGCATTTTGTGCATCGTTTATGGCAAATAAATATACATGAAAACAATACATGAAACACACGGATAGGTGTGTGTAAGAATGCAAATATGTAGCAGACAACATTGATCACTTTCGATGGAATTTATCTACATCACAACAGCTGGTGAAATTTTGATACATTCGTCTCTCTCTTACATCTTTACAAGTTATATACCGTACTTGAAGTACCCCTTAACAAATTACAAATGACCAGAACTACAAAATTAATGTAGAATGTTTCACTTGGCACCAGATGGTTCAATAAAATGTTTTCTGCTCACAACAATACGTGTAGGCGAGGTTTAACCGCATTGTAAGGTTTCGCGAATAAGAAGCAGACCACTTTTGGACACAGACACGCAATTTATACTTTGTTCTATGTCATCTGAACAACCCTGAGGCCTTGTAAGAAGTTGTGTGCAGTCGGTAAACGGTAAATACATACACCTAGGAACCACAAATATGGCATCTGTGAAATCAATCAGATTGTTGACGATAAAAAGACACATGCAACTGTGCATATTCCTGACAATTAAGTGCTTAATATTTGTGACTTTTCAACCGTGCCTAAAAACTTGAGAACACCACCCCATATAGACAAATGACACCATCATGTTCTTGCATGTTCAATGCTGATAATCCGATAAAACATGTAACACTTTGTCAATATTGATTTCTACTGCCAATAACAATCACAGTGGAGTTGCGTTTCTTTTTTTTTTCTCACCTAAACAATAACGAACTGTAACAAAACATAGCAGCCCACACAACCATCTCAGCAATGTCGGACAGTCAGAAGATAGCTTTTAAGTGATATACCGCGAGTACAACAGCATAGACGCGTGAAAATGAATACAATGGCTGGCTAGAACGATGCTTCAACAATTTAAACATCTGCACCTGGAAACAACATATCTATTTAACAAAGCCCTGATCGTCGATGAGACGAACAACCAACAAACACTCACGCCATAATAGCTAATACTAAAATATAGCACCTATGAATGTCAAAACAATATTTGTATGAATCTCTCCAACAGCTAATATAGATCTAGTAACACAGTATCATTGTTTCTTCGTTACATTGCTTCCTGCTATATTTATATGAGGCGTTTGATATAGACAACATGTAACATTATAGCACAACATGCCTGTACACCACGAGCTATTTAACAGCTACCAGTACAACAGACTGTTCAAACTCCCTCTCTAAGGCCACTAATTACTATAAATCCAATACTAGTAACTACTGGAAAACTGTCGAGTTTTGTATAGATTTTTGCTGCAAGAAAATGTATTGTATGATTTTGCTACTTCCTACTGATGTTGAAAATAATGAAAGATTGCATTCACAATCAACAATTATTGCCTTCTGACATAAGAACTCATCAAAGCTCTATCAAATTGCATGGTGATGAACATACGTGATCAGTGAAATAAGATATGCACACCATGCATATTCATCAGGTATATCATATGAATTGTACATTTCATAATGCTCTTTCTCGAGTGTACATGTAAAATACAAATGACAAACCTAGCATTAACTGTAGTTGGAAATATATGATAAGAAAACGTATACCATGGTACAATGATTCTTCTACATGACAAAAACTCAGATAAGTTTGTACACTTCAAAGGTATTCTTGTGAACATGCAGAATTACATACAGTCATACTCGATTTTTTTATCCCGAAGCATTTTATTGCACATAGTTATCCTGCCTCAAAATATGTGAAAAACATAACAGACACTCAGTCGCCATAATTGTTGACACATTCATACACCGCAAAACACAATCCACTTCTATAAATGTATATAACTAAGTAAATATACCAGAACGTTCTCGTCACTTGGCGCATACCACCCTAGCACACATAAATCCAATCGGCGGTGGGTTAAAATGCAATACAATAGTTTCTGATAAATATCGTACACCTGATTACACCCCTAGTAAAATGCTCCAACCTACCATAAATAACATCTGATGTATACAATTGTCTTTGGCACATAGTTGCTATCCTATAGGTAACTGGTCTCAACAGCTATTTAATTAATATTACATGTACAGATAAAAAGAATTACACAACATGGCTCATTCATTCAATTTCAACAAGATTCTTCATATATATACATACCTAATAATCGAAGTACAATACACATATCAATTGGTCGTTGTTATAGCTAGTTAGTATCAACTCATTCAAGCATTAGTTCCGTAATGCCAATTTCTAGTGTATCTACAAAATTCCTAATAGACACTAAACTGATATCAAAACAACGAGTGCTTTTAATTTATCGAGTCACCGGAGGAAACCTGGTCCTTTAAAGTATAAAGCCAAAAAAGCTTTATTAATTTTACTGATCGTCTTTGTTAAAATTGACGTCAGTACAGGGTTCATTCCATTTCAGGTTGAGAAAGATGAAGCCTTTTGTGGGAAAGTTATGAATAAGAACACGATCGAGAAGAAAAAATTGACTAGTTTCGAAAAATGTCTGAATGAGTAACCTCCAAATGTCAAGTCAGATCTGAACTACCCTGACAGTAAATGCAAACAAGACACAAATGGCTTAATCTCTTCTCAACTTGAACCTTTTTCGATCTGATTAAATGGCAAATGTACAGATACATTTTACACAATGGAGAGCACCAAATTTTCACGGATGAGCATTTTCTACAAGGTATGACATCACTTGAAGCACGACGAGACTCATGATGAACACGTGGACTTGACTTGGAGACTGTGGCTTGTGTGAACACATCAGGAGGCTGCGACGAGGTTTACCAAGCTTGAAACGAGTGCGTGGCAGAGAATAAGCCTGCGACGAGAAAACACGGCATAAGGTCACACTTGCAAACGTTGCTAGATGCGCATCTACAGGCGAATCAATCATGTCATATGCAAATATTGAAGTGTGAGCTGTATGTACTTACTGAACGACAAGGACATAGTCTCAGCTGTATTTGTCGGAATTGTTTCCTAAACCAAGCAATTTCATCCTCTTTTCGGTCTGCAAGAAAACCGAAAATAATTGCTAAATGGAATAATGTACTTTTATATCAGTAGTGAATCAGAAATTCCTTGAATTTATTAAACTGTGGAATACATAATTATATTTTATTGCTGACCAGATCTTTAAGTTGCTGCTGCAGGAGTATTTTTTCCTTGGTCAGTCGCTCCACAGCATCAATATTCTCCGTCTTTTTGTTGGGAGCGATCTCCAGGAGAGCTATATGTGCGTCTTTTTCTGTGATAGCTGCTGATAGTGCTTCTTGTCTGCAGAGGGAATAATTTCGTTGTTCTAGTACATTTTATTGTTCCCACTCCATACTTTTATCTCACGGACATTACAAATCTTGCAAGTATGTTTAAATACATCTTGAACTTATGTGATCACAATTATATCTCATTTGACCATAGACATTTGCTCAACACATTGTGATGAGTAGACAGGTATATTTCATTTCAGCTTTCTGTATCGGGAATACAAACTTCTAGTACACATCACAATATATGAAAAGCTACTAACTTCATCTCATAGAGTTCGGACATCTGTTTGCCTCGGTCGCCCTGGAACATCTTGAGCTGTTTGTCGCGTGCGTCTATTTGGCGCTGTAAGTCGCTGATGGTTCGTGAGTGCCCTGCCTCGTCCTCTCGTGCCTTCTCCATCTCCTCGTGTAGGTACTCCATCTGTCCACCAAACAACCAGTAAACGTTAATTCATTTGGTATGGTGTATGATCTGACTTGACACAAGATTGCGAACTGTATTAAAAAATATACCTCTGTTCTTCAACACAGACAGGTGTGTTCGAACTAACTAACGATTGCACACCTTCATTCATTTTACTTCAAAGAAGCGCAAGTTCGATCGAAGTGAAGCATCTGACTGTCACTCCTAAAGCAGTGAGGTTGTTTACCTGTTTCTCTGCCATATCAAGCTGCTCCTGTTGCTGGGCCATCATCAGTTCCCTCTGAGCTGTGATCTTAACGCTTTCCCTCATAGCTTCCTCCAGTTCCTCAATACGGAGCTTTTTCTCCTCTACTACTGACTACACACCCAAGTTCAAGGCGGAAAAAAAAAAACGAACGAACAAAAGGGAAAAAAGGAAACAAAACATAAAGTGATAAGATGAAATGAATAAAATACTCTAGAAAATAATCAACATTAATGACTAGAAGAACTATGAGCACATAGCATTGCCTGGACAACAATAATGTCATAACTAAAATGGGAAGCCCATTTTATGCTACATAATGTGAACAGTGATTTCATGACAAGAAACATTTTTGATTGCAGTGCAAGAAATGATCATGGGTTAAACAAGTATATGTGTATCGTTTGATAATGTGATTCATGTAACGTAAAATATCATACAATAGTGTTACAAAACACGTGGATACATACAACAAAGTAATTTGACATGAACATATAGTAGAAAAGAAAAGTATCAAAAGGGAAAAGAGCGAAAGAATATCTCTTTATGTTTTGATGATTGATTCAGTGGAGGTAACTTATGTTTTCCCGAACTCCAAGGTCCAGTTAGAAAAACATTCACCCTTTAACCATTCTCTGTAACATTTGAATATTTATCGACTACCACCACAAACAGAAATTTTAATGATTAAGATCATGGATTTATTGTGTATATTATCAAAACAACACCTGTTCCCATATAGGCTGATGCAAAGACAAGGCACAATTTTAAAGTGAACATTCCGTACCTTCAGGTTGAACTCGTCACCGCCACGACTTGAACTCTCCTGGTTGCTGCCTTTTTGTTTTTGTTTGTAGTCTTTCACTTGGCTGCACATATAGCAAAGTCATATCAGTGGTTTATGACGTTCTCATGCATAATGAATATTTCCATACACAGAATGTTATATTTAATTTTAAGGATTGATTGCATGTGATCCTCATGAACCTGGCATTGACCAGCTGTCCATTCACTTATAATGTAAATATAAAGGTAACAAATTCATGAATTTACACACTTCCAATCAACGTGAAACTTTGCCTTTCTGATTGTTAGCCATCAAGGATTACTAACCGAGACTCTGTTTCTCACTAAGCAATGTTAAATTTGTTAAATTCATCGTTTTCATATGTCATTTTCCGACCTATTTCTCAATCTACAAAATACACTCACAACAGGGCGAGCGTAAGGATTATGCTGTGCAGCAAATAGCTAGTGAGGCCAGTAAAACTCACAGGTGATATGCACTCGGGTGCACCGAGGTGTTTGGGATTATGAATGTTCAGCTCATTGTATTCATCTCACAGAAAGTATAGCCCTATATATTCTCATTTTTTTGACGACAACAAGGAATAAATATATGCAACAGCCAGTGCTTGTCAAACAGAACACTCGAATCTTCGTTTTGGTGAAACGTATAAAATTATTTATCTAATCATCAAAATGCACAGCTTTCGTGATATCATTTATGAAACCATGTCTCGGTTAATCATCCCTGAGTATATGTGTGTGTGCTAGCCAAGTTTTAGGTCAGGGGATTGTATTGTTTTGGTGATTTTGTTACCTTTACTTTCACATTATAAGTCAATGGAAAAGTGCCTCAGTGCAGTCACTGGTAAGTTACGTGCAATCACACCTTAATTTCAAATTTGATGCACACTCCTCTCAAATCATACCCTTCCTTTACATAGCTATGTTTGAATTATACAATTATAAAACCCACGGACACACCTCTGCAGTTCCTTGATTTCCTTGTCGAGGTCCCGTTTTTCAAGCTCCGACTGTTCCAGGATGGTGAGGAGTCTGTCCGTCTCGGCAGTAGCTCGCTCCGATGCATCCTTGTACTTGTCAACCTGAGCCTGTAACTCTGCCTCTTTCTTGGCACCCTTTTCTCGGTCTGCTGTGTGAGATTGTCGCTGTTTCTTCTGCACCTCCTGGATGAGAATTGGGAATTTAGCTGGATTAAATGGTTAGAGGATATAGAGGTTTGGACTGGGTTCCAATGTTTTGTCATGTATTTGTTTACAATATTTAGTCAGAGCGCATTGAACAGCTCTTCAATACTGAAGTATGAGACATGCACTGACCAAATACACACGTGCATGAGTTTAAATGCATTTAATATTTACCTCAACTGCTTCGAATTGCTTATGTAACTCTTGGATTTTCGAGAGGAGGTCTTGTTTTGCCTTCGTCTCAATTTGTATCTGTTTCTTGTAATCCTCTTCACACCTGGCACTTTCCGAGTTCAATCTGTAAAATCAAACGGCATGTAAGAGCATAAGCAGTCTGAACTATATTATGCAACAACCCAGTCCTGACTTTAAACTGTTCAATAGCAATGGCTGAGAATAAGCAATGGACTCACCTATCTATCTCCATCTTTTGTTCTTGCAGGACCTCCGTCATAGTGTCGACAGAGGCTCTCTCATTCTTCAAATCCATCTAGCATACAATGAATCAAATACATTTATACGATACTCCTTCATAACCTCTTCCAACATACAATTCAACATAAATCCCAAAGCACGACGAGAGAGATGAGGACGAGAAGCCACTGACCTCGACCTGATCCAGCCTGGTCTGGAGTTGCTTGGCTCGACTCTGTAGTTGCTGGGAGCTGTGACCCTGGCTGCTCAGTTGTTTCTGGAGCTCAGCCTCCTGTCTGCTCTTCTCCTCCGTCAGCCTGCCACACACCGGAGCAAGATAACATGATTGTGTCTGGTGAATACATGCTTGGATATCGACTGATCCACTGTGATTATCATTTTTCAAATTTTCATCTTGAAATCGATCAGAGTTAGATTTTTCTTTCTCTTACACAGAAGTCCATAAAAAGGTATCAATTTCAAACAAGTAAACATTTGATTACTGTACGAACAATGAAGAAGTTATAATTTGTAAATGAATGCCGAAATCCCCTGATGCACACAGACCTGTCCATGGTGAGTTTTTGTTTCTGCAGAGAGTCTTTGAGCTGATTTATTGTCGCCTCAGCTTGCTTGTTCTCTTTCTGAAGACTGCTAATTTTTGACTGCAAGCTGGTCAACTTAGCATCTCCATCGTTCATATTCCCTTCAAGTGCCGCATTCTGAAATATATTTCACTAAATATTGAGGATGCCACTGAACCAACAACAATTTATGAAGTTTGTTTGCAGTAAGGACACATTTTTTATATTTGCTGTGTTACATTACCTCTCGCTGCAGAGCCTCAAGCTGTTGCAAGCTGTGCTCATGTGAGGTTTGCAACTGGGCCAGCTGGTCTTGCAGCTGTTTCCTCTGACTTGTCAGGGTCGAAATTTGCGAACTTGCTTCCTTCAAGTCTGCTGTCTGATTCTTGATGGTTTGTTCCATCTTCTGAATCTGCCAATGAAGACGGAATTGAGGAATTTGCACTGCTGGCAAAGAAACAGAATATCTGTGGAATTTATTTGTGCTGCATTCATTCTAAAATGGCATCTATCAGTCCAAGCACAGAACAGTGATCACCATAAAGCAAATCATATAGTGCACTGTTACGAAAATTTTCATCAATTTTCACCCAACAATCACAACTAGAATGAACTGCCCAGACCTGCGATTGCTGTGTTGTGACCTCTCTGTTTCTGGCGTCCAGCTGGTCTCTCAAACTGCCTGAACTCTTGTCCATCTCGGCCCTGTTCTGCTCGAACGACTTGAGATTGTTCTCCAGAGATTGGAGCTGTTGACTCTTAGTTGATGATTCTCTGCTGAGCTCCTCACACTGTTGAGAGAATGAAATGTGCAGCCTTTTGATATATGTACATACATGTATATGCATTGTCAGAAGCTTGATCTCGGTCTACATTTCTAAGCATCATGACGATAGAAAGTTACCAGTCACCAAAGGAAAGACACCATATTTATTTATACATCTTGGCCATATCTCCTCTCAGACCTTAGCTTTGAGAGACTTGTTCTGCTCTGCGAGGCTGTCAACTCGCTTCTGTAACTGCTCTAGGTTGACCTCCATGGTGGCCATGTTGTCTCCCTTTGCCTGGAGCTGCTCACGAAGGTTCTGTACTTTCACCTGGAGAGACTCAACCTGGACGTTCTGTCAGAAAAAACGACAAAAACTTCAAATTACAAAACCCAAATTTAACTGTACTTGTTTATACAGGCTTATAATCATGAGAAACAGATTTACCAGTATGAATTTTTCACCTACCTTCGTTTTCAACATGTCTTCATACTCGTCACATTTCTGAACATTGCTCTCACTCAAACTCTGTAGGATAACAAATGCAAATACATAATGCATATTTCTCATACAAATACAGAATAACGATGGAACAGACATAGACCAAAAGTAAGGTAATACCTTTTTGACTTGTTGAATCATTGCGTCTTTTTGGTCTAGAAGGTTTTCCAGTTGCTTCGTCTTCTGTTCATACTCTGTGAACTGTTCGCGCAGCTTTGCGATTTCCTTGTGCTCCTGTTCGTGAGACTTTGCCGCCGCGTCCTTGCTCTTGACGACCTCAAGCAGCTTGTTGATGCTCTCCTCACGAGCTTCCAGGGTCTGCTTCTGTGTGTCAATCCGCAGCTCCATCTCCGATATCTACAGGAAACGTTCACATTTCATAAAAGTAGAAACATTGATTATTTTTTGAGGTATGATGATATACCAGCAAAAGAACCTTAGTCTTTTTTTTCCAAATTTCATATATTGATATTCTCGCATTAGCTTTCTAAGCTGTTTCACTTACAGTTTTCCGTAGAAGCAAGGCCTCTTTAGTTTGACGGTCCTTCTCCTGTTGGAGAAGGTCTATGTGATCCTGCAGCACCGTACTCGTGGTCACGTGTTTTGGACTGCCGAAAGAATGCTCACTCCCACTGCCCTGCTCGAATTGCTGGATAACATGGTTCTGTTTCTGTAACCAAGGTCAATACATTAATTAAGATTACCAGTATAACAAACTACAGTACATGTTCCAAGAATTTACATGCAGTACATGTATCAGTAACCAGTCACAAATTCCTGATAACAATGAAAGTGGAAACTCAAATGCATATTACACCTTATTAGTGACAACTTACCCTATTCTCTGCCTGCAAAATCTTGATTTGCTCACACATGGTGAAATTTTTTGTACATTCATCCTTGCGCATTGACCGTTCCTTTTTGAGCTCAGGACTCCAGAATGTCTTGATGCTGTTCATACTCGACGCAAGTTTCTCTTTCGTGTGGTCAAGGTCCTGCTGCAGTATTGCACATTCTTTGTTCAACTCAGCCACTTTTGTCTGCAAGTCCAATATCAATGTATCAGAACTTCTAAAGTCCATAGACTGTGGCAAAAATGCTGCCTGGCTATTGACGAAATCATAGTCTATGGAACGAGAGCGAACAAGGTTTGTCGAGTGGTAGTCCCGTTCTAATGACTTAGCACCCATGTGTGGATAGTCCCGATCCAGCGATTTATCTCTGCTGCGTCCGCCATAAGTATGGTACCGCTCTGCTTCGCGTTCGCGCTGTAGCTGCCTGTCGAGGGATCTGTCCCGACTCGATGCTCCAGTTCGAACACTGTTCACCACACTCAAGTGCTGGTGAACTGTCAACTCAGCGGGTTCCTGTTTGTGCATCCCAGCGAGACCTCGCTCCAAGGACCTCGTGGCATCGCGGTCCCGCAGTGAGCTACGTACACTGCTCAGGCTGCTAGATCGACTATGACTGGGGCTCTGGTATGGGGACTTGGATATTGGGGATGGGACTTGACCTCCAACGATGTCCAAAGCTGAGGATGGTGGAACTTCATGGTGTCCACTTGGCGATACAACTGCATACCCTGCCGATCGCTGCATGTTTGGCGATAGGTATGCTGCTTCCATGCCGCCATGTCCATGTCCATGCCCCTTGCTGGGAGAACCATAGCCCTGTGGTACAGAACCACCCTTGTTCCTGGACGACTTGGAAGATTGACCATACATTGTGTGCTTCGTGCCCGTGCGATGTCAATCAAAACTCTCCCGGATCTCCATTAGCCACAAAATTTTTGTGCGAAAGTTGCATTCCTTCTGAAAAAAGATTACACAAAACAAACTCAGACAAGTTATACTGCACAACTTGTAGATCAAAGTACCAAAAAGACTGGAGTGTGACTTCAGCTCCCTGGCTTGATGTTCAGCTATGGTCTTGATCCAGAAGACACATGCACAGAATGCAAATTGACGACTGGATACGGTCTGGGGCCGGTTGCACAAAACATTTTATGGTACTTACAAACAGTTCTCACGAATTTGTGGTTGCATAAAACACAGCGAAAGTACTTCTGATCATATGTTAACATGTCTTAGTAACTTACGAATCACGTTAGTGGTCTTTTGTGCAATGAAAATAACTTCGATTGCTTCTTACAGAAACTAGATACCGGTACTAGTACATGCACTATGAAACATTCTCTTGAATCGCCTTTACTGGGTTGCGCATGCGCAGTCAAGTTTTACAAGCGTTGCAACTGCTTTAAACCGCACCAACGAATGTGTTTCCTAATTTGTGTGACCTGCACATGCCCAGTCGTGTTTGTTGACGGTTGCATCCGCGTGCACGAGACACAAGTTTGTTTGCGCAATTATAATGCGCATCGGACCTACGGGAACAGGGTAAAATATAGTTTATGCGCAGTAAATTTAGGCCGGGTCAGGAGGCAGAAACACACACATAGATGTTTAAATCCTGGAAATCCGTCAAATATAACTGTTTCCAAGATGGCTAAATATCCCTCTAGAGAAGCTATTGGGCTTCGTTTGCATTGGTGTCAATTTGAAAGTCTTCTGACTTTCGTTGGGGAACGGTGACTTTTTCTCGGGTGTTTCAAAGCTTAAGCTTTGTTTTGGTATAGTGTTTACCCGGTTCCGGAGAGAACTGTGGAGGGCTGCATCATATTTTCACTTGGCAAGTGACATCTCGTATATGAATGAAGGGAAAATTGTTGTTTTCAGTATTTGCCTTTATATTTTGATATTACGGTTTAAAATTCACACCTTTATGCATCTTGGACCGAATTACAAGTAATAATTTTAAGGTATGGATGAAATATGCATGTTTTTCAGACGACAATTTACCTCATATAGTATGACAATCTCGTGAACTTTATTCAAATCTCGCGCGGTTTGCTCGGGGTACAGGTGATAAGGCCGCCAAAGTGATCAGGCCGCCATCAAACTACAGGGGTTAAGTGATGGATGATGAGTGTTATGACACTCGTGCATACGCAGGGATCGACATTAGCACTGGCCCACTGGCCCCACGCCATATTTTGAGCCTGTGGGGCCAGTAGGGGCCACCAGATTCCCTAAGTCACTGGCCCCACTGGGCCATTATAAAATCTTGCATTCTTTGAATTTTACTTCACAATATTTCACTTCCTTTGAAAGCCTTTCCATGTTGCTTCTTTATGAAAATGCATCAGTGTTTGATATTCAAGTGTGCACTGATTGTTAGTGAACTTTGAAAGTGGGGCCAGTAGATTATTGATAGGGCCAGTAACCTTCAGATATTACTGGCCCCATGGGGCCACTACTGTCATATGCCTTATGTCGATCCCTGCATACGGGTATGATAATATGCGGCCTGATCGCTTTGGCGGCCTTTATTGCTTGGTAACCGTTTGCTCGGGGGGGGGGGGGGGGGGGGGGGGGGGCAGTGCACAACATTTCATTATGACATCTATCATCTACTGCATAAGTTGTTGGTTTTTGTGAAAAAATACTCGATGATTTGTTTCTCTCAAGGGTAAGGATTCATCTATATGGATTAGAGACTCAAAACAGCTGTGCAGTGTGTACAGTGAGTGAGTGTCTGCATGCAAGTGAAAATTGACAAAAGTCAAACCAAAAACTTTTCACATTATAGACCCACAGTCACAGAATGTAGCCCTTCAAAACACTGGCAATCACCCTTACCTGTTTTTGCAGAGATCGCACTCTAAAGGTTTAAATGTTGCGAACAAAGGGCGTGAAACATTTCATTCCGAGAAAGATGCGAAGGTGGATCCGAGATTGTGGAACCAGCTCATGAATAATTCAGCAGGCCGTCAACTTCCGGTCGATGGCCGATCCAGGTTTATTTTCGATTTTTTTACTGATTTTCTTGTCAAATAACTTATCTTAGCAGAAAAAAACAGCAAATGATAATTAGCACGATTCATATAGTATTATCAAACAAGTTTTGACATTTTTTCAATAAGATGGTTTCTCCCAATTTGGTAACTAGAGCGCTCTGTCGCAACTGACATCAAGCGTGGATCTCTAGTTTTCTCCGAGCCATGTCTGCGCCGATGTACGGCAGTACGGCACTATCGACATCGTCATTTTCACTATTATGACTATATACATGGGTGTTTTTATCTCGGTACACAGTATTGGGGTGTCGACTGACAATATATGTGCAATAAATATAACTGAGACAGATTTATCATTATTATAGAGTATCAGCTATGTTTTCATCAAACGTGGCTGCAACGAATACAGCCAACAAGTAAACACCCGTTTTTTTGTGTGAGTTATTCCATTCATGTTGAGCTGCTTCATGTAATATTGTTCTAAGTAGACACAAGTTGTATACATGTAATTATTTGTCACCAGAATCACACCGTGTCACACAGAACCGTCTTTGCAGTCCTATCTTCTACCCCCACAAAACAATCACAAAACTCGTCTAAAATAATATTTAATTGAAACCTGTCCATTCTACAAACATTCCCAGATACATGCCTGTATTATTTATTTCATTCAAGGCATGTTTTGATTCGCCTTTTGTTGGAGGCGATGGAAAGGCACATGCGGATGCAACTCTGATTTCATAAAAAATATTTTTTTTTGTTCGTAATTCAGTGACCACTAGTATTTTCACCATGCCTCAACTTGGCATCATGTGGCAATTTTTTTGTATAGAATTTCCAGATTTTCTGCCATGAAGCTCAGAAAGGTAATCTACTGCGAATTTCCACTGAAATATTTTATTTCAATGTCAACAAATTGTTTAGGGTGGTAATGAGACAGGAGAGTCTGTGTTGATAATTTGCATATATATATATATATATATATATATGATTTATTTCGTACGCATGTACATTTCAATTTACAAACAATAAAAGCAATAAAACACACACAACTTCTCAACTAGAACTAAAGAAAACAGTTAATTTACACAGAAAACATACAGCATATTTCCGATTTCGTCGTGACTGAGGTCTGATAGCATTTTGCCATCTCTCATCAGACAGAGTTCCTGAATGGAATTGCCAACAGAACGACATTCATCATCACACTGGTAAGATTGCAACACTAGGCGTTTCAGCTCAGATAAATTATTGTTTGACAGATCAATAGAACTCTTATTAATTTTGGACAGAAGAATCCTTCTATTAACACCCACTGATGAGTTAGACATTTGAGACAAATAACCACATGTAGATATAAGTTGATTTTCGCTATTCAACACATTGTAGTAAAATGCAAGAAATCGGTCGAGCAACTGTGCTTCAATACATGGTTTTCCAATAAGGTGTTTCAGTATTTTACAATGGGTCATCGAAGGTACGGCCCATATTTTCCGTACACATTTGAGTGCAGATTAGAAGTTTTGATAGAATCATCATAATAGTTAGATTAGATATTATTGTTACCAAACAATAATACTCGCTCGTGTGTATTTTTGTTCCTCAATTGCAGGTTTCTTCTGTACTAGAATGAATGTGGATTGATTTATTGGTGTACTGATGTTATCCTTGTACCTGTTTGACTGGAACCCAAAATTTTGTATCAGTACTGCAAAAAGACAACTATTCATAGTGAAATTAATTTGCAGATTTCTTTTTTATTCAATCCGGCCTAACAGTTGTTTCAGGTTCAATTGCCATTGTCATTAATACCATTTACATAGCTATACAGACTTTACCATTCATTTTAAAATTTAAACTATGATGTTGAATCTTTCTACCAGAAGGTTGAAAACCTAACGAGCAATGGGCAATCAAATGAGCAACACCTGTCAAGAACAAATGTATTATTTATTATCTCCAAATCTATACACCGCAATATATCCAAAACAAAGCACACATGTATTACAGTCACTCAACATAATTATACTGGAAGAGAACGCACCAATGATATATACAGGTTCGACTACACTGAACGGCAGTCACAAGTGGAAGGGCGTCATTCGTATACGATTGTTGGCATCTGGTTTGCGGCTGGCAATGCCACTGCGGAGGAGGAGCTCCACATAGGGAGGCCAAAACTCATCAGTGATCTCCAGGTATGGGTTGTGAGGGGACTCTATGCACAAGTTCATCAGCTCCTGGGGAAAACAGTGAAAGTAAAGGTAGTTTAGTCCATGTTAACCTTTTGACTGGGAGTCATTCTGAGAAATATTGTAATATTTCTTATATTAAATATTGATTATCATTACACATTGAAATCTGTTCACATTTTAATATATGAAATTGATTTGTGTAAAATATCAGGTTTCTATTTTAGTAACATAAGGCTAACATGGGACACAAAGGTGGTGCCATACTGTCCAATTTTCCAATAGTTATTGTTAGATAAATTTGCCTCTGGCAAAGACAGTGTTAGGATAAACATATCATTAAAAGATGTGAATGACATTAATGAATTTTTTCGCTGAAAGTAGTTCAGCATTATATGTACCGGCACCATAAGAGCATTTTAGAAATTTAGCTATAGAGTCAATATTACCTGCAGTATTGTTTGTAGTGAAACCAAAGTTGTCTGTGAACTTCCTGGTTGGATGAGATGGGCTTTCTTTGACTGAAAATGAACATACCAGTACATAAGGATCCAATCTCAGGATATTCACGTTTAGTATTCCTTTCCTAAGCACATCCCTTTTCATGAGGAAATATAGTTTGACAATGGTACTCACTTTAGATCTCCACTCATCCTGTTGCTCCTCAGTTGGCTCAGGGAAATGCTTGTTGATGAACGCAGCCTGATACATAAAAGATTCTGTCATAAGGGTGAAACTATTGAAAGATATCAGTACATGTATGAAGTCATACATATGTACATGTACTGTAGAAAGACTAATTTTGGTGGCTACTAAATTTGGCAGTTGTGAGCCCCACATTATTTGGCAGTTTCGAAATCACCTATATTTCTTTATAAATTTCTGGTTAATTTAGCGAACGTTTTAATTTGGCGGTGTTTCCAATACCGACGTATCCGACAAATAAATTGCCCGCCAAAATTAGTCATTTTACAGTACTATAATCAATAAAAATTTACCATTTTCTTCATTAGTAATCGATGGTATTTGTTTAGTTTTGATTCCTTAGCTTCCACTTCCGCAAACGTTCTGAAAGAACAAAAGATACATGTACATTCAAAATTTGCTAATGTTTACAATTTGCAAATGTTTCCAATTTGCAAGAGATGGTGTGTTTAATTCCATTACAAGCATCCAATAATCCATTTGGCTTTATCAAATACCTCAGTAACAGTTTTCTTTTCAGAAAACAGAATGTTTTATATAATCTTATGAAATATACATGGATGGGAAAATCTGGATACATATTGTAACTGACACATAAATTATTTACTTCCGAAATCTTGTCTCTTCGTCTTCCTGATCTTCTGCGAGGGTTGCTTCTAGCTTTTCGCTCAACACTACCTTCACTTGCTTTTTCTCTGTCCTGAACAATTCTTCCCTGCAGAGCCATTTACATGTACTTGTAGTTATGAGATGGATCAAACAGAACTTTATTAAATGGGTTATTGCCAGCAATTAGACACGTCACAAAACCTCCCCGAATCTCCAACCTGTCCATCTCTACATCCAGTTCCTTCCACTCGGACTGGACGAGTGTCAGAGTTTCCTGCAACTGTGAGTTCAGCACTTCCAACTCTTTCCTCACAACTTCAAACTGGATCACTTCGTTCCCTGGCAAGACTGCAAACACATGCATTTGTCAAATAGTATTACACAGTCATGCAACACCAATATAGAATGTACATGATTATATTATATCATTACATGGCCTTACATGTTATAATATATGATACATGGCAATCAAAACCCTGCTAATCAGCTGGTCTGGTCACAAACTCACCATCAGGAGGGGTTTCCTTGATGATATCTGTCTGAGCTTTGAGTAGGGCGGCTTTGGTTTGAAGAATAGCTGCTGCCGGTAAGTTTTCTGTCTGACCAGTGCCTGGACGGTTCGCCTGCAGTCTATCTGACACCTTTAGAGTATGTCAAATTGCATTATACAATCATGTATTCACTCCAAATTTCTAAGTTGTATTTGCACATGATGCATTTCAGTATATCATGTGGGTGTACATGAGTTAAGTATCTACCAATGGCTATTAACTATTTTAAATTTCCATTTTCCATAATAATTTATTGAATGCTTTTGATGTACTTTTGAGATTTCTTCCCATATCTGTTTACACTGGTCCCTCAGAATGGTCTCAGCCTGCTCGTTTTCTTCAGGATTGTAAAAAGACGTCCTTGATTCAGTATTCCCCTCCTCGCGGCTTCCTGTCGGCTGAGTCTTGTCAGTAATCACTTCACACCCCGCTTCAGAAGTCATGGTCATGGAATCTAGGCAAAGTAACTATATAGTTTTTTTAACTTTCATCATGTGCATAGCACATTGTTATGTAGTAACTAGTCATACAATGTGCTTCTCCTAGGAATCTAACGGAATTGTCTACGAAATTACAGAATTGGCATAGTTACAGCCCAAAAGCAGCATAGAATGCAGGAATCCAAGCTCATTCCGGTATTACATCAATTTATACTATTCAATACAATGCTGTGTATAGTAAGCCACGCGAGCACTCTTATGAACGGCTGGCTCTTCGGTGTCAGTCGAAATTGCCTATAAACTTTTGGGCTGACTGACGGCATGAATTACTGACTCCATGAGTACATTAAATCAGTTCTTATGTATTTCTGCTTAAATTAAAGTGATATTGGCAGTAAATTTAGTATTTTTCCATACCTTTCTGGTCGAACGAATAAAACATAACAGTTATATATCTGCACTTGTATGCCCAGACAAACGCCCCTTTCTAATTGATTTCATTGCGAGTTTCTGGTGGAGATATTTTGAGTTTGTTTACATTACAGCCATTCTCGGTGCTTTGTATCCCTTGGTGCAATGCGACTCCAGCTTACTCATATATGTTCGAGCCGATCGAGCGTGAAATAGGTTAAGTCAGAGGTAACTCTGAGTGGTGCACAAAACAAAACAAAAATGGCTGCTAGTATTGTCATATGCTTGATTTATCCATCTGATCAAGCATACTGTAAAACGACTAATATTGGCGGAAAAACCGCCAAATTAAATCATCCGCCAAATTAAGTAGACACATTCTAAGAAATATATGTGGTTTTGAAACCGCCAAATTAAATCTCCGCCAAATAACGTGGGGCACAGAACCGCCCAATTTAATAGCCGCCAAAATTAGTCTTTTTACAGTAGTTTGTTTGTAACCTATTTTTCTGAGACCACAGGTATATACCGGTATGTACTTGATTTGGAAAAAATAGTTTTCCTGCCAATATAACTTTAATTAAGATTAACAGCCATACCTACGGAGCCGCTGAAAGGACATGGGATAAATATTTTTAGACATACTGTTATTGTGTTCCCTCGCAATCTTGTTGCATTCCCTCGCAATCAGGATCGCATTCCCTCGCGATCTTGTTGTTTTCCCTTGCAATCTGGATCACGTTCCCTTGTGATCTTATTGTATTCCCTTGCACTCCAGATTGCGTTCCCTCGTGATTTTATTGCATTCCCTCACAATTCAGATCGCGATTTTATTGCGTTCCCTCGCAATCTGGATCGCGTTCCCTCGCGATACCCTTCATCGTGCTGAGGCCCATGACTTCTGAGGTTTTTCTACAGGAACGTGAGGGAACGTGATCCGGTATGCGAGGGAATGCAATAACATTGCAAGGGATGCAATAAGATCGCACAGGAACGCAGACCAGATTGTGAGGGAACGAGATTCGGGATGTGAGGAACCCAATCCAGAATGCGATGGAATGCAATAAGATTGCAAGGGAACGCAATTATATGTTGCGAGGGAATGCAGTAACAATTTGCCAAGAATATTTATTCCATATCCCCTCAGCGGGTCCATACATAGCAACACACACAACACCTCCCAGGGCCTGGGGAGGGCGAGGGGGGGGGGGGGGTTCACCCCATCTAGTAAGACCAACTAAATTCTAAATCGAAAAGTAAGCAGCAAGATGAGGCTAGGATGTACAATAACGTGGGCAATTTATTGACCAACTAATTTTGCATACCCAGGTCAGGATCTGGAATTACAATTGGTTGTGATAGGAAAGTTTATTACACACCAGATTTTCTTTCATTTTGTGCCACTGATTAACTCATCATTGTTATTGATTATCATAGAGAAACAGGATTGCTCACTAAAGTGTACATGTGCTCCTAAAATAATTTTAGACTCTATATACGTTTGTCAGGTAAGTGTAGATCTACCGTAATTTAACACTGGTGACTGGATCACTGGATGCAAACTGGATTCACAAATTGACAATAACATGTCATGTGTTTTCACAACATAACAATCCTCTCTGTCCATGTGAAAAGACCTATCAAGAAATCAATGATGACACGTACTTAATAGCAGACAAAACAAAATCTTTTTTCACAGTTTTCAAAAATCCGCCATAAACATACTGGTCACGTGACTGTCAATGTCATGTGACCGGAGTACGCTCGTAAATCATTCCGTACCCACAAGTAAGGAAGTGGGTGCACAAAATAAGAAACATTTTCTTTCTGGTTTGATTTGATTAAATTGATTTTATTTATTCAAGCATCAAGAACATGGTACAGTTACATCCATATGATAGGCATGACAAGACAAAATGTAAATATGTGAAGATGTCAAGGATTCAGCACGGATGTTGAAAGTCAGATTCATCTATCAGTGAAACACGCTTTTGGGCGTAGATCTAGTTTTATTTTGGATATTCGCATCAACTTGAAATTTTGTGTGTCTGAATCGGGTATCATGCCGTGATTTTCCACCAAATTTCAGAATTCTCAAAAAAAAATCTCAAAAAAAAAAAAAAAACGTTGGCAAGCTACCCTAATGTTAAATTTCAGTCCTAAATTGGATCAAATAAATTCCAACTAATTTAAAAATTCCAACAAGAATTTATAAATTCCCGTACAGAATGGACCTATTGCCCTGATTTTGGAGTCTGAAGGTATAGTCGATGTATTTTAAGTAAATATGTTTATTTTGAAGCATTATTTAACATCGAAAAAAGTTGGGTGTTGTGTGTACACTCTGAAATTCCATATAGGGGCTGAAATTTAACATTGGGTTAGATTGCCAACGGATTCAATTTTTGAGATATAACTCTTAAATTTGGCGGCATGATACATAATTAAAACACACAAACTTTCAACTTGATACGATGATCCAAAAGAAAACTATGGCCAAACAGCGTGTTTCATTGATATATGAAGTTGACTTTAGTCAGGATGTCAAAAGGGCTTTATGTGCAAGCCTATGATTATGTAATTTATTTTCTTAGACTTTCGAAAATGCAATGTATGGCAAGATTATGCTTAGGTCACAAATACTTTCTCCCCAAAGTTTAGCATTACTGCCAGTCTGCCAGGAGTTATCATGGTTATTGACTTAAAGTATGTCGGTTACCGGTATGCAATACGATTCCTAGAAATTAGCAAAAAGTAACAATACTGAAACATTCAGTATGATACTGAAAACCCATTTTTGTTTGAATTGCATATATTTAATTTTTTTCAAAAGAAATTTTTTTAAAATATTTTTTAAATAGAGAGGGGACAGTTAGAATGTTTATACTCTGATTTTCCTTATACCCGTTTTGGTTGATATTTTGTCGAAACTAAATGGTATCATAATATTATAAGTTGGCTTGTTTCATCTGATAGTGAAACGGCAACTTTTCACCAATTTCAGACTTCTGTCGCAAAAATTGAACAAGCTGGCAATCAAAGTATATCTTATCTTATCTGGTCTTAATCTAGCCCAATGTTAAATTTAGGCCACACCAATAGAGTTGATCGCCGCCCCTGAAAATTCAGTCTCGAAATTTCGGTAGAACAAAAATCGCCGCACCTATTTTGAGGTAACAAAATCCATCGACAACTTAGTTTTTGCTCCAAATCAAAATCACGGTCTTATTCATCCAAATGGTTGACAAAAACCGCATTTAAAAGTCCAGTATCGATGTTTTCCCGAGGAACTGTTTGAATCATAATGTGCCAATACTACACAAGATCACCCTTGAGCGGAAAATATCAGCATTTTGGGCCTTTGGCACAGCTCCGGGCGGGTCTTCCCGGCGTGAAATGTTGATGATTTCAACAGAAAATCTCAATACCAAAAATCTTCCAGAGCTTAACCAATAGTATATTGTACGGAAGCTCATATTCGCCACATAGAGGACCGCAATTTTTTAATTACAGTGTAATAACGCTGAAATACGCTCTAAATTAAACCGTTCACCTTCCTAGCATATTTCCATTGTCGTGATTTGTAATAAACATATATCTAGATCAGTATAATTTTGAGATTTCCCTACAAATGATTGAGCTGATGAACTAGCAGGTCTACGGTGGCTCATATTCGCCAGATGGAGGAATGCACATTTTTCTTTACAGCGTTATAACGCTGTAATACAGCGTAATAACGCTCTAATTTACAGCGTAATATCGCTAAAATTTACAGCGTAATAACGCTCTAATTCTAGATATATGTTTATTACAAATCACGAAATTTGTAATAAACGGAAGCTCATATTCGCCACATAGAGGACCGCAAATTTTTAATTACAGTGTAATAACGCTGTAATACGCTCTAAATTAAACCGTTCACCTTCCTAGCATATTTCTACGGTGGCTCATATTCGCCAGATGGAGGAATGCACATTTTTCTTTACAGCGTTATAACGCTGTAATACAGCGTAATAACGCTCTAATTTACAGCGTAATATCGCTATAATTTACAGCGTAATAACGCTCTAATTTACAGTGTAATTACGCTTATTACGCTCTATTATAGCGTTATAACGCTGTAATTTACAGCGTAATTACGCTGTAATTTACGCTGTATTAGAGCGTTATTACGCTGTAAATTAGAGCGTTATTACACTGTATTACAGCGTTATAACGCTGTATTCAAGTGCATTCCTCCATGTGGCGAATATGAGCCACCGTAATATTGCGATAGATCATTCTTCTGCAATGTATAGCTCTAAAAACCTAACGGCCCAAGTATCATACATTGCGCTTTAATACTACTCGTCCACTAAATGAATGCCATTTAATCCGTCTGTCACCTTTTTAATCCTTATTGAATATAGAAGAAAGCGCAGTATATGATACTTGGGCCAATCTGGCCTATAATATTCTGAATAAAGTAGGACAGTTTGGATTTTTACTGACATAATTTACGTAATTTTAGACAAAATTTAATTGCAGCAGCAATTAACATAACATAAGCATGACATGACATGAAATTCAATATGACACATTGGAAATAGTTAATAAATTCCTAAACTCTTTACTGTGAAAAAATGGCAAGGAGTACATATTAAATTGTTTACCTACCAAGAATTACCCATACATCCTTGATATATAGACAGGTTAACGGAGAAAAGACCAGCTTATAAATGGTCCAAATGACCATATTTTCCACCAAACTGGCCAGTTTGATTTTTTATGGTCATGAAAGCTGGAATACAATATCAAAATAAGCGGCAAATACAAAATTTATCATAAATAAAAACCCTCACACGAATTTTGGCAGTCCTAATTCCAAAGACAGAAATTAATCATTAAAAAATATATCACTCGTACCATTCTTGAAGTGAAAATTTCCAAAGACAGAAAATTCAATATTAAATGTAAAAAAAAATAGCTCGCACATGTGATTTTTTTTTCGAACAAAAATCCATACACCTACTTTATATATTGTCGTGGCCTTAGCCACATGATTGAAATTTTGAATCCGCGCACGATTTTGTGAATTTGCTCGATTTTGTAGTGGTGTATTTTTTTTCGAGATCAACATACACTCTGGACAGTGTGTATTTTGGTCCAAAATTAATACAATACTTTGACTCCTGATGAATGTGAACTCGCCCAACTTCCCGAATATGCTCAGATTCCCTCGAACTCGTTTTGGTCTGTAGCTTTGCCAACTTTTCCAATTTTAGGTTACCGGACCTATGGTCCGATAACCTATTGGCATGGCGTTGCGTCCGTCGTCTGTCGTCCGTCGTCCGTCGTCCGTCGTCGTCCACATTTTTATCTTTTTTGTTTATGGGCGAATTTTTCTGAAATTATGCACAAAAATACTTAAAAATAATTCAAGAAGGGGGTATTTTTTAGTTTTTTGATTTTCGCATTTTTTTCAAAATGGCGGCCGTTTTAGACGAAAAATGCCTGATTTTGGACTTTGGCGGCCCTTTTCTCAAAATCTGTTCAGTAACTTTTTTTCTTTTTGATACATAACACTCCTCATATGTACTTCTATGATGTCTATAAATTTCGTTGCGCTTGAATCGCTCGAAGTGGGCCATTTTGGGCCCAAACTCAGCCCAAATGGGACTTTCCCATGTTAAATTCTCCTATGCTTTATAATGGGACACATTAAGCCTAATATCTCACTTAATATTGAAATTAGAGACTAGGAATGAATTGTGGACATATAGGAAATGATATATGCTGAATATTTTCGTGACCTTGAATTTGACTTTTGACCTCATTTTCAAGGTCACAGGACAAAATGGCTAATATCTCGTTTATTATCGACTTTACAGCTTAGGAATCAATTGTGGACATTTAGGAAATGATATATGCTGAATATTCTTGTGACCTTGAATTTGACCTTTGACCTCATTTTCAAGGTCACATGACAAAATGGCTAATATCTCGCTTATTATCGACTTTACAGTTTAGGAATCAATTGTGAACATATAGGAAATGATATCTGCTGAAAATTCTCGTGACCTTGAATTTGACCTTTGACCTCATTTTCAAGGTCACAGGACAAAATGGCCAATATCTTGCTTATCAGCGACTTAACAGCTTAGAAATCAATTGTGAACATATAGGAAATGATATATGCTGAAAATTTTCATGACCTTGAATTTGACCTTTGACCTCATTTTGAAGGTCACATGACAAAATGGCTAAGATCTCGCTTATTATCGACTTTACAGCTTAGGAATCAATTGTGAACATATAGGAAATGATATACGCAGAATATTCTCATGACCTTGAATTTGACCTTTGACCTCATTTCCAAGGTCACAGGACAAAATTGCTGATATCTCGCTTATTATCGACTTTACAGCTTAGGAATCAATTGTGAACATATGGGAAATGATATATGCTGAATATTCTCGTGACCTTGAATTTGACATTTGACCTCATTTTCAAGGTCACAGGACAAAATGGCCAATATCTTGCTTATTAGCGACTTTACAGCTTAGGAATCAATTGTGAACATATAGGAAGTGATATATGCTGAAAATGCTCATGACCTTGAATTTGACCTTTGACCTATTTTCAAGGTCACAGGACAAAATGGCCAATATCTTGCTTATTAGCGACTTTACAGCTTAGAAATTAATTGTGAAAATATAGGAAATGATATACGCTGAAAATTGTCATGACCTTGAATTTGACCTTTGACCTAATTTTCAAGGTCAACAGGACAAAATGGCTAATATCTTGCTTATTATCGACTTTACAGCTTAGGAATCAATTGTGAACATATAGGAAATGATATATTCTGAATATTTTAATGATATTGAATTTGACCTTTGACCTAAATTTCAAGGTCAGTCATTTTATTTTCAAAGTCAGATTACAAAATGGCTTATATCTCGCTTATTATCAAATTTACAGCTTAGGGGTCCATGGTGAACATATAGGAAATGATGTATGCTGAATAGTTTGGTGATCTAGAATTTAACCTTTGATCCCATTTTCACGGTTAGAGATATGGCGATTTCAGTGGTCACCTTGAATTTGACTTTCAACTTTCTCGGCTTAACTCTGTATATTTCTCCGGTAACCTTACTAGCCCATTGGGCTAATTTTTATGATAGAAGTCTGAAATTCAGTACAAAATTGCCTTTTGACTACGAGGTGAAATACCATTCAGCATTGTTAAAAAATCGGAAAAACGATGTCAATGAGTTAGAAGAGTTTTGTTATGCACTACGAAAATTTTGTTTTATGCTACTGGAAAAGATGAAAAATCCAAGTGGTCTTTGTACGGTGACGTTATGACTGTGCTCGATCAGCCCGACACCTGGTGAATGGATCTATAAATAATTGTGTCACATTATTGGATTTAGCGTAATGATGGTTATTTTAGCGGGCTTCACATCACCTTGGCAGCCCGCATCCTCCCGCACCATCATCAGGCCAACCGTTCCACCCCCCGCACCACCCCCCACCCCCCCCCCCACACCGACTTGTGGCACCGGGCAAACAGCTGCAGCAGTCGCGTGCTGGGTCCAGTTCTCAGGCAGACCGCCGGAACTGAAATGTGACTGCTGCCTGGAATAGATAGCTTAGATAGAGCCAGTCAGTGCATTTGCCATTGCATATATTGAGCGCATTGTGGATGAAGCTAGGGGATCGTCGGCTGCTGATGCTGGTAGCAGGCGGAGAACACTGGATAATCGTCATGATAACAAACATGGCCGCGCTGAGAAGAACACATCCAGCCGTGTTAATATTATGTGTTTTGACCGTTTGCACTGGGATAAACCAAGCAAATGCCGAGCTCCCAGATCGTGGAATGTAAGGACACCCCTGTAGTTCGTACTGCGCTTCAATATAACATCGCATTGTAGTTAATTAGCACGCAAACTTGCTTGTAATCTACCATATGACCAGAGGTATCATACAGGTTGCTGTATGTGTGTTGTGTATTGGCCGTGCTGCCAAGCACAAAGATACTGCTGAAGCCTGTAAACCATATGACCTTGTGAAAATATTACTAGATCTGTATACATTTACTTTACAAATGCATAAGCCAACTAAATCTAAATGTGTGTAGACACAATTTATAACACAAAGTGTTCACACAACCATTGTATTCATTAAATTGCTCCATTGATTCGGTCATTACGATTGATGACGACTGGCTAATTCGCACTGCTAACACAGTCATGGAAAGACATTTCTTGCCACCCTAATCTCAATTTTCATGATTTTACGCGTATTCTCGGCACATATTTTATAACTTTTTATATGTGTGATTTCTTGTGTATTTGAAGCAACCTGTTGAATCACTTGGGTTTATATGTTTCAGTGTGATAGATAACAAACAATGATGAGTTTATCAGTAGATCTACGCCTAACACAAAGTGATAGATGAAAAAACATTGTAATTTCCAAATTGGAAATCAACTGGAATTAAAATTGCTCACGCGTTTCGGCAGGTAGACCTATATTCCTTATTAATCTTCTTATTTGCCGGTCTGTGCACTATACCATATCTCTGTATGGACACACTTGGACAGAATGCAGGGGACGGCTGGAGACATTCGTTGGGAGTTGCAAAGAGCTTTGGATGCCGCTACTGCTAGAGTTACCTTACAAGAAGTAAGTAATCAACTTATAAAAATTGTGACATTGTATATACCAGGGCATGTATTGTAAATAAAAGCAGTAACATCGTATCCATATCAGGTTAGCTTAGCGCTTGTATTATATATTTGTGTTATCATGATAGATATTATGATGTACACAGGTTAGTACAAGTTCATGATTTACAAAATTCTCTCTTCCGCCACAGAAATTTGCCGTGGCTGCTAGGAATGTACAATTCCAGAAGTTGAATGGGCAAGAATTGCTCAGGGAAGTGGCATCGAATCTCGGACAACTTCTCGGTCAAAAGTTAGCCTCACTAAAAGTATGTTGTGTAGTTGCCGATAGATTCTTGCAATCAAGTCACAGTGGGCCTGTCATGCAACAGTTATGACATTAGCTGCATCAAAAGAGTCAAACTATCTAAACAAAATTATGTTGAACCTAACTAATACTTTATGTCGCAAACTTTAAGTGACACCGGTACTGTTATTTCCACAATCTGAAATACTGGTAGTGCCTTTTCTTCAGCTTGAACATAAATATTATTGAAGTATATGGATATAAATGTATAAAAGTAATTTTGCTGTGGGCTGATGATTCATGATATATAATGTAAGAAAGAGATTATGTTGAAAGTGTGTCTGTTTTCTTTGCAAGGAATCTGTGAAATGGGCAGAAGAGGTTGCCAAAAATTACACTTGGGACACAAGTTTACAGGTAAAACAACCAACAGAACAGTTGCATGAAAAATCAAAATTCGCTTTGAAACATTATCCAAAATACTTTGCTGTATACGAGTGCACATATTATTTTCACCAAAGAAATCAGGAAGAATAATTTCGTTTCCATGTTTTCAGTATGGCCAAGTTGATTACGTCAGCACAAAGAATGTCAACCTCAGTGACCCGGCTTATGAGGAGAGCGAACAGTTCAGGCAGAGAGTCAACTTCGAGAACTCCAGTGTACACATTCCAGTGGAAATCTACTCTGGAGGTACGAGTCAGTTCAGAGTATTATCTCTTTACATATCGTATGAAGTTTTTCGCCCATAATTCAGCAAAGGTAATATGTATATCATTCTGTAACTCAAAACGCTTCGTCTGATCGAGATTCAAACGGCAAAATTTGGCATCTACGCTGATGTTTGGCATCTATGCTGACACAAAATAAAACTGCTGGAAGTACCATTTGAATTTATGACAATTAACATGTTAACCGTTACTCTTGTAATTTACATTTTCGTGTTTTCGATTGAAACTTCCAGAGAACGAGATGTTAAAACAGAACTTGTACAAGAAAGTGTACGGTAAAATTTTTTAACGATTGCAGATAACACGATATTGAACAACCTGGCTTGGACAAGCCAACTCGACGAACAGTGGAAAATAAATCGTGAAAAAGACCCAAGCTTACTGTGGCAGTACTTCGGCAGTGACACAGGCGTTATGAGGAACTATCCAGGTCAATAAATGCACTTGGTTTGTTAGCATGTCTGCTATCAGTGCATTGTGTATTTGGTAAAGCAAAATTGATTTCGTCAGAATTCAACAATATTGAGTGCATATTTTCGTGGGTTTTTTTTCTTGACGACAGCAAGTATATGGACAGCCCCGGAGCCAGATCTGTACGACGTGAGAAGAAGACCATGGTTTGTATGCTGAAAATAGTTTGTAACATTTATTGTCGCCAAAATGAAGCCCCATAAACCAGAAGGTGACAAAATGATTAAAAGAATTCTTCAAGATAATTGATGTTTGTTCCAGGTATACGCAAGGTGCCAGTTCCCCCAAAGACATGCTCATTCTAATCGACACGTAAGTAGAAATCCGTCTCTAAAATACACTTTAACCGCAAAAACAGCACGCAATGTCTAAGACTTTTAAAAGTATACACTTCATCTCAACTGTCGTAAATAACATGACTCGCGGCGATGCAGGAGTGGCAGCACCGAGGGCGAGGGGATAAAGATGATCAAGCTCGCGGCCGAGTCGCTGCTCGATACGCTGACACCATTTGATTTTGTTCAGGTTCTTCACGTGAGTCACAGGCAGGGGAACCACTTCGTACCCTCCCGTTTCGATGTTGCTACCCACACCCAATTCCCACCTCATACCCCCAGAGTGGATTTTGCCGCTTCCCTTATTAGAGTGACGAACCCCATGCACTTGATAGCAACATTCCTGAAAAAAAAAAATCCTGCATCCATCACGGTTTGATCCCTTTCCACTGAACCACATAACAAATAACCCGTAATAATGTTTTTCTTTTACAGCTGATAGTTGTTTACATGTAGGGCACCAATCAACATTTGCACATGTTGCATGTGAATTTTCACATGTGTGAATTTTGCAATGATTTGGATAATTTACTTTTTTCGGTACAATAATTGTCATGTCATTATTAACTAAAAATGTATGCATCTGTGCGTAAAGCTGAAACAGTTCATGTACCGGTATTCAATATTGTAACCCATCCATACTTGATGTTCACGACGAGAAACTGCAAACTTCTTAGAATCTGCCCTAACCATTTGTGTAGATGATGTTCAGACCTCATATTTATCAATTGGATTTTATTATTTCTTAGAATTCTGGAATCCTAGGAATGCTTAGCTCCAATTTTATCATGAAAAACAATAGATTGGTCATATTTGATGGTTGGATTCTCACTGTGTGAAAATATACATCCTACATGTAATCACTGAATGAAATATGAGCGATACAGGTAGCATTATTATGAACAAAAACCTTTTGCCATAATGTATCATCAAATATAATGTTGGATTCGGATCATAATTGTGGTGAATTTGCAGTGCTTGAAGAAGAAGAAAAAGAAATAATACTTCATGTTTCCCGGTGTTTCATGCATAAACATTCTACTAATTTGAAGCATCCAGAGTGTGTAGCATTTTCACAGTTTCTTCCTGATACATGTATCTTACCAATCATACCTAACCAACATTTTGCATGGTGTTCACTACATTTTTCCGCATGTGTTTTCTCCCATTAACAGTAGTGGCAGCACACAGGGCCAGGCCTTGACACTGATGAAACAGGCAGCGTACAGTTTGCTAGACACGCTCGGAGATAATGACTACGTTATGCTCGTAAATGTGAGTTCCTCATTGGCATGTGCTTGCTTTCATAATAACAAAAATGCATCTTGACTTTCATCTCGCCCCTCAAACATGTAAACAAAGCATGATTGTGCAATATATACAAAGAACAATACTTGTTTCAGAGACACAATAGAGCATTGCTAAAACCAATATAGTAAAGTCAGATAGTATGAAAAAGTAAATAAGTGTCAATGATATACAACAATGTTGAAGTATATTGGCATAGGTTTTCTTACTTTAATATAAATTAAATAATGCTCTGCAACAAAGTTGTCAAATTTTTCCAGTAATCGTTATTGCTGTAAAAAATATTCTGCAATGTTTATCACTATTTTAAAATATTGTTAGTTAATTAACAAAATACATACATGTATATATACTCTTTTATGATGACTTTTGTGCAGTTTGCTGCGGAGGCTCATGATGTCGTGGGTTGCTTCGATACCTTTGTGCAGGCAACATACTGGAACAAACTGGTATGATTATAAATTCAAGAAATATTGAGAGAGCTCACAAATAGGCTCAATTCAGATTATTTTTTAATGAAAATTTTGCATGTAATTATACAGCTATGAATATTTTCATATCAGGTGAAAATTCTTAACTCATACTGAGTAATTTCCTGAATATAATAGGTTCATAACTTGAAAATACAAGCTAAGTCATATGTGAGAATGTAGGATTGTACACTAAGAATACAGCTTACTTGTAATATGTGAAAAATGTTGTTTGTTTGCAGGTTCTGCGAGAGTACATCAACCGTCTGAAAGCCCAAAACATGGCTAACTACTTCAAAGCATTTGAGTATGCTTTTGAGAAATTTCAAATGGTATGTGTGGCTATGTGCTGTTTCCAAGTTGCATGAAATGAAAATATGTGATGCATTGTATTCATAATTTCCCAAGACTTGGGAGGTTTGGAAAAAAAAAAAACGTGGAAATTTTCATATGCTATAGTGTAGGCACTATCATTTCATTGTATATATACATGATATAGAAGTTTTAATTTTGTATTCATTGTACACCACAGTTCAACGAGACTGAGAATCGTACGGCTGGTGACGGAGCAAACTGTAACAAAATGATTATGTTTTTGACTGATGGAGGCACAGAAATGCCGCAGGAGGTCTTCACAAAATACAACAGCGACCAGCGGGTAATGATCATGCCATTACTTGGGAATTAATAGCACTTGACCATTATCGTTAAGTGTGAATGAATATTCAGGTTGAAACTCTGCAATTTTCACCAGATCCGAATATTTACGTATGCCGTTGGCCCCACCGCCGGCCCGGTGGAAGCTGTACGCTGGATTGCCTGTCAAAACAGAGGTATGTCATGAATGAAGATACACATTTTGTGATATACATGTACATTTATATATCATTATTAATATGACAATAGTAAGCAAAACTCTCAAATTGCCTTCATTTACAGTTGTCAGGATTCTGATATATCATGTATAATGAAACACCCATTAACTGTGGTTGATGAAATATTTGTTTCTTCAGGCTATTTTGACAGAATTCCAGCTATGGGTGCAATACGCTCCAAAGTACAGGTAAATTTTGATTTTATTCAACATAAATTTCGAATATATGCCAAGAAACATAATAAGATTGAAATGAGAGTGAAATAGAAATTGTATTTTAAAGTTGCATACCACGTCATATTACATAAATGTATTGAATATCAAAATATTGATTGTATTGACTAATATACCAAGGAATTTTCAGGATTATGTTCGAATCATCGCTAAGCCAATGAACTTAGCCCCTGAGCTGTATGTTCAGTGGAGCGATATTTATCTCGATGCCTATGTACGTAAACAAGTAGGGCGGTTTAGGGCTAGATTCCAGATAATTGCACTTTCTTTCGTGATTTTTTCCCTCATAATTCTTCTGCGGGCTGGTGGAGCACCGTAATTTTTGCAGTGCTGTGATTTGTTTTGATTTTGTTTTTCACAGCTTTTTATAAATGAACGGCTCATTTTCAGATTTGCTTCCATTTCTAAGATCAAAGTGGTGGTGATGTCATAGATATGTTGTAGCAGTTTGTTCCAAGAACGAATCAATTCTATCCCCCAACCTGCTTGAACTAGTTGTATCTTTCATGCAAAATACACCCTAATTTTGGCAGTTGTACCAAACTCGGCGAGGCGTTTGGAATTCGAAAGTTCTGTGTCCATCTGGAGTGCTTCAAAAACTAGTAGTTTAACGAATAATGGATTAATAGCAGTATCCAAGTCACATATAATTAAGATGTTTTTGTATGTGTGTTATTTATCTCACGTAGAACTATTATCGATTCCTGAGCGGCTGTTTGGCTGAGAGCCAAGATCAGAACGAGACTTGGACAAAACCATACACAGACACCTGGGTATGACAGATTGAGATCCCTGCCCATACAATCTTTGGCATGTTTGAATTCTTTGAAAGAATGCACTTGCTTGCATGGCTTGCCACTACAATGTCATGCAAGTTGTCATCGAAAGCTAGGATTTTTTTGTGTGAATTTTCCTCCCCCAATTTTTGTGTGTGAACACCTCTTTTGCATTGGATAATGTGCATACATAATATATTGGCATGACAGTAACCATATAATAACCACGAAGTATAGACATTTAGTGTATTGCTGTGACATCATGCAGTACTTACTTACAACTATGACTCCCTCTGCTGATTGTTGTCTTGTTATAAGATAAGATATTTTATTCAGCATAATACTTGTGCTTGGCAACTAATGTGTCATATTCATTACAGGATTTCAATAGTTAGCTAATCCCATTAGACTGTCATACATGATTAAATTGCAGATTGACCACAAAAAAAGACAAAAAAATGAGCGCACGAAGAACCGAACATCACACCAATACCATTCAGATGTACATGTACCCAATCTATATTGTCAATGCCTGACAATAAATAACTTTTACCCATTTCTTCAAACCCTTGCTATTCGATTTAACCCCACCCCCACTTGGCCCTGGTAGAACTATGTAACTGTGGCCGGGAGGTCCAAAGCCTTAGCTCTCGACAACAAATATTCCTGGAGTCCTGTCTACATCGATCGACACATTTCTCCGGTAAACTTGCTGTGTCGATATTGTCAAATTTCAAATATTCATATCGATGTATCAGTGCCATGTATTGTGAGCGTGTTGGGCAGTCGAAAAAAAAAAAAAAAACAGATATGAAATTAGGAAAAAATCAATAATATATGCTTTCTTTTGCTGTTTGTGATGTTGTTAAATGTTGCATTGTCCAAGTTTGCTGTGTGAAATTGGTGTGTATACATGTTGATTCCGTAATTCTACACCGTGCTCGATGTCATACATGTAATTATATCAAGGTCAACTTTGTAATCATATTGCATCTTGAAATACAATACAAATATTGACATGCATTGGATTTTAATTGGCAGGGGTGCAACTGCATGAATGGCATAACATATTACTATGAGTCATACTTGAAATTTTATAGCCTTGAAAACAATTACTTCATTCAGCACACTGTTGATAAAAATTTTTTGAGGGGGAATAGATTCAATATTTGACATTCACAAACCCATTTATCATACATGTTGAACCTGTTTATCCTTGACTTGCTGGTACATCGTGTCACAACATAGAACATGTAGAAGGACATATCCCAAAATGAATATTTGACCACAGTATCAACTTGACGTGTTAATACATGTACATGTAGTCTTCCATATGAATTTAACAAAACATGCAAAAGTCAAATTTGGAGGGAAATCACAAATGGGTTATTCGTAACACAGGCATTGAAGTGTACGTTGAAGCTTCCACCAAGCTTTCGTCACCGTGCGTACAATTTAGTCGTGGGACTGCAATCTTCATACATTCATCCCTCAAAACCAAAAATCAGCTGAGAATTTTTCACCTCTCGTTCCATGCGTCACGTGAGTATTTACGGCAGAATAAAAAGCTCACCCGTTTTGAATTCTGTTTGTTGTGCAATGTGCATGGGCTTGAATTTTATCAATTGAAAGTAATATTCTTGTGTGAGTTTTGTTTGTGTTTTTGCTATTTTGACATACCTCTATTGTAAATTAACTAATATCGGCATGACTGCACAGTGATGATTTTGTATCTATGATATTATAATGATAATTAACAGGATATATTTAAGTGTATGTTACCTTCATTATAATCTTGATATCAACTTTCATTGTTCTGCTTTTAAAAGAATAGATTTGAAATAAAATTCATCTTACAGTCATTGTGTACTGTTACTGGCAATTTGGTGATTTGGAGTTAGCTGCTCTGTTCCAAAACACACAAGACCTCCTGAAAACCCATCGCCAAATATTTCGAATGAAACCAATCGATAGTTTTATGCAGCTAATTCCAGATTGAGCAATGCCCGAATTCTTCTCATCATGACTGACGGAATACGTTTTTCACTTACAGGGCCTTGGTATGATGACTACGGTGACTCTACCTGTCTACAATAGATCACTCGAAGCTGTGAGTTTTTAGGTTATCGGACCTATGGTCCGATAACCTATTGCCGTCGCGTTGCGTCCGTCGTCCGTCCGTCGTCGTCGTCCGTCCACATTTTTATCTTTAAAGTTTACAGGTGGATTTTCCTGAAATTTTGCACAAAGTTGCCTAAAAATATTTCAAGAGGGGATTATTTTTTAGTTTTTTTATTTTCGCATTTTTCTCAAAATGGCGGCCATTTTTGACGAAAAATGGCCAATTTTGGACTTTGGCGGCCATTTTCTCAAAAACTGTCTGATCAGTTTTGAGATTATTGTTTCAAAAGATTCCCCTTATGTACCTTTATGATGTGTATAAGTTTTGTTGCCCTTGAATCGCCGGTCTCCGTGTGGCGGCCATTTTGAATTTTTGACGGGTCGGCGAAAAAAATTTTTTTGGTCCCATATCGCGTTACTATCCATTTTGCGTTACTATCGCGTTACTATCCATTTTGGGTCATTTCTAGACAAAAAAATTTTTTTCACCCTTTGAAAAAAATGTTGGACTTGGAAAATTTTCGGCACTTTTTTCCTTCATAATGAGAGCTGCCGGGACTGTACTCATAGAACGCTTGAAGATAGAGCTTAGATATTGGCACTTTCAAATGGAAAGTCATATATGACGACTTGTGTGGTGACCTTGAATTTGACCTTGGATGACCTTGAAAGGTCAAAACAGCCATTTTTGGGTCGAGAAATGCTCAAATTTGCACCTGGCCTGTCTTTTCTCGAAAACTGTCTGATCAGTTTTGAGATTATTGTTTCAAAATATTCCCCTTATGTACCTTTTATGATGTCTATAAGTTTTGTTGCCCTTGAATCGCCGGTCTCCGTGTGGCGGCCATTTTGAATTTTTGACGGGTCGGCGAAAAAAATTTTGTTTGCCCCAAATCGCGTTACTATTCATTTTGGGTCATATCTAGACAAAAAAAAATTTTCACCCTTTGAAAAAAGTTTTGGACTTAAAAAAAATTCGGCACTTTTTTCCCTCATAATGGGAGCTGCCATGACTGTACTCATAGTACGCTTGAAGATAGAGCTTAGATATTGGCACTTTCAAATAGGAAGTCATATATAGCGAATTGGGAGGGGACCTTGAATTTGACCTTTGATGACCTTGAAAGGTCAAAACAGCCATTTTTGGGTGAAAAAATGCCCAAATTTGTCTCTACAGATGAAATGCATGTAGATAGAGCTTCAGTTTGCATTATGAACATATAGGAAGTCATATATGGAACAACTAATGATGACCTTGATTTTGACCTTGGATGACCTTGAGTGCTAAATGTCTGACTTGAAATCTTGAAAGTGGCCTCTGAAGCATAAACTTTTGCACATACAGGTTAGGATTGTGTATAAGCCTGTAAAAACGTCATGTATAAATGGCACATTTTTTTTTTCACACTTTTTTGCCTTGACCTTAAAGACCTTGAAGGGCGAATTTCAAAATCTGAAATTGGCCTCTACACACGAAATACTTGTTGATAAAACTTATATGTTTGTATTATGAACATACGAAGTCATATGCAGCATACCTGATGGTGACATTGAGATTCACAAAGATGACCTTGACTGGTAAATCTCAAAATCATATGTCACCTACAATGCTTGAAACCAAAATTGTCCGGTAACCTATCTTAGCCCTTGGGCTAATTTTAGGTTACCAGACCTATGGTCCGATAACCTATTGGCATGGCGTTGCGTCCGTCGTCCGGCATCGTAGTCGGCGTCTTCCGTCCACATTTTTATCTTCAAAGTTTACGATCGGATCTGGCCTAATAATATTTCGACCAATTTCTGATTTTGGCGGCCATTTTCTCAAAAACTGTTCAGACAGTTTTGAGATTTTTATTTTGAAAGATTGCTCTCACATACCTCTGTGATGTGTATAAGTTTCGTTGCCCCTGAATCGCTGGTGTGCGTGTAGTGGCCATTTTCATTTTCTCGACAGGTCTCAAAAGGGACTTTCTCATGTTAAATTCTCCTATGCTTTATAATGGGACACATTATGCCTAATATCTCGCTTATTATCGACTTTACAGCTTAGGAATCAATTGTGCACTTATAGGGAATGATATAGTCCGAAAATTCTGATGACCTTGAATTTGACCTCTGACCTCATTTTCAATGTCAAACAGCAAAAAGGCTAATAACTCGCTTATTATCCACTTTACAGCTTGGGCTAAATTGTGGACGTATAGGAATTGATGTATGCCGAATATTCTGATGATCTTGAATTTGACCTTGACCTCATTTTCAAGGTCAGACACAAAATGGCTAAAATCTTGCTTATTATTTACTTTACAGCTTGGGAATCAATTGTGGACATACAAGAAATGATATATGCTAGATATTCTCGCGACCTTGAATATGACCCTCGACCTCATTTTCGAGGTCAAAGCACAAAATGGCTAATATCTCGCTTGTTATGGACTTATCAGCTTAGGAATCAGTTGTGGACATATAGAAAATGATATATGCTGAATATTGTGGTGACCTTGGATTTGACCTTTGACTTCATTTTAAAGGTCAAAGCACAAAATGGCTGATATCTCGCTTAATATCCACTTTACAGCTTGGGACTAAATTGTGGACGTATAGGAAATGATGTATGCCGAATATTTCGATAACCTTGAATTTGACCTTTGACCTCATTTTGAAGGTCAGAGCACAGATTGGCTAATATCTCGCTTGTTATCAACTTTACAGATTAGGAATCAATTGTGGACATATAGGAAATGATATATGTTGAATATTGTCATGACCTTGAATTTGATCATTAGCCTCATTTTCAAGGTGTCACAGGACAAAATGGCTAATATTCTGATGATTTTTAATTTGACTTTTGATTTCATTTTCAAGGTCACAGGATATAATCACTAATTCCTCTCTTATTATTGAATTTACAGCTTAGTAATCAATTGTGAACGTATAGGAAATCATATATGCTGAATACTCTCGTTACTTTGAATTTGACCAGTGACTTTATTTTCTAGGCCACGGGACGCAATTATATATTGTCCGATAACCTATCTCAGCCCTTGCGCTAATTTTTAGCTTACCGGCCCTTTGGGCCGATAAGCTATTATCGTGGTTTTTCGTTCGTCTGTCGTCCATCGTCGGTCTTTTTTTTGGCATGATGAATTTCCCCATAAATTTATCAAAACATACCTTAGGCCAATATCTAAGAATTGCCAATTTTGGACTTTGGTGGCCATTTTCTCAAAACTGTCTGATCAGTTTTGAGATATTCAAAACATTCCTCTCATGTACCTCTATGACATGTATAAGTTTCGTTGCCCTTGAATCGCCGGTCTACGTGTGGCGGCCATTTTGATTTTTTGACGGGTCGGCGAAAAAAAAATTTTTCGTCCCAAATCGCATTACTATCCATTTTGAACCATTTCTAGGGCAAAAAAAAATTTTCACCCTTTGAAAAAAATTTTGGACACTTTTTTCCTTCATAATGGGAGCTGTCCGGACTGTACTCATAGAACGCTTGAAGATAGAGCTTAGAAATTGGCACTTTCAAATGGAAAGTCATATATGGCGACTTGTGTGGTGACCTTGAATTTGACCTTGGATGACCTTGAAAGGTCAAAACAGCCTTTTTTGGGTCGAAAAATGCTCAAATTTGCACCTGGTCTGTATTTTCTCAAAAACTGTCTGATCAGTTTTGAGATTTTTGCTTAAAAAGATTCCTCTTATATACCTCTGTGACACGTATAAGTTTTGTTGCCCTTGAAACGCCGATCTCCGTGTGGCGGCCATTTTGAATTTTTGACAAGTCGGCGAAAACAATTTTTTTCGCCCCAAATAGCATTACTATCCATTTTAGGCCATTTCTAGGCAAAAAAAATTTTTCACCCTTTGAAAAAAATTTTGGCTTAGAAAATTTTCGGCACTTTTTTCCTTCATAATGGGAGCTGTCAGGACTGTACTCATAGAACGCTTGAAGATAGAGCTCAGAAATTGGCATTTTCAAATGGGAAGTCATATATGGCGACTTGTGTGGTGACCTTGAATTTGACCTTCGATGACCTTGAAAGGTCAAAACAGCCATTTTGGGGTCAAAAAAATGCCCAGATTGGCCTCTATAGATGAAATGCTTGCAGATAGAGCTCATGTTTGCATTATGAACATATAGGAAGACATATATGGCACAACTAATGATGACCTTGAACTTGACGTCAGATGACCTTGAGTGCCAAATGTCTGACTTGAAATGTGTAAATTGACCTGAGCGGCCTAAACGATTCCACCCAACATATAGAATATCAAATCCCGCACACATACATGTTATGGTAACATCGAAGTTCATACGGATGACCTTGATTGGTAAATCCCAAGGTCATATGTTTGCACTGCGAACCTTGATTGGTAAAAGCTCTGTTACCTGCCAATGCTGCCGTGGCCAAACCAAAATTGTCCGGTAACCTATCTTAGCCTTTGGGCTAATTTTTTGACGAGTCAGCCGAAAAAAATTTTTCTGTCCCATATCGAGTCACTATTCATTTTGAGCTATTTCCAGCAAAAAAAAAAAAAATTTTTTTTTGGCCATTGAAAATTGTTTCTGACCTAGAAAATTTCACTCAAGTTTTCCTTCATAATGGGAGCTATGCAGAATAATCTCATAGAACACTTCAAGATAGAGCCTAAGTATTGGCACATTCAAATGGGAAATCATATATTGCGGTTTGAGTGGTGACCTTGAATTTGACCTTCAATGACCTTGTCGAAAAAACGAATTTTGCTTTTGGTGGTCATTTTATCGAAATCTATTCAGACAGTTTTCTTCAAAATCATGTATAAGATTATCCTTATGTACGTTTGTGATGTGTATAAGTTTTGTTGCCTTTGAATTGACTGTCTGAAAATTTGTCATTAACGAAAAAAATCTTCAAGATGTAACTCGATTTCGTATTATAGTCCATACAGAAAATGTGTTTCTATCAACATTGACGAAGATGTTTTAACATATTGATTTTAACATCAGTGTAACAATTTATATGTATTCAGTATTCTACGCAATTCACATGATTGCCGGTAAGCTACAGCAAGCACCCTTGGTGCTATGTTTATCTTTAAACATGTTAAAGTTTACACTCAAATCTTTCTGAAATTTTGCACAAAAATACCTAAAAATATTCTGAAAAGGGGATATTTTTTAGTTTTTGCATTTTTGCAATTTTTTTCAAAATGGCGGCCATTTTCGACGAAAAACGACAAAAAATGGCGGCCAATTTCTGACTTTGGCAGTTTTTTTCTCAAAAACTGTTCAGACAGTTTTGAGATTTTTGTTTCAAAAGATTCTCCTCATATACGTCTGTGATGTTTATAAGTTCTGTTGCCCTTGAATCGCCGGTCTGCATGTGGCGGCCATTTTCATTTTGTTGACGGGTCCCAAATGGGACTTTTCCATGTTAAATTCTCCTATGCTTTATAATGGGATACATTATTGCTAATATCTCACTGAATATTGACATTAGAGACTAGGAATCCATTGTGGTCATATAGGAAATGATATATGCTGAATATTCTCATGACCTTGAATTTGACCTCTGACCTCATTTCAAAGGTCATAGTACAAAATGGCCAATATCTCACTTATTATCGACTTTACAGCTGAGGAATTAATTGTGGACATATAGGAAATGATATATGTTGAATATTCTCGTGACCTTGAACTTGACCTTTGACCTCATATTCAAGGTCAGAGCACAAAATGGCCAATATCTCGCTTATTATCGACTTTACAGCTTAATTCAATTGTGGACATATAGTAAACGGTATGTGCTGAACATTCTCGTGACCTTGAACATGACCTTTGACCTTATTTAGCTCAGAGTGCAAAATGGCCAATATCTCACTTGTTGTCGACTTTACAGCTTAGGAATCAATTGTAGACATATAGGAAATGATATATGCTGAATATATTGAATTTTGACCTTCAACCTAATTTTCAAGGTCACAGGACAAAATGGCTAATATCCTGCTTATTATCGACTTGGGAATCAAGCGTGCACATACATGTATAGGAAATGATATACCGGTATGCTGAATATTGTCATGACTTTGAATTTGACCTTCTGACCTCATTTTCAAAGTCAGAGTACAAAATGGCTAATATCTCGCTTATTATCTGCTTTACAGCTTGGGAATCATCGTGGACATACAGGAAATGATATATGCCAAATATTCTAATGACCTTTAATTTGACTTTTGACTTCATTTTCAAGGTCACAGGACAAAATTGCTCGTATTTCTTTATATGCTGAATATTCTCGTGACCTTGATTTTGACCTGTGACCTTATTTTCAAGTTCACGGAACAAAATGGATAATGTTTAAACTATAAGCTAATTTTTTTGTTGATTACTGAATTAATATTGATGATTGTTTTTGACAGAGTAACCAGACGATCCTTGGTGTCATGGGCAGCGATGTCAGAGTTGTTGACATGGAAGAACTTATCCCCATAAGAAAGGTATGCAGTAATATCGCTCTCGGTGTTTTGTTATATGATTGATTATACCCGATTATCGAAAATAGCATCAGTTGTATTATCATACCGGTACTGACCCCGGTAGTTAATCAGCATGGGCTTGATATTTATGATATTCAATATATCAAATATAAATGTATGTTTCCAGATTGGCGCCAACGGTTACATGATGTCAATAAACTCCAACGGTTTCATTGTATTCCACCCGGACTTGGTCACAAAAGTGAGTGTTTTGCTTGAAAACTGTTTTTCATGAGTTGTTTAATTAAATGCCTTCTGCATGCATGTGCGTTCTGTATTTTTTAATTAAATTTCTATTGCACTATGCTATCTGCACATATTTTTCAACTAATCAGTCTTTCCCTATTCCTCTGTTCATTTACTGCTGCATGCACAAAACTTCACTAGATTTATGAGGTAAAATATTTTACCTATGTACATTTATACAGTACTGATTGTGCAAATCTTCACTAGTGATGCGAGGGCTAAGTGCTAGCCAGTGTGATTACTGGCAATGGGAGGCCAACATCAACTCGCAAGATCAGTGAAGATGCGAGGTGCTTGCAGGATGCCCTGTCTCGCACATCTCTGATTTTGGATGCAAATACAACCTAACGTGAACTGAATTTGCGCATGTGGTGTGCATGATCTATAAACCACTTGTCAATGTGTTTGTGAATGCATGCAAGCTTAAAATCGATTCAATAAAGAAATGTGTTGGAGCATTGGGCAGTGCTCGCACATTCTGGGCTAGCATCATGTGAAACAAGATTAGCACATGCCAAATGCTAGCCTCAAAATGTTAGCATTTTGGTAAAGATTTGCGAAATCGGTACTGTAGTCATGCACAATATATATATCATGATATCAATGATTGTCATTATTTTATAGCTCTATCTGTTCATTTGTACATACACTTATGAACTAGGCAGTAGGCATACACCTTATGAACTAGGCATCAATGAATATCACAATATACAATTGCTGAGATTTTGGCTGAAACTGACGCAAAGAGTACTTTATTCACAAGAATATTTCCATGTATGTTTCAGTATGGATGGGTGGCGGATCCTGCTAATGTGGACCTGTTGGATGTGGAGTATACGACACCAGAGAAAGAAGAGGTGAAGAAAATATCACTGGAATTACGACCTCGGCAGCAGCAACTAAAATTATAGTCTTAGTCAGTTTATCCCATTTTGATAAAAGCAGTGTTGCATTATGATATTCAGGTTCGGAAAGCAATGATAGACCAAGAGGAGGGAGAACAGCCTATCGAGTCCATTGTCTACCTGCCTGATGGGGTCAGTGCAAAACAGCAGACTAATTCATATTTATTGCCATATTCATGGCAATAAATACACTATAATATTCATAGCCATGCCATTAATATGTACCTCTATAGTGAACACTATATTATGTGTTTAATATATAGGTGAGTATTCGAATCATCGATAAGGGTATCATCATTCCGATATTTAGACAAAACTTTGCTGAGGTCATACAGTTGTTATCTTCGCATTCCAGAAATATATTGACAACAGGACACGAATCTACCACTACATGCCGATTCCAAATTCGACGTTCAGGTACAAACTATGGCATTTTGTGATGTTTCATTTTAGATCATCTAGGATTGAAATTCAGTACTTGCTTTGCTACTAAACCGACAGTAAAAAGGTGGCACTGGTTTGGCATGGTATATATTTTTCTCGTCTTTTTACAGCCTGGGTCTAGTCCTGCCTGAGTATACAAATGTGTATCCAGATGGCTTGAAGACTGATATCAGCATGGCTGAAGGTAAGCACCCAGATGAATCACTTCTTGCAAGCAAATACAAATGAAACCATGCATTCAATTGAGAGTGTCATCCACCAATGCACGTGTTTCATGGTATCTTCTGGTTTATTTCAGGTATTGAAAGTCTCACAGCTACGGAAGAGACAATTGTTGTGTTGTCCGACTGGTAGGTGTTTTTGGAACTTTAAGGCAATCATGCTCAGTGATATTCATGGAGATAATATTATTATCAAAAATATAGGAGATTGAACGAAATAAAATCTCTAGTGTCGGCTTCATTACGTGTATTTTCGCAGGGACTATTGTAGCAATCTTACAGGGAATGGCAGTGATGTAGAACAATTGATTGGCATACTGGAGTCGTCACCTGGGAGCTGTGAGTCTGAAACAAACTATAACACAAACAATGAATATATTTATGTCCACACTTTGACCTCTATAATAAACACTTTGGGTAATCTTACCTGGCTTTCAAATAAGAGGGTAATCGTGCCATTAAGAATTTTTTAATGGCAAACTCTCTAAAACTGGTCGTTCTATGCCCCTCAGATCTCAGTCGTTCATAACGGTTTCTTGACGAAACCGGACTGAGTCAGTGGTCACTTTGAGACATTTCTTGACGAAACTGTTCCACCGGAACCGCCATTACCTTTGTCCCTGGTTTTGGCGCCAGTTCAAAGGATCTTACTTCTAGGCTTTCTTTAGGAGTTTATCATCGTTTCCTTGGATTACGATCGTTTTCCTACGGATTTTCTTCACTATTTTAGCGTACATTGTACAGCTACAGTAGTTTAGAGTACTTTTAGTCTAGTTTTTTGTGAGGAGGTGGTAAAACCCTCATAGGATAGTTAGCTTCCTCCATTATCGCCCGTTGCTTTGTTCATGTTGGAATTTTCCAGATGAAGTGCGTCGGGTGTAAACAGTTTCTTCCGAAGTGGGAGCTGCACCATAATTGTTGGGCGTGTCGCTCCCTGTGTCGACCTACGGCCTGTTGTGGGATGTGTGCGTCATGGTCGGTAGATGACTGGTCTGACTACTTGCGTGGTCTTCGCGCGGTGCAACAGGACAGGTTGGCTAAGCCCCTCCCTCCCGCTCCCAGCCCCTCTGCTAGTTCAAGCAGCAAGTCTCGATACAAGCAGGCCGCGCAGAAGCGGGAAGAGCAGGATGTACTTTTGCTTCGTCTTATCTCTGCTGTAAGTTCTGACTTGTCATTGTCTTTCAGCGATCCCCGGTTCCCGGGAACCGGTCCGCCGGTTCCCGGGAACCAGTACTATGCCTTTAGTACCACGAGTTCTTCGTGCCTAGCCTTGTGCTTGGCTTCGGTTAGCTCTTACCCAGTTCCGCCATTGGAGACCCGGGCGAGGGGCCGAGACATGCCCATTGACCCCGGTTATCCGGCATTGAGCTCCGTTCAGAGGCGTCTCACGGTGTCCACTACCCGTGAGTTCAACTCTGTTAACGTCTCAATTTGTGGACTGTGGACCGTCGGCGCCGGGGGGTCGCAAGCCCCCCCGGGCCGCACTGTTCACGCGGGTTTGGCCCTCGGAGGGCAGGCGTCCGTGGCTACGGCTGCGGGGCCTGCGCCTGCCAAGGTTTCTGGGCCTTGTGTCCCGGTTCCCGGGAGCCGTGCTGCGGCTCCTAGGGACCTAGGGTCGGGTCCCGGGACCCGGGTCTCGGCTCCCGGGAGCCGGGATTCGGTTCCCGGGAGCCGGGCCTCGGTTCCTGAGAGCCAGTTTTCGGCCTTCCTTTCGCCTCGGATTTTTACCGCGGGGTTTGGATGCCGTGGCCCGCCTCCTGTTCGGAGCTCTGTGCCGGATGCGCCCGTGTATCCGTTGTCTCCTCGGGTTTTAGTTAACCGGCCTCCGGTGTGCATGGCACCAAGGAGTCGTGTTGCTACTTCTCAGTCTATGCTACGTAAGAAGTTGGTGACTTTCGATTCTAATGTGGTTTATTTTCCACAGGTCGCAGAGGATTTCGAGGGGGGCGAGGTCCCGCCTGTCCCTCTCCAGCCGGCTGTTTCGTCCGTCACGGATTCTGTTCCCCGGTCGGACTCGGTAGCTCAGGCGTCTCCAGCTCCACCGTCTGTTTCGGCTTCTGCCTCTGGCTCGCCGGTGTCTACGGCATTCAAGACTCCGTTGTCCATGATACCGGGAGTTTCCTCTCATTTCCTTTCCCGTGGGGAGTTTCACGCGGAGATGCTGGCAATGAAGAACGATTTCTTGGCCCGTCTGGAGAACCTTCTTCCTCAGAGGTCTCCTAGGGTTCCGGACATCCAGCGTGTCCAGCCTCCGTCCGTGGCCTCTTCCGTGGGGGATTCTGACGAGGTCCCGTATCTACCTCGAGAGGAGGGCATTGTTCCGTTGCCTGGTCCGTCAGGGCTCGTTCGTCCCAAGCGCCAGCGTCAGGATGATGTTGCTTCTCAGGAGGGCGAGGACTCCGGGAATGCCTACGATATGCCCTGGGCCGACAAGTTGGACTTTGTGCGCAGAATCACTGGCGAGGAATGGCCGGATGTTCATGCGGATTCTCCTCCGCCAGCGAAGCGCGCCCGGTCTTTCACGGAGCGTGATCTCCATCAGCCTAAGGTGCCTAGGGATGTCTTACGTTTCCCGTTGGCCCCAGGGGTTAGAAACTCAGCGGCGGCCAGGGTTGAGGAGGCTTCCAAGCGCGGTCGTCCTCAACTAGGAGCGGTTCCGGCGAGGCCCAAGATTGCGGATTTTTACTCCTCGTCCATGTTGGAGGCCGAGCCGTCCAAGCTTCAGGACCATGATTCTTTCCCGCAGCCCAAGTCATTGTCTGTGCCATGGAATCAGCTGTCTGACTGGCAATCGTCCGTACGGCTTGGGGTGGCAGTGGATTCCTCCATGGATTGGCTTGTCCATGCTCTGACCGTTTCCATGAAGGCTTGTCATGAGCAGGTTATGGAAAACGAGGATTTGGACAGGTCCGAGTTAGCAGACGTTATCCATGGGTCCGTCAGCCTTCTACAGTCCTTGGGGAGGGCCGTGGCGGATAAGGTGTCTTTGGACACGTACCTCTGGTGGGCTTCAGAGCTGTGGCGCAGGGACGCGGTCCTTCAGCGGCTCGATGTCAAGTTGCCGGAGCAGCTGTTGGCCAGGCTACGTCACCACCCCGTCTTATCGGAGGAGGGTCCTGCTTCCCCTTTCCTTTTCCCGGCGGACGTGCACCGGGAGTTGGATGAGTTGAAGACCCGTAAGGAGGAGCGGGAGCGTACGAAGGCCTCTATGGATGCTTCTCTCCAACAGTCCAAAGCTATGGAGCGTTGGTCTAAAATGCTTTTACAGCAGCAGCAGCAGCGCAAGCGTCCCCAGCAGCAGCAGCAGCCGCAGGGGGCCTCAGACTCCTCGTCGACAGCCCGCGGTAGGGGTCGAGCCCTTGACCGGCCCTTTCGCAAGGCCCCTGCAGGCACGCAACGAGGGGGGCAGAGTGGACGTGGTCGCGGCCGTGGACGTCCAACCAGCCCATCCAAGTCCGCAGGGGCGAAGAAATCAGGTAATTCCCTCGTCTCGGGATCCGGCTCCGTCACGTACGGCCGTGTCTCCAAGTCAACTCGGCTCCGTCAATATCTTAGATATAAGCGAGCCCGAAGGTGCGCGTCTAAACGGTTTTTGGACTCGCTGGCGCGATCTAGGAGCCAGTCCTTGGATTGTCGCGACCTTACGTCGCGGGTTCGGTCTGAAATTTGTTCAGTTCCCGCCCTTGACGCTCACTCCAAGGGTTTTTTCCCTTCCTCACGACCCCGAAAGGCGTCAAGCCTTGGTAGACGAAATTTCGGCCATGATTCAAAAGCGAGCGGTAGAACCGGTGCGGGGCAACTCTCCCGGGTTTTACAGTATTCTCTTCGTGGTTCCGAAGGCCTCAGGCGGGTGGAGACCGGTCATAGACTTGTCCGCCCTCAATCGCTACCTCCATATACCGACTTTCACCATGGAGACTCCAGAAGTGGTTCGGTCGGCCATGCCTCTGGGGGCATGGGTCGTGACGATCGACCTGAAGGATGCGTACTTTCACGTTCCCATGAGAAGATCGATCAGGAAGTACCTCAGGTTCTTCTACCAGGGGCAAGTGTGGCAGTTCAGGGCTCTGCCGTTCGGCCTGTCCACAGCCCCATGGATTTTCACCATGTGCGTCAGGGAACTTCAGGTGCTGGCCCATCGCAATGGCATTGTGCTGTACCAGTATCTGGACGACTGGTTGATAAGACACGAGTGTCCCGAAACCTTGATTCGTCAAGCCCAGTGGGTGGTGGATCTTTGCCAGTCTATGGGCTTCAAGATCAACCAAAAAAAGTCAGACTTATCTCCTCGGCGAGACTTCGTCTTTCTGGGCTATCGATTTCGGACTATCTCCGGATCTGTTATCCCAACCGAGGAGCGTCAGTCAAAATTATCAGAGCAGTCCCGCGGCTTCTTAGACCGGATTCCGCAGCCCGCCTCGCGCTGGCAGTCTCTCATCGGCACCCTGGCCTCGACGGAGAAGATGGTTCCGTTAGGCCGTCTTCACATGAGATCTCTCCAGTTGCATCTGCATGCCAATTGGTCGCAGGCATCCGGGGACATGTCTCAGCTAGTGTCGGTGTCCGACCAGGTGGTCCGCGATCTTCGATGGTGGTTGGACCCCAGCAATCTGTTTCGCGGGGCGCCGTTCCGGCTGCCTCCTCCCTCCAGGCATCTCTTTACGGATGCCAGTATGGAGGGATGGGGGGCTCATTGGGACTCGCAGGAGATTTCCGGACTATGGTCTCTTTCACAGCGGGACGAGCATATCAACGTCCTGGAGATGCGAGCTGTGTTCCTAGCGTTACGGCACTGGGAACGCCAGTTTTCCGATCAGGTAGTTCTGTTGGCCTCGGACAATTCTACTGTCGTGGCCTACGTGAACAAGCAGGGAGGTACCAAGTCAGCGTCCCTGTGTCTGCTCACGGTAGAACTCCTTTCATGGTGTTCCGCTCGTCGCATTTCCCTCAGGGCTCGTCACATTCCGGGTCATATGAATGTGTGGGCCGACCGCCTGTCTCGACGGGGCCAAATTCAGCCCACGGAGTGGTCTTTGGCTCCCGAGGTTTTCCAGGGTCTTTGCAACCTTTGGGGCAGGCCGTCAGTAGACTTGTTCGCGACCAGGTGGAATGCCAAGCTTCCCACGTTCGTTTCGCCGATTCCGGACGAGCAGGCGTGGGAAGTCGATGCGATGTCGGTGGATTGGAACGGGTGGTTTGTGTATGCCTACCCTCCAACAGTGCTTCTGGACAGAGTCTTGGTCAAGCTCAAGTCTCATCACGCCAGGATGATTCTCATCGCACCCTTCCTTCCTCAGAAGCCGTGGTTTCCGGATCTGTTGGATTTGTTAGTAGACAATCCGGTGCCTCTTCCGGATCGGGCGGACCTTCTGAAGCAGCCCAGGTCGGACGTATTTCATCAGGCTCCGAGCGCTCTAAAGCTTCACGCGTGGCCCTTGTCGAGCGATGTTATCGAAAGAAGGGCTTTTCACGAGAAGTGTCAGCCAGGATCGCCCGAACTAATAGACGGTCTTCTCTGGCAGTCTATGAATCCAAGTGGACTAGATTCTGTGCTTGGTGTCGTGGCCGGAAAGTTAGTCCGTTCGCAGTCTCGGCTCCTTTGATTTCGGAGTTTCTCCTCGAGAAGTTTAAGGAGGGTAGAGCTCCTTCTACGCTGGCGGGTTATCGGACCGCTATAGCTAAGACAATTAAGCCCAAAACCGGAGTCGATTTTGGGCAGGATGCCAGCCTTTCGGCGTTGCTGAATAGCTTCGCGGTGGAAAGGCCGAAAACGAGGAACCCGGTTCCCGCTTGGGATCTATCGCTCGTTCTAAATTGCCTTTTGTCCGGTCCTTTCGAGCCCTTGGAGAGAGCGTCACTTAAGTTTTTAACTCTTAAGACCGTTTTCCTCCTCGCCCTTGCTTCGGGGAAGAGGCGTAGTGAGCTGCACGCTCTCGATTTTTCCAAAGTCCAGTGGAAGGAAGATGGCTCCGCGGTCAGACTCGGGGTTATCCCTTCTTTTTTGGCTAAGACGCAATTGGCTCACACCCCGTCTCTTGCCTTCTCGATCCCGTCCCTAACCTCTTCGCTGGGGCCGGGCTTGGAGGAGGATGCTAAGCTATGTCCCGTTAGAGCTCTTCGCATCTACGTCAATCGCACGAGGGAGCTTCATGTTGGGAAACGCTTGCTGTTCGTTGCCTTTAAGAAGGGTTTTCAGAAGGATATTAGGGCGGCGACCATCTCTTCTTGGGTTAAGAAATGCGTGCTGTTCTGCTACGAGAAATCTCAGACTAAAACGTCGGGCTCCTTTCGTGTTAAGGCGCATGATGTAAGAGCACTAGCGTCGTCTCTTGCGTTCATGAATAATGTTGCCTTGTCCGATGTCATGCAGGCCTGTACATGGGCCTCTAACAATACCTTTGTTTCCTTCTACTGTAGGGAACTGACGTGGCAGGACGACGCCGGCTATCACTTGGGACCCGTGATAGCCGCGCAGCATGAGGTCCATCTGTAAATGATGTATATAGGAGCAGCACTTGTACATACGCACCAGTTGGACTATTCGTTTCGGAGGCCGGTTGTCCCTCTTATTTGGGTGGAAATTTTAAGTTGTCCCGCCGCCAGCAGGACAACTGCGGGGGAGCCTCCTCAACGACTACACTCTCTTAACCAGGTACCATTCAGTTTAAGTTATTGATTCTTCTCGCACGCTTAAATAAACCTAATTTATATTACTAGTCGGTCTTAAACAACCCTCCTGGGTTTCTCGCGTGTGGGAGTTTCTCGCATTCTTAATTAATAAACTCTCGAATCCATAAACCACTGAATAAGTGCGTTCTATGCCTCCATGATGACTCAGTGAGGGAGTATGGTTAGCCCACCTCCTTTGGGTATTCTGTATTTACCCAAAGTGTTTATTATAGAGGTCAAAGTGTGGACATAAATAGGAAGTTTTAACCTGTTAAAACCAGTATTTATTACACACTTACCTCTATAATAAACACGGCGAGTTTCCCTCCCGCCTCCCCTGCCTAACTAGTAGGGGACAAAGTAATGGCGGTTCCGGTGGAACAGTTTCGTCAAGAAATGTCTCAAAGTGACCACTGACTCAGTCCGGTTTCGTCAAGAAACCGTTATGAACGACTGAGATCTGAGGGGCATAGAACGACCAGTTTTAGAGAGTTTGCCATTAAAAAATTCTTAATGGCACGATTACCCTCTTATTTGAAAGCCAGGTAAGATTACCCAAAGTGTTTATTATAGAGGTAAGTGTGTAATAAATACTGGTTTTAACAGGTTAAAACTTCCTTTTAAAAAATAATTACTCTAAAGTATAGCATTTTTAGTGGAACAATAGAGTCCAAAAACATTCTGCTGTGCTGAAAGTTAAAGATATTTTCCTGTTGGCACCTCTAGGTGATATGAAGCTAGTACAAGAGTTGTTCTCGGACGCGAAGTTGACCAAAGAATTTGTGGAAATATGGTAAGGATGAAAGTGATATAAGTATCACAGTGTCCCGTGCATTAAAATACATCATCAATTATTGTCACATGTCCACTATGGTATTGTTTGCTGACAATATCTTTGTAATGTGTTTTGAAGGAAAACACAAGACTCTGAGATTGAGTTCCAAGCTCAGTTTGTGGCCACTAGTTCTGGGGTTACCAGGGTGTTCCCAGCCAAGTAAGTCAACTTCAGCAAATGAACATAAAATTTGTATGCACATTAAGAATTTAGCGTACTGGCTCATAATGCTAATATGAAAACATAGTTTGTCGTGAGAATGGATGTTGTTATCGGGTGGCTCTGGAGTCATTCAAAATTTGCTTTCTCCATGCAGTGCCACAAAGTACATTGACATCAAGCGAAATCCGTGGGACGCAATGTACTTCCGACGAGCGCTGGATACTGACCACTGGCTATACTCTCCACAGGCTGTCAACTATGACAGCTTCAGTATGTACTGAATAACTTTCCTGTGAAATATAATATGGATAGAATTCACACTTTATTTTCCGACTCCCATTGATTTACTGTATCGTATTATGTGACTGCGATCTAGTAATGAAAATTTTATAAACTACTAGGAGTAATTCATTGATACTCATCGCAATGAATGAAACTGTATGTGTACATGCTGTCACATATAGGTATATCTATATTTCAGTGGATGAGAACGATACAATTCCTGCTATCCCCTTGATAATGGCAACTCGAGCAATTACGATAACCGTTAGTGCGGATGGTGGACAGCATTTGTACAAACCAGCAGGTATATACTGCATCCACTTGAAAGATACCTACCCAAAAGATGGTGTAGCACATATAATTTTGCATATTTACAACATGTATATGAATATTCACTAGCAGATGATGTGTTTACATACGCTTGAAACTTGGAAAAACATTGAAATATCAAAGGAGAAAAGAATGAAATTTTAGATGTTGAATGTCTCTCTGTTGTTGCGTGACAGTCGTAGGGGGCTGGATCTCACAGGACCAGATGCGGAAATACATGGACAAACAGGATGGCTGTACGGACCCGCGCTACGCCTGCTACTTCCTCGACGACGGCGGTTACATCATCCTCGTCAGCGAACTGGAGGACGAACACATGGTACCTGCTGTCATAACTATTCCAGAGACACAATTTCATAACAAAAAAATAAATGTGGAAAAAGAAGAAGTTACTGGTCGTCATTTCTCAAAACATCTTTATGTTTTGTTATGTTCCAATTTTGTCATAAATCTTGTAAAATCATGTGAACATGTAATTTATATAAATAATGTAATTCATGAAGGATAATTCATGTAAATTTTGGTATCAAAATTTTCTATTCTACTTGGCATAATCTGTGTTATACTCCTATGAGTAAGTGATTCTATGGACTAAAACTTTGAAATACAATGATGCATGCTAAACTGACAATGTGGTGTAAAGTGGTGACTTTGATCCCATTGGTTCAGGTGGGTCAGTTTTTCGGAGCGCCGGGGGTGGAACCTGATTTGATGGAAAAATTCATCAACAAAAGTGGTTACATACAGTGAGTGCTGTCAACTATAAACTGTTGGTTTTCAATTATAAATTGCATTTCCAAGTGATGTCCCATCAATACTATGGATTCACAGTTGACTCGTAAGATAGATAAAGTTTTCTCATCATGACTGTCAGATTATTACTGAGGAGAAATTAATACCATCAGTTGACATAAATGTTGCAAGTTAGATCTTAAGAATAATATAACTGGAAGGTCCTGAGACCTTTTTACTTCAACAACTAATGCTTATTCTGAAATTAATCTGCTTTACAGGAATATCCAGTATGACTACCAGGCTGCCTGCCAGAACATCAGCTACATTGCCAGCGCAGGGACTCGCTTGTATATCCCTGTGAGTTGGAGAATTCGTATACTAATGTGTTCATCGCCAATAAATGCTTTAGGTCATTACGTATTCAAGATGTTGAGAGAAGAAATTTGAGCTATGTGACTAAAGATTATGTTCTTTTTTATTGATTTGATGATGTTCAAAAACATGAAAAATGATCAATCTGTGAATTATTTTGTCATTTCAGAGCATATTTTATGACATTTTGACAGTCAGCTGGTGGACTAGCAAATTTACATGGTGTGTAAATTATTACCATGAATAACTGTAATGTTACTTTCATATCAAGTCATTTATTATCATGATTATGATGTGCATTCACTTGTGCATTCATTGGTTTTGATTGTTGTTGTTTTTTCACCCATATACATCTAGGTCCATTCTGAATTTCAACTTCATAAAGTAAGTGCATGGAATTTTCAACTTCAGAACTATTAATCGGTATCATATATTTTGAATGAGTGCGTTACCACTTATATGAAGAATATGTGATACAATCTAATTAACCTAGAAAGACGAAATTGCAAATAGTAACTTATAAGTATCGATAAACCATCTTTGTGCATGGACATTCACTGCTAAAATACCAACAATATTGTTGGAATTACTGGTACTGCACATTATGTTGATGATGTTTTATGTACTCTGAGGGGGATCATCCCCTGGAGTGTGCCGTATATGATATATCAAATCTGTCAAAAAACTTCACAGAAATGTGATAATATACAAATGTATGGTTATTTTCAGCTGGCTATTCACTCCAAGCCAGGATAATTATGGTAAGCTTTCAAATAACAATGAACACATACCAACTGTTTATGTAAATGTCAATTTTGCCACAAAATATTCATCTATGTTTGAGCAAAAATCATGCGAAATATACACCTCTGTCTTTCAGCATACGCACAGTATTTCGTGGAACAACAAAACGTCAGTTGTGTCAAGGAACTCGCCCAGTACATGTTCAACTCGGACTTTGATAAGACTGAGATGAAAACCAATGTCAGATGCCACAACTGTTCAAGGTGGGTTCAGACACCAATGGTTTTATTGAGATCAAACAGTTATTAGCTTACCGGCCCTTTTTGGTCCGTTGTCCGTCCGTCGTCCGTCCGGGTCTGTAACTTTTTTTTGGCATGATGAATTTCCCCATAAATTTGTCAGAACATACCTTAGGCCAATATCTAAAAACGTTTTTTTTTATTTTTTTGATTGAATCGTTTTTGCCGATTTGTCGATTTTTGACGAAAAATTGCCAATTTTGGACTTTGGTGGCCACTTTCTCATAAACTGTGTGATCAGTTTTGAGATTTTTGTTTCAAAACATTTCTCTCATGTACCTCTATGACATGTATAAGTTTCGTTGCCCTTGAATCGCCGGTCTGCGTGTGGCAGCCATTTTGATTTTTTGACGGGTCTGCGAAAAACAATTTTTTTGTCTCAAATCAAGTCAAAAAAAATAAAAAATTTGTTTTTTTTGACCATTGAAAATTTTTTTGGACTTTTTTTCACCCAAAATTTCACCCAATTTTTCCTTCATAATGGGAGCTATGCAGAGTAATCTCATAGAACACTTCAAGATAGAGCCTAAGTATTGGCACATTCAAATGGGAAATCATATATTGCGGTTTGAGTGGTGACCTTGAATTTGACCTTCAATGACCTTGAAAGGTCAAAACGACCTTTTTTGTCGAAAAAACGATGAATTTTGCCTTTGGTGGTCATTTTCTCGAAATCTATTCGAACAGTTTTCCTCAAAATCATGTATAAGATTCTCCTTATATACCTTTGTGATGTGTGTAAATTTCGTTGCCTTTGAAATGACGGTCTGCGTGGGGTGGCCATTTTGATTTTTTGACGAGTCGGCAAAAAAAAATTTTTGTCCCAATTCGAGTCCCTATTACTTTTGAGCCATTTCCAGCAACAAAAAAAAAAAAAAAAAATTTTTTTGGCCATTGGAAATTGTTTTGGACTTAGAAAATTTCACCCAAGTTTTCCTTCATAATGGGAGCTATGCAGAGTATTCTCATAGAACACTTCAAGATAGAGCCTAAGTATTGGCACATTCAAATGGGAAATCATATATTGCGATTTGAGTGGTGACTTTGAATTTGACCTTCAATGACCTTGAAAGGTCAAAACGACCTTTTTTGTCGAAAAAAACGATGAATTTTGCCTTTGGTGGTCATTTTCTCGAAATCTATTCGAACAGTTTTCCTCAAAATCATGTATAAGATTCACCTTATGTACCTTTGTGATGTGTGTAAATTTCGTTGCCTTTGAAATGACGGTCTGCGTGGGGCGGCCATTTTGATTTTTTGACGAGTCGGCAAAAAAAAATTGTTTGTCCCTATTCGAGTCCCTATTACTTTTGAGCCATTTCCAGCAAAAAAAAAAATTGTTTTGTTAATCTCATAGAACACTTCAAGATAGAGCCTAAGTATTGGCACATTCAAATGGGAAATCATATATTGCGGTTTGAGTGGTGACTTTCAATTTGACCTTCAATGACCTTGAAATGTCAAAACAACCTTTCTTGTCGAAAAAACGATGAATTTTGCTTTTGGTGGTCATTTTATCGAAATCTATTCAGACACTTTTCCTCAAAATCATGTATAAGATTATCCTTAAGTACGTTTGTGATGTGTATAAGTTTTGTTGCCTTTGAATCGACTGTCTGTGAAAATTTGTCATTAACGAAAAAAATCTTTCAAGATGTGACTTGATTTCGTATTATAGTCCATACAGAAAATGTGTTTCTATCAACATTTACGAAGATGTTTTAACATATTGATTTTAACATCAGTGTAACAATTTATATGTATTCAGTATTCTACGCAATTCACATGATTGCCGGTAAGCTACAGCACCCTTGGTGCTATGTTTTTTTTACTTGACAGAAGATATTTGATCCTGACTCGATAGGTTTCTTACATACAATGTATTTAGATTTTCATCCTGTTTCCACCGTTTACAGGGACTTTGTGACTGTGCGGATCATGGACTCAAACCTGTATTTTGTGATCGTCAAGAGGCAGTGTAGCTGTCCGGGCAGCGAAATTCGCTACAAACCAGTACAAGATATCCTTTATAATCTAGCAGTTAAGAGGTCACAAGCTTTCATTACTGCACTGGAAATAGTTCAAAGATCATGCCTGTCCCATCTAAATAATCATTTGATTGTCTCATAAATCAGTTCATATGGACATCAGTGTTACGAGTAGGTCTGTAAATAAATTCTGGAAAATTGTGGACTTTATGGCATCGCACTAGTGTTTCATTCATGCAAACTTCCAGTCAAAGGCATCTGTTAAACAAATGATCGCAAGCGTTTGGCTGCCAAGGAACAATAAAGATCAGCATGTTGGGACAGTCTTGGTTTTGTATTCCTTAACCTTCACACTGACGGACCCGAACTTTGCGGAGGCAGACTCGGGAGAGTGTAGAGTGGTCCAGCGATATCGAAGGAGGCCTCCATGTTACGACTTCGATCCCAACGTGAGTAAAACCAACTTGCCTAACACAATTGACTCTTCTACAATCGCCTGGTGGTAAATCTTAAGGAATGGCAGAATGACATGTAGCTTTCCAAAAAAGAAATTCGAGATTGAGAGTAAAAAAAATGACATTCTGAAATTTATTCCTTCTCGTTCACAGGAAGACACATCAGACTGTTCCGGCAGTGTGCAAATACGACCATCGATTGTTACCATGGCAACTGTGTTACTTGTCATCTACACAGGATGGAAATTCAACGATCAACTGGCCATATCATAGTGTCAGGAACGCCAAATTACTTGATTCCACTCGTTTGTGTTGTTATCAATATCCCCAGCGAACTTTTGTACCTCTATTTTGAATTTTAATTTCCATATTATCTTCGTTTTGCTCAAAGTTTTTACCCCCCCCCCCCCCCCCCCTTTCCCCCTTCCATATAAGAAATGGTTCCAAATGCATCTCCTGGATAAAATAGTAATATGACTTACATGGGATTCATGTATTTGATGAAATGACATGAAGTGGTAACTTGGGCTATATTTCTACGTTGTATTTCATATGTTCCCAGGTTTTATTGGTGATATGTGGTTCCACCCTCAGTGTTCTTATTGTGAAGAGAGTGCTCATAAAAAAATTTTGCTGAACTGTCAAGAATAGCCACACTATTGCCAAACTATAATGGTGGTTACTTCATGTTACAGGAAAATGCTAATTTTTGATAATATATTTCACGGGTGCTAACATGTTCAGTCATGAATTTTGAAAATTAGTTAGTAGAAATAGACTAGGCTGGGTGGTTTCATGTAGGGACTAGGGTTTCCAAATACTTATGATTAAATGTATTGCTTTCCCTAGACTAAACTCAGCTCATTCTAACTTTATCGGGCTTGTCAGTGCATATTCTTCGCATTTTTTATTCGACTGCCAGATGATTTTGGCAATGATGAAGATTTATTACACTGTTAGATTTTCGTGCCATGTAGCCAAATTGAATCTGTTTTGTGGTGTCGTTTGACATTGTAAATGATATATCGCATGGTGCACTGTTCTGTAACGTTGATATGTGGCTATTTGTAGAATTGTCTTGAGATTATTACAATGTATGTCAGTATTGTGGAGTCTTTATTGCAAGGTTTCTGTGAATTTATGTTGATAGAATTGATGATAAAAATCGTTACTGATAAGTGATGAATACCCTGTGTAAGCGGATGTTCACAGTATACTGAAGTGCACAGTGGAGGGAAAAATCAGCAGAGCTTCATAAATCCAGTGATAAATACTAAATCAAAACTTCCTTACAAAAATTGCCTTATCGTATGATAAATTATATGCCTATATCTCAGCATTCGTTGTAATAATCACAAAATCAACAGCAAACTACACTAGTTGATTGACTAATATTGATGTGTTCAGAAACCATTCTTTGTATTCAGCGTCAAACCTTGTACTTGAGAGAAAAACATTTTTTTGGTGACTTTATGATGGGGAAAGATTTTTCATGGTATTCCTCAGAAGTCCCTTGTTCACTGCCTAAGTACTGTGTAAATAGTAAAATAAGATGTATTAGGTATTTATTGCACTTTTCACTGATCCCTGGTGGTACACAACTTTTGAATTTTGGTACCGTATTTTAAAAATGTGATATCGTACATTTATGTGTGAGTCTTTATGAATATTTATTGTGAATGGTGAGTTTACTGTAAGTGATGTTGTAATGTGACTGACTGAAATGGTCGATTGGTCGTGAACAAGTATGTGTTTGATTTTGAAGTTATGTCACATAATCATGTCGTTTGCCTTACTATATATACTACTGGTAATATTTATCAAAACCCACCACCAACGTTTTTATCAACTATCCAGTTGTCTTCTCTGTGCTATCTAGTCTGTGAGTGTGGAATATTTGATAATCTTGTGTACATTATGCCTACCATTCATATTCATCTTGACTTTGTCTGTCAGTATTACTGTGTGGTCGCCTTTTATGTTTACCCTATTGTATTACACTGCTGCGTGTACATGTATCTTCAGAAGATACCATTTGTACATGTCAAATACATGTACCGGTATGTACTGCTCATCTGCAGAATCTCATCGCATCAAATATTTACATAGTTCTCATCTCAATAAGGATTGCTGGTATTTCCGGTTGACGAAACACTGATATTTTTATTGCTTTAACTCTAAAAATTGCTTTAACTATGTTCTGTTGTCTTGCAAAGAAGTAAACTATTTCTTCGACTTTTTTTCAATTCAGAAACATATTTTTGTTCATTTTGAAGTGGAATAATCGGTTTTTGGTTTCTGTCCTCAGAGCAGCTGTACAGTGCAAAAGTTCCTATGCGAACACAAAATTGTCTAAATTTGAGATTGAAAATTGGATTTTAAAAATAGTTTTGCATGGAACGGTTCCCATGCAGTGATGCAAAATTAACAAGAATAGCTGGAAATATTGAAAAGTACACAGCCCTGTCACTTGAAACTCCTGTATGTATGGTATATTATAATGAGGGAACCCCAAATATTCGGTTTGATTCTTTTGTTTTGCAAATAACGATAATATAGGGAAATTCATGTCTTTGTTTATGTAAGCGCAGATGTAAACAATTCGTTCACATTGTGCATCATGCGGACGTATTTTGGGGGTTGTAACGGTAAATATCATCTAATATATGCTAGCCAATTGATTGATACAGAATTTCAGAAACCGATTATTCCACTTTAAACTCTTTTCAGGAGTTCCGTGGTTTCTGAAGGTGCTTGTTTGGCCCAGTTGCAAAAGTCGAGTGATGAAATTGAGTTTTTCCTTCTATTAAATTTTAAAAAATATTTTATTCCATTTTGACGATTGTTCACAGTTTAGTTGTGGAATCGTACTTTTTGTTGTACCTATAATCATGTTGTGTGTGTGTACGAACGGGACTTTGAAACTGGATAACCCATATCTCGTGTAATTCATGGCACTTTTCACCTTTTTGTACATACTTCATTATGACACGCATCTGATTTGTTATTTTAAGATATTTCAATTTTATTAAACATTACTATGACCCAGTGATGTGTTCTTACTTTGTCACAGACAACTGCCAGTTTCGAGTGCCAAATTGGGGTAGTTCAATAGACGACTTCAGGCTCATTTCAAAACTAATTAGTCACTAAAGATAACGTTTTAGTCACCTTGATTGCCTTGGACATTGGGGTGTAGTTCGATATGTTTTATTACGAAATTAGTCATATATACAAGATTATTTCAGGTTGCTTCAGACGCATTGTCGCAGGTCGTCACCGGTATTTTTTAGTTTTCGCATTGCATTTTTTTTCAAAATGGCAGCTGTTTCCAACGAAAAACGACCGGTTTTCAACTTTGACGGCCATTCCCTCAAAAACTGTTCAGACTGTTTTGAGATTTTTGTTTCAAAAGATTCCCCTTATGACCTCCGTGATTTGGTTGACTTTAAAATCGCCTGTCCATGTGTGATGGCCATTTTGAATTTTTGTTGGGTCGACGAAATTTTTGTTGGGCCCAAATCGCGATACTATGCATTTTGGGCCATTTCCAGGCAAAAAAAAATTTCACCCTTTGAAAGAAATTTAGGGAAATTTTCGCCACTTTCGTTCATAATGGGAGCTGCCAGAACTGTACTCATACAATGCCTGAAGATAAAGCCTAGATAATGGCATTTCCAAATGGGAAGGCATATATGGCGATTTGTGTAGTGACCTTGATTTTGACCTTCAATGAACTTGAAAATTCAAAACAGTCATTTTGGGGTAAAACAATGCCCAGATCTGCCTCTATACATGAAATGTTTGTCGATAGAGCTCATGTTTGCACTATGAACACAAAGGAAGACATATATGGCGCAACTAATGATGCCCTTGAACTTGACCTGAGAATACCTTGAGTGCCAAAATGTATGACTCGGAATGTGTAAATTGGCTTGAGCGACCTCAACGCTTGCACCCAGATATATCTTTGTATTATGAACATATAGAAACTCAAATGCCGCACACATACATGTAATGGTGACATTGAAGTTCACACAGATGACCTTGATTGGTAAATCTCAAGGTCTGTTACCTGCCATGGCCAAATCAAAATTGTCCAGTAACCTACCTTAGCCTTTGGGCTAATTAAGCCATTTCGGCAGAAATGCTTTTATGGTTTTAGCAGAATTTTTTTTTTCGTCTTCTTCTTCCGGCACTCTTGGTTCCCGGACGATAACTTTAGATTGCCTTAATGGATCCTTGACAAATTTTCACCACTGGTCAGAAATAATATGTGGAAGAACCCTATTTTTTTTAGCTGGCTCCGAGGTCCGTGAGGTCCGTGAGGATGAAATCAAAGTTTTTGGTTTCTGGACGATAACTCGAAAAATATTCAGGCAATAGATGCAGAACTCTGCATAGAGGTTCATATACCACCAGGAAAGAACCCAATTGATTTTGGAAATAATCCGTCAAACGACCTTTGACCTAGAGGTCAAAATAATTTTGCTGATTCATCCTTGAGGCTTCCTGCATATCTCAGAAACAGTGCATCGTAGAGCGAAACGGACGTTATTTTTGACGAAATAATCCGTCAAACGACCTTTGACCTAGAGGTCAAAATAATTTTGCTGATTCATCCTTGAGGCTTCCTGCATATCTCAGAAACAGTGCATCGTAGAGCGAAACGGACGTTATTTTCGGACTCGTCGCCCTAGGCAAACATGTCTAAGGCGTATTATTTTTTTTGATCTGGCTCAGAGGTCCGTGAGGTCCGCGAGGATGAAATCAAGGCTGATTTTGAGACTTGGTTTCTAGTCGATAACTCGAAAAATATTCAGGCAATAGTTGCAGAACTTTGCATGGAGGTTTATATGCCACCAGGGAAGAACCCTATTGATTTCGGGATAAATCCGTCAAACGACCTTTGACCTAGAGGTCGAAATAATGTTTTGCTGAGTCATCCTTGAGGCTTCCTGCATATCTCGGAAACGGTACGTCGTAGAGTGAAACGGGCGGTATTTTCGGATTCGTCGCCTTAGACAAAAATAACATGTCTAAGGGGTATTATGGATGAACTTTGACCTTGACCCGAATTTTCTTTTGCCGAGTCAACATATTTCGTTTTCGTCGATATCTCAGAAACGGTGTTTCGTAGAGCGAAACGGATGTTATTCTTGGACTCGTCACCCTAGACAAACATGTCTATAGATTATTATGGATGAACTTTGACCTTGACCTGAATTTTTTTTGCCGAGTCGGCATTTTTCGTTTTCGGCGATATCTCGGAAACGGTGCATCGTGGAGCGAAACGGACGTTATTTTTGGACTTGTCGCCCTGGACAAACATGTCTGAGGAGTATTGGGGATGAACTTTGACCTTGACCTGAATTTTTTTGCCGAGTCAGCATTTTTCGTTTTCGGCGATATCTCAGAAACGGTGCTTCTTAGAACCGTCCCGCTTGACAAACATGTCTAAGGCAAACATGTCTAAGTCAACATTTTTAATTTTCGTCGATATCTTGGAAACAGTGTATCGTAGAGCCCATGGTAAACATATTATAAATTAGTCTTAACACCGAAATGCCTCCAAATTTTAGGCCTTGACGTCTAGTTTTTCTATGCCTACATGGGCCCAAGTATCATATCCTGCGCCTTCCTCTATATTCAATAAGAATTAAAAAGGTGCGAGACGGATTAAATGGTATATTTTCAGTGGACGAGTAGTATTAAGGAGCAGTGTATGGTACTTGGGCCCCTACATGTACTCTCTTTAAATTCGTTTTAATTGCTGGATTTTTACCAACTTGTTGGAATTACCAGGAATGAGTTTTAGACTTAGGGGTGACTTCAATTGGTAGATCGTCGCCCAGTTTTCCCCTTCGTTAGTGAGTTGAGCTGAGTCATGCCTCTTCGCGTGTGGCCGATTCACGACTACTGCTGGAGGTGCGTGGAAACCTGTTAAATGGTGTTGAATTGAGCACTAGCAAACCATCTACAGGGGCATTTCCTTGCGATGTGTGTGAAGGTCGTTCTTCTAAGGACTGGAGTACCATGTACGGCGCCCTGAGGGACCTGCTGCACCTTGGGCAGTGTCCTTCGCTGTCCTCTTTCAACCAGTCCCACTCGTCCCAAGCTCGCCGTCCCTCCACGATTGGGCGTTTCGAGGCCGACTCGGGTCGCTTGAATTGTGTACCTGTATGAATTTTGCTGGTTCACCAGTTTTTGCCCCCCCCCCCCCCCTCTCCTCCACTTGAGCGTGCGCCCCATAGCCTCGCGGGTGTCTTGGGAAAGGCATTATGCCCTCAGCTTACGAGTGTATATTGCCCGGCTGGCTTGGCAAAATCTTACTTACTCTGAGCACCAGAATTTACTCTGAGCGCCATGCTCCCGAGTCGATGCGCAAGATTCCCATGTCGGGCAATGCCGCTCGGCTCCCGGGATACGATCAGGTCCAGGGCACCATTAGCAACACGGACCCCAATCGGGTCCCGGGCACCGATAGGTTTGAGTTATCATTCAGTGTGTTTTCTTCGTGCTCAGACTCTTCTCGGTCCCGGGAGATGATGGAGATATTTGCACCGAGTCCGAACCGCATTATGGCTGGCCACTGAGATCCAAGACCCGGGATCCTATCAGGTCCTGGGATCCGATCGGCACCGATGGAGGTGGGAGGGAAGAAGGTTTTGCCTTGTCTAATTCTCTCTCATTCCCAAACGATGTCTTAGCAAGGCCAGTCGTCTCCTCTGCCTTTACGGCGGATTACTACGACTTCATCTCTTGGTCACTCCTTTGCGTCGCACCTGCTGTCTTTAGCTGGAGTTCCATCTTCGTCTTCTGGATTGGCCTCTACGCTTCTTCCTCTTCCTCCGTCTTCAGGCGGGCTTCCTCTTTCTCCGTTTTCGGTTCAGATTTTTCAGGCTCCATACCTTGAGAGTCACACACGTCGGAGTTGAGGCCGTTGGAGCTGAGACTCGCCTCGCCCTTGGCATCACAGACGCAGTCGATGTTCGCGATCATGAGTCAACAGTTGTCGCCACAGATGACGCATCGTTTGCTTCAGTGTCAGCCTGCACAGTTCACATCCTCCATTATCTTTCCCCTTTCTGTGGTTCGGTCATAGGAGCCTTCGTGTGGGGCGCCTTCGACTCCGCTCCAGCGTTCTCAGGCTCTTCAGCCTCAGGGTCTCGCTGCTCCGAAACAGTTGCTCATGGCTATGCCAGCCGAGACTTACCTTCTGACATCGTCGTCGTCTCTCTGCCTGGTTACGCCTGCTAAGGCCCAGCCGCTGGTTGAGCCTTCGCTACCACCACCTTCTCCTCCTTCGGTGCCGGCTTCGGACACATATAGGAAGCACTGTCACGTGGATTCAGATTCACAGGATGAGGACGAGGAGCCTGACGATGTCTCCAGTACCACTCACCAGCAAAATACTTGTTAGGACCTTCTTTCGGGAGAAGTTGTTACTTGTGCGTGCGTGACTGCGGTCTCAGCCCCCCCCCCCCCCCCCCACCCCCGAACCTCCAGTGGACAAATCTTCTTCAGTGGATCCAGTCTCTTGTGGAGCCTTTGCTCCTTCTACTCGAGCTCACCATCAGTTACTGTTGAGTGGGAGTGTGCGTCAGACATTTGAGTGTCGTCGTCAAGATGACCTACGCACCAAAGGGGAAAATGCCAAGCTGTCGAAGCTGTATGAACCATCTCATAAGGACTTGGCAACGATCCAAGCATCCAACTTGGCAACCATCCAAGCCTTGCAAGGAGCCACTCCACCACATGACTGCTCCAACCCTCGTCTCTGCACTGTACCAACGATCGTATAGCTTCACCAGCTATACGATCGGTCACTCTTAAAAAATGTGGAAAAAGTGGTTTTGTAAAATATCAATTGGGTCATTCTGGTTTTCATTGAAACCAATTGGATTTTTGAAGGATTACTGTTTTTTAAAGATACCAAATGGTTTAATACAACTGAATGAACCAAAAATGGTATACAAACAACGAACAAAATGGCGACCATATTTTTGAAAAGTGAAACACATGTTATTTTGAGATTTGGTGAGGGGCGTTTGTTTGGAAGTGTACTATGGAAGTATGATGTAAAAATAGCTACAAAAAGTATACTTGACACATTCTTATATGTGCGAATGCAAATATACAAGGTAAATAAATCACAATTGGAACTACGAAAATTAACATGGTTTTCCGAGAAACCAACGGACGTGGTATTTCAAAAAAACATTATTTTTGGTTTTTCAAACAACCTGAAGTGGTTCCATATAGTGGACAAGCCCAAAAACCGATATTGGTTTTATACCCCCCTATTTTATGTTGACTGTACTTTCAGCTCGAGAAGGTTAGGCGTTCATTACGGCCGTCGATCCTTATCAACTCTACCCAAGACTGGCTACTCGCTTCGACTCGAAAGTTACTGGAACAGTTACAATGTCGGACTGCCGTATGCCCCATTCCTAGGGAGACGCTGTACGAGGAGGGTTAGGGCGCCCACTTAGAGTTTCAGGAGTTTTCGTTCTTTTCTTTCAAAGAAACACCTTTCTACGGCGCCTCCGGTAGTGATTGTGAATCCCGTTCTTGATGCTTCCATGGCATGGGCTTGGAAAGCGACGGGAAACTCTGTTCCGTATGTGCACTGCGCTTTTATCCTGATCATATCAAAGCTCCTTTTTGTATCTTATCTGATGAGTTTCAAGAAAAATAATCATACCCCGACAATTGTTCCTTGGATCGACAAGTGTACTTGCTTTTGCTACGCTTCAGCTGAACAACCGACCGACAGTTCTTCCCGTGTCTGAGCGCATGACGTACGGGCCATGGCTGCGTCATTGGCTTACATTGGTAATACTACGATATATTAGGTTATGGTTGTTTCTTCATGGTCATGTCACAACACTTTCTCATTACCTCATAGACAACACCTCGCATTACCTCAGAGACATAGCATGGACGTCTGAGGAGGGCTTCCAGTTGGGCACGGGTCGTCGCTTGCCAGCATGTTGTCCCAAGCTGCTCCACTCGCCAAAGAGGACTCTAGTTATTAGCTTACCGGCCCATAAGGGCCGATAAGCTATTGTCGTGGTTTTTCGTCCGTCGTCGTCGTCCACCACATAATTAGTTAACATTTTTTATCTTTTTTTCGGGCTGATGAATTTGTCCATAAATTTGTGTGAATATGTATTGGGTCAATACCCCCAGACGTTTTTTTCCATTTTTTGGATTGAATCGATTATGCAGTTTTGGCGGCCATTTTTATGCCGAAAATGGCCGTTTTTGCATGTTTTCAATTATAAAAATTATTTTCTCAAAAACTGTCTGATCATTTTTGAGATTTTAGTTTCAATGTTTCCCTCATGTATCCTTAAAATGTGTATAAGTTTCGATGCTCTTGAATCGCCGGTCTGTGTGTGGCGGCCATTTTTATGTTTTTTTACGGGGCCCAAATAGGACTTTTCCATGTTAAATTCTCCTATGCTTTATAAAGGGCCACAATGTTCTTGATATCTCGCTTAATATTGAGATTAGAGACTTTGAGTCAATTGTGGACATATAGGAAATGATATATGCTGAATATTCTCGTGACCTTGAATTTGACCATTAACCTCATTTTCAAGGTCAGAGCACAAAATGGCCAATATCTCGCTTATTATTGACTTTACAGCTTAGGAATCAATTGTGGACATATAGGAAGTGATATATGCTGAATATTCTCGTGACCTTGAATTTGACCTTTGACCTCATTTTCAAGGTCAGAGCACAAAAATGCTAATATCTCGCTTATTATCGACTTTACAGCTTAGAAATCTATTGTGACCATATAGGAAATGATATATGCCGAATATTCTGATGATCTTGAATTTGACCTTTGACCTCATTTTCAAGGTCAGAGCACAAAATCGCTAATATCTCGCTTATTATTCACTTTACAGGTTAGAAATCAAATGTAGACATATGAGAAATGATATAAGCTGAATATTCTCATGACCTTGAATGTGATGTGACGTTTGTAGGTATGACTTGTTGTGTTTTTGTCTGCCCAAAAACCCTGCTTCCTGATCGTATAGACTTTGGTAACTCCCGCTCGTTGTGATTCGAGAGCCGTCACTAAAAGGTGCTCACTATTTTCGGTGCAACACTCAGTAGCTTACCGGCTTACTCAGGCAAGAATCAACTCAGATGTAAATAAATGAAGATTTATCAACATCAAATCAGCAACTTACAATAGAATTGTCGGTCACCCACGTGACGTACAGATATGAAGTTCAGACATGGAGCACTGTATGATCACGTTAAAATAATAGTGCACGAGGGCACAACTTAAAAGAGTTCTTCGCCGAAGGCTTCTCTCCGTCCCGTCCCGTTGAAATTTCCCGTCCCGTTTAGTCGATTGGTTTCTCCAGGTAGTTAGTCGAAATCCCGCTGACTCAAAGGCCCTGAAGAAGGAGTCGTCCGCACCAAGGTCGTCGAGTCCCTTGGTCGTGGCGTTGACGATCTCCCCACGGTCGATGTCGCTGTTGCAGTGCTCTCTGAGTGGCCGTCCGCTCGCCCTTTTATAGCCAGGGTGGCTGCGCGCGCATCCTCATCCGCGAACGACTCTTCCGCGATCGTTACCACGTGGAGAAGGCTGCCTCCGCGAACGGTTCTTCCGCGAACGGTTCTTCCGCGAGTACTCTTCCGCGAACGGTACCTCCGCGAACGGTGCTTCCGCAAGTGGTGCTTCCGCGAACGGTACTTCCGCGAACGGTGCCTCCGCCAGTAGTCTTCTGTGATCACGTGACCGTTCCTAACGAACGTTTTTGGCGCGCACCGTTGTGTTGGTTTTGTTACAGTGACCTTTGACCTTATTTTCAAGGTCAAAGCACAAAATGGCTAATATCTCGCTTATTATCGACTTTACAGCTTAGGATTCAATCGACTTTACAGCTTGGGAAACAATTGTGGACATATATGAAATGATATAAACTGAATATTCCCATGACCTTCAATATGACCTTTGATCTCATTTTCAAGGTCAGAGCACAAAATAGCGCATATCTCACTTGTCAACTTTACAGATTAAGAATCAATTGTGGACATACAGGAAATGATTATGCTGAATATACTTGTGACCTTGTAGTTACCGGACGATCGGTCCGATCACCTATTGGCTAGCCGGTAACAGGTCCCTTGGGCCTATGTTTTTTAGGTTACCGGACCATTCTCGTGACCTTGAATTTGACCTTTGACCTCACTTTCAAGGTCACAGGACAAAATGGCTAATATCTCGCTTATTATCGACTTTACAGCTTAGGAATCAATTGTGAACATATAGGAAATGATATATGCTGAATATTCTCGTGGCCCTGAATTTGACCTTTGACCTCATTTTCCAGGTCACAGGACAAAATGGCTAATATCTCGCATATTATTGACTTTACAGCTTAGTAATCAATTGTGAACATTATAGGAAATGATATATGCTGAATATTCTCGTGACCTTGAATTTGACCTTTGACCTCAATTTCAAAGTCACAGGACAAAATCCATGGGTAATATCTTGCTTATCATCGATTTTACAGCTTAGGAATCAATTGTGAACATATAGGAAATGATATATGCTGAATATTCACGTGACGTAGAATTTGACCTTTGACCTTATTTTCAAGATCACAGGACAAAATGGCTAATATCTTGCTTATTATCGACTTTACAGCTTAGGAATCAACTGTGAACATATAGGAAATGATATATTCTGAATATTCTCATGACCCTGAATTTGACCTTTGACCTAAATTTCAAGGTCAGTCATTTTATTTTCAAGGTCAGAATACAAAATGGCTTATATTTCGTTTATTATCGAATTTACAGCTCAAGAGTCCATAGTGAGCATACAGGAAATGATGTATGCTGAATATTTTGGTGATCTAGAATTTGACCTTTGATCCCATTTTCAAGATCAGAGAACAAATTGGCTAATATCTCGCTTATTATCGACTTTACATCTTAGGAATCAATTGCGAATGTAGAGGAAATGATATATGCTAAATGTTTTCATGGCCTTGAACTTGAACTTTGACCTCATTTTCAAGGTCACATCACAGAATGGCTAATATCCCACTTATTATCGACTTCACAGCTTAGGAATATATTGTGGACATACTAGAAGTGATATATTTTGTTGAATATTCCATGGCCTTGAATTCATTAATGACTTTATTTTCAAGGTCACTGGACAAAAGGCTAATATCTAAAATGTATATTGTCCGGTAACCTTACTTAGCCCTTGGGCTAATTTTTTATGCCAGTGGGAGTTTTGTTTTTGTTTGACTGTATATATAGTCTGTTGCGAAAAAGATCTGTGAAAAAAAAACAATGGAAAAGTACAAAAACATCAAAGATTGTTAAGGACAAAACGTTGCCTTATTTGATCCGGATAGATTCCATAGTTGTGTGTGAATACTACTGCCAGGGGATTTTGAACTATATTTACTTCTTTGGAGATGTTATACGGGAAAGATTCCCAGATTTTAAGTCCCATTGATTACCCTTGGACTTGAATTTATTTGAAACCTACAGCCGCGTGATGATGTGTGGAATTAAAGATAGTGGAATTAAAGCGGGATAGTGGAATTAAAGCGGGAAGTGAAGATAGAAGCAAAAAATAATTTCTTTACTAGGTAAGAAGTACCTTTACACTTGTATTAATGTCTGAATGACCTCCCGATGCTACACGGGTAGATTATACATGTTATACGGGACGGGTACAAATCCTACCTCACGGCCCATGTCTGTTCTGTCTTTTACCCGTGTAGTATTATGGAGGTAATGTATAAGACAATAATTTGTCTTTTTTAAAGTTAAAATAATTTAGTTATAGTTAGAATAACTTCAGACGCGTCTCTATGGTGGAGCGCCCATTTTAAATAGGCTGTTGGGGTTACCCGTGTAGTATTATGGAGGTAAGTATAGTAGGCCTAAACAATACTAGTTTTAACTTTTAAAGTTTTAAGTTTTCAAGACTGACGTCAGGTATGCATTATGAGCACACAGGAAGGAATTCTCATGTGGTGTAATTTGATGACCTTGTTTTAACCAACAAAGTCTAGGTTTGTAAGCCTATGTTTGAAATGACGTAATTGAACAATTAGCATAATATCTGGTGTATGAATAGGACCGTTTATGAGACCGGAGGAAATCAAAATATGGTGGATATGTTGGTGACTTTGATAGTGTGTACTTGCATATTGAAATAAAAATTCGCATTTTTTACCGTGTAATTATTGCACAAGACTGGTCATACGGTGCAGACACGTAATAATGTGTCATATTAGGTACAGGTACATTACAGCACGGTTTCCCGAGCACGTTGACCCATTGTTCATGAAACGAAAAAGTTTAACAAGGTCGCGCGCTGATGAAAAATTACCTGTAATGGCTGCCTTTCCAGCAGACGATGCCGTTGGGGATCCATGACCATTAAAACAAAAATAAAATCGAAAATGACCACCCGCTTGCTATGGCACTACTGAGTGTTTAATGACCGATACACGTGCGCATATTTTTTGACAAAATTTTGACAATAACGAACAGGTAATTGGAACACGATATCGTCTCTTGAATGCGTTGGTGAGTTTCGCTATGTTTCATGATTTCATGAGGATGCGAATTTTCGAAAACAGGAATACGATGGGACGAGCTTGCTAAAGTGTGGATTATTAATAAGCGAAAAGTGAGTTGTTTATTTGGTTAATTGTGTAGTTGATTGAAATGTCCATGGACATGATTAATTATTTCTGCCTGATCAACTTAATTGTAAATATATCTGATCAAAATCAAGTAATGACACACAATTCGCAAATGTATATCTATTTGCCAATCATTATCAAAATGTTACAAATGAAAAATAACAGTGCAATATATACCTTAGTGTCGTTGTTTTGCTATAGCCGTTCAACCCCAAAAAATGTTGCACCCTGCGAACTTGCTCGTCATTGTGTTTGTTGTGTCTTCCGGTGTCGTGAATCTCGTCACAGCTCAAGGTTACTACGAATGTATCAACATTGTACTTATCCCCATAATATATCTTCACGGTGAATAATTTTTATACAGTAATAATAACAAAATACCCACTCCTATTCACATACGTTTTATCACTAGGTCTATACACAAACCCCGATATGACGACTATTTATAATATAACAATACATACAAACATTCTGTACTTCTACTCCACAGCTGGCACTGGAGGCCCGCCAGGGACAGGTGGCATTCCTGGGACTGGGGGTACTCCAGGGACGGGAGGACCTCAGGGTCTTTCCGGACTGCAGGGGACGGGAGGTCCGCCGGGAACGGGCGGGCCTCCAGGCCTCGATGGGCCACCTGGGACGGGGGGAACCCCGGGCACGGGAGGTCCACCTGGAACGAGAGGTCCAGACGGCACGGGTGGTCCACCAGGTAGCGGGGGCATGCCCGGGACAGGAGGGCCTCCCGGGTTAGATGGAACAGCGGGAACGGCCGGGATGCCAGGCACTGGAGGTCCGATGGGCACAAGTGGACTACCAGGGACTGTAGGCTTGCCTGGGACGGGCGGGCCTCAGGGGCGATCAGGGCTAGATGGGACTGGAGGACCTCCAGGTAATGCGGGCCCACAGGGGCCGAATGGCTTGTCTGGCACAGGGGGTATGCCTGGTGCCGGCGGAATTCCTGGTACAGGCGGCCCACCAGGACTCGACGGACCTCCAGGAACGGGTGGTCCACCGGGGACGGTTGGGCCTCCAGGTTTTGATGGTCCTCCTGGCAGTGGTGGGCCAACAGGCCCACAGGGTCCAGCAGGCTTACCAGGCGTGGATGGCAATGGGGGTCCCCAAGGAATCCAAGGCACAAGTGGAACTCCAGGCACAGGGGGTCCTCCAGGGATCGGGGGGATGCCGGGAACTGGTGGACCGAACGGCTTACCCGGCTTGGATGGCACAGGCGGCCCACCAGGCCTTGACGGTCCACCAGGCGTGTCTGGGCCTCCTGGAACCGCTGGGGCACCAGGTACTGGTGGGCCTCCCGGTCAGGACGGGATCGCAGGAACTGGTGGGCCAACGGGTCCACAAGGTATCCCAGGACCGCCAGGTACGGGCGGTCCCAGTGGCCCGCCTGGAACAGGTGGCCTTCCGGGTACCGTAGGCCCCATGGGTATTAGGGGACCTCCGGGACAAGCTGGAATGAATGGTAACATGGGTGTGAGAGGTCCTCCAGGTGACGCCGGAGTTAGGGGCCCGCCAGGAGACAACACCCTCATCTTCAGGTCTCGAAACGGCGGCCAGTTTGTGGCTGGGGTTCAGTCATCTCGCATTCTAAATGCCGTGGGTGAGAATCTATATTTTTCTTCTAAAATTCCAAAGTAAGCTCATAGGGCAAAGCAATCTTATTTCGGATAAATTCGCAATTTAATAATAATTGTAACGTTATAATGGTTAATACTTTTCCCTAAAATTCTAAGATAGGCTTACAGACACATATTAAACCGTTAAATTCTAAATAAAACTCATTTCCTACGAAGACTTTTGTCGCGCCGGACCGACTGGGCAACCCCGAGAAGCAGGGTTCTATGCCGACCCGACCCACTGTGCCTACTTCTACCAGTGTTCCAGTGGAGCGAGTCTCTCCGGTAGCCAGCGCCTGCAGTGTCCAGACGGCACACAGTTCAGGCCCACCGCGCAGCGGAGTGGCGAGTGCTCGGCCGACTATGTTTGTCCTCTAGCTTGTGAGCTATGTGCTATTATTCCAGCATTTCCCGCTACTGCTCCTTGTGTGCAATACAGTGTTGCAGTCGCAGAACATAATTTTAAAAATATACCAAAGAAACAATTATGACTAAAAATATAACGCTTCTGACTTTATACAGTAATCCTTCTTGCAAAAAATAGTAAACATAATAATATCTTCGTTTTTAGCTAGCAAGAATGGAGATTCAAGTGATGATGACGGGATCCGCTCCTTGCTCAGCAAGCCCGATACGATCCGCCTCTACAGTTTGGCCGCCGGCCTTGGTGTCGTTCTTCTTATCACGGTGGTGGGTGCAGCCGTGTTAACTGCCAAACAGCAACGGATGCGGATCCTGGTGCGGAAACTTTCTACTCGTGAATGAATAGACTTTGACGTGAGAAATGGGACATGGCGTCCAGGAAGATGGCATCGTCATAAGTAATACCGTTGCGATATTCAGATATTTATGTATATTTATTCCGTTGTCTAATAAATTGAAGAAATGAAACATTGGTCTTCATTGCATGTAACAAAATGGTTCGTACAGGGTACTATCGTTGAAGTGTTGTGTGCAGGAAATGTGGTTGATGGATGTGGATGAAAACTTGACTTAGAGCCTCTCATAGTTTAATCCATTTCCACATACGAGGAACACACACTTATTGATGGTCGGAATGACAACGACCATCAGCAATGTATTTCTCCGACTGAACAAGACCATACAAAAAATCAATCTTGAGTGTAGCCTATGTGTGGTGTACATGTAGGCCTATGCCCGCATGATTCTGCCAAATATCTATGATTGAATATGGTGCCTCGATTTATATTAGCTGCGGTGTCGCGCGTCAACGTACTGTTAGTGTTATTCTACAAAAATACAGTTTATTTAGTTTTTGTGGAGGCCAATCCTACTGGCTCAATATGAACACCGGACACACGGAGAGTGAAAAAGAAACACACGACCTTCAAGTATCACACCATTTATTCATGCATACACCAAAAGTTAATTATATGTAGAGTCACGTTTCCCGTCGGTGAAGTCTATTTCGTGCTCGGCTCCTGGCACATGGATCCGCCTCGAGTGCTCGCGGAGCGGATCTCTTCTAGGCCTGATTGGGTAGTCGTGGCACACGAAGACAGACGGCACATCCCCCATTGGCTTGAGTAGTTTCCGCATTCGGCGTCTCATGTTGCACGTGCAGCCTACCCCGATGATGATCAGTAATGCGAAAGCCGAAAGAAAAGCACCGAATGTTGGAATCATTTGCGGTGATTTGGCGGATGTTATGGTGATGTCCTGTCTGAGGGCAGATGCGCTTATTGCGTTCGAACTTCGCCCTGACTGTGCAGCTGAAATGAATCAAAGGAATTTCATTGGTATTATGTTGTTTACTGTATAGTATATAGAGAGTTGATCAAATGTCAATTAAGAACGTGTTCAAAAGACACCTTGACGGGGACCACATCAGAGGACTCCAAAACAAACACGTTGAGGTCTGGAGACTCTGAACATTTATAGTATTCGATCGAAGCAATGATAGAACACACACCTGCACAACAGTCCGCGAGAAGCCCGTTACACGTTCTACAGCTCGAGAAGCGAGGGTCGAAGTACTGGCCGTCCAGACAGGAGACTGTGTACTGCTGAAGGATTCCCCCGGACCTCGTACAGACATGGTACTGTGTACAGTCCGACCCGGCCATCGGGAACACCCCCTCAGTGTCACACACAACTGCACGTATAGAATCACAATGATAACAGTCAGAATTTGCATAATTATAGTATACTGTGAATTAGATGAGCTCTAGCGAACGTTAGAAAATCTAGGCATTGGGGTTATATGACATGCGTTTTTAAGGTAATCGGTGATTTCAATATAGGCATACCTGCTTGTGATCTAGCTCTCGATCGTATAATGAACACAGCGCCATTCGATCCCTTCTCGCCCTTCACGCCAGGGATACCCTGAGATCCTGGTATCCCAGTCATACCATTTGCTCCGGGTAAGCCTTGAGGTCCCGCGGGTCCCTGTGGTCCGTTCAAACCCGGGGGTCCTCCAGTACCTGGTACCCCAGGTGGTCCCCCAGTTCCATCCACTCCAGGCACACCCTGGGCTCCGGGTGGGCCTCCAGTACCTGGGAGCCCGCCAGTGCCGTCAGGACCTTTCGGTCCCGGAGGTCCACCCGTTCCAGGCACGCCGCCAGTGCCTTGCATTCCAGGGCTTCCTGGTGGGCCGCCCGTGCCTGAGAGTCCGATCGTACCTGGAGGACCTGCTAACCCAGGAACACCGCCCGTGCCAGGAGGTCCCAACAGTCCTTGTGGGCCACCTGTGCCTTGCAATCCCTCTGGCCCACCCGTTCCTCGAGTGCCTACTGTTCCTTGTGGTCCCATGTTCCCAGGAGGTCCACCGGTCCCTGGTATTCCTCCTACACCTTGAGGTCCGCCAGTTCCTTGGGGACCTCCCGTGCCTGGCATTCCATCGAGCCCGGGTGGACCTGATGTACCAGACGGGCCTCCCGTTCCCGTTGGACCACCCGTTCCTGGCATGCCACCGGTACCTTGCATGCCTGGAAGGCCGGGAGGGCCTCCCGTGGCCATGGGCCCGCCAGTGCCCTGTGGCCCTCCAGTGCCCTGGGGACCCCCGGTTCCGGGTGTACCTCCCGTCCCTGGAGGGCCTCCGGTGCCAGACGGACCACCAGTTCCGGGAAGGCCCCCCGTTCCCGGAGGTCCATTGAAGCCGGGTGGGCCACCAGTTCCGGATGGTCCCCTTGTTCCAGGTGGGCCGATTGGACCGTCTGGGCCCCCAGTGCCGGGAGGTCCGCCCGTTCCTCGGACGCCCGCCATACCCGGTGGCCCTGGCAAGCCTGGGGGACCGCCTGTACCATGTGGACCACCCGTACCTGGTGGACCACCCGTACCAGGTGGGCCACCAGTCCCCGGTGGTCCCCCTGTACCAGGAGGACCAGCTGGACCTATGAGTCGTAAAATATGGGAACATGGAGATGAATGGTGAAAAATCACATGAACGAACAGCTCATATTACAATGTACCCGGAAATTTCCATTAATGGACCTCTATGGAGCCGAGGTCATGGAATACTGGGTAGTAGGAGTACTGAGTAATTATAGAGACTTGAAGGTACCTTGCATGCTGGGTCTCTGAGCGCCAGTGAGGGTTATGAACAGAAATATGAAAACACCCAAAAATACTGTCTCGTCCATAGCTTTATGTTGTCTGTGAAAAAATAACACAACATTTCAGAAATGGAAATTTTATACATGAAAAATAAATATCGGCCTACTCACAAAAATGAAAATTAAAGTTGTTTTCTTACCTCAATCAATTGGGAAATCCTTCAGGAAAAGAATATTTAGAGATAAAATCCCCAAAAGTGTTTATCAATAAAACAAACTCATAATGGCTACAACTGTTACGTCAAAACAAAAGAAAACCATATACAGCCATCTCAGTGTATGCGCGGAAATATATTTTAGCGTATCCGCGCTAAAACACAAGTGCTCGTAATTAATTGCTCTTTTTCGTCGGACAATACTAAATCATTAATTAAATTGAACGTACGACACACGCTCACAGCAATTAAACCTGTATTGTCCGTGTCAAGTGCATTTGATCAGTACCTGCCTGTCCTGACACATTCACGCGTCCGACCCGCGGCGTTTCGAACGTGCGCGCGCTGTCGTCTGCGGAGAACAATATGGCGGGAACCACGTGTCGTCTGCTCCGGTCAAATGCCGTATCAGATTTTCATGACAAAATGTGATCTGTTCAGGACTCAAAATGCAATAAAAAAAAATAACATGACAGTTAATGTCACTGCTGGTCATTTATAAAACGGGAAGCGATCGTTGCAACATTTTGGTCTTTTAATCGCTTCAAAATTTGAGAGAAACTCCAATTATGAGATTTTAGCGCCAAATAAGAATCGTAAATAAATAAATAAATAAATAAATAAATATCAAATCGATTACCAAAAATATTAGGGCGCTATTCCGTTTTTCAGGCACAACATCCCATCTACAATTGACCTACGGTTCTTTGTTAATGATATATCACAATTGATCGGAAAGCATACCGCACGTTAGACCGGAATCTCTTTATTGTTAATTAATTAATTAATTCCATCGATTAATTCCAGAGACAAAAAATAGCATCGTCCGGAATCTCTTTATTGTTCAAACAGAGAAAAAATAGCATCGTCCGGAATCTCTCTTTTGTTCAAACAGAGACAAAAAAAATAACATCGTCCGGAATCTCTTTATTGTTCAGAGACAAAAAATAGCATATATATTCCTTCTGCAGGCTCTATCTAGTTCCTCCCAATTCGGCATTGTCAATGGTTCTCCAATCGATGGAAATTTTGTTTTGACCTTTCAAATTTGGTTTTACTTCACGCATATACAGTGCTACATGCATATTAATTTCTTAGTATCAGTCTACAAAAGCCGTAGACAAATGGTGTTCGTATGATCGTTCTGCATATATCATCATAACGTTCACTACATGTAGGCTAAGCACGGTCTCATTAGATTAATGTACATATGGATACCATCATGATAGCAGGAGTGTTTTTGACAGCGTCTCTAAAATGTTTCTGGTGATATAAATCAGTACAAAATAATCTGGCAATATTGTTGACAATTTGACTGTTGTGTCAAATAAAAATTAAATGTCGTGAAAAATGAAACACTAGATCTACCAGTGATCCTATAGCGAATATTCTTGGAAGTCGGCATCCATTCTCCCAACAGGTCTAAGGTCTACGATCTTTAATTGTAAAAGCATTGACATTGATTGGAACAGCTGATAGTACATGTAGTTATGTTATGCAGTCCTATTATATATCGTCTGGGACATGGAAGAAAATTGTAGTAATAATTATGTTCTAAAACAAAACATATTTTTCTGAATCAAACAGCATTATTATGTGCAATGGCTCAGTGAATGTATTTTTGTTTCAGCAATAGGCCTACTTCAGTCTCAAAATGAGCCAATATCACCGAGACATGTACCTTTTTTTTTTTGAAATTCACCCTTCTACCTCGAGAGAAAGTTGACAAAAAGAATTTTGAATGATCCTACGTGAACTCGGTATTCCTCAGAAGAGCAATCTTTGTTTTTACATTGTTATATCGCTATATCTGCGTATATAATAGTGTGTGCTCTCATCCATGACTCGGTGACTGATAACAAGTATACAATAACAAGGGAACAATGCGAGTATAGACGACGCCCATTAATTTACATGTTTGATATATTGTTTCTTTACATAACGAATGCTTAATATTGATGACACTAGTCACTGGCTTTTGACCAAACATGTCATCAAAAGAACGCCGATCATTAGACACCTCTTCAACGTTACGTCACCCGCATAACAGTGGTCAGATTTTATAGATAAACCCCAAACTAATGGGAAATGGTGGGAACCCAGTGCAAAAGACCATAATTACCCCTACCCACCACCCCAACCCAACCCGACAAATTCAACGGACGTCTGCTTGTGTGGGAGGTGGGAAATCAAGCGGGGGGATTTCAATTCTTTTCTCTGTTTCTTTTATCTGTCGCATTTTATGCCATTACACGGTGTCCCCATAATTTTCACGTAGAACACACAAGCCATCATCACTGACGGGGCATTGCAGCTTGCTGGTAGCGTTCCATGACGAGACATGCCATATGATCAGGGTCCAAGGAGCTTTTCTTCTGGGGTACACTGTAATTAGCTGCACTAGGGGTGTCCCGCCAAGGGCATAATTCGAGAAGACCTAAGCACCCCCCCCCCTTTTTAACTTAATGGATGTGTCCGTCTGAGGGTGGAGGGTGGAGTTTGTATAAGTTGGATAGTGTTATTCATGCAGATCTAGTAGATATTTCCACATGGATGAAATTACCTGGGACTATTAGTTGGAGAACTCGTGTGCATCGTATATCAGAAGAAATCTGCGTTAAAATCTCCCATCTCATCTCCGCCGAGGTGGTGTCTGCAGCACCGCGCGTATCGAAGAACGTGGGAGGGGGCTGGCTGAAAAAGGAGGCCTTTGAGAGACAGAAATAAGAAAAAAAGGGCCAACGAAATCTTGACATCTCCAAAAAAACTTAATTGAGAGCCTTTTCAGGTTGTTCGCCACTTAATGAAGAAACGACACTTCATGAATTTTCGTCCGAGGCGCACCATGTAGGACGCTTACGGTGGCTTCAAGGCATGGTCGACTTGGTAACGTGAACGAGAAACAAGCTAGAAAATTGACTTTCACCGTATGAAGGGAACATTAACACAGTACGCCGATCGAGTAACGACCCTTCAACTCGTACGTCAGTAGAAAGTGAATTACGTCGCACTCGCGACTTCTTCAGATGCCAAGTCAAGGGGGATGAAGGTCTCCTCCCATTGTTAATGTTGTCATTTTTGTGAAAAAGAGCAAGTCCATTGGGTGACATCTCTAGGACACCCCCGATAGAGTCGGATGCTGAGGAGCGTCAAAGAAACTGATGGTACATTCTTCGCTACGACGTCGTTCAAACTGGTTACAGACTTTGGGGTAAGTCATATTTTATATCAGCATATTTTTTGTAATAAACAACATGATTATAATAAGCGCATGGCGTAAGTGTGGTGTTGTAATGATAAACAGTTAGATTTAGTAAAGTATTCCATAGAGTGAAAACGTCTAGACTCTGCAGGAGTCAGTAATCATGATGCTTTGAATATGTATGCCATTCAGCAATTCGATCACCGAATGTGTATAAAATGTGTTGAATTAACTCATAAATCCTTAGAAAATGATAGTTTCTTATAGTATCAGAACATTAAACGTACGAAATCACTTTTCAGACCTATTACAGACAATTATAGATCTATAGTAAGTTAATACGTGGTTTTTACCAACTTGAGAAAGAACTTCATGACATGTGAACGCACCAGCATAGTACATTCATTCATTGATATGCAACGAATGCTACAAAAACTAAAGTACTTGAAAGTGTTTTCGACTGGACCGAAAAAGTTATTATTTTCCAGTGCAAATATTGCCGCCAGCCCAAGCCATGGCTAATCAGCCGCCATTAGGCAGTCTGCATAGAATCATACGCTTGATGGAGTTGGGGTGTTTGTTGGTTTTTTGTAAAACTCTTTTTTTATTCTCTTATGTTCACGTGGGTCTATATATATCGTGGGATCGACTTTCCAAAATGCCTGTATCATTCTAATGGCTATACGAATGGGGGCTAGACAGTACAATGATAAAAAGAATGCTTGGATGCAGCAATGCAAGTTCAATCCAAACACTAGCAAAAGGACTCACAATCATTACCAATATTATCGAAATTCTTAGCAAATAATCTCGTGCAAAGTGATGCAACAATTTTAGAAACATATCTACGCGAATTATTCTATGTGAGATGGTAAACATTATTAGATGTGTCTCTATGGTCTATTTTTTCCACACAATATTATTCTTTTCAACCAGGTAACGATCGACCTAGTGCCCTTGTATTTCACCGGGAATTGCCAGTATCCATTGCATATTTTCCCGCGAGTTGATTGATACGTAAAGATAGCGCTAGCGATAGCGGGGAGTCGGCATACAAGGCGGATGATTTGGCGGAATCCAGCACAATTTACACCAATGCCACTGCGTTTAGATGTTTACTATGTCATGCATGCCAGTGATATGTCTGCAAACGGCTACTTGATCAAGGGAAATACTCCCTGGGGAAGCACCTGGTATTTATGCAGCCTCCACATATCCCTTGGTAGATAGATACCTGTTCTAAATTCGTTCATTTTGGGGAAAACAAACATTTAGGGACGGGGAGACAGTTACAGTTTCGGGAATTGCTACGTCGCCAGTCGGGCTGAGAATAATTGGCGTTAATTAACTGGAATGTATCTGTGGATCGTCAAACAAAACTCAAACTGAACTGTTTTTTCTCTTTCTCATTCAACATTACTTACTTCGTTTCCTTTCCTTTTGATTTTGAAACCCCTGAAATAACAGACATTGGCTATTGATCTGTTTATCGTAGATTTTACCCTGCCTGGCATAGTTCTGACGTGTAAGTGAGGTGCTCTGAAAATAAACGCTCCCCATTCGAGCCCCCGGGGGTTCGGGGGCCCCACTAGGACCCCCCAACTGGGCCTTGTGATCATATCAGCCCATCCCCTGGGGCGTGTGTGTTCAACAAACACACATTCCCCAGAAACACACATTATCACTTATACCTACCACCCTCACTCAAGCATCACCGTCAGCTTCTCTCCCTCCCCCCTCTCCCCGTCCGCCCTTGTTATAAATTCCGTGCTTTCACCAAAACATATTCCAGTAGAACTGAAAGATCGGCACTAGTTGGTCACAAAGGTGGGTAGAGAAAAATCTAAGACAAAAATAATTGAACAAAAAAAATCAACGGGTTATTCAGAGAAAGAAGTGTAAGAAATCACTGATAATATCACAACAATAAAAAGTCTACTTTTTCTTTGGATACGTTATGGAGAGGCACGTGCGGCATAATTCGTGATATAATTCACTTTGCCAGAGGGGAGTCAAAAAAACAGTGGACGAGGGAAGTCTCTTTTGGGGTTGACGTCAGACAAGATAACCCGTTTGAGACGTCCTGTTATGACGGACGTTTTCCCTCTCGGTGATTTGGCACCAGGACCCCCGGGGAATGATCTATGCGTTTTCCCCGTCAAGCTAGACATGGGGTTGGATGGGTAGGGTAGCCACCTTACCCCCCCCCCCCCTCCTCCACGTGCTACTACAGCATCCCGAAGGGTCGGGCCGCTCGAGTGCCAAGAAATATTCAACCCATGCATGCGGGAGGGGAGCGGATCCAGATCGGTATGGGCCACTAGAGCTGCGTACTATTGATCGCTATTGGTGCATGGTCGCTTATGTATATAAATCGGTAGGCCTACCTGGTCCGACGGTTCGGGATATATGGTGGAAAGACTGGCGAATGGAGTATTAATCGGCTCGTTTATGCAGCTGGAGTCACTTTACCACGTCGGGTCTCTCGCAAAGACCTATGATGATGATCGTAGATAAAGTGGTAGGTTAGAACTGAGAGCATTGGACAGCAAGAGCAATAAGAGGAAACAGCCGAGTTTTTACCCGATGCTGGGGAAAAGGTGTTGCAATTTATACTTATGGGGACGGTTAAAACGGCACCTCGTAAAACGAGGAGATGGTACTTGTTGTGAGTAGCACATATCACGAGTGCGTAATAGAAAATCTAACTGTTCCCTTCAATATGTGAGAGAAGCCACGTCAAGAGTCAAGACAGGATATTTTGAGGAACATGGGAGAAAATGACTGTTTGATAATGTGGGGAACGTCTACACGATTTGTCAGCTTTGAATGGGGAAGTTTGCACGTGTATCTTGTGATTGATTGAGTGATAATATAAATCATAATATTCTGAGCTGGAAAACTTGAATTAAAAGGAACATTGAAAACTAACGTCAGAATTCTTGATTTTATTATTTTTTGCAGTTCTAAAAGGGCTGAAGACTCTGACTCCAGATGACAGCGACGCGTCAGAGGTTCGGCTTTGACTGACAGCAGGACGTCTGGGTCCATCAGCGAGGCATATCCCAGCCCGGCCCGCTGACTCTTCACAGGATCACCTATACCCACCCCCGCCCCTCGACCCCAGCAACCTAGCCGTCCGACAAAAACACTTTCATTTCTCCCCGCGTGTTTATGTCAACATATCAGCGCATTAGATCCATAGAGCCGAAGAGGAAATAAGCCATTAATGCGGCTCTGAACGGCAAACAGTTAGTGGAACTTTTTTCTTCCTCTCGTGTAGGGCAAACACTCGCTCGCGCCAGTTGGACGGTCGGTCGGGCGGGCGGCAAACCCCCAGCTCGTACATCCTCCACCCCTCCCCGGGACTTTTGTCAGGCGCGGGAGACCGTTGGGACCTCGGACGCCAGACAACAAGCGCCGGCTCTCGATAGCTCCGGACAGCTCCGGACGACGGACAGGTGCTCGACCGTCAAAACAATGCAAATGGATAATAACTTATCAAAAGGATTCATAATAATATCCCGGGTGCGTGGAAACAACAGCACCCAGTCTGTTCCATATCAGTGAGCTGGGTGTTGTTCTTAGCAACGGAGCGCCGACGTGCCCGGTACCCACAACTCCCGGCCGGATTACGATAGGACTGTACTGCTTCTGTAGCGAATAGACGCCAATAAACGTGCGGATATATATCATAAAGTACACATATTGGGTTGTCGGCTTGATAAACCGAATGCCGCTTTCATTTGACATGGTCCTTTGCTTTCTGGCATCGTAGATAAATCGGCCACTTTTTTGTCGGCGCACAGAGCACGGTGGGCGTAAAAATTTTTGGCGGCTCTCTTGAAAGAGAGGGAGAGAGAAAGAGAGCGCAAAGAGAAAGATACCGAGGGGAAATTTTTCGACGCGATCTTTGGACGTTCTGTCTGGTCGGCATTATCGCCGCAAAAACTGAGACAAGATGAAAGGACGCCAGTGGCAGCTCGTCAAAAGATGGATATTCTTGCTGATTGCCGGTAAGTACATAATGATGCATTTAATTACCGACTTCTGTGCGCTCCTTTGCTTTTAATTCGCAATCTCAAAGTCAGAATTCAAATCTAAATGGTCTCGTTAATGCCAAGTTTGACGGTGGAATAGCGAAGACCTTGGTTCATATCTCTGTTTACCGAAGCTATCTCAAATTGCAAACGATAACGCGTATCTATTGCAAGTATAAATAGCGAAAATAAATATTTAAACCTAACCCCGACACCCTGTCCCAATTTTTCTTCACAGGACTCCCAAGGAATTAATCTAAAAGGGGTCAAGAAAAAAACTATAGGAACGCAACCGAGTTTCAGATAAGATAGCAGTAATTGGTATTATAATGAGCGGGCGAGCAACGCAGGGCGATAACAGGTTATCTCATGGTAGGGGTGTGATAATGAATGCTTCCATTACCACACACGGTGATGACATTGCCGCGTTTGATGCCTGCATCAGGTAAAAGGCGCGGAATTTCCTCTTTTGAAAGATGATCTGAGACCATTGAATCTTCCGAAAAGTAATTACATAAACCTGAAGTACATTACTATAGTAATATGACGTGTGATGACATTGTTGAGTGTTATCTAATTCATTTCTTGATAAACTAGGCTGATGTTGTTTCAAGTGATCAGTGCAGGGATATCAGTGTAGACACCCTACACATTGCATACATCTACAATACTTTCAAAGGAACTGTAATGTTATCAACCAATTATAAAACACAAAATCCTCACATATTCGCATACATGTGTAGGCTGTTTCTAGCTGTTGTAAACTTGAAGCAATGGTGATCAAACAAATATGAATACACATATGATAGTTGAAGCAAGATTGTGTAGTTTATGCACTATAAGGAACACGGAACTGCCAAGTACCCCCCTTGTTTCTGAACGATCTATAGCTGCCGAATTTTCGACACTCCAATAATTTATTCCATTTGGCGGAGCTGACAGCCCTGATAATTCCTCGATAAACATTTGGATCTTGTTCTACATAAGTAATACGCTTTCTTTCCCTCCTCTGTATGAATTTACTACTTGCAACCTTTTGAATAATGTCCAAAATCCAAGACCCCGCACTGATATGGTATTGAATATCGAGTGTTAATTTTCTAAAATGAAGTAAATTTTAAATGTGGCGCAATGCATAAAAGTTTCACAAGCACTATGCAGCTCAATGGGTCGGTTGGTGAAATAACATTTACATGTTTAAATATATTTTGCATTATTTCCAGAATTTGAACTTTATCTATACGCCTCCTGCTTTTAACTAAAAATGTAATGTTTGCCAGTGTGTGTCATTTATTAACACTTGCTAATTGTACACCAGTGGTCCTGTGATATGTTTCATGAGAGAGGTTCGGCCGTATTTCGATATACCCTCAAGCCCCCATTGCCTGTATCACTTTCCAAACTTATTTCCTTTCATCTCAATACACTGGCCTCACAGTTAAACCACCATCACTCTTCAACATTAATTCACCCCGTTTGCTTCTACCCCCAGGTCCCCCACCACCAAAAAACAACCCCGATTCATTTTGATACACTTCAGCCTCCTTGTTGAATATACGGATCATCACTTGAAAACGTTTCAGCGGTTTCAAGTTACGTGAAGACGGGTTTTCTGTTTTCTTTTCTCTTTCCAAGCCACTGCTAAACAAACAAACACAGATCTGGTTTTTGCTATGACTGTGAAAGGCGATTAAAAAGTCATGTTTATTTCACAGCCAAGTGAGAATGTTTTGTTAGTGTCAAGAAAAAAACCCTTCCAAATTTGTGAAGTAAGCATCTACATGTAGGCCTATTTGTGACATTTTGGCATTATAAGGTATTATGCAAAAGATACAAGATAAAGATGAAGTTGTGTATGTTTATGCTCAAACGGAACAAAAAAAAAACCCCGAATATTATGTAAATGTAAATTGTATAAAGTACTTTATGTAGTCACACGTGGAGATGTCGCTATAACCGAGCAGAATATGTTTTTGAGACTGCAAGAAAAACCAGTAACATTTTAAATGTGCACTTTTATCATGCGTGTTATTTATTAGCACACAAAGCCCTCAGAGCGTCTAGATAGCGTGAAGAGCCCTCAACACAGCGCAGTCATTTTGGTAATAAAATATGCATTAGAACATTCCATGTTTAAGTGCGTTTTCCATTTTATCCCATGCACAACACTATTTTCTACTCTTTACGTGAGATAAAAACCGTCTTCAGGATCCATCCCTGCACTGGTTTTATTCTCTACACCTCTCCAGATGGTCGTTAGACGTTTAATAAGTCGGTTGTCGAGTTCAATTACGGCTTAGGTTTGGACAGTCCGTGGGCCAGGTGGCATTTTCAGACTTGATGCGCTGAGGCCTGTCTCCCTAGGACTGATACATCCTCACTTTTTAGGATACATAAAAATCAAATCCGTTGACGTTTCTGTAATGATTTTCGTTTTTAATCCTTTCCGTTTGACTGCGTGGTTTTTGTACAAGCGCGTTAAACTTGTATTTGCAAAAAAGAATACATAGGCCTAACTACAATAGACAGGTATGTCCATGGGGAGGGGGGGGGGGTGTAAGGAGGCAAAATAAGTGGAGAATAATAATAACGTGGCGTGATGATAATGCCCGGGCTGAGGAGATAATTTGTTTAAATTGTAATCTATCAGACGGTAATTGTGTTGTGACTATAGCCCCCATCCTGCTCATCTAAAGAGATTGGTCTACTGTTTCTTCCTGATCAAACTATAACAAAATTGTCTTTTTACCATATTTTCAACATATCCCAAAATCCTTAAAATGTGTATTACAGCAGAACAACTCCATCTGAACTCCAACCTATACAATTCCAACTGTATCATATTTGGAACTGATACTAAATGTAAAGAAATTTTGGTGTGCAAATTTTAAGAGAGAAGATATGAGTTTCGATTATATGAACTATCTCACGCCTGTTTAGTGTTTAATGCACAACATACATGTACATTTATAATGAATATGTCTGCATTAACCTTGTTGATGTCAGCAGGCCATATTTTCCTCGTGTTTAGGTTTTGAACAAATGACGAGCATGGTCATTGTCAAAGATTCAGTTCATGTTTATTCCTGATCATAAACGTTCCGTGCTTAGTAGCATGAAACCGCGCATTAGAGGAGACATAAATGGCTTCATCAGAGACTCAACCGTGGATGATTAAAGACAGACGTCGATTTTATACCCCCACCTGACCGTGGGGCTTCCGGGGGCTATATCAGCCATGTTCACCCGGCCTTACCCCTTCGGTAACGCAAGCCGAAATCGATCCCCACATAGAGCTGGATTCGTCCCTATAGATAGGCTATAGACTTCAAATGTCCTGTCCTCTTTTGAAAAATGGCTTTTCGTCAGGAAATCGTGAAAAGCCATGGATATGACCATTTGTTCGCAGTCTATGTTTGGATGTAAGGGAACTGACACGGTAATATAACATAATTGTGGGGGTATTATGCGTTTGCTAATTGGCCATGGATTATCCAAGGTTTATCAATAATCATAATGATGCGTGTCTGGGTGCTTTGTCAATGGGGACGCAAGGCATACATATAGGTGTATAGCCATAAGTTCCAATCATGAACGAACGGTATTGTATGTAGGAAGTAGTGGGCTATATACACGTAGTACTACATGATTGTACATTTACGTAACATTTAGATATATATGCAAGGCGATTTTTTTCTCAAACTTTCAGGAAAAAAAACCCCGATCAGATAAAGTCTTTAAGATGAGACTCAAAAATGCATTTGTAGTAATAGAAACACATTACTGCATACCCGAGCCAAGTGACTGTAAATAGTGCTTTAAACCTTTCTTAATACAACTCTACATGATTCACCCCGCCTGCGTAGACAACCATCACAATATTTTGAACGCTTGAACACTCGAAGACCCAAACCAGAACCCTCCAGGTGCCAGATTCAATTACGGATAACCCATCTCTGGACCACTGACAGTGGACGGGGGAAGCGGTCGAAGTGATCCGGAAGGAAACTAAATGCATATCATGGTGGTCTCGAGATAAGATGCTCAATGTTTAAGAAGTTACCTGGCACAAAGGGTGTTCTACATTGTAAGTTCTCCACTGAAGGGTCCGGCGGGGAGGGCGGGGGGGGGGGGGGGGTGGTGTGTGTGAGGAGGAAGGCTCCAATTAAGGACGTGGTGCAAAACTACCACAAATGTTATTGTCGAAATTGTACAAATATAGTTTATCGGGGTATCATGGTGCCCTCTCTCCTACCCCCCTTCATCTCCGAATCTTCAGAATGGAAGAAGGTGACTGTTCTTAACATTTGAAATAAGCTTCACTCCCACAGCCCTCCTTCTCCGCCCCCGCCCTCCCCCCCCCCCCCCCCCCCCCGTGTGGAAATCCTGGATCCGCCCCCGTAGGCATATAAGCCCTAAATCATGCACGGTATGTTATGTATTTCTGGTTGAAGTCGGTATTACATTACGATAAATGTATATGTTCTGTGCCTGTGTCCTTATTTATGCATAGTTGACACTTACAGTATTATTTGGAAGTAAATTGTGCTATTTGTTCCCAATAATCTGCAAAATTATAAACACTTCAAGCACTACGGGGAATCTCTGGACCATAAATTACACCGGCAATTCAGGCACAGATTACAACACTCCAATAAATTTGGGATAACTGACTTTTAGACTAGTACCTACTAACGACTTGATTAGATTAGCCAAATTTATCACAAACCCATATTTGAGTGCTTGCTGTAAATCACGGCGCGAAAATCAGAACGATAGTATGAAATTCACATCGACACGTAGGCCTTTGCAAAACCGCAAAGAACCCAAACATTATTGTTCACAATCTGATTTTTTTTAACTTGAATATTGGACAATGTGTGTACTTATATGATTCTAGAAACAGAATCGTCTATTTCCCGGATCTGTTTTGAATATTTTATGGAAATTACCACCGCACGAAATTTTTGTGCTCAAGATATCTTACCTCGATAAACGATAATTAATACAAACAAAATACGTAGGAACGTTTGATTATATGCAAATGAATTTTAGAGTTTTGCCTTTTAAGCTAACAGTGGTGGTACTAGCATGACATGGGGCGCCCTTTGCAGTGGTTTTCCCTACAACGTAAAACTACGTGGTCGCTGCCTTGAAGTACATGTATGGAATGCCACGTGCTGTGGCAGACACGGGCGACATTTTTGTCAACATATCATCCCCGAACCGATGCCACATGCATCATTTTTCCGTCTCGACTTGTCGACAGCAGGGCTGTTCTCCTAACACACTTGGAGACGGCCTCTCTCCATCGACAGTGAATAAATACTGCAGGCCCGCCGCGGTTACATGGCACAACATAATAGCGGGGCCAATATTTACTATTGCCGTAAATAAATTACATCCAATTTTCAAACATCAATGGGAATAAACGCCAAAACATTACGACGCGTGTCCCATAATAATCGCCCCATTTGTGAAAACATTCTGAAGGAAAAATATCAAAAATTTACTGCTCGGTGCAACTTCTATTATATGATATATTTTGATCCGCAGATAGTGAGGAATTCCCTTTTGATCATTTTAAACAAGAACAAAAATACGACGAACCTGACACCACAAAATGTGACTTTTCTAAAAATTCCGTGTATGTGTGTGCCTCCATATGATTATCAGTTCGACGACATTTACAATATACCCCCCCCCCTCCCCTCCCCTCCCCAAGGTTGTAAAACATCGTATTAAACATCTATACCCAACTGTAACCCCAGCATTTTTGACAAAGTTCAAGCTGCATGGAAAAAAAACGCACGCATATATTTATAGCTTCCATTCAAATAAACCAACTGATACTTCGACATGTAATTTTCCGAATATACATTACATTATACTTCCGACAAGATACACCCACTCCACTGGCTGTCCACGTATACTGCATGGGACTGCACACGTCCATTTGTGACATGTCCATTTGTATTAATCATGGAACTGTTCTGTCTGGTGACGTCAACGCCGTCAGGTTATATCACTTGTATAACAAACAAACTCGGGTCATCCTGTCTCCATTTAATGACAATGTTGATAAAACACGCCATAGACCTTTGTTTTACACGTGTAAATATTGACGAGAATTACGATGTGATAATATTAATGTGTTTACTTTGATGTCTGGAATAACGACCGGATAATTTAACATCACTATTCTTATTTGTCATGTTTACTTACACTCAAAATATATGTTCTTTGCTCATCACTTTTACCATTGAGGAGTTATTATAGATGTCTGATTCTTCAGACATGCAGGTCAGAGTGTCACAATTATAAACATTGAAACATGTGTACACAATATTGATGAATGATCAAGCAAACAATCCAAATCGAAACACATACATGTACCCCATCAGTTTGGTCATTTGGTCATTTATATAAGGCAACCACAGATGACTTTATCTTCACACCACAAACCCGCTATTTTCTACGTGCTGTGCATTATAAACTTGAACACCTTTTGTAAACCCACAGGTTGTACAATTCAATTCTGTTGTATGAGTCTGTGGTCATATTATGAGTTATGACCACTAAGAAAACAACGAGGCAACTGGAGAGTTAAAACAACAAAAGGTTCAACCACGGCCCATGACTATACTGTATTTTTCCCGCGTATTTCGTTTACAAATACTGCAACTGTTTGCTCCCATAACGTGTCTGAATCAATTACCCAAGTTTCACATATCTTAGACGGGGAGGTGTTAGGGGGAAATAAACCGAGAGATAAAGGCGAATTCTTTCGGGTTTGTGGAGATTTCGTTTCACGTACTTTTTCCCCCTCAGCGTGGCGCAGTTTTGCAGACGTTGATCATTTGCACAGCGGGGAATCGGTTACGCAGCAAAATTAAAAGGCGTCTGCACGTCGATAATGCATTTTTAAGTAAGTAGACATGCAGCTAAATTCGAAATATATTTGCATGCAGGCAATTTAGACAGGCAGAATTATGTTCATATTTGTGAGTGCCAGCTGGACAACTCTACAAATTAGAAAATATGATATATTTTTGCAGTCCAAAAAGAGACATTAACATCCATATAAGAGATCCGGAATAACGAGATATATATGCCAATCGAATCTTTATACCTAATGTTGTAAATTACACACCACGTTTGTTATGTGTCTAAGGAATTCATATGCCTATAGTTGTAGATGCGAGAGGAAGGAATTTATTGCCAACTATCACACTATACGGCATTCTCCCAGTCAGCTTCAATAATTTGAGAGTACAATCAAATACTCCAAATGACTGGACATGAAATACCATTGAGGTCCGAATTCCAGTTGCAAAGGCAACTTATTGACTTCGAACACGCGTGCGAATTAATGTTCCATATATATACGTTGTAGTTCGGTAAGTTATTGTAATGAACGTCACGAAAAACTGTCATTTAAGCACATGAATTCGTCGTTTATACGTTTTTTTTTTCATTAATCCTGTTGTGGATGGCTGTGGTTTCTGGCTCGATAAGTATGATGTATGCTAGTAACGTTAGCCTTATTTTGATCATTTTAGGAAATTGATTTTCTCAGAACACATGAATGAAGTGTTGTCCGTAGTATAACGAAATTGTTTGAATCACAATGGAGTACATACATTTGGCGTATACACTATAATCATATATCATTCGTTTAATAAAACCCAGTTAATCTGGATACATGTACCTTGCAGTAACAATCATTTGCCCCGGTTTGTTGGGCTTGGACTAATTTGCACTCCGCGCCAGCGCGCCGCGCCGCGCGCCGCGCTAAATATGGCGCGGCGCGCTAGTTTGTTCCAGAAGGGAGGGAAGTAGGCCTAATATTTAATTTAGCCTACGTGCATTGTAAAGAAATGGCTTCGATCCGCCCGCGCTGATGGAGTTCCTGTTATTGCATTAAACACCGACGACAAATTTATAGGACAATATATTCGAAGTTTAGAAGCAAGCCAAATAGTCTGCACTAAATCCAAAATTACCAAACAAACACTCAATATGGATTTGCTCAATATGGACTTCATTCAGAATGTAGATGTTAGTGTTTTTATTTTTATTCCTTTGTTTTTTGTCATTGGTTAATCGTGGTCATATTTATCCATCAGGCCTTTCTCGTCCTCCCTATTTGTCAAAGAAGGGCAGTGTGTCCTACTATTTTTGTAGGTTTGAGAGCGCTAAACTTGTTTACCCCTAGAACTGTTTACTACTAGAATTGTTTACCACAATGCTGTAACACTGCAATTAATGCTGTTAAAACAGTGATGACATTTCTCTGAGTAACACGATAATTTTAGCACGATCACCCGTAATTGGACTGAAATACGATAATTGTGACCTATGATATCGACAATCTTCAGACAGGGGCGGGTGCAGTTTTTAGGTTACCGTCCCTTTGGTCCTTTTCGGTCGCTATAGATCTATATGATAAGCTAAACACCGACTAAAATATAAAATACGTGCGCGCCGCGCCGCGCCGCGCACCGCGCTCGCGCGGAGTGCAAATTAGTCTAAGCCGTTTGTTGTCTACATGTACGATAAAAAAATGTCTGGATAGTCACGACTTTATGGCTCTCATACTGTCAACTACAAGGACCGTGTCCCACAGCGCCAATGGGTCGATATATTTTATTCCCCCACTGCTTTTTCCTTCCTAATGTAGCTTAGGACTTTATTATCTCGTCAAGCCACATGGACGGCCCAAATAAATCACATTTCAATGTTTCAGAACGGGACTTGACAATGACAGTCATCGAACTGTGTCCGGGCACTTAACATAGGAACGTTAATCAGACGGGATATATTGCCATCACCTTCAGTATATTGTTATGTGACGGTATACAGTGATAACAAACAATGTTATCATTGAGTGCAGTTCATAATATCCAATCATACTAAACTTAGATGATTTGGTACACATATGCGGGCAATTTTCACTGATCACCAACAAACCATAGGAGGCGTTATTATGAAATTGCGTGCAAAAAGGTACTATTCACATGTATACGAAAGTTATTCGAACGCTGACAATAACGTGGCAACATATAACCAACGATCCAATAACGTAGATATAAGATCGTTGATATAGCTAGATTATGTATAACATGAAATATTTCGGATGGTGGCTGTTTTCTAGTCACGATACACTGTTCCATCTGAGGGTATATATATGTACGTAACTTACGTGTACATAAGTTACATTCTCCTCAACTTTCGCAGATACATTGGACATATATAATTTCGAGTTTAGAGATCAACAATAGAAGTTGATAGCACAAAAGAAACTTTATAAACTTATGATGGAAATTAATGACTCTCGACTCGAAAAGGAACGCATTATTCAAAGCCATCGTGAGTGTTCTGAAAGCACTTTACGCATCTTATCTACTGAGATATCTACAAAGATTAAATACCCCGCATGCCACATACGTTAGCAATATAATGTCAATGCCAACGTGAATAACGCCTAGTAGATGTGATTTTGATCTAAACTGTAGCAAAACGAACCCCCTGTTTATCAGGACTTCACTGACAGGTATGCTTCTGTGACTGCTTTGTTTTGTTCCAGGTCGGAAAATCAAGAAAAATCTGTTTGAAATGTGATACACCATCGCGGTGTGTGTACCGATGTGAGATGAGTTATTACAATATTTTTTCACGACATGGAGCATATAGATATGGACAGACTGACGACCAATCGAAATAAGATTGGACTGTCACTAAAATTTCCAGGTGTTTTTCAATGTAGAGTAATTATATTTGGAAAAAAAGTTAACTTGTGTGACATCAGAGTCTTATCAACAACTACTTTGTGAAAAATCTAAAGTACTTCTACACGTAAGTGCCTCATTCTTTATGTTCTAATTTTTGGGTATGAATATATTATTGTGTCATATAAATAGCTTTATTCCCTCTGGTTTTCATCTATTTTTCACATAACAAAATAAATTATAGGCTTTGTGATAAATTTAGTTTTGCCTTACCATGCTAATATTTTCGAACAAACTAATCAGTTTCTCGGCAACTGCAACGAATGGTATAAATTATCGAAGTCGATAGGGCCTAGACGCCGATACCAAAAACTCAAAGTGAGAAAAACTGGGGAGATGACTGTTTACAGTGGCGGGTTTAGAATGTCGTGGCATTTTAATTCTACATACATGTAGGCCTACTGGCGCACACAAATGCGTACCCAGCACTTTTTTTTGTTATAAATGCGATAACTGAGCGATAGGCACCGCGTATAGACCAAAAACTCAAATGTCGGATAACTCCGCGTGGTTCAAATTAGCCATAATTCAGAACTTGGTTGTAACTGGATACGTAACATGGTCCGATCTCCCTCCTTATGGAAAGGAAAATAAATTATAAAATAGATCTAGATACATGCAATATTCAATATTTTAGGAGAAGGAACCAGGGTCTTTCCATGATTTTACTTGTAAAGGGAAGTCTATACTCAACTTCCGAAATAGTAAAATAGTATGTAAAAAAAATAGTTTGTAAAATAGTCTGTAAATATTATATGTGCTGTTGAAATAAACATTATTAGTATAGATATCCTGTGATATATTGTATATAAATGCAGCTCACAATTGAGTATTTCATACAACATGAATAGCACTACATGTATGCTATAATCTTAAACGAGCAACACCAATTACATGTAACTCATATTTCAGCCCTATATCCCGGTTGCTATGGAAGCAGCGACGACTGCCCTGGGGACATCAATGTCGCAATAGAGGAATGCCTGGGGCCGTACACGTCGATGACTGACGCCGCGTCGACCAAACAATTCTTCATGGGCGTCGACGTCGAAGTCGTCAGATCGACTTGCACGTGAGTTCAATGTCGACAGGTCTCATTTACCGTTGAAAAATTAGTTTTAGATTATACCTTATTACTTGATTATTAGACCTGAACATTTACAGACAAATGTGGCACGTTTCCCAAAAACAGCTTGCAATTCAAGCCTAAAATAAATTTTCAGACGTCGTTGACTACGACTACTTTATATTTTTATTGTTATTTATTGTGTTAAATTCCATTTTGTACTTATATTTACCCCCCCCCCCCCCACCCCTCATTCTCACAGGGCGTTGTTCTCGGCGGTCGGGTGTGCAGAGGACTTGCACGCGCGCTGTCCCGACGCCTTCCAACATATAGACGGCTCAATGGCCGTAACCTACAACATGTTCAAACTCTGCCACTACCCATACCTATACGAAAGTAAGGAACTTCCATTTTGCCATGAAGATTTGGATTTATTATAAATAAAACTACCAGTAAAAAAAATTATTTTGTTGTATGAAACACTAATATAAAATATCATGATTGTAATAAGTAGTTAGTTGTCGTAAGTAGCCATTATGTATGGCCAGATAATATTATTTTTGTCTGGAAGTCGAACGTTGGAACATGTAAATCATTTATAGTTGGTGACCATCGTACATTAAATAAATGTATTGACAGTTTACGCACGACACATGAGCTGTTACTGGAGGAACAGTGCTTATTCCGAGAAATGCTATGAGAAATTCCGGGGAGAAATTGACCCCATAGCCGTGGACATTGGTGAAGCCTACGCAGTCGGCGTTATGTGCAGGTAATCAATCATTCATTCAACGGTTCATGGCCGCGCCAAATCATGTTCTTCAACTGGATAATGAGGTGGTAGCATGGTCCATTATTTGTAATAAATAATGCCAATAATAATAAATATTTCAGTGAGTACACGAAGTTGGTGTCGTGTGTGGAGACAAACATCGTGCTGCAGTGTAACTCTACCGAGGCGGGGGAGCTGGTCGAGTCGTTGATAGCGCCCTCAGTACAGGCTAACAGTCAGTGTACGTCCGGGAGTACAGAGACGACGCCCAGACATCGTGCGGTCAGTTCTTCAAGTGATATGCTAAAATACAAGAATGAACAAATAATAAGTTTCAAAAATCGAGTTACTATATATAAAAAGGCTTCGTATGTTTTTTGTTTTGATTTTTGCCTCGTCATAAAAGTCGTGAGAACAACCAATCCGATGTTAAAAATTGTTAGGTAATATATTATTCATTCTTTTCATATTTGTTCCTTAATTTATTTCCAGGCGTCTACAATACCCTATACTATAATTGACCACGACCGCCAGAGAAGCGGCAACAACAGTAACCGGGGCAACGGATTGCACCATCAAAATGCGCCCAAATTTTCACTATCCTTCGCTCTTGCTATCATAACGCTATGGACTGCCTCACCAATGCAGATGTCGTGACAACAACTCAACGGATAAATATAACCCCTTGTGATATTGTGTACACTTTCGTGTAAATATTGTTGATATTTGAATCTGACTGCCTAACGTGCAATGTTTGTAAATAAGTGCTTACCGTTTGTGAGTGTATGTATATTTTTGTACATCAATTGGCGGCATGTTCTGATTTTCCAAATAAAGCCAATTGTCCGTCATGGGCTAGATCTGAAGATATAAATATGTGAAGAGTTGTTACTTCACAGTTGTTCATAAGTAGTATTACTCCTGACAATTTCCCCTGACACACCGAACACAACAATATGCATATTTATATGTTTTAATAATTAAGCCAATGCTATCGTTGATTTGAGTATAATGGGGTACACTATGGAACGGTGCAAATTGTTTGTGTCTTTCTGTATCTCCAATTTTCACAGTTTAATCATGCATGACATGAAGTTTAATCGTGCAAGAGGGAATGAAATGCAAGGTGGGTATTTACTGAATGACTTCAATGAATTTGCAATTGGCGCAGGTCCTAATTGCCTGTATACCAACAAAGGAAACCTGACTAAAGTCATCAATCTTTATAACATGTATAATACAGCAGTATTTGCTGTTTTAAAAATCTTCTACGGCCTCCAATAGACTGATTCACTGCCATTTGTAACACTTGGTATATTGAACCGATGTTGTTTACTAAATACTTAGCGAATTTTCCGCGTGACTGTACAGTTATCAAAATAATTCTGCACATCACCGACACGAAATGTGGGCAACTGACCACCCGACTGTATATTCAATGCACCAGTGCATGATTTTACTATTGGAACCGTCACCAAAGGTATATATTTATGCAGTTTATATTACATGTACCGTGCCTTCACTAAGAGCGAAATGATCCTTTCTTGTCTGGTGACTCATAGTATAGACGGTTTACACCGACACTCAGTTGGATAGGCAGCAAAGAATGTATTCCTGAACAAAATTAACTGCAATATGCATGTTTTCGGCAGATGGTGTATAGTGATACACCTTTTCCAAACACACACACATGCCATCATTTGTATAGTACAACAAATTTTAAGGAACTACATGCAGCATAAGAGGGTCCAATCACTTCTTACGGAAAAAGTGAGCATTTCTTGCCCAACATAAAAGTACTCATCATGATTTCCGAAAACATTCGTGTTCCATAATGAGCATGCGTACTGCTGTCTCTTTGTTATGCTCACTCCACTGCACGAAGAACTTTGCCACAATGGCTGCATTTTCATGACTTCGTATCGTTCCATTGTTATTCATTGATGCACCAGTCGCCCATTCACCTTGACCTCCACTCCATTACGTGCAGACGGTTTTTATTGCCTGATACAAACCTGGCATGGTACATCATTGAATGGGGACTATTGTGGAAGCAGAGGTGGTCATAATACAAATCTAATATAAAAACACTAATGGATTGGAGATTATTGATATCGAGGTCGGAGAAGAGTACTCTCGTTTTATTGCAGAAGATGTATTAGTCCATGAGCCCAATACAGAAAATTGTGATTTCGTTGCACCCCAGAAGGGACCAACATTTTTTGGTATCGTTGGAAAGGTAAGACTCTCTAGTTCACAAATCTGGCATTCTTTACTCTGCGGGCTTGATCGTTACCATGGTAACGGTCACTAAGTGACATATACTAGAAAATGACTAATTGTTAAGAACATAGTGAAAAAATCTGGAATAAAATACATATTCTTTTTTCTTCACTGTTGTTTAGGCTATGCACATCATTTCCAACATGAAGACTCTGTATCTACATAGTTATAGATGAGGCATGAATGTTAGTTGAAAATCAATATGGCAGTCGTCGGGGTGACATGTTTATATATGATATCAATTGTTTTCTAATATCCCCAAACTAAGACCAGATTTCTGACAAATGTTTTTAGTACAGGTCATAAATTACCTGATGGAAGATCATTATAAAACACTTTTATGAAAAGGAAACAATGTTAAATCGATATGCCCAGTATTGGAGATTTCTGCTCCTCGGTTGCCATGGTAACACACCCGCTACATAATATGGAAAAACAGTTTCACACAGCTACTGGTTGTCAAAATAGCTGACGAAAGCACATTGAGTTATTGTATATGTTATGTAACTTCTTTATACTGGCAAAAACACACATGAGGCCCCAAAAATATCATTAAACTGAAAATGTTATTTATGTGACGTCATAATCCAATATGGCCGCCATTGTTTATGGTATCTTCTGTGATATGTGTTTCAGTCAATATCTCAGTCTCTGGTCAATGTACAATGACAATATCAGTGTCTAAACCCATGTTTTAAGGGTCGACGATTCCGATGAATAAATTATTGGAGAGCATTCACGAATCAGTTTCCTGTTAACACAATTAGCGTATATCAGAACTATTAAAGACACAAACCGCATAAACTATATGCACCCAAATTATAACACCAATGTTAGCCATTTTACCAGACACTATTCGGATGTATTGTTATCATCTGCAACACACAAAAAAACTCGGAATTGAATAACTGTGGGGGTCATCACTTTAATGTATGTACATGATAGTAACATGGTTACAAGCAAATGAACTCTGTTTCCTTTCTGTGTTTTCGATTACAAACTATTTGCATAATGAGATTGTCAATGTGTAGTAACACATGTGTGGTCACAAATGTTTGTCCAGCATTCTTACAGACATATATTCCAGTTCCACACGAGAAAGCAAAAACCGATTATACAACGTTAATTCATTTCATTCCCTTCATCTTCCTCCTCATCGGTGTCCTCATCTTCACTAGCGGATTGTCTGTTCTCACAATCCTTGCATTTGCAAGCATCTGTGCAAAGGAGTCCGTGTTTGCGACACCTATACAAATGACAATGGTGATGAGAGTGAAATACAATTTGTGTGAGACTCAATTATTTATCAACGAAAATGTTACTAAGTCTACCGAAACACTTATGGTGTTACTTGCATCTCCTCGTCTGGCAAATGGTGATACAGGAGCAAGCGAGAAGTTCAAGGACAGATTTAGGCGCCGGAGATTGGTCAGTCCAGTGGATTTCCAGTTGACCACTCTGTACTTTCCAGCCATGTCCTTCTGGGGGAGGTAGGTCTGGACAGGCTGTGAGGGCAGACTTCCAAACGGCCGCCTGGTAGTTGGCTCTCCTGATGTGCCAATACAGTGCTGCTTTGGTTGGTGGGAGCTTTTTTGACTGTCGAGCAAATTTTGTATTATCAAACAATATGATTAAATTTGAAAATATGTCCTTATGGCGTGTTATTCAAAGTAGGAGCATGTCGTTCAAATATAGTACATCTGCCAAAAGAAGCATAAAAATATAATAACTACCTGTACATTATTTATCTTGCAGAAAGTCTCGTATCGTGCCTCGTTCACATTGTCTGCCTCGCACTTGTACAGTTTGCAGACAAACCTCTCAAGCTGTGTCAGTAGCTCAGCAGATAGGTTGAAATCAGTGCCTAACTGTTGAAGAGGTTCCAGCATTGAGTTGTCATTTCTTGCCAAGTCCAGTGCTATCTTCTTTCCCCGCCCTGCCAGTGCACTGACGCTGTCACATCCAGTGATCGCGTGAAGACCGGGTAGTGCCTGGCAGTAGTCGACACCAAGTTTAACGGCCAGCTCCCTGATGTTGACAGTTTTACGGTATCCTGTGTTTCCCTTTTCTATAAACAGCATGGCTGGGATTTGCTGCTGATGGAAGAGGGCAATTACCTCTGTGTCCGTGTCTGGCGACCTGATACAAATCTGCAATGCAAGAGATGTATAAAGGCATTGCAGTGATTTACTTGAATTGGTGATATTTTGCATACTTACGAAATCTATTAGGAATAATATATGGTATGATACCTTCTGATGTCCGGAATCCGAAGCATGTTTAGCATGCAGGAATATCCTGCTGTCTGCTTCCTCTTGGGTAGTGTACAGGTTCGGGACCATGGTACAAAGAACAGCGCCCGCTTCCAACTGCAAACGCATGCACTCCTGTCCTCTGGTGAGATATACTGTTTTGTTGCCTAGTGTCCCTGCATACCTGTGATATTTTATTTTCACTATAGCTAGGGGTAACTGCATGGACACAACAGGTGAGTTTGACAAGCCTAAATGGTGAGAATAATATTGTGTACTACACACCGCGGAGATTGCCACTCTCGCGCCAGAAAGTTGAAGAGCTGTGTCTTACTTTCTCCGTTTGAAAGGTATCCCTTCCATTGGGTTGGACACCTTTGTGCCCCGGATGTGACCCTAGTTACAATCTGACCTCTGGTCGCTCTGCGTTTTCTTTCAATATCTATAAATCAAAACCAGGTAGTAGCTTCGCCTTTATATACCCTAATTCTAAAAGGTTATGTCAGATATACATTGTATCATAATGTGTACATACCTTTGATAGATAAGGAAGGGTACTGGTCAGCAATGATGTCAATCCTTTGGGCATTTCCTGCTGCAGATATCATGTTCTTCAAGATCTTGTAAGCTAGCTCAGCGAAGGTGGCAGGGATAGTACTCATCGATTGGAGCATGGCCATCGCATCTATGATGTAGCATGAAGCATCCTCAATACCGTTGTCAACTTCCACGTTTTGCTCCAGGACTGTCACCAGAGACGACTTAGTCGTTTTTGCCAAGGTACCATCAGATGAGGCCAGCGACGATGGTATTGTACTCAGCTCATGTTTCAGTACATCTCTCATCTGGAGACTTCGAACCTGAGCGATGACCAACATTCTGGCAAAGAGCGATCCAGAATCTGTCTGATTCACACTTTGCTTGCTCTTGCATGAATGATAAGCAAAGGTCTTGAGCATTTGTTTTCGGATTGGTTTGTAGAACCCCTCTACTGTGAGCTGTTGCTGTACAAACACACACATGGCTGATTTACCCTTAGCCTCTGCTTCACACAGGTCCAGTTTCGTGTCCTCATCGGCAGCTCTGCCTGATGCTAGACTAATCAGTGCGTCAGATTCCTTGAATGGATTACCCCAGGCAAGGATAGTGTTCATGAGCATATGGACATCATTCTCATCTCTTTGCAGTCGTGGTTTGGTTGATTCCTTCTGCGGTATGACTTCATTTCCGATGCCCATCATCTCTCGGCATTTGTCAACGATAGCAGCGCGAAGATGAGATGTTAGAATCCATCTGTGCACGGCACCCTTCTTGAGACTGTAGCCGATTATGCCACCTTTTGTTTTTAGGCTGCGATTCAGAGTCTGTTCGATCGTGTGATCTACGGCGACTTGGCTGAAACCACATTTTTGTTTCTGCTGGACCACAAACTCTCCATGAGAGAAATGTTCATAGGCCTCGGTATGGGTTGTTGGGAGTTCTGACATCTGAGCCCAGTAAACCAGAAGATAACGAGCATAGTTCAAATTGTCGAATGCAAACATATGAGGGATCATCTGTGCAACACAGCTCAGGTGCAATGCCCAATTTCCTTCGCGAGTGGCTCTTGTGAACTGAAGCAGCAAGGATACCATCTCCATGTAGCTGTCCCAGAACATCTTCATCGGACCATTGTAGTGGCTTTTGAATGTGCAGTAGGCCTGCATCAGCTGGTCATATTCCTTCATGTCAAGGAGTTGTTGAAAGGATTGGATATCCATTTCCTTTGGCATATCTTCGATAACTTCCATGATGGCTTTCCCTGGGATCATATACTCAGGGTGATCCACAATCCAGATGCCAAATTCCCTCCAACGAATACGCTCCAGAGCCTCATACAGGAGTTTGTGCATGCGCATGGCTCTATTGTAATGCTTCCCTTGAATGACTCCGTTCAGGCTACCAGATGCAAGCACCCCACTCTCGATCAAGACGTCAGCCAGCCCCGCATCCCCAAATCGTTTACCAATCACACTAAGGAAACTACAGCTGATGTGGAATGACCCCAGACGTGGAACGACTATGGCGAACTCAGCAGGATGCTGCCAGATAATCTGCATGAGTTTAGAGTAGATTGCTTGATCGCACACAACAGGACAGTCGTGCTGGTGTAGCTCATCCGCCATGGAAAGCGATTTCCTCAACAGAGTATAGACGGTGGACAGCTCTGTTGGACTAGCATCAATTGATGGGCAGTAGCTGATGGTACTTTGACAAGGAACAAGATTAACATGAAGATTCCTGTTGAAGGTTGTCCAGCAGGGGATGTGTTGATCATAATTCACGTCACATTGTTGGAACATCATTTCATTGGGTTGCAGCCTCAACAGAAACCAACCAAAGTCCTTCCGTTGTGCCAAGTCATTTTCAGGACTTCTTGCTGTCAGCATATCCAAATCAATGTGCAGTGTTTCAGGACCTCTTCGTGGGGTTTTTGGGTAAGTAGGCATGATGCTTGGTTGCAGTTCGAGGGAACGTAGTCGCTGAGTGCTAGTGTTGTTTTTGACACTCTTGCTGTTCTGAGAGTCGACATCACATACTGCAGATATCGGCGTGTCTGTAGTCTTCTTCTGTACTACTATGCCGCTAGTACAGTGTGTCGTTCCACGCCCGGAAAGTGTCTCTTCTTTCAGGTCACTGTTGTCCCAGCAAAATGTCCCAAATATGTCCTGATGACAATTGCTTGGTAAACTGGACTGCGGTCTGTCAACACACATTGCAAGGGATGTTTCCATCTCCTCAAGCTGAGTGTATGACAATCCATGACCCATTCTGTTGAGAATGGTGATGATTTCTGTATTTCCACCAAGAGTCTTTACGATGAATGGGAGAGCCACATGCTTCTGTGTCTTCACCCTCCCTCGACTGACAGCATGTATGAGGTCCTGGCTAATAGAGAGAACTTGCCGGTGTTCGCTTTCTGGGAGAGAAACACGTTCAATGTCTTGGTACTGGCAGTCACCATGCACAATACAAGCCAATAAATTGTACACAGATATCGGCACAGGTACTTTGCTGCCATCGATGTCTTCGGGTCTGATAGGGCTGGAAATCGTTGATTTAACATTTAGTAATGCCTGTCTGATGATAAGTGCAGCATGGTGTAAATAATTTGTTTCTGAATCTTGAACTGGACCATTCTCTGTACTCCAGTCATCTTCGATTAGGGATTCTGTTGATCGCATGCCTACCTCAACAATCTGACCTTTGGGTACATCTGAAAGGAAAACCATTTCAGATTCGGCACGATTTGTGGGATGCCAAAATGACAATTGTTCTCCATAACAACCCACGATTCGTTTTTTCAACTTCTCGGCCCGGTAGTCAGACTGGATGCCAACATCTTGGAGGAAATCTTTGAATTTTTCGAGTAGATCAGCCATTCTCATCACTTTGAGATTCTGAATGATTTCTGTGTCAATGATGACCCGTATGACTTCGAATGCAGCATCATAGGGACTGGCAGTTCGTCCTTCCTTTGGCTGTTTGAGACGCTCTAATGCTTGCCTGTTGGTGTACCGTCTGTAACAACTCTTGTGATACCTATTAGAGTCAAGGGAACAGTAAAACTTTTTTCACGTGTCTTTACTAAATACCGGTAAGATATTCGCGGTGAAGCACTTTTACAAGCCAAACGCATTTAAAATGTTGTGATATCTTTACCTAATATTTGTAATTGCATGCAGGCTTCTGGTTACAAACAGCAGATCTTCATCATTTCGTGATTCCGCAGCTCTCTCTATTGTTGTAGTTATTTCTTGTGAGTGACATGTGATGAGGGACTCTGCATTTCTGCTGCCCGCATGAGTCTTAACGTATGTAATGGCTTGACAGAATATGCACTTCGTGAGGTCTCTCGAGATGATATTAGCTCTCGTTGCACGTTTCTCTGGGATTGGTTCATCTTCAGATGCAGTGGGAATTGAACGTTTATGGCAGGACAAGTGTATGTCTTGCAGTCCAACACTTAGACTGAATGTGGCCAATTGAAAAATGGTGTAGTGTCATAGACCAATGCTACAGTTTTACATAGTTCAGTGTAGCCTATATGTTGTTAAATCGAAATATTTTAAAGCACCTACATGTATGTACTAGTATGCAACTTCACGTGATCAAGGCTAGATATATTGTTTTTTCTCTCATCAGTGTTCCGAGTGTATAGGGAATTGAAACATAAACATGTATAGATCTATAGTGAAATACTAGGATGAAAATCCGGAAATATATCCCTATCAATTTGTCGTCAAGAATACGAATATGGATTATCGCTGTATGCAGAACACTGTGCAATATCGTTCCGTTATTTTCCATGGTTAATATCAAAGTTATAACAACAGGTATGGTAATAATTTTGACTTTACAGTAAGATAATGACTAGCTTCTACTCGCAAATCAAATGAAATAAAATTTTGTGAGATTGGTGCTCTTGAAAACGGTTACAAGAAAACCTCCACTGACGACACAGATGTGGTGTAACATACACAGGTCCATAGTATCTGAGAAAACTTTGTGCGGGGGATACAGTAAACATTCCTACTTACCCCACTGAATATCACAGAGGACTGTACATCCTATTGTTCTGTCCATGTATCTGAAGAGAATCCCTTTGTTCCACCATTGCCATACTCTAAAACATGTCCGCAGTTGGTTTCTAGACACCGCCAAATGTACCTTTTTTATTGATCATACAGGATCAATAGAAAATCTTTGATCATGTCACAAATTGACAATGGTGGCCATGGTAACAACAAACTCTCATCATGTTGATTGGTGTCTACCATTCAGGTAAGCCAGTTCCTAATACGGTATACCTCAATTGGTATTTGGATATGTAAATTCATGTACATGTATATATAGGCCTATGTACATGGATATATACATAATACATATATAGTGTTATACTTTTCCAATAGATTCAACACAGAGTAGATGGATGGAAATATGGTAGATGTTAGAAAGTCCTTTTTTTTACTTCATTATATACAAATACTGATACACTTTACGAAAGTGATTTAGGTTCATCATCATGATCATCGCCACGCCAGCCCCCCCCCCCCCCCACCCGTCACTGTCACGAATTGAATACTCGGAGAGTATGGTATTCAATATGTTTATCCTATTCATCAACAAATTACATACACTAATCGGGTTTATCAGGAAACTGGTTCGCGAATTCTTTTCAATATTGCATTCATCGGAATCGTCGACCCTTAAAACATGGGTTTAGACACTGATATTGTCATTGTACATTGACCAGAGACTGAGATATTGACTGAAACACATATCACAGAAGATACCTTAAACAACGGCAGCCATGTTGGATTATGACGTCACATAAACAACGTTTTAAATTAATAATATTTTTTGGCCATAATGTGTATTTTTGCTAGTATAATGAAGTGATATCACATGTACTATATCACAATGTGTTTTCGTGAGCTATTTTGACAACCAGTAGCTGTGTGATACCGTTTTTCCATATTTTGCACCGGATCTGTTACCATGGCAACCGAGAGACAGAAATCTCTAATACTGGGCATATCGATTATACAGTATATATTATATATGTATATATTTCATAACTGTGTTAATATGATCTTCCATCAGGTAATTCATGACGTGTACTAAAAACATTTGTCAAAAATATGTTCTTGTTTTGGGGATATCAGAAATGGTTGGAATCACATATAAATATGTCACCTTGACAACTGCAGTATCGATTTTCAACCAACATTCATGCCTAATTTATAACTTTATAGATACTGAGTCTGCATGTTGGAATTGATGTATATAGCCTAGACAACAGTCAAGAAAACAGAATGTGCATTTGATCACAGATTTTGCATTATTTTCCTCAAAATTAGTCATTTTCTAGTATATGTCACTTGAAGTCCGTTACCATGGTAACGATCAAGCCAACATACTAAAAAATATGATTTTCGTTAGCTGGAGAGTCATACCTTTCCAATGATACCAAACAATGTTGGTCCCTTCTGGGGTGCAACGAAATTGAAAAATAATGGTCTTTTTCAAAATTGGCTCATGGACTATATGGTAACAAACTATTTTGTACGTTGAATGCTATATAGGTGTTTGTAGCAAAACGTGTGTAATTTGCAATGTGCGGAATATTTGTTATCCTCCGTTAGGAATGTTTCCTTCACAGCCACATATCCAAGCAATTTCATCAACAATGATGATGAAAAATGTCCCCGGTACGCCAACTAATCTCAGGTCGCTACGACCATCAATATTCATACTGTAACCAGAACGGATCACCCATTAAAAGCTACATTCCCCGTTACTCCCTCGTAAAAGATAACTTTTAATCTGATATCACCACCTATTATCCGAGCTTCACTTGTAGGGCAATGACGTATAAACAACAAAAATCACCATCAATGATCGAACGTTATGTATTATTGTATGGCTGCCGTTGGGCACATAGAATAAATAAGCCTACAGAACTGCACATAGGAATGTTTTGTTATTTCGTAGTTGAGTGACCACATTCCTTCAGGACACAGTTTTGATGGCATTCCGTGTTCTGTGCAAAACTGACATTGACCCCTGGTAAAAGTATTTGCCATGCATTAGCTTCTCCATCCCAGATATAGCAAATGGAAGGTTTTGTGATCAATCATTGCAAGGACATAATATGATGATTGCATATTGCCATCAGTCTTTCGATGTATTACTGGTATCACATATATATGGTAGCTACTGGACCGAACGGTTGCCGTGGGCGTTTTTGACGTAACGTTAAATCCTTTGCTCTTGCCATCATAATGTTATGGACTGCCTCACCAATGCAGATGTCGTGACAACAACTCAACGGATGAACTATAACCCCTTGTGATATTGTGTACACTTTCGTGTAAATATTGTTGATATTTGAATCTGACTGCCTAACGTGCAATGTTTGTAAATAAGTGCTTACCGTTTGTGAGTGTATGTGTATTTTTGTACATCAATTGGCGGCATGTTCTGATTTTCCAAATAAAAACAATTGTCCGTCATGGGCTAGATCTGAAGATATTAATATGTGGAGAGTTGTTGATTCACAGTTGTTTATAAGTAGTGTTACTCCTGAACATTTCCCCTGACACACCGAACAAAACATGATAAGCAATGTTTTAATAATTAAGCTATTGTACTCATAGATTTGAGTATAATTGCCTGTATACCAACGAATGAAATCTGGCTGAAGTCATGAATCTTTATAGCATATTACAACAGTATCTGCTGTTTCAAAAATCTCCTACGGCTTACAATAGACTGATCCGTTGCTATTTGTAACACTTGAAATATTGAACCGATATTGTTTAACAAATATTTAGCGAATTTGCTGTGTGACTGCACACTTATCAAAATAATTCTGCACATCACTGACACGAAATGCGAGCAACTGACCCCCGACTGTATTCAATGCACTAGTGCATGATTTTATTATTGGAACCATCACCAAAGGTATATTTATACCGTTCAGTGCCTTCACTAAGAGCGACATGATCCTTTCTTGTCTGGTGACTCTATATTGAATGGAAGATTTACACCGACACTCAATTGGATAGACAGCAAGGAAGATAGAGTGTATTCCTGGACAAAATTAACTGCAATATGCATGTTTTGGCAGATGGTGTACAGTGTTACACTTTTTCCAAACACACACGCACATCATTTGAATGTATAGTACAGGAGCAAGCATCTCCTGCACAACAAAATACCACTTATTATGAATCCCAAGAACAGTGATGTTCCATAGCGAGCATGCGTATTGCTGTCACTTTGTTATGTTCACTCCACTGCATGAAGACCTTTGTCACAATAGCTGCATTTTCAGGACTTCCTCTCGTTCCATTGTTATTCACTGGCGCACCAGTCACTCATTCACCTTGACCTCCACTCCATTACGTGCAGACAGTTTTTGTTGCCTGATACAAGCCTGTCATGATACATCATTGAAAGGGAGTTATTGTGGAAGAAGGGGTGGTCATCATACAAGTCTAATATAGAAACACTAATGGATTGGAGATGAGTTGATATCGAGGTCGGGGAAGAGTAATCTCTTGTTTTATTTCAGGGGTTGTATGGTAACAAACTAATGTATGTTGAATGCTATACTTAAGTTTATAGCACAACATGTGTAAATTGCAATGTGCGGGATATTCGTAATTCCCCATCAGGAATGTTTCCTTCACAGCATTTTTATCCATGCAATTTCATCAACAATGATGATGAAAAATGTCCAGAGCACGCTAACTAATCTCAGGTCGCTAAGACCATCAATATTCATACTGTAACAAGAACGGATCACGCATAATAAAGCTACATTTCCCGTTTCACACTCGGAAAGGACCGTTTTTGATCTGACATCACCACACTGTGATATATATATATATATATATGTATATATGTATACCGTGTGGCACATATAGTAAATAGATCAACAAAACAACACCTGCGCTGAATGCCAGTGATTTGTTATCTTGTATTTATTTGAGTGACCACATTCCTTGAATGCACACTTTTGACAGCATTCCGTGGTCTGTGCAAAACTAGCTTCTTCATCCCAATCTAGCAAATGACAGGTTTTGCGTGATCTATCATTGCCAGGATATTTGATATTTTGGTTGCATATCTATTGATGTAGGGCTCACTGTATCATGTAGGGCAGCTACTGGACCGAACAGTCTCCTTTGAGATTTTGATGCTTTACAGAACATCCATGTTCCATTCTTCTTGAATTTGGCACTGGCCATCCATGTTGAGCAATTGATATTTTAGAAACTTATCTTATATTTTAGATATATATCCATTGATCCGATATAATTATGTTGTTTGTCATAGGATGTTTTTTTAGTGGTTTGTCCTTACTGACCGTCATGTCTTAAAATTAAGTTAATTTGTGTTCTTTTATATGTCCTTTTGTCGATGTTATTGATTATTGTGTCTAATGTGATTGATGAACAGAAACTGTGTTTAGGTGTCCTCCATGATGCCTTGTTTAAAATTACACAAACCATATTTTTGTATGATTTGATTTGAGCACCTTCCTGGAAAGGAATACAATTTCTTACCACAATATTCCCACTTTGTGCAAATTTCCGATCGACTTAATCCCATCCAGTGTTCTAGTGCAGATAAAAAAAAATACACATAGCTGAATCGTTCACATCCAATTTAAATGAAAAAGATAATTGAGTCTACCTTCAATAACAAATATAGAGTGATTCATAAGAGACCCTTCAGAGACCACAAGGCCAGTCTTTTAACCTTGACTCCATTACGAGTAGAGACTTTCTGTTGTTGGATGTAAAGCTGTCATTACACATTATAAAACGAAACCATTGTGAGGCACATGACCATTATACACGGCTATTTTGATGCAAATATCAGCAGGTTCAGATTACCTATTGTTTATGTGGCTTATTCCATGTTGTATAGTAATATACATGTACTTGATTTTGTATAGGTTTTTGCTTGCTGTGCTATATATTGAACACCACATACGACTTGCGATATGAACTTTTGAAAATATTCAATTCCATTCAAACATATCTGAAACGATGATTAATTCAAAGCAGAACTTGATTCGTGTTAGAACTGGTACATTGCTGCGAAATGTAAATGATTCTTTTACATTATACCTTTTGTGGTGTGGTTTTTGTACTTGGTCATCAGGGCATATTTCAGGCGATGTATTGGTTCCACATCTGCAAAAGTGTGCTAGCCAATTGATCTGTGACAAACACGTCACACCACATTAATACATTTGGTTTCGTCTGTAGTCCCGGCGATATAGAATCATAGCAGGATATGATAAAGACTTGTGTCTAGACAGTTTCGTGCACAAATCCGTTTTTGTCACCATGTTTTACACTGTGAGCTTCACTTTGTGTATATTCTGCCACTGATACCAGAACTCGTCAGATGAACGTATTTGCATGGATTTATACACAAAGACAATTCACATTTTATTTTGGACATGTTTTTTTCATTCTAATAACGCTGCTCCAAGAGAAAGTCAACTTGTTCATACCTCTGCGGATTTGGTTCATCAAGACTACTGGATAATGGTAATTTCCGGTTGCCCTTAACTGAGTGGCATCACCTTCACAATTGCATCAACTGAACTTTATTGTCAACCCCGATGTTCTTTATTACACCACGAAACCAGTCCTTCACTTGCCGTGACCTTCACTCAGGTATGGGCTTTCTGACACCTGCAATTTTGTCATTGTTCAATATTCAAGGGGAACAGTGTGGGGTTGATGATTATCATTACACATGTAATATCACTGGATTGGTGTTCGAGGGCATAAATTCAACTGCTTGGTTTCGAATCTGAGGCAAGTAAATAAATGTGATTCGATAGAATTGCTATCCGGTTTTGCTCATATACTCACGGTCACCCCACTATTTTCAATAAAAAATTGTTTGAATTGGAATGTAAACTGCATGTAAGAATGTAAGAATACCTGACCTGTAGGTAACGCTACAGATATTCAAACATAGATGTCATTAGTGTAGGAGAATCAACATTGTTTCCTGGTGCCATGAATGGAAAGTACCCAAAAGGTTTCATATCGTTTGTCATATATAATCACCAATAAACTACCCCTAAAATCACATTTCCGAAGATTCGAAGCTTGCTTTATCCCCCTAAGCAGGATATAAATAGACACAATCGATCTTCAACGCCAGGTACTTAGATGACCCTCAAATGACCACATTACTCAGTCTGTCCCTGTGACGTTTTCCATAAAATGAAATATGAAACCAATATGATTGAGATGCGTGGGAGCTCACACTGAAGCAAATTCCAGCGTTTTATCTGCATGGTTCCTCTGCTTGCAAGTGCATCTTTGAACATTTAGTAAATTTATCCAGTCAAGTCTGATTCTCGAATAACTTTAGCTCAACTTTAGCTATATTATGCACGACGATGTAGTTTGTCCTACTCTGACTAGACATTAAATGAGTACGTCACTTCATTCTGCCGCTACAAATAGCCATACATTTATGGCAGCCAAAACGCATTATCTATCATTTTTGACAATCGAAAGAGGGATTGTATGAGCAGAAAATTAGTTTTCTTTTCAATGTATTAATACTGTTAATCAATTTATAAAAAGCGAAGAGAAATGGGGAAGAATAAACCATAATAACCTGAATGTACAGAAAACAAATAATTGTAAATACCTTCAGAAGTCTTAATTTTAACATAGTTAAATATTTGTGATCAATGAACAATACCTACCTAATACATGTTATTGTGATAGCCACATAGATGCGAAAAACTTGGTTATTCATAACTAGTGTTTCCGTATGGTGAGTGGTGTTGTCTCCTTTCTGCGTCCACACTACTCAATAATGACAGTGGTAATGAAGTTCGCCATAGTGACAATGGTTGCGTCGTCGTGATCTTCACCAACTCGATTTTATAAAACATTGGTCTTCATTGAAGTATTAGTATCACATTTTTCTTGACCTTCATTCTATTAAGAAGATGTTTTTTTGTTGCCTGATGGAAATCTACCACGATACATCATTCAATGGGAACTATTGGACAATATACACACGCTAATGGATTGGAGATGACTTGAAATTAAGGTCGGTAAGAGTTTTGTGTCGGTTATTCCATATGTCATATGGTAACAAAGTAATGTATGTTGTGCATGTCATATTTATGCTGATAGCACTACACGTGTACTTTGCCATGTGTGGAGATTTTGTAATTTCCCACTTTGGGAGTGTTTCCCTCACATTCATTTGTACGATACCACCCAACTTTATCAGGAAAAATGTCCCGGGTACGCCAACTAATGCCAGGTCGCTATGATCATCAATCTTCATACCATAACCAGGACGAATTAAACACGAGACCATATTTCCCGTTTTCCCACCAAAAAGCATATAATCATACGCCTTAGACCTTCAATCACCTAATATATGTCATAGAATACAAACAACAATATTACCATAGGAGGGCTCGAGTTTTTTTTTAGTTTTTTGTCATATGTGTACCCCATGCGCCTTATTACTTTGTATGTGTTGGAATGACTATGACTGACGAACAGTAAAGGTGTTTGTGTCAAAGGTCCGTGACACAACCTTCGAGAAGACACAAACCATATGTTTGTATGATTTTGTCGAGTACCGGTGCAACATGGAACCCCGCTCGAACACTCTCCTAAACAGATACCACAATATTCCCATTTCGTGCAAATTTCTGATATACTTAACCCCATTTGGTGTTGTGGTATGGATAGACAAACACACTGCATTTGAGTCAATCTGTAACATTTAACATATATGAAAGAGATAAATGAATCTGACTTCACGATAGCAAATAAAGAGTTATCCACAAAATAAACTTCAAAACTTTTGGAAACCATGATTATGTCAAATTGTATCTTTGATAGCATTATTGCAAAATGTAAACAATTCGTTCACATCATGAATTGTTTTCTGTATGTTCAAACTTTACTGCCGGATAATCACGATACAGCTTCGATGCACTGTATCATGGTAAGTATATCAGTCCATGAATGTGCATTGCAATATACTTACTCATGAGTTCAGCAGATTTGACCGAATCACGTCTATTCAGGACAATGGCGAGAATCTGGAAATGTTGCTTCAAAAGCATTTCTATTGTCAACGTTGATATTCATTAGTACACCACAAGGCCTGCATTCCTTGATCTTGACTTCATTACGAGTTTCTCGTGTTAGATGTAAACCTGCCTTCACACATTAAACGTGATCCACTGTGAGGGAAATGATAATCATCATCATCAGTAGGTTCAGATTACGTATTGATAACGTGTTTTATTCCAATTTGGATGGTAATATACTTGAGCGTGTAAATGTTTTTATTTGCCATGCACCACATGTGAATTGAGGTCTTTTCAAAATATCTTATTTCCATTCCAATCAAAACTATCGGAAACGATGATTAATCAAAATCAGAACTTGATGTACTGGTTCCACATCTGCAAATATGTAAGACCCAATTGATCTGTCCAAAACATGCCACGTTCCTTTATTACATTTGGTTAGGTTTCGTGGATTTCATCTGCAGTTCCGGCTATAATATATATATATATACAGTCTTAGCCGGATATGATAAAGAATTGTGTGTAGACAGTGTCATGCACAAATCAATTTTGTGTCAGCTTTGTACATGGAGAACATAGCACTGTTTTTCCAAGTAATCTAATTTCTTGTAGATGTAGATCATTCAAACACTACTCCAAAAGAAATTATACAGTATTCAGGTGTTACATTCATCATATACAGTTTAATGTGCTGTCAACTTGTTCATAGCATTTTGCCCAGCACCACTACTGGATAATGGTAATTTCCAGTAAGATAGTCCTCAACTGAGTGGCTTCATCTTCACAACTACATCAACTGGACTTTATTGTCAACCCCGACAAGTTCATAAAGGCACCAAGAGGCCAGTCCTTTACGTGCCTTGACCTTCACGCCATCCCATGCAGAGGATTTTTGTTGCCTGACGCAAGCATGACATCTTTCATTATTCAAAGCGGAACATTGTGGATGCAAATGATAATCAATGTTTATCATGCCCATGTAATATCTCTGTAATATCACAGGTTGAACAATAAGAATTTCAGGATTATAGGGCAAATAGGCAATGTGTATTGAATATGGAATATATATATTCAATGTTTATAATGCACATGCAATATCTATGGATTCAGGTAGAAGGGCAAAATGAGAAACTGGGTATCGGTTGAAAATAAGACAGGTCAGAGTACAGGCCCTTGTACAGTATATGTGAATATCTCTGTACAAAATGATGAAATAGATAAAATTTAAGTGAATATATTTCCAGTCTTGTAAGCTGGTTTATATTTTCCCTGTCGGTGTCAATAATTCATACTGTATATGTATTGTGTGGTTTTGGGCACTATCACCCCTCATAACAGTTGAACATGGAACATATACCAGAAAAAACAATTTTTAGCTCGTCCTTTGGTAGTGGATGTTATCCAATCATAGGTGTGATATCACATTTTTTTAAATGAAGGCATGACACTTCCAACCAAAGAACAATCTACTTGGTAGATATCGACACAATATTTTGTACAGAAAGGTGTGCCAGGGGTCAAGTTTACAAAATGTGGTGGGATAAACAAACAGCAATTCACGACCATACTGTCGAAAATACTGTCAAATCTAGCGGTTGAAAGTGATCAATAGCTGTTCTCAGAGCAGTTGTGCAGTACAAAAGCTCAATGCGCACACGAATTTGTCTAAATTTGACTTTGAAAATCAGATTTTAAAAATAGTTTTGCACGGAACGGTTCCAATGCAGTGATGCAAAATTAACAAAAATAGCTGGAAATATACAAAAATACACAGCCATAAACTTGTAATGTATGGTATATATAGTGATGGGACCCCAAATATTCAGTTTGATTCTTTTAGGTTGCGAATAACGAGAATATATGGAAATGCATGTCTTTGTTTATGTTAGCGCAGATGTAAACAATTCATTCACATAGGGCGTTTTACGGTATGTTCAAACTTCACTGCAGGGTCGTGCGGGCGTATTCTGAGGGTTGTAATGGTGCCAGCCTATGTCATCTAATATAAGATAGCCAAGCGATTGATGACAAATTGCAGAAACCGATTATTCCACTTTAACTTCCAACCAATACAGTTGACGGCCCCTCATCTGGAGTGGAGTGCAAGGTGAGTGGTTATTGTTGAATGTAAGTATCAATCTATTACCACCAATACAGTCAGATTTTGATGATGCCAATAACAAACGTGATATACAACATTTTGCAATAGAAACAAAGCCCGAACAAATAGTTTATCCAAAGACACACTGGCGTCATCAGGTGCAGACAGTGTGGTGAATGTAGTTGTTTCTACTTTGCACCGATGGAATTAGTATACAACTGCCCAAAAACCTATGAAAATAATTAAGAAAACCGAAACAAACCCCATGGAACAGATATATGACAAGTACATAAGTACCTAATCACAAGCCTCGAGGACAGATTAACAAGCCTCACCGGACAGATTAAGTCCGCCAGCAGTGACACCGACTCAGTGGAATGAATGTAAGTATCAATCTATTACCACCGATACAGTCAGATTTTGATGATGCCAATGACAAACTAGAAGAAGTGCACATCATTTCATTGCACATCAAACGTAAAAGAGATGCACATTTCACACCTCATGGCCATACATATGGGATTATGAAGTTTCTTGAAATCTCCCAAGTATGTCTGATTTGACAACGGATTCAGTTTGATTGGTCGGAATACTGATTTTCAAATTTAGCGTCCAATAATATATGTGAACAACAACGACAATTTTATACACCAAGCACAAATAAAACAAAGAATATTCTGGAGTTCATTCAGGGCATTTATGACGATATTGGACAAAGATTACCTTCCAGTTGAACATTGCAGTTGTTCACATCAAGACCCCACTAGTGCGGTCACCTATTTATAGAGGAAAATTTACATGATACAATGACGAACGAGGGAACTGTATTCCATTTTAACACTGTGCATCACATTCTAAGCGAAAGTATCCAGTAGACGTCAATGAATCTATAATCGTGAAGACCATCAATCTTCATATTTCGTCACCAATAAATTACCCTTAAAATCACATTTCCGAGACTCAAAGCTCCCGTTATCCCCCTAAGCAGGATATAAGTAGACACAATCGATCTCCAACGTCAGGTAATCAGAAGATCCTAAAATCGCCACATTACTTACTCTGTCCCTCTGATTTTTTCCATAAAAGAATTTGAAACCACTATTGTAGAATAATTGAGATGTATGGGAGCTCACACTTAAATGAATTCCTCTCACATAGAGTTTCCTCATATTCCCCTTTTCGTACATTCATCTTTGAGCGTGGATTAAATTCGTTGAGTCAAGTTTGGTCTTGGGATAACTCTCGCTCTATTTCGTCCAATCAGTGAAGTATTCTACATGTGCATCCCTGAATTCTCAATTGATTACGACTTCGTTACGTCATTGCCAAACCCCGCACGAACCTCAACAACACTTCCTAGAAATGTACACCAGTATTCATCGGAAAAGTCAAGAAATTCGAATTATACCATTTACATGGCTGACACGTATATGTGTATTCAAAACATTCAATACAATGAATTATGTATGGTCGAATGTTGTAATTAAACTTGAGTGCCTTTGTGATATCGAAATTCGCAACCCTGGGTGTTCAAGATAACTGTATGCGAAAACTGTTTCGAACAATTGTTGGAGTTGAAATTGCCCGGTGGATGATCTGACCAAATCAACAACAAAATTTGTGAAAGGCAAAGTATTTTGGCATTCTCTGACAGCTTGTGGAAATAAAAGTTTGATTAAATACGACATTGCAATTACTCTTGCACTTCTGCTAAAATGGTCATACTTTATGTACATCTGGCATTTGAATTTTGTCGACATTACGTGTGATTTCTCAAGTCGTACATATGTCAGGTTGTTACGTCATCAATCAATGCTTCCGACACTTGGCTTAATGTTATATCGCTGACAATCTTATTCATCACACAATAGCCTTAACTGATAGAAACCTACGGAAGCCCATAGGTGACATGCGCGTAAAAAAAATTCTATGTCTTTTCCAGTAAAAACCTAGCACGTTCGAACGTGGAAGCATTTAACACTATCACGCTCGCACGTGGAAACAGTTTAGGCTATTGCGTTCACACGTGGAAAGTCCTAGGTTACCACGTTCACACGTGGAAGCATTTAACGCTTCCACATTCGCACGTGGAAACTTCACGAGCTACCACGTTCGCACGTGCAAAGATTTGGGTGTGGTAGCATCAAATGCTTTCACGTGTGAACGTGGTAGTTTTGAATCTTTCTACGTGTGAACGTAGAAACCTAAATCTTTCTACGTGCGAACGTGGAAAGGTATAAATGCTTCCACGTGTGAACGTGGTAGCTTTGAAACTTTCTACGTGTGAACGTGGAAACCTACATCTTTATACGTTCGAACGTGATAGGTTTTAAAGTTTCTACGTGCGAACGTGAAAGCATATATTGTTTCCACGTGTGAACGTGGTAGCTTTGGACTTTCTACGCGTGAACGTGGAAGCCTAAAACCTTTCTACGTGCGAACGTGATAAGTTTTGAAGTTACCACGTGCGAACGTGATAGCGCTAAATGCTTCCACGTGCGAACGTGGTAGCTTTGAACTTTCTACGTTCGAACGTGCAAGATTTTTACTAGAAAAAAAACACCAAATTTTTTTCCCGCACTTGTCACCTATGGGCTTCCATAGAAACCAGTCAGCATGGCCCACATTATATTCAGTACCTCACTACACATGAGGTAGCCGACCCTGAAACTCATCCGTCACACAACGTCTATCACACAGCCAACTCCGCACAGCCAACTATTGCAATCATATTGTGCGTAATACTAGTGTGTAGTGTGTGGTACTGCTGTCAGCTTGATTCAAGTTACTGCGTTTTTATTGCATCGATACCCAAACTGTGCTGGAGTCAACTCAGTATAGTATCATTTGGATACCACACTGATGATGAACTATGTCTGCATCACCTGCTGTGGTCCAAGAACCGTCTGATTGCATCATCTATCATTTTTGACAATGGAGGGACAGGGGTTGTCTGAGCAGAAAATTACTTTTCTTAGCAATATAATGAATAATCTTTACCAACTACTCGAAACAAACTGGGAGTTATGAGGATTGACATACCATGGTTCGTACGAATGTACAAAATATATAATAGTGAAATCCTTGATGATTAATAATCACCCTTGCGTAGATGCAGTGTAAAGGTGTTGGGATTTGAAAAATGTCAAAACATGTTTGCGACTGGCACATAGAGGTTTCCATACTTTTCGCGCCACAATAAATGCATTTTTATGACTTCACCATGCCAGTTTCTTATTTCCTTTTCCACCATTTTGAAAAGTGCAGACGGGATTCTTAGCCCGATATTAACAGTTAATTATACGACATTCAATTTTGCGGAGACAAAATGAACTTTACATTCATATAATACACACTAATGTATCGCAGTTGATATTAAGGTCTGAGATGAGTACCGTCTGGTTCAAGTCAGGGGTTTAAGGTAACAAATTAATGTGTGTGATGCATACCACGTTTATGCTGATAGCACCACACGTGCACTTGGCAATATAGAGTATATTTTGCGAAAAGTTGCCAAAATGCCGAATAGTGTGTGGTAGTAGGTTGGTACATACATTAGTCGTGAACCAAATGCCTCTCTATTCTCGAGATCGACCATAGATCACCACACATCGTCCAAATTTTCCTTGTTGGGTATTTAGATGAAATAATATTATCACCACAATGGAAATAATGCATACCACTGTGTTATCTGGGTGTTGGTGATTTGGTGTGACAAGCACAATGATGTCTCATTCTTCGTATGACCACATTCATTGAATTCAGTTTTGATAGTATTCCGTGGTCCGTGCAAAACTGATATTGACCCCTGTTGTCTGCCACGTTAAATGGGATTTCTTTATCCCTGATACAGTATATGTCAGGATATTGTGTGATATATAATTCCTGGCATAATGATCGATCTATACTGCTATCAGACTTTGATGTACTGGTATCATGTAGGACAGCTCCGAACCGAACACATTTCCGACGTTTTACAAAACATCCTATCTTATCAAATTTGGCACATCCGAACGATGTGACTATCCATGGATATTTGCTGGCTGTGAAACCCCATTCAACTCCACGTGTCTTTTGTTTCCTTCTTTGGCATATGTTGTTCGCAAAAGGATCCTTTGAGAAATCTTTTCATTCGGTGTGATTCAAGCTCGTTCTGTGCTCGTACGTGTTCAGCTGTTACAGGTACTTTTTATGTGTTGAAATTGAATTTAGTTTGATTGCGTACGATATCCTTATCTAAGATATTACTGATTCTTGTGTCTATAGTGTATGATAAACAGCTAAACAATGTTCAGGGGATTCCTCTGTCTTCCTCTTCCTCTGCATAGAGGAGCATAGTTTAAAATGGCACAAATCAGTGTTGAGATTTTTGTATAAATTGACTATTGCACCACTAAAACACACTGGAAAACTTTCCTATAAAGGAAAAAAATATCACGATATTCATATTGGGTGCGTAAGTTCCGATACATGTGATCCCATATGGTTGCTGATCAATATACACATAAACAAATTAAAGCCACTTGGTCACAGGTAACTTGGTCACAAACTTCCCTATCGGATCATCACATCGAGACATTGAATATACGTTGGGTAAAAATATATATTGCAAATTCCATCAGCACATTATGTCACTTTATGCTTTCGATGGTTGTCAAATTTTTCCGAACCACATCACTAGACAAAGGTGACCGGGAAGATAACCATAGCTCAGTGGCTTCTTCTTCCTGACTTTAACATGTAAATTCAGGTAGTGTTTACAGGGGACATATTTTGAACGATGTAAAGGTTCTACATCAGCTAATATAGCCGATTAATGATCAATTTGTCTATAAAAAATTGCACCAACACATCATGTTGCTTTGTGTTACATCTGGCTGTGCTTTGTAGACATCTACTTACAGTCTCGGCTCTCGTGAGAGCTGTGAAAGGGATACGAGATAATATCACAATGTGATGAATATGGTGTCTAGACAGTTTAGTGCGCGAATCCTTTTTAACGTACCCTTTGTGATACACCAGTGTTTATCTTATGCACATGTAACCATTGTGGGTGTCACCAATATTATTCTGTAATGTTATTTAGGTGACATATGACTGAATGTGATATCAGCTTGTTCATGAATTGTTCAGATTTCCCTCATTCACACTACTGGATAATGATAATGTCCGTGGGCGTTGCCAGAGTGCCTTCATCTTCATGACTTCCCCATCTGGACTCTATTGTCAACCAGAAAATACATTAATGCACCAGAAAACCAGTCCCGTACTTCACTCCATTATGTGCAGTAGTTTTTGTTGCCTGATGCAAGCCTGTCATCGTTCTTTATTCAAGGGGAACATTGTTGGGGACAAATTATCATCATGCTCATGTAATATAGCTGGATTCAGGTTGAAGAAAAAATGAGAACTTGTAGGATTTGAACCTGAGGCAACTGAGTAAATTTGAGTTGATCGAATTGCTTTCAAGTTTTGCTTCAATTTCCGCTGCACAATTTTAAAATAACGTCTATTTTTTTTCACAGGAATTGATAGTACAACTTCTGAGACATGCACCATAGAAACAATGGTTCATGCATATGGGTTTTGCTATCTTAAGTATATAATATTGTTACATGTGTGTATATGGGCGAAGAGTTGACTTCGCCCAAGGTTTCATTCCATTTGAATAAACTATGAAAACCATCCATATTAAGGGAGTCGTTTGCTAGTTATTCCAAAGATTAAAAGCAATCGACATGATCTTCATTCTGACACTTTAGTATCCATATACACAAAATGAAATCGTATATTTTAAGCACAATTTCAATGGAATTTTCAATGTAACTAGAGATCACTAGTGAAGTAGAATTCACACGTCTGTTCAGGCCAATAGCATTAATTTACCATGTGGGATACTATGTATCCATGGTCTAAGTGAATAGCGTTTCGGAAGACTTCAATTAATCTCTAATCGCGAAGACTTCCCCGTACAGTCTATAAATAAACACAATCGATCTCCAACGTCACGTAATCAGATGACCCTAAAATCGCCGCATTACTTAATCTGTCCGTGTAACGTTTTCCATAAAAGAGTACAAAAGTTCTGTGTGAATAACTAAGATGGATGCATTCAGAGCTCACACTGAAACAAAAACAATCCCCAACGCGACATTTCCTCTGTTCCTTTGTACTGAAGAACGAATGCACCAGCGCCTTGAGCCATTTTGAGCACTGAAAGAAGTCATCGACTCAAGTCTGGTGTTCGGATTACTCTCGCTCTATTGTATCCAATCAGTCAAATATTCTACATCAATGAATCCTCAACTGATCACGACTTTATTATGTCAGTGCTGAAGCTCAATGCGAAGCCTTGAAAGCACTTCCCCAACACACATGTATCCATAAATATACATGACAGAGATTTACAAAATAGAGATATAACATTCCTATAATTCACCTGGTTGTCACAATGCAAGTATAGGTGAACATATATATTTATATATATACATATAAAGGATGTATTCTAATTTTAGTGCGATTGTTGCATTAAATTTGCAACCCTGAATATCCGTACGTACATCATAGTGATAACATGAACAATAAATGGAGTTGGAACCGCCAGGAGGGTGACCTGAGCGAATCATAATAATAGTTCTTTTAAACAGTGAGGTACCTTGACATTGTCTCCTCGCTGGAATTGGATGTTCGATAGATGATAGTCATGGTATCCCATGACTATCATCTCGCATTGCCGCTAATAATCATAACTTATGTTTACCCAACTGATAAGAAACTTTTCAATTATTACGTGGTATGTGATGGCTTCTGGTACATGGCTTAATTACATTCATTTCCAGCAATCTTACATTAATACCGTTATACTTAGTAGACGAACCTCTTCAACTTAGCACACAGTATACGTCACTATCCATGGAGATATGTATCAATGTGTGTCTCAACCTGTTAGCACCAATGCTACAGGATTTTGAAGATGACAATCAAAAACCTTAACCTATCCTGAAACATTTTTGGACTATGAAAAAATACCTACTAAACACCATATCCAAAAACAAGTTGGCGTGATCAGGTGTAGACAGTGTGTAAAATGTTGTTTTTACTGCACACTCGATGGCATTAGTATACAACAACCCATCCAGTTATTGGAGCCTAATGAGTGTAAATGAGACCAAATCCTCGAATATGCTCAGATTCTCGAGATCCCGTTTTCGGCTGAAATTTAATACTGAAGTAGATTGCCAACTTCTTAAATTTTTTGCGATAGAAGTCAGAAATTTGGTTTAAAATTACCGTTTGACTGCCATGTTAGGTATACCAAGTTACAGAACGATATCATTTAGTATCACAAAAACTATTGTCAAAAGACGGTGTAAACTAATTAGAAAAATCAGAGAATAATAACAAGTACATATGTGTTTTGTTGTCGATGTATTTGATGTATTGTATCGCATGTATATGATTGGCAATACAAAATATAAATTTCCAAATGTGTTCGCTCTGTGTCCAAGGTAATAATTTTTAATAAATACAATTTATTAAATACAATTTAATAATGGACAGGTATTTATTGGAAATAAATACCTCACAGGGAGGTATTCATTACAAATAAATAGCTGCTCGAGACAATGAAAGCATACATTATGCTGATAGCACCAAATGAGCCCTTCACAATATGGAGGATATCTTAATATAGAGTATGAAACGCCGATTAATCTCAAGCCAATATGTTCATCAAGCTTCATATTGTAACCAGAACAACTGTGTGGTTATAGGATGATACATTAGGCTACGGATGAACCATATGCCTCTCTCCTCGAAATCGACCTTCAATTTCCACACATCGTCCGAAAACACCAATAATAGATAGCTAGAAATAATGCATGCCGCTGAGATTTGACATTTCAATAGAAATAAACAGAGGATACATTTCCATTGAATGTTGTACATGGCTGGGATTGTTTGTTGTTGTATTCAATAGTGATCCGTGCAAATCTAATTTTAACCCCTGTTGTCTGACCCCTATGTATAGATTTCTCTATCCCTGATGCACGAGATGTCAGGTCATTGCGTGATATATCTTTCCTAGCATAATATTCATATATTGCTACCAGAGTTTGAAGTACTGGTATCATACAGGCTACTGGACCGAACAAATTTCCGACGTATGACAAAACAGCATAACATCTAGAATTTGCGCTAGCGACGCACTGTTGGATATTCGCTATCTACGTTTTTTCGCCAAAGTATGGTTTGAGTAATATTGTAGTGATTTGTCCTGGATGTGATTCATGTTCGTTCTATGCTCGTACATGTTCAATTGTCACTTTCGTTGTGAAGGAAATAAATTGATTTTGATCGTCCTATTATAAGATGTTATGGGTTTTGATGTCTAATGTGATTGATAACAATAACAGTGCTATATCATTGAATAAATGCTAGCTAAAAATATATTGCGAATTCCACCAGCACATTATCCCAATGTAAATGTGTTATCACATTTACATTGTGTTAACACATTGTGATAATGTGTTATCAACTTCTTCATGATGTTTTTTTCCAGATTTGGGCAAATCACATCACTAGACAAAGGTCCATATTGGCTTCTTCTCCATGACTTCACCATTTCGGATCCACTTTTAACATCGGCATTCAATAATACACAACAATGCGTGTTATAAGTTCTCATATACGATATGGGGCCCCATATTTCATTCACTATTCCATTGCATTACAATCTAAATGATAGGGGGAAAATGAAAATATATGTGGCGTGCACATGGTCGTCAGGGCATATTTTGGAAGATGTATTGGTACACCAGGGAGTATACTGAAGACGGACTGATCAATAATCTAAAATGTCCACCATTATACATGTCACACCGCTTTTTGTTACATTTAGTGGTGCTTTGTAGACATGTCTGCAGCCTTAGCTCTCGCTACTGCCGTGAGAGATATACATGTATACCAGAATGTGATCAAAATCGTGTCTAGACAGTTTAGTGCACAAAACCTTTTTATGGCACCCCGCGTGTTGCACCATTATATACCTTGTGTATATGTCACCATTTTTAATATCACCATTGTTATTATGCTACTGTAGCAGACTTTATCTAACACCTGGATGTAACCCCTAAACTTTATTTAGGTGTTACATCATCATGTATGATTGAAGGTGCAATCAACCCATTCATAAATTGTGCAGATTTTGCTCTTTCACATTACTGGATAATGATAATGATAATGTCCGTGGAGGTTCATATTCATGACTTTCCCATTTGGATTGTATTGTCAATCGCGAAATACATGGATGTACTAGGAAACCAGAACCTGACTTACCTTGACCTTGACTCCATCATATGCAGAAGCCTTTTGTTGCCTGGTACAAGCCTGTCATCGTTATTTATTTTAGAGGAACGATGTGGTTGCAAATGATCATTACGTAGATGTAATTTAACTGGGTTCAGGTTAAAGGGCAAACAGAAAACTTTTAGGATTTAAACCTGAGACGAGTTGGTCAAATTGCCTCCAGTATTTGCTCCAATTTTCGCTGCACAATTTTAAATGAACATCTATTTTTTATCACAGGATTTGATGGCACATCTTTTGAGACATGCACCAGAGAAACAATAGTTCGTGTACATGTATATGGGTTTGCTATCTTACGTATATAACATTATTGTATATGCTTGCATATGGTTGAAGAGTCGTCATGGTTTCATCATAGTTGAATAAACTATACAGTTTGTTATGATATAGTTGAAATTCTAGTTGAAAACCATCCATGTTAAGGAAGTCATTGCCAGTTATTCCACAGATTACACGCGATCGGCCTGAACTTTATTACGAAACACCACAATGACAGGATGAGCGGTTTTCACATTTAGTATCCATATACATGAAGTCAAACCATATATTTTAAGCACATTTTCAATGGGATAGATTACGATTGTGATATTTCAAAACTAGAGATTACCAGTGAAGTAGAATTCACACGTTGCATTACCATGTGGGATACTATGTCACCATGTTCTAAGTGAATAACGTTTCGGAAAAATTCAATTAATCTCTAATCGCGAAGACCATGAATCTTCATACTTCACCACAAACAAATTTCCCCTAAAGTGTCATTTCCGAAGACTCGAAGCTGGCCTTATTCCCCGAAGCAGTCTATAAATAAACACAATCGATCTCCAACGCCACGTAATCAGATGACCCTAAAATCGCGTAATGTTGTCCATGAAAAGTATATAAAACTACTAGCTGAATAACTGAGATGGGTGGATTCAGAGCTCACACTGAAACAATAATTTCCCCAACAAGACATTTACTCTGCTTTCTACCGAAGGACAAATGTACAGTGCCATGAACACTAAATGAAGTTATCGAGTAAAATATGGTGCTCGGTTTACTCTCGCTCTACTGTGTCCAATTAGTCAGGTATTTCGTGGACAATCAACGGATCACGACTTCGTTACAGCCATGCCAAACCTCAACGTGAAACCTTGACAGCACTCCCCAGAACGGCGCACATGCAAACATAATATTCATAGTTGAGGTCGATAAAATAGAGATATTCTATTCCTATAATTCATCTGGCTGTCACAGAGCAAGCGCATGTGTATACACGTACATTACATATTCATCATATTTGGTTCAATAAAGTGCCTGTATTCAAATCTTAGTGTCCTAGTTATATCAAATTTGCAGCCCTGAATATCGTTTGTATATAAGTATGTTGTGGTTACAAAGCTGTTTCGAATATTAACTGGAGTTAAAACACCCAATGGTGACCTGAGGAAATCAATAACAGACAGATATTGAAACGGAGATACTGACCTTGTCTCATCGCTGAAACTGGAAGCTCAATAGATACGAAATTTCAACTAGCATGTCACTTTTCCGCTGAAAAATCATACCCTCGTATGTACGCGACTGGTACGAACATCTGACATTTGAAACTTGTCAATTTTCAACTGTGATTTCTTCAAGAAAGCAAACTATTACGTGATCTATCATGGCTCATGGCACGGGGCGTAATTACATATATCGCCAGCAATCTTACCTAACACCCATTAGACTGAACACTTTTTAACATAGCGCACAATATACCTCACTACCCATGTGATAACCGTTGTATCAACCTGTTAGCACCGATGTTGCAAGATTTTGATGATGTTAACCAAAAACTTAAAACAAGTTTAGATACAAATCCGGACAAACATTCTATCCAAAGACACATTGGCGTCATCAGGGGAAACAGTGTGTACATATCGCCCTAATTCGCTGCATCGGCCGGAAAATTTCTCGAAGCAAAACCTACCGCTCGCCATCTTTGATCGAGGGAACGCGCGTTCCGTTAGTCGGTTTCGCTGGTGTGTCCATGGGCCAAAGGGGGTCACCCTGCCCCCCATGAGGGAATTTAACAGACATATATATTAATGTAGCCTGTTATATTAGTGTTCAGAATCTGCTTGTTTGCAAAAAATATATTGAGGACAACAATGTTTTTTGAGCCTTCGAAATGTGATACCCTCCTTTGACCAAAAATGCAATTTCGGCATTTTTCTGTCAAAATCAATATCACACGCGATCTCTTTTCGCTTGTAAAATTAATAATTTTTGACATAGAACGATGGTATTCGGCAAATCATTGTACTTCAATATCATACACAATATGCAATATTATTTGAATCTCATTTTAAAGTTGCCTAGCAACCGTTGCTAGGGAACTTTTTGTTTCTTTGAAAATTTTGTTTAATTACCATAATGAGGTTTAAATTTGTCTAAACCCATAACAATAAATTATTGTAACAATTAATTATAATGCAGAACATATATAGACATGTTATCACCAGCCATGTATCCATAGCAACGATCAGGTTACCTTAGCAACCAATGACAATATGAAAATATCATCGCAAATGCGTTACATTTTATTGAAGACTTTGTTTATACTTAGTTTTATGGACAGATAATATGAATAATAAATGCAAATGCTTGCATAACATTGCCCAGGTGCAAAAATATGTGCCATATCATGAGGTCAAACATTCACATGATTTTGGTCATACACGTGGAAATGACATTGCTATTGTTAGTATGATCTTAGCAACTCACAAGTGCATATTAAGATATCCAATTGTTTTATTTATTATTACCGTGTCACAATACAGTGAAATGTGTCAGCAAGTTGTCTTCTGTCTAAAGACAAATCATCAAATTAAATTTGATACATGGGCATTCCAATATTGATATTTGAAAAGCAATGAGGTTCCTGTTTGCCACCAGGATCGCCACCATGTAATTCGGGTATAGATAAACCATAGAAACAGTCTACTGTGCCATATACATACAAGCACGTAATAATGTTACATTAAATATTTGTCATGTTTGTTTTTGCATAATGCAGACAATGAACATGACGTTTTTTGCACTTTTTGGGCATAATAGTTTCGTAGCCCCAAAAGCACATGGCACCAGCAGGTACCCCATTCAGTTTATACAGATTGCCAACACATGGTTGTACGGAGTCTACTTTCCAGACTAGCCGTGTTCGGCCTGAGTCGAACGACAACTATTGGACTTTGGAGGTGGCAGACGCTGTCACATCATGGAGCAGCTTTCGTCGGCGGATCACCTGGCCACCTTGGTCCAGAAGTTCGTCGACGAGACAGATCTGGAGGAGGGGAGTCGCGCCAGCATCCAGGCAGCACTCAGCCTGGAGTCGTACATGCTGCTGAGTGTGACGGTGCGCACAGTTGGATCTCACTCTGCGTGATTCCGATCTCCGTACACTTGACGTGTCTGCCACAGACATTGCTGATCTACGTGGGAGGCCGTTATTCTCGGGGTTCACCCACGCCAACCTCTCTCGATCAGATATTTCCGTTATGTGGGAACATCTGTGAGATGGGGCTATGGCCATGGCTTTGCTCGAGAAGGTGGCGGGGCCAGGAGCAAGCAAGAAGATTAAGGGCCAGAAAGCTGCTCAAACAGCTTTTGGGGTGCGCAGCCTCCCCCTCTCCAAGGGGATGGCAAACGTGGAGGCAAAGGGGGTGAACGCTTCAAGGGTAAATGCAAGGGAAAGCTTATGCCAAGAAGTGACTCCTTACAGGGAAACGTAGGCTCTGTGGAAGGCTCGGGTCTATCAGAACTAAGTCTCCCACAACCTGGTGCAGTCCGGAGGCGTCTAGCTCAGTTCAACCAGAACTGGAGCGATCTGGCGTCCTCAGACGAGTCAATCATGGCATGGGTGAAGTATGGATTTCCCTTTCGATGGGAGATCCAACCTCCTTTCTAACCTCCAATTAGACCAACCGAGTGTTTCTTCCCTGTGCCTGGCGATCGGGAAAAACTTCAATTCTTGCATTAGTCTGTGGGCCATTCTGAAAAAAAAAAAATTTCGTCGCCAAATCGGGCATATTAGGTTTCTTGGTGTCATTCTGTAGGTTTTTATATCAGGAAAAATATTAGACCGGGTAACCTTCTCTAAAAGTGTCCAAACAATGGAAAAAAATGACTTTTTCCAAGATGGCCGCCAAGACCGTTCAAAAAGTTTGTTTTTGTTTTTTCTCTGCTTCTAGACGCGCTAGAAGTGAAATCTTGGTGTCCTTTCTTAGGTTTTGAGGGTTGAGGAATCCAATCAAACACATTCCAATAACAATTATGCATTAATTCAATTGCAAAAATGAACTTCGTCTGGTATTTGAACGTCAGAAATAGCTATTTGCGAAGGAAATCTGTTTTCAAATGTAATTGCGCTATTCATTAACACGTATTATCATTTTGGGCAAAACAATCCCATGAATACATCATTAAGAGTTTATTGTGTCCCCGGAACTAAGTTAGGCAGAAACTATGGATTTGTGATCGTCGCGCTGATACAAGTGCCGTACTGACTTCCTTGTGAACGCTACACAAGGTGCAAATCTGAACTGTTTCTGACAATATTCCATATGGATATGCCTTATAGCAGAAACCCATAAGAGATCCTCTTATGGGTTTCTGCTTATAGTAACATCCCAAAACCTATCGATTCTGGTTGCCATGGCGACCAAGAAGGCCGATTGACGACACATTTCGTTACAAAATTAGCTGTTTTGACAAACATGGCTTTTGAAGGCTCCAGGGGTAGTACTTTTACAGGTATCACTAGGATATTGAAGAGGCATATTGAGCAAGGACCAAACAAACAAATAAAAAATAATTATAATTATAATTAATGAAAAGACTTAAAAACCAAGTTAATGTAGCGTCGTGACGTGGTGTGCGCGAGTAGTGACACCACGGTTATGATGCTGCAGTGTGGACGGGTTTATAAGACATTCGGTGACACTCCAGTAATGGGGTATGGGGTAGTAATGTCACCGAATGTCTTATAAACCCGTCCACACTGCAGAATCGTAACCGTGGTATCACTACTCGCGCACACCACGTCACGACGCTACATTAATATCCAGCTCGAGGTCAGCGATCATTCCTTTTGGTTGTAATTAGGAAACATATCACACTGAATGTGTGTACAAGTATAGAGCTGATGGATTTGCACAAAATATATACTATTATCGAATACATTAACTTGACTTTCATCAGTTAAGTCTAATATTGCCCACAATAAAAATAGTGAAGACGAGAACATTTTATTATATGACTAAACGTAGTAAGTCTTTTGTCCAGTATATATTTTATATCTGCAGTAATAATATTAATTAGTTAATATCACTAACTTATTACAACAGTTGAATCATATTCATTATCAGTGAATGCAGATAAAGAAATCACTTTTATTGTTGGGAATCGGATAAGCTAAACTATCTGGTAAGGAATAATTTGGTGAATATTTCAGTAGTTGAAAGTATTACTGCATGGCATAAAATTAGTTAAGGCTTGGAACTTTTATTGCTGACATTGACGAAAGACACTGGCGCAGCAGTGCTATTTTGATATAAGATATTTTGTCTGAATTAACATAATATATTTTGGGCAACAGAAATGACAGGGCATCACGGATATACACCCATGTGGTCGTAGGCGACCGGAAAGCGTCTAGTTTTATGAACATCAAATACATATATTGTAATGGTTCTAGGGTTGATATAGTAGTAGCATATGTTCGTTGGGTTGAGGTTCGCTCCCCAGCCTTGCTTGGCTGACCAGATGCCTATGCGTTTGGCTCTTTGCCTCGTCTCAGACTGCAGGGGTCGCTCGCTTGAATCTGGTTCTCCGGCTGGAATGGACGCTTGGCTGATTCTGGTTCTCTTTCTGGAATGGTCACTCGGCTGACTCTGGTTTTCCGACTGCAGGGGTCGTTCATCTGAATGCCCGCTCAGCTGACCCTGGTTCTCGTCTGGAATGGTCACTCAGCTGACTCTGGTTCTCCGGGTGCACGGGTCATCCGCTCGACTGACTCTGGTTCTCCGTCTGGAATGGTCACTAGGCTGACTGTTGTTTTCTGGCTGCAGGGGTCGTTCAGCTCACTCTGGTTCTCCAGCTGGAATGACCAGTCGGCTGACTCTGGTTCTCCGGCTGGAATTGTTACTCAGCTGACTCTGGTTACATGTATCTGGCTGCATGGGTCGTTCGGCTTACTCTGGTTCTCAGGCAGACTCTGGTTCTCCGGCTGGAATGGTTGCTCGGCTGACTATAGTCCTCCGGATGCAGGGGTTGCTTGGCTGACTCTGGTTCTCCGTGTGCAGGGGTCACTCAGCTGACTCTGGTTCTCCATCTGGAATGGTTACTTGGCTGACTCAGGTTCTCTTGCTGTGGGGGTCGTTTGGCTGACTCTGGTTCTCCAGCTGGAATGCTCACTCGTCTGACTCTGATTCTCCAGCTGAAATGCTCACTCGGCAGACTCTTGTTCTCTCAATGTAGTGGCGTTCCGGGAGACTTTGGTACTCCGGCTGCAGCTTGTCTCGAATGACTTCGGCACTCTGGCTTTGGGTTGTTTCGGGTGACGTCGATTCCCTGGCTGCAGGCCGTCTCGGCTGGTAGCGGGTTTGGTCTGCAGTCACTCGTTTGCGCAAAGTAAGGATCGCCAATCATTCGGGTTTTAGTCCGCTTTCCTCATCGACCCCTTCCTCTTCGTGTGGTTGTTCAGTGGATAGCTTGGGTTCTGGGCTATCTCAGACGTTATCAGCTTTATTTTACCCAACTGGTCTTCCAATCAATTCTACGTTCAACTTTGGTTGACTTTACTTCTTGAAATTCTCTAACTTCGGTTCATTCCATCTGTATACCCGAACACGGAGTCGGCTGAGCCGACTCAAAGATCAACTCTCGGCTTGATTTTACGCTTTCTTGACGAATCACACATTCGGATGAAATTGTTGCAGATACATCTAGAGAGGAAGTTGACTATGATTGAACTCAACCACATGTGTTATATATGTTGTACAACAATTGCCAAATTTATTTATTTCACATATACAGTGTTAAATATGAAGTAGAAGAAAAACAAGACAACCTCAGAAACGAATGTTCAGGAAGTAGATAGCATATAATCTATATGGCCATTGTTCCACTTTTCTTCATATAATTTGGATGTGCATAAACGGATATGTTGATGATTTATTCATGGAATTGTTTTGTTCAAAATGGTAATACCTGGTAATGAATAGCGCAGGTACATTTAAAACCGACTTCCTCCGCAAATCACTATTTCTGACGTTCAAATACCAGTCAAAAATGTAGTTTTTCAATTGAAATAGTGCATAAATGTTCTTGAAATGTATTTCATTGGATTCCTCAACCTTCCAAACCTAAGAAAAGACACCGAGATTACACTTCTAGCTTGTCTAGAAGCAGAGAAAAAATAAAAACAAACTTTTTGATCGGACGCGGCGGCCATCTTGGAAAAGTCATTTTTTCCATTGTTTGGACACTTTTTGAGAAGGTTACCCGGTCTAATATTTTTCCTGACATGAAAACCTACAGAATGACACCAAGAAACCTAATATGCCCGATTTGGCGGCGAAAACCTATTTTAGAGGTCTCCTGGAAAATGGCCTAAGGACTACATCACAAGGTCAACAATTGCTGAGAGGGGGTACTATTCTCTTATCTTCTTAGTGCCGAAAAAGACAGGTGGGCAACATCCCATTTTCAACCTGTCAACCTTCAACAACTTCCTGATCGTAACCAGATTCAAGACGGAGTCGGCGCTTTTCGTTCCAAAAGCTCTAGTCAAGGAGAAGTAGGCCATCAGTATTGAGGATGAGTATGAGTATGAATATCTACATGTGCATGTGCCCATACACCCAGGCTCGAAGTACCAGTTCAAGGTACTTCCCTTTTGAGTAGCCACTACTTTTTACATGTTCATCCATGTCGTAAGGGCGTTAGCGGCCAGGTTTCGATCGGTTGGAATTCAATTCCACCACTACATCAACTATTGGCTGATTGTAGCCGATTCTACATCTCAGGCTATTGAACAATCCGGGTTCGTCCTCAAATTGGCCACCAGCCTAGGGTGGATTCCCAATTGGGTGCAGTCTCATCTATCACCAACGCAATGATTCAAGTACATGTATGTAGGGGTAGAATACGATCTAAATCGAGGAGTAGCTCTTCCTCTGGAGAAGATAGTTCTCAAGGCATCTGTGGCGATGCAAAAATGCTTTGGCTTAATTCATCGATCACAGCTAGTCAGTTTCTATTGATCATTGGTCTGTTGGCTTCAATGGATGAACAGGTGCCGTTCAGCAGGTGCTTTCTAAGGCCCATTCACTCTTGCCTAGTGTTGCAGTGGCAGATCCTCATCAATCGAATAGACGAAGTTGTGACGGTGAACAATCGTGCTCGGAAGGCAATAAGTTGGTGGCGGGACCCTCAAGAACTTTTTCAGGGAATTCACGGATGAGTCAGAAACAGCTAGGGAGCTCACATGGATGAGCACGTAATCTCTGCCATGTGTAACATGCATAAGCAATCGTGGCATATCAATGTCCGGCAGCTGTGAGTGGTGAGACATGCATTCGAGATCTGGGACCTCAGAGGTCGCCAGGGACAAGTGGTCTTCATGGACAACAGCACGATTGTGGCACACATAAACAAACAGGGGCGGGGAGGGGGGGGGGGGGCTCGAAGGTGGTTGATGGACCCCCAAAATTTCTTTTGGTGAATGCCACTTTTGGAGTATGTATCTGACGGATCGGACCTCCTTCATGGATGTGTCAGAAAAAAGCTTGGGGAGCTCATATGGACGAGCACTACTTGCGACCATGTGGAATACGCACAAGTAATCATGGCATATTAATGTCCTGCAGCTGCGAGCGAAGAGACGAGCGTTCGAAACCTTCGACCTCATAGTCCACCAGGGACAAAGTGGCTGGTATTCGAGGACAACAGCACGGTCGTGGCACATATAAACAAGCGGTGGGGAGGGGGGGGGGTGGGGGCTCGGTCGAGGGATCTCTGCTTGGAAGGTGATGAGGTTTGCCTTCCTGTTCGGAAGGCAATGAAGTGGTGGCTGGATCCTCGAAATCTCTTTTGAGGAATTCCACCGTCGGAGTATCTGACGGATCGGACCTTCTTCAGCAGATATGTCAGCTTGGGGAGCTCATATGGACGAACAAAAACTCTTGGCCATGTGGAACATGCACGAGTAATCGAGGCATATCAATGTCCTGCAGCTGCGAATGGTGAGACATGCGTTCGAGATCGAAACCTCAGAGTCCGCCAGGGTAGAAGTGGCTGGTCTTCACGGACAACAGCACGGTCGTGGCACACATAAACAAGCAGGGGGGGGGGGGGGGGGGGGAGGTGACTCGGTCGAGGGATCTCTGTTTGGAAGTCGATCAGGTTTGCTTTCAAGTACGGTCTGTAGATCAGTGCACATCATTTGCCGAGCAGCAGGAACATCTTAGTCGATGCTTTGTCGAGACCTGACAAGATCATGGGCATGGATGGAGCCCACATCCGGAGGTGTTCCATTGCATTTGTCATGCGTTTAGGACACCGAACATAGACCTGCTTGCAACCTCACAGAATCACAAGCTCCCGGTGTATTTCTCACCACTGCCAGAGAGCGAGGCATTTGCCGTGGATGCCATGTCCAAGTCGTGGGACGGGATGTACGGGTATGTGTACCCGCCAACCTGGTTTCCATCGGAAGTGCTACACAAAGTGGCCAGGTCTCAGTGCGAGATACTGTTGGTGGCGCCATGCTGGCCGACGCAGGCGTGGTTCCCGCTGCTGCTGTCCCTCCTGATTGATGTACCACGGGTACTCCTGATCAGGGATCGGTAGCTGAAGCAGCCGGGGCGGGACATATTTAACGATTCCGTCTACGTTCTCAAGTTACCGGGTGGAGGCTATCGAGTGATCCTTTGAGGAGGCAGGATTTTCTCACCAGGTGTCTCCACATCTCGCGAGAAAGAAAAGGAGATCCTCCTCTAAAACGTATGAGGCTAAGTGGAGAGTTTTTGTATGCTGATGTAACGGAAAGCGCATTGATCCGCTCTCTGCCTCTCTGAATGCAATGCTAGGCTTTCTCTGCTATTGCTTTTGTAGAATATTTATGACTGTTAGCGGCCCGAAACCCTCCCTTACACTTTATCCCACTCGACATACACGGCACAGATTCATCACATGACTTCGTACTCACGAGAACCGACGCACACCGTCCAAGACATGTAAACAACTCCACAAATGACGTCACGTGGAACACACCACCAATCACAACATTTCCAGACACCTAACCACGTCCACACAGACGTTACATCACATTCAGCAAATCACATGAACTCCTGTTCCACGACGCGGAAAAAACCAGACACCCATGAAAAAGTCCCCGCGCTTTTCGGAGTCGAGTTTGAGAGATTTGGAGAATGAAGACGTGTCTCTAAAATATTGAAGAAATTAAAGAAGAATTATAAACGAGATATCTGTGATATAGCATTCCACGTGTCGGACTATTAATTGGACTATTTCGGGAAGTGTGAAAGAGGCCGTGATCGTGCCATCAGACTTATCATCCTAATAAACTTGGATTAATCGAATTCGGACTGGTTTGTGATATTTCAAGCACAACGCTACGAACACTATACGCTAGTAAAAGGGCTGATCGGACCCTGAGGAATCCCGATTTTGTAACACTTTGATAGGCTTAACTTAAAACCTATAATGATAGAGGAACACAGGTCGATTTTGGGCCCCGTACTTCGTGCTATGGTGATCGATCTGACCAATAATCATATCATAGAAAGCGTTCTCTCTTATCGTAATACCGTCATTAGGCGGTTATGTAGGACGGATGAGCTGGATGCAGTCTTGTGTCCAGTCAGAGCACTGATAATTTACATGGATCGTACTAGATCTATCAGGAAAATCTTAAGCGATTATTCATTTCCTATCGACCTAACAGGGCTACGGTTGTTTATAATACTCAACTTATAATACTGGGTATTGATTCCACGTCTATCCAGAAGGGTGAAGATTGTAGTGAGGACTGTTTATGTGGTGTTAGGTTCCGACGATCGTGTGCCTTACAAAATATCGTCCCACCAAATCCGACACATCTCTATGTCTTTGGCGGCCAGGTCGAATAATCCGTAAAATATATATTGTAAGGGCCGGAATGCCGACTAATTCTGTGACATTTATTGGATTCTATCTGTCCAATGCTGCCGAACTTCAGGACCAGTCCTCCAGATTCGGACTGTGTCTGCTGGTTGTTGCATAGAGCGTTGTTTGACCACCTGGACAGAGAAGTCTTGGTTTTAATTTGCATGTGTATATACTCAACATTTTGTGTTTTGTTATGAATTCTTTGAATTACGGTCTGAGACTCATCTTCCACCGATTGGGGGAAGAAGAAATTCGTGCACACCTGAGGCAAGCGATCGCGTTGCTGAAATTATTAAGTATCTTTATTTATTATAAAGAATTGCCTAAAATTAAGCATTTCATAGTGGTTCGCTCGAAATCAATACTATCGTCTGTTTGTGTTTTGTTATGAATTCTTTGAATTACGGTCTGAGACTCATCGTCCACCGATTGGGGGAAGAAGAAATTCGTGCACACCTGAGGCAAACGATCGCGTTGCTGAAATTATTAAGTATCTTTATTTATTATAAAGAATTGCCTAAAAATAAGCATTTCATAGTGGTTCGCTCGAAATCAATACTATCGTCTGTTTTCATGACCCTCTAGCACAACTGCTCCACCGCCTATCCCTTGATTCTAAGGAGCAGAATCAGTATCTTGATTCTAATGAGCATGTAGTAGTTGAGATTGATGATGTTAAAATAAACTTCCCCAATTTTAAATGTAAATTTGCCGTTTATTATTACTCACCTCTAAACTACTACAGTAAACTCCATCCCATCCGTCCCCACCAGCTGTTGTGCTAGGGGCTTCCTTTTATCGGTTTTAGGACAGAAAAGATAGGCTTCTGTGCAGCTGCGCGCGCATGCGCGGCGGTTTAGGCCGCAAAAGGAGCACTCGAGTCATGCAGAGAGACGATCGTGCCTTGCTTTCAGTACGCAAATTTCTATCCAGAACGATCCGAAGGATCGAAAAGGAGCACGTAGTAGTTTAGAGGTGAGTAATAACAATAAACGGCAAATTTACAATTAAAATATTGGAAATTTCTCATTCTTACTCATTCGTTTCTCATTTCTCATTTGTACTCATTCGTATTTTAGCAACTGAAATGTATCAAAGTGGTTTATTCCCGTTAACTATAACATGGCTTGTGATACCATGTATTCCATCTTAAGATCTTTTACTTGTGAATTTTTACTTTGCGGAGTAATTTTTACAATGATACACAAAAACAAGCACGCAAACGTTTTATAAATATTTCCATTTCTGTAGCATGTATTGTGATAGTTGTGGACAGTCTGACATCTTATTGATGAGAATTGATATTGATATATCCGGTATGTGGAAGCTGATTAAATGGGTTGACATGTCTTGCAGAAAATCAATAACTCGAGCATTGTTATCCGTTCATAAAATCAAGTATAAACGCTGTGTTTCGTAATATGTAACGAATCTGCGATGATATTTTCATATTGTCATTGGTTGCTAAGGTAACCTGATCGTTGCTATGGATACATGGCTGGTAATAACATGTCTATATATGTTCTGCATTATAATTAATTGTTACAATAATTTATTGTTATGGGTTTTACACAATTTTTAACCTCATTATGGTAATTAACCAAACTTTCAAAGAAAAAAAATGTTCCCCAGCAACGGTTGCTAGGCAACTTTAAAATGAGATTCAAATAATATTGCATAGTGTGTTTGATATAGAAGTACAATGATTTGCCAAATACCATCGTTCTGTGTCAAAAATTATTAATTTTACAAGCGAAAAGAGATCGCGTGTGATATTGATTTTGACAGAAAAATGCCGAAATTGCATTTTTGGTCAAAGGGGGGTATCACACTTCGAAGGCTTAAAAAACATTGTTGTCCTCAACATATTTTTTGCAAACAAGCAGATTCTGAACGCTAATATAACAGGCTACATTAATATATATGACTGCTAAATTCCCTCATGGGGGGCAGGGTAACCCCCTTTGGCCCATGGACACACCAGCGAAACCGACTAACGGAACGCGCGTTCCCTCGATCAAAGATGGCGAGCGGTAGGTTTTGCTTCGAGAAATTTTCCGGCCGATGCAGCGAATTAGGGCGATATGTGCATGTGATCTATACATAAAACAAAATTATGGATTGGTTAGTCAGGTAAAGCACCTGCATTAAATAGTAATATGGGTGTATCGCGTCGAAAATGAGCTGATAAGAAAACACGAAGATCAGCGGAACGCGAAGATCAACTTTGCAAACGATTAACGGAACGCAAAGAGTTGACCTACGGAACGCGAAGTCATGAACATGAAATTTCCAGCTAAGAATTTGATCTCCGAACTGTATCCATGTTTGTTCACTGTAGTGTTGAAGGTATATTCATATATTTCAGACATGACAGCTGTTGACGACAGTGTTATCCACCAGGTAGGCCTATATTGATGAAGGTCAAATTTAACAATAAAATATAATAATGAGGTGTTCCGTGCGTGACTATGAAATGCAGGCCCATGTAGTCCTATGCAAACATCACTGACATGAGCTTGAATGAGTTATTTATAGCTTGAGAATTCAGATGGTGAGCCGCACTGTACGCAATTCATCATGCTATACCATAGAACATGGACTGCCAACTCGTACTCTGTGACCTTGAGCTTGCGTCCAGAGGAAGAGGGGTACTTTATTTCCGGTTTGGCGTTTTCATGGAAAATTGAATTGTCAAAATGCGTCAAATATCGTACGTGACATCATCACTCAGAAGATCGTCAAGATTGAACAATGGCAATACGACGTTATAGGTTAACAACGGAAGTGTAACTACCCTCTTCCTCTGACCTTTTGTGACCTCAAGTTCAATAACTACAAACAGAGAGATTGATATCAGAGTTGGCAGTCCATCTCTGTTCTATGTCTATGGCTATACATCATGTTACATGTATGTTATCTATGTACATTTGATACCGTACCACGCACCTCACAATATCTTAACTGGACTTTACAAACAGATATGTACATTCAGAATATTATGTCCAGAGTGTGCTTTGATGTACACTGAGGAATGGAATGAGACAATTACTATTAAATCTAAGTGCTTGATTTCAACCACACGCGAAATATTATTTATATTCTAATATCAGTAAGATTTTGTGATGAGTGTAGTATGTTAAGTAGGCATAGCCTATAGACCTTCATTTATAACTGACCACAAAGCATTTTACATGAACGTACATAAGTTTTCCATGGTATCGTCGTGAGGAAAATTTACTGTTCTCATGTTTTTCAACATAGTAGCGGAATAGGGTGCCGACTGATTCGTACCGACCGGTACTTGGTGGACAGTAATATCTCATGCTGGTTTTTCTGCAAGTACACATATTTTCATATCACTATTACAATGTCATGAAATGTTAAATAGATCATGGATAACCATAAAACGTTTTTGTATCGGTATAACTTTTTTGTGCATGGGGCAATTTTCAGTGCAGATCATTTTTCGTGTTAATAAATCAAGGTCAAAGCTTATAATTCGAAGCTGAAACGAATACATCGATCATAAATTCCACAAAATGACTGTCCATATTTTCATAATACTAATTTCAACCATTACTGTAACAGTACTGATCTGGAAACCATTCTGGTTATTTTATGCTCTTTTCGGTCTATATTTAAAGAGTGATACAAACCATATACCATTTCGAAACATATGGCATATAGGGATATTAGTGATTGATAAAATAAATTCCAAAGGTGGAAATTTTTCGGCATAAAAATGACCAGTAAAACGCCAAAAACAAAAACGAACAAGAAAAACACAAAATAAATAACACCCACAAAATTTTTTTGGTAGGGCCTACTTGTACTATTGATTATTATATGCCTACAAAAAATGCTACAATGAATTACACAGAGTGCAATCGGTCCGATATATTGCGGTATTGACCGCCTTCATATCGACCTGCGTCGCGCATAGCAACCGACGGTCTTTTGAAGTTTACGTATTCATGCGCTGGCGAAATGACGTTTTTTGGTTTTGTAGTACATGAAAATGTCCATACAAATATTTGCTTCCAGGGTCTAAAATGGCTAGAAAATAAATGTCAGCATTTGTAATCAGTCTCTCCCGAGGGGTATGCATATCATAATGCGGCGTATAATAATAAGTTAATCGACTGGATACAGTGTTTGAGGCCCTCGGTCGTGTCTGTGCCGCGGACGCACTCGCAAGCTCGTGCGTGCTACGGCCCAGACACGACCTCGGGCCTCAAACACTGTATCTAGTCAATTACCTATAATACTAGTATATTACATAATCTGGCCAATTTTATTGGGAATTTTAGGCCTGCAATATCTATATTTTCAGGGAGAAAATTGGCATTCGTGTTAAAATGTTCTTCGAACACGATACATTTCCTAAATTGAGAAATGATAGTATAACATCATAATGTTCCTAATTTTATAGTGAGGAATCCTCTTCGACGTTATGAAAGAAACACACGTGTGCATAACAGTTATTTTCACCTATTTGTTGAGTCACATGTTGGTTTATTCATTTATTTCATGCAACATGGTTTTGCGCGTTCCGTTCATCGGGACATAAATTGTCTGGCGCTTTCCGTAAATCATTGTATTGCGTTCCGTTAATCAGTGCGGGTTTTCAGCGATAAGAAATATTCATTGTTTATGCGTTTTAAGTGGCATACAACCTGTTTATAATGTCTGCTGTCCGGAGTAATATGTTCTTCATCTACATACAACACAAAACATACAAATAACGTGAAATATTCCATGTTCTTCGGCTAAACAAATCGAAGCAAAACCTACCGCTCGCCATCTTTGATCGAGGGAACGCGCGTTCCGCTAGTCGGTTTCGCTGGTGTGATGGACTATATGTTGTTTCTACCGTACACTGGATAGAATTAGTATACAACAGCCCATCAAATGATTAAAAAATTTAGAAATCTAAAATGAACCCCACAAAGTATTAACGGAGTTTAACCCCACATGGTAACTGCACATGAGTTTTCGACAACTGAACCTCATCGGTCACACAACTCAGAGCATACAGCTAACTAGCCCCACTATTGGCCAATGTTTACAGTCTATCGACTGTTTGGCCACATGACACCTTTGGTTCAGAAAGTGTAAACATGGTAAAGGGCGTACCGCATCGTATGGCACTAAAGTGTGATGCTCAATACATGCAGAGTGACACAGTATTGCTCACTCGATATTTTTCAGTTTCCATCGATTTCACATATTTTTACGGCCATTTTGCCCCTTCTCGTTCAAATCTGGTCACGCGAGACACGGACGAGATATAAAATCCACTTGTATGCGAAGCCAAATGACACATGTATTTTTACATGCGAAAGCATATTCGAGCTACTGTACACCTCTCATACAAACATACGCTTGTAATAGTTCGCAAATATCATTATTTCAACATAATAAAATTAACTGATATAATATTGTGTTTGTTTGTTTTAGCTTTTAAATGGGCCTAATCGAAAATAATACCTCATGCATATTGGTTTGTTTTATGGCCTGAGATTATGGTGCCTGTTGTATGAAATATGGAATCGACGTTTATTTCTAGTAATACTGTTTTTGCATACATGTGTAATAAGTTGAATATTGATTAATTTGTGGTTCGAACTGGCCAAGAATAACTTAAAACGAGAACAAAATTTATATGACAAGAATAATTTTCAATATAAATTTTTTTTAAAATCGAAGAACACATCTATTGCCCTTGTTGCACTGACCGCAACCCTGACAAGAGACATGCATCCTAGACATTCTGTTACCATACTAGTTGTCATTTTAAAAAAAGAAAGAAATAATTTACCTGAAAAGTGTTACACGATTTCCAGGAATCAATCAGCAATGCTTGAGCCGATGGAGGCTTTCAGCACCTACCTGGGTGAGGACTATTGGCCAGGGTCGGGGGGTCTCCCGGGACAGGGGCTGGTAGAAATGTTTTACGGCCAGTTGGACCCAGAGTCTGGCGTCTGCATCCAAGCAACCGGGATCCCTGTGTCGATGTATCATCGCCACCATAGCGTTTGGACTGGGGGTACAGATAAATGACGTGGAATATGTTATTCACTGGGGACCATCGCAAAATGTGCTGTAGGTTAGAATGCATGAAACAGACCATTCAGAAATTGTTTCTCTGGCAAGGACCATGCTAAAGATACTTTTACTTTCGACAACGAATCATATTGAACATTTACACGTGCATCATATTTCAATTGTATGAGGGTATTCTGCACGTACTTCTTACTGAAGTTTCATTCGAGACTGAATAGATAAAATTCAATCTTCCCTGCTATATTGGCAGGAAGTGGGCCGCGCGGGGCGAAATGGCCGACAGGCAAAGGCGCTACTGTAGATTCCAAAACGAAGTCTGCACACGAAATGGGTCGACGAATAGATGTTGGTAATTGCGAGAGGCAACAATGATGGCTGTCTACGTCGGCAAGTCCTCTTAGCGTTACAAACTCCAGGAGTTACAGAAGCCGAAATAGAAGCTTATTGCAAAGCAGGGAGATGTTGCTCTCGTTGTTCCAGGCAAGATGCCCAACACGTCGACACAGATTCTAGTTCAGACAGCTCCAGCGATTGAAAATGAAACATATAACATGTCAATAAATCCTTGAAAGTACCAATACACACAAAATGACTCCTACTTTCTAGGGGAGGGAGGGGGCCGGGAACACAAGCATACAGTGGAGTGAGTGGCGCTGTTGGTGAGGCGTCGGACTCGTAATCCAAAGATCATGGGTTCGAGTCTCGACCTGGGCTGCTGAGCTATTTCAGCAGGCAGTTACCACTAATTTGTCTATCTTCACCCAGGATTAAATGGGTACCGGTTGATAATGGGTGTTGTATAGAGCGCTTTGAGTGTGGCTGCTCCAAGTACATTCACTCACTGGCAGACTGGGGTTAAAGTGTTCGACTGAAAAGAGCGCTATTATCAAATGTGATCAGATAACTTTAACTTAACTTTACTAGTAGGTGAACAAATTTGCAAAAACCAGCAATTGATAAATTTGTAATGTCATTATGGATAGGTAGGCACGAATACCATGGTTTAATGTTCTTCTCTAATTCTGCGAGCAGTGTCTTTGCGTAGCTTGTTCCACCGGTCAAAGGAGATCGACGTGCTCTTGAGATGCTGGCCCAGCTTGAAGGGGTTCTTCAGAGCATACCTCCGTCGCAAGGTCCCGACTCCACCAGCTTTTTTCTCTTGGCAACAAAGGTGAAGAAGTTCTGCCGTTTGTAGTGGCCAGCGAACTCAGACACCTCCTTGACGAGCTTGTCCGACCTGTCTTTGTGGTGGTAACGTGAGGTTTCATGGGGGTCACACCCTGTAACGATGTCGGACACGGTGCCGTCGATGCCTCGCCCGAACCCTCCACATACCTTGCTCACACGTTCGAGTTGCCGGTCGCTATAGTTGCCGCGACTGAATTTAATCATAGCTGGAAATAACATTAAATCTACATGGACATGCTTGGACATGGACATTTACACAGGGGCGGATTAAAATGGGGCTGTTTGAGTTGCAGCCCCAGGCCCGGTGTGATCGAATTGTTCTTGGTGTGAGCGTGTGTGTGGAGTACCAGGCTCAAAATGATATCATATTACACACACAAATAATATTAGGGCTGGGATATTTGAAAAGTGGTAGTGACAATTTTACACGCCTGCATTTGAATTGGTTGTTGAGAAATTCGTTACACAAGTCCAGGCCATAGTTTGCCCCTGGTCGACGAGAGATTTTCGAGGCGCTCCCAGGTAAGCTCGTGTCTCATCCTCTCGTCTGCTGCTCCGCCAACCGCTACCAACATGTGACAAATTTTTGATATTTGAAAAATAATACTTGCAAGGTAATGTTGAGGCACTTAACATAATTACACCTGTTCATCAGTATAATTTTACAGGAGGCGCAGAGGGACTTAGACTTTTGGCACTCCTATAGTTTCATCCCCCTTCCACAAACATCATTTTCCAATGACAATGTCATTTCAAAATTTGCATATTTATCTGAGCTGCGGTGGTCAAGAGAAATGAGACTTTGTATTGCTCTTTATTGGGTTGTGAGTGTGTGTTGCCTCAGTTGATGTTGCTCTATGCCTATGTTTTGCACGTGGGTTTGACTCCAGATACAATTTAGCGCCCTAGGTATAGGTTTCGTTGACCTGTGCATAAATACGCCTCTGATTTTTACCCATACTTTAGTGTTAACATACATGCCAGAAAGTCGTGTGCAATTGGCTTGTAATGCGTGTTGTTATGCTCCCAAAAGTGTGGAAGTGATATTGGAACTGGTATCAGCACCTCGCCGTCACCCTCTCGCACGATGTCACGAAACGAGAGGTGCCACAAACAGCGCCCGAGGAGCTGGGAGGTGTCGGGCAACAGCTTGTCGGCGCCCTCTTGGGACTTGTTTTTACACAACTCGCAGCAATAGACGTGGAATCAATACCCAGTATTAAGTATACCGAGCAAACAAAACAGGGTCCGTTATCCAATCTCATAGTCCATGGACAGAAAGTCATCTCAGGCATACGAAGTGAGAGAAAACAAAAATGACAGGGAAACTCATGAACCCCCAAAAATGGCCATTAGGAGGTGAAATCAGGTGTTCCGGAAAGAGTGAGCATTTCCTGCCCCACTAGTGAAACCCGTTATGAATTCCCCAAAATTAACACGAAAATAGATCTAGTTGCATGGCAGACATGGATTTGGTGTATTTATCAACCAGATTCTGATGACGTTCATAAAATTTCTTAAACGCAGCTATAAGTCTTGGTAAAACATATCCTTGTCGCAGCAGTTTAGAGACTAGCTGGGCACTTCGATAAACAAAGTCCTCATACTTGCAACTAGCTCTGGAATAGCGTATAAGTTGAGAAACAAACACACCCTATGTTGGTGACATAGGAATGTTGATGCTTAGAAAAAGGAAATTGACTATGGAAAAATTGAAATCATCATGTTTGTCATATAATCTAGTTGCCAGGTTAGAATCATTATCAATCTTCAACCTCAGGTCTAGATAGTTGGAAAAATTAGCGGAGTAGTATTCTTAATTTCAAGTTCCTTACGATATGTGACATTCAAATAATCACCAAACTTGGGATTATTTAGCGACAATACATCGCCTATGTATCGGGAAAATGAAATTAAAATTACATGTTAGTTTTTTAGAACCTCCTCGTTGTAAATGTTGGATAAAATCTGATTCATACGAGTATAAAAACAGGTCTGCCAATAATGATGCACAGTTTGTACCCATGGGAATACCAATAGTTTGTTGAAATATTCGACCACCAAATTCCACAAAAATGTTATCAATGAGAAAATGAACCATATTTGCCACATCTATTTCAGTATATGTGTATGGGGCATCAGAGTATCCTTTAACAAAATAAGCGGTATTATATTTAACTACAATAGAGCGGTACCGACGTTGTCCCTTTCTAAAGAAAAATGAATTATTCGTCTGTGTGTTTGTGGAAAGAATATGTTCACACAACCATCTATAGATCTGCGACAATTGGAACATTGAAGTGTATTTTGAAGTGTAAAAATACAATAACATATATCGTAATGCTTGCCAGGCAAATCATCTGCGTCAACGCCGATACAACGAGGATGGTACCACTCTTGTCTGACGCAGCCATCCTCTCACTGGCACTGGACCATTTCTCGATCTTCCACGCCGCGACGCCTCTTGCACACACAGTATATGTACGTCTCACTATCTCGACAAGCTGGTGAGCAGTACCAGTCATCGTCCGAGGATTGGTCAGTTGTGACACAGCCAGAGTGGAACATCCCTACTGGACACAGTTCGTTGCAGCATCGGCTTGTCTCAGATGAAGAAGCTGAGTGAACCATTCCACCAAAACAATAGGTCTAAATCAGGAAGGCTGTCATTCCATTTACATATTCCACATTAATAATATTGCTTACTAATAATGTATATGTACGCTACGCATAATTACTCATGTCACCACATTTGCAAAGGATTGAAATGTCCTTCGTGGATTTTCGTTTAGTGTCCTGGTATCCCGCAGAAAATAGTCTGGTTGTGTCTCGGCTTGGAACTTCCCATACTTGGTTGACAAGTTTGTTGGCGAGTTTATCCAACCAGGAATCTCGATCGCTTTTTCCCTCTGGGAAGTCTGCCGGTGTTGTCATCAGGGCCATCCAAATCAGAAAGCAGCATGGCGAGCAGGACTACATGGCCATGGATTATCAACTGTTGAATAATGCTTTGTCATCACACTTTATTTGATACATGAGCCAATCATCAGGGCCGTGATTCCTGGACAAGGTAGGGGGTCTAGAGTGGGTAGAGGACAGTTTATGCTCAGAATGTAGCACGTGGCGCCTGGTAACCCCAGACCCGATGTGTGGAGCCTATCACTCTCGTATTAATCCATCCCAGACACTGATGTCCCCTCAAATTCTATTTGGAAATGACGGCCCTGAGATTATTATCCATAATTGTCTCAGAAATGTACAAAATTACATAAATGCACATATCATCAGCTATCAATTGTATATAATCAAGAGATTGGTGTCTTGTGAACATGATTGCGTGGCACAATAATGTGCTGATGATGAAACTCGCCTCAATCAAGTCCCAAACATGACTGAAATTGTCTAGCACTTTCGGTTTCACTGCGGTATGTCCCATGTACATGTACTCTTTGACGTTGTTCAAAGTTTCAGGTGAACCGATTGTCGAAACCGAGTAGAATTGGTCCATGGTTTGCTTGAAAATACATGTATGTCAATGACGGAATTGCATCAATTTTTTTAAAGCGATTAATCACATGTGCTCAGGTGATTGATTACCTATCAAAATAACAAATGGTTTACTTGTAAGTGTAAAGCTTCGTGGTGGAATTCTTGTGGAGCGACCTGTAGACCATCAAATCTGCCCTTCGAAGTTGGCGCCCGACTACGAGCATCTTTGCATGTATGCATTCTCTCAACGCTGAGGCCATCGCCGTTAATCAGAATCGGTTGCACTGTGGTATCGTGTGTAGGAACATACTCATGCAACATCTCCATAACTTTGATGGTCCCCTCATTGGTAGAAGGATTCGCGTTGAGCACCCCAGGACTGACCAGCTGAGATCGCGTCTTTATCTCCCTGGAGTAGCGGTGAGGCACGTGCTCCACAACTGTTAGCCCCTTCAAACAGTATATATGTAGGACAAGAATTCGTTTGACACATACCACACCACGCAATCTCAGAACCTCCCAGTCTGTGGGACCAGGGATGAATGCGTCCAGCTCCACATCGGCAGCGTCGGAAATGGCACCACCCTACATTGTTGAGAACACTTTTTACGTTTGCTAATCTTCTCTCGTGTGCATACGATGCATGCATTGTACATTCGGTGCCCAGGTTTTTTTTCTCTAATGTTGATTTGCCGGGATTGTCGGTTTTCTACCCCCTCCCCCTCCTCATCTTCTGCAATATGCCCCAGCTGAGAGACTCAACATTTTCTCTAATGTTGATTTGCCGGGATTGTCGGTTTTCTACCCCCTCCCCCTCCTCATCTTCTGCAATATGCCCCCCACCCCCCCCCCCCCACCCCCTATAAAGCCCCCCCACCCCCTTTCCCGGGTAAGACAACTTGGGAAAAAAAACCCGGGATACCCGTCACCAATATAAACCTTCAGCTGTGTGGATGCTAGTCTACCAAAATTAGGTCAAAAAGCCCATAAGGTAGACATTTGGGGGTCAAAGCTGAATTTTTGCACAGTGATCTACTGCACCTACGTTTGTGATTTTAGTGTCTATCCCTAGGTTTTCTGACCCAAGGAATCTGATGGTGATTTGCTGAGTCTCTGTAACTGTTGGTTGTTCCAAGATCCATTATGGCTGCCAGGAAAACCCGGCAAATTCGTAAAATCACGTTTCCAGCTATATTTCAGCTGCTATGGCAGTTATAAGCAAAATTTTGGTGTCTACCCCCACGTTTTCTGACCAAAGGAATCCAATGGTGATAGTTCTGAGTCTCTCTGACTGTTGGTTATTTCAATATCCAAAATGGCTGCCACAAAAACCCGGGAAATTCGTAAAATCACGTTTCCAGCTATATTTCAGCTGCTATGGCAGATTAAGGCAACATTTCGGTGTCTACCTCCTATTTTTTGACCCAAGAAATACAGTGGTGATAATGCCGTGTCTCTGTAACTGTTGGTTGCCTCCAAAATAAATATGACTGTTCCGAGAAGCAAACGACAAGCATCCAAGGAAGAACTGGTTCTTGTGCTCCTTCGTTTGTCGGTGGGCCGCACCAAGAAATTGGACGTTGTCCCAGGTCACGGAATAAGACGGAATTCTGGCGATTTATCCTCTTGACCAGTCTCGCCCACACCGGCATCCACGTCATCAGGGAGACAGGTCTCAGCCGGACAGGGGATGTCAGAGAACATTGTACCGTACATTTCCCGTACAGAAAAAAAGTTAATTGTCGTATAGTGGTTATGTAGCGAGAGTGATAATTGTTGTGATAATTGTCGAGTATTTCAGGTGGTAAAAAGTGTGAGAGAAATTCTTAGAATACCAGTTGATTAACAATTCTGACATTGAAATAATCAAATAAGAATTTATCAATTAGGGTCGAATCACTCGGAAAAGGGTGCCTAAAGGGTAATAATCTGAGTTTTCTTTCTAAACCGCATGATAAGTATATTGTACATGGTGGAGATTTTGTGATAGTGTTACGTCGTTCGATTTTATGTTCCTGGATGACTGGTATCCCCATGTACACGCTACCCTCCCAGGTTGGTACTTTGATTTTATTTTCTATCATGGTTAGATACGTGTGTTAATTTTAGTCTGTACAATATACTTATCATGCTTATACCCGGAATTTAGCAGGAATGTATAATATTCATTTCCAATGTTAACATTAAATAATTCGACCGACCAAAGCTGTGCCGACCCTGATTGAAAAACTTTTATTGATTCGTATTAATTTAACCTCTATATCTTTTTTTCCACCGTTTAACGTAAGCATCGGATTTGAAACAACCATGTCGATGTTTTTTCTGGCCGTGTTTTTGCTTGTTACGATGCCCAGATAGTTCAGGTGGTGGAATATGGAGACCCTCTGCTTCCACATGGCCATGCCAAGTGATCGAGGCCATGCCGTATACCGATAAGGGTTCAAGTTGTACAGGATAAAGGAAAATTGCATACCCACACGGCTCATCCGGACGTTCGAAGTTTCCTTTGTCGATAGCGCTCTGTAAGTTAGTTGTATGAGTCACTCGGAAAAGGGGTCTAAAGGGTAATAATCCGAGGTTTTTTTTTCCTAAACTGCAGGATAAGTATTTTGTACATGGTGGAGATTTTGTGATAGTGTTACGTCGTTCGATTTTATGTTCCTGGATGACTGGTATCCCCATGTACACGCTACCCTCCCAGGTTGGTACTTTGATTTTATTTTCTATCATGGTTAGATACGTGTGTTAATATTAGTCTGTACAATATACTTATACCCGGAATTTAGCAGGAATGTATAATATTCATGTCCAATGTTAACATGAAATAATTCGACCGACCAAAGCTGTGCCGACCCTGATTGAAAAACTTTTATTGATTCGTATTAATTTAACCTCTATATCTTTTTTCCACCGTTTAACGTAAGCATCGGATTTTGAAACAACCATGTCGATGTTTTTTCTGGCCGTGTTTTTGCTTGTTATGATGCCCAGATAGTTCAGGTGGTGGAATATGGAGTCACTGACCCCCTGCTTCCACATGGCCATGCCAAGTGATCGAGGCCATGCCTTATACCGATAAGGGTTCACGCTGTACAGGATAATGGAAATTTGCATACCCACACGGCTCATCCGGACGTTCGAAGTTTCCTTTGTCGATAGTGCTCTGTAAGTTAGTTGTATGAACCTGGAGATATGAACCGATATACCCCCCCCCCCCTCCATTGCAGTGTCCTAATTGCTTATAAAGAGATATTAATGACATATATGGTGTTCATTGTTTTGTAACGAAGTATACTTTCACCGCATACTCTTTCCAGCACCCTTACGACGGTGCCTGGACACTGTTTCCGTGGGAGGCATGCTAGCTTCCAGGAGACTCATTATTCATGGCATTTTCTGAGTGACCTCGTTGATGAGGGTGGGCCAGTAGAATTGGGGGTCGTCGGAGATGCTGTCCTGCTGCTAAGCAGCGACAATTTTCACTCTCCGTGTTGTACGGCCAACACCTCCCTCCGGACTTCATTGGTGGAAGCGTACAAAATGACTTTCTTTGCAGCCGTGGATTTTGATAGCAATAACCGAACTAGTCCCAGGTACCGGGATTGCTGAAGTAGTGTCTGGGCTTTTTCCTATTGTTCATGATATTTAATTTTAAAAATTAAATTTCAAGTCAAACGCTGCAATGATTTGTCCCCATAACTTATCTGAAAACATGTTCTACATATATCTATGTGAAAGATGTATATAAAATGTAAGTTTGTATCCTTAAAAAGTACTTTGCCTACAATGAATTAGGCAATGAAATAATGCCTGGCTACTAAATTCATTCTAATGACGTTACATTCTATTTTGCTAGTTAAATGGTGTCTAATACGTTTGATGACCAATGTTTAGGTGTTTACACTTGAATGATGCCATGGGAAACATATTTCTTTTCACCACAAGTTACATCTTGTAAAAACTCTGCCAATAAATCGATCATATGTGATGATGTGTGACAATATTCCAATTCAAACCAATCAGTCACATTCATTTTAGATACAGGAGTTGATTATAATACTTACAATGTGAACCACACACGTACCTTTCAGATTATTGGGAACGACAATCATCTGACTAGACAATTTCGATTGTCCGGGGATATTTGCAAAAAGGCTTCATATAAATAAGTTTACCGATTTTTCTTTCTTCTATTTTCCTTGACCTCTACACAATACCCATTATGATCTAGGAGTCTAGATCATAATGGGTACTGTGGTTTATTCCGTGTGTTTTATTCTTGTTTAGTGCAAGGTCAGTTTATAAATGCTTATTTTTAGATGAATTTCCATTGTTCACAATATCTCGTCATTTAACCCCATAGTAAGTAGTTCATTCTCAGCCATACCTATTTGTCACATGTTTTATACAACTCTAACAATGAAAATGTCCACAGGACATCCCCGGTGGTCAGAACCATCAATCTTTATACCAGAACAAGTTAAACATGACGCCACATTCCTGTCTCCTGCCGTAGAATAATTGTTTTTGGCAAATGTTTTGTCAACATGAATATTTTGTTCTATCCAGCTATATCACGATTATTTGCAACACGGTATACGGAAATACATGCATGGTTTTACCGTCCCCTGCATCTATATTAGGCAGATTACATCCTCCCTTTGAACCCTCACTGGGGTATTATTTGCTTCACAATGACTTTCCAATCTTGCGCGATTTTTCAGAAAAAATATTCTCCATAAACGGATGGAAAACATCAATACTCGAGCCAGTGAGTTACATTGAAGGTAGTGGACGAGAAAAATACGATTTAATTATATATCTTATGACGCATTTCATGTATATATGTCAAATGTACATCAGAAAAATCATTCCCACCAGTATTCCATTCCCTATTTCTATGTGCAGACATCGCGAATAGTGGTTTCTTTAACATTGACGGCACGGTCAACACGGAATATCACATAAGATGTATTTGTGTTACACTATCGAATGAATGCTAGCTAATTGATTGTAACGAGTTTCCACCATTATACTATACCACTTCAGTACATTCAAACGCTTATCTGCAGTCTAAAATTATGAATTTATAGTTCATCTCCTGGAACATACTTCAGAGGAGAAATAGTATGTGGGTGGGTTTCGATGCTATAAACAATCAAGACCGTTTCCTTGTGGTTAACATGCTCAGGTGTCACTGACAATTGCCCGGAAGACTCGAATCATGAAGACCACAAATCTCCATACTTCACCACAACAAATTACCCCATAATCACATTTTCTAAGACGCAAAATTTGCATTACCTTCCGGGACAGGGTATAAATAAACACGAATCGCCAACGTCATGTTATAAGACGACCCTAAATCACCACGATAACCAGTCCGTCCCCATGAATGAATATAGATATTACTACAACAGGACATAATCAAACTCTGGTAAATTCCCCGTACAAACCAGTTCCTCGGAATCTGGGATCGTTGCACCATGAAACCAGGGCTATGACTGCTTTGAACATCGAGTGAAGTTATTGAGTCAAGTGTGATGTTTGGATTACTCTCGCTCCATTAATGTGTCCAACCAGTGAATTATTCCACATCCATGAACACTCAGCTGATCATGACTTTGTTACGTCAGTGCTGAAACTTTACGGTAAACCTCGAAAACACTCCCCGTCAATATACACAAATTATTCAAAAGTAATCTGGGTCGAGTTCTATGAAATGGAGATATCCCAAATATATAATTGAGTAACGCATACTATAGGACACAACCGATCAATATGATTGTATGTTTATGAGAATTGGATGTTTGGTGTCCGGACTTTTATTAACAAATACATATTTATTCCATATCTTATTATTTGTAGTCTTTAGTTTAATCAGTTATTAATATTGGATTTTATTGGTCTTTTGTTCAAACCATTTGACGATGAACGTTGGCATATTTTTCATGGCCGCCATTGTTATTGATACATTTAATTTGATCGCAGCTCACATGTAGTGTAACACGTCTTCAAACATCAACAACACGATTTACATGTTGCCACCCGATGATAAATGTAAAAAAAGGGAATAAATAGATAAATAAATCTATATCTACACTCAGTAGTCATGACTATTTTGCACTGTGTCAAACTATTAGTGGAATTGGAATGCAAGCCAAATAGGTAAAATTGGAATGTCGCTTCACTTCTTCGATCAATATTGACGACATCTACAGGAGTAGAGACAATTCAACACTTGTACCTCGGTGTGTCTCAAAACATTGTCTCTCAAATTTGACCTAGAGGTCAAACAATCACATTTCAGGAAGTTTGTTTTATTTCTATCAAAAAATTCTGATGCTCCCTACAAAGTGAAATTGAGAGTATGGCAAACCGCCCTGAAATCTGCAATGTTCAACTAAGTTGAAACATAGATATCTACTGACCTCCGAGCGGCCGAGTCGCCATACATCAACATTGAAATGCATGTTGGGAGTTCGCTGTACAACATGCAACGACACAATTTTTGCCGAAACAGGAATCGCTGACGCCAAGTGTTTTATCATAACGAGTCAGATTCATTAGAAAATTGCGACAATGGTCCAGTTAGTGGACAAGACCATTTCCCTCCGCTACCCAATGGGAAGTCAGTTGGAGTGCATAGAAACATATGTCACAACCCGATCCAAAAATGACCTCATAACCAGACTGACCAACAACTCCAGCACAATACAGGTAACATACCTCTGAATAAATGCAGAATTGTTGATGAGCCCAACTCTCAAGTGTTCACTTTCAAGGACAATTCCAGAACTAAACAGAGTTGCATACACGCGTATAAGATTACCATCTCACCATTTGCACATATGGAAAGGGGTCGGTGATCAAGAACGCCCATTGAAGAAAGGGCATGCAAAGGCGTGTACAATCAGAAGAACATAATTTGTTGTACTGTCCCTTGCAACCAATATGCAAATAGCCTTATAATAATATTATTATTATTATTATTGATGATAAGCAAGATTTTGATGATGATAATAATAAACCTAACAGTAAGCAAACAAAACAGAATATTGTAAACGGTCAGGTAGTAACCTAGCCTAGTCACGTGGCTCGATATTGACTTCAAGAAAGCGTTTCAATGAATTACATTCCTGCTGGAAAATCACACCTGTGTTTTCAAGATTGGTATCAGCATCTGGTTTCCAAAAATAACTGTGCTCTACCATTCCACAAGAAGAAAATAGCCTATAGTTGTCCAGTTATTACGTGATATGTCATGTTTACGACATGACATTTCTCATTTCGTGAGAGCGGGTTATGGATATATTATATCCATAATTTCTGCTTTGATATCAAGACTGTTCCGAGATAATGTGCCATAGTTACAACACTGATGACCAGCAACTTTTGTACAACACCAGCCGTGGTCAGAAAAGCAGTCCGATTGCATCGCCCATCTTTTCTGTCTTTTTCTTTTACATGTAATAATTATCAAAAATTAAATTACGGGCCCAGATCAAAGCTCTAAGTGAGTTGACCAGAATGGTATTGATAGCATGTCGATCTCAGAAGGTATAGTACTTTGAAGTATCATATAGCTCATTAGTATTCAAATTTTCTGCTCAGCAAAACTCATCATGTATGTTCTCAATAATTGATAGAGTGGAAGATTTATATATTTAGTTTGTTGATACGGTAACAAGTATTATATGCGCCCCTTACTCACCATGGTTGCTATGGCTCAAATCTACAGGCATTTAAATGATGATCAAGGTTCAAAATTGCCTCCTTAGAAAATTACCCTTCTGCGTCATGAATAACTCATTTGCCTACTAATTAGCTTATCGAACGTACGTGAGTTGTACATCAGCATGTATCTTACAATTATGTCTGCTTATCGCGAATTAAATTCTGCAAGATCAGTCTTTGCAAAATATACCACCATATGGTATTTGAAACTTTCCAAGATGAACTGTGCTCGCACTTTCCCAAGGAAGCAATCAGATACACACTTTATTACACATGAGGTAGCTGATTCTCGAACTGAACCTGATCACTCATACTACATCATTCATATAGCCAACTCAACTTCAGACAACAATGCAGACCAAAGGAATCGACAGGATGATACACGTCATAACTCAAGTTTTGCATAAGACAATGACCGAATGACTAATGCTTGCATCCACGTTACTGCATCGATAGCAGAGCTGTTCGAGATACTGTCCCCTAGATATCGCATGGATGGAAAGCCACTCTGGTTTCGCACCAGCTGTTGTCACAAATCATTACAATTGCATCATGTATCATTTCGACAACTGAACGACGGAGAATGATTGCGGGTACAATCGCCTTCCTCACCAGTATATGAACAATGATCAACAATAAAAAACGACGATACTCGCCATGGAACAAACGACGGTTCATAATATGACAACCATATTCAATTTTGTTGTAATTTCTCCCGAAATGTTCACTGCATCACTATCAATAAAGTACATCCATTATTATTTGCATTTAGTGAGACGGAAATATAGTGTAGAATGAACACCTAGAAACATCAATGCTAACATAAAAATGCCTTTTTCATAGCACCACACTGATAACACCGGCGACCACAAATGGCTGACTTAATTGGTACTACATTCTTGTGAGTCAACCTCACGTCAAGCTTCCTCCTTCCTCTTGCAAGGTGACATTACGTCGATTTCTGCGCATAATGGCACTTTATACCCCCAGTACATATAGACACAGTGAGTAATACTGTCCTGGACGTTGATATCAATTTTCCTATGGTAAAGATAATCAAGAAAACAATCCACGCTCCATTGCATAAATCAGAACAATGTTCTATGAAAATATGCTGTAAAGTAATGTCCAGTCCTGGCTACCTACACTATGAGCATTTTCGTCTCACTAAATGTTTTCATATCAAAATGTGTTTTACTTCCTTCTTGTAACGCTTGTATATCAAGAAATGTGTTTGAAATTATCACAAACAAGTGATTTGTGCCTGAATATCATACGCGTACATAAATGTTGAATGTAATATGTCTGTCTAGCACTGAATATTCACAACGTTATTTTCGATCTCAAATTACTTGGTCGCAGCAATAGTTCAATATTCTCAATCAAATCAAAACCTAATGGTGGTGTAAAAGAAAATTAGCTTCTACATAAAATAGGTCCCACAGACAAATATTCCTAGGAAATGTTGTCCAATGGGACAATATTCTCAGTATTATATGTCCGACGGACCTAATTTCCTGGGAAAACATGTCCTGGGACATAATTCTCTAGGAAAACATGTCCAGGGACATATTTCCGCGGCACTCATGTCCAGACAGACTAATTTCCCTAGGAATATATGTCTTGGGGGACCTAAAATACATGGGGTATATATTCCATTTACAGTGGCAAATAGTGTGACTGAAATCAAATTGGGTGTGTTGTGAAATGTAGCAAAATTCATTGATAACAACCCACGTTCCACGATTCCAAGATGAATTATGAACTTTTATATAATGATCGTCACTGGATGATGTGTACAGTATTCACCGACTTTGTGTCAGAACACAACGTCGCATTAAGAGCACGGATCTTCATGGCCTATTTCGTGAAAAATGTCTGTATAAGTGTGGAAAATGATAATAGTGATAAGTTCACTTATTTATCGGCATAAACCCCTCGACTAGGAGCGCTAACATGACACAATTCATAACTCTAATAGAATGTTGTTATACTTTTTGAAATGCCATATCGGTTTCCGGATTATCGTGGGTAATCACTGTATATTTACCACTGACTAAGGAAACATTCTCGACTGTTTCTTGGTTTGCTATGTTACCGTTTCAAAATGAATAGTATCACAAAAAACTTCGATTAACTCTGCTTGGAAGGACGATCAATCTTCATACTTTAGCACAGATAAATTACACATCAAGTCACACTTCCCAATGCTGAGTTTGCACTTCCCCCCATACAGAATATATATATAAACACACTAATTTACAGCCGCATAGCAGCTGTAGAATCAAACGCTCCAGGAACGTGCCAAAGTGATATAAGATCGAACGAAGTAATTTGATTCCAAATATTAGGCATGTTTACACACAATAGTCATATAAATATCATAATGACTAGAGTGTAAATATCAAGGAGTAACCGAGGTGTAAATATCCAAGAAAGAGGGTCATCTCAACGAATCAAAATACTAGAAATAACTATCGTCAACAGCTAGGTCTCACGCCGACTAATCATCGATTTCGGATAAGTACATCACTGCAATGACTAGTATATCTGCAAACAAATCATGCCTTCGTGTTTGTAACATTCGTACTCATTTGCAATTTGTGATTCGTTTGTGATTGTCTTTATAATTCTATGCTCATAGATCACAATCCTACATTTTCAACAAAGTTGTGTACCTGACGCAAGATTATTTTCATTAGGGTACAAAATGCATGCCTTTTCGTCGGTTGAATAAAAAATATTATGGAGGTTTGGAAAACGCGAACACAACATGCCCTAAAACAACGAGATAACGTTGTATCAGAAGTTGTATACTCTATACATATGAATGTCTCTGAGAAGCTCACCTTCTACAGGTTGATATGAGCTAAACTTGAGGACTTCCACTGATATCAAGTGGTTACAAAAATGTGTAATATGTCCCCTCAGATTCATTGCCAAACTTGATATAAAACCTTGTCATGACGTCCTTTTGTCCAGTTTAATCGAATGAGCATATCAAATTTCTTCAATTCACATGCTATAGTGTGTATATGTTAATATTATATGGTTGAATGTTACCATTAGTTTCACCTCCCTACGTAATGTACAGTTGCACACACAAATATTACCAATTGTAATTACGTATGTTGATTGTTGAATAGTGTAAACCTGACCTAGTCGACTCGCTGAACCTAGACTTCCAATAAATATCCTACAACTCCCATATCATTCTGCTTGAAGACCATAACGTCGTGTGTACAAGATGGATACTAGATACCTGGTATTTGTAAATTGTCAACATCAGGTACTATTCCTTCTTCTACAAGGTGCAAATGTCAGGTTATTACGTGATCTGTCATACTACAACACCTGACTCAATGATAATATCCTCCTTTGTTCTGTTTCGAGAAGCTCTGCCTTAGATACCACACTGATGACAAGTGATATCGGTACAGCACCAGCTGTGGTCACAAAAGCAGATTGCATCATCCATCATTCCTGAAATGGAAGGATTGTTAAGAATCTGATAATCAAACAACAAAACGGGAGAGACGCACAGGAGGAAACGTGGTGCTTAGACACGAACACCACAAAATAGCTATCATTGGTATTTGCACGTGAAGAGTAGTTGCTAAGAGTTTCTTTGCTAGGTCGTTGTCCTGGTGGGAGATGATGTGTGTCTATAAGATACTTCAAACAAAAAGCCTGCATCCGATGGTGTTATCATTTTGGATAATCACATAGAATTATCTCCAGTTTTTTCTGTATCAGTTGTGTATTATTGGGATTGCTGGTGGATAAATGGACAAAAGTCTAGACGGATTCTAGCACCTTGTAGAACAACAAGGCAACCACGAGGTAATAGACTCAATCAACTAAATCAAGCTTGTTCCCTCCATTTGAGAGATGGAAAGATTTCTTACGTGAAATGACACTTTATACCCACGGACATAAGACAGAGTGAGCCTTTGAGTGATCCATGATAACTTGGACGTTGATATCAGTTAGTCAGGTCTTGATATCGTAACACTGATGAAGGAATCAGCCCATGTCTCGTTGCGGAAAAACCTCAGTCACATTCGCACCAATGCCTCCGCCAATGAGGATACGAGATTTGGCCATTCCTGCCGGTTAGCCAAAGGCAGAAATTGGACATCAGAGAAACGTCGGTGGAGGCATCGGAAGAAAATAACGAACTAGCATAGTGGTTAGGCCGGGAGGAAGGTTATATTCGTGCGGCGACCGGTGGAAAAAATGACATCGATATTGAACCACTAGAACGCCTGTCGGCGACCCCCCAGTTACATACCAGGCGCCGAGGGGATTGACCGAATTTTTCGGCAGACCAATATAGGTTGCTCTGCATTGTCGTCAGCACCCGAAATGTTGCATATTTTTACCCTTAGTCCATTCAAGGCAGAACAGCAAATATCCCATGTGTCGTCCCATATATTACATACTTATCACGCAATATCCAATACATTCGTTGATAAAACTAGCATAGTGGTTAGGCTGGGAGAAAGGTGCTATATAGACCGCCGAAGTAAGATCATTTAGCTGAATGGCCAATTGAATTGGTATGTGTATCTTGAAGTTATATATGCAATCAGACTCACAGGTATGACATTGATAGACAAAAAATGAACAGTAAATCAAGTTTTAAATAGCTTTCATTGTCAATGGAACACTCATATAACAAAAGCGATTCATGAGAATTAGAACACCAAATGAAGTACAGGTGAGTGCAACACATCAAATGCTATTCATCAATGTCATCATATCATCCCTTCTACATGTTCTAGTGAAGCATATGCGGAGAGGAGTACAAGGCAGACCGTTCTCGCAACAACCGCATCTTCCAGCGCATCCAGTCTTGCCACCACACTTTGTCAGCCCAATAACATCTCGAGGGGCAGGAAGGGTGAGGCATCGCACCGGAAAATAGCTCACTTTCTTTATTTTCCATCCGTTTTCTTCAACAGGAGGAAGATCCGGGCTGAAACGATTCCCATCTCAACTCCAAAAGATTTGTGGATCATGATAACTGTACAACTTGCAGACAAACTTCAGCAAAAGAACATCAGTGTCAGGTGACCAAACGCATACTTCCTGACAATCGCGACCACTTACAGATGCAAGAACTTGATGGGGAATAAGTGTGTCAGCCTCCTCGTGTGACTGGTGTTCCTCAAAATCAAGATTCTGATCTCCGTCTTTGTATACGACGACCAGCTTGAAAGTGCTGTGACTGGAGAAATATTACAACAACAAGCCTCGGCAAACATCCAAGTAAGTGCATGTTTGGATTAGAGGCAGGCATTGTCTCCTTGACAGACATGCTAAGTTTCATTTCTGAATAGAGCTGGAATTCTGTCCTTGCCATTGCTCTTTTCTGCGTTGTCTTTCAACGATTGATCCAATAACAATCAAATACCACTCAAACCTAATCATAGCTGCCCATCAAAAAGGGATATTGAGAGAAAATGATGTTCTTTGCCATACGTTTTTGATTTGCCCATACATATGGCCCTTTCTCATTGATTCCGTTGTGAGTTTCTGTGGGAGATCGTTTGAGTTTGTTTAAATCATCGCCATTCTCGGTGATGACGCTCGGCATGATATCGTGTATATCGCCTCAGTCACAGCGTATTATTTCACACTTACTCGCATATGTTCGAGCTTAAACTAGGTCAGGTCACAGGTAACTGAGTGATACACAAAACAAAAGAAAAGCGGCTGCTAGTACGGTCACATGCTTGATTTATCCATCTGCTCAACCATAGTTTGTTTTGTAACCGTTTTTCTGAGACCACAGGCATATTTGTAGTTGAGTTGGAACAAATAATTTTCTCCCATTATCTATAAACCAATGTGTTTGATGAATGCTTCTGGAGGTCACGTATCTGCTTCACGGTCAGTGTTTTTTCTTTGATCTTCAAAGATCTCGACTCCTTCATATTGGTGTCCACGCGTCCAGGAAACCGCACCAGAAATTGTTGGTCCAGTTTAATAAAGTAGATACATCCGCATTTATAATTCACATGACTGTCAGAATAACCATTTGCCCTGGTGAGCTACACAGACTCTTTATAAGGTATATCACATGCACGTTTCATAATTATGTCGAATGATACATGAGTTCGAAATGTAGGATGAGTCAGCTGCGAATAAACAATCCTCCTGTACACAATGGTATACATTTTTGGAGTCTGAAAACATGCAAAAAAGTGTCATTTCCTGCATTGAAATGGCAATTTTTTAATTTTCGAAAATTAAAACAACTATACTATACGTTTTCTTGGACTTTCACGTAAAAGTTTACATTTTGCAGGAAAATTCGCCCATCCAAAAACAAGATAAAATTGCTGACGAACGACAGAAAGATGGACAACCTTCGGCAAGCTAAAACGCCCCTTGCATACCACAACGCTGATAATAATGGCGACCACAAATGGCTGACTTGATTGGCACTACATTTTTACCAGTTAATATCACGTCAAGTCCGCTCCATTTACTTGCAAAAGGACATTACCTCCATGTACAACCCCAGTACATATAGACACAGCGAGTAATGATGTCCTGGACGTTGGTACGAATTTTGTTGTGGTAAAGATAATCAACACACGCCCAGTGCATAAATCAACACAATGTTCCATGAAAATATTCATTCCAGCAATATACATCAGCGTGTTATGTTAATTTCAAGTTATGATTGCATACATCATAAGATTTCCAACCCCACCAGAGATAAGTTTCGGAAACAAAACTTATTTTCTGGTGACGAATGTGTAGTTAGCAGATAAAATACACCAATTTACAATTTTGGAGTATATTCGCACCTAATAAGGATATGTTATAAATAATCTGTACATATTGATTGGTAGGAATACGGCGACAGGAATTACTAGTAATCAGGTCATCTAATCCTCATTAAAACTTGGTGGCGAACAAATGAAGTTTAATTTCGAAAAAAAACCGAGAATGGACTTAATGCGAAATGCTGTTCGTAAATTATTTGATAAAATCATGCTTTCCACGGATTCCAGATTTATTATCAACATTCAGATACTGGTTGTCACTTGTTGACATAAATTGACGAGACATGGTGTCAGAACACAGCATATATTTGCAATATCGATGCAGCTGCTAATGACGTGAACTTATGAAATGTATCAGTATTATTATTACCATGAAATATTATTATCAACTTCTAAAAAACACCATACAAACAATAAAAGGGACTTCAGTGGAATAAACCCATGGCCTGGAACGCAAACATCACACACACAATAAATATAATAGTATTACACTATTTCCAAGTAGCACAATCGGTATGTCGCTATGTCACACAGCCACTACGAACAATTTGCACATATTCCACATATAAAATTTTGGTCATTCATGATACATGCGCGATATACGTAATCCATAAGTGTTTCATGCGTTTTTCATCCGTCAAAGTGCGCAGATGTCCGTCGAGGACGTGATTTCGGTTTTTATAAAAGGCCATTTATGAAGCCATTCGATTCGTCGGGGTTTTTTTACGGAAAAAAACCGGAATCACGTCCTCGACGGACATCTGCGCGAGGACGTGATCTGCGCACTTCGACGAATGAAAAACGCATGAAACATTTATGAGTTCCTTATATCGCGCATGTATCACGAATCACCAAAATTCATACGTGTAATATGCGCAATTTGTACTTGGTGGCTGTGTGACATAGCCTTAAAGTTTTGGATTTCCACGACCGTTCCATCGTTCGTGATACATGCGCCATCCATTCGTCGTGTATACGCGATTCATTCGTTCTTTACGTGGATGTTATGCATTTCATTTTTGGTTTCCAGTGCTTCATGCGTGGAAATTTCAGCTGGTTTGTGGTCAGATTTGTCTTTTCCCGTACATTTACGTGATTTTTGCGTGGTTTATTCGTACTTCTACCGTGGTTTTAACGTGGTTATTTCGTGATACATCTGTCGAAATTCCACGTAAAAACCCCAACTTTTCCACGTATATTCACGTACGATCAATTTTCATACGTGTAATATGCGCAAATTGTACGTAGTGGCTGTGTGACATAGGCTTCACGTTCATCATGCTTTATGGTAGGATGTTTTTTTTTTCACTAATAGTCACTGGGGAGGAGCTTGCCTATGCGTAGATCGAGTGCAATTTTATCGCCCACGATGACGGTACTCGTAGATTATGTCAGAAAACAACGTACTAGAAAATATTAAACAAGAAAACACTCCTCGTGGTCCTTTGGACCCACAAAACCATATCCACGTTCGAAACTTGTGGCCTATGAAAATATTGAGTTAAAGATTGTATGAATATGGAAATTTCGTACATGAATTATTTTCCGAATATCTCTGATAGAACTTCACGTCAATCGTACGTGGATTATTGAAAACATTTCTCAATACGATGAGCCCAGAAAACTTTTGATGATATTCTTCGCATCAGTATGCCTTTCACCTCACCACCATGCTCACAAAACTGGCGACCACAAATGGCTGATCTAAGTGCCACTACATTCTTGTGAGCTAAATTTGCGTCAGCCTTGCTCCATCTACTTGAATGATGACATTACATCGTTTCCTGCATGAAATGGCACGTTATACCCTGGTATGTATATGCAGAGTGATACCTGATGTCATGGACGTTGGGCTCGAAAACAACGCACTTTACCAAGAAAACAGCCCGTATGCTATCCCATAAATAAACCAGAATGGCCGATAAACGTATGCGTTACAGTCGTATACATCAATATGTTATTACCTGCACAAAACGACGAGGAATTATGTCGTAACTAAATCATCCCCGACCCACCACATATAACGATGTTGATGATTTGTATAAAAACAGTAAGTGATGGGAAATAGCAGCGTATGCCATATCCTAAAGACAACTTGTTCAAAAATACAGGGTGAATCTGAAAAAAAACTTTACGGAATCGTCGCTTCTCATTGTTGGCATTTATCCAGCAATCACATCAAACATTGGCAATTGCATAGAGTGTCAGATGTCAATGCACATTTTTACACCTATTTAAAAACAATTTCACAAACTTAAAGAAAAGTAATCAGTTTCTGAAATTCGTTATCAATCAATTGGCTAGCATAAATTAGATGATATAGTACTGTTTTAACCCCGATAATACGTGAATGATGACCCTGCGGTGGAGTTTGAAGATACCGTGAAAAAGATGTCAACGAATTGTTTACATTTGCGCTGACATAAACAAAGACATGACTTGCCATGTAATGTCGTTATTTGCAACCCAAAAGAATCAAACCGAATATTTGGGGTTCCATCACTATAATTTATCATACATATAAGAGTTCCAAGTGACAGGGCTGTGTATTTTTCTATATTTTCAACTATTTTTTTTTTAGGTTTTGCATCACTGCACAATCGTTCCATGCAAAACTATTTTTAAAATCCGATTTTCAATCTCAAATTTAGACAAATTCGTGTTCGCATTGGAACTTTTGCACTGTGCAGATGATCTGAGGACAGCTATTTATCACTTTCAAGCGGAAAACCTAAAACCGACCATTCCAGTTTAATGCTGTATGGATGAGTATATATATGTCCTATCGTTTTTCAAGATGTTCAAAATGTTGCCCACCAGACTGAATGAACAGACTGAATGAGTGTTGTTTGCCTCATCAGCTTGAAAGATTATGGATTAATGCCACTGACTCATGGTGTTTTCTAAAACATATATTTTTGCATATATGTTGATTAACAGCGATTAGTATTAATGGGTCATAGTGGGTTATGAAGCAGAACTAATCACAATTAACTTTTCTCTGAGTTTCCCGATAAACATGTAAAGCTGCTGCCACGACTCAATGTATCAGGATATTCTGGAAGTTTTTTGTTTTTGTTTTTTAATTGAGGCGAAAATCAGTAAAGTTGGGAAAATATACATTTGAAACCATATGCATCTGCCTGTATATAATGTGTTCGGGGAATAAATATCTATGTGTTCACATGACATTTCGGTAAAGCTTTTTTTCTGAACCACCCTTACCTAACGTCGTTGAAATTGCGCATGGTCTGTCACAAGGGGATTGTCCAACATTCTGCGAAAGGGGGTCTTGTTTTCTATTAGTTTCTGAATCATATCTCTCGGACTCCATATAAATTTATTCCTCGTCGCCATTTCTCAAATTTCATCAATACCATCGATTGTGAACTGACAAATTCGTAATACAAATGCGATAAGGAATCATGAAGATAAGAAAGCAATATCATGTAATCCACCGTCAAGATAAACGATTCCAAACTTGACATTAACTACCATACTTGGATCGCAGAGGATAAAATTGTATTTTATTGTTATATAATGGAAACACTAAAGTTGTATTTTACTGTTATATATTGGAAACACTAGCCACCAATAAGCAATATCTCTAGGGAGGTGTAAAGGACGTGATCCCGATCCACATCTGCTGTCAGTAGTTTTGACTGGCGATTAATGAGAAAGTTACTGTCAAATTCATATCCCCGACAAACGGTTCATACATTCACATGATGCAAAGCATGCATACATTTGAACGCAAAGCACATTCTCGAAAATGTGGAGAATCAATACGAATATATCTTTGAATTAGTAAATATCAATTATTACCCAACATGTCGATCTTGTATTCGAAATGGACAGAACTCCATGAATGGCCCAATCACAGCAACAATTTGTGACGGAGAAGATCTGAAAATTCCCAAAATATATCCAGTCTATTTTCAAAACAATATCTATTGTAAACTGCAGAGACAGTTTCAATTGCACAAACCCATCAATCTTGACATAGATATTTCGTCTCATTATTAACCACTGCTTCATATCTGTTTGGTGCGACTGGGTGTAGGTGTCACATCCAGTGTAGGTAATGAAGCGAAGCATTCTAATGTGAAAAAAAAATTCCGTTTTTGTTTCGAGCATGAAACAAAAAATGAGATATATGCCAATAGTTAATGTGATGCCTATTCTTTTACTCTATTTGGTTAGTATTATTCCTGAGAGCACATCCTTAGTCATATCCGAAGAGACCTCCATATACGTAGAGATATCTATGCATCTTTGCGATATATTTTTTTATATTCGTCATTGCAGCAAAACATTCATACCACCAATAAGCTAGTGTCTGACTTCTTTGGGACAAAATGTGAACGTCGTTCAGGGCCTGATCTCGGAATATTTGCGATTCACAATCGTGAGTAGAAGGGAGTAGCAATAACTGTGAATATGACCTATACTATACTCACGGTGTAGGTTATATTCATAGTGTGTCATATTGATGCTTTTCACACATATTATAACAGTGAAAGGATCACGCTCCATTAAAAAAATTATTGAATTTCGTAGAAAGTCGTACAAATTTTTATAGGTAACGATCGTCATCAGGTCAAGTACTGCCTACGAGTAATCACCTAGGAACTACATGTGACGCTGCAAAGCCATGACTGACCATGTGCAGGGACAGTATGGCGTCGTTAAATACAATCAACGAGTCAGAATGGCACAGTTTAGCGGACTGATTTCACGTGGGTATAGTTGCTCACAAGAGCATTGTCCCAGTTTTGTAACCAATTTCGTGGTAGCAGAAATTTTATCGTTAGTGTCTGTTGGGATGTCTGCTGAATAATAGAAAAGATTTGCATTTGCGAAACAACTCACAGCGTGAGGAACTACATTTGACTCTACTGCCTAATAATACTTCTAATAAAGTCGCTGGATGTTACCATGATCAGGATTTGTCATATGGTATTCTCACATGTCATGGGAATGTACAATTCCTCGTACAGGGGCAGATGCAGGAAATGTAGCCCACTTCCAGAGGTACTTCCAGAGCCCAGAGCCCACTTCCAGAGGTACGAGGCGGAGGGGATCCGCCAATGTCGTATAACTCACATGTTTTATTCTGGAATATATTTCGGTGTGACTGTAATAACAGTCTTGTAAATACAGTTTTATGACTGGGGTAAGAATAGGCCGACCTAAAACACCAGTTACAACACAACACAATTTGTCCATGCAAGTGTAACATCCGCTATAAACTGTCATTCATTTTATCTATGGACATACCACACCGAATACACAACATGGAATAATACAACATGGAATTACAACATGCATAATATCTAAACATACATTTCCCGAATTTATCATAATAGTGGTAGCAAGAACCAGTTACTCACGCGTGTGAATTGCGAATATTCCAAGACCAGCCCGCGAAATTAATGCCGTTCACGTTTTTGTCACAAAGCATTCAGACACTAGCTTAACGTTAACCACCACACAATAAAATACTTGTAAATGTCCATAGCTATTTACACCACACATTATGTCGGTTTATTCATGGGCGATATAAAAATTATATGAACGAACCCATCTAGACCAGTTCCGTCCTAACTTTCATTGATCATGCTTCAGAAATGATATTTTCCACCCAGATTAATTCGCACATCGAGCAAAATTTTTGACACACACTGAACGGTAATAAATCAGAGAAATAACGATACAAGTGATTTCATGGGCGGTTATGGTCGCCACAAAGTGTATTGCTTTGCATAATATTGACTCCATGTTTATGATATCGGCCTCTCGTGACTGTAATGCGAAAGAGATAATTCAGAGCCATAAGAGGATTGCGGAGGAATACTGTAAAGCTTCGCTAAAAATAGAGATATTTACAATTGTGTGGATTTTTAGTCTGGAATTTGTTCATAATCGTAGGGGTATCATAGCTATTATTTACATCTCGGTCAAACCAAAATGGTATACATTATGGATAAAGATATATTGTATGGAAATATATATGATAGAAAGTGATGGCAATTTAAACTCGAACTACGATAACAAAATTAACAAATATCGGTATTGATTGCATCATGAAATGCAATACTTCGGTCAGCTACCATGATATTCAACAAAATATTTTCAGGGCACCATAGCCAAAAATTATTTAGCCTATCCGGAGTCTTGGTAAAAAAGCAATTTCACTAACTAAAGTGGTGTGTCTGGAGATATGCTATGAGCACTTTTATCATTCAAAATGTGAACAAAATGTTCAAAACTCCACAAAGTTGCGAAAGGTCATGTCGAGTTATTGAATTATCCCAATTATATATTTTGCATGGTTACAAGCAGACATGGTAGCTTCGAAAATGAACCATGTCTCTGGATATAACTCAGTTTTCAACAAACCATTTTGAACAATTCGCCAGAATTTTGTAGTATAGAACAACTATTACACGATATTAGCTACGAAACACTCGTGACATGTAAGCAGAGCAACATAACTTCCCATATCCATTGCATATTCAACCGGAGGATAATAAAAATAATATCTATATATCCATATCACATGGAGTACCGTTGACAAAATTATTTAGTGGGGCGGATAACAGAAAAGATGTTTACTTTTTGGAAGAAAGCATGAAAGTTTGCATATAGAGGTTTTAGGGCATGCTGATTTCATATCGATTAGGATACATTTGATCCGACACCTGTAACCTCTTCAAAATCCAAGATGGCTGCCATGATCGACGTAAATCAGGTCTATATCATAACTCTACTTCTAATCACGATATGAAGATGATTTTTTATTCTATATATATGTTTTCGATGGTGACGAATCTGATTCAGATGTTGTTTCACCATTTGGCGGCCATCATAGGAACAAAAATCAACTATGGCCGCCAAAATAACGTAAAACTTCTATAGTCGGGTAAACATAATTTTACATACAGCATATATGATTAACAAAAAGCTTGTAACTTCATCCAAACATGCCTTTGTTGAGGGCAAGACAGTTCAGTACGCACAATCTAACTTCAACAGATGGACAACCAATTCACTGTGTGTGGGCTTCTATAGTCTACTGGTTGGAAACTGTAATCAGCCAGTCATCCAAAAACCTCGTTAGACGAATGCGCAACTGTGAGCCCAGGTAGAAAGCAAATGGAAGGCGCATGTGAATAGGTATATGGAGTCTTGGACGAATCGAAAGAAAGAGCTAGGGACCGTCGGTAGCATCTCGAGGATGGATGTACTGAATTTTGGAATACGCATCCTTCAAGTCGATTGACATCCTCCAATCGTCCCACAGAGAGACACCAGAAATGATTGAGGACACTCTATATGGGAATCATTCCTTGATCACTAACTGGGAAAAGGCTGAGATCTCTGATCAACCGCCAACTGACAGTCAGCTTTGGAACCACAAACAGCCGACTGCAGAAGCCGGGGATATCCGAAGTACAACCACAGTGGCCTGCTCATCAGCATCCCGATGATAAGGTGATCGAGCATCTGAAATGCAGTGCCTGAAGAGTGGGTGCGAATGCTATCAAGGAAGGGGAGAGGGCAGGAATCGGATCTTGTGACATTTCTGGAGGGTCGCCGTTAGAAATTTATCTATGTACTATGTATCCAATACATGTGAGTAAGGCTGAAGACAAGCTCCACTGGAGATAAATCCTTATGTAAGGGCCACGGAAGCATCTGAAGCACACAAAAATCGAGACATCTGGCGAGGAGCCAGAGCCACCACAATGCCCTTGAAGTTATTCAGCTTCGAGGTGTTCACAGTGATCACTGACAATTTTTTGGAATGATCGTCCTTTTTGGGATGGTGTCTTGAATTGCTCAGTGGGAATCGGACACGGATACTTCTTAGCAACATGGCGTTCACATAACATTGCCAGGCTGGGTTTGGCCTCCTGTGACATGGCTTGCCCAGCCCTAGAGAGGACGTCCGAATTGAGCCAAGAAATCTGACGTCAACTCTGGCTTGGTTCAGGAAACCTTCCAAAAGCTTGGAAGTTGCCTCAAGGAACTTACCACTCCATTTGTGACTCCTTTACGTAAAAATCTGACCAACGGACTTGTTGACCAACGATAGGAAATGCTTCGTCTTGGCTACATCAGCTCTTGGGATCTGGACGATAGGGTTCAGTTTGAAGTTCTCCATGACAAGATGAGCGACCTTGCTGCTACGAAATCTACACTCCCAGTCCAACATATTGGAAAGTAGATGCACTCGGATGAGTTTAGCGGCCAGGTCCTTGAGATCTGACTCTGAGAGCAAAACCGGAATGCTCAAAGACTTGGCAAGGGCGATGGATGAGATCCTCATTCACACATCTGCCTCTAGAGTGCATGCCTGCTTGTCGTGGTGATAATATTTCAGAAACCCCCCAAACCATAGAACAAGCATTCCAGGCCTGAGGTTGTTCTGTTGGGGTGATTTTTCTCCTACCAAAGAACAAACACTGAATATCCCTTCTGAACAAGAGAAGCGTACAAAGGTAGCGACGGCTTTGCAGAGTCCAGGATTCTGCCACCCAATGAGCTGTAGTCAGTGGTCTCACCTCCGGTTTTAGTATTGGTCTGGAGAACACTCTAGGGGCCTATTAAATTAAGATGTCGAGCTCGTTACCAACCACGTCCTCATTAGGTTGGAGATTCGTCATTAAATAACGAGCATTTGATTTTTTCTTCCACTAAGATTTCCATTTCTAAAAATACTAATTTCAACCATTGTAAACATTGTGTTTTCACAGCACCTTTTCGTTTTTTTTTGCATGGTTGACATGTAATGATGAGTTCGGTATCTTAGTGAAATGGCTACCTGGACTCAAAGACTGCTACGGTGAAGGTATCACACCTGACCTGATTTAGGCCTTGAAGACAGACCTGTCGGTATATTTAGCTGAACTAACTAAATATTGCGCTTCTAGGTTATGGTGAGAGCTCTACCAGATCCAGAACTGTGGGCAGTACAGGTTGTGGCTGTGGCTGATCCTGAACTGAAATCCAGTCATAACAGACTGCCTTTAGACAAGCTTGGATGGCTGGAACGAAAGGTTTGGCTTGTTCTTTCAGCTGCGTCAAGTCGATCTAGGATGCCATAGTTGCTAAGGTCAACCCAATCTTCCATTGTGGACACTCCTCCATTAGAAAACAGAGAACATCGTTCTTTCTTGATCAACCAAATTGTGAAAAAAACAACCACAAAAGGTTGACAACGCTTATGGCTATTTTTATGGTATTGTTTGGCCTACATGGATTTACATTTCCAAGATGGCCACCAAATGGTGAAATAGCCTCAGAATCGGATCCGTCACCATCAAAAACATATATTTAGATACAAAAATCATCATTATAGCATGAATAGAACTGATTTTATGACCAAAATTTGATTTACTTTATTCATGGCGGCCATCTTGGATTTTGAAGAGGTTACAGGCGTCTGATTAAATGTATCCTAATCGATTTGAACTCAGCATATATTAAAATCCCCGTATGCAAATTTTCATGCTTTCTTCCAAAAAGTAAACATGTTTAATGATATTTGTCCGTTATCCGCCCCACTAATTGGAGTATCAAGTACAAACATCTTTCCAATATCATAATCCTAAGTTGTCAGGAAACAATCAGTATAGGAAACCCACTTGCCGGAGATGGCGACCGCATAACAGCTAATAGACGTGGAATCAATACCCAGTATTAAGTATTCCGAGCCAACAAAACAGGGTCCGTTATCCAATCTCATAGTCCGGGGACAGAAAGTCATATCAGGCATACGAAGTGAGAGAAAACAAAAATGACAGGGAAACTCATGAACCCCCAAAAATGACCATTAGGAGGTGAAATCAGGTGTTCCGGAAAGAGTGAGCATTTCCTGCCCCACTAGTGGCACCCGTCATGAATTCCCCAAAATTAACATGAAAATAGATCTAGTTGCATGGCAGGCATGGATTTGCTGTATTTATCCACCAGATCATGATGACGTCCATAGAATTTCTTGAACGCAGCTATAAGTCTTGGTAAAACATATCCTAGTCGCAGCAGTTTAGAAACTAGCTGGGCACTTCGATAGACAAAGTCCTCATATTTACAACTAGCTCTGGAATAGCGTATAAGTTGAGAAACAAACACACCATATGCCGGTGACATAGGAATGTTGCTGCTCAGAAAAGGGAAATTGACTATGGAAAAATTGAAATCATCACGTTTGTCATATAATCTAGTTGACAGGTTAGAATCATTATCAATCTCCAACCTCAGGTCTAGATAGTTGGAAAAATTAGCGGAGTCTGTAGTATCTTTAATTTCAAGTTCCTTGACATATTTTGTCAAAATGGTCACGTAGATGAAAAGCGGAGACAACAGCATTCATACTACTTATAAGATACTATGTGTATTGTGGAATTATTATTTGAATAATATGCTAAAGATAGTGAGAATAATGCCGTAGTGAGAAGTCTCTAGAACAGTGACATTAAAGCAGCTGCCTTCGAAACCAGTCAATATTTTTTGAAAACTATATGTCATACTAAACATGCTAAACTAACTTAATGAAACATACATCAAATGTAATGAAAATAACCAGTCCTCAAGGGAATTTTGCTCATTTGAACAGCCGGTTCTCGCGCAAATGCAGGAACTGTATCCATCACATGCAGATGTAAACAAAGCATAGAAGTGCGAGATACATGTAGACTGACAATTCCACATACATCATGGAATATCACTGATTATTTTCTCACAACTACACTATATATGCATATACGAAATGGGAAATGTACTTGATGTGGACTTTTAAGCGCGATTTGAGCATTTGTTTACATTCGGATTTGATGGATACACTTCGGTTGTTCATTTACAAAACCAGTACAAAATATGCACCAAAACGGATGAAAAGACAACTCAGGCGGACTGTAATCGTCAAAAATCATTCAGCACACTTTTAATTATATTGCATTGGACGTGTTTAAAAAGACATTGGTTTTGAAAAAAATATCGCATACATTCGAAGGCAGCAGCTTTAAAATTGTAATACGACTAATGGATTATTCTAATGGATTACCACAACTTCTGTCATCCCCCCCCCCCCCCCCCCCAGCGTATTAAGGATATTCTCCAACTGAGACATCTTTGCAACATTTCATATTAATCAACTCAAACATAGTCTTAATATAGGACATCATTAGATCCGGCAACCTAAAATGCCTTTTACATACCACCATGCTGATAATACCGGCGACCAAAAATCGCTGGTTTCATTGGCACTACATTTTTGTCAGCTAATATCACGTCAAGTATGCTCCATCGACTTGCAAGATGACATTGACTCCCCCAATACATATAGACACAGCGAGTAATGATGTCCTGGACGTTGATACCAAATTTGCTATGGTGAAGATAATCAGCCGACGGTCCATTGCATAAATCATCACAATGTTCCATCAACATACCAATTCCAGCAATATACACCAGCGTGTTATGTAAAATTCCAGTAATGATTGCTTACACCATATGTTGTTCATCAGAGATAAGTTTCAGAAACAAAATTTTTCTGTTAACGATTGTGTAGTCAGCAAATAAGATACACCAATTCACAATTTTGAATTACATTCACGCTATACAGCATATGTTATGAATAATGTGTACGTGTTGATTGGTAGGAATACGTCAATAGGAATTAATCTGGTTATCTAATCCTCATCAAAACTTGGTGGCAAACAATTGAAGTTTGATTTTCGATAAAAATCGAGATCGAAAATGGACGTGATGCAAAATGCTATTTGTAATGATAAAATTTGATGAAACATGCGTTCCACGGTTTCCAGATTTATTATCAACATTCAGGTACTGGTTGTCACTTGTCGACATAAATTGACGAGATGTGGTGTCAGCATATATCTGCGATATGGGTGCAGCTGCAAAAGGCGTGATCTTGTTAAATGTATCATTATTAATATTACCAATTATCATATGACACTGGTGATATTGAATCTGATAACATCGTGTAATATTTTCGATATTAGACATGTCTAATAATCTGCGCGAATCAACGAATGAAAAGCGCATGCAACACCTATGAATTACGTATATCGCGCATGTATCACGAATCACCAAACTTCATACGTGTAATATGCGCAAATTGTACGTAGCGACTGTGTGACATAGCCTTTAAGTTTTGGATTTCCACGACCGTTCCATTATTCGTGATACATGCGTGATCCATTCATCATGTATACGCGATTCATTCGTTCTTTACGTGGATGTCATGCATTTCATTCGTGGTTTCCAGTGTTTCATGCGTGGAAATTTCAGCTGGTTTGTGGCCAGATTTGTTTGTTCCCGTACATTTACGTAATTTTTGCGTGTTTTATTCGTACCTCTACCGTGGTTTTAACGTGGTTAATTCGTGATACATCTGTCAAAATTTCACGTAAAAACCCCCAACTTTTCCACGTATATTCACGTATGATCAATTTCCATACGTGTGATATGCGCAAATTGTACGTAGTGGCTGTGTGGCAGGCTTAACGTTTATCATGCTTTAGGGTAGGATTTTTTTTTCACTAATAGTCACTGGGGAGGAGCATGCCTATGCGTAGATCGAGTGTTATTTTATCGCACACGATGACGGTACTCGTAGATTGTGTCAGAAAACAACGTACTAGAAAATATTGAGCAAGAAAACACTCCTCGTTGTCCTTTGGACCCACTAAACCATATCCACGTTCGAAAATTGTGGCCTATGAAAATATTTAGTTGAAGATTGTATAAATGTAGAAATTTCGTACATGAATTTTCCGAATATCTCTGATAGAACTTCACGTCAATCGTACGTAGATTATTGAAAACATTTCTCAATACGATGAGCCCAGAAAACTTTTGATGATACTCTTCGCATCAGCATGCCTACCACCACACCACCATGCTCACAAAACTGGCGACCACAAACGGCTGATCTAAGTGCCACTACATTCTTGTGAGCTAAGTTTGCGTCAAGCTTGCTCCATCTACTCGAATGATGACATTGCATCGTTTCTTGCATGAAATGGCACTTTATACCCTGGTATGTATACGCAGAGTGATACCTGATGTCATGGACGTTGGGCTCGAAAACAACTCACTATACCAAGAAAAAAGGGCCCGTATGCTATCCCATAAATAAACCAGAATGGTCGATAAACTTTTGCGTTACAGTCGTATACATCAATATGTTATTACCTGCACAAAACCACTAGGAATTCCTATGTCACAACTAAATCATCCCCGACTCACCACATATAACGTTGTTGATGGTGTGTATAAAAAGAGTGCGTAAACAGGTAAAGGGAAATAGCGGCGTTTGCCATATCCTATAAAAACAACGCGTTTAGAAATATAGGGTGATTCAGGGGGAAAAAAAGCATTACCGAAACGTGGCTTGACATTGTTGGCATTTATCCACCGATCAAATCAAACATTGGCAATCGCATGTAGTGTCCACCAGACTGAATGTACAGTTTCTTCCTTAAAAGATTATTGATAAATGCCACTGAATTATGGAATTTTCTAACATATATATCTCTTTGCCATATATGTTGATCAACAAAGGTTAGTATTACTGGAACATTTGAAGCGGAAAATATCACAATTACATTAATTTACCTCTGGTAAGTATAATGTGTTTCGTGAGTTAATGTCAATATGTTCACATGATATTTCGGTAAAGTTGTTTTTCTGAAACGTCCTTACCTAACGTCGCTGAAATTGCGCATGGTCTGTCACAAGGGGATTGTCTAACATTCTGCGTTCGTCATTTTGCCGCAAAGACTTCTTTGCGGAAAAATGTGAACGTCATTCATGGGCTGGTCTTGGAATATTTGCAATTCACAAGCGTGAGTGTCAGGGAGTAGCACTCACTATGAATATGACCTACACTATACTCATGGTGTAGGTCATATTCATAGTGTGTCATATTAATGCTTTTCACGCATATTACAACAGTGAAAGGATGTACGCTCCATTAAAAACATTATTGAATTTCGTAGAAAGTCGTACAAATTTTTATAGGTAACGATCCTCAGCAGGTCAAGAACTGCCTACGAGTGAGTAATCACCCAGGAACTACATATGCCGCTGCAAAGCCATGACTGACCCTGTGTAGGGACAGTATGGCGTCGTTGATTGCAATCAACGAGTCAGAATGGCACAGTTTAACGGACTGATTCCACGTGGGAATAGTTGCTCACAAGAGCATTGTCCCAGTTTTGTAACCCATTTCGTGGTACCAGAAATTTTATCGTTAGTGTCTGTTGAATAATAGAAAAGATTTGCATTTGCAAAACAACACACAGCGTGAGGACTACATGTTACTCTACTTGTGACTGCCTAATAATACTTCTAATAAAGTAGCTGGATGTTACATTGACCACGATTTGTCATGAGGTATTCTCACATCTCATGTGAATGTACAATTCCTCGTACAGGGGCAGATGCAGGAAATATAGGGCATAACACTACATAGCCCACTTCCAGAGCATCGGGGCAGAGGGGATGGATCCGCCAATGTCGTATAACTCACATGTTTTATTCGGGAATTATTTCGGTGTGACTGTAATAACAGTCTTGTAAATACAGTTTTATGACTTGGGTAAGAATAGGCCAACCTAAAACACCATCTACAACATAATACACTCTGTCCATGCAATTGTAGCATCCGCTATAAACTGTCATTCATTTTATCTGTGGAAATACCACACCGAATATACAACGTGGAATGGTAACAACATGGAATTACAACATGCAAAATATCTAAACATGCATTTCCCGTAATCATGGGAATAGCGGTAGCAAGAACCAGTTACTCACGCGTGTGAATTGCAAATATTCCAAGACTAGCGCGCGAATGTCGTTCACATTTTTGTCACAAAGCAATCAGACTCTAGCTTAACGTTACCACCACACAATAATGTGCTTGTAAATGTCCATAGCTATTTACACCACACATTATGTCGGTTTATTCATGGGCGATATGAAAATTTTATGAACGAACCTATCTAGACCAGTTCCATCCTAACTTTCATTGATAATGCTTCAGAAATGATCTTTTTCACCCAAAACAATTCGCACATGGAGCAAAATTATTGAAGAACACACACACTAAACGTTAACAAATCCGAGATATAACGACACGAGTGATTTCATGAGTGGTTATGGTCGCCACAAAGTGTATTGCTTTGCATAATCTTGACTCCATGTTTATGATATCGACTCTCGTGACTGCAATGCGAAAGCTATGAATCCGATACATAAGAGGATTGCGGAGGAATACTGTAAAGCTTCGCTAAAAATAGAGGTATTTACAAGTGTGTGGATTTCTAGTCTGAAATTTGTTCATAATCAGTCGGTATCATAGCTAATATTTACATCTCGGGCAAACCAAAATGGTATGTTGTATGGAGTATGGAAATATACATGATAGAAGATGATGGCAATTTGAACTGGAACTACAATAACAAATATCGGTATTGATTGCATCATGAAATATTTTTGTCAGCTACCATGATATTCAACAAAATATTTTCAGGGCACCATAGCCAAAAATTAATTAGCTTATCCGGAGTCTTGGTAAAAAAGCAATTTCACTAAGTGGTGTGTCTGGAGATATGTAATGAGCACTTTTATCATTCAAAATGTGAACATAATGTTCAAAACTCCACAACGTTGCGAAAGGTCATGTCGAGTTATCGAATTATCCCAATTATATAATTTGCATGGTTACAAGCTGACATGGTAGCTTCGAAAATGAACCATGTCTCTGGATATAACTCAGTTTTCAACAAAACATTTCGAACAATTCGCCAAAATTGTGTAGTATAAAACAACTATTACACGAAATTAGCTACGAAACACATATAAGCTTATAAGCAGAGCAACATAACTTCCCAATTCCATTGCATATTCAACCGGAGGATAATAAAAATAATATCTGTATATCCATATCACATGGAGTACCGTTGACAAAATTATTGGAGTATCAAGAACAAACATCTTTGTCAGGAAACAATCAGTATAGGAAACCCACTTGCCGGAGATGGCGACCGCATAACAGCTAATATTCTGTCAAAATGGTCACGTAGATGAAAAGCGGGGACAACAGGATTCATACTACTTATAAGATACTATGTGTATTGTGGAATTATTATTTGACCAATATGCGATTGATAGTGAGAATCCTGCCATAGTTAGAAGTCTCTAGAACTGTGACATTAAAATTGTAATACGACTAATGGATTACCACACCTTCTGTCCCCCCCCAAGCGTAATAAGGATATTCTCCAACTAAAACATTTCATATTGATCAACTCAAACATAGTCTTAATATAGGACAGAAGGACTGACCATAAATGACACAGTGCCATGTCATTAGGTCCGGCAACCTAAAATGCCTTTGCATACCACCATGCTGATGATACCGGCTACCACAAATCGCTGGTTTCATTGGCACTACATTTTTGTCAGCTAATATCACGTCAATTCTGCTCCATCGACTTGCAAGATGACATTATCTCCCTCAGTACATATAGACACAGCGAGTAATGATGTCCTGGACGTTGATACCAATTTTGCTATGGTGAAGATAATCAGCCGACGGTCCATTGCATGAATCAACACAATGTTGCATGAACATACCCATTTCAGCAATATACACCAGCATGTTATGTTAAATTCCAGTAATGGTTGCTTACACCATATGTTGTTCATCAGAGATAAGTTTCAGAAACAATTTTTTTTATTTTCTGTTAACGATTGTGTAGTCAGCAAATAAGATACACCAATTCACAATTTTGAATTACATTTACGCTATACAGCATATGTTATAAATAATGTGTACATGTTGATTGGTAGGATTACGTCAATGGGAATTAATCTGGGTATCTAATCCTAATCAAAACTTGGTGGCAAGTAAATGAAGTTTGGTTTTCGATAAAAATCGAAAATGGACGTGATGCAAAATGCTATTTGTAATGATGAAATTTGATAAAACATGCGTTCCACGGTTTCCAGATTTATTATTAACATACTGATACTGGTTGTCACTTGTTGACATGAATTGACGAGATGTGGTGTCAGCATATACTTGCAATAGGGGTGCAGCTGCAATTGGCATGGTCCTATGAAATAAATCATTATTATATTATAGGGTTATTGCACAATATGGGGTTTTATACCCGAGGGCCAAGTCTTTGAGAAGCCCGGCGCGAAGCGGAGGGCTTTTTGAAGACTTAGACCGAGGGTTATTGCACAATTTGGGGTTTTATTTCCGAGGGCCAAGTCTTTGAGAAGCCTGACGCGAAGCATGAAAACCCATATTGTGCAATAACCCGTTTATCTTATGCCAGTGGATGTTGGGGACATTTTAGTATGTTTCAAATGACCGAATCATATCCGATTAGAAAGAAATAAGCAAGAAATACCGCTATTATTCACACATTTATTCGATTCACGGGCCATAATTCCATTATTATATTACAGGGTTATTGCACAATATGGGGTTTTATGCCCGAGGGCCAAGTCTTTGAGAAGCCCGGCGCGAAGCGGAGGGCTTTTTGAAGACTTAGCCCGAGGGTTATTGGGGTTTTATTTCCGAGGGCCAAGTCTTTGAAAAGCCTGACGCGAAGCATGAAAACCCATATTGTGCAATAACCCGTTTATCTTATGCCAGTGGATGTTGGGGACATTTTAGTATGTTTCAAATGACCGAATCATATCCGATTAGAAAGAAATAAGCAGGAAATATCGCTATTATTCACACATTTATTCGATTCACGGGCCATTTCAGAGTTCCAAGAGCATCAGCGTAAAACGTAAATTCATAGTTCCGACCACATCCCAACAGGCCACGCCCCCTTGGCAACCGCAGGAAAAGTCCCACAAACATACCATGTGCTTTGGCTTGAGCAAGTCGGGAATAATGTAACTTTTGCTTGCTTCTGTTTACACATTCGTTTTGTAAAATAATACACCATATTTCACATGTCTATACTCATAAGGGGATGGAGAATATATTGTAAGCTTAAATTTTTAACTTATTTGGCTTTACTCGGCCGTGAGTGCATCAGAAGTACACTATCATCCCACTTCATTCAAGAGGTTGGGCTGTTAAACACGCCGGTTTTGTTTGTGGGACTTTTACGTTTTGGCGCGTTTTTTGACGTCTTTTGATTGGGTAGTAAATATGGAAGTGGGCGGGGCTTATGTATCATCGGAACTATGAATTGGCGGCAAAAACGTCAAACATAACGCAATCGGGCCAGGAGAGCGACCATGTGCTTTTGTTTACCCTTCAAAATAATGACGTTTTATTGAACTGGGAGCTGCCCGGGCAAGTGTGGAATTTAAAACCCACCGGGCAGAAATTTGTTATTGGAATAATAGGCACAGCTATTGAAAAACAAATACATAGAAATGGTGTATTTTCAGGTTTATGTTTGTTGACAGTAATTTGAATTACTGTATAATAGCATTAACTACGCTATTTGCATCCACTGTCATTCTGGCATATGATAATACCATTTATCATATGACACTGGTGTTATTGAATCTAATAACATCATGTAATATTTTCGATATTAGACACGTCTAATAATCCGTAACATAACCATGGTGAATTACGTAAATACAGGCTCTTTCAACAAGCCAAACGAACTGCAAACCACAGTAAAATCCGATGTAAATCCAGTGAAAAATCTGGTCAAACGATGTTTCATGTGATCAATGGAATCTCGCCATGGCTGGCAAAAAGCAAAAGTTCTCTGGCTCCTTTAATAAATTTGATATCAAATGGGCACTCATTTAAAGTGAAATAATCGGTTTTTGATTTTCCGGTTGAAAGTGTTCAATGGCTATTCTCAGCTGTACAGTGCAAAAGTTCCCATGCACACACGAATTTACCTAAATTTGATATTAAAAATCGGATTTGAAGAATAGTTCCACACGGGACGGTTCCCATGCAGTGATGCAAAATTAACAAAAATAGCTGAAAATATAACAAAATACACAGCCCCATCACTTGAAACATGTATATATGTATGATATTATATTGATCGAACCGCAATTATTCAATTTCATTCTTTTATGTTGTACGGAAGTGCAGTGCTGCCACATGAGAAAAAAATTATGTCGTTTTAACGAGATGATAAGTCGATTTAACGAGATATTTTCTCATGAAAGTGCACATTATGATGATATTATACTATTTTAAAGTGGCCCATTCAGTTTCATGATATTTTGTGTGAATTCAACGTATGAACTGTCTACAACTAACTCAAGAACACACATACTGATAAACGTTTACCATAGTATCTTAACTATGGAAGCGGTTTCAAAAGAGATGAATATTGAGAACCATAATAGTGAAACGATATAGGTTCGCAGTATTTTTATTTGCTTGTTGTAAAACTCTGAATGATAACACGAATTGTCAAAGTGACAGATATTATCGCGCCGCTACAATGTACGCGCAAATACGGTAGTCCACGATAGAATCTTCGCTCGAAAAAGGGCCATTATTATTGGGGTTGGACCGGGCATGTTTTAACTATTGCTTAATTAGAGACCTGGTACCTTCAGACACACAAAGCAGTGTTTATTTGTATTCAAATCTATTGATTTACAGTGTATTTTGCATCTTTTCATGGTTTTGTTGCTCGAACTTTTCGAAATGGTGGGATTTTCCCAGGACGCAGGCAGAGCTAGTCATATCGACCAGATTTTAGTTTCGAATGGTTAGAACTGTGTTGTAGCTTCTACAAAACTTCTGATGCGTAATATAAATTGCCGATGTATTTATTCCACAGGCACTTGGAAACCATTTAATTGAGGGTACAATGTGCTATCTATAATAATATATACAAGGCACTCAAGCCCCTGTCGGGAAAATGGCGGTTGGACAAACACTCGAAACTTCAAAGCTCCAAAAATGCTACTTGTCCACCAAATTGATACAAACCAGCATATTCTGTGGAGGCTATGAAGTCACTACATCCAAATTAGTACACTGTTGAAACATTCATCCATGAAATAAGGGTTTTCTAGCACATTTTATATCACCAGTACCGCTTCCAAGATCTTGCGTGGCTGGAATTTGGATTCAAAACATCCGTTGTGCACTTGTTTTCGGTCGAACACGTTGTTTTGACATTGCTCAAACTTGGGATCACGAACTGTGAGTCATACCAGATATATAGATTTCTATATGAGTATAGTAGTTTACGATTAGAGCGAGCTGTACTCACATCAGTTCCGCTGTTTTTGCTGACCAATTATGTCGCAAGAAACGGATATGGTTCATTGAACTCATGTGTTTTTCACCCAAACAAATGCACAACGGATGTTTTGAATCCAAATTCCAGCCACGCAAGGTCTTCGAAGCGGTAGTGGTGATATAAAATGAGCTAGAAAACCTTCATTTCATGAATATTATGTGTAAATACTATATTAATTTGGATGTAGAGTCTTCACGGCTTTCACGGGATATACTGGTTTGTATCAATTTGGTGGACAAGTAGCATTTTTGGAGCTTTGAAGTTTCGAGTGTTTGTCCAACCGCCAGTTTCCCGACAGGGGCTTGAGTGCCTTGTATATATTATTATAGATAGCACATTGTACACTCAATTAAATGGTTTCCAAGTGCCTGTGATTTATTCAGATTGAATATAACGATTAATGATTTTTCATTGTGCTTTTGTACAAAAATAAGATATATTTTCTGGAGTGCAGACGACGCCATATTTGTCTTGACAACTGTGATACAACTAGCTGTCAAACGTGTTAACTGGAGTTGTATCCCGTTTTCTTTAGCAAATATGTAATAAAAATATGTAGTAAAAGATTGTCTACCCCTCAAGTATTAGTTTCAGACTGTAATTCATTTATTGAGCTTGTAAATTGGATTCAAAGGGACGTTTTGTCTTGACAAGTCTTGATAAGTTTTTCGTCACGTGACCAGTCACGTGACCACAGCAGCCTATTTAACGGGTTGCAGATTCAGAATTCTTCAGTGCTCGTCTCGACCAGCACTCCCTGCACATCGACAGACTCGACTCACCACCTGCAAACAGATCTCAATTCTTATCATCTAGACACGAATTAATCAACTGATTGTAAGGATTTTTATCCTTTATCTGCAATCCAGCATATAAATTGACAGATGGCAATATAAATAAGACCATCTTCTGCAATTGACATCAGTCTTGACACATGAGTCAAGACATCTATCCTTACTGCTTCTGAGTTCGTCAATCACCTTGAATATAATATCTGAAGCACATTAAATACATGGCAACATAAGTAAGACCATCAACTCAACTGACGATGGCATTATAAATAAGACCATTCTCACGCAGATATTGTTGTGCCTTGATTTTATATCCATGAATTATATCAAGTAGATGGCATTATAATAAGACCATTTCTCAGCTACCAAATCCATCGACTATCTTCACTTGACTTTGATTGAACCTTGCATGATACAATCAGACGTCAATATGGCAAAATAAATAAGACCATACTCAGTAACAGGACGGAAATGTCATGATCCATCATTCAACTCTCACATCTTGACTCGATCGTCAAGACATCATTCCAAAAACAAACGTCACTTTGAATCCTAGCATAGTATTACCTGATCTTTAGAATAGTGAACTGAAATAGTTTCTGCAGTCAACTGATTTTCAATTGTCCACATGTTATATCAACTGTCGAATGAGTACTAACCAACGCCAAACATTCTGTACAACATTGAGTTAATGATGTGCTACATGTACTTGTAACTTGTGATTTTTGGATTGGATAATATATGTATTAAACGTTACCTTGTGTTTTTCTTGACTTTGCGGTATGAATGTGTGAATGAGTCATCATGAATCAACTCTACACTCACATTTTACAGCTCATATGGCCACAGACTATGGTGTGAATTGCATAAATCTAATTGAAGTATGAGATAATTCCACATAGAAGAGAAATTATAGCAGTACAGAAAACATAGTAATAACACATACAAATTCAATCACTTTACCGTAACAATACATATGCATAAGTGCACTTTCTGAATGAAGTGTCGTAATTTGCCAATACATGTTATGTCACACGATGTGTCATCTGTATCATTAGTAGCATTATTGTATGTGTAACTTTAACGTTGCGCACTTTTCTGTAATGCACCGACGAGACCCCCTAATGGCTTTGCCATGGGGAATCCTCATTGAAGAAATAAAGTGTACATTTATAGCATTAATATATTGATGGTTCGTCGAACTCTGATAATCAACAAAGGACTGATCATTTATTGTATCCCCCGAACAAAGTTCGGCGGATACTATGGATTTACGATCGTCGCGCCGCCGCCGCCGCCGCCGCCGCCGCCGCGTCCGCAGACACTTTCTTGTGAACGCGCTGCAGCTTGCAAATCTGAACCGATTTTGATAAAATTTTATATGGACATGTCTTATGGTAAGATCACGACGCCTATCGATTTTGGTTGCCATAGCAACCAAAATAGCCGATTGGCGTAACATTTTGTGCTCAAATTAGCCTGTTTAACACACATGGGTTTTGAACGCTCTATGGGTGGGAGTCTTCGATGAATGATGATGAAATTTCACAGGCTCAATGAGAAAGACCATCACACGAAACCTATTGTTTTTCAGAATGATAGAATAAATATTAATAAGTTTGAGAGGTTAACTTATTACAACAATTAAAATACCTACTTTGACATGTGTGATCACTCCAATAACCGCTACTATGAAAGCAAATTGCACTGGATTCTTGTTCAGAATACAGAACTGATGTTTTTGGTGAAAACAGAACATTATTACTGAATAAGTTAACATTGGTTTTACTAGTTAAGTCTATTATTGACCACAATAAAAATAGTTAAGACAAGAAACATTTATTATTGAGCTCAACAAGGTAAAGGTTTTGTCCAGTAGAGATTTCACAGGTGTTACCGAATAAGTTAACATTATTTTTACTAGTTAAGTCTATTATTGACAACAATAAAAATAGTTAAGACAAAAAACATTTATTATTGGGCTCAACAAGGTAAAGCTCCTGTGCAGTAAAGATTCCATGGCTGTAACCGAATAAGTTAACATCATTTTTACTAGTTAAGTCTATTATTGACCTCAAGAAAAATAGTTAAGACAAGAAACATTTATTATTGGGCTCAACAAGGTAAAGCTTTTGTGCAGTAAAGATTTCATGGCTGTAACCGAATAAGTTAACATCATTTTTACTAGTTAAGTCTATTATTGACCTCAAGAAAAATAGTTGAAACAAGAAACATTTATTATTGAGCTCAACAATTTAAAAGTTTTGTCCAGTAGAGATTTCATGGGTGTAACCGGATAAGTTAACATTATTTTTACCAGTAAAGTCAATTTTTACTTCGAATTTCAGCTTGAAACCCAATTTGGCACATATTATGAGTTAAAATTTAAATGATGGTGAAAAGTTTGATCTGGCTCCCATTTCGTCATCTTGAGAAGTAGTTTTCGTCAACTTTTACTTTGAATTTCAACTTGGAACCAAGTTTGGCACATAGTTGAGTTGAAATATAACTTATGGTGAAAACTTTTATCTGGCTATAATTTCGTTATTTTATCGAACATGTCGAAATGGAAATTCGTGTGCAGTGATTTCAGTGGTGATCTTGGATTCAACCTTCAATAAGCTTGAAAGGTTTCACACTCACAATGTACATCAGTGATATATTTGGGGCAACAGTGATGATAGGGCTACGGGGGATACACCCAAGCGGTCGTAGGCGACCGGAAGCGTCTAGTTGTATACATGCTTTATCATTTGGTAGAACTGCGCACGCAAAATTTATATTTTGTTACTAGACACAATAGATCAAAGCCAAAATATCAATATCACTGCTAATTCGAAGTGGGATGCTAACCGCACAAGTGGGATTTGAGCCATCATGGCAACGAAATGTATCACAAAAGTGAAATTACATGGAATTACATGATATATCGACCGGGCATATAATGCGCTGCAATCACTTATAATCACTACTGGAAGTTCTCAGAAACATATTGAAGTTTAACGAGAGTTAACGATTGTTCTTCAATTGTAGGTAGTTTGTGATTATCATGCATTACATTTTAGAATCTTTTTTGGGTTATGAATTTATTCTCCTCATGAATAATGATATCCCAGACCCAAAGTCTCATCTTGGATGAAAATACATCGTAACTGAGAGCAAAGCGTTGGTATTTGTTGCCCTGAATCCTCAATTACTTCAGCCTGATGTTGGAATATGTAGGATGAAATCAATGTTTACGCAAGCCTGAGCATGCTGACTGGTTGGTTTTCTCAGTAGCATTCAGTATTGGGCCTACTCAGTATCTATTGTGACATAGGCCACTATTGTTCCTAGGGATTACGCAGTATTTGTAACGTTATCATGCTAACTTCCTATGGTAGGATATTTTTCACCCATGGTGATGCCTAGACCGAGTGGTATTGAGTTGCGTAGATTATGTAAGAAAACTATACAGCATACCAGGAAATATTGAGCAAGAAAACATTCCTCGTGCGCCTTTGGACCTAAAAAACATATCTACAATCGGAAGTTGTGGCCTATGAAAAGTTTTTACGTGCATTATAAAAAAACATTTCTCAGGACAATGAGCCCGTTTGCTATCCAATAAATAAACCAGAACGGTCGATAAACTTTTGTCACAACTAAACCATCCCCGACCCACCACATAAACCGATGTTGATGATGTGTATGAAACAGTTTTAAGATAGGGAAAATCGTCTATGCCACACCATGTTTAGAAATTCAAAACCGCAAACTCGAATTGCATGGTCTGTCACAAGAGACATATCTAACATTGTGGGTAGTTTCGGAATCAAATATTTCGGATTTAATATCGAATTTATACCTTATCATCAAAAACCTAAAATTTATCAAAACCATCAATTATGAACTGACAAACTTGTAATACAAATGCAATAAGAAATCATTAAGATAAGAAAGCAATATCATCGAATCAACCGTCAAGATAAAATGATACCAAACATGTACTTGACGAGCCGAGTTGGCTCGTCAACTGAGCCGAGTTGGAGTTATTGATCGAGAGTGTATTGCAGAGGATAAAGTTATATTTTACTGCGAAGGGAAACACTAGCCACCAATCAGAAATATCCCTAGGGAGGTTTAAAGGACGTGATCCCGATCCACATCTGCTGAAGTTTTGACTGACAATGAATGGGGAAAATGGTGTCAAATTCATATCCCCGACTCACAAATTAAAAGTGTCTGGACAACGCATGCATACATTTACATGCAACGCAGTGTGTCAGAAATGTGGATAATTAATACGAATATATCTTTGAATTAGTAACAATCAATAATTATCCAACATGCCAAGATCTGAAGTCGTTTTCACAAAACGTTGTCTGGCGATTATGGAAATTTTTTTTGTATTCCAACTGGAAATATGATGTCTCAATATTCCAGAAACCAGAACCTCATGAATGGCCAGGTCATACCAACAATTTGCTATATATGTAATATAATCGGATGACAGAGAAGATCTGGAAGTTCCCAAAATATACCAGTTTTCAGTTTCAAAACAAATATTGTACACTGCAGAGAAAGTTGAAGGGACTGACTCAACACATCTAATACAACATAACGAAACATGTGAACAAGCATTTTGACGATTACAATCTGTCCAATCGTATCTCTGTCTGTTGTGCATCAGGAAATGTTAACGAACTGTGTATAATAGTTCAGACAAAGTGCAGATTGTGTACGGATTGTGTTTTCACTGATGTAGGTATCAATCTATTACCACAAATACAGTAGAGTTTGATGATGCCAATAACAAACGTAAAATACAACATTTTGCAATAGAAACAAAGCCCGACCAAAAAGTTAATCCAAAGACACACTGGCGTCATCAGGGGCAGACAGTGTGTTAAATGTAGTTGTTTCTACTGTACACCTGATACGATTATCAATCGATTGCCATCAACACAGCCAGATTTTGATGATGCCAATAGCAAACGTAAAATTCTGTAAAAGAAACAAAGCCCAGTGGTAAACAGTATGTGAAGTGTAGTTGTTTCTACTGTACACCTGATGGAATTAGTACACAACTGCCCAACCTATGAAACTAATTTTGAAATCAGATACAAACCCTATGGTATATATGTATGACAAGTACATAAGTACCTAATCACAAGCCAAAAGGCTACTAGGTTTATGCTATCATTGGGGACACATTTTACCACCAATACAGCTAGATTTTGATTAAGTCAATAGCTAACGTAAAATACAACATGTTGCAATAGAAACAAAACCCGACCAAACAGTTTATCAAAAGACACACTGGCGTCATCAGGGGCAGACAGTGTGTGAAATGCAGTTGTTTATACTGTACACCTGATCGAATTAGTATACAACTACCCAACAACGACCTGTGGAACTAATTTAGAATCCGATACAAACCCAAATATCAACCACCTACATCTACACAAATCTTGATGTAGATATTCCATTTTATTATCAACCATTGTTTCCTGTCTGTTTCGTGCCACTGAAAGTATGTATCACTCAGACAATAAAGCGAAGCATTTCAGGGTCGAAAAATTTCCGTTTTATACCCTCATTGGTGTTGCCAGCTTCTTCAGGCATGAAACAAACATGATATAAATCTGCCTGTAGTTAATGTGATGCCTATTCATTCACCTTATTCGTTTATTGTAAAGCCTGGCAGCATCGATAATCATCCGAAAAGGCATTCAAATATCCCATATTCATGAAAATATCATATCATTGTACCATTGTTGTATATTTCGTCATTGAATTTTTGCTGCAAAAAACGTATCATATTACAGCGGGTTGATCCAATAAGGTCATATTACGGCCATATTAAAGCATTTCACGCATATTACAACGGTGAAAGGGTGTGTGTTTCAATTATAGGTTTCAGGTGTGTTATAGGTGTTTCAATTATTTTTTGTAGACATTGTTTTCGTAAACATCCAGTCGTAAGAAGTACACATCTAGCGACTGCATATGACGCTGAATATTCATGACTGACCCCGAGTCGAGAAAGTACTGCGTCATTGAATGCAATCAACGAGTCAGAATGGCATCCTTTAGCGGATGAATCTCGCGTGGGAATATTTGCTCACAAAAACATTGTCCCAGTTATGTAACCCATTACGTGGTACCAGCAATTTTATCGTCAGTGTCTTTTGGGATGTCTGCTGAATAATAGATAAGATTTGCATTTGCAAAACAACTGACAGCGTCAGAAACTACATTTGACTCTACTGCCTAATAATACTTCTAATAAAGTAGCTGGATGTTACACTGACCACGATTTGTCATGTGGTATTCTCACATGTCATGGGAATGTACAATTCATCGTACAGGGGTGGACGCAGGAAATGTAGGGCCGAACACTACATAGCCCGCACTACTGGCGCGGACCTTTGCCAGAGCTTCGGCACAAAGGGATGGATCCGTCTATGTCGTATAACTCACGTTTGTATCCGGGATTTATTTAGGTGTGACCGTAAGCAGTTTTGTAAATACAGCTTATGACTGTGATACGAATAGGCCAAAAACATGGATTTACAACATGTTCAATATCAAAACATACATTTACCGAATTTATTGAAATAGCGGTAGCGAAATCCTGCTACTCACGCGCGTGATTTACAAATATCCCAAGACCGGCCGTCGAACGTCGTTCACATTCTGTCGCAAAGCAGTGAGACTCTAGCTTAACGTTAACCACCACACAATAAGATGCTTGTATATGTCCATAGCTATTTAAACCACACATTATGTCGGTTTATTCATGGGCGACATAACAATTTTATGAACACCCCATCTAGACCAGTCCCGTCCAATCTTTCATTGATCATGCGTCAGAAATGATCTTATTCACCGAAAACAATTCGCACATCGAGCAAAATTTATTGTCGAACACACTGAAAGATAATAAATACGAGAAGAAATGATACTCGTGTGAATTCTTTCATGGGCGGTTATGTTCGCCGCAAAGTGTATTGTTTTGCATAATCTCGACTCCATGTTTATGGTATCGACTCTCGTGACTGTAATGCGAAAGAGATGAATCAGAGATTTGCGTCGCAAATTGTAAAGGCATTCTAGTAGTGTGGATTTCTAGTCAATAATTTGTTCATGATCAATAATCTCGACGTGTTTTCCCGGGAGTATCAAAGGTAATGCTCGCATCTTAGTCAACGAAAGAAGGTATATATATCATGCATAAATACATGTTGGCAATTTAAACTGGAACTATTATGATATAATTATAGCAGAAACCCATCTCCTATGGATCTTTTATAATAACAAATAGTGGTATTATTTGCAGTATGAACTATTACTATCAGCTGCCATGATTTTCAACATAATATTTCTATTAGGCACCTTAGCCAAAAAATATTCAGCCTATGTGGAGTCTCATTCAAAATGTGTATATAATGTTCAAAACTCCACAACGTAGCGAAAGGTCATGTCGAGTTATTGAATTATCCCACTTATATAATTCGATTGTTTACAAGCAGACATGGCAGCTTCGAAACAAAAATATCACGTCTCTGAATATGACTCAAATTTTCAACAAACGATTTTGAACATTGCGCCAAAATTTCGAAGTATTATAAACATGATAAAACAACTATTCCACGATATTAGCTCTCAACGCTGAATGTTTCCAATTCAATTGCATACAATTGGAGGGTAAAAAAAATAATCTGTATATATCCAGATCACATGATATATCGTTAACTAACCTATTGGAATAGCAAGAACATAAACAAATCACTTTTCCAAATCTGATGATCCTACATTGCCAGGAAGCAATCAGTAGAAGAAACCCAATTGTCGGACATGCATGGTGACTACATAGCAACTAACATTCTGCTATTACGGTCACGTAGATGAAGAGCGTTTGGTTCATAGGGGTTATGAGGTTTATAGAACTTTTTAGATGTCGATATTGATATTATTTTGTATTGTGGGATTATTATTTGACCAATATGATATTGATAGTGAGAATTATATCAATGTCTCTAGAATTGTGACATTATAATTGTGATAATTATCCCCCCATTCTCCCCAAAAATGTGTAATTCAGAATATTCTCCATTCTGAGACATTTTTGCTATATTTCATATTTATTAATTCCCAATATATGCTCGGAACCCACCACAGAACACTTAAATATACCATGAGCTAGGCGGGCGCCAATCGGTGTTGTCCCTAATGTATTGTCCCCAATGTATTGACCGTACTGATCTGATGTTCTCAATCCACACTATTTGGTCGGGGTTTTTTTTTATTCCCCCAATGTTGTATTTTAGGTTTGTTATTGTTATCATCAAAATCCGGTTGTGTCACTAGGTTGATAATTACATTCATTATGGGCATCGTTCACAGAGAACAGTTCCAGATAGCAGTCACTGAGGTTGTTTGATAAAATGTTTACCATTATGTTAATATTATTTTGTTAATGATCATTCAGTGCATTGCGGCTGACTGTACTGTAATCAAAATTCACTGCCTGTATCAGAACAGATATACAGAACAGGTGCATTGAACAAGTTGTCCAATTGTGTATGTGTGTACGAGTATATATATTTGTGATGTGATAAATGTATTTGTAATAACAGCTTTTCCATATTTGTAAATAAAGAGGTTATGGATAACTCGGCTTGTTGAGGGATTTCAATTTGATATGAATTCCTCCCAAAAATGACTCGATTCGGCCTAGATTCAATTCTTGAGAAATAGAGTGAGCACAGTTCACTTTGCCGGGCTCATGTTTCAGATTAATATGATGTGCAGCACCTCCATCATTGATGTGAAATATTTATGTATTGGAAAACTCTAATCATCGCAATGGAATAAATGTCCTCATGAGACAATTGATGCCTGTATGATTCATAAACGTGAGATATTTCGCTTTTGGTGATTCCATAAATCTATATAATCCACATGACTATTTTCATATCCGTGATATATTTTTGTAGTTGGTGAGGAAATCCCACTAGTGCGGCTTACATCCCACATCACCTTACACAGTGACATTGATATAGGCCTACATGTATCGAACTGAGATTTCATTCCCACTTGCGAATAATATGATTCATGTTTATACACGTTAGCGATGGTGTAAGCCAAACGTATTGATGTCAGGGAGCGCGAGACCCTACATAGATTGAATATGATTTTTTAAGATGTTGATTCTTATAGGGATAAAGGTTGTGCGTTTGCAATTTGCCCGACATTGTTACCAACGCTCACAAAATTGATAAATTTTCACTATAAATTGATGAAATACCACAAAACCCCCCGGCACATGATAATGTGGGTCAAGAACGGTGTGCGTACCACGATCCAGCCCAGTGAGAAGTACTGAACATAACTCCACTCTTTCATGCATGTCGGATTCGAGACCGATCATACTGAGTGTCATGATCAACTCCAAGAAGCCATGAAATTAACATGGCAAGATATTGTACAAATACAGGGCCTGGGAGATGACATTCCACTTTTCACGATCTATTCGTGCATAAAAGCCATAGCTGGTGCTTTCGCGTTGATTCTGTGGTCCTTTTTTATTGTTATAGCTGGACATCAAATCCAACGAGGACTGATGCATTCTAATCATTGCTGTAAACTTTTATGGAGCCGAGGACATGAACTAGCTTGGTATGGATATTGATCCACCTGGGTATGAACAAAACCCCGGAAAACAAGCATTTGTACATTCATCAGTTTCACGCCAGTCATATTGACGCCATGCTTTTCTTCGTATTTATTCAATGCTTCAAATGAACCATGAACAATATTTCTAAACGGTTTTCTAATCTGGAATCGATTGATTGGTATATCTGAACAAACAGCTGAGGGAGTTAATATTTATGGCTTTTATCAACAAAACCAGAAAGCTACAAGAAACGAATAATACATGAAATAGTGATAGGTAGGCCTACACCAATCAAGTGAATCATTTTGCTTTGAGTATTAGCCTGTGGTCAGCTGATTCTGTTTTTGTGTTTCTTACCAGATGTGATATTATCATATAATAATAATAATAATAATAATAAGATTTATTTAACGACGGTCCATGATGATAGGCAATTCTGCCTGCCTTCCCCATCCCCCGTTCATCAAGAATGGAAAGGGTGTGGCGGAAACCAAATTCTCTTTTGGGCAAGACCAATACAATATATCCTGATAAACGTCAATTAGAGACGGGGAATACGGGTAGATATGTACCTTCAGATTCCTTGATATCGTCAGTGATATGATGTACCCATATTATCTTTTACAGCTAATTTAACCCATATTTCACAGCCACTGGCTATCGTCTGTTTCGGCTCACGGAAGGCTAATACATGTCATTCAAGAGCGAATTCGAATGGAAATGTGCAAAAATAATTTTACAGCACGCTTCGAACATGTATGAAACATTCACTCCACCTCTCGAGGTATAACCATTCCGATGATCAGAAATCAGTGCTCTGGACAGAACGCTACACATCTGATGATTGCTGGTAATGGTGTGAAAGTTAAAGTGGAATAATCGGTTTCTGAAATTCGTTATCAATCAATTGGCTAGCATATATTAGATGAAATGGCACCGTTACCACACGTCCATCTGACCCTGCAGTGGATTTTGAACATACCATAAAAACCCACGATGTGAACGAATTGTTTACGTCTGCGCTAACATAAACAAAGGCAAGAAATTCCTTATATTATCGTCATTTGCAACACAAAAGAATCAAACTGAATATTTGGGGTCAAATCACTATAATATACCATACATGTACGTGTTTCGAGTGATAGGACTGTGTATGTTTCTACATTTTAATCTATTTTTGTTAATTTTGCATCACTGCATGGGAACTGTTCCGTGCGAAACTATTTTTAGCTTACCGGCCCTTTGGGCCGATAAGCTATTGTCGTAGTTTTTCGTCCGTCGTCCGTCCATCGTCCGGCGTCCGTCCGGGTCTGTAACTTTTTTTTGACATGATGAATTTCCCCATAAATTTGTCAGAACATACCTTGGGCAAGTATCTAAAGACGTTCTTTAATTTTTTTTGATTGAATCGTTTTTGCCTATTTGGTGGCCATTTTTGATGAAAATTTACCAATTTTGGACTTTGGTGGCCATTTTCTCGAAAACTGTCTGATCAGTTTTGAGATTTTTGTTTCAAAACATTCCTCTCATGTACCTTCATGACGTGTATCAGTTTCGTTGCCCTTGAATCGCCGGTCTGCGTGTGGCGGCCATTTTGATTTTTTGACGGGTCTGTGATTTTTTTGTCCCAAATCAAGTAACTTTTATTCTTTGAGGTACATCACATTGAATAATGCCATCCGACATGATCAAGACTTGAGAGAGTACTGTGGGAATTGGGTCCAAACGACCTTCAGGGCAACATTAATAACATTTATTCTGATAAAAGTTGACGGGTAAATGAACTATAGTTCCGAACTTTGCCTCTACAGGACGAAGCACATGTACTATTTGTGTTTGTCTGTGTCTGGACATGGAAATATTGTTGTTTATTTATTGGAAGAGAGGGGTTTTGAATTGTGTTTTCAATAATTGTTTCGGTGATGAATTTACCATTGTCATCTTCAAAACCTTGGACTAAACGGATATACATATCTCAAATCCTTGTCACAACAAAAACGCATTACTTTTGGCGAGAATGTAGTTCCATGTGTAATTGTGTGTACCCAAGTGTTAGCGTCCGAGATCACTTTCACTTATTAGTACATTTTTTTGTCCATGAATATTACTGGCTCATACAGGAATATTATGAGGAAATTCATATGAGGGAATAAACATTTTAGAAAACACGTGGTACGGTGTCAATCGAACTCTATAATGGCATACTTTCTTTTGTACTTGAGATGAAGACCCGATTTCATCAGAAAGCCCATGCAAAATGAGGTATGACAAGTCCCAACAGATCGACGCAATATGCATCATTACATTTTCAATATGTGTACTACTGCAATAAATGGAAGTCTGGTCGTTCTCATGTTAACATCCGATATAGTCTTTGCCATTGCAAATCCAATTTATCTTGCGAGGCAGTTGTAGACGCGAGCTGCCGGAAAGGCAATACTTCTGCAGGGGGTCCTATGGCCAGGCAATCCAGAGGCTTTGCACGGAATATATAGTGGTATGTTTATGTCAACGAGACAATGCCCCCGTGACATAGTGCCTGAAAGTGGACAAGGCTGGGATCAAACCTGGCGGAGAGCTCATCCTCAGAGGATTGTGATTCATTTGATAGTAATAAGTCTGCTACTATTCAAGGCCACCACACTATTATGGTTGGAACTTGCCAAGATTGCCTCGAAACGCCAGGACGATCAAAATGCTGGGTGAACAGAAATGTCACGAACCTACATGTAAATACTTATCACAGATAAGATAACACCAGTATTCATTTCACCTTCATTTCACTTTATGAACAGTTTATTAAAAGAGAATGACTACAAAATAGGTAATATCTTGTTAAAACTATATTTCATATTGAACATGTGAAATTAAGTGAATCGGACGTATTCACATCGAAAATCAATCCATCACACGCAGGTGTGAACAAAACAGGAGAAGTGCAATGTGGACTGATAATTCCACGCACAATAAGTGTTTGTGGTCACTCATATTTTTTTTCTATACACGAATGTGTTCCATATACAGTAGATGATAGAATAATAATAATATTGTAATGATATAATAAATAACATCGCATCGAAAGATACATTAACCAGAAGACACATTAGCCAGAAATTTACACATTGGTTTATCAAAAGCTTGGTAATTTTTCGAAGTTTCAGAAATAGTTAAACATATATAACTTTCGATTACTGTAATTAACAAGCAAGCATGCTGTTTTATATGTCGATTACGAAAATAGTTTGATTATGCCCATAAATAAACCCCAACAGTTCTGAATTAGGAACAAGGCCCTGCCATACATATATATATATATCTGAGACACGCATAAAAACCAATTGGTATTGCGGATTCGAACATGACTACGGAAGATGCAACTTATATCCACACCGTTTACATCTGTGCATACACATCTGTGCATATGATTGAACTCTCACACGTATGATGATCAAGTGAATTGTGAAAGATTCAGAGTATCACTATTCCAACATTGAGATACAGAATGGCGTCCAAACAAAAATCGAACGTAGTCAACGTAGTCACAATACACCCTGCAACATATCTTAAGTCGGTGACCGACGTAGTTCATTTGTCTAGGGGTCAGGTCATGTTATTGTCACCAACTTGGGTATATTATACTCAAATTGTATACCCAAGTCGGTGACGCTTGACTCAATTCGGTACACAACAACCATGACAACCATGTGGAGTAACTTAGGAATTACTGGAAAATTAGGAAATAGTTGTGCACATGCACAGGATATATGAAACACGAGGTGAGTATCTCAACTCCCGTGCAAAGATTATTCAAATACAGTGTCCAGAAGTTTTTGAAAATGACGATGAGCGTCATCACCGTGTCAACATTAGGGTAAATTTTTGGAGAATGGCAACCGCTACTAATATTTGTGAAGTACATAAATGTGTAATAGTATCTCGGACATCGTATCACCCCCTCAGTTTTTATATATAAGCGTTATTTTGCAGAAATTGCATTTTTGTGACCATGTGTCGATCTTCTATCCCAAATTTCTGAGCTCAAGTAGGTGACAATAACATGACCTGACCCCTAGACAAAAGAACTAGGTTAGTCACCGACTTGAAATATGTTGCCGGGTGAATAAACTGTGAATATGTGTGTGCATATAAAAGAGGATAAATTAGCAGATTGCACCTGTAAAACCATAATGATATAAATCCGTTTGTGTATAATACCATGCTTTAGTGTAATCCGGTCTAACACTCCGATACTTACTTGAGCTTCTTTGATTCAGGTACATTATACGTGTACATTAAACAACAATATACTCTCTTAACGGCATGATAAGACGATCCCCTGAAAACAAATTCGTCAGTAACTGTGTCCTGTATAGTGAAATAAAAATTATATGGTCCTAACAACTGAATAGAATTTGAAGGAAACTCGCAAGGTTTACTCTCAGGGCAATGCATTTCACACTTGCTACAGTTTAATGCATCTCGAGCAATTCGATTCCGTTTTCCACAAGTGCGAAACCGAAATGATCATTGATGCTAGTGACAGTAGTATTGTAGCATCCGTATATTTTGGCATACATTGCAACGAGCGTGAGTTTGTTCGTTTTGACAATACGCATACATATCTACTTTTAACTGTGTGACAAACACATCTCATCAATTCAGAACATAAAATAACCAGATGTATGTTGTTGCTAACCACACTCTGAGACTGAATCATCGACCCACTTCCTGCGATTGCCTCTGACATCGGGTAGTTGACCAGACTGAAATTCGTATCTCACTGCGGTATTGTCCAGCAGTGACGCCAAGTTATTTCTCCCAAAATCAAACTTATTTGTGCAATGTAGTGCTCTCGCTCTCAAATTACAGATGATATTTCACACGTTTGTGTATATATGTATATTACTGAGTAATACTTGAAATCTTATGAGGGAATTCTTGAATTCCAATAAGTCTTTCGGGCAAAATGTGAGCATTTCTGTGAGATACGTGGTATGGTGTCACTCGAGCTCAGTTGATCTGTTTAAATTTATTATTGTATACGTTCTAATAACGCATATGATGATAACCCACTTTCACCTGAGCGCCCTAGTCAAAATAATATTTGCCGTTGTTGAGTCAATGTATCTTGTGAGGCTCTTTATAGTCGCAAACTGCTGCAGAGACAATACTTCTGTAAGGGGTTTTTCTGGCCAGGATAACTAGAGGCTTTGCACGAATTATATAGTGGAATATATGTGACAGCGAGACAGAGTTACCGTTACCTCTGATCTGACCTAGTATACACTTGATTGGCTCGAACAAATATCCGAGTGGGCTGGTATAGGATTGCAACAAGGGATACAAAGCACGGATAATGGCGGTAATGTCAACGAACTCAAACGATCTCCACCAGAAACTCGCAACATTATGAAGGAGAAAAGGGTATCCGTTTCGGCATTCAAAGTGCAGATATAATTATTGTTTTCATTGTTCGCTCGGGAATGTGTGGTAAAACACTTTCTCCCAATATCACTTTAACAGTACCGCGACTGGTCTCAGGAAGGTCAACCACAGTCAACTCATTAACCTTGAACCATATGGTGTTGAGTATAAAATAGATGGGCTACTAACTTACATTATTTGAGGTACATCACGTGGAATAATGTCACCTGAGATGATCAAGACTTCAAAGAGTACTGTGGGAAGTGGGACCAAACGACCTTCATCGCAACATTAAAAACATTTATCCTGATCAAGACTGATGGGTAAATGAAATATAGTTCCGAATATTGCTCCTACTTGACTGTGCTTGGACATGGAAATACAGTTGTTCATCCTTACAAGTTGCAGAGGTTTTTTTCCAAAACAACAAAAAAATCTCAGTATTAGACACTAAAAGCCATTCAACTGTATATGTACATGCGGAGTTTGCATATATTAGTTTGTCGACGATCCATAGCTAGCAAATGTGTTAACATGATAATTCGGCGTGTCGTTGTCGCGTAGGTCAAGGACAGCGGAAGCGGAAGTAGTGGCCATATGCTCGCCTGATTTTTGGTTCTTTTGGTGTGGAATTTTGAAACTTGCTTTGGAACGTGAATATCTTGTGGCAACATAGTATCTTGCTCACATCTGCGTATCTAGTAACGAACGCAAGTCACAGAATATTATGGTATAGTTTTGACCAAAGTGCCTGTAGTTACAACTTTCACGATTCCAGTGTTGTTCAGAATTCATACTAAAACTCAAGTCGCTTCCATTAATCTTGTTTTCAGCACGCTTTCTCAGCATTAGACCTTGTACTAGTACGTTGTTAGGCCCATGTAACAACATAGTTGATCCGGCATAGTCGGTGTACAGTCGGTAAGATATTTTGCTCTCACTTCTATATGTGTTTAGGAATTGCAAGAATCTGGGTGAAATATAAATTATTGTAAACTTACATATTCTGTATTTCCATCCAAAATAACTACATTATATTTATGATACATATTTGTCCGAACTGGTATCCCATTTGTTCCTCTACGTAATATTTTGTAGTATAACTGTACCCTTCAATGATTTTTAGTCGGTTCTTTGGGCAAAGTACGTAACTGTATGTGTGAATTAAATTTGTTTACGTATGTTCACTTATTTCTATCTATGTTTATGTCCTAGTTCACGGTTTGAGTAAACCCGTTGGAACACGTCACCAAGCCTTGTTGATATTATCGGCATGGGTCGGCACAGTATATATCACAATATACCCCATTACTACATTATTTTGATTATGACAATCAAATACCTAACACTTGTGGACTAGAAACAAAGCTCGACCAAACGTTTGTATCTGAAGCACACAAACGAATTGGTAATATGGATTTGAGCATGACGAGGGAAGATGCAATTTCCACCCCCATAGTTCATCTGTGCATACATTCAGTGAACTCTCGCATGCATGATGGTATCAAGTGAATTGTGAAAGATACAGAGTATCACTGTCCCAATACTGATATACAGATTGGCATCCAAACAAAACACAAAGTCAAATCAACGTAATCAAAATAAACTGTGAATTTGTGTCTACATATACATGTATACAATATTTATAGTGTGTAAAGGTTGATAAATCTTGACAAGTGTGAAGTAGAAAATTAATTAGCAGATTGTACCTGTATAACCGTAATGATAAAAATCCGTTTTTGTATGACACCATGCTTAGTGTAATCCGATCTTACACTATATATCCGATACTGACTTGAGCTTCATTGCTTCAGGTACATTATACATGTAGGCCTCATACAGACTAGAGTAAACAGGACTCGACCATGTGGTGTTAAAACAGAAAATCATTAACTGTAATTAGTGTAATACATATCATCCTAACAATTGAATAGAATGTGAGGAAAGACAAAATTGACTCTCAAATCGGAACGATGTACTAATTTACAGGGCATTGTGTACCACACTTGCTACAATTTTGGGCCTTTCAAGCAAGTTGATCCCGTTCTCCACAAGAGTGAATCCAAAATGATCATTGCTGCTAATGACCGTAGTATTATAGCATCAGTATCTTTGGGTATATAATGCATCCAGCGTGAGTTTATTCGTTTTAGCAATACACATACCATGTCTAGTTTCAACATGTTCAACCCTGTGGCAAACACAGCTTGACATTTCACAACATAAAATAACCAGATGGATATTGTTGTTGACCATACTCCGTGAGACTGAATCATCGACCCACTTCCTGCGATTGCCTCTGACATCCTGAAGTTGACCAGACTGAAATTCGATTCTCACTGCGGTATTGTGCAGCAGCGTGTGGCTCAAATGGAGGGATTAGATAAGGTCAAAGCATCTCCAACAATGTCCCATCCTCTCTGTCACGAACTCCTGGACTGTCACAGAAAGTGACGCCAAGTTATTCCTCCCAAAATGAAACCTATTTCTGCAATGTAGTGCTCTCGCTCTCAAATTACACATGATATTTCACACGTTTGTGTATATATGTATATTACTGGGTAATACTGAAATCTGATGAGGGAAGTCTTGAATCCCAATAAGTCTTTCGGGCAAAATGTGAGCATCTCGGTGAGACACGTGGTATGGTGTCATTCGAGTTCAGTTAATATTTTCTAGTATCGTATGGTTTCTATTTAGTGCAGCAGATATGTAGAAGAATTGTGGGTTTGGTGGTAAAAGCACCAGAATTGGTACAAATCAGGCTGAGTACATATATATTGATTTTAGCTACAATACCAAGCCAGATTTTGCCCGAACCCAGAAATATGGCCAAAAATCCAAAATGGCCGCCATCGCTCGTATCAAAATATGGAAATGGTCATAACTTTCTTCATATTTGACCTACAGAGACAAATAAGGTGTCCATTCTTATGTTTTATGACCTGGGGAAGCCAATTAGACACTCAGATTCTACATACAGTGACCCACAAGGTGCCAATTCCCCATATGACCCACCAAAACACAGAAGTTTAACTTCAGAATTCATAACTCTACCTATATGTGTAGTCCTGGCAAACTGGTGGTCCACTTGGAGTTAAAGGCAAGGGAATGTATTTCCATCTACAATCTGTCTTATGATATCTCTTGAAAACCATCTCATATACAACGTAATTAATGTGCATTTAATACAGGATGGCTGTGAAAATTAATTTTTCGCCCATTTCCCGGATCCGAGATGATATAGTCCACTTGTTTCAAAATGTGGAATATTTTTTTAAGAATGTTGATCAATGGACAAGAACTTTTACCATTACCATGCTCATTCGTGTAAATCCAATAAGAATGCCTGGCTAATCTGGAGACAACGGAACAGATCAAATGCAGTAAAATTAAAGCCGACACTCTTTCCAAACAACGTGTTTGCAGGATAGGAATAAATTGATGAGATAAATCTTGCCACATATATACAAAAATATCGATCAAGAACCAACCAGTGAGAATGAACACCTGCAACCAACCAGTTGACAGGGCACAGGGTTCCGCTTATATGTCGTCATCCTCAAGTGACAAGTCTAGCACTTTGGAGTTGGTAAAGCTTGTAGCATGTCAAGCTTTGCACACATCTATGCACTGCACAGTATATTATATTTCCTGCGGGCCCACCTCCTCGTGCAGTCATTTTTGCAGTGACACAAAATGACATCCAGTGGATTTGATGGGCCTGCTGGAAGGTCAGTCTGTATTTGGAGACGTTGATGATATACCACCCACAGTCAGCTGGCCTCACGTTGTTGCAAGTTCATGCCCTTTGCATTACCTGATAGTGAACACGAAAGCTGTGGTACATACAGAAGTAGCATTTGTGGTCCCGATGCAGAGCTGTTCTTCGCTACCTTGTCACACAACCTTTGACGGTATCCGAAGTCAATCCCTTCATCTTCAGCACCTCCGTACAACGATACCAAAGCTTCATCTCCCGTAATTGTTATGGCTTGCCTTGTTTGGTCCAAGGTTGTGAATATCTTCACTTGCTCACAGAACCTGTCATAGGTTTTTGGTTTCTTGGCTTCCAGTCTCCTCCCGATCCAAAGAGAGGGCAGGTTGTGTCATATCCTTGTATTGAGAGGATGAACACAGATGGTCGCATACATTTGGCCCGGCAACTCTCGACAATATATTGAATTATACCTTCTGTGTTGGCTTGTACGGTTTTGGTGCCATAAATAAGTCATGTACAATATCATCAAGTCTATTTCAAGCATAGTTCAGCATAATGGATCAGGGGAATCAACAAGTTGGTGCATTCCCTTGTCAGTGCTGTTTCCTACTATTCCCTGGAGCTGAAGACATTATTGTTTCAGTTATCAGTGTACTTGCATCGTGGAATACAACCAGCTACCCATGTGCTACTCAGGGGATATATGAAGCACTGCTTGTTGCCTGAGCTGCTGTGCATTCTTCCACAGTAATCAGTCTCTGATTCAGTACTTGCTCTTCATGGTTGTTCTAGATGAAAGTGTCCTGGCTTGATCACCGTTTTTCTTCTCACTGACTTTCTCCTAATTTCTCCTAATTTCTCAACATCAACTCCATCTCGAGCTGTTATACTATAGCAATATTGAACAGTGGTATACATTGATTGTTAGTGAACAAATCCCTGTCTCTGAGATCAAAGATGTCCAAAGAACCTCTGACCTCTGAAAGAACCTCTGACACGGACACCTCTGTGTCCTTGTGTAGATCACTAGTTTCTAATGGTTACTGCTGAATTGCGTGATGGATGGTTACACAATCTGACTTGAACATAACGTTTAAACCCACTGTAAGTGTGGGGTCTTACACCTGACTCAAATCTGACATCAGAGCTCACTACACTGACCAGGACCCGTGATTATTGAATCGGTGAACCGAACTAAAAGGTGTTGTACTCCGTCGTTTACCCAGGCCTCGAGGTTCCACATTTGAATTCAGTATCAGCAACTAAAGCTGATACTCATCTTCTGCCGTGTCAGTGCATTTTTATAAAGGAATAATCAACCAGTCGAGAAATGGGGCAAACCTGAAAGATCCAGGCAACCAGCTACGCTTTATACAATAGCAGAGAGTTGGTAGCAGATATACACTGATAGATCAACCAAAAGCTTAAAGGGACACAGTAATGTTTAAACTGACTGGTTCTTGTTCGTCGTCACCCTGAAATGGACGCAGATGATCTCATGATACCAGAACCTAAGTATTCAGCAGAAAAGAAATCGACTCCGTTCCATGGAAAAGTCTCGAAAGTTGCTGGGTCCAACAACGTGTATGCGACCATTTGCTGTTCAATCAATCAATCAATCAACAACCTACCACCGCTCTGGATAAAGAAGGTTTTGGCAGTCAAGGAACATAGAACACCATAACATCTTCTGTGAGCCAGCGAAAATATTCACCATTCTGAACCAGACACAAAAAGACATTGGGGAAGAAAGCATTGGTATCATTGTTCGGAAGTACTGAAGATTGGGAGACTGCAGCTTGAAATACCAGCGGTTTTGTGACAAAGTCGCAGAGAGCACTTCTGCATCAGAATTACAAATACTACATTTGTACTGCCTAGTGTTGCAGCATCACAGCCGAGTACCGTAGTGTTAACTGCCAACCGAAGCGACCGAGGATGACATTTCATCAATGGAAATGTCTTCAATTAGAGACCAACCGTTAAGAATACTCGTCAAATCTAATAGACACCATCTTATATGACTGCAGGAAGACTGAAGTCAAAGAGGTGTACAGGAAAAAAGCCTGTGCTACACATAGTTATGCAGATAGTGACATGGTATAAGCTTTACCAGCTCAGAAGTGTCGACTTGTCACTTGGTGATCAAGATCACATATGACCTGAACTCTTTCAACTGGTTCATTGCATATGTTCATTCTCACTCATCGGGTATGAAACGATATTTTTATGTCTGTGGCAGCAAAACTCGCACCATATCAATTTCTTCCTTTTGATTCAAACATATTGTTCCAAAAAAAACCTGTCCATTTTAATTACACTGCATTTTATTTGTTTTATTGTGGCTCATTATTGTGGATCATTTAGGCAGCTATGTTGGATTGATGTAATGAGTCATTTTATATATTTATTTCGAAGATGTTTCTGATGAACTAGCAGTGCTAAAAGTATGATTTTGATATTTTTGATCAGTGAGTTTTTAAATTTGGCCCCAAGAAATAGGCACAATTTGAAATAGGTCATTTTGTATTTATGCAAATGAGGTGTATAACATGGCATTCACAAGATACTATTGAAAGAGAGAGTGTATCCAGAAAAAAAATCTGTTACAACTGTAATTTCAAATAGAACATCAGATCACCTGGATTATATCCATTTGTTCAGTTTTGACTGCTGACTCCGAGTCCTAGTCTTAGTGTTTTTGTTACAACTGTAATCTGTTACTACAGTAATTTCAAGTAGAACATCACATCACCTAGTTTATATCGATTTGTTCAGTTCTGACTGCTGATTCCGAGTTCTAGTCTTAGTGCTTTTGAGGTTTTGTTTGGGGGGGGGGACGGGGTGTTGGCACCTTGCAGGTCACTGTATGTGAAATCGAATGGTCTAGTTGGCTTCCCCAGGTAAGAAAACATAGGTGTAGACACCTTATTTGTATTGATATGTTGAATATCACGGAAGTTATGGCCATTTCAACATTTTTACATGAACGATGGCGGCCATCTTGGATTTTTGGCCATATTTCTGGGTTCGGGCAAAATCTGGCTTGGTATTGTAGCTGAAATCAATATATATGTACTCAGCCTGAATTGTACCAATTTTGGTGCTTTTACCACCAAACCCACAATCCTTCTCATATTTGGCACATATCCGCTGCACTAATTCAGCGCATATGATGATAACCCACTTTCACCTGAGCGCCCTAACAAAATGAGGTAGGATACATCCCAGTAAACGGTCGCAATATGCAACAATATATTTTCAATAAATGCATCCAAAACAAATATTTTATGGATATAAAATGTTGTGTAATAATGCAATACATGTAAAACCAAACCTGGTCGTTTCCATATTCACACTGTCAAAATAATATTTGCCGTTGTGAAGTCATTGTATCTTGTGAGACTCTTATAGTCGCAAACTGCTGCAGAGACAATACTTCTGTAAGGGGTTCTTTTGGCCAGGGTAACTAGAGGCTTTGCACGGAAAATATAGTGGTATGTTTTTGACAACGAGACAAGGCTGGGAAAGTGGACAAGGCTATGATCAAACCTGGCGGAGAGCTCATCCTCAGAGGAGTGTAATTCACTTGATAGTAATAAGTCTGCTACTATTCAAGGCCACCACACTATTTTGTTGTGAACTTGCCAAGTTCACCTCGAAAAACCAGGACGATCAAAATGCTTGGTAATCACAAATGTCACGAACTTACAAATTTCACGAACTTACATGTAAATACTTATCACAGATAAGATAACACCAGTATTTATTTCACCTTCAAATCACTGTATGAACAGTTTTTTGAAGGGACTGACTACAAAAATAGGCAATATCTTGATCGAACTGTATTTCATATTGAACATGTGAAATTAACTGAATGTATTCACATCAAATATAATAACTACAACCATACATCTGGATAAATGCAGGAATGATAACCATCACACGCAGATGTAAACAAAACAGAAAACTGCAATGTGGGCTGACAATTCCACGCACAATGAGTGTTTGTGGTCACTCATATTTTGTTTTCTATACACGAATGTGTTCCATATACAGTAGATAATAATAATAATAGTAATGATATAATAACTAGCATCGCATCAGAAGGCACATCAGCACTCAGAGGCCTGGCACTGGGGTTCTGATGGTCATGGTCCAGTGGATCTGGACATGGGATAGGCCCCTGAATCAATGTGCTGAGGTAGGTACACATTTTGGGTCATTAGAGGCTCAGACACCAGACCATGAGGGTCACTGATTTCTTCATAAAAATATCCAAAGACACAAAGGTAAGATAACTATTCATATATCTGGTATTAGTATGTCATACATGTAGAATATTAAGGGCTAGATTGGAACATACAGGTATGGGATTTAGAATGGCTTGATAAATTCCTTATATTCCAATTGACCTTCAAAGCACACGCTCTGGCTGCCATCTTGGATAATTTTAGTTGTTTGTCTTTAAAGTATTCTGAATTTCAGTATACATACAGAGTCAACTGTATTCATGTTGTTACAATATTTCAGGAGGTTAGACATATATATTACAATTACAAGTTTGAAACCTTGGTGTGTTCGTCCCCAAGATAGATATCTTGGGTCAGTATTGATTTTCATCTATTTCATTGTATGAATAGCCATATAATTATAATGGTTAAAGGTTGCTGAATAGATTATATTATACATGTTGTGTATATGCGGTAGATATTTCCCAAAATGAGGAAATAAGGTTATTTAGTTAACAAAACGTTAACTTGTTCATTTGATATTTATCCGTGATATGATTTTACTTTTATTGTGTTCATTGTATTTTCAGGGTTTATTTGGATGTAATAAAAACATAAAAAAAACAACCATTGCGGTGTCGTTCAAGTCAACGGTGGTGACACTGTAATTAACAAGCAAGCATACTCTCTTTTTTCATATACGAGAGGTTCAGGCGATTTATTTTTTATACAATCAACATTGTTACAGGAACGGTGAGCCATACGTCAATATACAACGTAAATGGTGTGTCTTGTATGATATTGCCCCCAATATGTAGCAACTTTAACCACTTATTAACCACTTATTTTGGTATTCATGAAAAATCCGTGATCTGGCTCCAACTGGACACCGAACTATAGAATAATGTTTGGTTGTTCGTCGCTTACACAGAACAGGACAATTGAAGTGATATTGGGAGAAAAAACAATTTTCCAAATCAACTACAAATATGCCTGTGGTCCCATTAGAAAAGGTAACAAAACAAACTATGCTTGATCAGATATAAAAAATCAAGCAAATGACAGTATCAGCAGCCGCCTTTCTTTTGTGTGTCACTCAGTGAACGCTCAATTGGCTCGAACATATATCCGAGTGAGCTGGTATCGAATTGCAACAAGGGATACAAAGCACGGATACTGGCGGTAATGTCCACAAACTCAAACTATCTCCATAAGAAACTCGCAACGAAATCCATGAGAAAAAGGCATCTGTTTGGTCATTCAAGTGCAGATATATAACTACTGTTTTCTTTGTTTGCTCGGAAATGTATGTCAAAACACTTTCTCCCAATGTCACTTTAACAGTACCGCAACTGGTCTCAGGAAGATCAATCGCAGTCAGCTCATTAACCTTGAACCATATGGTGCTGAGTGTAAGATAGATAGACAACTAACTTTTATACTTTGAGGTACATCACATTGAATAATGTCATCTGAGATGATCAAGACTTAAAAGAGAGCTGTGCGAAGTGGGACCAAACGACCTTCAGGACAACATTAATAGCATTTATAAACCTGATAAACGTTGATGAGTGAGTGAAATACAGTTTCGGATGATTCTGCTATTTGACTATGCTTGGACATGGAAATACAGTTGTCCAAGGTGCGGGGTTATTTTAAGAAAAAATATTCTCAGTATTAGGTCATTTAAATATATATATCAACATATGTCCCATTACTACAATATTTTGATTATGGCAATAAAATACCTAACACTTCTAGACTAGAAAGAAAGTTCGACCAAACATTTATATCTGAAGCACACAAACCAATTGGTAATGCGTATTTGGGCATGACAAGGGAAGATGCATTTTCCACCCCATAGTTCATCTGTGCATACATTCGATGAACTCTCACATGCATGATGGTGTCAAGTGAATTGTGAAAGAATCAAAGTATCACTGTTCCAATACTGATATACTACGGAAGAGGATTAGGACCACCTAACTAAAAAAACATTTTTCTATTTGTCGACTTACGTAACTCGATATATCGACTTACGTAACTCGATAAATCGACTTACGTATCTCGATGAATCGACTTACGTATCTCGATAAATCGACTTATGGCTCAGACATTTGAAGTACAAGTAAAATGAATATACATCCACCGTAATATAGGCAAGCCATTTAAATGTACCATTTCATTGGTTACCTTGGAAACGATAGGATAAAGAATATATACTGAATACTCATATTGAAAATTATATGGAGTTTAACAGTCATTACACTAATCACTGAAATAATACCAAACTATCCAATCGAAGAAGCCGTTCCAGATAACGTTACGAATATACATCATCCCATGTTTAATAGCTAATAAATTTTTTTTAAAAAAACATACAATTATACCAATTTCATTCATGAATATGTTGCATTGTTTGAAGCGATATGATATGATAACTTCAGTATAGTTTTTATTCCGGTAGTTTGTTCTGTATTATTCGATATTTAACGTCATAATGGTCGATCATATAAGCCTACTCAAAGCATATTTCCAGTTTTTTATTTGAACTTTAAATGCTTAAGACATAAGTCGATTTATCGGGATAACTAACTCGATTTATCGAGATAATATCTCGATTTATCGAGATAATAAGTCGATTTATTGAGATAATATCTCGATTTATCGAGATAGTAAGTCAATTTATCGAGATACGTAAGTCGACAAATCGAAAAAAAAATTTTAGTTGCTTGACCCTAATCCTCTTCCGTAGTTATACAAATTGGCATCCAAACAAAACACAAAGGCAAATCAACGTAGTCAAAATAAACTGCGAATTTGTGTGTACATATATATGCACACAATATTTATAGTGTGTGAAAATTGATAAATCTTGACAAGTGTGAAGTGGTAAATTAATTAGCAGATTGCACCTGTATAACCATAATGATAGAAATCGGTTTTTGTATGATACCATGCTTTAGTGTAATCCGGTCTTACACTATATATCCGATACTGACTTGAGCTTCTTTGATTCATCATACATGTAGGCCTCATACAGGCTAGAGTAAACAGCACTCGACCATGTGGTGTTAAAACAAAATCATTAACTGTAATCAGTGTATACATATCATCCTAACAATTGAATAGAACGTGACGAAAGATAAAATTGACTCTCAAATCCGAACGATGTACTAATTTACAGGGCAATTTTATCGCAACAGTTTTGGGCCTTTCAAGCAAGCCGATCCCGTTCTCCACGGGAGTTAAACCAAAATGGTCATTGCTGCTAATGACCGTAGTATTATAGCATCAGTATCTTTAGGCATATAATGCATCTAGCGTGAGTTAATTCGTTTTAACAATACACATACCACGTCTAGTTTTAGCTGTTTGGCAAATACAGCTTGACATTTCAGAACATAAAACACCCAGACGGATGTTGTTGCTAACCATACTCCGTAGGACTGAATCATCGACCCACTTCCTCCGATTGGCTCTGACATCCTGAAGTTGAGCAGGCTGAAATTCGATTCTCACTGTGGTATTGTCCAGCAGCGTGTGGCTCAAGTGCATGGATTAGATAAGGTCAAAGCACCACCAACAATGTTTCATCCTCTCTGGCACAAACTCCTGGACTGTCACAGAAAGTGACGCCAAATTTTTCCTCCCAAAACCAAACCTATTTCTGCAACGCAGTGCTCTCGCCCTCAAATGACACATGATTTTTTCAGACAGGTTCTTGTATTTGTATATTACTGATTAATACTGGAATGTTATGAGGAAATTCATGATTCCCAATCAGGGGATGAATCAAGTCTCGCGGGCGAAATGTGAGCACTCGATGTCAATGAATCTTTTCTATTATACTTCTATTATCGTATACTTTCTATATTTCGCGCATATGAAGATAACCCCTTTCACCTGAGCGCCCTTGCAAAATCAGGTATGGCACGTCCCAGTAGATGGCCGCAATATGCAACACTACATTCTCAACAAATGTATCCAAAACAAATATTTTATGGCTATAAAAATATTTTGTACCAATGCAATAAAGCCAAATTTGGTCGTTTCCATGTTCCCGCTGTCAAAATAACCTTTGAGTTGTGAAGTCAATATATCTTGCGAGGCTGTTATAGTCGCAAACTGCTAGAGAGGCAATATTTCTGTAACGAGTTCTTTTGGCCAGGGTATCTAGAGGCTTTGTGCGGAGTATATAGTGGTATTTTTATGTCGTCGAGACAATGCTCCCATGATATAGTGCCTGAATGTGGAGAAGGTCAGGATCGGGCCTGCCGGGGACCTCATTCTCTGGGGATTGTGATTTAGTTGATAGTGATATGGCTGCTACAATTCAAGGCCACCACACTAGTTTGGTTGGAACTTGGAGATTGCCTAGGAAATCCGCCACGATCAAAATGTTACGAACCTAAAATAATACGTCTCTCGAAGAAAATACCGGCATTCATTTCCCCTTTGAGAGGACACAGAGAGGAAAATTATCAATATTCGTATGCATTAATAGAACAGGGAATGCACTTAGTACGGGAAAAAGTTGGCCAAGCAGGGGTGTGCTTTCTGGAAGCTGACGTGTAAAATACAGGCACATGATTATAGTAATGAGGACATCTAAGAAGTAAAAAAATGTAAACAATACGGAAAGTATTGATAGATCATTTACAGAATGGTTCCCGTGACGCGCCATGTCCGATCGACAACCAGCTATTACTTTTCCTCGCATCCTCACCAAACTACATTATGACATTGCGAAGAGTAGTATTTCTCAGCTAATTTGCATATCCCAAGGACGACTTGAAAACTCTTTGGTAGTACAACCGGTAACATAATATTCAGTCATATTGTGGCAACGTGTAGGCTGGTATTGTTTCTGTTACACTGATGTCGGCTAATTTGCATAATATTCTTGCCACAGGAACAGAAGTGATGAATGATTATCCAATCGAAACCTCGCATTATCTTTGCCATTCAAAGTGAAGAGTAGAAAACATAATTACTAACTCAGCAAAACAGATTTAGATTCAGCAAAATAAATTTTGGTCACAGACAATGTTCATCCCTGATAACCTTGATATATGTTTGTCCAGGTTGATTAGTCCGAAAATAATTTCCGTTTCGTTCTACGTGGATTTTGAGATAATGAGGAACACAAAAAAATGCTGACTCAGCAAAATAGAATTTGGTCACCACAGACAAAATTCATCCCTAATACCGCTGATAAAATTTTGTCGAGGGCGATGAGTCCAACAATAACGTCTGTATCACTCCAAAACACACTGTTCCGACATATGCAGGGATCCTCAAGAATGACTCAGTAAGAATGCTTTCGAGCCCTAGTCATTTCACAAATTGACCCCAAAATCAATAGTTTTCTTCCCTGTGTGAATGAGGATATCAGTGAAAACTTTAGCAGCTTTCAAATATTTTTTTAGTTATTGTCCAGATAGCTGGAACCTTGTTTTCGTTCTCATGGACCTGACGAACCACGAATCCAGCTCGAGGAGAACAGGCTTCTTCCACAAAATATCTGTGACGAGTGGTGCAAATTCCGCGACATACATTGTGAAAAACTGACGTAATCAACCGGGGACCGTGAAAATGGGGGGAAAACAATACATTTCTCAAAACATGTCATGCAGAGAAACGCCCAGTGATATCCGAAATTTATTATTTACTCTGACGTTGGGTACAGGCAACCATACAACGAAGCTGGGTGGAAATAGGTTCATTCGAAACATCATCACAATTGGATGTGACACGGAAAGGTTGGGAAGTGAAGAGTGCAATGTGAAATTGCGTTCGTCTCATTGAGTGCAATGTGAAAATTACAACAATCAAATAACATCAATTTTCTCTGACTTGGAACGTCAAATCAGTAGCTTGTCAGTCACAGAACAGCAACCACAATCATACGACTCAATGCTGGTACCACTGTATTTATGAGAACGTGACACGTGCGTTACACAGTGATAGTTGTGACCAATTATATCTGGCAATGAGGTTGCTGAAACATTCTGGTCAGTGCGTTCTGCATGATAAATATACATTGTAGTTCTGCTAAAATTATTCTGAAAGTGACTTTCACATCTCCGAGGCGTATTCTTACAGAATGTTTATATCATGAGATAAATTTTTATCTCATGTTTAACATCTACAAGTATAACATATGTATGCATTGGGTCACATGTTTTCTACTTTGCCAAGGTATGTTTTCTTACGAATATGATTCCAAAATAATTGAATTGTTTCCATGCACACGTATGGATGTATGTATTTGCTTCGCAATACAGTTGTTATGAGCATTCGCGAATAACATAATCACATTGTAAATATTTACCATGGCTGCTGGGCTCAAGCTTAGTCATTGCCAGACATCTCAGGTATTGGTACACGTGTTGTATCCATGTAGACTCAAAGTAAAACTAAAAGAAAAACCCAATATTTTATTGCTATATACAAAAAGATATTATTCAAAATTCCGCCCTTCTTTCGTTGCTGACTACCTTTTGTTCCTCTTCGATATATATGAGGGGTTTGTCAACATGCAATGTCATCTGACAACAGATTGTACTGACAGGTAGATAGGACATAAAACAATACAGGTGTAGTATGTTGCGATACAAAAAACTGCTTTTAATGCATTTGCCATCATGTTGAATCGGTTGTTTCGTCGACTTGTCATTATTATTGACATTTATCGCAACAGGTATTAAACATTTTGGAAATGTTATATACATTGTACAATATTCTATGTAAACATTGTCGTTTTTTCTTTGGTCGCAATCTATTCAAATCTAACATTCTCTTTTATCTCAGACACCTGAAGTTATTAATGGTGTAACAGCTAATTTACGGAGGGTGTATGTATATACTAATAGGATATTTGTGTGCATAGGATGGCCAGCATTTATTCATTGACATTGGGAAGTACGAGGGGTATGGTACTGTGTGGGGGATGCTAAGGGCGTGTGTATGGCCTATATGGCTGGTCAAATAACCTCATCAGATACATAATCTGTCATATTATCTGTTGCATAAGTTTACACATTTTTATGTCTTGGTCGCACACAGCGATCGATAGTAATGAGTATGAGTGAGACTACTTTTGCTGATGAATTTGCAGCATTTTTCTCACCTCTTTAGAACAAGAAATAGGATTATTGCCGGGGCCCCCCAGGGCCGCGGCTTACTGGAGAAACATTGAAAATTTTTGCCGGAAACTGGTATTATCGCCCAGAATCTGGTATTATCGCTCAGAAGTTCGATGGGTCGAATTAAACCCGTACATTTTTTTCTTGCTTCAAATGCCAGCATTTCTATCGTCATTCGATAGATGGGGACACTCTACGGGTAAAATTCAGGCACGCCTATTTTACTCGTTCATGATCATCACCTATTCAACACTTGATATGGCACGCACTGTAACCAATATTCGATATTGGAACACATCAATACTTTTATATATGTTTACTCTTAATAATGGCATCAATTACTCAAATTGAAACATCGGGAGATTAATTTGTTTTAGATCTATTCAGTTTACCAATATAGTCGAAAGGGTTGATTATAGTAAATGTAACATTTTGGAATGTAATAGAAGCATGCCCCCAAAACACCAAGACTTAGAATGCGTCAAAATTTGCAGGATCAACACTGAATTAGTAAATTGCTCAATTTTCATACTATGAAAATATTATTTATTTTATTTCGATCATCTAAAATGGGGAAACCCTTATAAATACATATACGTTGACAACATCAACCAAGAGCGTATATACTAGATCCTGGCCTACTTTTTCCAACATTATTAATTATTAGTCACGAACATTAATTATTCAAGTTAGTCACGTTAAACTCCGAACATGAATCATGGGCCCCGGTTATTGCTCTTGATGCCTAGCATCTGCGATTTTACTTGTTTCATGTACTTGCGAGACCAACTCCTTCCTACATAACAATGGCGTACCGGCGACAATGGCAAATTGGTTGGAGTCGTTCAGTAAAGACCCGACTTGCATTTCGTGCCCTTTTGTGGGGAAACCATTCATGCATAGCATAATGTAAACAAACTCCACCAGATACTCGCAACGAAATCAATGAGAAAAATGCATATGTTTGGGCATTCAACATGTTCAAGTGCAGATAATATATAACTACTGTTTTCATTGTTCGCTCGGAAATGTATGTCAAAACACTTTCTCCCATCATCACTGTAACAGTACCGAAACTTGTCTCAGGAAGGTCAACCCCAGTCAACTCATTATCCTTGAACCATATGGTGCTGAGTATAAGATACATGGGCAACTAACTTTTATTCTTTGAGGTACATCACGTGCAATAATGTCATCTGAGATGATCAAGACTTGAAAGTTTACTGTGAGAAGTGGGACCAAACGATCTTCGGGACAACATTAATAACATTTATCCTGATCAATGTTCATGGGTAAATGAAATACAGTTTCGGATGATGCTCCTTGACTGTGCTTGGACATGGAAACACAGTTGTTCATTCTCCCCAGGTGCGGGGTTATTTTAAGAAAAAAATATTCTCAGTATTAGGCCATTTAAATGCATATATCAACATATGTTCGATTACTACAACATTTTGATTACGCCATTAAAATACCTAACACTTCTAGAAACAAAGTTCGATCAAACTTTTACATCTGAAGCACACAAACCAATTGGTAATGCGGATTTGAGCATGACAAGGGAAGATGCATCTTCCATCCCCACAACTCATCTGTGAATACATTCAATGAACTCTCACATGCATGATGGTGTCAAGTAAATTGTGAAAGATTCAGAGCATCGCTGTTCCATCACTGATACACGTACACATTGGCATCCAAACAAATCTCAAACGCAAATCAACGTGGACAAAATAAACTGCGAATCTGTGTGTACGCACACATGTACACAATATTTATAGTGTGTAAAAATTGATAAACCTTGACATCTGTGAAGTGGAAAACTAATTAGCAGGTTGCTCCTGTATACCGGAATGATGGAAATCCGTTTTTGTATAATACCATGCACTAGTGTAATCCGGTCTTACACTATATATCCGATACTGACTCGAGCTTCATTGATTCAGGTACATCATACATGTAGGCCTCATACAGACTAGAGTAAACAGCACTCGACCATGTGGTGTTAAAACAGAAAATCATTAACTGAAATCAGTGTAATACATATCATCCTAACAATTGAATAGAACTTGAGGAAAGACAAAATTGACTCTCAAATTGGAACGATGTACTAATTTACAGGGCAATTTATATCGCACTTGCTACAGATTAGGGCCTTTCAAGCAAATTGATCCCGTTCTCCACAAGAGCGAAACCAAAATGATCATTGCTGCTAGTGACCGTGGTATTATAACATCAGTAACTCATCCATCTAGCATGAGTTTATTCGTTTAAACAATACACATACCATGTCTACTTTCAACCGTGTGGCAAACACAGCTTGACATTTCAGAACATAAAATAACCAAATGGATATTGTTGATAACCATACTCCGTGATACTGAATCATCGACCCACTTCCTCCTATTGCCTCTGACATCGTGAAGTTGACCAGACTGAAATTCGATTCTCACTGCGGCATTGTCCAGCGGCGTGGGGCTCAAGTGGAAGGATTAGATAAGGTCAAAGCATCACAAACAATGTCTCATCCTCGCTGTCACGAAAACATGAGTTTTTTCAGACAGATGCTTATATGTATATTATTGACTAATACTGGAATATTATGAGGAAATTCATGAATCCCAATAAGGGGATGAATCTGTTCTTGCGGGCAAAATGTGAGCACTTGAAGTCAATGAATCTTTTCTATGATATTTTTATTATCGTATACTTTCTATTTCGCGCATATGGAGATAGCCTCTCTCACCTGAGCGCCCTTGCAAAGTCAGGTATGGCACGTCCCAGTAGATGGCCGCAATATGCAACACTAAATTTTCAACAAATGTATCCAAAACAAATATTTTATGGCTATAAAAATATTTTGTACTAATGCAATAAATCCAAATTTGGTCGTTTCCATGTTCACATTATCAAAATAACCTCTGCCATTGTGAAGTCAATAGACGTGGAATCAATACCCAGTATTAAGTATTCCGAGCAAACAAAACAGGGTCCGTTATCCAATCTCATAGTCCGGGGACAGAAAGTCATATCAGGCATACGAAGTGAGAGAAAACAAAAATGACAGGGAAACTCATGAACCCCCAAAAATGGCCATTAGGAGGTGAAATCAGGTGTTCCGGAAAGAGTGAGCATTTCCTGCCCCACTAGTGACACCCGTCACGAATTCCCCAAAATTAACATGAAAATAGATCTAGTTGCATGGCAGACATGGATTTGCTGTATTTATCAACCAGATCATGATGACGTCCATAGAATTTCTTAAACGCAACTATAAGTCTTGGTAAAACATATCCATGTCGCAGCAGTTTAGAGACTAGCTGGGCACTTCGATAGACAAAGTCCTCATATTTGCAACTAGCTCTGGAATAGCGTATAAGTTGAGAAACAAACACACCATATGCAGGTGACATAACTTGCGATGCCTTAATAGTCGCAAACTGCTGGAGAGACAATATTTCTGTAAGGGGTTCTTTTGGCCAGGGTGTTCAGAGGCTTTGTACGGAATATATAGTACAAAGCATGATGGTGTATATAGTACACATCTATAGTACACATCTATAGTACACAAATACAGTACTACTGTATTTGTGGTAATAGATTGATACCTACATTTATACCACTGAGTCGGTGTCACTGCTGGCGGACGTTAAATCTGTCCCCGAGGATACCATCAACTCAGTAGCCTTCTGGCTATTGATTAGGTACTTATGTACTTGTCATATATCTGTTCCATGGGGTTTGTTTCGGATTTCTAAAATATTTTCATAGGTTGTTGGGCAGTTGTATACTAATTCCATCAAGTGTACAGTAGAAACAACTACATTTAACACACTGTCTGCCCCTGATGACGCCAGTGTGTCTTTGGATAAACTATTTGGTCGGGCTTTGTTTCTATTGCAAAATGTTGTATTTTACGTTTGTTATTGGCATCATCAAAATCTACTGTATTTGTGGTAATAGATTGATACCTACATTTATACCACTGAGTCGGTGTCACTGCTGGCGGACGTTAAATCTGTCCCCGAGGATACCATCAACTCAGTAGCCTTCTGGCTATTGATTAGGTACTTATGTACTTGTCATATATCTGTTCCATTGGGTTTGTTGCGGATTTCTAAAATATTTTCATAGGTTGTTGGGCAGTTTTATACTAATTCCATCAAGTGTACAGTAGAAACAACTACTGATGACGCCAGTGTGTCTTTGGATAAACTATTTGGTCGGGCTTTGTTTCTATTGCAAAATGTTGTATTTTACGTTTGTTATTGGCATCATTAAAATCTACTGTATTTGTGGTAATAGATTGATACCTACATAGTGGTATTTTTATGTCATCGAGACAATGCTCCCATGACATAGTGCCTGAATGTGGAGACCTCATTCTCTGGGGATTGTGATTTAGTTGATAGTGATATGGCTGCTACAATTCAAGGCCACCACACTAGTTTGGTTGGAACTTGGAGATTGCCTCGGAAAACCGCCACGATAAAATGTTACGAACCTAGAATAATACGTCTCTCGAAAAAAAATACCGGCATTGATTTACCCTCTGAGAGGTCACAGAGGGGAAAATTATCAATATTTGTATGCATTAATCGAACAGGGAATGCATTTACGGGGAAAAGTTTTTCAAGAAGGGATGTGCTTTCTGGAAGCTCACGTGTAAGTTACAGGTACATGAGTATAGTAATGAGGACATTTTGGAAGTCAAAAAAATGTAAACAATATTACGGACAATATTTATAGATCATTTAGAGTATAGTTCCCGTGACGCGCCATGTCCGATCGACAACCAGCTAATACTTTTCGTCGTATCCTCGCCAAGCTACATTATTACATTACGAAGAGTGGTATTTATCAGCTAATTTGCAGAAATTTGCTTGATGGTCGATCAGCACTTTCACTGAATCGTCACCATATCCCAATGACGACTTGAAAACTCTTTGGTAGTATAACCAGTAAACATAAAACTAGTATTCAGTCATATTTTGGCGACGTGTAGGCTGGTATTGTTTCTGTTAGGCTGATGTCGGCTAATTTGTATAATATTCTTGCCACAGGAACAGAAGAGATGAATGATCATCCAATCGAAACCTCGCATTAATTTTTGCCATTCAATGTGAAGAGTAGAAAACATAATTACTAACTCAGCAAAACAGATTTAGATTCAGCAAAATAAAGTTTGGTCACAGACAGTTTGGTCACAAGTTCATTCCTAATAACCCTGATGTATGTTTGTCTAGGGTGATTAGTCCGAAAATAATTTCCGTTTCGTTCTACGATGCTTCATTTCGAGATATTGAGGAACACAAAAGATACTGACTCAGCAAAATAGAATTTGGTCACGGACAAAATTCATCTCTAATACCGCTGATAAAATTTTGTCGAGGGCGATGAATCCGAAAGTAACGTCTGTATCACTCCAAGACACACGGTTCCGACATATGCAAGGAGCCTCAAGGATGACTCAGTAAGAAGGCTTTCGAGCCCTGGTCATTTCACAAACTGACCCCAAAATCAATAGCTTTCTTCCCTGGTCGAATAAGGATATAGATGAAAATTTCAGCAGCCTTCGACAAAATATTTTTCGAGTTATCGTCCCGAAAGCGGGAACCTTGATTTCGTCCTCACAACCTGACAAACCACGACAAACCACGAATCCAGCTCGAAAAGAACAGGCTTCTTCCCCAAAATATTTGTGACAAGTGGTGTAAATTTCGCGAGATACATTGCGAAAAACTGAAGTGATCAACCGGGGACCGTAAAAATGGATGGAAAACAATAAATTTGTCCATTGATATCCGAAATTCAGTATTTACTCTGACGTTGGGTGCAGGAAACAATACAACAAACAGGGTGGAAATAAGTTCATCCGAATCATCATCATCAGAATGCGGCACCGAACGTTGAGAAGTGAATGGTGCCATGAGAAATTGCGCTCGTCTCACTGAGTGCAATGTGAAAATTACAACAATCAAATAACATCAATTTTCTCTGACTTGGAACGTCAAATCAGTAGTTTGTCAGTCACATCAAACGTAACAGCAACCACAATCATACCACGCAATGCTGCTACCACTGTATTTATGAGAACGTGACACGTGCTATACACAGTGATAGTTGTGACCAATTATATCTGGCAATGAGGTTGCTGGGTATTGGAACATTTCGGTCAGTGCGTTCTGCATGATAAATATACATTGTAGTTTTGCTAAAATTATTCTGAAAGTGACTTTCACATCTCCGAGGCGTATTCCTACAGAATGTTTATATCATGAACATAAGATAAATTTTTTATCTCATGTTTAACATCTGCAAGTATAATATGTTTATGCCTTGGGTCACATGTTTTCTACTTTACCAAGGTATGTTTTCAAAGTACTTTTCCAATATGATTCCAAAACAATTAAATTGTTTCTATGCACACCTATGGGTGTGTGTATTTACTTCGCAATAAAGTTGTTATGAGCATTCGTGAATACAATAATCACATTGTCAAATTTTACCATGGCTGCTAGGTTCACGTTTAGTCATTGCCAGACACTAAAAAAACCAATATTTTATTGCTATATACACAAAGATATTACTCAAAATTACGCCCTTCTTTCATTACTGACTACCTTTTGTTCCTCTTCGATATATATGAGGGGTTTGTCAACATGCAATTTCCTCTGACAACAGATTGTACTGACAGGTAGACAGACAAAAACCAATACAGGTGCAGTATGTTGCGATACAAAAAAAAAACTGCTTTTAATGTATTTGCCATCACGTCAAATCTGTTGTTCGGTCGAAGTGTCATTATCATTAACATGTATTACAATATGTATTACACAATTTTAGGAATGTTATGTACAATACTCCATGTAAACGTTGTCGTTTTTCTTTATTCGCAATCTATTCGAACCAATCATCAAATAATTCACGAAGGGTTTGTAAATATGAGACTCATTACTGTTGACCATGGGGTGCGACCAAGAAATGAAACAGTAATACGTACGAGACTACATTTGTTGATGAATTTACAGCAATTTTCTCACCTCTTTAGGAGGAGAAATAGGATTGTTTGATGGACTTGTCTGACCATCCCCTTACTATATAACAATCTCTTTCAACGACATCTTGCTGCTTCCAGATATCGATTCTTATCAATTTCAGATTCCTGTCGGAGAATCTTAACAACCGGGAGTGTTTCATGTGTATAAGATCCCTTGTTCTAGGCGAATTGGGGGAACAGTGGCCTTGACCGTACTTATTTGATGGTCCAATGACACTATATGGTAATGTTGGAATTCCGTTCATCCTCGCACAATCCGCGCTCAAGCACCGCACCTCTTCTGGTCGTTCGTCGTGCCAAGCATAGCACCTCGGGGGATCGTGCAATCCGTGTGGCGGCACCTTGAATTTGAAACCAGTCTCCGTGCGATGTACTCACAGCTCCATCTCTCAACTTGTTTAGAAAAAACTCAAAACATTCTATTTCCGTATAGCATTCTACTAGTCATTTTATCTTATCCTTTTTAACTTGCCACCTGGTGTTTTACTTAGTCATTTTATCTATGTGTCGTTTCATTGTCTTGTCTAGGTTTTTCCCTTCTTTTCATACTGTTTGTAAGCACTATAGAATATGTTTTATGCATAGTTATAGGGCTATATAACTCCAATAAACATAAACATATGGTGCCATGGAGCAAATGTTTATGCAGCATGGGAGGTGACTGTGAAAAATGTCACTTCCATCCTCAACGCGCACAAGTATGGGAAAGCACTACGTGTTAATTGGGAAAGTTTTACTATACCACTGTTGTTCCCACATAATGATACAGATTGAGGTAAAAAAAACTCTTTTATGATTGTGGTCGAAACAAACTGCCAGTCAATATGTATTAATCATGGAACAATATTTGCAGTACGTTTACTTGTACAAGTTGACCAATCTTGAAAACGGTGAAGTGGCGAAGTAATTAGCAGATTACACCTGTATAACCGTGATGATAGGGATCCTTCTTTGTCCATATTACCAAGGTAAGCTGTAATCCAGTCCTAAATTGTCAATAGTTAAATGTGTTGATGCAGCTATATTATACCTGTAAGCTATAACACTCGGTCATGGATTGCCAAATGTAAATCAATGTTTCATCAGGTTTCCTACAACTACACTTAATACAATGTGAATTTTGTCGAAAATTAAGGTGTTTACAAGTATCATTAACTGTAATCAGTGTAATACAATGCAGTTATAACATCATAATTGGTCAGGAGATGGATGAAGAATGAAGACTGTGGCGTGACATTGTCCAGAGCGTGTGTCTCATGTGGATGGGTTTAATAGATAAAGTCAAATCAACAACAACAATGTCTGATGCGTTTAGGCAACTTCACATAATCTGTGACATTGGCTGTTAAATTTCGAAAGCCAGTTGGAGAATAAAAATGCTTGATGGGGCAATACTTCTGGGAGTTGCCTTTCGTCTGGACATCTGTGAGCTTTGCGTGCAATATATAGTTGTATTACTTTTTTTATTCAGTGAGACAAGTCTGTCATAACATAGTGACTCAATAAGGACGAGGTCATGCTCGAGCCAGACGGAGAGTTCATTCTATTGCGATGGCGATATTTAGGTGTCACCACCAAACTTGATAGCCAGTCATACTATGATATTGTGAAGGCCGGTATTGGATTTTGGTAAAATTACATTCCAAGATGAGCACCAGGGCGTATGTGATGTACAAACACTGCTGTTACTGACATATCAAATTCTTGGAATATCAAAATATCTTTGAGGTATCATCACCAAACTTGATGCCCCAAATCATGTTAATATGGAGGTTGCTGAATTTCAACAATCCTGCATCAACAAGATGTCATATATGTGAACTTATTACTGATTTATCTAGTTAGGGTGGGTGGAGGACCGCCCATCGACTTTTTGAAGTCGATTTTCGCACCTGATGCTGGATATTAAACATACAGTCAGTCTTGACGTGCAGTCGTCAGATTGGACCGGCAGTTACATTCCCGCGTGTTTTCTCGCTAGACGTGACCTGAATCATTCCAGTCACCGTCTGTGATGTTCACGGATGTATTTACAAGGTAACCATAGATTATTTATGCAAATGCATTTAAGGGGAAATGTGTGGCACCGAGTTAAGGGGAAATCGATAACAGGTTTCAGTGGATATGTATTTAAATTACTATCTATAGAGTTCAGTACTGAATGTGTTTTGGGGTAAAGAAAGGTATATTTCTACAAAAGTGAATGAGAATAAATCCATTCGATTCAAAATGACAACTTGATGTGACCCTGAACGTTGGTGTAGAATAGGTTGGAACACAGTCCACGGCTCTGAGTATTATCTGGAGTGGAGCAGCAACCACAATCATACTATTTATTGCTGCCACCACTTATCTACGAGAACGTATATTCTACGATGACAGCAGTGTGGCCAATTATTATTGAAAATTAGGTTGACGGGCATTGAAAGAGTTCTGTCAATGCGTCCGCGTATTCTGAAATGTGACTTTCACATCACTGAGGCGAAATCTTATGGACCAGTTTTATCGGATACTTCGAACGATATTGGATCTACATTAATATGAACTTCTGTTTGATCACATGGTTTCTCCTTTGCCAAGGTGAGTGACATGCCAATGTGACATGCACGTGTGTTATAAGTATAACCCCTCTGCTGTTACAGTGGTTTCGATACCGCTGTTATGCGGTTGTAAAATGAATGGCCCTATCTTCATAATTGGGGATGGTTTGCAATTAATTCAACGATTTTCTTATTGGACTAATAAAAAACATAAACTAGATAAATTGCAATATAAACAAAGCCCAACCAAGTCAATTTCTTCGTGCATGATCGAAACCCATCGTTAATTGTCTAGCTAATCATTAGGTGCGACTGGTTAGGAATGCGTGTGTGGATGATGGATGGGTAATTAACATCTCCTGACAACAGGCGATTGCGAAATAAAAATTACTTTTTGCCATGATATGGATAATGACTACAGCCTTTGCAATTATTGCGAATGATTCAGATTGAGCTGCAAATTAAAGCTTGGACGATACATCATTTGTGCTATATGTTTGTGCGACTGATATATGTTTAAACGAGAAGCTAAATCTAGATATTGAAGGTAAAAGATGACGGCGAATAGTCCAACGACAAATGTTGGTTATGAAAATACACATACAAAAAATATAGAGGTTTTTCACATTTGGATTACACATTTAAATAAATTCATACTAATTGAGCTCATAACTATGAGGTCTCCTGGGATCGAGTGTCAGTATAGCGATACATATCACTGTCCAGAAGTTATCCTTCTCTGCATTCCCCGAAGCTTTATTTCCGACCAAATGTGATCGGATACTGCGTCACATTGAACAAATCGTGCCTAGCCTCGAGATATACATCGCAAGGGACCTCCCACATGTGTCAGATATCTTCGCTATGCCGCTCGCCTGTTCAATACAGTATTCACAAGAACCATCACAGCAATCTGACCACAGTGTGACTTGCAAGCGATGTATCAATTAAGCTGTCGAGATAAATTACGAGGCATTAGTGTGTTGGGCGTTGCAGTAATTTCATCATCTATATACTTTTTCAAACAGACGAGTTCATGTACATGCGATATTCACCAAATACAAAGAGTACATACATTTATCGCTCATTTTACGACACATACATTTGTGAAATTTCTGTTTCTGTTAATGTTCTGTTAATGTGATTAGATTATGCCCAAAAGAGCTATATTTATCAAAATAAGTGGTGCTACAAACATGTGCATTGTCACGAATACAAAGGAAATAATTGCCGACAGTATTTTTGTGCGTAATCTCGATCATGCAGGTTATACCGATGTATTCTACGGTGTGAATATATGCCATGAAAAATAGTTGAATTTTAATGGAATAATTTTCAATACATGTAGAGCCTGATAATCGTCCCAATATTTTTTTGTTTGACGTAGTAGTGTGCAGCCTCTTGTCATATGTGAAATGTTTATCCATGTCATTGTGCTGTTCATAATCGTGAATGATGTGGCAATAGAGAGATATATGTTATTAGTGTCATGAGCATTCAGTAACAACTAACGCCCTCCCAATCTGCAGCCGAGAACGAAGCACGCCCATTATAGGCAGTTATATGATGGCATTATGAATTCACGTTTTTATTTCCAGCTATTATTACTTGCATAAACAAAATGGCCACCACGACAGGAGTGAACATTGATTTCGCACATTTACTAGTCTCAGATCCATGTTCGATCCATATCCTGAAAACTCTTTGAGATATCACCACTATACATGTCATAATGTTCTTGACAAACAGCTGGATGGAGACTATGTATCTTGATATTAAATTTTGACTAATAACCAATTTGCATCAAACAAGATTATTACCACGACAGAAATTAGTGTTGACCGACTACGATGAGTCTCATCTAGTCAGAATGGAGGGAACAGATTGGTCCGGCAGTTACATTCCTGTTCGTATTCTCACTTGGCATGACCTGAACCATTCTGTAGGTGATGTGATGTTAACAAGGTGGCAAATAATGTATTCGTGTAAATGGAATACTGAGACTAGTATCGAATCGATTCAAAATGAAAACTTGACGTACACCAGATATCAGGATGAAAATGGTGAAATACAGAGTTTCATGTGCAGTGCGAAAATTCAAATGGCATTTTCTCCGAATTTGAACACATAATAACTGGCTAGTCAATCATGTCAAGTGGTGCAGCAGCAACAATCGTATCACTCAATGCTGCTATCATTGTATTTATGAGAACGTGATATGTGATGACAATATCAATATATAAACACAGTGACAGTTCTGACCAATTATCTCTAACTACTATGGTGAGGGGTTTTGGAACAGTTTGGTCAGTGCGTTCGGCATAATAGACGAACATTGTAGTATTGAAACGTAATCCTACAGACTCTCATGAACGTCAGAGGCATTTGAGGAAATGTATTAAAACTACATGCAGAATATGGATATCCTTGGGTCACATGTTTCCTACTTTGCCAATATGCACGAAGTAGCATTTGCGTTAATAAATGTAATAAATAAACTGTTTCCATGCACATCATACCAAAAGGGGAGATTTATGTATTTGCTTTGCAATATTATCTGGAATGTAGGCATATATGACAGCATGATGAAGCATTTGCAACGATCATATCACAACCATGTTATATTTACTCGAAACTACATGTGGGTTAACAAATTATGCCAGCTGGGTACAATTGTTCCTCTTGTTAATAATTTTTGTGTATATGTTGTATCCAACTACACAGGAATAAAAGTACTTACAAACAGTAGTTTGATGGTTTTTTGCTCCCTGTGCAGAGAAACTATTTAAAATGCCACCCATGATTCATTACTGATTATGGGGGGGGGGGCGGTTATGAGCATGTCATTTCCTCTGACGCCAGATCGTGCTGGCATGTATGTTATGTGACAAACAACAGCATTTGGTATGTCGCCATATATCAAACTGTTTTTAAGGGTTTTGTCACCGTTCTTCATCATGTTCACTATGCATTGTTCTGACGAAGTGTCAATATTATTGTCATGCTTCGTTTTGGTTCTTGCGATTGCATTTCAATTATCATTTACACATTTGTTATACATGTAAAAATGTCGTTTTTGGTCAGTTCAACAATTCACACTATAGTATCCATTTTACCAGATCCAAATTCTTTTGTTTACAACCATCCAAATCAGCCATCGTTTGCATGGTAATGAGAGCAATAGTCTGAGCTAATGGCGTAAAACTACTTTGCGTAGGATATTTTTACTAATAGGATGCCAGGAAATCATCATCATGATCATTGGTCTTTAGAAGTTAAAGGGAATGGTTCTTTTGTGTGGGGTGCGGAAAGTAGTGCTAAAGAACCATGCAGCTGGCCACAATGATTATGACTGTGTCATTAGTGAATACACCATGATGTCTGTTCATGTTATTCGTGCATCATATCCTGACAAGACACAATTTAAAATGGTGAAAGTGTTATTCTATCAAGTGGAGAATGGCATGAAAGTTTAAGGGTTGACATCTCCTAGGATTTGGGAATATCTTGAATTCTCTACTGATCCATGTTTGTATCTATAACTTCGCCATCATTGGTTTGTCCCAAATGTTGAACATAACTGCTGTAACCCTTTAAACATAACAGCTCAATGAAGACTGTCCCGACAAAGGTATACTTCGTTCGAATGCAAAATGAATACATTCTCTTAATCATCGCTGACGGAAAGCGAGGAAGATCTTCCTTTCATTTACATGGCTCGTGATAAAACGTTCAGGAGAGTGGAGCGACATGATATAGATCACCAACTGAAACTTACTTTGTGATGTTCATAAATATGTAGTATTTACCGATAGTTTACAAGCAAACTTAGATGATGTAGCAAATTCGTCGGTTGAAGCACACGGTAGATATGTTGTCTCAAACTTCATAATGTAAGAATCAATCTATTACCACCAATATTCAGATTTTGATAATGCCAATAACAAACGTAATATACAACATTTTGCAATAGAGACAAAACCCGACCAAACAGTTTATCCAAAGACACACTGGCGTCATCAGGGACAGACAGTGTGTTAAATGTAGTTGTTTCTACTGTACACATGATGGAATTAGTATACAACTGCCCAACAACCTATGAAAATAATTTAGAAATCTGAAACAAACCCCATGGAATAGATATATGACAAGTACATAAGTACCTAATCACAAGCCAGAAGGCTACTGAGTTGATGGTATCCTCGGGGACAGATTTAACGTCCGCCAGCAGTGACACCGACTCAGTGGTATGAATGTAAGAATCAATCTATTACCACCAATATTCAGATTTTGATAATGCCAATAACAAACGTAATATACAACATTTTGCAATAGAGACAAAGCCCGACCAAACAGTTTATCCAAAGACACACTGGCGTCATCAGACTTTCATCCACGATGTATTATGGCATATATCGTTGTATGTGTAACCATTAAGATACACGCGGAGACACGTCAATTCTCTTAGGACAGGTTACACTGACATGTTGTTCTCATGTTGTGACTCGCTGCCATAGACACTACGTGATGCTACAACAGACATAATGGCTGTGGAGTGACAGCGTGTCCCGATTTTTTTGGTAAGAATGTTATACAATGTGCTGTCTCTTGTGACATAAGTGTCAAATATGTCATTGTTCTGTCCATATTCGAGAGCTCCCTATGACAATTTAAGAGATTTGTTCATGTGTATTTTTACGTCGTGATCGATGTGGTAGCAGAATTATAGAGGCTGCTGGGAAAGGACCCCCCACCCTTTTCCAGATAAAACATACATAAACCATTTGTAATTTTGCACCTTCCTACATAAATTGCTGGATCTTCGCCTGCAACTAGTTTTGTCGTACGTTCTATCAAGAGCAAAACATGGCAAAGGCTGTAAAAAGAGATTGAATATAGATCTAATTGATATTTGCAAATTGATTACAAACAAAATTTTACTGACACGGGTGTCAGCATATTCAATTCTCATTCTCTACATTCCCTGCGGCTGAATTCTCTCCACAAAATTACTATCCTGATCATCAGATATGGCATTACAGACCAATAAGTTATCAGGTTATAGGCACTATAATTGCATTGCGAGAAAAAAATCGCACAGGTTTCCATTATCGCCTACTCAGCACAGTGTTGTGCGCAAGAACCATTATATATACCTGACGACAGCGTGACTCACGAGAAATTTATCGATTTAGATAAATTAACAGATAATAGTTCCTCGGATATCAAAATAAATCTTGAAATAGTTCATTTTGGTTGTAGACATTAGTGCCACAAACGGCGGAGTGATGGACATTTGTGACTAAATCTGTAGCTTAGAGTGATTGGAGTTTCCTATCTCCCGAAGAAAGAAAAGTCACTCGTGATGTCTTATGCATTTTTATTGTAATATGTTCCCATATATACATACACCATCTCTTGACTTGAACTTATCTGTAGCCGCAGATTGCCATTTATTGCATTCCTCGCGTCTTGAATTCTCCACCAAATTTGATACTCGGTATTCCGACATTGCATCACATTCCCCAGAATAAGGTCACACAAATACATCTGCATCAAATCCGTGCAAAGCCTAACGATATACATCGCAGAGAACTCCCACAGGTATCGAATATTTTCGGCGTGCTGCTCGCCTGCTCAAATCCATATTTCCGAGAACCATCACAACAATCCGCAAGTCATGACGACTGGGCGACTCGCATTCAATGTATCAATTAAGATATATTGGGCACTATAGTAATTTAATTAATTAATAGATTCTATTCAGGCGAGTTTATTCTGCAACACATAGATGTTTTTGAACCTCTGCTTGTAGTTAGATATAATTTGATGTGGATTTGAAGTTTCTCATCTTCTATGTGAAAATTGTTATCCTCTACATTCGTTCCACCCATCCTGACACATTTGCTTTTAAGCGATTCAGTTGTTTCCTTCCATGCACTGAACATTATCACTGTGAGTTGTCAATCCCACTATTTATCATGTGACATCAAAATTAGATTGTAAACACAAATGCACTTCCCAAATGCAAAATGTGAAAACTACAGCATTCAAAAGGCATTCTCTCTGACTTTGTACATTGAATAACTGGCTGGTAAATTCTATCAAGTGCTCTAGCGACAACAATAATAACACCCAGTGCTGCCACCACTGTATTTATGAGAACGTGATATGTGCGTTACACAGTGACAGTTGTGGCCAATTATATCTGACAAAGAAGTTGTTGGGTTTCGGGATCAAATCATTAAATCACTTTCTTGTGCCACCTTTCATATCACAAAGTCGAAAATTAACCTTCCAAATTTCTGGTACGCGCTACCCGTATACGCGCGGACCCCAGAGTGCCACGTGGGTATGATTTGAAATTTCGGATAGTTTGCGGATTTTGGTGTGTTTTTCGTTCAATTCTATTTAGTTCGAATGTATTTTTATATCATTTCTATATTTTACATTCACAAAATTAAATACAAATGATGGGAAAATTGAAAACAAAGGCGAGTGAAAATAATACTTATTGCATTATGACAGATTAAATTCGATCGGATCTTGTCAATTTCTTTCATCAATTAATTGTTCACCACCAACGAACTATGCTGTGGATGACTGAACAAATATTTAATAGAAGAAGTTGATATTTATCATTTATTCGAACGTGTAACATTTAGTGGTGCTGCGCCTTCAAACTGACGCCATGATCCCTCGTCTCTGCAACTTTTAGACTCAATGTTCAAAGAACTCCTGAAAAAGCGTGGCATGTGTAGAAATACCGTAAGACTTCTAATAGACGCCGGGTTTCTAATAGACGCCGGGTTCTTATAGACGCCGGGGGTTCAGGTATACTGAAATTAATAGACGCCGGGTTCCAATAGACGCCGGGTCTACGTACATTGTGTAACATAGCAACGTATAGATACTAATATCGACAACGTCAACGCGTCCCAGTCGGGAATTTCCAGCTTTTAATATCTGAACTCGTCCGATTTGTCATATCGTAACACAGGCCTCGCCAATTCCAATAAACACCGGGTCCAGACAACGACTGAAATCAATTAACGCCGGGTTCTAATAAACGCCGGGTTCTAATAGACGCCGGGTCTAGAGTGTAACTGAAATCATTAGACGCCCGGCCGGGCATTTATTCGAAGTTTTACGGTACTGACTGAACACCGACGACACCTTTTTCTTAGAACTTAATGCTGCCTTCAAACCAAGTTGTGAAGACGGTGCACACCGCCAGTGACGTCGACTGTCACAGGCGGTGAGTGTTGGTTTGAACGCAGCACCATTAACCACCGCCAGCTATTTCACTGGCGGTGAAAATGGAGGCGCTGAAATATTTCCCACTTCACCGCTGGTGAACACCGTTGGTAACGTGGCTTGAATGGAAATCACTGGTCGTGAACTGGAAAACACCGTCTTCACAAGTTGGTTTGAACGCAGCATTAAACGCGGAACTTGGAACTCGGAACTTGGAACTTGGAACTCGGAACTTGGAACTCGTTTTCGGGTGTCCCATTATACATGTTATAGCGTATATCGTTGTCTGTGTAATCTTTGTGATACACGCGGAGACCCGTCAATTCTCCAAGCACAGGTTGCACTGACTCGTTGCTCTCATGTTGTGACTAACTGTCATAGACCTTACGTGATGTTACAACAGACATAATGGATGTGCAGTGATAGCGTGTCCTGACTTTTTTGGTACAGATGTTATGCAATGTGTAATCTTTATGACAATTTAAGATATTCGTTCATGTGGGTTTTTATGTCGTGATCATTCAATGCGGTAGCGGATTTGAAGGGGGAGGGGGTAGGCTGCTGGTATCAGAACCCCAACCCCTTTCCCAAAAACAGTACATATACCTCAGAGCTCCTGGACCCTTTGACGGGCCCGGGGTCGAGTGATCTTGCACTTCACTCCATAAATTGCTGGAGCTGCGCCTGCATTGTCATCTAGTTTTGTCGTATGTTCTGTCATGAGCCAAAAACATTCTACGCAAATCCATATTTTTGCAGCAGTCTGGATTAATGGTTTCAAAGCTTGAATATAGATTTGATTGAACATTGCGAGTTGGCTGCAAACAAGTTAATCCAGATAATAGCGGCATTAATGCCTGTGATGACACTTACCAAAACAACAAACACATTCAAATTCCTTTGTTTTACGATGTTATGTACTGTGGTGATAAGAACATCAATTTCGTCGTGCATGATAAGAAAAACTTCGCTAATTGTTTAGCTAATCATCACTTGTACTTTGCAGATTTTTGACGAATGTGTTTTCCTGACAACAGCTAATTGGAAACGGAAAATTACGTTTTGCAGTGACATGGGTAGCGATCAAGGCGTTTTGCAATTATTGCATATTAACTCATTATACACTTTTTATGGAGGTCTCCTCCGTTGTGTGTTTCTGTACTGATCTATGTGTGAGCAGGGTTAAAAAATACATTTTGAAAGTCAATATAGATGACCGTGAATAATCTAACAATGAATGTTGTTTATTAAAATATACAACAAACATTTTGATAAACATGTATATTTCAATCGGTTTGTATTTCAATTCCTCTTCACCAAACACATAGTTACCCTGTATCCGGGCATTGAATGTCAGATAGCAAATAATTTCACAAACTTTCAATAACGATTCCCCGCGGCCTGAATTATCCACCAAATGTTATCCTCGGTCATCAAATATTGCGTTACAGATGAAGATGTCCACTGCACTATATTTACATTACAAAAAAATTGTCTGTATCACAGATATTTTCGCGATGTAGCTCGCCTGTTCAGCACAGTATGCGCGAGATTATCCATTAAGATAAATTAACAGATATTAGTTCGTCGGATCTCAAAATCACTGAAATAATTCATTTTAGTAATGGACAAGAGAAACATAATTTTTTTTTAGTTGCATCCATTTTATGTGTGGGTGTTGGGTGGAGCATTTGTTTGTCCTGCTAATAGAGATATACGCCAGAATGATGGACAGATGTGACTAATTATGTGCATAGAGAAAATGAAATTTCCTACCCCTGGAAGAAGTGACTCCGTAATGAATTATATATTTGTATTGTAAGATGTGTACATACATACCCCATTTCTCGACTTCAACTTCTTTTTGTGCGCAGACTGTACCCTGTGACGTGTGACGCACCGTCAACTGTGTAAATTTTACAATAGAACTAGTCATTGTGAAAGCAGTTGGACGTCGACCATTTGGTAGCGTTGTGTAATGTGCAGTATTTGGTGACTCATCTATCATCTAGCCTATGTTATCATGCTGTTTATGTTCAAGAAATATTTGACAATTTTTAAGAGATTTGATGATGCAATTATCGTCAATATCTTTCAGTGGCATATATATTTGTATGTATATATTTGTATTTGTTTTTCTCCAGATTTCTATATCCTAAGATATGACAGTTGAAACGACTACATTTGATACAAAGTCTGCCCCTTATGACGCCACTGCGGTTTCGGATAGAATTGTTTGGTCAAGCTCTTTTTTATGTTAAAAGTGTTTCATAGTGTTGCTAAAGAGTCGATATTCACAAGTAGTGAGCAGTGTTTTGTGGCAATCATGGTGATAGTTTACTCATGATAACTGATACATTAGTCTTGAACTATCACCTGACTCCCATTTTTGAGAACTAAATATATGGGTGTTTCTATTTCTTATACCGTGTCGGCATCTTCACACTGTCTATGGTGACCTTAGTCTGGGAAATCTGACGCAATATCTGCTCACCGTGGATCACATTTGGTGGAGAATCCGGGCCTCCACTGTTCCATCACTCCGGTGTATAAATATTAAATTAAATTGACAACACCATAGCTAGACCCAGCGCCCATACATAAATCGGTACAATTAGACAACTGAATTAGCAAGTGACGTAATTAAAGTGTGCTGACATAGTTCATTGTGACGGGCAATATTACCACTATTAAGGCTCATGGGAGTTCACTTGTGTTCACACTCTAATTTCGAGGCCACACTGTAAGTAATCAGATACTGTTCAGTGCATGGTATTGTCAGGAACGAATTTTAAACGGAAAGACTAATTTTCATACATACACATATTTCTGAGAGCTTAAAATCTCCAAATTCATACCTAACTAGAAGCATTATAAGTAAAATCGATGTGTTGCAAAATAAGCTCGTCTGTGTAAAAACTATTTGAATTACTATTCTGCCCGATATATATTTTTGCTCGATAATATTTCTACACATTCGATACATGTGGGAATTCTCTGCGATGATATTTGGAGGCATTGCATGGATTCGATGCAGATGTATTCCTGTGACTTAGTCTGGGATATGTGACGCAAAATCTTACCACCGAGGATCACATTTGGTGGAGAATTCGAGCCAAGGGGAATGCAGAGAAGGTTAATATATCGCTTCACTGAGTTTTCCCAGACAATTGCTAATCATGTGTCATTTCATGAAATTGAAATGCTCAACTATCTGCCTATTGACCATACCATATGCATGTACACAATATTCGAGAAATCCGTGATCCATGCAAAACCTCTAGATATACATCGCAGATATTTCTCACATGTGTCGAATATCTTCGCCATGCATCTCGCCTGATCAACACAATATTCACGAGAACCATCAAATTGATGTGGCGACAGTGCAGTGTATCAATTAAGCTGCCGAGATCAATTAGATGATTTTACTTTGTTAGGCCCTACAGATATTAATCAGCTGCAGTAATTTAGTGGGGTTTTTTTTTTATTCAAAACAGATAACCTATACAAGGACCCGCTTTATCTGGTATTTGTCGTAAATGTGTGGCAAAATGACTCTTATCACATCGTGTCGTGTTTTTGGAAACACCATAGATTCCGAGACAGTGTCTTGACCGTCCGCGTCAGACATGGGCGCTCAACGTATGTTTATCCTCTTCCACCAGGTTAATGCAACGTACTTTGCGAGGAAAAAACACTATCATATAACTCGTCATGTAGTTGTTTATATATGTGTACAAGTATAAGACAATAATACCAAATATCCCCAGCAAGTGGAAATCTCATTTTAGCTATGCCAATATCATTGGCAACGTGTAACGTTATGTAGTGGGTTTCTCTTTTCTAGGTTGTTGTTCCAAGAGACAATCAGGAACTGCAAAAAAAATGCCGCTTCCAAGTCTATAAATAGTTTTGTCATTTATATCCCATTTATATACATGTATTCAAATCATTGGAATGTTTAAACGACTATTTGTCTCCCTTTTTGTGCTCGGTGTGGAGTAAGCAGCAGCAATCTCCGACGGCGAACCACTGTTCACTCCCCTCTTGCCACAGCAACAAGTGGGGGTTTCAGGTTACCAGGACAATGAGTGCCATGACCGTGGAGCGTAGAAGACGTGGGTAACTGCTCTGAGCGGTGTCCCGGGCTCGTCGTTGCGGACCCAAGACCCCCTAGGGAGAAAGCAGGCGGGTTCCCCCTTCGCGATGACTGCGACATTGCATCTCTGGGAAGCGAGCAGCTCGGTGGAGAGACCAAGGGATCATTCGCTTTCTGAAGCGAGCTGTAATTCTTCTCTTACTCGGGGACGGGATACCGCAAGAGTTAGGTACAACACATTGGGGAAGACTAGTGCCAGAGATATAAAAAGACGATTGCACGAGTGAACGTTAGAGTGTAAATATTTGTTCTTCTGTGGATAGTATTGTCACGTGATTAATTGTGCTGGATTTGAAACCCATCCCCAGGGAAGACAATGGATATCTATATTATGATGTATTTTCTTTCCGTCCTATTTATCGGTAAGTACTGAATAGCATATGTAATCTAGTATCTGAGCAAAAATTATGATTACGTCACGTAGGCCTACTGAATTTCATAAGGCAGGAAATGTATTACGTGATACAAAAACTGGAAATTGTTTGTTTAACATAATATTACAGGAACTGCTGCCTATGACTCAGTTTCTTGGGATGCTTGAATGTAAAGGGTTTACGGATAAATCTTCCAATAAATTTTGCAAGGTGACACTCAATATCCTTCGTGGCAGTGAATTCGTAAGTAGATTTGTGGATTTGTTGAACGTGGTCAATATTTGTCCACAACCGAGGGGTCAAACCTTTCATTCCGATGGTATGGTGTTAGGCAATGTTACAAATGCCGGCGCGCACTCAGCATTTCGGCTTCGATGAAGACACGAATCAAACGCTGGTCCATTGACTCAGACAGTTTCATTCATTAGCTGTTGCACATGTGTCATATGATATATATCAATCCATGTATCATACTTTAACTACCACACTGTAACACGACAGTCAGTATGCAAATTTAACTTCATGACAGCATCTCATGAGATTTCAACTCCTGCTGTGCCCAACGTGTTTGATAATGTCAGTCCAATTAATGCACACTTATTTGCCTAATGTGCTCCCCTTCGGATACTTCCACTTTGTATCATTATACAGTTGGTGCGAATTTTACAAGTACCTTCCCTGTGCGTTTTCAGGAATATTTTCTGCCCAGGAGGTATTACCATGTGAATAATTGTTGCCGGGGAATAGCTTGGAGTCCACTACCAGGGCTAGCGTTACTGCGGACTTGAACGCAAAAGCTGTGAAAGCTATAATCTACCCTGAAAAATCGTATTGAAGTAAATTGCGATGATGTTCACGGATTTGCCCATTATCATATAATATCACCCTCTTTTCCCCGCTTCGCCCGAATATTACGGTGCCCGTGATAGGACATGATGAAAAAAACCTACTTCGTTCGCACGAAGTACTAAGTCGTTCCCACGAAGTACTACTTCGTTCGCACGAAGTACTAAGTCGTTTGCACGAAGTACTACTTCGTTTGCACGAAGTACTAAGTCGTTTGCACGAAGTACTACTTCGTTTGCACGAAGTACTACTTCATTCGCAGTAGTATTTTTTTTTCATTTTCCATCATGTCCTATCAGGGGCACCGTAATGGAGTGATTGATCCTGGTGTTACCAATTAACCCTTTAATTACCATAGTCAATTTTCAGGGTCCTCCCTATGTCCTAATCTGGATACCGCTATTCACATTTATTAATCAACTCATAGAATAATGAATAGTCCATCGATACATATAAATTTACCTCAAATAATAGCAGAAGATTGTATTCAGTAATATCTATTTGATCAAGGTTTTTTTTTAGTTTAAAATGACCACATTTTTGCTAGGGGGAGTATGGATGATTTAGAGCGCCATGTGGTGCTTATGGAGATATAAGGCACCAAATTTGGAGCACCATGTGGAGCGCCATGTAGCGCTCGTTATTTAATGGGGTAAGATGATGTAGAGGGGTTTGCCAACTATGTAACATTAGTACAGTAGTACTTCGTTCAAACGAAGTAGTAATTCGTGCAAACGAAGTAGTACTGCGTGCAAACGACTTAGTACTTCGTGCAAACGAAGTAGTATTTCGTGCAAACGACTTAGTACTTCGTGCGAACGAAATAGTGTTTTTTCATCATGTCCTATCAGGGGCACCGTAGTATATAATATATTCGTACTAAATTTAATTGGTTCCGTTTGGCGAGGTCTCTGCAGTGAAGGGCAGCGAGCGACATATGTCCACGATTCCACAGTGGACATACGTTGCCCGCTATTGTGCGGGTTTTTTCGTCCGTATACTAGTATTGTGTGAGCTGTAGGTTACAATGTTTCACGTCAGATGTCAGGAACGTCTGTGTGATACAGAGGATTAAATTTTTGTACGGGCTGGTATAATATGATATATAAAGATTGATCGCAAAATCCACGAAATACCTGGTTTGGAAATATACAGACAATTTGGGAGTCGTTGGATAGGGAATCACCTCAGGGGCGCGATTTTGGTGGACATGTCGTCAGCATTTGATTCGTCGCCATGGAAACGCATGCAAACATGATGTATGCGGTAACCACCTCATTTCTGCAAAACAATCTATGATTCAATAATATAATTACTGAGAATTTAATACTACAACCCATATTATGAGTTCAATAATTGTCATGTGGCTTTTGAACAGCATATTCACATACGCCATATTAAAGAAATTAGCCCAAGGACTAAGAAAAGTTACCGGACACTATATTTTTGTATTTTAGATATTAGTTATTTTGTCCCATGTCCGTGAAAATAAGGTCACTGGTCAAATTCACGAAAATATTCAGCATATATCAATTCTTATATGTCCCCAATTGATTACTTAATAATTAAGTTGATAATTCAATAATAAGGGAGATATTAGCCATTTTGTCCTGTGACTTTGAAGATGAAGTCAAATTCAAAGTCATCAGAATATTTGGCATACATCATTTCCTGTATATCCACAATTGATTCTCAACCTGTCAAGTCGTTAATCCATGAGATACCAGCCATTTTGTCCTTTACCGGAGAAATGAGGTCAAAACTCAAATTCAAGGTCACGAGAATATTCAGCATTTATCACACACTATAAACTACAATGCTACGGGACCCAAAAAGGTGTGATAACCTTTTCTGTATCACCCCACTTCAAATTATTCTGTATCACTCGCTGAGCCACATCGGGCCGAAACTACTTTTTTACTGTGGATTACGTGAAGATCGTTATTACGTAAAAGAACAATGTGAAGTCATATATATTCCTTACTGAATAGGGGTTTGGAGCAAAGTGCAGAAAAATACATTGTGGTGGTTTTTCGCCTCCAAATGGAAAACGGTTGCCATTTCGATGAAAAGACCATAAACAATTCATAGGTCCTCAGGTTCGATAACCCAAAATTGACACTAGTGCCATCAGATAGTGTAATAAACTGGTTCCTAGGGCTTCCAAGTTGTGGCTTCTCTCGACGAAACAGGTGCAGATGATGTGAGATTTATGAGGTGAATCGAAAAACTCTGTGCCATTAAAATGTAAAAATCGTGTAAAATCTAAAGAATCATCAATATTTTCCTTTGCAGTTCTCCAGTAGTCAAACAACCTTCAACTGCATGGAACTCATGGTCTGCACTGTTAAACACTTGGCAGCCTCGACGGCACTTCGAGACGACATTGTAAATATTTGCAAACGTGTTAGGAACCTGTGGAAATGCCAATGTAACTGTCGCAATGTAACAATGTAACGAACGGCAGTAACGGGGAAGCTGTCGCCTGGTCAGTTGATGAAGAATATACTCTCGATCCATTGCGTTTTACCATAAATGCGTTGACCGTGTTCTCTCCAATAGTCAATCTAGTCTACCACACAATCTCAAATAGACAGAGACTTGAGACCAATACGATGGTGATCATTGGTCCACCAATGACTCTCGACCAAAATATTAGATTTAATAGCTTTGCTGGTGATACTTGTCATATCGTGATATCACTAGAGATCATTGTATCGAACACACGATCAAGTATCAATGTATCGAACACACGACCTCCAAGGGGAATCCTGGGGAAAGAGGGAGGAGTAGACGCGAAAGGGTGGTGTTAATGTGGCAGTGTGGCTACCATTATTAGCTAATAATATTCGGCAGAAGAAAAAACAACTTGCAAATTGATTGAGAAAAGTTTGCTTCGGTACTTCAGTGCAAATGATACGATTAGTCGCATGGCGCATAGCGGTTGTATGGGACCAGGTATCTAACAGCAGTGCAATTATTTAAACCAATACTTATGGTTTTATCCACATAATAATGCAGAAGGTTTTAGTCTAAACATGTACTCACTATTGAACATATGAGAAGAGAAAGTATCGAGGACCATATATATTGATTTCATCAGTAAGGTGTTTTGGTGCATGAGGAAGGTTGTCACCTTCAGTCCGTGTTGTTTATTATGGCTCCATTTCCGACTTCAAAGGTATTTTTACCAGGAGATTGGCTGATCTGGTATTCAGAAACAGTCATTTCCGTACCTGCAAACAATGTCTTGGCTTGTCTAGTTAGTGTTACATCCTGCAAACTCAAGAGTGCATCTGCCATTTTCCAGCGAGCTGTTGTTGGAAACAAGAGCTGCCAGCGACAGAGTAGTGTGCAGTCAGATCCGATGAGTGGCTCGAGATTTCACGACAGCTGAATAATACATCACGGTTTTGCATCAGTAGATAATAACGTCATACCACTTACGTCTAATTTGGTCATGTTTTCATGAGAAAAAACACGTGGATTTCCCTCGGATGACATACAAGTTTTTGGAACCACCAGAAATGATCTCATGAAAGGGAAACGTTTCAACGAGAGGAACTATAGAAAAGAATACAGCCATCTACTTTCACAGTGGTGACTCGAGGGAACATAATGTGGGTACACCTAATGAGGTATTCCCCACCAGTAATGCATGTACCAGTCCACCGCATTAGATTTTTAGAAGACCAATAAGAGTCGGAAGTGCAATGTTTGTGCACGCATCCGTTTTCCATGTCCGTTCGTTCTGCCGCTAATTTTTCCGTCTAACGGTAGCTAAGCGCGTTTACGTCGAACCAGAGAACTATAGTTTTGTGTGAATATCACTTGTATTTAGCTTTGTATGTGTATGTACTTGGGTATATAGATGTAGAATATTTCTCCCTTCGAGGAGCAAGAAAAAAGTTAATATACAGTAAATTAGAGCAGTTGCATACAAGCAAGACGATTTATTTCAAGTCATACTGAACAATTTGCGGGAATATTGCTCTCTTAATCTCAACTTGATCTCATAACTATTTCATCAAATCTGGCTGAACTGAGGACAATGGATCATATGAACCCATTCGTTCACAATTCGTTAGGTTTCTCTGTTTCGAACAGCAGGTAGCTTTCATTCCTACTCCTTCGACAGATGAGCTGATATGGTCCCGTTCAATGTTGGCAGGGACGAACCAATTATGCCCCGGCAAGCCACTCCGGCATCTGGGGACCAACCTGGGCATCAACTTCCCCTGGTTCAGTACTATGCAGCAACGTTAGTTGCTTGATGCGTCACAGGGACGGAGCGGACTTACCAAATAACCTGTGTCACATCGATTCAGACACTGTGGTGTTCGTAATTTAATCAACTAAAAGCCGACGGTATCTCCATTGGCTCTCGACATCTAGTTCACCCACCAATTCCTGGCACCCCGCTACTTGAACGGACAGCCATATTGCTGTTCAGAGCGGCTTCTATGAATGTGAGAAAAAAAACTGTCATATCTGTGAATGAGGGGAAATATTGTCACCACACGGCAATCATAGTTCAATGAGTTAAATTTATAATACCTTGCGACCATTATTTATTGTAACTCGGTGTCAATTTTCCAGCTTGCTCAGATTTGATTTGCAAAAGACCTTCTCGAGCATCAGCGGGTGAAAGTTAGCGGCATTGTGGTCATAAGTTGTAAATTTTCATTCAAAAATATCCCTTCTCGGGTAGTCACAGGTAATCGTCATTGCAAAAACTTGAAAAGTCTGCTACCAAACAGCAATTAACCATTTCGATCCACGAGAAATCATTGTGTATGAGCATGAATAATATCAAAGTATCTGGCCTGAAACAGCTGTAAATAGCTTGGCATTTGCCTACATATGGCCATTGTGTTACAGTGGTTTGAATCTCCTTTACACCAAATAACTTAAAGTCATAGTAGCAAGGTACCATTGTATGGTTTTATTCTTGTTCATATAAAGGCATTGTGGACATTTGGTGATAAAAAAGATGTTCGCGTTAATTGGTAATTCACAACAGCGACATATAATCGAGTATATTGAGCCAGTAGATAGATAGATAGATAGATTTATTTCCCAAATCAGCAAATTAATAAAATGTGATACAGATATTATGATACAAAAAGGAGTGAAGTGAGATGGGAGGAGCAACGTAACCAATAAGGTTGTCTTCCCGTTGCCCCCAAATAAAATAAACACATAAATAATTATATTCATACTGAACAAATAGTCGTAGTGGAGAGATTGTTAGAAGGGAGTTGTCCACAACACGCATGTGCCACCCGCCACGGTGAATCAGGAACCGGTACATTGGTTAGGGAGAGGTACACGACTCGAGAAATATACTATATACAAATAACATCAATTCGAAAGACGAATTCAAAGGAGATGTAGATGATAAGTTTTAGCGACAGTCAGAGCACCTGGGATTGTCACAGTTCACAGCAGATTGATATGCATTCAGATAAGTGGATTTGACGGTGTGCTTGACTACATTTTTTGAACAAGGCAGTTTCAGATTTGAGGAGTATCTGTTAAATACTACGGGGAAGTGAAAAGGGGGGAGTTTATCCACAAAACGAGATTTAGTTCTGGGTATATTGAATAACTGGGACTGTCGCGTGATATAATAGGTTTGAACATTAATATTTAAACTGAACACGTTATCGAAAGATTTGGGTAGATTTTCATTTATATAGTCATACATAAAAAGCATAATCTGGAGCTGATGCAGATCAGTTACTTTCAGAATGCCACACCGCTTGAAGAGTGGATCAGTGTGGCTATTGTATTTTTTATTATGTATCGTTCTCATGGCCCGTTTTTGCATAAGTACAGTTTTTTGTAATACCGCCGGACTGGCATTTCCCCAGGCAAGTATACCATAAGTTAAATGGGGATGGATCAAAGCATAATATAAAGTGAGCAGGCTTTCTTGGGGAAGGAAAATTTTCAATTGTTTCATAGCAAATAATGCTCTCGAAATTTTCTTATTTATATTGGCAACTTGTTGTTTCCAAGAGAGAGATTCGTCAATTATTATGCCTAAAAATTTACGTGCATTTGTGCGTGTCAAAATAACGCCATTGATTACCAAATTGTTGTTATTGATCATCCGGCGATGTATTCCGCTTGGTTGAATGACCATATATTGAGTTTTGGAAGCATTTAAAGAAAGTTTATTTGCACAGAACCAGTTAAAGAGTTTATCGAGACTTATGTTTGCTCGAGTGAATAATTTAGTCGGGTCGTCGTCAGATAGCACGAGAGTTGTGTCGTCTGCAAATGATAAGATATTTTCTTCCGTGCTGTGATTAATATCATTTATATAAATAAGAAATAATAAGGGCCCTAGGATAGATCCCTGTGGAACTCCACACCTAATTGGTAGACTGTCAGATAAATGCGAGTCAAAGTCAACAAATTGACTTCTACCTGTTAAATAACTTTTTATCCATTCATTAGCTAGCCCACGAATCCCATATATGTTTAATTTGTACAGCAGAATATCGGTGCTTATGGTATCAAAGGCTTTACTTAGGTCACAGAATGCAGCCAAGGTTAGTTTAGATGGGGATGAATTACTGGATTCCGCACATTGATTCAATAGGTGAATTATAGGATGAATAGTTGAATGCTTCGCTCTGAAGCCATATTGATGACGATATAGTATATTATTTGAGTTCAAAAAATTCATGATTTTGTTGTACATGATCCTTTCAAATATTTTGGAAACTGATGACAATAAACTAATCGGCCTATAATTGTTTAGGGAACATGGGTCGCCATATTTGAATATAGGTATGACCTTCGCACGTTTGAGTTCCGACGGGAAAATTCCGGTTGAAAATGTCAAATTAATTATATGGGTAAGAGGAAGCACAATTATATCTATTATTTTTGTAAGTAATTTTGTGGAAATGCCGTCAGCACCAAAACTTGTTTTGGGTTTCAGTTTATTCGCAATGTCCAGTATGTCAGACGGAAGAATCGGATCTAGAAACATGGAATTTACATTATGATTGGGCATATAGTCTGTGAAATTCCTATTCGAGATGGGCACGTTATGATTGACTTGGTAGCCAATATTAGCAAAAAAATTATTGAAGGCACTTGCTATATCATCTTTATTGCTTACCTGATGGTTATCAATGTTATATGACTGTGGATACTCTGACTTATCATTTTCCTTGCCTATAGCCTTTCTGAGTACTTTCCAAATCTGTTTAATATTTTGTTTATTATTTTCGATAACAGTCTTGTAGTACGATATTTTGGCTTTGCGTTTAGCCTTATTGAAAATGTTCAAGTGCGTTTTATAACAGGCAATATTTTTTGGCGTCGGTTTGTGTAATTTTTTAAGGAATAATTTCGATAAATTGCGAGAAGAAATCATCAGTCCGTCTGTCATCCAGGGTTCGCGCTTTATTTGTCTATTTTTGGCATTTGTACATTTTACAGGAAATGAAGTATTGAATGGTACTTTTATTATTTCGTTTAGTTTCATATAGGCATCATCCGGGCAGTCTGCTAGGAATATTGGTGAAAAGTCAACACAACTTAGTTCTGTTTTGAACTTTAAAATATTTTCATCAGAGAATGAGCGAGAATATTTTAGTTGAGGTTCGCTTTGCTCATGTTTTGTTAATGATGAAAAGAAAACACCAAAATGGTCTGCAATATCATTGATAACAATTCCTGAATGGGCATTAACAGTAATATCATTAGTAAGAATATGATCCAGTAGAGTAGCAGATGTGTGTGTAACTCTAGTTGGTTTGATGATTCGAGGAACAAACCCTCTTGCGAAAATACCATCAATGTAATTATCTGTCTTATCATGGGAACCATATTTTAACAGATCCACATTCATATCACCCATAATTACACCCGTTTTGTTTTCATTCGTGACGTGATCCAGCGCTTCAAGCAGTGTGGCACTGAAAATATCAACGTCAGCACGGGGAAAGGAATTGGGACGATAGACAACACCAACAACTATGTGCTTACCGATTTTTGGAATAATCTCAACGAACAATGACTCATAGACATGCGGGATGAAAACAGACAGATCATCTCGGATTTTGACATTTATCGAGTCTTTTATGAATAGACCGACACCCCCTCTGAAGCCGTCAGAAAATTCACGACAACGAGTTATAATATTGTGATATCCAGTAAGCTTAAGACGATCATCCCGATCACATCGAAAAACTTCACTAACTCCAATACAGTCGAAAGAGAATTTGCTTGTGTGCATATCACATATGAGATTGTGAAATGTGTCCCAATTAGAAGATAATCCTCTACAATTTAGATGAAAATATGATTGCACATGTGCAGAGCCATGCTTGGATGAAAATTTATCTTCTATCAGTGTCGGTACTTGGTTTGGTTCATAGTAACCATGATTATTACTGTCAAATAATTGAAAGTTGTTCTCAAAGTCTTCGCTAGTGTTTTGCGAATCATATAGCGAAGCCAAATTGAATCTGTCATCAGTCGAGACCTCATCCCAGTCAACTATGTTATCTGTAGACATCGATAACATGTTCCTGAACACTGAGACGGGCGGCAGGCGTGGTGTGGACAAAACACGATGTAACAATCCCTCCCAGCACTTAAAGCATATCAAATACATGTCACTATGACTGAGTTAATAACTGAAAGTTACCCGAAACTTATCCCCAATCCCTCCCATGTGCTCAGTGAAGCAGAAAACTTTAGAATACATATATGCCGAATAATTGAAAAAAAAATAGCCCAAAGGCTAGGATAGGTCACCGGATAATTTTGGTTTGGCCAGAGCAGCATTGGCCGGTAACATACCCGGAGATTTATCAATCAAGGTTATCAGTGTGAACATATGACCTTGAGATTTACCAATCAAGGTCATCCGTGGGAACTTCAATGTCAATACTAGTATTACACGTACATGTATGTGCGCAGCATTTGATTTTCTATATGTTCATAATACAAAGATATATCTGGGTGTAGCGTTTAGGCCGCTCAGGCCAAAAACACATTCCGAGTCAGACATTTGGCATTCAAGTTCATCTCACGTCAGTTCGAGGTTAATATTAGTTGTGCCATATATGTCTTCCTATATGTTCATAATGCAAACATAAGCTGCAAGCATTTCATCTATAGAGGCAAATCTGGGCATTTTTTGTTTTTTTAACCCAAAAAGTATTGCAATCGCCTTCTCGTGCCGACGAAAACAAGAAAATGCAGCAAACTGCGGAAGACGACATTAGAGATTGAGCACAAAATCAGCACCACGACAGCTGAATGTATCTTACACAACGTTACCCCGAACCCCCGCCCCCACCCCCCAAAAAAGGTTTTATCCCCTACATGATTCCAATTCATTTCCGTATACTAGGATGAAAAACATGGCCTACTTCATTCATATTACTAATAAGTAAAGATTTATTTTAAAATCGATCAATGGAACAGATACGCCTGCTAAAATGATATGGAACCTCATTAAAAGATCCTCAAAACATTGGAAATTCTGAGGAATATCTGCATCTGATATCATCAGATATAGCCTAACACATGCCTTTACTGGGCAAATTAAAATACCAGTTAAGAATAAAAAGACTTCGCAATCCAGCACAGAACACCAGTTTAATTGTCATTTTATAAAATACGTCAAATTACGGTAAATGTAGCCGTGGCATCGCAGACAGAATCGTTGTGTTTACTTCATAACGCCGAAAATGTCCACACGCAGATGCCCACATGCATGTATGCATGCACGAATTGCTGAACAGAAATTGTGTTCCAAAATACGCGTGATTCTGGTAAAATTTGCTTTGCATTCTGGGAACGTCAATTTCCATCGGCTCCGCCATTTTGGGACGTTTTTAGATAATTTGAACATTTTACGTAATTTTCTCAAACCTAGCACATCGATTCATGCCTGATATATCTGTGGAATAGTCCAAGTTTCCCATCAATTCGAGAGATTTTATGTCAAGGACGAAGAAAATCCTCATTTGAAGTAGGTATCTTAACGTTTACATGCCAAAATGTGCGTCGATAGGTTGGCATGAAACCTCCATAAAAAAGTCAGCACATAGACATGTAGAGGGTTGGGGGCTTCGCCCCCAACGCTCTAATGTCAAAAATAGCTTCGGCACTTTCCGTAATCGTGACGTCAGTTGAGGCAAAATGTGCTTTGATGGCTGGCCAAAAACGTAAAATACGTAATTTGGGCGGTCAGCTCAAAGATAGAAAACCACTCCAAAATGCATGAGATTCAAATAAAAACACATGAAAACCAACAAATACTGGACATCTTGCAGTTCAACAAACTCCTTCTGGGAGAATGAATAGTACTGATTCTAAATATCAAGACAAGAAATGCCGTATTCCAACCATCTCACCCATTCACTCGAATTGTCAAACATACACAACGAGAATGAATATGCGACATGCAGTTTACCTTGCTGGCTAAATGTACTTTCAGTACTGCCTCAAATCAAAATCTTCGGCAATTTACGGAAGGAGTGCCTATTTGATTCAATATCTCGAAACCCATTGATTGTATTTGTAAAATCCGTTCGAATTCACAGATAACTATTCATAATGGACTAAATGAAAAGCACTTTCATCGGCATGCTACTAGGTCTCTAAACGTCAGTTGATTCTGTTAAAAATAAAATCTACTCAATTAGCGATCAACGGCCATCTTGTTCTCTTGTCACACGAACAGGATATATTATTATCAACATAAGTACGCTAACCAGATGTGGGTTGTTATTGCATTTCTCTATCTCTGTTTTCATATCCCTGATGATATATATCTCTGTTATCATATCCCTGATGATATTCTCTATCTCTGAATACCATCAGGTTATATACTGTTTTTATATGGGGTCTAATATTATAGCTGAACTATAACAATGCAGAGCAAAACAAAATAATATTTTGTCGTTGGCACGTAGTGAAATGTTTCCATTTGATCAAATTTGAACGAATTGCAAAAAACGAACTAGACCACACACGGCCCATGTTCGTTGGCTTATACTCACTGTCTCCTGGTAAGAGGAGTAATAAATGATTCATAATATCCATCATTCAAATTGTCGACCAAGTCGCCACCTTACAATCCCATGAAAAAGCTTCTCAGATGAGATGACATCGGGTGGACAGACCCGAGGTCTATGATGTGCTCAGGTATCAGGGTGGTAATTGAATACGTAATCTTTGGTGCAGAATCCCATCTATTATTGCTTTGTGACGATAGTGTCGATGGCATTGCAAGCTCCTCATGAATGTCAGTAATGGGAGTATCTGTGGAACCGCAATACAACTAGAGTCCCATGTTTATGATTGGCATTAGGTTAGATGTGTGCTTCGTGGAGACATAGTTGAGCAACTGCAGATGAATATTAAAGACTTTATATGACAGCTGGTCAATACGGCATATAATATTGTTTGTTGTAATTTTCCTCCATAGGCGTTTTTATAAGAAAAAATTATGAAATTCACAGGGACTGGTGATGCATGGGCGTAGGAAATAGCCGTTCAGATATTAGGAATTCATCAGTAACTGCAGCAGGCAAATCTTTGCAATCACTAACTGTGTGTTTGATATATCACTATAGATACACATATATATCCACAAATCAGCTTCCAATGTTGCTACAAATAGTACAATGTTAGCGCTAAACCACGAAATTAATTATGCACGGACTGTCCTTGCTGACCTCGCAAGTGCGATAAACGTGGTGCTTTGTGCAGACAATAACCTCGACCGGCTGACCAATTAGATGGGATTGCGACGGGAGCCAATGATAAAACCGACGGTTGTATATGTTGGAGGGAATGGGATAACTGTGTATGGATGTATATCGATTGTGACTATGTGAACATCTTGGTGACAGAACATGTCTGGATATACTTGACATATCGGAAGCTTAATGCTGCCAGGCCTGAAAAATTTTGTTGTGCCTAGTATGTGTCTAGAATCGTCAAGATATGATCTCTAAATATTGTAGGCCTACCATACATCTTGGAGTAATTGAACTTTTGCTTTATTTTGTTAAACATTATTATCCTTGGGTTATGGGATCTCAGTAATTTGAAATGTGTATTGTTTTGTTCAAATGCTGGCTTGGCAAAATGTCTTCATAATATTGTTAGCAACGATGTTTTATATGTGAGGTCGACCAGACCTCGACTATTTGATGACCTGCTGTGTTTACGAGTTATCCAATGAAATGATGCCACATGTACAATTGTCTTCCATCTAGAGAATACCTGATTAAGTTCTATAACCCAGGAGGAAACATTTTACATTCGTAGTTGTCGGGTCAAGTGTCGTTAGTTTCGCCTGTAAGGATTGTGTTCGCGTCGTGTAGTGGGAAGGTTGGCGGTAGATCTTTCTAAGGTTGGCTGGTAGAATTCGACATACATACTCGTTGGAATAGACCTGACACCCAGTGATCACCATAACATATATGCATGGAGGAATGATATATTAATGAGGTGATAACAAATTCAGACCCTTGACCCTCAAAAAGGGCTTTATGTGACTTTTCCCTCACTGTGTTCATATGAGCATACATTATATCTTATGCAGATTAGTTTTACATCTCGCGAGTCGTTGTAGGAAATGACCCAAACGGAACGATTTCCATGAATCAGAATCCATTGCTACATTGTAGCGGTGGCCAGTCTCTAAACCAATTGGAAAATGTGGGTACTGATGCACTTGATCTTCATGACATGTCCTGTAGGCTAACCATAGTATGTTCCAAGAGATAGGCCGGAATATTCAGCATTCCAAGCCGCCATACTGCATACACAGCAAAACACGAGCCAATCAACATGAAAATCATTTGCATTCTGATAGGTCTGAGACCAAATAAATTGTCTTAAATATGCCTCGGAAACACCAGTTTCAATACTATGTATTGAACATTATATATCATGGTATCTGATAGTTGCTCCCTGTTTGACTCTTAGCCATTTTTTCACCATTTTAGTCACATATAGGTTTTCACATGGATTCGTTTTAAAGCGTATGGAGTACCTAAATGGATTTCCTTCGCTCTCTGATGGAACACTTGTCAAATTGCATTTGCTGTTACTCGTCACAGAATATCTAATTCTCAGAGGCTGCAATATTATCTCTACTGGACTTTCGTGTCGCATGCAATAGCAAACAAATTACATTTATGTTGCAGAGAAAGAGCTGAGCTGCCGGATAGAGCCGCACCGACACCAACTTAAGTGTAATTAGATTGAAATATAAATGTCCGAATTTATGTAAAATAGAGTAATGTGAGTTTTCAATACTACAGAGTGATCAAGTTTACGTTTGGATAATATTTCTAAATTTTTAGTTTTGAGAAGTAAGTTCATAAATAGTTCGAGAATTTCTGAGTCGATCATCTTGGCCACGTGTGTATCTCTTATAAAAACAGGGTATCACAGACCTGCTAAAATCAATCACACAAATATATGCCACAAATGGTTATAGCCATCTCTCATTAGATTTTTATACGCACTTAAATGTAGGGATTGGGGACTGTTACTACATAACAACTGAATGCTGCCTGTTCGGTTCTTACACTTTAGCATGATGTATGTCTTGGTGAAATTAACATGTACACGTTTCGTCAGGACGTTCACACCTGATCTCCCAGATTAGCTATAAATCTTCCAACTGGTAGGATATATGAAATACAATTGAACTAACCCTGACTAATCAGAAGTTTAACTCGATCCCCACGAACCAAGGATGTTCTTACGAGAGGATTACAATTGTAAAGGACCTGCTAATTGACCAATGGTGTCGTTGTCTCGTTGATGAGGCACACGTACGACATGACCCGATTGCATGCATTCCATTCCATGGAAAAGGCATCATTCTAAATACAGCACATAGTCAGTATCTTGATTACATAAAAAATTGTGGTTGTATTCAGCATAACTTCCGTCACGTGATAGATCTAGATGTTGAATCTCGCTTCTATACCCTTCAGTCCTTCAATACTCTTCAGTCCTTCAACACCCTTACAGCATTCTCGTCTTGACCTGTGCAAATTCCCACAAATTTAATATATGTCTTCTGACGATAAAAGATAGGTTGAAAGCAAAGGCAGTGACGATAATGCCACACAGACGACTCGGAATATGTGTAGGCATTTATCCTAAGTGGGGATTTGACCTGCTAGTTAGCCAGCAAGATCAAGAGCTCAAAAGTTACGCAGGACCTGAGGTGACCCAATTGAATATTCTCAGAAATATTTATTTGAGTGGTATTTGATCCACCGTGCTATTCATACTCAGCTGGCAATATAGTAAGAACCACATTATGTGACGAACATCAACTTTGGTTCAGCTTGATGTAGATTTGTAAATATATGCATATCACATAATTTATTATTATATTATATTTTTCTAACTTGTTTTTGTGTGATGCTAAATGGTACCGTTCTATAAAGCGAGTTAAACAGCAATATTATCATACAACACCATTTAGCATCGCACGGTGAAAACAGCAAATAAAAGATTTTAGATCGAAAGACGTCACTATCTCCTTCAACATGATATTTTTTCTTCTAAATTTTAATTTCGTTATTCTGAACCCAAGGCAGCTGTTCGTGAAAGTATTGTTAGTTCGTACTTTGTTTCGCATATAAATTATTATTTTGGAACAATTCCCTTTATTGGAATAATTCACGTTATTGGAACAATTGACTTATCGGAATAAATCACGTTACATTGATGTAAATCGTGTGAATAATATTTTTTTAAAAATACTTATAGTTTCTACCTGACTCGATACAGATAAAGTTTAGATTCAAACAAAAGTATAAAAACCAAACTGAATGATAAATATAAAACCCAGAACTGTAGGGCTTTTGGCATTCGATATATCTGCCATCATCCCAATAGCCTTTGCGTACCTGTTCCATTGGGCGGAGTGGATACATTCTCAAGTTCACATTAATTTTCATGTTAGATATTGCTTGACGCCGCTTCATAAATGATTGTGAATGAAATTGGAGGCTGCAGAAATCATAACAGGTACGTCCTGAATAAGATCACACAGCCCGACACTGGTGTAACATTCGAGGGTGTAATGGCTTTCTTACAAATATCAGATTAGTTTCCCTGGACATTCGTAGATAAGTGCTAATATAAATTCATAAAGTATCAAACAGCTTACCTTTCTTCTTCCGAATATGATTGTTTTACCATCTCTCTTCACAATCCTTAGGAATAAACCAGGTTGGGGTGGATATGTAACAAAATTAGTATCTTCTGGCCTGGAAGATTTAGAAATCCGAATGATTCCTAGAAATCGACAATTACATGATTTTCCTCGACGTCCACGTCTTGCTTTATATTGAATTTTACGAGACGATCAGTCCATTCCCACTGATATAGAAGCGTTTATCATAAATTTCATATAAGAGAAGTGAGTATTACACACTTGTATATTTTATGGCCTAAACGACTCATATGATGACACCTATGCGGAGAAATCCATGAAGTGAAGGATTAAACACTAAGTAATGTCGCTCATTTAATGGTTAATACGTCACGAAGTCCGTACCTCACAATATTATTTCATAGCGAGTCGATTTCGGTTTGCCTAGCCACAACGGAAAAGAATTATACAGTACTTTTTTATACATATATGTTGTACATAATGTATTTATGATGTATTTTCTTTCCTACTGTTCATCGGCAAGTACTGAATAGCATATGTATTCGAATATCTTTGTAAAATTCATGCATATGATGGGTGTTGAATGTTCATGAATTTCATAAGCCAGGAAACGTGTTACTTGATACAAAACTGGAACTCCTACAGTATAGTGTGTGTTGATTGTTGACATAGTTCACGAAAGTGGTACGTATTATCATTGGTGAGAGTGGATTTGTAAGTAGATTTGTTGACGTATTGAACGAGGTCAGTACTTTCTAAAATCGAGCTGTCGACCTCATTCAAACTTTTCAGCAATGCTACAAATGCCCTCATGTCAGCTTCCATGAAAACATCAACAAAATACCAGTCCATGGACTTGAACCATTCATTCATAAGGTATTACTACCATACTATAACACGACAGTCAGTATGGAAACTGAACTTCATGGAACGCCTCATGAAAGTTCCATGAGACTGCTTGACGTATCCAACGTGTTTTAATAACGTCGTCTAATTGATGCACACTTGTTTGCCTAATTTTTTCCCTCTGATACTTCCACTTTGTATCATTACACGGTTGGTGCGAAGTCCATTTCCTGTCAATTTACCGAATCCCAGTTTCACAGTTACCGTGAACTGGAGCCATGTCAATTATTGAATCACCGCCAATATTCATAAACAGTAATGTCAGTGAAAATACACAGGGAACACAACATGACATGGTTTCGACCGGACAAATGAGTAAATAAGATATTAGCTGACCCAGTATTTAGAAATAGTCATTTCCGTACTCACAAACAGTGTCTTGCCTTGTCTATTGAGTATATCCGGCAAACCCAAGGGTGCATCTGCCATTTTCTTTTTTCAAGCTGTTGTTGGAAACAAGAGCTGCCAGCGACAGAGAAGTGTGCAGTCAGATCCGATGAGTGGATCGAGGTTTCATGACAGCTGAATAATACATCACGGTTTTGCATCAGTACATAACGTCATATCACTTACGTCTAATTTGGTAATGTTTTCATGAGCTAGAACACGGGGACTGTGCAGTTTACCTCTGATGGATTTCCCTTGGATGATATAAAAGTTTTCAGAACCACCTAATTTTTTAAAGAAATGATCTCATGAAAGCAAAACATGTCAACGAGAGGAACTATAGAAAAGACTTTAGGCATCTGCTCTCACAGTGGTGATTCGAGCAAACATAATGTGGATACACCTAATGAGGTATTCACCAACATTATTGCATGTACCAGTCCACTGCATGAGCTTTTTAGAAGACCAAAAAGAATGGGAAGTGCAATATTTGTGCACGCATCCGTTTTCCATGTCCGTTCATTCTTCCGCTAATTTTTGCGTCTGCCAGTAGCTAACCGCGTTTAGGTCGAACTAGAGAACAACAGTTTTGTGGTAATATCACTTGTGTTTGGTTTTGTTTGTGTAAGTATTAGGGTATATACATGTAGAATATTTCTCCCTTCAAGGAGCGAGAAAAGGGTTAATATACAGCAATTTAGAGCAATTGCATGCTAGCATGATATATGACAACCATTTATTTCAAGTCACTCTGAACAGTCTGTGGGAATATTGCTCATTTAATCTCACCTTAACCTCTTAATAACAAAATCCTCAAACTCGATTGACCTGAAGTCAATGGATTATATGAACTCATTCGTTTCTCTGTTTTAAACAGCAGGTATCTTTCACCCATACTGCTTCGTCAGATAAGCTGATATGTTCCCCTCCAATGTTGGCAGGGACAAACCAATTATGCCCCTGCAAGCCACTTCTGCATCTGGGGACCAGTCTGAGCATCAACTTGCTCTTCCCCTGCTTCAGTACCAAGCGCAACGTTGGGTGCTTGATGCGTCACAGAGACGGAGGGGCTTACCAAATAACCCATGTCACACCGATTCAGACGTTGTGGTGTTCGTAATTTAATCAACTAAAAGCCGACGGTATCTCCATTGGCTCTCGACATGTAGTTCACCCACCAACATCTGGCACCGTGCAACTTGAACGGACAACCCTGAGCGACAATTGCTGTTCGGAGCAGTTGTTATGAATGTGAGAAAAACTTCCATATAGCACTGAATGAGGGGAAATATTGTCACCACACGGCAATCATAGTTCAATGAGTTAAATTAATAATACGTTATGATCATTATTTATTGTGACTTGGTATAAATTTTCAACCTTGCTCAGACTTGATTTGCAAAAGCGGGTGAAAGTTAGCGGCATTATTGTCAAATGTGGTCAATACTCGTTAAAAAATATTCATTACTGAATGATCTCATGAAAATATTCACTCTCCTTCTAGTTTGATTCTCTGAACAACGCCGGTACATTCATTCATAATACTTAGGTGACATAAATAATCATAATAAATAATCTCGACAACTACGTACCTATTCCCATTGGATTATAGTTGTTTGAAGCTCCACCATCAAGTACTCTAAATGTCACTTGGCATGCTAAAATGCGAGTTTATGATGAATGAATGAGCAATCTCGAGCTTAAACTCTGAAATGTTTTCTATTTACGACTAGCGGTGAAGTACGGAAGCGCAGTGCACGTTTTAGCGAGATAATACGTCGATTTAACGAGGTAATAAGGTGGTTTTGGCGAGGTACTTAAGTAGTTTTAACGAAACAATATCTAGTAAATAAAACGACATATTATCTCGGTAAAATTTCCGCAGCAGAGTCATGAACAAGATGACATTGTAGTATTGTTGTTAACATAAGTATAGGGAGATGGGAGTTGTTGTTGCACTTCTTTTAACCCTTTTGTCTTTTCGAATATCATTAGATTAGATAATCAGCGTCTTGCATAATGAAATGGATTGTTGTGTCTGCAATGAGATACGTAATTGACCATGTAAAGTTATATGTTGATGTAGTGGAATAGATTTCTGTAGTGATGGGTCACTTATATGGCATTCTTTGCTTCAACTTTTTGCTCATGAAATAAGCCTGTTAAGATCCGCAATAAAGATGTGAATGGTGCATAAAAATATAAACATGTCTGGTGTTCCATCCATGCACATAAACCTGCAAGACAGTAATGGTGGTTGTTATTGTGAGTATATGTATCCCAGTTGACACAACGGGAACATCACATGTATGTATCAGTTTCTAGCTCGCAGCTCGCAGTCCGTAATGGGAATTCCATTGATTCCATCAAAACGAATTCAACCACACACGGCCCATGTTCGTTGGTTCATACTTCCTTTAAGTATCATGTTATCCATCATCCCAACTGTCGACGATGTCGCCACTTCACGATCACATGAAAAAGATGAGATGAGGTCCTTGCTGTGCTCAGCTAAGGTTTCAGGGTGGTAATTGAAGACGTAATCTTTTGGTGGTGAATCCCATCTATTGTTGCCTTGTGATGATAGTGTCGACGGCGTTGCACGAGCTGATCATAAATGTCAGAGATGACAGGAAAGTATCTGTGGAAACCACAAGTCGAGTGCACCTGGATTTCCATGTATATTTCATGGTATCAGGCTGGATTTGTGCTTCACGGGTACACGTTGCACAATGAAGACTGTATATGACAGCTGATCATAAATGTCAGAGATGACAGGAAAGTATCTGTGGAAACCACAAGTCGAGTGCACCTGGATTTCCATGTATATTTCATGGTATCAGGCTGGATTTGTGCTTCACGGGTACACGTTGCACACTGAAGACAGCTGTACAATATGGCCATATGCAGGTGTATTATTACTGCAAAGATAATACAAAGATGATAATTCTAGTCTAATGTTACACCGTATGTTGTGTGTCATGTACATGTATGTACCCTGGCGGCTAATTTAGTTTTATTTGTTCCATGTATTTGGGAAGAATGTTGAGATGTTCCTGTTGTCCTGGTCTTTCTATATACTGGTGGTGTTTCTCGTATATATTTTAGCCAAAGTTACTTAGAGTAAAAACACAGGGAAGGTAGTTTTGTTTTCAACATGTGAGGACCAAAACACGTGGTATTTCTCGTAAATTGTTCGATGGACCACAGGCTAATTTTCCTCGATAGGCGTTTTTTTTAATTAAAATTGTTTATATGTGATGATGCGTGGGCATAGGAAATAGCTGTTCAGGTACTAAGAATTCATCAGTAACTGACTTGTAATCACTAACTTTGTTAGTGTGACATATCGCTATCCATACATATATATCTGCAAATTAGCTTACAATGTAACTTTGTGATATATGTGATATGTCCCTACCCATACATGTATGTCGACAAATTAGCTTCCAATGTTGCTACAAATAGTACAATGTTAGCGCTAAACAACGAAATTAATTATACATGGACTGTCCTTGCTGACCTTGCAAGTGCGATAAACGTGGTAACTTGTGCAGATAATGGCCTCGACCGGCTGACCAATTAGATGGGATCGCGACGGGAGCCAATGATATAAAACCGTCGATTGTATGTGTTGGAGGGGCAGGGATTATTGTGTATGTATATATATTGCTTGTGACTATGTGAATATCTTCATGACATTTGTCCGGATATACCTGACATATCGGAAGTTTATGACATGCATCTCGGCATGCAAGGCCCAATCATTTGTTGTATCTAGTTCTGAGACAATGTCTTTCATTTTTTGAACTTTTGCGTTATTTTGTTTAATATTATTAGCCTTGGGTTATAGGATCTCAGCAACTTGAAACTGTAGTGTTTCGTTCAAATGGTGACTTGACCAGTAGTCTTCGTAATATTATTGGCAACGATATTTTAATTGTGAAGAAAACTCCAGCCTATATATGTGAGGTCGACCGGACCTCGAATATTTCATAATCTGTTGTGTTTACGAGTCTTCCAATGAAATGATGCAACATGTACAAATGTCTTCCATCTAGACACTACCTGATTAAATGCAAAATTCCAAGACGAGACGTCGTTTTACATTCGTAGTTGTCAGGTCAAGTATCGTCAGTTACGCCTGTTAGGATTGTGTTCTCGTTGTTTAGTTGGAAGGTTGGCGGTAGATTTTTCTGAGGTTGGTGGGTGAAATTCGACATACATACTTGTTAGAATAGACTTGCCACACAGTGATCACAATGACATGTACAATTGGTGCTATGAAATGAATGGAGGAATGATACTTCAAAGAGATGATAACAATTAACACTCCTGGCCCTCCTCAACAAAGCAGACTGTTTTTGTGATTTTATCCTCTCTGTGCTCGTATCATCATATCAGTAGCATTCAGGGCCTAAAGGCATTTCTCTCACAAGTCGCAGTAGGAACGGCAGAATGACTTCCATAAATCAGAATTCATTGCTACATTGTAGCATGGCCAGTCTCTAAACCAATGGGTATTGATGCACTTGATTTTCATGCCATGTCCTTAAGCCCCAGTCCCACCTACCCGGATGGCGACCCCGGACTAGCCACGGACTGATCCGGGTCTTATCCGGGGCAGTCCGTGAGTGGTCCGGGACGGTCCGTGGCTAATCTGGCTGATTTTGGAAAAAAACGCTTGATCCGGGACAGTCCGGGGATAGTCCGGGGAGCTCCCCGGCACTTTTAAAATGTTTAAAACTGCCGGGGCCATCCGGGACGGTCCGGGAGGTAAGGCAAATCCGTGCTGATCCGGGCCAGTCCGGATTTTGTCCGGGTGTGTACCGTGGTGGTCCGTGGCTCGTCCGTGACTGCACCGGGGTGTATAGTCAGTCCGTGGCTACTCCTGGACGGTCCGGGGTGTTCCGAGATAGTCCGGGAGTTATCCTTATCTTGTCCTGGTACTCCGGAAGTACACCGGGAGTCTGCCGTGTCTGATCCGTGGTACTCCGGGGTGATCCGTGGCTCATCCGGGATCATAGGGTCCAAAAAGGTATAAAAGGGACTTAAAATCAGCACCTCTCCATCAGTTCTTCAGGGGACTGTCCGTGGCTTTTGTTCGTGGCTCGTCCGAATGATTTTAAGGAACGGCAGAATGACTTCCATAAATCAGAATTCATTGCTACATTGTAGCATGGCCAGTCTCTAAACCAATGGGTATTGATGCACTTGATTTTCATGCCATGTCCTTAAGCCCCAGTCCCACCTACCCGGATGGCGACCCCGGACTAGCCACGGACTGATCCGGGTCTTATCCGGGGCAGTCCGTGAGTGGTCCGTGAGTGGTCCGGGACGGTCCGTGGCTAGTCCGGCTGATTTTGGAAAAAAACGCTTGATCCAGGACAGTCCGGGGATAGTCCGGGGAGTTCCCCGGCACTTTTAAAATGTTTAAAACTGCCGGGGCCATCCGGGACGGTCCGGGAGGTAAGGCAAATCCGTGCTGATCCGGGCCAGTCCGGATTTTGTCCGGGTGTGTACCGTGGTGGTCCGTGGCTCGTCCGTGACTGCACCGGGGTGTATAGTCAGTCCATGGCTACTCCTGGACGGTCCGGGGTGTTCCAAGATAGTCCGGGAGTTATCCTTATCTTGTCCTGGTACTCCGGAAGTACACCGGGAGTCTGCCGTGTCTGATCCGTGGTACTCCGGGGTGATCCGTGGCTCATCCGGGATCATAGGGTCCAAAAAGGTATAAAAGGGACTTAAAATCAGCACCTCTCCATCAGTTCTTCAGGGGACTGTCCGTGGCTTTTGTTCGTGGCTCGTCCGTGTGTATTCCGGGTATATGGGACCATAAAAACAACTTACATTTTTGGCACATTTTATTACTTTTATCCGGGGTGATCCGGGATGTTTCGTCCGTGACTAGTCCGGGACACAGTCCGGGTAGGTGGGACTGGGGCTTTAGGCTAACCATAGTATGTTTAAGGAATAATGTATAGATTTGGAGTAATTGTCGCACAATTAATAAACTTCGAGGGCAGGGTGATATGGTCCCGAGACGCCGAAGGCGTCGAGGGCTATATCACCTGTCCCGAGAAGTTTATTTTGCAGACAATTACGACAAATCTATATATTATTTCTATTCTAACATGGTAAATGATTGTTAGGAAATAAACGTTACCATGGCTACACACGTTTGTTGCGGTCATGACGTTTTCGTAGGCCGTTGCTCCTGGAAACGAAATCTGATATAGGCCCTAGGGCCGTATATCAACTGATATAACACCTTTTGAAATGACTGAAATGCTAAGAGCCGTCTGACGTCACCATGTTAGAATCCAAGATATAGACCGGAATATTTCTTCAGCGTTCCAAGCCTCCATTCTGCATACACAACGAAACTCTTATGAAGCAATCAACATAAAAATGTCATGTTCCAATAGTGCAATGACACATAATTTATCATAGATAATTAGATATGTCTCGGAAATATTATAACTAATTTGAATACCTTTTTTTCTTGAATATTATATATCATATGGTATCCGATGGCTGCTCCCTGTTCGACTTATAGTAAATATTTTCACCATTTTAGTCACATATAGGTTTCCAGATGGATCTGATTTGAAGCATGTTGAGTATCGAAAGGGATGTACTTCTTTACTCTCTGATGGAACACTTGTCATCTCATATTTGCTGTTACTCGTCACAGAATATCTAATTCTGAGAGGCTGCAATATTATCTCCACTGGACTTTCCGTCTCTTTCGTGTCGCATGCAATAGCAAACAAATTATATTTATGTTGCAGAGAAAAGAGCTGAGCAGCTGAATGTAGCCGCACCAATACCAACAACTTAATGTAATCAAATTGTATTTTTTAAAAATGTCATTCAAAGCCGAATTTAAATGAAAGGCAGTGAAGTGGGTTTTCGATACTACAATGTTTTATCATTATTGAATTTACGTTTTCATACTACTTCTAATTCTAAATTTCGAGAAATAAATTCATGCATTAGTTCGATAATATCTAATAAAATCCCATAACTATCAGGTTGTATATGCAGGGATGAATTGGTATGCCAGTGGATCGGCATTCCTCGATTTCACAGGAGACTGGGTGAAAATTTTATACATTTTACATTTTTGGCCATTACATCTGAACAAATCATTGTAGAGACTTCAAACTTGGTTCATATTGTAGGGCAATAGCAAGAGCATAAATGTGACCTGACATTCGACCTTGACCTTGAAGCGTTTGCCAGGGGTCAAGGTCAAGATCATTTGCAAATCTTTGCACACCATAACCAGTAGTATATCGTTGGAAAGGTCTTGAGCCCACAATTCCAGATATACCTTATTTTTGACGCTATGGTGTACAGTGATGTCACAATGATGTCATAAACACTAAAATTTCTCAAAACGTTGTCAAAACGGCATGAAATCGCTTCAAACTTGATATGCATCTTACTGGCCATGAACTCAATAAGATGGCCTATCAAGGTCAAGGGTCATGATCAAGGTCACTGAGAAGCCTCAAAAACACTTTTTTTAATAACTCATGTTGAACCATATTATGCAGGATAGGAATTGCAATTACATGTGTATTTCAAACTTTTTAATTTCCTTTCCAGTTGGTGAATTCATTGAGGTCAAGTTGTCATGATGTCAACATCAAATTTTCAAATATTTTCAAACCTGTTGAGCAATATACCATAAGGAAGGTTGAGATCCAGATTTCGGATATATCTCATGTTTGGCTTTACGAAGTACAGTAACATCATAATGACGTCATAAACATAAAATTTCCGTAATTTCAAGAAAGGTCAAAACTGTAAATGAATGCATGAAATAAGTTGAAACTTGGTATGCGCCTATGGCAACGTGGGTCTATTTACAGGAAGGCACAAACTATTCGTACCTTTCGATAATGTACATCATAGAATGCTGCGTTAAAATATGTTCAACCTGTAAATTGATCGAATCAGTGGAGCGAGGATTTGCCATCTCTGACTGTCTAGTTTTTAGGCGAATGAAGGCCGCAGGAAAATCATAACAGATCTCTCCTGAATCAGTTCACGCAGATCACGTTCCGGGAATTTGCATATCAGGTTCTTTGGCAGAGCCAGACACTGATGTATTGCTCGAGAATCTAATGGTTTTCTTACGAGTATCCATTATCGAATCAGATTAGGTTCCCTGGACAACTGTAGATAGGTATTAATATAAGTTAAACAGTATCAGGGAATTTACCTTTCTTCTTCCGAATATCATTATTTGACCATCACAATGCTGGCAGGGTCTAGGCACAGTGTGATACAGAATAATTGAATACTGTCCTTCAGGATTTTTTTGTGGCTCTACTTGACCAAATCCTCGAATAGGCTCAGATTCTCTAGATCTCGTTTTGGGCTGAAACTTAACATTTAAGTAGATTGCCAAATTATTCAATTTTTTGCGTATGATGAAGAATGCCAAATTATAAAACGATACCATTCAGCATAGCAAAAATATCTTCAAAACCAGTGTAAAAATCAGAGTATATATATTGTTGAAATAGTAACTAAAACGTTCGATCCGACTCCAATTTCTTTGTTTCCAAGAGCAATTTGAATCAGATTTGGAATTGCCACATTACTTCTATTTAAACTCTTGCAGCAGAGGGCTCTTGTTCATATTTGTGGCAGTAGCCTGCCTAGAGGAATTACAAGTCAGAATGATCACCCATAGCCGATGGTGTTCTCACGAGAGCATTACATGCGTGGAGTATCTACTAATCGATTAACGTCATTTTGTGTCACTAGTAATGCGGGACACATACGGATTGAGCCAACCGAATCCATCATGATAGCCACTAGAAACCATTACATAAATAGAACAAGGGCCAAAATAAGGGTGACATAGGAAATTAATTTTCTTAGACTTCCACGTCTTGTTGGAGAGGAGTGGCTTGGGAGTCAACTTCTGGGGCGAGCGTTACTGTGGACTTGCACACACAAGCTGTGAAAGCTATAATCTATCCTGAAAAGCGTATCAAGCTAAATTGCGATGATTTCCACAGATTTTTTAACCTAAGCCATTGTGTTCCAGACACATTCAAATGTGAAATAAAAATTAGTTCATGGCCAGATACATGTTGGTTACTAAAGAGATGTATATGGTTAGGGTAATAGTATATATTGGACGCAAGCCACAGCCATAGGCTATCTAAACGATGATCATCTTCAAAGTCATCAAACAATCCACTAAATATGACTTGCTATGTTTAGGTGGTACTTGTTGTCCCTTTTCAGAACACCCGATTTCATATCCTCATGGCCTGAAACTAAATCGGTTATGATGCGTGGTGTTGGTGTTCTCACCTACTTATAATAACGGTGCTTTGTGATTTACCACTCAATGTAATCTGAGGTAGACCAAAAACTAACCACGGCTTCATATTTTGGCGCAAGATGCAAATTTGTGTATATCCGGCCATTATGGGCCTACATATATGTAACCAGTTATTGAACATATCTCATCTCTATGCACAAGAAAAATGGTCCAAACTACTCACCATTGGACTCAATAGAAACGTTACTGAATAGGTTTGGAGCAGAATGCAGTAAAATACATTGTGGTGGTTTTGGGCATCCAGATAGAAAACGATTATCATTTTGGTTCGGTAACCCAAAATTGACACTAATGATATCATATAGAATTATAAACTGGTTCCCAGTGAATACCAGTGGCTTCTCTCCATGAAGCAGATGCGAATGGTGTGAGATGAATTGAGTAATGTTCGTGCAATCAAAATAATGAAATGTCTAATGTCAAATATACAGAATTGTTTTTCATCAGCAGTTCTCCAGTAATCGAACATCTATCAACTGCATGGAACTCCCCCTGTCCACAGTTAAACACCCGACAGTCTCGACGGCACTTGAAGGCGACAATGTAAATACTTGCAAAAGTGTTAGGAACCTGTGGAAATGTCCAAAGCAACAGAACAAAAATTACGTCTTGTCAGTTAAAGAAGAATATACTCTCAGTACATTGCTTTTTATGGTTAATGTATTGTGTATGTTTCCGCCAATAGTCAACCTAATATACCATACAAGCTCGAATACCACAAATGGAAACTATTCTGAGATCAACAAAGAACGATGGTGAGCATTGGTCTTTCAGTGACTCGACCAAAATATTTGCTTATTTGCTTTGCTGGTGACAATTGCCATATCGTAATACCACGAGGGATAACTGATCACATCGCATCGAACACATGACCTCCCAAGGGAAACCCGTGAATACGGGACGGAGAAGACACGAAAGAGCGATGTTAGTGTGCCAGTGTGGCTACCATAATTAGCTAATAAGCTTCAGAAGAAAGAGCAAATTGATTGAGGCACGCTCGCTTCGGTACTTCAGTGATAATGATATAAGATTAGTTGGATGGCGCATTGCGGGTCATGGATCCAAGTATCTAACAGCAGGGTTTCATAGTTAGGTGTCACCATAGAAATTATTGCGGATGATGTTCTCCACACAATGCAGAAGGTTTACAAAAGCGGGAAGGACCATAAATATTGGTCTCATCATTTCATTAGTATGGTGTTTTGACGCATAGGGAAGGTAGCCACATTCAGTCCGTGCTGCATTTTTTTTTCACCAGGAGACTAGCTGATCCAGTATTCAGAAACAGGCATTTCCGTACTTGCCTACAATGTCTCAGTTGTATATTGACTGTTACATCCGACAAACTCAATAGTGCATCTGCCATTTTCCAGCGAGCTGTTGTTGGAAGCAAGAGCTGCCAGCGACAGGGTAGTGTGCAGTCAGATCCGATGAGTGGCTCGAGGTTTCACAACAGCTGAATAATACATCACGGTTTTGCGTCAGTAAATAACGTCATAACACTTACGTCTAGTTTGGTCATGTTTTCATGAGCAAGAACACGGGGACTGTGCAGTTCACTAACGATGGATTTCCCTTGGATGATATAAAAGTTTTGGAACCACCAGAAATGATCTCATGAAGCGAAAAAAAATATCAACGAGAGGAACTGAAGAAAGGCATGCAGCCATCTACTCACACAGTGATGATTCATGCAAACATAATATGGGTACACCTGCAGAGGTATCAGAGGTAAGACTGAGGTAAGACCAGTCCACTGCATTAGATTTTCAGAAAACCGTTCATCCTTCCGCTCAATTTTGCTTCTACCAGTAGCTAAGCCGTCTTATGCGGAACTAGAGAACAACAAGATTGTGAGAAAATCTGTTGTATTAACTTCGTAGTAATATATATGTATTAGGTGATATGCATTTATAATATTTCACACTTTAGAGAGCGTGGAAAAGTTATATACCACAATTTTGGAGCAACTGCCTGCAAGCAAGATATAGAAATGATATATTTCAAGTCTCAATGACCATTTAATGGAGGCTCTCCTAATCTCACCTTAATATCTTAATACATATTTCATCAGACCTGAGTGAACTGAGGTCAATGGATCATATGAACTCATTCGTTCACAATTCGTTAGGTTTCTCTGTTTCGAACAGCAGGTAGCTTTCATTCTTACTCCTTCGACAGATGAGCTGATATGGTCCCGTGCAATGTTAGCAGGGACAAAACAATTATGCCCCGGCAAGCCACTCCGGCATCTTGGGACCAACATGGGCATCAACTTCCCCTGGTTCAGTACTAGGCGGCAACGCTAGATGTTTGATGCGTCATAGGGACGGAGGGGACATACCAAATAACCGGTGTCACACCGATTCAGACACTGTGGTGTTCGTAATTTAATCAACTAAAAGCCGACGGTATCCATTGGCTCTCGACGTCGAGTTCACCCACCAATTCCTGGCACCCTGCTACTTGAACGGACAGCCATATTGCTGTTCAGAGCAGTTCCTATGAATGTGAGAAACTTTCACTTTCATATCTTTCATATGACGGGAAATATTGTCACCTCATGGCAATCATGTTACTTTTCGAACACCGTGTATTATCTATCGTGACTCGGTATCGATCCTCTAGCTTGCTCATGCAGATTTGATTTGCAAAACAAAGTAACGCGGCATTATGGTCAAATGTGTTAAATTTTCGTTTGAATATATTCGATTGATCTTATAAAAATATTCTCTCTCATTCTAGTGCGATTCCCTGTACAGCGCTGGTACATTCATTCATAATAATTAGATAACAGAAAGAATCATCAGTGTCTGCTTGAAACATTTGTTACCGAACAGCAATAAACGATTTCAGTCGACGAGAAATCATTGTGTATTAGCATGAAAGTATCATGATTAGCTGAACCACCAGTAAATAGCTCGACAGTTGCCTAGCTATAGCCATTATGTTATATTTTTGATTGAAGCTCCATTACACCAAGTATTTTAAACGTGAATTGGTCATGCAAAACTGCGAGTTTATGATGAATGTGGAAGGAATCGCGAGCTTTAACTCTGAAATATTTTCTATCAGCGACTAACGGAAATGCAAATTGCTGCCACATGAAAAAATTAAGTCGTTTTAGCGAGATAAAAAGGTCGTTTTGAAGGGAAGGCTAAATCGTTTTAAAGAGATAGTATCTCGTTAAAACGACATATCTCGTTAAAATTTATGTAACTAATTTATGAACAAGAGATATTATCAATAACATCAGTATGTTCACCAGATGGGAGTTTCTGTTGCACTTCTCTATCCTTTTTGTCTTTTCGAATATCATCCGATCAAATATTTAGCCTCTGGTATAATAAAATGGATTGCGGTGACTGCAAGGATATGCATAATTGACAATGTGAAGTTACGCTGATATAGTAGAATAGATTTCTGTAGTGATGGGAGAATAGTTGGCATATATGTGCTTTAACGTTTTGTTCATTGAACAAACCCTGCGGCAATAAAAATGTGAATCGTGCGTAAAATGTGAATATGTCCGATGTTCTATCCATGCACATAAGCTATACAAGACACGTCGTATGGTGGCTGTTGTGATTATATCCACACCATTCGACACATCCGGGAAAACAATGTCATTTATGGTCCAACTATGACAGTTACCAGAAGGTTAAGTTGGAAGGCGAAGCTTGATCATATTTGAAAGTTCGAGAGTTGCGATTCTCTCGTAGGATGAATTTTGACCGTGTGCATATTGTCCCTGCTGCTTCTTCTATAACTACAATTTCCAGATGTTTGCTTTTCTAACCAGGTGCCGGTGCCTGGCTGTTTATACCAGAGTCTAACATAGTCGTCGACACAGTTTTTATTTGATCAATATTGAAACGATAAATTGGATAAAAACGAACTCGACAACACACGGCCCATGTTCGTTGGTTCATAATTCCTTAAACAGGAATAATAAATGGATCATGAAATCCATCATCCCACGTGACGACGATGTCACCACCTTACGATGACATGAGAAAGCTTCCCAGATGAGATCACATCGGATGGACAGACATGAGGTCTTCGCTGTGCTCAGCTTAGGTTTCAGGGTAGTAATTGAATACGTGATCTTTTGGTGGTGAATCTTATCTTTTATTGCATTGTAATGATAATGCCGACGGCGTTGCACAAGCTGCTCATAAAGGTCAGAGATGAGTCCTAAAGTAGCTGTGGAGTCGAGTGCAGCTGTAGTTCCATGTATACATTCAGATTATTTAATAGACTACAGTTTTGCTGTTGTTTGCCGTTTGTACCCTGTATTATGTATGACATTGCTAAATACTTGTATACTTCCAGTTTATGTATATATTGCGATATATATGTTGACAGTACATACTGTCGTCATGGTAACCCCTGGGTAATTGGACCAAGTTAGATTCGTGTTCCACGGACACACAGTTATTCAACTGTGGATGAATACTGAAAACTCTGCAAAGTATATGACAACTGTACCATATAATCACTCACACGTTTGATAAAACTATGAAGACAATACTGAATGTTGATTCTAGTCTAACATTATATTGTGTGATGTGTCCATGTACATGAACCCTGGCAGTTAATTTCGTTTCATTTACTCCATTTTTGTCATGGTGTTTGGAGTTTCGATGGTCCTGGTCCTGGTGTTTCTATGTGCTGATGGTATTCCCTGAATATTTTTGCACACACAGAAAGTATTTTTTTTTTCAGTTTTGCACACCGAAAAAGTATAGTTTTGTTTCCCATATGTGATGACCAAAACTAGTGTTTTTTTCTCGTATTATATTCGACCACCAGGCTATTTTAACTCGATCAGCGTTGTTTTCGTGAAAATCGCGTGAAGAGATTCACAGTGACGGATAATGCATGGGCATAACAAGTAACTGTTTAGGTACTAGGACATCGCATGGATAACTGTAGCAGGTGAACATTTGCATCACTGGCTTTCTATGTGTGACATGTCGCGATCCATACACATATATGCATCCACAAATTAGCTACCAACATTGCTACAAATACCAGTACAATGTTAGCACCAAACCACGAAGTTAATTAAGCATGTAGTGTCCTTCCTGACCTCACAAGTGCGATAAACGTGGTGCCTTTTGCAATGACCTCGACCGGCTGACCAAATTGATGTGATTGCGACACAGGAGTCCGTGATAAACCGTCGGTTGTATTGTGTTGGATGCGAAGGGATTATTATGTATGAATGTACAATGCTTGTGGCTACGTGAACATCTTGGTGACATAACATTTGTCCGGATATACCTGACATATCGGAGGTTTAATGCTTGCATGCTAGGCTTGAACATTTATTGTGTCTAATTTGTGGCTAGAATTGTCAAGATATGATCTTGAATATTGTATATAAATATTACGAAATATTGTCTTGATGTTGTGAAAATTTGCCTTGAAGTGTAGATGATATCTGCTTCTCTGTGTTCATATTCGGAGCTTGAAGGCATTGCACGTAATATCTTATGCAGAGGGAAATGACACGACGAAATGATTTCCATAAAGCAGAATTAATTTATACATTGTAACGGTGGCCAGCGATCTCTAGATCAATTTGAAAATGTTATTTCAATTGGTACCTATTGCCGTTTGACTCTCAGGTGAAGTATGTCAAGTTAGAGAACGATACCAATTAGCATCGCGAAAATATCGCCAAAAAAGTGTAAACGAGTTAGAAAAATTAGACCAAGGGCCAAAGATAGGTTACCGGACAATGTTTAATATTTTAGATGTTAGCCAGGTCACTGGTTAAAGTCAAGGTCAAAAGAATATTCAGCATATATAATATCAAGCATATATCATGTCCACAGTTGATTGCTAAGCTGTAAATTCAAAACAGAGAGATATTGGCAATTTTGTGCTGTGGCCTTGAAAATGAAGGCAAAAGGTCAAATTCAAGGTCATCAAAATATTCAGTGTATATCATTTTCTATATGTCCACAATTGATTCCCAAGCCACACAGTCAATAGAGGAGCAAGATATGAGCCAGTTTGTACTTGGACCTTGAAAATGAGGTCAGAGGTCAAATTCAAGGTCTCGAGAATATTCAGCAAATATCATTTCCTATATGTCCACAATTGATTCCTAAGCTGTGAAATCGATAATAAGTGAGATATTAGCCACTTTGTCCTGTGACTTTGAAAATGAGGTCAAAGGTCAAATTCAAGGTCACGACAATAATTTGCATATATCATTTCCTATATGTTCAGAACTGATTCGTAAGCCGTAAAGTCGATGACAAGTGAGATATTAGCTATTTTGTCCTATGACCTTGAAAATGGGGTCAAAGGTCAAATTTAAGGTCATCAGAATAATCAGCATATATCATTTCCTATATGTCCACAATTGATTCCTAAGATGTAGAGTCGATAATAAGCGAGATATAAGCCATTTTGTCCTATGACCTTGAAAATGGGGTCAAAGGTCAAATTCATGGTCATCAGAATATTCAGCATATATCATTTCCTATATGTCCACAATTGATTCCTAAGCTGTAGAGTCAATAATAAGCAAGATATAAGCCATTTTGTGCTCTGACCTTAAAACTGAGGTCAGAGGTCAAATTCAAGGTCACGAGAATATTCAGGATATATCATTTCCTATATGTCCACAATTGATTCCTAGTCTCTAATCTCAATATTAAGTGAGATATTAGGCATAATGTGTCCCATTATGAGGCATAGGAGAATTTAACATGGGAAAGTCCCATTTGGGCCGAGTTTGGGCCAAAATTTATAGACATCATAGAAGTACATATGAGGAGTGTTATGTATCAAAAAGAAAAAAAGTTACTGAACAGATTTTGATAACATGGCCGCCAAAGTCCAAAATCAGGCATTTTTCGTCTAAAACGGCCGCCATTTTGAAAAAAAATGCGAAAATCAAAAAAACTAAAAAATACCTCCTTCTTGAATTATTTTTAAGTATTTTTGTGCAAAATTTCAGAAAAATTCGCCCATAAACAAAAAAGATAAAAATGTGGACGACGACGACGACAACGGCGACGACGACGACGACGGACGACGACGACGACGGACGACGGACGCAACGCCATGCCAATAGGTTATCGGACCATAGGTCCGGTAACCTAAAAATCAGAATAGATATATGATAATGCATAGACCAGAATATTTCTTCAGCGTTCTCCCAGCTAACATTCTGCATACACAGCGAAGTTCATACGAACCAATCAACTTGAGATATGGCGGTTACAATAGTGCAGCGACCACATAAATTGTCATGCATATGTCTTGGAAGCATCATATCTAGTTTCATTACTGTTTCTTGAACATTACATATCATGGTATCCGATGGTTGTTCCCTATTCGTTCTTTATTTGCAATTTAGTCATATATAGGTCTCCACATGGATGCGATTTAAAGTTGAATAATCGGTCTCAGAAATTCGTTATCAATCAATTGGCTATCATATATCAGATGCTACCATGCAGTGGAGTTTGAACATACCGTAAAACGTACTATGTGAACGAATTGTTTACATCTGCACTAACATAAACAGAGACACGGATGTCCCTATATTGTTGTTATTTGCAACACAAAAGAATCAAACTGAATATTTGGGATTCCATCACTATGACACCATACATATATATACGAGTTCCAAGTGATAGGGCTGTGTATTATTCTATATTTTCAGCTATTTTTGTTGATCTTGCATCACTGCATGGGAACCGCTCCTTGCGAAACTATTTTTTAAGTCCGATTTTCAATGTCAAATTATTAGACAAATAGTACAGCTGCTCTAAGGACAGCTACTGATCACTTTCAAACAGAAAACAAAAACCGATTGTTCCACTTTGAAGCGTGTTGAGTATCTGAATGGACATCCTTCGCTCTCTGATGGAGCACTTGTCATCTTACATTTGCTGTTACTCGTCACAGAATATCTAATTCTCGGAGGCTGCAATATTATCTCCACTGGAGTAATAGCAAACAAAGTACACTATGTTTGTAGAGAGAAGACCTGAGCTGCTGATAAAGCAGCACCAACTTTTAAATAAATGGCGTTCAAACTGCAAGGTTTTTATCAGTAAAAAATGTACTATAAATTATTTATCTTTTCAATATCGAGATATAAATTTGTAACAGTTGAAGAACTTCTGAGTCAAAATCATTTTGAACTCGAAGGTAGGCCTAAGTGCTATAAAACAGAACATCAAAAATATGTTAAAATGAATCACGAAAAAAATATATCTATGACAATTAGTGCATGGTTATAGTCTCCAATCGTTTCGGTTCTCATACTTTCATCATGATATGTGTCATGGTGAATTTAACCTGAACACGTTTCGTCGCTGAATCCACACCTTATCAATATTTCTTTTATAATAACAATAAATCTTCTAATTGGGTAGGATAGACAAGATGCAATTGAACTAACCCTGGTGAATCAGAAGCCTGACAGGAACCCCACAAACCAAGGAAGTTCTTACGAGAGCATTACATTTGTAAAACGACCTGCTAATTGATCAATGGTATCGTTGTCTCATTGGTAATGAGGGGCACGTACGAGATGGCCCAACCGAATGCAATCCATTCCGTAGATAAGGCACCATTCTAAATATAGCACAACAGTGTATGTCTTGTTGAATAGGGAATTGGTTGTATTCAGGCATGTGTTGTACTGAACTTCAGCTCTACAGAAGAGAAGCAACTGTGTATTTGTACCACGTCTTGAGCAGATTCCCACCAATCTACTGTATACAAATAAATATAGATGTTGGTGAAGGATAGTTCGAAAAGACAGCAGCGAGGGTAACGCTACACATGCGACTCATAATTCGTGTCAGTATGTTTTCCCCAAGTGTGGATTTTACCTGCTAATTGGCCAGCGGTATCAGAAACTCAAATATAATGCATAAGCAACAAAATATATTTTCAACCTAACTCCTTAACGAGAAAGGGATTGAAATAACACATAATTATATAAACACACCAGCTTGATGGTAAAACTCAGGACCATAAGGTTATTTTCTAGATTCGATATATTTACCATCAACCCAGTGGACAGTGTACCGTATACACATTTTCAAGATTTACTTCGCAGTTATTTCCCTGTCAGATATTCCCTGACACACCTTCATGAACGAGCGTGAATACATTTTTTTGTAGACGCATGAAGGCTGTAAAATCATAATAGGTACAACCGGAATTCTTCAATGCGGATCACGTTCCAGAAATTTGCATATCTAGTTATTTAGCGCAGCCAGACACTGATGTAATACTCGAGGGCCTAATGGTTTTCTTACAAAAATCCATTTTCGAATCAAATTAGGTTCCCTGGGCAACTGTAGATAAGTGCTAATATAAATTCATACAGTATAGGGGAACTTACGTTTCCTCTTCTGAATAACAATATGTTACGATATGTAACAGGGTTTGGTTACTGTGTGATACAGAATAATAGCTTACTGTCCTATATATATAGGATACCTTTTTCGTAACAAGTCTGCATTATACGGGTTATGATTCTTGCAGTTTAAGAATCAACCAAGTTTAAAGGGTTGGATATGTAATCCAAATTCCATCTTGTATTAGTAACCTGTCTAGACGAATTGATCGAATGAAGTCCGAATGATCCCTCTTAATTGATGAGGTTCTTACGTTGGGATTACGCCCGTGAAGTATCTGCTAATTGACCAAGGTCATATTATGTCCTTGGTAACACAGGAGACGTGCAAAATGGCTCGTCCGCAAGCATCCCATCACCTGCACCAGATTACTTCACCAAATAGTTTTCAATCAGGATCATATCTGCGCTAGTTTTCAAAGTAATAAAAAAATATCCCAATTCAAGGAATGCGTGGAAAACGTATTGTTTCTGTTATTCATTTTCAAGGTTTTTAACGGTGTTTCGTCTAAGTTGCAGACATCATGAGAAGCCCAGTATGGAGAGATGCGTTATAACTCCAAGTACAAGCTATAACGTGGCTTCATCCAAATACCTTCAGAAAAACAAATAATTTGTGACAACTAATTGAGATTTTGACTCGTTTACACCAATGTACGGCAAATTGCATTTTGTTCTTGACTCGCACAACATCATTTCATGACTTTCACATTTTTGCAAATTTCAAATTTGCATAACTATTATTTGCACATTGAATTGCCACGTTAAGGTCTTTAGAATATTATAAGTATACTATAACAAACTAGATACGAAGCTCCTGTTGGTGGAGGATTGAGGACCAAGACGAAGATATTCAATCTGGTAATTGAATATCGCTATCATGACGGCATTGGGAATGTGGGACACAAGAGGTCACGCGACTGATTTCCATTGGGATGAACATATTTGTCACATGTCTTCCAAAAATATAACAGCGTCAGATTCTACCAGAAAGCTTATATTTGCTTTGGGTTATGATCTATTTGGTTTTACTGGGGCTTTTATTGTTGATGTCCTTGTCAATGTTTATATTATTGTTTAGAAAGTACTTGCGCTGCCATTTTAACATCATGCACACTATATAATATACATATGTATGTCGTGCACGCCTCTTTAAAAGGAGAGCAACTTATCAGCTCAAGCTGAAATTCAAGCTGGTTCGATCGAATGTATGCAACATCAGTTGTCTCCTTGCATTTGGATCTTGTTATTGAATTCCCCTATAACTGCAACATGTGAACGTTCGATTTTCCCAGCGCTGCATATTAAAGGAAACAAATTAGATTAAACTTCCGCAGAGAAATGAACGCTGCATTAGATATAATTCGTCACCTCCTTGCCTTTTTCAACGTGGTAGTCATGGTTTCTAATTCTAGAGCTGGTGAAGTACTGCTATTTATCATTAAAATATGGGAGGATATTTAAACTAATATATATTCAAGCCAACCAATATTGGAATATGACATATAACTGTAAGGTTTTCGGTATTAATGAGAAAGTCTCTATTTATAGCAATATATTCCACTATGCGAATCGCGTTTCTATAATTTGCAAAACTCGTGCTCTGCCGCACCCAGACAATGACGCAACGCTCATATTGTCCCTAAAGATGTGTAGCATTGGATGATATTTTATTGCCGACTGAACAATGGCTGGAAGCAGACAACACACTGAAATGATCATAACATAGCTAAACTGTTCTAAACATGGCAACATTAACAGATAGACCAAAACTACATTACGAAAGTCACAGAAATATGTCGATTGAGTAATTGAAACTAATAGTTCATCTCACAACTATAACAAGTAGAAACCATACCGTTGATATATTATGCAGTGCGGAAGCGGTACAGGCAATACAGTTCGATAAGGTGTTGTTATTCCAATATAAACATGCACCGATAAAACCCAATCGCAACAGACGTCATACAACATTATCATGACATACCAATCTTGTTAAAGAGAAAGAAATGTTGTCCGTAAGGTTTCAGAAAAAAATAGATAATTCGTTACCTCCTTGCCTTTTTCAACGTGACAATCATGGTTTCAAAGCTCGACGTACAAGACCTGAAATTGTTTGCAAATCACGTTCCAATAATTTGCATATCTGGTTCTCCACCGCAGCCAGACGTGGGTTTAATATTCGAGGGTTTAATGTGTCTCTCACAGATGTGCAACTTTGCATCGAATTTGGTTCCCTGGGCGATGTAGATATTTACCTGTCATATTTGGTCACTGTATGTAATCATTGTATCATTGAATGTTATTAAACATCGATGGTGTAAATCAGGGAAAGGTTAAGTTCCTATTGTACAGCGAAAACGTGAATACTATATGATTCCAAGAAATAAAGAACGACATATGAGGAATGTTTAGAACTAAAAAAAAATATTATGGACCTCGTTCCTGGAAACATTTAATTGACATTTAAGTGACAAACTGATATTACATTGTTCCTTAATTGTATTCGTATCATTTCTCCCCGATATACCCCACATATGGATGGAATACGTACCCCAGCCTAACTAAAGTGTTATTTTGCACGAGATGACCTGAACCAAGCCTCAGTAAATCAGAAACCATTTTTAGCCCATTATTTTGTCCTGGATCAGGTGGAGCCCGTCGTAAAAATGTTTATTTCCGGCCTCGGCTTTAACAGACGAGTATTTATAGCAGGGTCTGACAACTTAATTATGACATATGCCGTATTCGCGGTGCTGGAATTATTACGTACACACATCATGTACTGCAGAACACGTTTCTTTGCAAAGAGAATCAGTGTGCAATATGAGTTTGATTGGTTTAGCGAATAATATCACCCTGACTACAAATTTGAGGGATTCTTTCTCTTCAAATGAATTATATTGAGTATGAATATGCCAAGGTACTTTCGACATGGTATCCACATTACTCTGGTATATGGTTATGTTGAATGTGAAGCCTATTACATCAATAGGCCTTACAATTGAAACAATCACTGATGTGGTTGGTGGCAAGAACTACCATACTTCTCTATTTACTTATGACAAGGCATTAAATAAATGCCGGTTATAATAATGATAATGATTCTTGAAAAAAAGAAATCCTCCATTTCCATTTACGTGCCTATATGATATTGCATAAACGTATCAAGACTTTTCTACAATATGCCTCCGCGTGGACTATAATGTGGACGACTTTACTGGTGATGTATATGACACACACAAATTAGATTTGTGCTCGGGTCATAACAAGACTTTCCATGTGCTGAATATAGCAACTGGATTGTCAGAAGTTGGTCGGTGAGTTGAAGCCCTGTTTTTTAGATTCTAGCCATTATTTTTAGCAATAGTTTTTCCATAAATGAACCTGGTTTTGATGGGTGACATGTATACGATGTTGGCTCCCTTTCGATCCAAACAGAAGGGCTGAAATTTGAAATTCGTTTGATGATTTTCAGACTTTTGAAGAATCATCAATATGACTATACACTCGAAAACAGAAAATTGGGATCAAATATTCTATTTAGTTTGGAATTATGCATAATTTCACCACCAAAATGCCAACAAAATGGGTTATATTTGATAATTTTCACAAAAAATCAAGATTCAATGAAAGCTTGTGAATTGATTTTTATGGAAATTTGTTTATTTATCAACTAACTGCTGTGTTATATGTTTTTGATACAAAAAAAATATGGGGACCACCGTGCTATTTTTTCATGTGAAGGCATTCATATGAAGCAAAAATAGGAAATTCCACCTAAATTTGCTGAAAATTTGTATAAATTCACCGATATCCACATATATGACAACCTCTAACAAAACAACTAGCATGGTGACCCCCATATTGTTTTGTTTCAAAAACATACAAGGCGGTTCGTTGATAAATAAACAAAATGGCAAAGAAATTTTTCCACAAGATTTATTGAATATTGATTTAAGTGAAAATGGCCAAAAACGGCCACTTTGGTGGTATTGCTGGAGTAAAATTACCCAAAATTCCACGCTAAAGATATTATGTGATCCCAACTTTCTGTTTTCGAATGCACAATGTCATATTGATGATTCTTTAAAAGTCTGAAAATCATTAAATGAATTTCAAATTTCAACTCCGCTGACTGGATCCAAAGGTAGCGGACCACTAAACGCATATGTCATTTATTTGGGCAAATGACCCAGAATAATAGCATGCATGGAATCGTGGGGGATTGTCATATTATGACATAATTTACGTCATAGTCTCACTACCCCGATGGACTTCGCGGTATCTGGGAACACCATGACGAAATGTTCTTAAATGTTGTGACACCATCAGTTCTGTCAAGGGCCAGCAATATTGGTAGATATCAATAGGCAAAAAAAAATTTTAAAATCACCAAAAATTTTTTTTAAATGAATCCGAATTATCGCCCATGGGCCATCTTTTGGTATTTTTGCCGAAAGATGGCCCATGGCCATAAATCGGGTGGGCCATATTACGGAAAACCTCGGTAGGCTCTTAATCTTAATAGCAAATAGGCTGTGCCAATAAGCATCGTATGAACGTGTATAATCGTCATTCGTTATGCATTTTTTCAAAGTGCATATCGGGATTTTCAGGGCCAAATTGTCATCTATAATCGTAAAACAGTAGTTACTCAATATCCGTTATTTGGAACTGTGTTTTCAATTTATGAAAATGTGTTTTTGAGCCCAATCCGATACGATTCACCCATTGGCTAAAATCGGCCTCAATCGTGCAAGTACTGTGATAGTGGGACACTGTTAAAGCTATAATCACTTTTAGAATTGACAAAATTTATTGATTCTGCGGTAGCTTTATTTTGTCTATAGAATGAGATATCGTACAAATTTGGGTCTGAAAGTGTGTATTACGTGCCTAAATTGAGTTGCCAAATCAAGATTCAAATCATTTTTTTCCTCAAAGCGGCCCGCCTTGCGAGCGATTTCAACACACAGTCTCGTGACGTCATTGGTATTTGTGTAGATACTGTGGCAACCAGCAATGTAGGCAGGCAGATCATTATCTATCCACTTTTTTCATGCTCGATTAACGGCAATTTTCTGAGTATCTGTTGTCGAACTGTGCATATTTTCTATATATTCCGGACTCTCTCGAGATGTAGTTTCAAGTTTGCGTGACAAACAAGAACGCTAAATTTGGCTGATTTTAAAATTGATTCCAACTTTAAAACATGATGTACGAATAATATTCCGTCAATGAGAGCTATCATGTCGAGACAGAACCATCAGGAAAAAATAGCACGTGATGAATCTCAGAAGTTCAATCAAATGCAGGGCGAAAATGGTTATTGTTACTCATGTATTTTCTCTAATTAAACATTTGTACTCTTTTCGCTCTATATATGGCACAATGCATGTTGCTCTTGATTCAAGGCCAGAGGCCAAAGCTTTATGTATGCATGTCACAAATCATTTTGTTTAAGACCCGAAATATTCAATATAAACTGCGCACCATTATTGGCAGACCTGTTTTTATACTCAAATGAATCAGATTTTATCCAACATTTACAAAGAGGAGGTTCTAAGAAACTAACATGTAATTTTAACTTCACTTTCCGATACATAGATGATGTATTGTCGCTAAATAATCCCAAGTTTGGTGATTATTTGGATGTCATATATCCTAAGGAACTTGAAATTAAGGATACTACAGAATCCGCTAATTTTTCCAACTATCTAGACCTGAGGTTGGAGATTGATAATGATTCTAACCTGTCAACTAGATTATATGACAAACGTGATGATTTCAAAATTTCCATAGTCAATTTCCCTTTTCTAAGCAGCAACATTCCTATGTCACCGGCATATGGTGTGTTTGTTTCTCAACTTATACGCTATTCCAGAGCTAGTTGCAAATATGAGGACTTTTGTCTATCGAAGTGCCCAGCTAGTCTCTAAACTGCTACGACAAGGATATGTTTTACCAAGACTTATAGCTGCGTTTAAGAAATTCTATGGACGTCATCATGATCTGGTTGATAAATACAGCAAATCCATGTCTGCCAACTAGATCTATTTTCATGTTAATTTTGGGGAATTCATGACGGGTGCCACTAGTGGGGCAGGAAATGCTCACTCTTTCCGGAACACCTGATTTCACCTCCTAATAGCCATTTACGGGGGTTCATGAGTTTCCCTGTCATTTTTGTTTTCTCTCACTTCGTATGCCTGATATGACTTTCTGTCCCCGGACTATGAGATTGGATAATGGACCCTGTTTTGTTTGCTCGGAATGCTTGATACTGGGTATTGATTCCACGTCTATTCAACATCAGTTGTCTCCTTGCATTTGGTTCTTGTTATTGAATTCCCCTATAACTGCAACATGTGCTGCATATTAAAGGAAACAAAGCGCTGCGCTGCATATTAAAGGAAACAAATTAGATTAAACTTCCACAGAGAAATGAACGCTTTAGCTATAATTCGTCACCTCCTTGCCTTTTTCAACAGTCATGGTTTCTAATTCTAGAGCTCGTTCATGTTTGAGACAAAGATAGCTGGTGGAGTACTGCTATTTATCATTAAAATATGGGAGGATATTTGAATTCACGTATACTCAAGCCAACCAATATTGGAGTATAACATATGACTGTAAGGTTTCCGGTGCTAAAAAGAAAGTCTCTATTTATAGCAATATAAAGGTATACAAGACCTGAAATTGTTTGCAAATCACGTACCAATAATTTGCATATCTGGTTCTCCACCACAGCCAGACGTGAGTTTAATACTCGAGAGTTTAAGGTGTCTCTCACAGATGTGCAACTTTGAATCGGATTCGGTTCCCTGGGCGATGTAGATATTTACCTGTTATATTTGGTCACTGTATGTAATCATTATATCATTGAATGTTATTAAGCATCGATGGTGTAAATCACGGATAGGTTATTAGTGCCTATTGTACAGCGAAAACGTGAATATTATATGATTCCAAGAAATATAGAACGACATATGAGGAATGTTTAGAACTACAAGAAATATTATGGGACTCGTTCCTGGAAACATTTAATTGACATTTAAGTGACAAACTAATATTTTATTGTTCCTTGTATTTCTTCCATATCATTTCTCCCCGATATACCCAACCTATGGATGGAATACATACCACAAGCCTAACTAGATGGATATTTTGCACGAGATGACCTGAACCAAGCCTCAGTAAATCAGAAACCTTTTTTGGCCCATTCTCTTGTCTTGCATCGTGTGGGGCCCGTAGTAAAAAAATGTTTATTTCCGTCTCGGTTTTGACGGATGACGAGTATTTATAGCCCGGTCTGACAAATTAATCATGACGTATGCCTTTATACGCGGTGCTGGTATTATTGCGTACACACATCATGTGTTGCGGAACATGTTTCTTTGCAAAGAGAATCAGTGTGCAATATGAGTTTCAATGGTCTTGCGAAGAATATCACTCTGAATACGAAAGGTACTTTCGACATGGTATCCTCAACAGTTTGGTCTATGGTTATGTCAAATATGAAGCCTATTACATCAATAGTCTTTGCAATTGAAATAATCACTGATGTGGTTGGTGGAAAATATACTATACTTCTCTAGTTATTTATGACACCTCATAGACTATAATGTGGGCGACTGTTCTGGTGACGTATATGACATCACACAAATTAGATTTGTGCTCGGGTCATAACAAGACTATCCATGTGCTGAATATAGCAACTGGAATGTCAGAAATTGGTTCGTGAACTGAAGCCCTGTTATTAGCTTCCGGTCCTTATTTTTAGCAGTAGTTTTCCGGGGATTTTCTCCCATAAATGAACCTCGGTTTTGATGGGCATGTATTTATAGCATGATCTGACAACCTAATTATGAGTTATATACCATCGTCACATAATATGTCATTAAAATAATATTAAGGCATATGTCATTAGACAAATGACCCAGAGTAATAGCATGCACGGAATCGGGGTTGTTAACATAATTTACGTCACAGTTTCACTGTCCCGATGCATGGCGGAGAGACTCCGCTTGAGGTATCAGGGAACATGCTAAAGATATCATGACAAAATTTGTTGTGACATCCTGAGTTCCGTCAGGGCCAAAAATATTGGCAGATATCAGCATAGGGCCCTGATTATAACAATCATTTGTCTTCTTTTGAGGTTTGATGGTGCTGCATCGTACCCTGTTTTCATTTCAGCAATAGGTAAACAATCGTAAGTCGATCAATAAGTAAGTCGATTATAGGACATCATGGATCTTCCAAGAGCCATCAGTTGTAAGTAGGCTGTGCCAATCAGCAATCTGATATGAACGTGTATAATCGCCATTCGTTATATAACTTTTTCAAAGTACATATCGGTATTTTCAGGGCCAAATTGTCATCTATAATCGTAAAAGAGTAGTTGCTAAATATCCGTTATTTGGAACTATAAATTTATGAAAATGTGTTTTTGAGCCCAATCCGATACGATTCACCCCGTTGGCTAAAATCGGCCTCAATCGTGCAAGTACTGTGACAGTGGGACAGCAGCCTCACTGCTAAAACACGATGTACGAATAATATTCCGTCAGTGAGAGCTATCATGTCGAGACAGGACCATCAGGAAAAAATAGCACGTGATGAATCTCAGAAGTTCAAATCAAATACAGGGAGAAAATGGTTATTTTCCATCTATATACGACACATTGCATGATCATGATGATCTTGATTCAAGGCGAGAGGCCAAGGGTATATGTATGCATGTCACATTCGGGTCTTAAACAAATCATTTTCCTGTTGGTGAAGGAATAAGTAGAAATCCGATGGAAGTCACCACACACATACACACACAACATTTATCAAACAGTGACCATGCCATTCTAAATTACGCAAAGCGGACAGTACCGTTTGAGATGATTCCATTGTTCCAGTCCAAAGTGGCACTGGTAACATCCATGCACTACAGTTCGACGTTATACAACATTATATTTACATACGAATATTGTTGAAAACATAATGAACATGATATTTTATGTTGAATATCTGTTGTCCATATTGTTAAAAAAAAATACACTGTAGATAATACAGATGTCGCATCGTGTACGACCTCGATTAACTTGTTTATCACGTTCCAATAGTTTGCACAATACCTGATTTTTCTATCACAGCCATAGAATGATATAATACAGTAATACTGGCACCTTGGCCTCATTAGACATATATTTGTATCATATGAACTCGCCCAGCTCTCCTAGTCAATCAGAAACCATTATGATCCATACTCTTGTACCGCATCAGGTGGGCGCCGTCGTAAAAGCTACTTATTTCCAGCCTCGGTTTTGAGGGGTGACCGGTATTCATAGTAGGGTCTGATAGCTTAAATGTGACATATGCCATAGTACCATATTTATGAGATATTGGCCCAACAGGAAAATCCCGGGTTTTCAGGCTGTTCGGTGACTAGTACCAAGCTGTAGGCGGGAACCAAGCAAAGTATGAACACAGAATAATGCGAATGTGCCCAGGTACTTTCGACATGATATTCCCAACAATTTGGTATGTGGCGATGTCAAATATCAAGACTAATACACTAAACTCTTTCAAATTGAAACAATTTGATCACTGATGTTGTTCTCGGGAATAAATACCACACTTCATGGAAAAGGAATCCTTCATTTTCTTTCACGTGTCTCTGGTGTTTTATAAATGTGGTGTTTAAACTTTCGTACAATATGTCTCCTTATGGACTATAATGCAACGTCTTTTCTGGTGACGTATATGAAAACGCACAAACTAAATTTTGTGCTCGGGGCCATGACAAGACAGCTCGGGGCCATGTGTACACTTCCAGGACTGTCAGATATTGTAGTTGACGCGCTCTTAGCAGCTTCTTGTCATTACTTCTCTAACAAATCCAGACGAGGGAAGTAATTTGGAAGTTGTGGTTTATTTCCACCGATAAACATGAGAAAATTATTATTGTTACACAATATTAATGAATTTTCAATTGGCTCAATAGTTAATAGGGCACCAAAATCATAAGGTGGCAGTTTCACTATAAAGAAGTTATGTACCTCCAAAACACGCGTCGAACGGATAACTCTAGTCAAAAGTTTTACCAATTTATACAGTGAAAATGGATGGTTAGTGACATTGCCCAGACGGAGGGATTCAAGCAGAATTTCGGCATCCCCAGGTAGACGTACTGTGGCTTATAGTCGTCTGTTTCTGAAATAGCTTCCAACTAAAAAAAACTAAAACATCGTGTTAGAAACTAAAAAAAATTATACGAAAATTAAAATATCCTGGCGGAAACTAAAAAATCTTGTTGAAAACAAAAAACTTACTGTTAAAAACTAAAAAGAAAATCTCATTATGCAGGTTCTAACACACATCATCCCGATATAGAACAGCATTAGATTTTTATTTCGAGATTTCGGTTTCACTGTTTTTTATTCGTCCTTGGTGATTTAACCAGTATTTGTTATAACTGCTCTATTACATTTCATTGTGGAACCAATGGAAAAAAAGCTGATCATTAAGTTCGATCGAGTTGTCGCCTTAATATTCAGATCCTGTCATGAAATATTCCTCTACGTGTGGTTAGACAGTACAACGAATAAAAATTCGATTTTTCCAGCGCTGCATATAAAAGGAAACAAATTAGATTTAAATTCAGAAGAGGAAAGAAGCAGATTTCATTATGCGGCATTGTAGATACTAGCAGTTCGTCACCTCGGCTTTTCCCAACGTGACATGCTTTCTAATTCCGAAGCTCGTTCGTGTTTAAACCAAGGTAACAATAAGAGCTTTGCTATTTATCATTGAAATTCATAGCAGGATATTTAAAATCACATGCCCACCGAGTCTTGAAACTTGGCCATTGATTTTGAAATTGATTAACGACTGTGAGGTGTTCTCTTGTCAAGATTCGGTGTTCAAATGAGGTTAAGGTTCTCTTTGTATTAGCTTGTTTTAGCTTGCAAATTATATTTCAATAATTTGCATTTATCACGTCCTCTGCCAAAACCAGGAAAAATGACGCAACATGTAGGGGCTTATTTTTTTCTCCAAGACATGCCGTACTGAACGGTGTTATATTGCCGAGGGAACAATAGTTAGAATGATACAACACAGAGAAAATGATGTTTAGACCCCCGGAATAGCAACACAAGATACAATGTGAAAAAATGGCAAAATGCATCTCATATAACTGAATAACAAATAAAACCGATATATCCCATTTGAAAATTAAAATAAACTGTGTAGGCCTTGATACTCTCCACACAGGCTAGAAAGTTAACCGCAAATTCACAGTGCTGACGAACACCATTTATTTGTTCATCAACAAATAAATGAACCTCTTGACCTGTCAAAGTCATCGTAGGTCAATTTCAAGGTAGCCACGTAAATCACCCGATATGTGATTTCTTTTTGAATGTGGCGATCTCTAAGCTCTATCTCCTAGCATTCCACACCGCCCCTATTTTAAAGAAAAACAAAAGCTCCAAAATGATATTCTTCAAAGGCAAATGTTTTGCTTGAAATACCTTACACATAGTAACCTGATTCCGAAAAAGTTACACATAGTAACCTGATTCCGAAAAAAATGGGTCGACCTGCCGAAATTCGAAATGATCACCAAATGCAGGCTGACGACTCAAAGCCAGTGAAGGCATAAATTGGAAAGAAATTATCAGACAAATTCCGAGAGAATGACCGCGGAAGTCCCAAAATGGTCGTTTGTCAAAAAATATCGTTTCCACCTTTAAAGGTCACTGAAAGTCAAATTCAAGGTCACATGTAAGCACGTCATATGTGACTTCCCACTAATATTTAAGCTCTATTTAGAAGTATTCTGGAAGTTCACTCCATACAGCTCCCATTATGAAGGAAAGCATAATGGATTTTTGATGTCCAAAAACATTTTCTAAATGGCGGACAACTTTTTTAATTGATTTCGAACCGAAATTCGATGGACTAGTTCACATCATTTTCCCGCCATGAGCTAATCTTCGGAAATGTCTAGTTTCGAACGGACCAATCACAGGTGCACGCGTTGCCCGAGGCAACAGGTGTAACCACATACGGGAAACCCCAGAGTAGGCCACATGCGGGAAATTAGCATGCAGAGCGTAAAACTCACGGACGTGGATATAAGTTATACGCGTGATATTTGTCAGTTGAAAAGTGCAATGTCGTTACCGGCGATTATTTTTTTTTAAAAACTCGTCTAAACGTGAGATAGAGAATCTATGACAACTGAATTACGTGTAGACTATCTATGTGTGGTTCACAAGTCATATCGGCTGAGAATTTGAAAGATATGGTGAGCACTGAATGCAGATGAAATCGAAGTGATTACCGTTGTTGACACTTTCCGTTCAAAATCTGCGCGCAACAATCAACAATCATGCCAGGTTCTCTCCACAGCCAAAGATTGATGTTATACCCATGCGTCTAATATTTCTCAGTTTCAATTAGATTCAGTTCCTTGGACAATTTTTGATACACATTATCATTATCAGCTGTGATCACCAGGGATTTCACGACAAGAAATATGCAAATATCAAGAAGGAGCATCTACAGAACAAAGAGCTAACAATGAAGAATGTTTGAAGCCAATAAAATAAAATGGGACCAGTTAAATATGACAGATACGGGAAACGATTATTGTTTGCTGTGTCGCTCTTGTGTCACACATAATATCCTATGTTTCTACTCAATATATCCACAATTATACTGATGGAACACACACCCACGTCTCACTAAATATTAATATTCGCACGAAATTACCTGACCCAAGGGCTCATATTAAATCAGGAACCAATTTTAGCCCTGCATCGTAACAGGTCGGGACCATCGTAAAAATTGGTTATTTCCGGCCTCGTTTCCAACAGGTGACCGATATTTATAACATAAGGGAATGTCTGACAATTTGATTATGTGTCCTATGTCATAGTTGCGATGATGGTTTCGCGTACACACATCAATTTACAAATCTTCACTGTAAAGATAATTATTGTGCAATATATGTTCCAATGGCTTGTATTTTTTCGACGTAAATTCTTTCGACGTAAATCTATCAGAAGTTGGTGATGGCAAATTATATACATCGTCCAGTATGTGTCGTTTACACACCATCTTTTTTTTTTCTCGTTTACACACGTGAGCTTTCAATGTATGTCAATGGCAGTTCTTACACGTCAGCAAAGGCTAAAAACCAACATCGGACATGACCAAGTGTGACATAATTTCGGTCTACTTTTTTCTTCTTGATCACCCAGTATTAAACCAAATATATAAAAAGCTTTAGAATTCGAACGATTCGATTACTGATGTTATTAGCGCAAGTAGTGCCTCTCTACATGTAGTTATAACAATGAATTTCCCTTTTAGTTTGACCTGTATGTGGTGCTTTATACATGTAACGTTGAAACATGAGGAGTTGAGACTCCTGCAATATGTCTCCATGCAGACCTAATGCAGACGACTTTCTGGTCAGCTATATGAGAACACACTAATTAGATTTGTGCCCGGGACATAACAAGACTACGCCTGTGCCTAATATAAGATCAGGAATGTCAGAAATTGGACCATGACTTAAGACGCCGTTATTAGTTCCTGGCCATTCTTTTCTTTTGGAACACTTTTGTCTCCATTTATGAACCATGCCAATATTACGCACGGAATTGTAAGGACTAGTGCGATAAAGTGATTTACTGCTAATAACATGATCTGCAAATGACATCCCGTTAATGGGAACCAATACATATCACAAAGAGACAGGAATAGCAATATAGACACACATTCGGAAGAGACATATGGAATATTCTCGGACGAAAAAGTGTTCCGTGTTGTCGTGGGCCTAAAATTGGCCATAGTCCACGTTAAAAGTATATAATACGGAACAAACCTATTATAAACATGGTACTCGTATAATGGTATGACCGCAGTAAGTACATATCGTTAAAACCTATGCACCTTTGTCTTTTCCCCAGGACTGCCGTATGTACTGTCCAGCTGCCCCAGTTTCCATGAACTGATGCACAGGTCGGAGGTGTGTATGGGCGAGCTCTCCGAGTATTATGAGAAGTCTAAGCTTGGCGAGTTGGACTACCAAAACAAAGGACAGGCCTGCCAGTCAGTATCCTGTTTTACATATCTATTTTATTTGGCGATTGATCGAATAGTTGCGGTGATTTTGAAACCAAATACTGATATATCAAGTACAATTTAAGCTAACACTGGTCGCAATGTTGTTGCTTTGATGTTCAATGATGAACCAAACTCCCAGGACCTATGAGGATGCCCGACGGTGTGTGTCACAGATAGTGGACGCGTGCCGCCGCGAGGTCTCCGATGATCTGGAACAGGCCCAGGGTATACTCTCGGACTTGGAGACGGGTTTTGGACGACTTTGCACAGAATTACCATATTTTGAACGTGCGTATATGTTGTTCCTGATAAAATACATTACCAGTCGTTTAAATACACTCCAAATTGTTTGTTGTGTAACATTAAGGTGTTTTCAATATTACCTCATATCTAGTGTTTGATAATATGTTTGTGTTTCTTTTGCAACTTACTTCTTCACTTGTATGTTCACCACACAGGATACATGAACCACGCCAACTGTTACGCCCGATTATCTGAAGACACTGGTGTCTGTATGAATACATTTCTACAAGCCCAAGATCAAGCTATGGAACATGTTAATTACATGTACAATACAGAAAACGATATCATGTGCACGTAAGTATTCAATACGCCCGATGCCCCCCACCCCCGATACACGTCCTTGTAATTTAGTTTTTCAGCCATTTTGTCGTTATTCAACTTGAACAATAGATATATGGCGATGCAAGCAGCAAGTGGAACCTCGTACTGTATATGTCTGATATTTCAAGTGACTGGAAACTTATGTCAGTTCTCCTATCCATTATAGAGCAATAGAAGACCTGGAGCGTTGTGTTACTGGGGTCGTGGAGCCGATCTGTGGCACCAATGCCGCCGAAATGTTCGTCGAATTGTGCGACCACATGGTTCCAGAGATCATGTCGGGACACTGTGACCCCGTAGTGGTCGAGGCCACTACCGCCTCCAGTGGGGGCTTGGGTAATGGGGGTCGGCAGAGGGTAGAGGTAACTTTGGGGGTCGGGGCAGGGATTGGTGTTGTTTTGTGGTGGGGTGTGTTCACTGTTTAATGTGAGAAGTATACTGGGCTTAGGTATCTCTGAGGTGTATCTTTTTATTGTGAGTTCTGTTTTGTGCTTTAGGAATATGAGGGGATCCATCCATTACTTCACCAGGGAATAATAATCTATCGCTGCATTCAGGTTGTTATATTTTTGATGATTGAGAATTCTTGCTTCTTCTTCCAGAAAACCTAGTGTACATTCACATTTACATACATGCAAGACATTTTACATGAAGGATGTCTTTGTAAATTTTGAGTACACTAAACCAATACCAATCTTTGTAAGCAACTTATATATGTGTGCCTTCTTGATACAATTATATTAATTATTTCCATGTTAATTATGTCACATAGACAACGAATGAAAACGACATATGTCAAGCCAAGAATGACTTATATTGGACATTCGCATAAGTCGTAGTGAGTGAGATTGCACGTTCGATCTATTGTTCTATAAAAGTCTCCTTGACAAGTGTGTGCAGTAACAAAGTCGATATTGAGCACAATATTCTCATATCCACTGGCGTACATCCGTGTATGATTAATTTGATGTATATTGGAAATAAACTCCTTGTCTTGTCTGTACGGTATTGGTGTGTGTTGGAGCAACATATTTTGTACAGAACATATGTTTTTTTGTAGACACAATATACGTACACACGTAAAACATTAGGTAGCTTGGTCTTGTTGTTTTCTTGCAGATTAGTAGGATATACAAATACAAGCTTTGTAATCAACGACGGTATATGTGTGCATGTATATTTGAAACGACTATGTTGTCAACAAAATGATGTATTGAATGTATCATGTATACTGGGCATGTAAACTATATTTGTACTATGTTAAATGTTGTTCATGTAATCGAATATAGTGCTGTCGATGATTCAATATGAAACATTAATTAGTTCCCTCAATGTGACTTCACAAACTGCAGTTCATTTACAACAACTACTCATTGATCCTGAATATGTAGTAACAAATTTAAATAGGTTAAATTGTATTCCAAGGTCTTTGATTCTAATGGAACATACTTCCATAAGAATATTTATGTTACCTGTTTATCAACATCAAGGAACAGTTGTTAGCAATTTTTTTATTGTTTGTGTTGCCTGTCGAGTGCTGATCGATGTATATAACATGCGAATGTATATACGTGTACGTGTGAATGTGTATATATAAAATGAATCGAATTATATGTACATAGGTAGATGATCCGTTGGCCAACGAGTTACTTTTGCATTGTTCTATGGTGAAAATGTTTTTTCAGTTCCTTTCTACGACGAATTTAGTTCTATGGCCCGAGGGCTTTCCAGGTACTCCCGTCCTGATTAACATCAAAATTAAATACTCTCTCTTCACTGTGTTCGTTTCATGAACGCAACACGCCACTTTTTACTATCAATTATGAATTTTTACAACTTTCACTTGCCAGAAAAGTAGACTGAGAAAAGTAGCTGTACAAATTTGCTCTATCGTGCATTAGGCCAAATAAACCATCCATCAGCGCTGTGTTTGTTGTATGATGTATAGGGATGCAAAGGTTGAATCTTTTGTATAGCTTGATGCTGCTTTATCCACTATGCATTACTTTATCTTGGACACTCACGCGTTATTAACTAGGATCGGAGGACAATCATGGTTCTATTGAAAACACACAAATCTGCTATCCACTTATCCCATCTGACTTTAAATGAAATAAAACACTATACAAATGAATATTTACGAATAGTAACAAATCTAGAATAAAACCAAATATCGAAATCACACTGGAGTCATACAGAATAGACAGTGTGAAATATAATAATTTACAGTGTATACCTGATGAAATTAGTACATAACTACCTAATAACCGATTAAAATCTATTCAGGAATTCCAAACAACCCCTTGAAATGTGTGTAGGACAAGTACATAAGTATCACGAGCCAAGAGGCTAAAGAGTTCATCCTCTCCATAACCATTATTGTATGAATGGAAATAATTAATATAATTGTATCAAGAAGGCACACATATATAAGTTGCTTACAAAGATTGGTATTGGTTTAGTGTACTCAAAATTTACAAAGACATCCTTCATGTAAATTGGAGTGTGAATGTGAACCTGACCAATGGAACGCAAATGGTAAAGAAATGTTTCTCCATCATATTAATTGGTTTCGTTCCATCCGTCAACAAGTCCGGTTCAAAAATAGAATCCATACTTGTATATTCATACAAGGATAACCCACAAAGGCAAACAACAGACCTCGCACACAGAACACAACATAACTTCCCTTGACCGTGTGACCTCCACGTTTTCCATTCTACAGTGGAGATTACGTGGCTCACTATGGCAGCAAGCCCCCATTGCATTACTCGACCGACATTGCTGTGTCCATAGCCAGCGATGGGGTTGTAATTCACACCGCGAGCAAATCAGATTTGCAGGACGACAACGAAGTCCAGACGTGACCGTGCTGGGCACTGGTCGGATGATCCTTTGGGGAGTTCAGTCGCCTCACATCAACACTAACCAACAAGACCTGCGTGACCTTTTATAATGTTGCTCCAATTCATCGACCGATGTTTACAGTTACGAGTTGTGACACAACGTAATGGATGTACAACAGTAATGTTCTATACAAACATTTGCTAGAGTAGAGAATAGTCACGCTATACAATCTGAAGTATATTTCTGAAAATGATGTCGACAAGTCAATGGCGGCCTAAATGGCAGCGCCACAAGTAAATATCCATAATATGGTCATTTATTATTCTAAGCTGAATTCCAGAACGAAAGCAAATTCAGGAAATCCATCGTTCGGACACAATAAGATAGCAAATCATACAATTATGTTGTATGACCTGTTTGTGTTGCTTTTGGGTTGATATGATGTTCAGAATTATGTACCTACAAACTTTATATGATTTGGAGAACCAGTGAATAATTGGCCGAAATCTTGCCTGATGGCTACAACTATTATGGCCATGCATTTCTCGTTACACAAAATCTACGGGGCATTATTGGCCAGTGCGTATTATTTTCTTAGTTTGATCACAACAAACTGCTGGAGCCCAGAGTTTATATCTATAACGAGGCACACAGGTTATTCTTTGATACCAATAAACATATTTGCTGTTATTCACTTTGTGCATGAGCTGACTGCAGTCGACTTTGTCACGCACATCCGTTGCCAACCGTTGAATGAGAAACTGCGTTAGCATTGCGGTATATATTTTAGGACAATAAGCAGTAGCGGATTTAGAGGGGGGGTTACTGGGGTCAGGACCCCCCCTTTTCGAAAAAAAATACATGTAAATATAAGGCGGGTTCAGCCTTCCTGCCCGAAAAATAATGATGTCAAAATACCATGTACAAGAACAAGTTGATCAAGTTGAGTTTGTTCGAAATGTATACTCAAGAGATACCAGGAAGCTATCACGGGACATAAAAAGGGGTCTGGCTTCTGGGGTCCTTCAGCGGGCCCCGGACCCCCACCCAAATGTGCAGATTCCCTTCTACATTTATTTACAAACTTTTCAGGATATAGTCATCAATGAATTTTTGAGTGCAACCAGGAGATTCACTAAATTAATTCAGAACATAAACAAGCTATGATTTCTGGGGCATTTCAGTGGGGTCCAGACCCCCGGCCCGAATGTCCAGCTTCTCTTCCACCTTTTCACAAACTTTCCAGGACATGGTCATCAATGACTTCTTAAGTGAAACCGTTCCCAGGAAAGGCCACAAAATTACTTCAGAACTAAGGGAGGCTATGACTTCTGGGGCCTTTGGGCGGGCCACAGGACCCCCGGCCCAAATGTGTAGCTTCTCTTCTACATGTACATTTTTCACAAACTTTCCAGAACATGGTCATCGATGAATTTTTAAGTGCAATTTATTCCCAGGAGAAGGCCACAAAATAAGTTCAGAACATAAAAAGGACTATGACTTCTGGGGCCCGCTTAAGGGCCCCAGACCCCGGCTGAAATAAGTAGCTTCCCTTCTACTTTCTACCAAAGTTTCCAGAACATGGTCATGGATGAATTTTAAAGTGCTATCTATTCCCAGGAGGAGGCCACAAAATAAGTTCAGAACATAAAATGGGTTATGACTTCTGGGTCCCTTAAGCGAGCCCCAGACCCCCGGCCAAAATGGGTAGCTCCCCTTCTACTTTCTACCAAAGTTTCCAGAAAATGGTCATCGATGAATTTCTAAATGCAATTTATTCCCAGGAGAAGGCCACAAAATAAGTTCAGAACATAAAACGGGCTATGACTTCTGGGGCCCTTAAGCGGGCCCCAGACCCCCGGCCAAAATGGGTAGCTTCCCTTCTACTTTCTACCAAAGTTTCCGGAACATGGTCATCGATGAATTTTTAAGTGCAATTTATTCCCAGGACAGGCCACAAAACTAAATCTAATTTAGAACATAAAAAGGCTCTGATTTCTGGGCCCTTCAGCAGGTCCCCCCGCCCCCTCCCCCTCCCCTCTAAGCTGAGACAGGTTCGCTTCGTTTCTAGTTTTTGCATTTATTATGAAAGTATGGCGATCAATGGGTATTCAAATGAAATTTATACCCAGGAGATGAAAAATAAGACTCTGGCTTCAGGGTCTCTTGAGCGGGTCCCAGACCCATCAGGAGACAGGCTCGCTTCACTCACAACTTTTTTTTACAAATATACCAAGAAGTGGGATTCACACCCAGTAGATACCAGGAAACTACCACATGTCCAGAACAAAGGCTCTTGCTTCTGGGGCCCTTGAGCGGGCCCCAGACCCCACTCCGTATAATGTTGGACCCCCTCTTTTCAAATTTCTGGATCCGCCCCTGATAAGGAACAATCACGTTCGTCCAATGAGAACAGCAAACAACTAGAACATTTCACACAAATAATATACACCACTGTTAATAGTTCACTTGCAAATCTTAATTGAACCAAAGATGTTTTGTACCTGAATGTATCTGGTAGCTGATATCTGGTCTCCATCCAGCTGTTTAGTGCATATCTTGTGAAAATGCTGATGCCAATAAGTGGCCTAATTTTTATTTATTGTGCAAATACCTAACATAATTTTTCCCATATCCCGAAAGTATACTTCATACAACGTCGTCACCACGTCTGCAGAGAAATCAATTTTGAATATATATATATATCTGTCGCATGTGTCAATATTGGATATATTGGCATCACAGGCGATTCCAAGCTAGGTCACATCTTAAGAATACAGGGGATAGATATTAGTGATAAGCTTTTCGTATGGCAAACTTGTCATCGTGTGTAATTTTATATGCCACACTTCGTGCTGATTTACTACTTATGAGATTGCCCAATGCCCATTACGACAACCAATAGAGACAACATACAGATGTGCTGCTTCTGTGTCCACCAAGATTAGTTTGTCATAAAATAGTGAGGCTATTTACTGTCTGGAATCTCCAGTAGGAGATGAGAGACTCCGTTATTATTCATATAACTTTGTTAACACTATTCTGAACTATAGCGGTCTCTGGAGTTTGACATCTAGGCAAATTTCTTTCCTCAATGTCGTATCAACATAAAACGTTATTGTGATGATTTTTTCAAGTATAATAATAATAATAATAATAATAATAATAATAATAATAATAACAATAATTGTGGGGGTATGTACGACAGATTATCTTGAACTACCCCATGGTCTCCAAGTAAGGGCCGCACATACCCCACCCATGAGGGTACATGAAGGTCGGGCATACCCCACACGAAAGTCATATATACCCCTGGCAAGGCAGGATATACCCCATCGGAGGGTCAGGCATACCCTTCTCAAGACAGACATACCCCCATTGAAGGCATGACATGCCCATTTCAGGGCCCGACATACCCCTTCGAAAGTTAGAGATACCCCCATACAAGGAGATACATACCCCCTTTGAAAGCCTGACATACTCATCGGAGGGTGCTACATACCCCTACTGAGGGTACTACTTACCCATCAAAAGGGACTGATATACTTATTTGGGAAGATCAAAGCAAACCAACTGAGCTCGAATCGCAGGCTACGATTAACATACAAACCAACTCTAACCACATTACTAGTTGTATGTACTGGTTAGGCATACTGGAGAGAGACTAATTTGTGTCATGTCCCTAATTCTCTTCCGTATTACGGTGAATGAATGATGCAGAATGAAGGGACATTTCGACTTACCACTTACTACTTACTGAATAGACGTTATATGGCCCAACGATTTACCACTTACTGTTAACTTACCACCTACTACTTACCACTTACGACTTACTATGTACTACTTACCACTTACGACTTACTATGTACTACTCACCACTTACGACTTACTACATACTACTTGCCACTTACGACTTACTACGTACTACTTACCACTTACACTACCTGACAAAAGTATTATGACGCTAGTGAAACCACATGTTTTAAGTCTCAATGAAAGTGGCATGCTGTGCTTAGGAATGTCACATCTGGGTACAAGAAAGCAAGGACCAGATGAAGGATGATTAACCTTTGGCTATAAAATGCTGAAACTATTTGCATATATGACATACTCACGTAATTACTGATTCGCACATTACCAAAGTGTCCTACTTTTGACAGGTAGTGTACTAGTATACTCTACTACTAGCCTAGTCATAAGTGGAAAGTAGTAAGTGGTAAGTTACTGTAGTAAATGGTAAGTAGTAATGAGTAAGTAGTAAGTGGTAAGTTACAGCAAAGTAGCAAGTGGTAAACCATTATATATATATAATGTTCATTCAGTAAGTAGTAAGTCTTAATGTCCCTTCAGGAATTCCATACGAGATTTATTTTGGTGTTTTTTTTCCTCGCTGCCAAAAATATCGTCTAGCAAAATATGACTTTTTACAGTACTGTACCTTGCACTTCCTCGATGACAAAAACACACAATTGATGAGTGTCATAACTACGTCAATCGCCATGAATATATATACCGTCCTGCTGCTTCTACCAGGGGTGGTCCATATTACACACCGGTCCATATTACACGTCTCTCGTCTGGACCACCATGTAGTGATAATGGACCACGTCTCGTGTAATTTGGTTTCTAACGAATTGAAGGCATAATCACAACTAACCTTTGAAATACTATATTTAATGACATGTAATAAGGAATCACAACGTAGCCCTTGGGATAAACAATAGTTGACCAGATGATAATACTTACGATTAAAAAATAACATTATTTTTAGCGATTTTCACTCAAATTTCATTAAATACACCATGCCTTCTGTGATGTTGTTCTCCTCGATGACAAAAAGACACAATTGATGAGTGTCATAATTACGTCAATCACCATGGATATATATGCAGTCCTGCTGCTTCTACCTGGGGTGGTCCATGTTACACACCGGTCCATATTACACGTCTCTCCCCTACTTGGAGATAATATGCTTCTTTCCATTGATGCCCTGACACAGCAGGCACACTTGGGACTTACATACCCCATCATCCCTAGGAACATTAAAGCTGCCGTAGCCGTATATAAGGGGAGGCGTCCCCCCAGCCCATGCTCTGCAGTGGGCGGGGGGAGGGCACCCCTTATATACGGCTCCGTCAGCTTTAAATCTGGTTGCCTAGGCATGTAGTCTAATGTATGTATATATTCATTAACGCGCCTGAAAAGTTGATCTTACCACCTCCAGGTCATATAATCCACTAGCATATTTTAATCTATTTTACTCACTTTTGTGTTATTTAATAATGTTTTGTACACTTTTGTGTTGTTTAACTTTGTGGTTTTATTGTTAAGCGCATCGAGAATTTTAATTTGTATGCGCTATATAAAAATAAAGTATTATTATTATTATTATTATATATGCCAATACAACTCCTTAGGCTGGCTTAGATACCCCGTCATCCCAACTTAGGCCTACTAGTCCACTATTTTTCATAATATCAGATGCACCCAAGAGTCTAGGATCATTAAATCTGCTTGTCTAGGCATGCATTAACGTATGTCTATATCCATTTACGTGCTTGAAGTGCCGATCTTCCCACCTTTCAGGTCATACATACCAATGCCAATCCTTATGCCGGCTTACATATTGGTCACCTCCTTACGCATCCTTAAAGGCATGGGTCACCTCCTGTCCTTAGGCCTCCTGAAGCATGGGTCACCTATCCACCTTAAGCCTCCTTAGGCATGGGTCACGTTCCCACCTTAGGCCTGCTTAGGCATGGGTCACGTCCCCACCTTAGGCCTCCTTAGGCATGGGTCACCTCCACACCTTAGACCTCCTTAGGCATGGGTCACCTCCCCACCTTAGGCCTCCTTAAGCATTGGTCACCCCCACCTTAGGCCTCCTTAGGCATGTGTCACCTCCCCTCCTTAGGCCTCCTTAGGCATGTGTCACCTCCCCACCTTAGGCCTCCTTAGACATGGGTCACATCCACGCCTTAGGCCTCCTTAGGCATGGGTCACCTCCCCACCTTAGGCCTCCTTAGGCATGGGTCAACTCCAATACTTAGGCCTCCTGGCATGGGTCAACTACCCTCCTTAGCAGCTATACACTTCCTTGGGCTGGGTCATTAGGGTCATTAGGGTCTAGGGTCATTAAATCTGCTTGTCTTGGCATGTGTTGTATGTATATATTAATTTACGTGCACGAAATGTCGATCTTCCCACCTTGTTCCATGTCATACATGCCAATATCCCTCCTCAGGCGGGCTTACATACCCCTTCCGAGGCTGGTTTACATACCCCACCTGCGGCTGGAATCCTGTACCCATTTTCCAAACATGCAGATTTTAATGATGTTAATGCACCCAAGTGCCTATGATCATCATTACCGCTTCTCTAGGTATGGAACATATGTATATACTCACTCATGTGCATGAAAAGTGAATCGGTCAAGGGTAAATAGATGTCTTTGTTCTAACAACATTTGCGTGTCAACCGAAGCTTTCGAGTGTGATTCAAATACTACCCCGGAACCGCATGTTCTCAAATTCGGAAATTTCAACTTTTTTCTTGCTGTAGATAATGAGAAATGCTGAAAATTATTGACACCCAAATAATGCTTCTATGCTGAAATATATTTGAAACCCGCATATCACAAAGGTATTTCATCACAATGCATGACATGCCCCGTTTCGTAAGACTTTTTGAGAGTTATCTCAGAAACTCCAAAAATGAAAACAAGTTTGAACCAGTAGCCATCTAAAACTATGCAAGAACAATAATATATGTCATATTTGTTGACAAATTTTACAATCTGAGAGAGTTATAACAATTTTTAGGAGAGGTCGCCTTTTATGGGTACGATCCTTATTATAATAATAATGGGTCCAAACTCGCCTACGCAATAATGTATAGTAATTGTGTTCATGATTTCACGCCACATCTGTGCATTATACTAGTATTAGCTTTTCATCTACATGTTCCTAGTACATTTTCAGAGAATGTGTATGAAATTTACACGTCATGTCAGTGTTTGTTTAATGTGTAGATTTTTTTCTGGAGAGCAGTCATTTGCATGTACTGACAGAGGGATTATGTTCTAGCGATTCATATAACTATGTTGTAAAAGCGGTTTAATACTGAGAGTGTTTTTATCGAATGCAAGCCTCATCGACCTCGACAGTTTAGTCAGTGCGATAACCTTCACGGTTTGTGTAAAGGGAATGAAGAAATAAAACCAGAACTTTGTGACGCTATTAGAGTTCCCCTGAAACACCTGCGGTCTTCAGAATAGACGAGACTAATGGTTAATGGAGCAACATTGATTATTGTCCGTCCGTTTCGTGCATATCATACAAATATACTTTCGTCTATTTTATAGTAACGTTATCCGTGTGTTATTCAATAGAATGATACCAGCGTGCTGATTAGTTAATTCGTGTCTATCAAATTGTATTGCACAGTGTTTGTTATATGTGTAGAATTCCGAATAAATATTGACCATGTCATGAATCATTTGACAACTTCACATTATACGCACGAATGACGAATATTGCGAAATAAAATTTGCGAATGGTTAGATCCTAAACACATTTATTTATGATGTCAAAAGAGAAAAAAACACGACATTAGAGCTACAGGCAACTGCACATCATTAAACAGCTGAATGTACTTTTCACAATATTAACCTACCCTCAACCACCCACCCCACCCCCACCCCCTCCCAAATAATTGTCTAAAAATTCATTACTAGGCCTACTTTGCTAATATAGGCCTACTTGCTTCATATTCCCAACGCGGAAACATATCTCAATTTTATACGCCTGCTGAAAGGATACTGAACGTCAATGAAATTTGTTTCTGTATCGTGTCCATGCCAAATCCTACGTCGATAGGTTGGCACGGAGCCTTCATGAAAAAGCAAACACATACGACATGTCACATGTTTGATATCAGAAACTTTGATTTGTTATTACCTAATTTGTTTTACTTGAACTTAACCAGTAGAATGTGAATCTTAAATGTTAAATGTTCTGTCTTTTCAGCAAGATCAAAACGGTCAACAAATTGTGCCCAAGAACGGATTCCATGTACGCGTATCACGCGTAAGCCATTTGTATGACACAAACTGCTGAACGCCATAGCTTGACCACACAACACTCCCTTTGATCCTAAAACAGCCGGCTTTTAGGCTGTATTTACACCGCGAGCAAATCAGATTTGAAGGACGACAACGACGTCCGGACCTGACTGCGCTGGGCGCTGGTCGGATGATCCTTTAGGGTTTTCAATAGCTTCACACCAACACTAACCAACACGTCCTGGTGACCTTTGATGGTGGTGCTCCAATTCATCGTCAGTTGTGGCAGTACGTAATGGACATGCCTGGTGTTATATCGACGTATATTCATTTCCATTCCTGCTACATTGCCATGCATTTACTGAAATTAATAAATCGTCCCATTTAAGACAAAGTGGCATGATTCTGACTGATTGTGCAAAATATGAAAATTTTAATTTTGTAAACGTGGTGCCCACTCCTACAACATGTCCATATTGCCTATATCTCTATATATACATTATATATTGCTATATACATTATTATGCCATATAGCATGATATTATCGGCATCAGTCATTATTTTCAATAAGCTAATTTTGTCACGTAGTAATTTATGTATCAGACTATTACCATTTTTACAATGTGATGTAAAAGATGATGTCAATAGTGAACCAGACAGTTTTTTTAATAGAAACAAAGCCCAACCAAACAATATTAGCCTATACCAATTCGAAAGTCTCGCTGGCGCCATCGGGGACAAACATGAGGATGTATAGTTGTTTCTACTGTCCACCATATTTTACGAATTGGTGCACAAATTCCCAACAGCTGATCAAAACAACTTGAAAATACGAATCAAACCCCAAGGAATAGGTGTACGACAAGTACCCCAAAACAAACCAGGAAGCTACCAATAATAGCGTCAGCAAATATATCTAACATTCAAAGGTGCTGCTTCTGTATTTGAAATCATGAGAGAAAATTGAAAGATTACTTCTGGCTTCCACTACTCAGTCACTACTATATGTTTTACGGTCTGTCTAAAGGGAACGAAGAATTGAATTGGGAACCTCGTGACGCTTTTAAGTTCCTCGCAAACACCTGCGGCCCAAGAGAAATCTCTCCTTGAGATATAAGATTTGCTAATGGAGCCACAGGGTCGTGTTGATATATCATTCAGTTATCTGACGGTTTGTAACACTGATTATTGCCCTTTGCTTTAATTATTGTCACCCGTTGCTATTCGCGATCAATTATAATTGTGATATATTTTGTATTCAGGTGAACTCATGTTTTAGATACAATTCGGTAGCAAACTAAACAATTTTAATTACGTTTCGGGAAAACGCATAATATGTGTGATTTTCAAGACCGCAATCGTGGTTCATTATGGTGAAACAATATCCATCTATCAGTTATGAACATCTTCCAAAACAATAGTGGCATCCTTCACAGTGACTATAATAGTTGTAGACATGAATCCCTCGTATACACCATCTACAAAATGTCCGAAATTAGCCCAATGTCTAAGAAATGTTACCGAATAAATGACACATGAAATTCACTAAAGTGCCTACATGCTCATAATACAAACCTAAGCTTCATCACCAGCATTCTTTCTGCATCGGTCAATTCACATTACCCACAAAGTAGAAAATTGAGCATTTTCCCACCCAAAATATCTATTTTGACCATTCATGGTTATCGGAAGTCAAATTCAAGATAACCACACAAATCGCCATAAATGACTTTCCATTTGAAAATGACAATATCTAAGCTCTATCTTTCTATGTATATTCAAGCGTTCTATGTCTACAGTTGTGTCGGCTCTCATTTATATGAAGGTAAAAAGGCCGAACATTTTCTAGGTCCAAAAAAATGTTCACAGGGGAATTTTCTTCTGCCTAGAAATGACCCAAAATGGATAGAAACGCTATTTGGAACAAAACAAATTTCATCGATAGAAAAAATCAAAATGGAGGCCACATGCAGACCGGTGATTCAAGCGCAGCGAAACTTATAGACATGACAGAGATACATGAGAGGAAACTTTTGAGACCAAAATCTTTTTCTGAGAAAACGACCGCCAAAGATCAAAATTGTGCATTTTTCGTCGAAAATGGCCGCCATCTTGAAAAAAAGCGAAAATCAACAAAACAAATAATACCTTCCTTTTTAAAATATTTTTAGGCATTTTTTCCAGAAAATTTCAGAATAATTTGCCCGTGAACTAATGTAGACGGACGACGGACGCAACGCCAGGCCAAAAGGTTATTGGACTAAAAGTCGGTAACCTAAAAATATAGTTTAAGATTATTTTACCAGAAATGCAATGCGGTTGCACCAACTGCAGCTGCAATCGACAACAAATTGAGCTATTTCCCTTAGACAATGGACCCTGTTAGTATATCTCGTCAGAATGTGCATGTCTATGAATGGCAGGACTATAAATGACATATTCTGGTCCATCATACACAACAAATGAATATGATTCATTCTATGCTCCATATCCCCGGGGTCTACTTTATACCACTCCTGCAGGAGAAACTCTTTAGTTGGCGGTGTCAAATTGAGATATTATGGCATCATATGCAATTCCGAGGGTGGCCACAGCGTGATAATGCAGGCGCCGGTGATCATCTAACCCATATGACACGTACGAGTTTATATATGTGGTACCATGGGGTACCAAGTAGGTCGCCGCCATTTTGTTTATATTTATTTACTTTATCTCTAGAGGTGTACCCTGGTATGAAAAAATTATCAAAAAAATATTTTCAATCGAATCTAAAGAGTCGTTTTCTTAATTGTATGTGGGTAAGAGTGAGAGCTTATCAGACAGTTCTTACAAGAAATGCTTTCTATCATCTTGAACTTGGCCCACAAGACATTTGCCACCCAAAATGAATATTACCCAGCCAATATTATTCAGAGTACTAGTATATTTAATCAGATGCCCCTGTCAAATGTAAAATGATACGTGACTAAAAGAATGCTTCGTCATCTTGGCCAATTTTGTGATTTCAAAACTTGTACAACACAGCGGAATTTTCGCACTCATATTATAACCAAAGCCAAACATTTCCCCGCTAACTAAAACAATGATGATTTGGTCATTGCATGTGAAATAGAGTTGAATAACAAAACATTCAAACAATACATGTTTGTACAATATAAATGTAGACAGGGCAAATCATTCCACATGCATGTCCTGTCATGTGCGTTGGCCTATTAACCAACTATTGTTTTCTGTGGGGTGGAACTTCATTCCTTTACCATGTACACACACTAGTAAACCAGGCTTTGGAGGGGGGAGTGGCGATTATGCATGGATATGAGCCTAGGGTCATGTTGGACATTGCTAGCTATACTGCTGTATCACTTGTCAGGCATGACTGAGCCGCTGGTGGCCATCTTGGATTTCGGATCTCGACGCAAAACAATAGGGGTTAGGAGCAAAGTATTCCGGATGAGCTGTGAATATTTCGGAAAGTTAGATTAAGGCGTTCAAGAGTTATGATCCGGAAACCAAACGGCGGAAATAAAAAAAATTAAAAAAAAAACAGACAAAAACATAAGGCTTCCCGATTTTCAATCGGGATGCCTAATTAGCCCAAGGGATAAGAAAGGTTACCGGACAATATATGTTTTAGATTTTAGACTTCAGCTATTTTGTCCTGTGACCTGGAAAATAAGATCACTGGTCAAATTCAAGGTCAGGAGAATATTCAGCATACATCAATTCCTATATTCCTATAGTTGTTAATCCAATACTAGGAGAGATATTAGATATTTTGTCCTGTGACCTTAAAAATGAAGTCAAAGGTCAAATTAAACATCACCAGAATATGCGGCATATATCATTTCCTGTATGTCAACGAGTGATTCCCATGTTGTAAAGTCAATAATAAACGAGATATTAGCCATTTTGTCATATGACCTTGAAAATGAGGTCAGTGCAGATTTCATTGCATGACATGTAATTTTAATTTCACTTTCCGATACATAGATTGTCGCTAAATAATCCCAAGTTTGGTGATTATTTGGATGTCATATATCCTAAGGAACTTGAAATTAAAGATACTACAGACTCCGCTAATTTTTCCAACTATCTAGACCTGAGGTTGGAGATTGATAATGATTCTAACCTGTCAACTAGATTATATGACAAACGTGATGATTTCAATTTTTCCATAGTCAATTTCCCTTTTCTAAGCAGCAACATTCCTATGTCACCGGCATATGGTGTGTTTGTTTCTCAACTTATACGCTATTCCAGAGCTAGTTGCAAATATGAGGACTTTGTCTATCGAAGTGCCCAGCTAGTCTCTAAACTGCTGCGACAAGGATATGTTTTACCAAGACTTATAGCTGCGTTTAAGAAATTCTATGAACGTCATCATGATCTGGTTGATAAATACAGCAAATCCATGTCTGCCATGCAACTAGATCTATTTTCATGTTAATTTTGGGGAATTCATGACGGGTGCCACTAGTGGGGCAGGAAATGCTCACTCTTTCCGGAACACCTGATTTCACCTCCTAATGGCCATTTTTGGGGGTTCATGAGTTTCCCTGTCATTTTTGTTTTCTCTCACTTCGTATGCCTGATATGACTTTCTGTCCCCGGACTATGAGATTGGATAACGGACCCTGTTTTGTTTGCTCGGAATACTTAATACTGGGTATTGATTCCACGTCTATTTCAAGGTCATGACAATATTCAGCATAGATGTACATGACTTCCTATATGCGCTAAATTGATTCCTAACCTCCAATCTCAATAATGTCGATATTGTCGATTGTCATAAAATCATCAGAATATTCGGCATATATAATTTCCTGTATATCCACAATTGACTCTTAAGTTGTAAAGTCGATTAGCCATATTGTCCTTTGACCGTGAAAAAGGGGTCATAGGTCAAATTCAAGGTCATGAGAATTTTCAGCATATATCATGTTCACAACTGATTCCTAAGCTGTAAAGTCGATAATAAGCGAAATATTAGCCATTTTGTTCTCGGACCTTGAAAATGAGGTCAAAGGTCAAATTCAAAGTCATCAGAATATTCAGGATATGTTATTTCCTATAATATGTTCACAATGGATTCCTAAGTTGTAAAGTTGATAAGCCAAAATGACCCACTTCGAGTGATTCAAGGGCAACGAAACTTATACACATCACAGGTGTACGTATGAAGAGTGTTATGCATCTATTGAAAAAAAGTTACTGAACAATTTTGAGAAAACGACCCTCAAAATCCAAAATTGGCTTTTTGTCAAAAATGGCCGCCACTTTTTAAAAAAACGAAGACTAAAAAATACTTCCCTCTTGAAATATTTTCAAGCATTTTTTGCAAACTTTCAGAAAAATTCGACCGTAAAGTTTAAACATAAAAATCTATATGGACGACGACAGACGACGGACGGCAATAGGATATAGAATCAAAGGTCCGGTAACCAAAAAACCAAAAAACACCTCACTCTCGCCGACTCCGACGGACACCGGACATATCGCCATGGCAATAGGTTATCGGACCAAATGTCCGGTAACCTAACAAGACATAAACATGCATCATGCAAATTTCCAGGCAAACACATGCAACATGCAAGCACTAGACATAAACATGCAACATGCAAAACTTCAAGTAAACACATGCAACATGCAAGCACAAGACATAAACATGCAACATGCAAATCTCCAGGCAAACACATGCAACATAGAATCACACTTCCAGGCAAACACATGCAACATGCAAGCACAACACACAAACATGCAACATGAAAAACTGAAAGCAAACAATGCAACATGCAAGCACAAGACATAAACATACATCATGAAAATCTCCAGGCAAACACATACAATATGTAAGCACGAGACATAAACATGCAATATGCACAACTAGAGACAAACACATGCAAGCACAAGACATAAACATGCATCATGCAAATCTCCAGGCAAATACATGCAATATGTAAGCACAAGACATAAACATGCAATATGCAAAACTCCAGGCAAACGCATGCAACATACAAGCACAAGACATAAACATGCAAAACTCCTGGCAAACATATGCAACATGCAATCACAAGACATAAATATGCAACATGCAAAAATCCAGGCAAACACATGCAACATGCAAGCAAAACTTCAAGCAAGCACATGCAACATACAAGCACACGACATAAACATGCAACATGCAAAAATCCAGGCAAACAATACAACATGCAAGAACAAGACATAAACATGCAATATGCAAAACTCCAGGCAAACACATACAATATGCAAGCACAACAAATAAACATGCATCATGCAAAACTCCAGGCAAATACATGCAACATGCAAGCACAAGACATAAACATGCAATATGCGAAACTCCAGGCAAACACATGCAACATAGAAACACACTTCCAGGCAAACACATGCAACATGCAAGCACAACACACAAACATGCAACATGAAAAACTAAAGGCAAACACATACAACATGCAAACACAAGACATAAACATGCACTATGCAAAACTCCAGACAAACACACGCAACATGCAAGCACAAGACATATAACATGCATCATGCAAATCTCCTGGCAAACACATGCAATATGCAAGCACAAGACATAAACATGCACTACGCAAAACTCCAGACAAACACATGCAACATGCAATCACAAGACATAAACATGCAATATGCAAAACTCCAGACAAACACACGCAACATGCAAGCACAAGAGATATAACATGCATCATGCAAATCTCCAGGCAAACACATGCAATATGCAAGCACAAGACATAAACATGCAATCTGCAAAACTCCAGACAAACACATGCAATATGCAAGCACAAGACATAAACATGCAATATGCAAGCATAAGACACAAACATGCATCATGGAAATCTCCAGGCAAACACATGCAAGCACAAGACATAAACATGTAAAATGCAAAACTAGGGGCAAACACATGCAACATGCAAGCACAAGACATATACCATGAATCATGCAAAACTCCAGGCAAACATATGCAACATTCAAGCACAAGACATAAACATGCAATATGCAAAACTCCAGGCAAACACATGCAATATGCAAACACAAGACATAAACATGTACCATGCAAATCTCCAGGCAAACACATGCAATATGCAAAGCTAGAGGCAAACACATGCAACATGCAAGCACAAGACATATACCATGCATCATGCATAACTCCAGGCAAACATGCAATATGCAAGCACAAGACATAGATATGCATCATGCAAAACTCCAGGCAAACACATGCCACATGGAAGCACAAGACATATAACATGCATCATGCAAACTCCAGGCAAACACATGCAATGTGCAAGTACCAGACATAAACATGCAACATCTGAAACTCCAGGCAAACACATGCAACATACAAGCACAAGACATAAACATGCAACATGCGAAACTCCAGGCAAACACATGCAACATGCAAGCACAAGACATAAACATGCAGTATGCGAAACTCCAGGCAAACACATGCAACATGCAAGCACAAGACATAAACATGCAACATGCGAAACTCCAGGCAAACACATGCAACATGCAAGCACAAGACATAAACATGCAATATGCAAAACTCCAGGCAAACACATGCAACATGCAAGCACAAGACATAAACATGCAATATGTAAAACTCCAGGCAAACACATGTAACATACAAGCACAAGACATAAACATGCAACATGAAAAACTAAAAGTAAACAATGCAACAGACAAGCACAAGACATAAACGTGCAACATGCGAATCTTCAGGCAAACACATGCAATATGCAAACACAAGACATAACCATGCTCAATACAAACCCCCAAGCAAACACATGCAACATACAAAAAACATAGCACCAAGGGTGCTGTAGCTTTCCGGCAGATCATCAGAATGGCATCAGAGTATTGATCTTCTAAAATATAAATTGCTACACTAATTTTCAACCGTATTGTCAAACATTATCATAAATGTTGCCGAACACACATTTTCTGTATGGAATATAATACGAAATCAAGTTACATCTTGAAAGAATTTTTTCGTTAATGACATATATTCACAGACCGTCGATTCAAAAAGTACATAGGGAGAATTTTATGCATTTTGAGAAAAATTGTCAGAATAGTTTTTGAGAACATGGCCACCAAAGACAAAAATCATAATTTCTTTCGACGAAGTAAGGTCGTTTTGACCTTCCAAGGTCATTCAAGGCCAAATTCAAGGTCACCATTCAAACCGCAATACATGATTTCCCGTTCAAGTGTGCCAATACGTAGGCTCTATCTTGAAAAGTTTACCCTGCAAATTCTTCAATGGCCAAAAAACAATTTGCTGGAAATGGCTCAAAACGAATAATGACTTGATTTCGCACAATTTTGTTTTTTTTGCCTACCCGTCAAAAAATCAAATTTGTTGCCCCATGCAGACCATCATTTCTAAGGCAACAAAACTTTTTACATCACAATTGGTACATAAGGAGAATCTTATGCATGATTTTGAGGAAACTGTCTGAATATATTTTGAAAAAAAACGGCCACCAAAGACAAAAATCATCGGGTTTATTTCGACTCGACTCGCAACACATGATTTCTCATTTGAATGTACCAATACTTAGGATCTACCTTGAAGTGTTCAATGAGTTTACTCCGCACAGCTCTCTTCATGAAGGAAAAAATGGGTGAAATTTTCAATTCCAAACCTTTTTCAATGGCCAAAAACGAATAGTGGCTCGATTTGGGACAAAAAAAAAATTCGCAGACTCGTACAAAAGTTAAACTGGCCGCAACACACAGACCGGCAATTCAAGGACAAAGAAACTTATACATCTCATAATAGTACATGAGGGAATTGTTTTGAAACAAAGATCTCAAAACTTATCAGACCGTTTTTGATAAAAAGGCCATCAAAGTCCAAAATAAGTCATTTTTCATAAAAAAAAAATGGCCGCCTGGCAAAAACGATTGAATAAAAAATTAGCCCAAAGGTTAAGACAGGTTACCGGACAATTCATGTTTTATATTTTAGATATTAGCCATCTTATAACGTTTAGTTGAAAATAAGGTCACTGGCCAAATTCAAGGTCATAACAATATTCAGCATGTATTATTCCTACATGTCTACAATTAATTGCTGGGCTGTAAATTCAATTATTATATACCTTACGTGAAATTTCCCTCTATTTTTAATGTTAAGCGATCGTTCCGATAAGTTCCCATATCGGATCACTTGTGTGTTGCACTTATTGTATTACGTGTCCATAGCAACGGCGGCTCTAAATGCTAGTAAAACGAAAACGTCATTGACTTGAATATGGCCGGGCCCAAGTCCGAATCTTGTTTACAAACAGGCTTGCTGACACTAAAAAGGCCCTAAATGCCATCTGAATTCAGATAAATAACCACTATTTATTAAAATAAAAAAGTATTTATGTGGGGGTATATAATAATAAGGTTATTGGGTGATAACGGGTTTGAGGCACTCGTTCATGTCGCGCAAACTCACTCGCAAGCTCGTGAGTTATGTAGCGCGACAAGAACTCGTGCCTTAAACCCGTTATCTCATCAATAACCTTATATAATAACTGAGATATTAGCCTTTTTGTGTTGTGACCTTGAAATTGAATTCGAAATCCAAAGTAAAGGTCATCAAAATATACAGCATATATCATTTCCTGTGTGTTCACAATTGATTCTCAATAAATGATATCGTCCATTTTGTCGTGACCTGAAAATGAGATCAAATATCAAGTTCAAGGTCATCACAATATTCAGCATACATCATTTCCAGTACTTCCACAATTGATTCCAAATTTGTAAAGTCGATAATTAGTGAGATATTAGGCATTTTGTGCTCCGACATTGAAAATGACATCAAATATCATATTCAAGGTCATCAGAATATTTGTTGTATATCACTTCTTGTATGTCCACAATAATTATCGATTCCCAAGCTATAAAGTTGATAATAAGCGATATATTAGCCATTTTGTGCTCAGACCATGAAAATGAGGTCAAAGGTCACATTCAAGAACCTTAAACGTCACAAGAATATTCAACATATAGCATTTCCTGCATATCCATAATTGCTTCCTGATTTCTAATCTCTAAACTCAATATTAGATATTTAGAAAAAAAATGTGTCCCATTTTAAAGCATAGGATAATTTAACATGGGAAAATCCTATTTGAGCAATTCAACCCACTTCGAGCAATTCAAGCGCAACGAAACCTACACACATCACAGAAGTACATATGAAGAGTGTTATGTATCAAAAACGAAAAAAAGTTACTAAACAGATTTTGAGAAAATGGCCGGCAAAGTCCAAAACTAAAAAAAAACCTTCCTGGAAATATTTTTAAGTATTTTTTGGCAAAATTTCAGAAAGATTCGACCATAAACTTTAAAGCTAATCTTTATAAACTTTAAAGTGCGAATGGATGGGCGTTACGGGCGGACCCAATGTTAAATTTGAGAATCATATTCCAACATATAAATTGTCACACTGATGTTGAAATCTATTGTTAAAACATGTTTGTAAATGTTGCTAGAAACACATTTTCTGTATGGACTATAATACGAAATCAAGTTACATCTTGAAAGAATTTTTCGTTAATGACATATTTTCACAGACCATCAATTCAAAGGCATCGAAACTTATACACACATCACAAAGGTACATATGGAAAATCTTATGTATTTAGCGGAAAATTGTCTGAATAGATTTTGAGAAAATGGCAACCAAAGACAAAAATCATTGTTTCCTTCGACAAAAAAACTCGCTTTGGCCTTCCAAGAGCATATCCAAGGTCACCATTCAAATCGCAATATATGATTTCCCATTTGAATGTGCCAATACTTCGGCTCTATCTTAAAGTGTTCTAGGAGTTTACCCCGCAAAAATCCCATTATGAAGGAAAAATTTGGGTGAAATTTTTTTTGGTGAAAAGTCCAAAAAAAATTTCAATGGCCAGGGAAAAAAATGTTTTTGCTGGAAATGGCTCAAAACGAATATTGACATGATTTCGGACCAAAACAATTTTTTCGCCTACCTGTCAAAAAATCAAAATGGCTGCCACACACAGACCGTCATTTCAAAGGCAACAAAACTTATACACATCACAAAGGTACTTAAGGAGAATCTGACACATGATTTTGAGTAAAACTGTCTAAATAGATTTTGAAAATCATTGAAGGTCAAATTCAAGGTCACCATTCAAACTGCAATATATGATTTCCCATTTGAATGTGAAAATACTTAGGCTCTATCGTGAAGTGTTTTATGAGTTTACTCCGCACAGCTCCCATTATGAAGGAATAATTGGGTAAAATTTTCAATGGCCAAAAAAAAATTTTTTTTTGCTAGAAATGGCTCAAAACGAATAGTGACTCGATTTGGGACAAAAAAAAATTTCCGCCGACCCGTCAAAAAATCAATATGGCCGCCACACGCAGACCGGCGATTCAAGGGCAACGAAACTTATACACGTCATAGATGTACATGACAAGATGGTTTTGAAACAAAAATCTCATAACTGATCAGACAGTTTTTAAAAAATTGCCACCAAAGTCCAAAATTGGCAATTTTTCGTCAAAAATGGCCGCCAAATCGGCAAAAATGATTCAGTCAAAAAAAAAATTAAAAAACGTCTTTACATATTGGCCTAAGGTATGTTCTGACAAATGTATGGAGAAATTCAACATGCCAAAAAAGTGGACGGACGACGGACGAACGACAGACGACGGACGAAAAAACACTATAATAGCTTTTCGGCCCAAAGGGCTAACAAGACATGAACATTCAACACGCAAAACTCCAGGCACACATATGCAACATGCAGGCACAAGACATAAACATGCAATATGCAAACCTCCAGGCAAACACATCTAACATGCAAGCACAAGACATAAACATGTAACATGCAAAACTTCAGGTAAACACATGCAGCATGCAAATACAAGACATAAACATGCATCATGGAAATCTCCAGGCAAACACATGCAATATGCAAGCACAAGACACGAACATGCAATATGCAAAACTCCAGGCAAACACATGCAACATGCAAGCACAAGACATAAACGTGCAACATGCAAATCTCCAGGTAAACACATACAACATGCAAGCACAAAACATAAACATGCAATTTGCAAAACTCCAGGCAAACACATGCAACATGCAAGCAAAATTAGCCCAAGGGCTAAGAGAGGTTACCGGACAATATACATTTTGAATATTATCCTTTTGTCCAGTGACCTTGAAAATAAAGTCATTAATGAATTCAAGGCCATGAAATATTCAACAAAGATATCATTTCTAGTATGTCCACAATAGATTCCTAAGCTGTAAGTCGTTAGCCATTCTTTGATGTGACCTTGAAAATCAGCTCAAAGTTTAAGTTCAAGGTCATGAAATTATTCAGTATATATCATTTCCTCTATATTCGCAATTGATTCCTAAGCTGTAAAGTCAATAATAAGCGAGATATTAGCCATTTTGTTCTCTGACCTTTAAAATGGGGTCAAAGGTCAAATTCTAGATCACCAAAATATTCAGCATACGTCATTTCCTATATGTTCACTGTGGACTCATAAGCTGTAAATTCGATAATAAGCGAGATATAAGCTTCTTTTGTATTCTGACCTTGAAAATAAGGGGACTGAACTTGAAAGTCAGGTTAAAGGTCAAATTCAAGATCATGAGAATATTCAGAATATATTTCCTTCATGTTCACAATTGTTTCATAAGCTGTAAAGTCGATAATAAGCAAGATACTAGCCATTTAGTCCTGTGACCTTGAAAATGAGGTAAAAGGTCAAATTCAAGGTCACGAGAATATTCAGCATATATCATTTCATATATGTCCACAATTGATTCTTAATCTCTAGTCTCAATATTAGGTGAGATATTTGGAAACATGTGCCCCATTATAAAGCATAGGAGAATTTGACATGGGAAAGTCCCATTCGGGCCGAGTTTGGAACCAGAGTGTCCCACTTCGAGCAATTCAAGCGATACGATACTTATACACATCATATGGGATCATAATTTTATGAGGTGTGATATGCTTCAATAAGAAAATAAGTTACTGAACAGATTTTGAGAAAATAGCCGCCAAAGTCCGAAATCAGACATTTTTCGTCGAAAGTGGCCGCCATTTTGGAAAAAATGCGAAAATCAGAAAACTAAAATAAAAATCTTCTCTGGAAATATTTTTAGGTATTTTTGTGCAAAATTTCAGAAATATTCGACTGTAAAGTTCAATGATAAAAGTGTGGAGGAACGGACGGACGACAGACAACGAACGCAACACCATGGCAATAGGTTATCAGACCAAAGGTCCGATAACCTAACGAGACATAAACATGCATCATGCAAATTTCCAGGCAAACAAATGCAATATGCAAGCACAAGACATAAACATGCAATATGCAAAAGTCCAGGCAAACACATGCAACATACAAACACCAGACATATAACATGCATCATGCAAATCTCCAGGCAAAAACATGCAATGTGCAAGAACATGATATAATAATCAGTTTGTGGACGCAGGCTACAAACGGGTTTGTGTGTGTTAGCGTGCCGGTAGTCTATCCCCAAGGTTATCATTCCCGCCTTTTTATCCGTTCTTCTAATTTCTACAGTCCGCATTTTATGTAGAATTGGTATCCCTTGACAACGTTACCTGATTATTCAACCAATGACAATCTCTCTTTTCGACTAGAAGCTCCTCGAGGTTGTTTTCCTTTCAATTTTTCAATTTTTAATCCAAGATATTCTGCCCCATCGCTTGAAGTATAGAATTAAAATTTTATCACGCTTATCATTAGTGATCACTGTTATTATAGGGTTTTATATTTTTTGAATCCCTCCTAGCATCTAACAGATTTATTTATTTTTCCCCGAGGCCGGTGAAAGACCGAAATTTTTGCCTCGATCGCTTCTCCAGAATCGATAGGCCTAGCATGTTATAAATATTTTGTCATATATATTAAACACATTTTATATCTACTGTAGCCGTATTATACAAGAGTATCAATTATTAATCGGATCGACACATCTGTCTCCAATGGTTAGTGTGTTCGCCTTCAAATACAAATCTGGATAAGCCCCTATCGTGTCATCGGTCGATCGTCTCATTGACCGGCTCGGTGATGCTGCGACATTTTATGCTCAAGGTGGTCATAACGTTGTTTGTATAACTTTGTAAATTCGTCACGAACGACAAACGTGGATGTATTTTTGACCTCTACTCCCGCTCCACCCCTCTCCCAGTATTTTCCCTATTCATACTGCATCCAGAAATTCCGTGGGTGTAAAATGATGTACACAACATCATGTAGACAACATCACACAAATTTCAATTAAGACATCCGTTTTTAAAAACCGGTAACAACATTGTTCACGGACTAGATCTAGTGTGGTGTAGATCTATCGCTTAGAACATCATCCAACTGGTGACACTTGACGGCTACGTAAAGTATTTTATACGGTATTTGTTTCCTTTGAGAGTGTGGGCCAGCATATCCATGTACATCGACAGTTCTTTCATCAGTTCATTCTATCTTCATAACAAACATAAACTTATTATACTACATCTAGTAATAGTTTATCTAATAACGTATAATAATATATATATATATACGTTCAAATGTTTAGGTCGATCAATTTTTACATAGTCAGAAATCCATAAAATGTTTTCTATATTTGTTTATTCCTCAATCTGTTATCATTTGTTAATTCGTCTGTACTCTGCAGGTATAAATATATATACTCTCTAATGTGTCAGTTATCCTCTGTCATTCATACAAGTATTTATCATATTACAATGTAAATATATAATATTTATTATTTATTTTGTTTTATAATGGAAGTCCAATTCCGCTGACGGTTCAAGGCTGTTTGCCCTAGTTCCAGTGTTATTATATACATCTATAATTTCATTATTTATATATCATAGATTATATTTTACACAAAATATGTATATAATGTTTTTCGTGCCAGTGTCTCCTCTCGTTGCGGGATTTATCCTGGGAGTCCAATTAACAGGCTCCAGAGCTTTCACTGTCAGTTGTGGGCTGTGTGCCCTAGTTTCCAGTTTATTATTCATGTCTTTTATATATATTTACATTTTTTCCAGTATTTATTCCTTTATTCTATATGTACTATCCTATCATTTTTTATACCATATATACATATATACAATATCTAAAAAAAAAAAAAAAAAAAAAAAAAAAAAAAAAAAAAAAAAATGTATATATTTACCAATATGTGTCAATGTCAGTGTCTGCTCTCGTTGTGGGATTTATCCTGGGAGTCCAATAACAGGCTCCAGAGCTTTCGCTGTCAGTTGGGCCGTGTGCCCTAGATACCAGTTTTATTATTCATGTATTCTATATATATTTACATTTTTCCAATATTTATTCCTTTATTCTATATCTACTATCATACCATTTTTTATTCCATATATACATATATACCATATCTACAAAAAATATGTATATATTTACCTATATTTACCATATAAATAATGTGTTAATGTCAGTGTCTGCTCTCGTTGTGGGATTTATCCTGGGAGTCCAATTAACAGGCTCCAGAGCTTTCGCTGTCAGTTGTGGGCTGTGTGCCCTAGTTACCAGTTTTAGTATGCATGTCTTTTGTATATATTTACATTATTTATATATCATATTATATATATATACATATTTGAAAATATTTCAGTTGTGGGCGGTGTGCCCTAGTTCCAGTATTTATTCATTTAGTTTATATGTACTATCAGACCTTGTTTGTATACCATATATATATATACATATATATCATATGTACCCCAAAAAAAAAAAAAAGTTTATATTCATCAATATTCACCATATATATATAATGTGTTCAGTGTCTGCTCTCCTTGCGGGATTTATCCTGGGAGTCCAATTAACAGGCTCCAGAGCTTTCGCTGTCTGTTTCGGGCTGTGTGCCCTTGTTACCAGTGTTATCATTCATGTCTTTCCTAGATTATATATCTACATTATTTATTAAACCCTGTCACTTACTGGATGTAAGTGGCCATGACCTTGGTATTGTTTAGGGCTGATTGCCCTTGGTAATATTTAGGGCCAACTGCCCGTGCTAACGTTTAGGGCTCACTGCCCGTAGTAACGTTTAGAGCTGACTGCTCATGGTAATTTTAGGGCGGACTGGCTGTGATAATGTTTAGGCCTGGATGACCGTGATAATGTGTAGGGCTTACTGCCCCTGGTAAAATTTAGGTCGGTCTGCGGTAATGTTTAGATTTCAGTATTATATATTTTATATAGTTCCTCCATTAGATATTTTCATATATTTCATAAATTAAATTTAAGTATACGTGTATATTTTAAGTACGGTACTTCACAATTCATTTTATCAAATTTAATTAAATTTTCACTTCCTCCTGTCTCGCTTCAAAAGATGCTAGCGTATTATAAATTCGTTGGTGTTTATGGTTCTTGTTATTCATTTCCAGTAAATCTGCATAACGATACCTCTTTCATTTCGGAGTTCAATCTTGTTCAAGTATTTATCACGTTAAATGTTGTTCCACAGGTACTCGTTCTCGTTTTCTAATATTGCAGAATATGCCTCCACAAGAAAACCAAGGCTGTTGAGCCATGTGCCAACATAACAGTACCCCTCGACTCTGGAGCCGACAATCTAATAACTGCTGAGCATGTCTTCACGTGTAAATTCGTGGGATGCTCACGCTCCGGATCCCAGTGCACCTGAAACCACTTCCAACATCAATACTGCCATTACGGGTGTAGGTCGGGTGCCTCTCCTGTCAACAGCCGAGGACCTCAGGCTGTTATTACCCTCCGGTTACACAGCTGTGGGTCAGGAGTTCCAGCCTCCCAGTCAGGGTGCTGCAATTATAATCATCGATCTCAATCTGTGGGTCATGAGCCCCAGTTCCATCTCTAATTCTAGACCTTAGTGTCTAGCTGTGGGTCAGGAGCCCCAGCCTGCAGGTCCGGGTACTCAATTCTAATCATCGATCTCAATCTGTGGGTCAGGAGCCCCAGTCCCATCTCTAATTCTAGATCTTAGTGTCTAGCTGTGGGTCAGGAGCCCCAGCCTGCAAGTCCGGGTACCCAATTCTAATCGTCATCTCAATCTGTGGGTCAGGAGCCCCAGTTCCATTTCTAGTTCTAGATCTTATTATGTAGCTGTGGGTAAGGATCCCCAGCCTGCAAGTCCAGGTACTCAATTCTAATCATCGATCTCAATCTGTGGGTCAGGAGCCCCAGTTCCATCTCTAATTCTAGATCTTAGTGTCTAGCTGTGGGTCAGGAGCCCCAGCCTGCAAGTCCAGGTACTCAATTCTAATCATCGATCTCAATCTGTGGGTCAGGAGCCCCAGTTCCATCTCTAATTCTAGATCTTAGTGTCTAGCTGTGGGTCAGGAGCCCCAGCCTGCAAGTCCAGGTACCCTAGTCTAATCATTAATCTCGATCTGTGAGCCAGCCCCCCAGTTCCTTCTCTTAATTCCAGATCTCAGTCCCTAGCTGTAAGTCAGCAGCTCAAGCTGCCCCTGTTCTGGGTTTTTCTATTACAGAATTATCGCCAGTCCTTTCCTCTTACCCTTCCCTATCCTAAACAATATTTATGAGAAATGGTTAGGAAACCAAGAATTCTTCACAAGCACTCCACCTGGTTAACCCAACCCCTTTTTCAATTTTTACAATATCTTTACGTAGCTTTACACTTATCTTCCACTCTCATACACAAATCTAAATTTGTTCCTCAATACCTTTAAATTACATTATAAAAACTTACATTCCTCTTTTATCTCTACCTTACTAATTTCCAAACTCATCCTATTACTGAGTGTCGTCTGGCACTTGTTGCAATATTCAATATCAATATTCCACATATCATAATCCTATGTCAACATTTTTCATCAATTAATTATAGTCTACCTTTATGTAAGTGTGTTTAAATTATAACTCTAGCTCCAGAATATTGAAACATTTTGTTGTCGACCTTTTAACCCATCGTTCTACATCAAGTCTTATTTCTTTAACATTTTTCCCTAAGAATTAGTGGCCTTTTCATAGTATACCATAAACATTTTCACTGCATATATATGATTAGTGAGCTCCCAGAGATCTAGGAGCATGGATGTCCATCTTCTCTATGTTCAAGGGTCGTCCAATCTATCTTTCCCTTTACTACTAGTAATTTATTTGCTTCATCCCATCCCATTTGCTTCGTTTCTATGATTAATCAACAAAGTCGTGGCCAATAAGACTTCCACTTCCAATTTCCAAATGTTCCTCCTCCAAAATACAACTATCATGTTTTTGGTACTTTCCCCGTTGTCGATTATATTTCATACAATTCACAATTCAGTCCAAACATTCTGGTACTAAGGGTATCACCATTACAGTTCGGCTTCGTTTTCAGGTTTCACCCCTTTCTCGTTTGACAGATCCTCGTCCAACAAACTTCACTGACCCAGTATCTTATCCATTCACATTCTTCATCGGAACCAGTATCATTTCCGGTGTTACGGTCCCTATATGTTAATCCAGAGTTTTCATCAATCGCCGTTGGATTTTTACTCTTGTCATTCTCATCCTTCGTAATCAATTCGGGTCAAACTAGTAACAGTCAGTCTCACCATTACAGGCATGTTGATTCTAGAATATTCTGATCATTTTCTACCCAACACCTTACCTCTGTTACTTTAATTACATTGTTCTTTGTCAAGACCTACGGTCTATCTATTCTCATCTACTTTTTTCTTCACATCATTTAATGGTCAATTTTTGTTCATTCCCAACTCCCTCCGTCGTTGTTCATATATATCGGGGTTTCATTCGGGTCTTATGTTTTACTCCTAAGCTGAGACGGATAAAATCAGCAACTGTCTTACTTGCTTATATCCCACAATTATAGTTTAAGGGTCGTAGTTTTCGTCCTAGGTTTTTCTTTTTCGTGGTAAATGTATGTCCTCTGAACGGATGCTTTACTTTCTTGGATCCGGCTGGGTCGGTTTTGGCTGTCACCATTCCCAGTTCCTGTGAATGCCTTGTGGCGCGTGTCAGCCTTAGGTTCTGATTTTTGTCGTTCATATTTGTGTTATTTACCCACATATCATGGTAATTGTTAGTCATAACCCATTTCCAATAATTATGTCTTATTTCTCATTGTAACTCATTTTATTGTAACTACCTCAACTTCATTATGTTTGTATATTATAATTTAAATAATTATATTTTTAAATAAACCAAGGTTAAATCCCAGTCGGTTAGTTACTTTATAACAGCAACACACACAATAATCAGTTTGTGGACGCAGGCTACAAACGGGTTTGTGTGTGTTAGCGTGCCGGTAGTCTATCCCCAAGGTTATCATTCCCGCCTTTTTATCCGTTCTTCTAATTTCTACAGTCCGCATTTTATGTAGAATTGGTATCCCTTGACAACGTTACCTGATTATTCAACCAATGACAATCTCTCTTTTCGACTAGAAGCTCCTCGAGGTTGTTTTCCTTTCAATTTTCCCACCCAACCCACCCTTTTTCCTTGTCAATATTATTTACATACAAGTACTGTTGTATACTATAGTACTATATACCATATCATTTCATTGTCATGTAATCTCGTGTTGTTTCTCCGTTATATTCAAAATATAATCTTATCTTGTATTTCTTCACTTTCCTATATTATGTGTTATTGTACTATTTTAGAATTATGTCTAATGTATCTTTTTTCAGTTTGTGTACTATGTTTCTTCCATGTATCATTATGTACGGTAGATCGTATTTACTGTGAACGCGTGTCAGCCTTAGGTTCTGATTTTTGTCGTTCATATTTGTGTTATTTACCCACATATCATGGTAATTGTTAGTCATAACCCATTTCCAATAATTATGTCTTATTTCTCATTGTAACTCATTTTATTGTAACTACCTCAACTTCATTATGTTTGTATATTATAATTTAAATAATTATATTTTTAAATAAACCAAGGTTAAATCCCAGTCGGTTAGTTACTTTATAACAGCAACACACACAAACATGCAATATGCAAAACTCCAGGCAAACACATGCAACATGCAAGCAAAAGGCATAAACATGCAATATGCAAAACTCCAGGCAAAAACATGCAATATGCAAGCACAAGACATAATCATGCGATATGCAAAATTCCAGGCAAACAGATGCAACATGCAAGCACAAGACATAAACATGCATCATGCAAATCTCCGGGCAAACATGCAATATGCAAGCACAAGACATGAACATGCAATATGCAAACTCCAGGCACACACGTGCAACATGCACGCACAAGATATAAACATGCAGCATGCGAAACTCCAGGCAAAACACATGCAATATGCAAGCACAAGATATAAACATGCAATATGCAAAACTCCAGGCAAACACATGCCACATGCAAGCACAAGACATTTAACATGCATCATGCAAAACTCCAGGCAAACACATGCAATATGCAAGCACAAGACATAAACTTGCAATATGCGAAACTCCAGGCAAACACATGCAGCATGCAAGCACAAGACAAAAACACGCAATATGAAAACTCCAGGCAAACACGTGCAACATGCAAGCACAAGATATAAACATGCAGCATGCGAAACTCCAGGCAAAACACATGCAACATGCAAGCACAAGACATAAACATGCAACATGTGAAACTCCAGGCAAACCCATGCAACATGCAAGCACAAGAAATAAACATGCAATATGCAAAACTCCAGGCAAACACATGCAACTTGAAAGATTTTTTCGTTAATGACATATTTTCACAGACCATCAATTCAAAGGCATCGAAACTTATACACATCACAAAGGTACATAGGGAAAATATTATGTATTTCGCGGAAAATTGTCTGAATAGATTTTGAGAAAATGGCAACCAAAGACAAAAATCATTGTTTCCTTCGACAAAAAAACTCGCTTTGGCCTTCCAAGACCATATCCAAGGTCACCATTCAAATCGCAATATATGATTTCCCATTTGAATGTGCCAATACTTCGGTTCTATCTTAAAGTGCTCTAGGAGTTTGCCCCGCAAAAATCCCATTATGAAGGAAAAATTTGGGTGAAATTTTTTTTGGTGAAAAGTCCAAAAAAAATTTCAATGGCCAGAAAAAAAACATTTTTTTTGCTGGAAATGGCTCAAAACGAATATTGACTTGATTTTGGACCAAAAAAATTTTTTCGCCTACCTGTCAAAAAATCAAAATGGCTGCCACACGCAGACCGTCATTTCAAAGGCAACAAAACTTATACACATCACAAAGGTACTTAAGGAGAATCTGACACATGATTTTGAGTAAAACTGTCTAAATAGATTTTGAAGGTCATTGAAGGTCAAATTCAAGGTCACCATTCAAACTGCAATATATGATTTCCCATTTGAATGTGAAAATACTTCAGCAAAAATGATTCAATCAAAAAAAATTAAAAAGCGTCTTTACATATTGGCCTAAGGTATGTTCTGACAAATTTATGGAGAAATTCAACATGACAAAAAAGTGGACGGACGACGGACGAACGACAGACAATGGACGAAAAACCACTATAATAGCTTATCGGCCCAAAGGGCTAACAAGACATGAACATTCAACATGCAAAACTCCAGGCACACATATGCAACATGCAAGCACAAGACATAAACATGCAACATGCAAATAGACGTGGAATCAATACCCAGTATTAAGTATTCCGAGCAAACAAAACAGGGTCCGTTATCCAATCTCATAATCCGGGGACAAAAAGTCATATCAGGCATACGAAGTGAGAGAAAACAAAAATGACAGGGAAACTCATGAACCCCCGTAAATGGCCATTAGGAGGTGAAATCAGGTGTTCCGGAAAGAGTGAGCATTTCCTGCCCCACTAGTGGCACCCGTCATGAATTCCCCAAAATTAACATGAAAATAGATCTAGTTGCATGGCAGATATGGATTTGCTGTATTTATCAACCAGATCATGATGACGTCCATAGAATTTCTTAAACGCAGCTCATTCAAAAATCAGGTAAACACATGCAGCATGCAAATACAAGACATAAACATGCATCATGGAAATCTCCAGGCAAACACATGCAATATGCAAGCACAAGACATGAACATGCAATATGCAAAACTCCAGGCAAACACATGCAACATGCAAGCACAAGACATAAACATGCAACATGCAAATCTCCAGGTAAACACATGCAACATGCAAGCACAAAACATAAACATGCAATTTGCAAAACTCCAGGCAAACACATGCAACATGCAAGCAAAATTAGCCCAAGGTCACCATTCAAACTGCAAGATATGATTTCCCATTTGAATGTGAAAATACTTAGGCTCTATCGTGAAGTGTTCTATGAGTTTACTCCGCACAGCTCCCATTATGAAGGAATAATTGAGTAAAATTTTCAATGGCCAAAAAAAAATGTTTTTTTCGCAAGAAATGGCTCAAAACGAATAGTGACTCGATTTGGGACCAAAAAAAATTTTCCGCCGACCCGTCAAAAAATAAATATGGCCGCCACACGCAGACCGGCGATTCAAGGGCAACGAAACTTATACACGTCATAGATGTACATGAGAAGATTGTTTTGAAACAAAAATCTCATAACTGATCAGACAGTTTTTAAAAAATTGCCACCAAAGTCCAAAATTGGCAATTTTTCGTCAAAAATGGCCGCCAAATCGCCAAAAATGATTCAATCAAAAAAATTTAAAAAACCTTCACATATTGGCCTAAGGTATGTTCTGACAAATTTATGGGGAAATTCAACATGCCAAAAAAACGGACGGACAACGGACGAACGACGGACGACGGACGAAAAACCACTATAATAGCTTATCGGCCCAAAGGGCCAACAAGACATGAACATTCAACATGCAAAACTCCAGGCACACATATGCAACATGCAGGCACAAGACATAAACATGCAATATGCAAAACTCCAGACAAACACATCCAACATGCAAGCACAAGACATAAACATGCAACATGCAAAACTTCAGGTAAACACATGCAACATGCAAATACAAGACATAAACATGCATCATGGAAATCTCCAGGCAAACACATGCAATATGCAAGCACAAGACATGAACATGCAATATGCAAAACTCCAGGCAAACACATGCAACATGCAAGCACAAGACATAAACATGCAACATGCAAATTTCCAGGTAAACACATGCAACATGCAAGCACAAGACATAAACATGCAATATGCAAAACTCCAGGCAAACACATGCAACATACAAGCACAAGACATATAACATGCATCATGCAAAACTCCAGGCAAACACATGCAACATGCGAGCACAAGACATAAACATGCATCATGCAAATCTCCAGGCAAACACATGCAACATGCAATCACAAGACATAAACATGCAATATGCAAAACTCCAGGCAAACACATGCAACATGCAAGCACAAGACATATAACATGCATCATGCAAATCTCCAGGCAAACACATGCAATATGCAAGCACAAGATATAAACATGCAATATGCAAAACTCCAGGCAAACACATGCAACATGCAATCACAAGACATAAACATGCAATATGCAAAACTCCAGGCAAACACATGCAATATGCAAGCACAAGACATAAACTTGCAATATGCGAAACTCCAGGCAAACACATGCAGCATGCAAGCACAAGACAAAAACACGCAATATGCAAACTCCAGGCAAACACGTGCAACATGCAAGCACAAGATATAAACATGCAGCATGCGAAACTCCAGGCAAACACATGCAACATGCAAGCAAAAGGCATAAACATGCAATATGCAAAACTCCAGGCAAACACATGCAATATGCAAGCACAAGACATAAACATGCAATATGCAAAAGTCCAGGCAAACACATGCAACATACAAGCACAAGACATAAACATGCAACATGCGAAACTCCAGGCAAACACATGCAACATGCAAGCACAAGACATAAACACCTGCAACATGCGAAACTCCAGGCAAACACATGCAGCATGCAAGCACAAGACAAGAACATGCAATATGCAAACTCCAGGCAAACACGTGCAACATGCAAGCACAAGATATAAACATGCAGCATGCGAAACTCCAGGCAAACACATGCAACATGCAAGCACAAGACATAAACATGCAACATGTGAAACTCCAGGCAAACCCATGCAACATGCAAGCACAAGAAATAAACATGCAATATGCGAAACTCCAGGCAAACCTATGCACCTACAAGCACAACACATAAACATGCAACATGCGAAACTCCAGGCAAACACATGCAACATGCAAAAACATAGATAACCATTCTCAATACAAACCTCCAAGCAAACACATGCAACATACAAGAAACATAACACCAAGGGTGCTGCAGCTTACCGTCAGATCATCAGAATGGAATCAGAGTATTGATCTTCCAAAATATAAATTGCTACACTGATCGTATTCAACCGTATTGTCATACATTATCGTAAATGTTGCCGAACACACATTTTCTGTATGGAATATAATACGAAATCAAGTTATATCTTGAAAGGTTTTTTTCGTTAATGACATACATTCCCAGACCGTCGAGAAAAGTACATAGGGAGAATTTTATGCATTTTGAGAAAATTGTCAGAATAATTTTTGAGAAAATGGCCATCAAAGACAAAAATCATACTTTCTTTCGACGAAGTAAGGCCATTTTTCATGAGAAAAAAATGTCCGCCAAATTGGCAAACACGATTGAATAAAAAAAATTAGCCCAAAGGTTAAGACAGATTACCGGACAATATATGTTTACACTTATCTTCCACTCTCATACAGAAATCTAAATTTGTTCCTCAATTTCTTAAATTACATTATAAAAACTTACATTCCTCTTTTATCTCTACCTTACTAATTTCCAAACTCATCCTATTACTGAGTGTCGTCTGGCACTTGTTACAATATTCAATATCAATATTCCACATATCATAATTCTATGTCCATATTTTTCATCAATTAATTATATTCTACCCTTATGTAAGTGTGTTTGAATTATAACTCTAGCTCCAGAATATACAATTTTTTTGTATATGGATGTCCATCTTCTCTATGTTCACGGGTCGACCAATCCATCTTTCCCTTTACTACTAGTAATTCATTTGTTTCATCCCATCCCATTTTCTTCGTTTCTATGATTAATCAACAAAGTCGTGGCCAATGGGACTTCCACTTCCAATTTCCAAATGTTCCTCCTCCAAAATACAACTATCATGTTTTTGGGACTTTCCCCGTTGTCGATTATATTTCATACAATTCACAGATTCAGTCCAAACATTCTGATACTAAGGGTATCACCATTACATTTCTGCTTCGTTTTTTTCGGTTTCACCCCTTTCTCGTTTGACAGATCCTCGTCCAACAAACTTCACTGACCCAGTATCTTATTCATTCACATTCTTCATCGGAACCAGTATTATTTCCGGTGTTACGGTCACTATATGTCAATCCATAGTTTTCATCAATCGCCATTCGATTTTTACTCTTGTCATTCTCATCCTTCGTAATCAATCCGGGTCAAACTAGTAAGAGTCAGTCTCACCATTACAGGCATGTTAATTCTAGAATATTCTGATCATTTTCTACCCATCACCTTACCTCTATTACTTTAATTACAATGTTCTTTGTCGAGACCGTACGGTCTATCTATTCTCATCTACTCTTTTCTTCACATCATTTAATGGTCAATTTTTGTTCATTCCCAACTCCCTCCGTCGTTGTTCATTTATATCGAGGTTTCATTCGGGTCTTATGTTTTACTCCTAACCTGAGACGGATAAAATCAGCAACTGTCTTACTTGCTTATATCTCACAAATATAGTTTGAGGGTCGTAGTTGTCGTCCTAGGCTTTTTTTTTCCTGGTAAATGTGATGTCCTCTGGACGGATGCTTTACATTCTTGGATCCGGCTGGGTCGGTTTTGGCTGTCACCATTCCCAGTTCCTGTGAATGCTTTGTGGCGCGTGTCAGCCTTAGGTTCTGATTTTTGTCGTTCATGTTATTTACCCACATATCATGGTAATTGTTAGTCATAACCCATTTCCAATAATTATGTCTTATTTCTCATTGTAACTAATTTTATTGTAACTACCTCAACTTCATTATGTTTGTATATTATAATTTAAATAATTATATTTTTAAAGAAACCAAGGTCAAATCCCAGTCGGTTAGTTACTTTATAACAGCAACACACACAAATGTGTAGACGGACGATGCATACGGACCACGGACACAACGCCACGAGAATACTAGTAGGTTATCGGACCAAAGGTTCAGTAACCTGAAAACATGCAACATGCAGGACACAATACATAAACATGCAACATGTAAAACACCAGGCAAACGATTTCACTATGCACGTGTAACCACATGTCACATAACACGAGACCAACAAGACCATATACATGAGAACACATGCAAGTCATGCCATACACATGCAATACAAATGACAAGAACGTAGGAGCAAATGCGGTGTGGCTCACCAACAGATGACTTTAATATTGCATCACTGTACAATACAAACAAGTGTATTTTACACATGTTGTGTTTTAGTTTTGATGGCAGCATGATCAATACATGGTGGAGTGAGTGGTAATAGAGTGATACTTACATTCATCAACTGTACATGTGATACCCATGCTCCCATCAAGTATAGTTACCGACAACTGACAGTGTACATTTTGAACATTTACATTTCACACACTGTTTTCCTCTGATGACGTCATTCAGGGACGTCATTGTGAGTTGGGCTGTAAATATTCGGTCGAACATTGTTTTTTTCCCCCAAAAATGTGTTTTAGTTTTGCTGTTGGCATAATCAAAAACTTGGTGGTGAGTGTACAGGTAGTTATTATACCCTCATAAATAATAGATACTGGCAATTAATATCTGCTACGATACAACTGTGTGTCAGGATATCACAATTTAGGAGTATCAATTCCATATTGATGAGTATATATTTGCATTCGTATATAGTATTGTAGACTGATATACAGATAAAATACAGACCACATTTCTAAATAGACCAATATATTCACAGCTTGCGATGGGATTTTATTAATATGTTGAATTTGAGTACTCAATGTATCGGAAATGTTACAGGCAAGACGCCTGTACCATACAACCTGACAGGGCAAGCCACGAAGCAAACACATGAAAGAAACCTAGACGAAAGACGATCGAGGCACAACGCCTACAAAATGCAAGACACAAGCTCGGGGCAAGGCACATGAAATATGTCAAGTAAATGTATTCAGTTGTTCTTATCAGCCTGACGTTTGTCCTCTAGTGTCTCGTGAACATATGACCCGGTGGTATCTTCTTGCCCTTTGATAGGCCCCTCAGGGGTGCAAAATGCCGAACGCATTCATGCGCACCCACCTATATTTTGGCGACTTGTTTGCTGTGTTTTTCATGGATTAGACATCTATAATCCAATGTCGGCTGGGGCATAGGCACAACCATCAACTCTTATCAGAGGCTCCTCACTATTCCTCGAAAACGTATGCCTCTTGTGAAGAGGAGATACTGAAGGCTGCTCTGTATCTCAAACAGCTTGCCGATGGCTCAACAAACAACCGCTTGGACACAGTGATAAAATTGAAAACGCAACAGACTGGACAAGCATGTTTCCAGTGAGCAGATGATTTGAACACCAAATTCAAAACCATCTGCTGTAAAACCTAACCAAACCATACTTCTGATCACCAGGGTCCGATTGAATCGGTATAGGTCTAATCGGACGTGTTTTCTTTTATACAGAATACCGAACTGTTATGCCATTTTGTTTGGTTCTAAACAAGTGCACAGCCTTTGTTTCCAACGAGCAGTACTATTGTTGTTTAGAACAAGTAGACGGATTAAGCCATTTCTTGCTACAGCCCCTCTCAAATATTGGGTTTTAAGTAATAGTTATCTACTCAGTGCGAGGTGCATGACGAAATTACACTAAGCATCTGAATCTCATCTGAATTCCATCTCACACCTCGGTCGGATGGTGCAACAGAGGCCTCCAGACACCCTGGCAGGTATTGAAGCCAGTCTGCATGAAAACTGGGCAAGAATTACCCAGGACACGTAGCTGGATCTTTATTTTTATCTGGATCTTGTCAGGAACTCGCTATGAAGAGTCCGGACCGTGTGAGAAGCCCGAGGATGACACACATGTAATATTTGAATAAACCCGAGATTATAACATGTGTGTCGTCCTCGGGCTTCTCACAAGGCAATATCCTGATGAGATCCAGAGACTATCTTATCCAGTTTCCATGCAGATTTTCTCAAGTGCTGCCAGTGTGCCTGGAGGCGTCTGCGCAACAGGTGACCAAGGTCTGATACAAACTTTTGATGCACACATGCAGGCAGATTTATAAGACATTCGGTGACACCCCTGTAATGAGGTATACCTCTTTATCGTGGGATCGCCGAACTTTACACATGTCATACATAATTATGAAATTAGAGATAAAGTTCCTGAATATATTTCGAACAATTCGTGATTCTTCGATATCACGAAATATATTTCGTGATTCTTATCCAGTTTCCATGCAGATTTTCTCAAGTGCTGCCAGTGTGCCTGGAGGCTTCTGCGCAACAGGTGACCAAGGTCTGATACAAACTTTTGATGCACACATGCAGGCAGATTTATAAGACATTCGGTGACACCCCTGTAATGAGGTATACCTCTTTATCGTGGGGTCGCCGAACTTTACACATGTCATATCTAATTATGAAATTAGAGATAAAGTTACTGAATATATTTCGAACAAACTGCCGAAAATTTTGTAATATTGGTTTTTTATGGGCCCACATTGCAGGCCTTTCATGCGATTGGAAGTACTCCATCCTTATACACGTTACAAATAAAGACCATGGAGGCTTGTGCAAAATTAGAAGAGAAAAAAGCTACTGAATTTCATTGAATGGCGTTTGAGTCCAAATTTATCGCTTTTTGTCAAAAACGGACGCGATTTTGAGGAGAAAAAAGCGAAAATCAAAACCCTAAAAAGTACCTCTCTTGGAATAATTTTAGTCATTTTTGTTTAATCTTTTTTTAATCGACCGTAACATTTAAATATGGAGACGATGACGGATGGACGACTGACGCAACGCCATGCCAATAGAACAGAACTGATTTTATCAACACTGTGGGGGATTCGCACAGTGTTCTTCAACACTGTGCGGGGAGCGGTGCGGGAATTCGTCATATACTAGAATCTAGATCTAAGGAGGGGAGGGGGGGGGGGGGCTTAAATGTTTCCCAAGTCGTCATAATTTAATATTGATAGATCTAGATCTAGAACAGATCAAAGTTTCACAAACCAAGAAACTTAACCACGTGCATGATTCAATCACTTGATCAGAACGTGTTGAAATATATTTGCATTGATAGAACAATTGCAGTAAATTCCCTGGAATATTTAGCTCTTGGGCGGATTGTAGTTGTCTTTTTGACGGTTGAAGTTGTCGTCTGCAACACAATCTGCTGATATGAGCTATGCGCACAAATTCGATTGCCTCGATTGAAGAGTTCCACAAAATTGTTTTTGAATATATGCCCGTCCTTTGTTTATATTAATTATCCTCGTGTGCATTGTCTTCAGCGCGTGCACGTTTTCGCTAAATGTAAACAATTCTATAAATACCGATTTGCCAACGAATGCAGAAAAAAGAACCAAAGGATCTGCTGACCATGATTTTATGTCTCCAATTAATTACGTAATAATTATTATTTTGACATAAAAAATGTAGCGCTTTTTGACTTAGGCGTATATATTATATTATCAATTAAGAATTTAAGTCAACTCTATTGACCAAAGCCTACATGTCCTAGCTTGAACTTATGTTAGATCCGATTGTATAAAAAGTTGGTATAAAGCCTTATATAGTTTATGAGTGCGCGGTTTATGCTGACAGCCTTCGCTTCAGCATTCAGATTTGACTTTTTAGATTTGCGGCATCCAGATCTTGCCTAATTCAAATTTCAGATGATAATAGACATATGCTACCATGCGGTACCATCAAAATTTCACAGGCGCACCCACAGATAAATAATTGCACCAGAGCACGTGCTTCCAGTACATTTTTGAGTGGTTTTTTTTTATTAATAGGGGGTGGGCTAAAAAAAAAAAAGGTCCGAAAGTTAACCGAAACAAAATAGAAAAGCGGGGCTTTTTGTCTTTAAATTGACTTTCAATGATTCCAAATGCATCTAAAAAGAATTACAAGCATTAAAATACAAATGTTCGTTTTAAGTGTCAAACAAGATGATCAGTGATGAAAGAGGACCAGTGTCTTGACTGATCCTAATTCTGCCTCAACCCGAATGGCCGGTGTTCTGATTAGTCAAAGTACCCAGCACACCAAAATCCCCGCACCAATTTGAACACATTTCAGTCTGTTGGTGCGTTTATGGAAGTTGTGCAATGTAAAAAAATATTTTACATTTTAAAATTTTATAAGATTTTTACTCTTGATATTTTCTGTCTGGACTATGTATATATGCATATCGTTTTCGAGACCCTTATTATTAGCCCACCCTGTATATTGTACCGTAATAATTTCCCCCTCTTCAGCCTGGAGTTATGGGATGTTTGACACTGCTAGGCATTTGAGTGCATTATAATACAGTGGAATAAGTGGGCAAAATTTTAGTTGAAATTATCGGAATCAGTGAATCTTATCTAATTTAAGTTCTTCCCAAATATTGATAACTGTGCTCAGGTTCTCTCACAAATCATCGGTGACAGAATATATTTTTTTCGTGGTAAATAATGTATTTGTATAGTGATAAGGATTACAAGGATTATAGCGTTTCCAAACGTTATATATGTATATTCTTGGCCTGTGGATGAACCCTCACTCAGGAGCCCAATATAACACCCATCACAGAGCAGATTTGTTCAAGAGCGAAGAAGAACTTATAGTAAGTTCATGGATTACCTTGAAATTGACCTCGGATACTCTTGAGTGATGAACATTAAGGTTACGTCCGAACTAAAATTTGCGAATTGTTATGAAACGACTGCAGATAGAGCTTTGATTTATACTATGAACTTATAGGAATCATAATATGGCGGATCTTTGGAACTTTGAAGTTGATCTCAGATGACCTTGAGTGGTAAATTCAAAGGTCATAGCATTCGGACGTGAAATGTGTAAGTTGAACTCTGTTTACAAAACAGCTGTACAAAGAGCTTGGATTATTTTGTATTTTGAGCATGAGGGTATACTCGGATACTATTGTGACCATGAGTTGTAGATCTCAAGGTCACGTCTTGACTGGAATGTGTAACATGACCTATGCCTACAAATTGACTGCAAATAGAGCTCAGGTTTGTATAATGAGCGTATAGGAAGCCATATATGGCGGATCTTCTGGTGATCCTCAAGTTGAACTCAAGTGACCTAATGGTAAATTTATTGGTTGGTCACTTCTTACCCGGAATGTGTACATTGTACAGTACTCTCCACACAGGACGGCTGTTTAGAGAGCTTAATTTTGTATTATGGACATAATAAAAAAAAATATTTGACACATTTTTAGTGATCTTGAACTTGACTTAGATGAACTTGAGTGGTTATAGTCGAGGTCACGTTTGACCCGAAACATGTAAGTTAACCGCGGCACTTGTCGATAGAGCTATTAGGTCTGTATCCTGAGCATATATGCAGTCACATCAGGTGGATCTCCAGATGAGTTTGAACTCGACCTTCAGTGAAATTGATCGGTCAAAGCAGCAAAGTTTAGTGGGGAAAAGTTTGGGTTTTTTTGCTTAACATTGTACATTGCTTCGGTACCTAGCTAGCTTTCTACCTCTTAGCCTCTCTTACATGTAATAGGATAATTTATTTTCATACTAGTCAACCGATTCAATACAGCTTGGCCATTAAGGAAAGTTTATTCGACGAGCAATAATGTATTGCCGTTTGAATCGAAACTGATACGAGTGCGGTTGACCAGTTTAGGGACAATTTTGTGAACTTGCTTAATTTACAACGTGATAATTCAGTTCATTGTATTTCGTTCAAAAATCCCATTCGTATTTGACGTAATAAAGTCGTCCACGTTTAAGTGAGGAGCAGGTAGGGTCAAATAGTTTTGTCATGTTCGACTTTTATCATCTCTGCATATTAAATGTAATTATATTTGATTTGGCATTTTGCAATAAAAATATATTGAACGTCATGGCAATACATGTATGTAACTTTGATAATACGGTACATGCTTTGCTTGTGATATTTAATCGAAAATGTTACAAATTCCCTACTGCGTATGACGTAATAGAATGATGTAATCGACAAGATAGAGGGGTTTTATTCATCCCACACGAGTCAAAAGATTCAGTGCTCGTGCATGTATCATAATGTTCATATAGCATTTATTAATCATAATGTTTATCATAATGTTCAGTCCAACAAAATCCCAGTAGTTTTTTTCCCCGGAAAAGTACACGTCATGAAAATCAGAACTTTGTGGCTCCTTCCCAAAGCGTTTGGCGCCTGATTGAATGCTCACAGTACTAAAAGTTTGGATATATACTCCACACAATTGTGGAAATATATTCAGCTATACGTCAGGTTTATTTTGATGGGAAAAGTGAAAACATGAACGTATATTTTGGTGACAAATCACAATGAGAATGGATCAGAATTTTGTTGTGTCAGTCCACAATCTCCAGATTGTTTCGGTGTCAGAAGAAAACAAAGTCTGAAATTATTGTTGATAAACATAGTTTTAATTCTCTCATTAACAAGACAAAACAATGTCCACAGAAAATAAAATGACAATGATAAATTGAATTTATTGATCATACTCTTGGTGACATATAATAGTCAAATGTAATAATCTGCAAAATAAACATAATCATAAATTTACACAGTATATATTACACATTATATTTGACCCTGTTGCTAAATCTATCATACAATTTAGTCACAAAGCGCAATTAAGCCCATGTGTACATACGTGATCCAACATTTCTCTATATAAATCCAACTATATTTTATGTTAAGGTTTAACCTTAGCAGTTGTTAGCCAATTTCACTAAGCTACATGACTGAATTTATTTACAAGTGTTTTGAATCTGAACATGATTTACATGTCTGTTATGTGTCCATAAAAAAACTTTCACACAATTGCACATTTCTTCTGTCCATTTAGAGGAGCATGGGTTGATATTATATATTTTGCATCGGTCCTTCTCATTCAATGATTTTCAAGATGTGCTTTACTCTTCCAAAAAAAAAGCCTACTACACACAGTTATCCAGGCAACATGAATCATATAAGCACTCAAGTTAAATATGTTTATAAAATGCCCATGATGAGAAAGTCCATGCCATTGATTTCCACGCCTCCATCTGCACATATAAGTATTATTGACTCTTCTCTGAGTAGGTGTATATATTAAACGTCAATGATGAGGTGTAATAATCAGATTCTTATAGACCCCCCAAAATACATTGTAGGACATGTGAATTTAATTGACTGGCTTGTCAGCCATGTACATTGGTCCCCCTAAGATAAGACCTACTCTTCTGCCACAAAGTTGAGGTCTTATCTAAGGGGAGTCCTATTAGGAGGGTTCATTCACATGTTAAAGTCATCCTAGTGCCATTATCAAAAGTCATTACAGAGAGGGAAGTCTTCATAGAGTTGGCGTCTCTTCTGAGGGGGGACCACTGTACGTGTTTACTTATCATTTCAATATCGGAGATATTTCAAGACAAAACAAACAACACATATACCTAACAGCAAGCAGAACCAAACAGTGCGCTAAAAATACTCGTAAATAAAGGCCAGGTTCCCCAATAAAACAGCAACAATAGCTACATATGATTTGGTGCGAAAAGACTACAGAAACATCACTATGCAAAGCTATCACTCAACCAATTCTTCCAAGGCCAAAAAGTGTAAATGGAAAAAAAATATACTTGATACAAAACATTTCTCAAAACAGACAACTTCACCAACAGACGTAAAAAGACAACCCACATGTACCAACGTACTATGCACATAAATACTGTTCTACAGAACACACAAATCATATCTTAGTAACAATAATATACGACATGAAAATCAGGCTGAAGTAAGAGAAATCATCAGGACCCGCTTACGGGAAATGGATGCTGCATCAACGCAGCTTTGAGACAGTCGCTGTCCTCCCATGGTATTTACAAATTGAACTATTTACAGATTTGCTTTACTTCCCGTAATAAAACAGGTGTGAATGATATAATAATGTGTTATGCATGCGATGATTCTGATGGGATTTGCCTAAATCACATTCCCACTCGTGAGACATCAAAAATTTCTGCTTGATTCTCCCAGTCATTGTACCAGTACAGTATATAACCCACCTTGTCACAACATTGCAACTCTTGACTAGATCGCACAATTCATGTCAGAACATCAGACATGGTATGCCGAAATGAATATGCAAAACAATACATATTTACAGAACAAAGAAAGTCAAATAATATTTACAGATTATTCTATGATGGTTGTGACCTGGAAAATAAAGGCCACTTGCTACTCATTTTCTTACATGCAATGTTTGCTTTGCACAGATGGGACTGAAAACAATCTAGACCAGGAATGCATTTGAAATGCAATCCTCATTTGGAAAAGGCACTGTGGGCTACCAGATTTTGTTAGGCCTGCAGAAATAACAGTAAACAAAAATTTCCTAAGACCACAGATTGTTGGAGGTACATGCTTCAAAGTACTTCTAGGATTATACGATACAAAGTAATGGCTGGATCTATTTCAAGAACAATACATCTTACCTATTATTTAGTCACTGAAATGATAATGCTGCCTTATGAAAGAAACTGAGTTGACAGCCGTTTTAACGGCAACATCAACTCTCAGGCAATAATTCTTAGCTTAGTGTCTGGCAAGGTTTAGTGCTGAGAAAATATACATGTTTATCGAACTGCAAGATTCACTGCACATTTTGTGATGATTGGCACTGAAACTGCAAACCTGCTATAACAGTATGAAAGGCATAGAAAAGGAAACTCAAAGTTGACACCAGAACACATCCCAGAGAACTTACAATACTGGACGATAAAGAACAACCAAGAAAGAAATGACAGACGCCGCAGCCAATCCAGAGTAACCAACTTGAAATAAGATGTCTGATCTCAGCCCACTGCCCACTCGTGTAAACCATGTAACAAAAGTAGTGGGCTCAACTGTCTTGTGAGACGATGGTGATGCTGTTATGGGAGTCAACGGTGATCAGCGAATCCGACGTGGGTGTGTGATTGGTTGTGATCAGGTGACTCAGCGTCGGTGTTGACTCTGACTCCAGTGGACTGATGATAAACGCTGCTTGGCTCTCGCTGAAATTCGGCTCGGGTGTTGACGCCTCGGGGGGCGAGAGTACTGAGTCAATGACGCCCATGTGGGACGAATACTCGGCCGTCTCCATACGAAGAATGTAGGGAATTATACTGTCAATCTGAACGTTGCCGATCAGTCCCGCGAAGAACAGCTCCTCCATGATGAGTGGGTCGAGGTTTCGCAAGGCGGGCAATCGCAGCAGCATTTTAGAGTAGCGGGCGAGCCAGTCACCCTCATAGGTCTGCTCTAGGTATTCTTTCAACTCAATACAAGCTCTCTGCTGGAAAATCTCGATCTGCCCGTGTTCAGAAGGCAAGTGATCTGTGGTATACAAATTTGCTGGTCAAGATTTGTCATAATGCAAACTAAGTTTGGTTACTAATGATTTGTTGTGTCAAAGTCTGAAAAGTCAATCTTTACTGGTAAACCCAGGTGAATCCCCATATACTGACCTGGACTGAAGAGGACCATTGCCTTCAGGTAGGCGAACTCAGTAGCACTGATTTTCATCTGTGTTGTGGCACTGACGTAATCCTGTAGCCGCATTATTGTGTCCGTCACAACCTTCACGTGGTCTGTTTGTAACTTTTCTGTGGTTAGAAAGTGAAGAATTCATAAACAAGAAAACCAACGCTCACTACCAAATTGTTTAGGTTTCATCTGTGATATTACAATACACCAAAAGCCAGACCCACAAACAGCCTCCTAATTCTATCAATCAAGCGAGCAAAAAGTACACAAAATCAAGCTAATAGAATTCAAGTAGAACAGAACACGATAATTAATCAGTCAGTGGCTTACCCTGTTCAAGGTTGGTCTGTAAGTGATGTACGATGGCTGCTAGGATGGTAGAGAGACTCATTGTGCCCGCACACTGAGCCAACCCCAGAGCAAACAGCTCACTCCAGCACGCTCGCACCAACTGAATCTGCAAGTCTGGGCTGTCAAAGAGGTAATAAAGGCTAATCAGCAAAGTCCATGCACCATCATGATCATATAGTTGATGAATCAGTGTTTGAACTAGTGGAACTGCTTCTAAAATTGTATTACTAGTAATTTCAATATTATGTAATTGTCTCAGTTTATTCAATTTGATGAGGGGGGGGGGGGAGTCTTAATATTCACATGGTTCAACAGGTCCAATTTCATGATTATTTCTATAAGTAGATGTGTTTTTAGGACAGACAAATGCTTTTGAGGTGAACTTCATAATTCATCAACAAGCATACTTGATTATCTGGAACGGAGCGACGGCTTTAGCCCAGTGCATGGAGAGGAACAGTAGCCTCGAGGCAGTCTCACAGATGTAGTGCACGTTCAGAAAGGCGGGGAGCGGGGAGGGCGTCGACAACGTGAACTGGTAGTTCATCTCAGTCAACATCGGACCTGGAATAGGAATAGCATTTGCTTTGAATGAAGGCTTATGACCGTCGTTTAGTGATGTGAACCAAACATTCATGATTGAATATTTAAAGAGCATGACATTGCTCGAAATGTTTGTATTTCAATAGAGTTTTGAACTACTAGTATTTTCGTTTACCCACCATCATATTCCATGAAGATGGACTTGTCCTGTGAGTCTGATGTTGTTGACTGGTCTTGGTCTTCCGAATCCTCGCACTTAAAATCAAGGAAAATCAACATATTAACATAATATATTATGTATACAATTCACCTATATTCACAAAGCATAATGGAATATCCATAGCAAAGCCATCATATATATGTCGTGACTCACCCCATGCATGGCATTGTCGACTCTGGGTTGGATGACCTTGGCCAGTGTGTCGAAGGCCCTGGCCGCTGAGTTTCCGACCTGGACATCCTGCAGACCGTCACCGTTGGCTGTGTTCAATGCCTTCTTCTGGGACTTACCCTTGTCCATTGTAGCCAGAGTGGTGACAACATTCGCAAGTGTGCTCAGGTCTGCAGTGATTAAATTTGGTTTAAATCAGAAATTGTTTCTAAGAAACTTTGTGACACTCACAGGTTTTGTCCTTTACGTTTTATTCTTGGAAAATTTGTCTCTATACATTTGACTATGACTTTTCTGAACTTACATTCAAGATGCCCTAATATATCTAAACATGTATTCACATTGGATGAAATAACTATGAATTTATTTCATGTTACAGAACAAATGGTGTACCTGTATTTTGTGCGCTATTAGCGTTAGCTCCCAGGACGATTGAGCCTTCCTCCGTCTGGACGAGTCTTTCTTGTAAGTTTGATAGCAAGCTTTCTGACAGCCTTTCCTGTGAACCAGACATTTCCAATGTATATGTATCCCTATTTCATTAGTCACTCTCAAATAAGTTGCACACGTTACAACTTATATATTATTTTTCCAGTGTCTTTATTACCTTGCCAGAGAAAGCAGGCATGGCTGCGGCAGAGCTTCCCAGGTCCTTTCTGACGTAGATACGCTGTGTTGAGGTTGCTATGGGCTGTGGTGGTCGCTCCTTCATTTCCGTGGGTCGCCTCTCCTGCTGTACAGCTGGGGGGTGTCCAGTTGAAAAAAAATATTAGGTTCAGATAAAGGCATGATGCATCACTAGTCAATATAATACTGGTACAACATATCGAATAACATATTGGTCCTAATAGTGGCTTGTGCCCTAATAGTAGAGCACCCCCCTCTTTTGCCAAAAAATGTTCGATTTTAGTAACCTTATAATTTACTTAATATCTTTCTAATAAGATCTTGGAGTGTTCCAATCCACACATTCATGTTATTTGAATCTGAATAAAGGGGATTAAAGGCTAAAGGTATATTATTCAGTGATTTTCCTAAATTTGATCTCAAGTTTGACCTCATTTTTGCGCGCGCTGCTGCAGGAGGTCTTGCTTTGGCTCGCCGTGCTACTATTAGGACCAATATGGTAAATATTATTTGCTTTGAAAGAGATCAAACATCCCTAAGCAAGCCAACAAGATAATATTATCATCTCTTCATGCAAAACTATGTATAAAGTTGAGAAGACATATAATTACAATAATTACCTTCAGACTTCATGCCCACAGCCAGACACTTCTGTAATCGACAGTACTGACACCGATTGCGATAGTGTTTTGTGATTGGACAGTCCTTGCTTCCACGACAAGCGTACCCAAGCTGCTTACGGATGCTCCTTTTGAAGAAGCCTTTACAACCCTCACAGCTGATGACTCCATAGTGCCGACCTGGAATCAATTCATTGGACATTTTTGACATGGCACACGATATAACACTGTCCTATACCAAGTTACTTCTGCTCTCCTTTTCAAGCCACAATTAGGCATTTCCTAGCACATATCGAAACCATTATGAACCTTGATGATAGTTCAAAAACGTTGTAATCCAACATACCAGATGCTCGATCTCCGCAGACCACACACTCCTCCCAGATCTTCTCCAGAACATGAGGACGACACGGAGGCTGAGCCTGCAGCTCCTGCCAAAGATAAAATGTTTGTCATCATTGACTGCCCAACTGTACAAGTCTCAAATACAAGTACAAAGATATTACTAATATTTGAAAAAGGACTATGTAGTACTATTTTTCAAAAGGAAATAATGGTTTCCAAAAATGGCGAATGACATGACAAGCATTGATCGCAGGAGTGCTACGATACTACAGGAGTACACCAAAAGTGTTAACAGTCAAATGCAGTGATTTTTTCAAAAAATTAATGTGCAATTCAATTGTACAACTTTTGTTTTATTCAAATAACACTCTGCTTAAGTGTTAGCAATATTGTGTAAAATGTGCAATAAATCTCCCACACAGATTTTACCAGTTCAGTTTATTTTAAACACTCGACATGGTTTATGACAAAAACACATTGATATTATTACTAGTTAACAAACTGAGGTCATTGATATATTCTGACCTCTGATTGTGACAATAACACAGGCTGTTGAGCTGTCCACTGCTCTTCCTATCAAGCAAAAGTTTATATTTGTACCACTTGGCGAACTGCCAAAGAGAAGTACACATACAAGAAACATTCTGTACCTGAGATGCAATTCAAAATATTTTGTTTTTGAATCGTACCTTCAGCTTAGCTGCCACATCTAGTATCCCGACACTGGAGACCTGTCCTTGGCTGAGAGTTTTCAGCTTCTGAGAGAGATCACCACTGCCCATCAGGATCTGACTGGGGAAAGTCGCGCCATCCGAACTACTCGCACTGTTGAGCTGTAGTTTTGCAAAGATGGGAATATCATATTAAATACTGTATTAAATTTCTAAAGTTCTTTTTTCAATCAATATACAACTCAGAGATATGTCACTGCGAGATTAGTGATTTGTCAAGAAACTCCTTCGGAAAGAAACACCTTTATCATTTAAATCTGGTTTTCAATTTGTTCTTTCAACACAGTATGTAGTTATCATTACACGGAGCTCACCAAATGTGCTTGAGCTGCTGGCAACGTCATTGGGAAGTTCATTCCCCCGGCACTGATTGTGATAGTTTGACTCTGTCCGGTACTGCCAAAGTTTGAAAACCCGACCACCTGTGCACTGCCCAAGTCTTGTGATGAACTTGACACACCGACGGGGGAACTCATGACATGGATGATCTCTGGACTGGAGTTTTCTATCGCCACGACAGCTGCTCCCTCCCCCGCCATGTTGTCATCCATGGTTTCCTCTACTTCCTCCACTTGTTCGACATCTGCCATGTTTTTAATGTATTTTGCGATGCAACTTCTTCAGTTCAATGGCAGTGGCGCCCAACAGACTTCAGAGATACATGGGTCAAACCCAGAGCGTCCCGATGATGATGAGATGAAGTTCTTTACTGACAATGATAAAAGGGTAGAGTTAGTAAGTACAATTCACATTATCTACAATACAATCAGCACTAAAACTAGCCAATGACTACACTAATTTCTTTATAACATATACTTAATACTTTCTTCATGTATTCTCGAATAAGTTACTACATGCAGACCCGTGTTTAGCTAGTTCATGCTCCAAATGTAGGATAATACACCACGTATTATTATCCCGTTCGGTGCATGAACAAGTGTTGAAGATAACAAATAATTATATACCTTTATTTCATGTAGATCTATGAGCTCTATGATCTATTACCACTAGGCCTAGTTTACGCTAATAGATGGACCTAGTTACATGATCAACAACAATAAGAGTCGACTCTAGTGCTAAATTATTGTTTGCAGTGGTATTTTCAAGAAATTTTGCAATACTCCATTGATCTGCACCATTTGCTGTGCAACCGCTTATCAGCTGAGTAAAAAGGGCAAGCAAGCGACAGCCATTACAAATACAATTGGGTCATATGTGCATTCATATTGATTGATTGAACTGGGCCAGGCCTGGGAAATTTGTTGAGAATTTTAGCCAAATTTAGACCAACATTTGCAGAGCGTTGTGCATACATAAATACATATGATATGAATCCTAAATCGAACCCAAAGCGGTTGCGTGGCCCAGAGAAAACGCCCCGTTTTTAGGAAGCCGAATGTAGACCGAATCGATGGCCGTGAACTGGTGAACCCTCAGTCGAAGTGCAAACTGAAGTCATCTTTCATTCTCTTGCCAACAGTACGCACACCTTTTCTGACAGACCCCACGATTTGCGACACATAAATTAAGGTTCCATCGCTCGTATCGAGTCCAATATTGTCTCAATTCGATCAGTAGTTACCGTAGAATGTGATCGTAACGTGGAAATTACCGATATATTTACCTGAATTCCGCAAATCCTGTTTATGTATTCTAGTTTCTGTCACGACTCCGGTGAAAAGGTCAGAGTTCGTGACCTACGGCTTCCAGGCGTCTATGGAATGGAGGCCTCTGATTGGTCGGTTTGGTGACGGCTTAGCGGGCACCTGCTGACTTTCGGACTACCTGGTCCGAGTCCTATCCCTAATGCTTTTCGTGGCATTATTGAGAAATAATACATTACTTTGCCCATATTTGTACCTATATGGCCCATTATTTCAAATTAAAATCATGGTATTATATGTTGATGTAATACTACTATTGAAATTGCAGTTTACAAATGTGTTTATTTTCGAGTCCAATTTCGTGCCGAAGGTTATAACATACCGTGTTCTATTTTTAGCTCGACCTGCAGGTGCGAGGTCGATGAACCACAGCGCTGAAGACTCAGACAGTCAGAATAGGTATATGCGCGTGCATATAATGATATTTCGAAACTTCTAAACTATTGAACCGTACAATTAGTTGGGGTTTTTTTGTGGAGAAAACTTTCAGAGAAATTGAAGATATATTTCCATGATAGCTATATACTACCTCAAATGAGTAAACTATTGATATAATCCCTGGCGATTCTTTTCTTTTGGCAATCTTCTTTTTTCTGTAAAATAAATATGACACAAGAACAAGGATTTGCCTCATGAATTTGCGCTCGACGTCAAGTATATTCTATGAGGAGATATGAATCCTAGGTCTCGCTTGAACTTGATGGGTCAAATAAATGTTTGCGTTATGATGGACAGACAACCTTAATTAAAGAGCTCACATCCTACCAATGTTAGTTTTAGTTGGCATCTTACACATATCAAATTGTGATTATTCTGTTCAAGAACTTTGGACAGGATTATTTTATTCCCTGTAGGATCAACTAGCTTAATGTTTCAGGTCAAACTCAAGCTTCAATATCAATATTTGGATATTATCAGAATCACCGTTACCTTATGGGTTTTTTAATATGTTCAAGAAGTTTGTATAAATAGCACATAGAAAGTAATATTGTGCATCTTTTGGTGACCTCGAACTTGAACTCAGATGACCTTGAGTGTTCAAACTCAATGCCATGACTACTCAATGCCATGATGTATCTTCACATATATCTATACAGTGTGGACATTTGTCAGACTCAATAAATTTAAAGTTATATCTATGTTTATTTAGCCCACTTAGCCCAAGTCGAAGTCTGGTGTGGTTTACCCTCCCGTGTCTACTAGTCCCATGGCAATATAGCTTATTACATTTATATTTATTCGGTTTGAGTCTAGACTTGAAAATTGAGAGTATCTGAGATGTTCTTATATTCGAGTTCAGATTATTCCAATCAACGACAGTATTAGGAAAAAACGAATTTTTTAGCTGTGTAGTTTTATTTCTATAAGTGCGTAATCACTGGCTATTCCTCAATTGATATGGTACAGTGTCGCTCGTTGATTGGGTGCATTGATTAGATAAATAGTCAGGTGCAAGGCCGTTCTGTATTTTATACATAATAATTAGTCGATGATTTTCCCGTCTCAATTCTAGAGGCTCGATCCCAACCCAGTTCACTCAGTAAGGCACTTTGAGCTGTGTGTTTATAGGCACCTGTACATATTAGCGCACATTCTCTCTGGATGCAATCCAATTCTTTCAAGTAAGTTTTCGGAGATCCATCAAAAATAACATCACCGTATTCTATTATAGGTCGGATAAATGATTTGAATAACGTTTCTAAACACATTCACGGAACGCTATACTGCACCCGACGTAATAGTCCAACTGATCTTGAGGCTTTCAAGTACAAGTGTAAAATATGATCGGTCCAAGTGCCCTTGTCATTAAATATAATCCCCAAATGTTTATGTATATTGACTTTATTTATTTGGACTTCATTCAGCACAAGGGGTATCTCAGCAGGTTTGCGTTGTTTGCGAGATATATTGATATATTCGGTCTTCTGGGGGTTGAAAGATACCAGCCATTTCTGCGACCATAGAGATAATTTACTCAAGTCGTCATTTATTATTTCATAGTCCCGTATAGAATTGATGTTCTTGTACAAGAAAGTGTCGTCAGCGAACAAGTAAATATCGGATTTGATGTTATCAACTATATCATTTATGAAAATTAAAAACAAAAGAGGGCCAAGAATATAGCCCTGCGGTACCCCAGCAGTTAATTTTAAATAATTAGACCTTTTCCATTGATTACCACCCTTTGTTTACGATCGGTTAAATATGAACGGAACCATTCGAGTAATTCCCCAGTTATCCCCTTACATTCAAGTTTATAGATTAATCCATCGTGCCAAACTCTGTCAAACGCCTGGCTAATATCAAGGAAAACTAGACACAGGTCTTTGCCTTGCTCTAAGTCAATATTCACTTTATGGGTGATATTTAGTAACTGATATATGGCAGAATCGAGTTTTTTAAAACCTGAATTTCTCCATGTTAATAAATTGTGTTTGGTGCAAAAATCATACAGACGACTAAAAACGATTTTCTCCTGAATTTTTCCGACACATGAAAGCAAAGAGACGGGTCTATAATTAGTCAAAGTTGATGTATCTCCCTTTTTGTGAACTGGGGAAACATTTGCTACTTTCCAAACGGAAGGAACTTTCCCATTTCTGAACGACATATTGAATAATATACATAGTGGCACAGCAATTGATTCTGCACAGCTTTTCAATAATCGATTACTGATGTTATCAGGGCCGGTAGTTTTATTAGTGTTTAGATGTTTCAATATATTTGCCACTTCCATTTCTGTAGTTGAGATCATATCTAGACGTTCTTGTGTTTCACAAATAACCTGTGGTAACTGGTTAGCGTGAATGTCCAAGTTAGTTTGAGACACAAAATATTTGTTGAATATTTCACACTTCTCAGAAGCTGTTGAATAAATTGTATTTTGTTCTAAGATTGGTGGTATCGGTGCTATTTTCTTCACTCCATAAAGCGCTTTTGCTATACGCCAATATTGTTTTGGGGCAGTGGCAGGGTTACTCAATTGCAGGTACATGTACAAACCTTCAAAATACCGCTTTTTTGCACATATGATCGCATTCTTAACATGACTACGACTATTCTTCCAATACTGTTCATCACGTTCTCGCCTCGTACGTTTGAACTTCTTATGAAATCTATTTCTTTTCCGCAAGAGTGTCCGTGATTCACCCGTCATCCAGGGTTTGTCACGTGGTCTTATGGTGACAGTATGGGAGGGGATATTCATATCAATATTCTCTTGACTTATATCGTACCAGATCTGAGCGGCATCATCGACATCTTCAACCGCATATAATAACGTGTTCAGGGGTGACTGCAAAATGTCACTATTCATCCGTTCGAAATTTGCGCGATTATAATTATAAATGCGTCTACTATAAGGTTTGTCCCGTATATAATCAAATTTTGTTTTGCAGTATACGGTGCAATGATCAGTATCCGAAATCGGGTTCATAACGCCAGAATCAGTGACAAAACCCGGAGGATCAGTGATTATCAAATCTAAAAGTGACGCGCATTGGTCCGTGACATGCGTAGGTTCATTTATAAGCTGTTTAAAATACATATTAATTAGATTGACTAACTTGTTTCCCAAGTCACTTCTCGAGTGATCAGAGTCCCAAGAGTCACAGCGGTCATTAAGATCTCCCAGTAAGAAAATACCGTCATGTTTTCGATTAATAGCATCATGTATATTATCATAGAAGACACTAATAAATTGATCTGTTTCATGACTATTGGTATTCGGGGGCCTATAAATGACGCCCAACAATATGGTTTTGCTCGAAGCATTAATTTCAATCCATAGATTTTCGAGTCGGGGATGGGAGAGTTCGTGGATCTGTGTATGGTACAATTTAGTAGTCCCAAGGATACCCCCCCCCCCCCCCCCTTGCGTTAATTTCTATCCCTTCTGTAGAATACGTACTCATCAGCGGGAAAGGGCACAGAGCTCAAATCAGTATCATTCTTTAAGTGCGTTTCACTAATGCAGATAAAGTCAAAGGCTTGAGATATACAAAGGTCCCCATACAGTTCGTCAGCTTTATACATGGGGTCGTCCGCTGTTTTAATAATGATTCCTCTAATATTAGTGTGACAGAATGACAGTGTTACTGGACCAGGATTCGGGTGGATGTCGCCACACCTGTTCATTAATAAGGCAACTATATGTAGTAAAATGTAGATATACATGTATGCCGTGCTACGTATGGCATGGTTTTGAATCCAAATATATCGATATACGTTGTTTTTACCAGATTTGCGAATGAAATGATGAGTGCATGATGTACCTAATGGTGTGTGTATGGTTAAAGACAAAGACAATAACAACAACCAACAACAACGAAGACGGAGACAAGTGCAATATAGCTCTACCTGTATAGCAAACATCGTTGATACATACATTCGTATAGTGCATAGACAGAGACAAAAACAGGTCAAATGCAAAATACATATAATCAATAGAGAATGTAAACGTATCTACTCAACCCAAATTACATGAAATCTATCATACAGTGAGACAGTTCAGTTCATCGACAGCTCAGTTTAACGACAGTGTATCCTCCACAGCCTCCTCGATGTGACCGAACCTGGCCGATCCCAGTTCCTTTCCCCCGAACCATCGCGTGACACACACTAATACGTCCTGCTCGCCCTTGTCCTGGAGTTTCTTCAGAATCCTTCGCCCAGCTCCGTACTCGCCATCGTCCTCGTGATGTTCAAACAGTCCATCGGGTGTTTGGATGCGGTAGGCATAAATATTATGCGTCGCCGATGCCACACGGGAATCTCGATAAAACGCATGGAGTGATGGCAGCACATCTTGCTGTGAGAGCACTTTGATTTTCGAGCCTTGAAATCTACTTCCGTTGTACACTTTTGGTGGTGACCGATAAACTTTGGTTGTTACTGCTTTATCCATGATTCCAGAGTCATTGAGTCCGACAGCGCGATCACTGTGAATTTTGTGTTCTTCATCGTCGACAAATAGCCTGTCCTTCTTCCACACTATCTTCTTGTTTGCGTCCTTTGCCTGTTTCGAAATAGGCAGGAGCTGCCTACTGCGCTCTGCGAGTTCTCTCGGTAGTTGGACATTTACCCCATATTGTGTGTTTTTCAGAATTCTGGTGTGTTTCATGACGATATAGACACTTTCATGTTCAAAGCGTGCGACGATTGGGCGGGTGTAGCTGCCAGCTTTCCCCATCCTGTGTGCTCGCAGAAGATGTATTTTTTCCATCTCGTTTTCGGGGATATTCATTTTGGACTTGAGGAAGTCGTTGAGTATTTGTATCAAGTTTTCGTTAGCGAACTCGGGAATGTTTTGAAAAACTATGTTGTCCCTCATTCCGCGCGCTTGAATGGAGAGTGAGTCTTCACGCAAGTCTTCTATCAGTTTTTCGGCGCGAGTTATTCTGCCTTCAAGAAGTTCTGATCGATTCTTCAAGAGCGTGTTTTCGTCAGTCAAATCATTTATTTTTTCTTCCTGATTTTGTAAGGTCTCGTTCATTTGGTCCAGTTTCTTTTCGAGATTGGTTATGTGGCCTAACATATCCTGTTTAGCGTTGTCGATCAAACGGTTGATTGTCCCAGAAAGGTCATTCATTTTAGAAGTAACAGCGTTCTTCACTCCCAGAATATCATCGGACCAGCTGTCATCGGACATCTCGGGTATCATCAACGGAGAGTTCGCTTTCCTCTTTTTTACAGGATCTACGTTTGGAGTGCTGTGGAAGAAACTGGTAATAGCAGGTTGTGTCGTGACTGCTCCACCGGGGTGAGCATATTACGAACATATAGGAAGTTAAATAATTATTGGGAATCTTTTGGTGACTTTAAACCTCAAGGTCACGTCTGACCTGAAATGTCAGCCAGACACAAGAGCAACCTCGTCCTCCTAAATTAGCCATGCAGGCATTATTCTTGTAGATAGGGCATATAACCTATTTTGTCATAGAGCATAAGAAGCCACGCATGATGGATCTATTGGTGACCTGGAACTTGACATCAAGTATAAGGTCACATTTAACCTGGAATGTGTAGATTGGCACGTGCAGACATTATTCTTGTAGAGAGAGCTTAGGAATATATTATAAGAAGTCATGCATGATGGATCTATTGGTGACCTTGACTTCGACCCCAAGATTCAAGGTCACGTCTAAGCTGAAATATGTAAATGACCCCTGTAGACACAACGCTTGCAGGTAGTGCTCAGGTTTGTATTTTGTGAGCATATAAGGAAGTCATATGTGTTGGATCTTTTGATTACGTTGAAGTTGGCTTCAGAATACCTTGAGTCGTAATCTCAAGATCACGTTTGACCTGAAATGTGTGGATTGCCCTCTGCAGACAAAACGCATGTAGGGCTTATTATGGGCATATAGGAAGTCCTATAGAGAGGAGCTTTTTATTTTCCCATTTTTTCTCGAAATTTCGAAATGGTTGCAGTTTATTTGACGAAAAAAGGGCCATTTCAAAAGTGAAATGTGTAAATTAACCTCTACATACGAGACGGGTGTAGACCTTGCGTTTGTATTATGAACAATACAGTCTATAGTGTGGCGATTTTGCACAAAGATCGCGTTAGGTATTACGGCATGCTCATACATCGTATACATGTAGTCTGTTGGCTTTGAACGTGCGTCCCCTTGGATATACTCCACTGTGACAGGTCTGTGCACGTGTCGCCCTCATTCTTGTGAGCTGACCGCTATAAATACAACCCTCACACTTCCTCACACTTCCAGTTGTCTCAGAGCTGTCAAGGTGAGAGGACGACGATGTAGAGCGGTCATGTGCCCCTGTCCCCTCCGTCTTGACTAGAGAGCTTTAGGGCCCCGTGAATAATCCCAATGGGGGGCCCAGGAGGGATCCGGTGTTCACGCACCCGGATTGGTGATTTTTTGCCCTGGGAAGGTGCATACAGGCTCTGGCATACTGTCGAGCTATCCGGGGTTCTATCCCCATGGGGATCATGATCCGGGATGCCGCTCCCATGGCTCTCATGCTCGACACACCGGGTTACATAATTATGATGATGCATCTCTGATTTGCATATCAGACAGACCTCGTACGACGGACTACTACCTAGCTAAAATATGGCGCTTGCAGTAACCATGCCACAGGGCGGGGCACTTATGCCCTAGTAGCGGGCACCAAATCATACATTGGCACCATGACCAGGATTAGTCCGAAGATGTGCCATCGCAGCCTACCACGCACTCATCTTCGTCCTTGTGGAACTTTTTCTCTCCGAAGGATAACATTGCGATTCAAACACGCTCTCAAACCAACAATGAGTCGGTCCACGGAGGCTCCGGCCTTGCGGAAGACCGCCCGAATGACCCGCAAGACAAGTCCCAGTCCGCAGAGATGTCCAGAAGGTCTACGACTGCATCTCTGGATGCGCAGTAAACCCTACGGGATCGCAAGGTTACCAACCAGGCTTCTGTTCGAGGAATGGTAGCAGGAGGGGCCGGGGATAGCTGTACTCCTCCCATCCGGCGGACAGTGCCGACGCTGACGACAGGTCCCTTTTCCTTTACTCCCATGGTGGCGAGGAGTAAGAGACCATCAGCACCGCACTTCAGCAAGAGCCAGACACAAGAGCTACCTCGTTCTCCTCCTCTCTGGAAGCCTTCTCCGGCAGACTCCGAGTACAGACGAACAGTCTTTTAACGACGTGGTCGACCATCTGAGTGAAACGCTCAGCGAGTTGGCCCTACCAGGCCAATATGACCACGCCGGTCGCCCCAGACTGGGCGGCCTGATCATAGGGTTCGCTCGCTGTCTACACCTAGGCAGCTATTTTCAGAGTGGTTGACCGAGAGGGAGCGGAGGCTAATACAGTTAACACTTGATTTAGTACAAGCACAGTCAGCTCACTGCATCGAGCATGGATACTACGATCCCTTACAGTCCGGGGATGGCTTCAACCATACTGCTGGTCTAACTAATAGTCCCCTCAACTCCTTATGTGCCTGCGGCCAAGCCTTAGGGCCCGCACATATGTCAAGACTTGGGGGAACCACATTGGATACAGCGTCCGCTGCTCTGGTGGTGGGCTCCGCGGTCAGCTAGCTAGGTTACCTTGCTCCTGCAGGCACACCGGACCTCTCTGGCAACTGTGGATTGGCCCCAAGTTATGCCAGCTACACTCCTCTGTCCTCCCCTTACTCGGTAGGACAAGTGGGACTTCCCTCTGTGCCTGTAGGAGCACCCACCATAGCTGAGACTGGCAAGGGCCTGCCGGGGACCTGCCAAGGGCCCTAGCCCTGCTTGGCCTGGAGCACTCGCTCCATCAATCCACGATGGCGGTGCAATCGGCTCCAGCCGCTATGCCGTACTCGTCCATGGGCGAGTGCAAAGAGGCAGAGTATGATCTTGGTGCCGCACAGATTACTGCATAATGCACTGCGATCGAATCTCTAGGCTCATTTTGTGCCTTCACGTCCTATTGCTACTATTGCAGTAAGCAGGGCAGCTCCTGGCTTCAGTGTCCATACGTGTTGGAGCAGTTTTGGCCTGGTGGCTACCTGGGAACATCCCGAGCCATGACAGAGAAACCCTTCCCTTCAACCAGGTCCACCTGGACCCCAGGGTTGATTTCCGTGTGAGGGAAACTGACTCCGGATGTAGTGGCGTCCAACATTGCATAGGGGAACAGTTCTCACACGTATATGCCCAATGAGTTTGCATCATCTGCGGATGAGCAGGATGAATCTCAAATAGATAATACTAAGATATAACGAGTAGATATAACTAAGGAAATGGTTGTGGAGGATCACTCTAGCTCCTCTGCCGCTAAGGCAGACAACGAGGATTCGACCACGAACCCTGTGCCCGGATGACTCACAGCAGAGCCAAACTGTGTGTGTGCAGGTCCGGGATGCATGCTGGCACATGCTTCCTAATTGACGCCGGATCGGAAGTTACCCTCGTAGCCACGGGCACGTATATGTGACATTCTGCCCTCCGCAGCATCAAGCTGCCTGACACCAGAAGTTATCAGCTCTACAGAACTGGTAATAACTGTATATCTATCAAGGGACTGATCGATTTGCCAGTTATACTTGGGGGCGAGGTGTATCTCCGGCGCAGCCAGGATAATGAACTTCCTTCAGATTCATTGGGCAATTGCAGACTTCAGTACCGACGAACTCGAGATGGGGACAAAGTTCATTTCCTGTTCTGGACGGATCTGTCCCATTCTGACCGATCCTTCTCATTCTTTCCAGGTCTGGGCGGTGCGCACTACAGTTGTGCCAGCTCACAGTGAGATGATCGTGGCCGCAAGAATACGGTTCACGCTCGAATGTTTTTCAATGGTCGACCCTGTATAGTCTGACCAGTGTGTAATTTCGCCCGGGATATGGGACTTGCGCTGGATGGGGCTCTGATCAAGTACGAACCTGGTGTGATTCCACCTCTCGTGGTGAACCCCACAGATACTCCTATTGTACTACGCCACAGTCTAGTTGCAGCCTCCAGCATGCTAGCGGCATCCAGTAAGGCCTTCCCCGACGACCCAGTCTACTGTGCCGTCTGCGCATGTGTGGCGGCCAGGGATGACCCCAATACTCTGCCATACCATTTGGAATCTCGAGTTCCCAAGGACCGGCTGGAAGACAAGCAACCGCTCTCACTCTGCAAACTGCTTTGGCCTCCGGGACGAACGTCTGGTTAAACAGTGTCCACGACGAGCAGCTATTGTGCACCAAGAGGTCACTGAATTAGACAGCTAAAGAAATGTTGTCTAAAGCGTTTCACCTACAGTGTAGATGGTTGTCTTACCGCAAACAAATTTAAAGTCAGTGTGACGTCATAATAATAGGGTCATTCCAGTTCTTTATGTGAGACAGTCCGCTCTGTGATGCAATATAGCATCACATCAATGACATAACATGCAATTATCCAAGTGGATTGAGCCTTTGTCATTACAATTTGAATGTGTTAACGCATTGGGTTTAACCTTAGGCCTTGCATATTATATTATTTTATGATTTTTTGATTTCAAACCATGTTGTTGGAATTAAACTCAGCAGTGATCTGAACATTTTCCGCTGCAAGTGCAATTACAGTCATCCTGGCGACGAAAGGTCGATTAATAAAATTGTCCTGGCAGCGTGTATGATATTGTGATGTACACCTGCACACACAGACATAAGCAATGTCATAGCAACAAGTGGTCCAAAATAAAAACAGTCTGTCAAAAAAGGAGGCCGATCTGTCTACTTATCCCTACATTTTGATTGGCTTATATGGCCTATCCCTACATTTCTATGTTGTACATTTCTGCCCAGACTGATGTGAGGACCTTGAGCTACCACCGCAGATTCATCCAGGTCTTCGCGGAGATTGCACGTCCTTTGACTGTCCTCATGGGAAAGGGCACTGACTTCGTCTGGGAAGCTTACCAGGAGGTACATGTAGCTTTGATGGACCTCCGAAAGGCTTTGATGTCAGCACCTGTGCTCCAACACCCACTTCCCAAATGTGAGTTCATACTGGACATTTATGCGAGCAACTTTGCGCTTGGAGGTGTCTTCCACAGATTGTAGATGGACAGGAACGTTTGGTGGCTTATGCGAGTGTGGCTTCGAGCCACTCTCAAATGAACTACTGCGATGGCCCAACCATCAGGATTTCACCCCTTGGCGCGGATGCGACTCTACCGGTGCAACTGGCATGCGTTCGATCTGGGGGTGCAACATGGCCTCAGCAAATCCTCCTCCACGGTGGGGATGTTTTCCTCCTGGGAACCCGACCCAACGTCTGAGTCGCGGCAGTTATCAGCCTTGGTAATGGACGCTAATCCATCAGATCCTACTTGGGTGTAGAAAACCTGCACAGAGGAGACCCAAGCTTTGGTCTTGGAGCATCTCGCTATGCACGATGGCCTCTTACATGTATACCGGCGCTACAAGCCTCCGCACCCTCCGCACTTGGTGCTTTCTGCGGTACTGCGGAAGGATGTGCTCCATGAACTGCATGACGTTTACACGCGTTCGAGTCGACTTCGTCCTTCGGACCATGGCCAGTCCACCGCGTCTAGAGTCAACTCTTCTGGAAGCAGTTCTATCTGCGGCAGTAATGCCAAAAGTTACCTCAGCAAGGCAGACCTCACCATGAGCAGCGGGCCCATAGACATCAGGGTCCAGCAGCTGCTCCAACCTGACACTCTTTCGAATGTAGATGAGTTGATGGAGTTGGGGTCTGTTCCTGTAGCTCGAGATTCATCCGAGCACGGCCATCCAGATGACACTTCGGATAGAGTTAGTGCACTAATGTGCTAGTGCACCTACGGACGATGATTCCTGACGACAAGCTGTCTGGACGCCTGTGTCCAGACAGTCTCGCTGCAAGGCGCAGCTCGGTGCGCGCATGCAGATAGAGGCGGAGGTGCAATTGATGCTGCTAATGCTGGTGCAGCCGAATCCGGCCTCAATGATGGTCCGAGAAGTCCGCCCCCGAGTAGAAGCTAAAGCCGAGCCATCAGCATGTGAGGTTCTCGACCTTCAGTACAGGCGCCCCTTCTCCACATTCTGGCAATGGGCGAGGCAGTGCTGAGGAGTCGGCCCCTACGGGAGGCCGCCCAAGCATCAGCTTTGCCCCAGCCAGACAAGGTGAGAAGACCTCCGAGAACCGGGTGTCTATCAAGGCACCAAAATGGAATTCTTCAAGAGCCCCTCCGGGCAATCCAAGCTGTCTGGAGGCCCCACCAAAGGGCAGAAGGTTACATGTACATCCCGGCTATCTTACGCTGAGTTGATGCCAGAGTCTAGGGAACTGCGGCTAACTTTGCTGGAGATACAGGCCAAGGAAAAAGGCAAAAAGCTTTCCGATGAGGCGTTGTGGGCGAGTTGGCTTTTGGAGAAGAAAGCCCTGCGCTCGTCGACCATGCCCGATCAGAACTGATCGCAGTCCCAGTCTGGCCAGGTCTGAGCGACCTGCATCAGAGCAGGGCCACCTGAACGGCAGCGGCTCAAGATGGGCCCCGAACTGCCAGGAGTCCAGAAGGGCGCACACATCCATGCGCGATACGCCAAGGATTTTGGTGGTCTTATTCGTTCTCACAGGACCTCAAGTGGTAAATCTGAAGTTTACATCCAACCTGTAGTGTAAATGGGGTTCCTGTTCGCCACCAGGATCGCCACTATGTAATTCGGGTATAGATAAACCATAGAAACAGTCTACTGTGCCAAATACATACAAAAACGTAATAATGTTACATTAGCTTTTGTCATGTTTGTTTTTGCATAATGCAGACAATGGACATGACGTTTTTTGTACTTCCTGGGTATAATAGACTGTTTTAGAGCCCCAAAAGCACATGGCATCAGCCGGTACCCCATTGGACTCTGCATACATAACGTTTATATATATCTAATATATATCACACACTATAAACTGCAATGCTAGAGGAGTCCGAAAGGTGTGATAAGCTTTTCTGTATCAACATAATTCAAATTATTCTGTATCACTCGCTGACCCACACCAGGCCGAAACTACGGATTACGCGGATTACGTAAAGACCGTTATTGCGTAAAAGAACAATGTGATGTCGTATGAAAATGATTCTAGTAACCTAGAGTTACTTACCAAGCCCAGACATCACATGCATATTCGAGAATATATTTAAATTAATAATTTTATTTATTGATGATCATTCACAATGTTCATTGCTAACGATGGGATTTAATATAATATCGGAATAGTGTGTGATAAAATAAAAACCACGCTCGTGTGTTTTCCGCAAAAAGATATCGGTCTCGTTTGGTCTGGCGGATGAACACAGAATACACTTGTCCTTCGGACTCGTGCATCCTGAATTCATCCGCCAGACCAAACTCGACCAATATCTTTTTTGCGGAAAACACACTCGCATGGTTTTATATATGTATATATTATAAGTATTATAAGCACATACAAAGACATATATGGCATACCTTTTTCTTTTTAAAGGAGACAATCCATATCAACGAGCACGGCAACATGCGGCAGCAAACGCTCTATGTAGGGGTCTTTTGGTGACCTTCAAGTTGACCTTCATGAATTCGATAGATCAAAGCAGAAATAGTACTGGAAAAAAGTATTCCAATATTGTCTGGTAACTTTTCTTAGCCCTTGGACTAATTTTTCTCATGTCATTGCAGATATAGAGGATCTTAAATGAGTGCCCATTTGATATTGATTGATTGAATTTATTCAGTAAAATTTCAATGTATACATAAAATTGTAAATATTAAAAAAATACAAGGATGACACAAGAAAGTGAAAAATTCACTTATTTCCGTTGTGGTCCTTAGATGTAAACAACCGATAGCAACAATGGGGATAAATGGAGGAATGACTAAGATATTACTACTAGTAGATAATATATTAAATGTGGATATTTATAATACTGGTTTGTAAATAATATACATGAAAATTGACATCGGTATGTAAAGAAATAAATATTATAAGTTGACAACAGTATGTAAAGACATAAATATAGTAAAATGACAAACATGAGTATGACTAGAGAAAATTATAATAGAAACACGGATAGATAGGGATAACTAACAAGTGTATACAGGTACAAAATGACTAGATATGACCGATTAAAATGTAATGAAAGGGTTTAATTCCCATCGATGTATATTTTGAAATAAAAATGCTCGGACACTGGATTTAAAAGACGACCTACTTGACAATGATTGTACTTGATGGGGTATACTATTCCATAATACAGCACCAGTATAAGCAAATGAAGACTGTCCAAAAGATTTAACTGAAGGAATAACCAAAGACAGGGGGCCAGAGCGGGTATTGTGGCGGGAAGAATTTATGTGAAAGAGAGAGGTTAGATAAGTGGGGGCTGTACCGTGTATGATATTGTGGATGTGATTTAGCTTGAGTTGTTGAACACGGGCTTCCACATATTTATTAAACGAGCCAAAGAACTTTTGCTTTTTGCGAGCCTTGGCGAGCAAAAATAAAAGTTCTTGGCGAGTTTAATAAATTTGATATCAAATGGGCACGAATTTGAGATTCTATTTATCACATGAAACGTCCATTGGCCATTTAACTGCATTTTTACCGAATTTACATCGGATTTTGCAGTCGTTTTGCACTTGATTTGGTTCCGTGCAAGGCCATGTATTTACGTTATTTTACCATGGTTACGTTACGCAATATTACACGTGTTGAATATGAAATTTATGCAATTTCGAAAAAAAAAAAAAAAAATTATGCAGTTTGCCACTGGATCACTGCATGTGATATATTTGTTTCTTTAGTTTATATACTTAGTGAGATTCACACAATACAGTTTGTTTTATTTATGTATTTCAATATACATAAATATATTTCAATATTTGATATATCACCGTGAACATGTTATTTTGCCATCAAATTATTGTGATTTTCAAAATACTGCTCATAGCAACCTTGGTAAGGATTCAAATTGGTCTACTTTGCTCACTATGAAATCTCAGTTTTGGGCTTGAACATTATTAAGGCATTTCGGCAGAAATGCCTTTATGGTTTTAGCAGAATTTTTTTTTTTTTTTTCCTTCTTTTCTTTTCTTTTTTTTCTTCTTCCGCCACTTTTGGTTTCCGGACGATAACTTTAGATTGCCTTGACGGATCCTCGTCAAGTTTTCACCAAAATTCAGAAATGATATGTGGAAGAACCCTATTCTTTTTGAGCCGGATCCGAGGTCCGTGAGGTCCGTGAGGATGAAATCAAGGCTAATTTTGAAACTTGGTTTCCGGACGATAACTGGAAAAATATTTGTGCAATAGTTGCAGAACTCTGCATGGAGGTTCATATGCCACCAGGGAAGAACCCTATTGATTTTGGGATCGATCCGTCAAACGACCTTTGACCTAGAGGTCAAAATAATTTTTTGCTGGTTCATCCTTGAGGCTTCCTGCATATCTCGGAAACCGTGCGTCGTATAGCGAAACGGACGTTATTTTCGGACTCGTCGCCCTAGACAAACATTTCTAAGGGGAATTTTTTTTTTTGATCCGGCTCCGAGGTCCGTGAGGTCCGTGAAGATGAAATCGAGGCTGATCTTGAAACTTGGTTTCCGGACGATAACTCGAAAAATATACAGGCAATAGTTGCAGAATTTTGCACGGAGGTTTATATATCACCAGGGAAGAACCCTATTGATTTTGGGATCGATACCTCAAACGACCTTTGACCTAGAGGTCGAAATAATTTTTTGCTGAGTCATCCTTGAGGCATCCTGCATATCTCGGAAACGCTGCGTCGTAGAGCAAAACGGACATTATTTTCGGACTCGTCGCCCTAGACAAACATGTCTAAGGGGTATTATGGATGAACTTTGACCTTGACCCGAAATTTTTTTGCCGAGTCGGCATTTTTCGTTTTCGTCGATATCTCGGAAACGGTGCGTCGTAGAGCGAAACGGACGTTATTTTCAGACTCGTCGCCCTAGACGAAAATGTCTAATGGGTATTATTGATGAACTTTGACCTTGACCCGAAATTTTTTTGCCGAGTCGGCATTTTTTGTTTTCGTCGATATCTCGGAAACGGTGCGTCGTAGAACGAAACGGACGTTATTTTCGGACTCGCCGCCCTAGACAAACATGTCTAAGGGGTATTATGGATGAACTTTGACCTTGACCCGAAATTTTTTTGTTGAGTCGGCATATTTCGTTTTCGTCGATATCTCGGAAACGGTGCCTCGTAGAGCGAAACGGATGTTATTTTCGGACTCGTCGCCCTAGACAAACATGTCTAAAGGGTAATATGGATGAACTTTGACCTTGACCCGAAATTTTTTTGCCGAATCGGCATTTTTCGTTTTCGTCGATATCTCGGAAACGGTGCATTGTAGAGCGAAACGGACGTTATTTCCGGACTCGTCGCCCTAGACAAACATGTCTAGTGGGTATTATTGATGAACTTTGACCTTGACCCGAAATTTTTTTGCCGAGTCGGCATTTTTCGTTTTCGTCGATATCTCGGAATCGGTGCGTCGTAGAGCGAAACGGACGTTATTTTCGGACTCGTCGCCCTAGACAAACATGTCTAAGGGGTATTATTGATGAACTTTGACCTTGACCCGAAATTTTTTTGGTGAGTCGCCATTTTTCGTTTTCGTCGATATCTCGGAAACGGTGCGTCGTAGAGCGAAACGGACGTTATTTTCGGATCGTCGCCCTAGACAAACATGTCTAAGGGGTATTACTGATGAACTTTGACCTTGACCCGAAATTTTTTTGCCGAGTCGGCATTTTTCGTTTTCGTCGATATCTCGGAAACGGTGTGTCGTAGAGCGAAACGGACGTTATTTGCGGACTCGTCGCCCTAGAGAAACATGTCTAAAGGGTATTATGGATGAACTATGACCTTGACCCGAAATTTTTTTGTCGAGTCGGCATATATTTCGTTTTTTCGTCGATATCTCGGAAACGGTGCCTCGTAGAGCAAACGGATGTCATTTTCGGACTCGTTGCTCTAGACAAATATGTCTAAAGGGTATTATGGATGAACTTTGACCTTGACCCGAAATTTTTTTGCCGACTCGGCATTTTTCGTTTTCGTCCATATCTCGGAAACGAAAAGTCGTAGAGCAAACGGACGTCATTTTTGGACTCGGCGACCTAGACAAACATGTCTAAGGGGTATTATGAATGAACTTTGACCTTGACCCGAAATTTTTTTGCCGACTCGGCATTTTTCCTTTTCGTCCATATCTCGGAAACGAAAAGTCGTAGAGCAAACGGACGTCATTTTTGGACTCGGCGACCTAGACAAACATGTCTAAGGGGCATTATGGATGAACTTTGACCTCGACCTTAAAGTTTTTTGTCGAGTCAGCATTTTTCGTTTTCGTTGATATCTCGGAAACGGTGCATTGTAGAGCGAAACGGACGTTGTTTTCGGACTCGTGGCTCTAGACAAACATGTCTAAGGGGTATTACAGATGAACTTTGACCTTGACCTGAAATGTTTTTTTGCTGAGTCGACATTTTTCATTTTCATCCATATCTAGGAAACGATGTGTCGTAGAGCCCATGGCTAACATGTTTTAAATATTACGAATTAGTCCTAACACCGAAATGCCTCCAAGGCATCTTTAGGCCTTGACGTCTAGTTAATAATTGTCTCTGAAACACATTCACTGTCCTGACTTTTGTATTTCAATTACCGGCATATTTTACCTTCTGATTGCACGAATTGGTACAAATGAATCAATTAATTTTCATTAATGCTAAAGCTTAGCTTTTGCTCTGAGTTATAGCCTTAGGGCAAATGGATAGGTCATTTTGAAAATACTGTATACCGTAATAAAATAAATTTCCTTGTGAACAGCTTCAGACCGACTGTCAATTTCTAACTGTGTGTGATGTAATATTAAAACAGTCTGAACGAACCACATGATGAAACCCAAGAAAGAATATACTTTTACATAACTGCATTTCCATCATATTTATTTCTAGTTTTTGTTGGTTTTGTACGCATAGTACATATAAATAATATCACAGACACTAGCTCATCAAATTCCAAAGATAAAGCAACAAAAAATCATGCACAAAAGCATTAACTTAACCATGCATGTGTTTCATCAACTTCATTATTACACATACATGTAACTCAAAAGTATTTTCGGTAATAACAACACATGCACATGTAACATCATAAATGATGGAAATACTGACATAGCATGCAAGTATCTGCTTTTAAACAATGGTTAACATGATAAACGAGTATACAGCGATCAAAATGGCCATATATCGCACATTAATATCATTACAGGATATTCAACCATTCATTTATTCATTATTGTAATATTGTGAACCAATCACAGAACAATTTTGATTACCAAAACAACTTCATTAACCTTACATACCAACGAACAAGGATGTATGTGTCCACGAGACGTATACACCAGTGTTTTGTTTAATACTCATGGTTTTCCACAGCCGTCTCGAAACAAAAAATGCTTCACAAGCACAAAGTTCTTGCACAAAATTTTTGCTAGTGTACATTCAGCAGATGGCCACTCCCAAAACAATCGTCTAACAATGATAATTTTGATTCATTCCCAGAAGCTAGCAACCACCTCATTTTAAGTAAGTCATAATCGTAATATCGGAAACGCTTATTCAGGCTAGAACAAACAACAGGCACGTGTTTGGGATTCGAGACAATAATCACCATCTTCCACACGAACCAAAACACAGCCAACAAATGCTTCGCAAATCTCAGTCCAAATTCACAACCAAATATCTTTCATTCCAACTTGATGAGTATAGCACTGAGTACAGTGGCGCCTTTCTCCTTGGTTGTCCACTCTAACTCGTTGTTGTCGATGCAGGGGTCGATCTGTTCATTGGCACCGATGGACTGCGGTCCGACCTTGTACGAGCCGGGCTTGATGTACACTTGGAAAGCCACTCTTGCATGCTGCGTACGTTTGCTTCTCTGTTCTCGAAACCTGTAGACCGCGTTATATCCATAGGTTATCATCATGATAATTTTGAATTAGTGGTTTCTGACGTTTAGTAACGAACCAGTTGTCTTTGATCATTAGTATTTTTATCAAAGACATATTAGTATTTCCATTACAAATTTTTCATTGTACCACCACTAGCTGAGTACAAAGCTGAGCAAAAACTGAATTAACATACATTTTTGTATCATACAGAGATGCAGAACTGCATTGAAACCGGTACATGTATGTGTTATTCAGTGGTTAAAGAGATCTTTTGTGAAATACTACATACTGCGTGGTAGGTGCATACTGTTGACAGCCTGCGTATCTGATACTTGGAGACAGCAGGATTGGCTGGATGCCTTCTTGTTCTTCCGGCTTCCCCTTCTCATCAAACTGTCGCATGTATGGGGCAGGAGAGTAACCACTCAGAGGGCTCATGTCTGAAACCAACAATTACAATGTGTTTTGAAAGAGGTATATTATTTCAATTGTATCATAAATGATGACATTTGGAAGGATGTAGGTCTCGTTACCTGACACCCGAAGGTCACCACAGTCGAGTATTTTCCGGAGTAATGGTGGCTGTGTACCATAGTAAGCCGTGTGCCACTTCTCATAAATGTTGAGTGATTCTGCTTTAGGTGGGATTCTGAAAACAGTGTATTATGAAAGCATTGAGTAATCAGAATGGTCAAATATTGACAGATTTTGCAATTGAGTTGCAATGTAAACATATCATGATGAGGATGTGTTCCACGTTATAAGATATCATAATTTATGTACACAATGAAAAATTACCCTCTTCATGGATACCGTCTCTCTGTTACACAGAATTGTTATCTATTACAGTTTCATGTTTCAATGAAAAGCTGCACACTATTATTTACACTCATACTGATTAGGACAATGAAATATTGGATTGGCTAGACTGTCACATATTTTATTACCTCAATGCCAGTTTGAACCAGCCAAAGGGAAGTGCACAGTTTCGAGGGGGGTCGCCTTTTTTGTGATACTGGTCATCTCCTCGAACCTTGTGACAAGTTTCACAGTAACATCGGTTGTACTCCGCATTGAAATATCCCTCTGTAAAATGACAACAGAGTGCAATTGTACACAATATTTAGTGCAATCAAATCATAAATTATTGAGTAAATACACCACAAGCTTTACGTGATGAGTTATCATAATTAACTTCCTTAAGTATGTCGGAAATTCCCAACACATGGAAAATTGGAAATCCCATACATATGTACATGCATGTCCATACTTACCAGGTAATGCCAAACTCGCTATGAATCTTGCACACATATTCTGATATTCACAGTTTTTTACAACAGTTGGGGGTTCTGAGATTCTCAGTGGCTTTTCTTTTTTTCCTGTTGTTGGAAAAATAATCATATTCGCCATGAAATGTTATGGTACAGTATCATACACATAAATTTATTTTCATCATATAAAGTTGAAAGGAGAAACTCACATTAGTATCAACTGCAACAAATTTTTTCTTTCATTTTATTCTTTCATGTTTTTTTTATAGCTTCCCTAGAACCATCCTTCCTCCCCCCCCCCCAGCCAGGAACACTGACCTTCCTCCATGTCAGCTTTCTCTCTGTATTCTATGGGCTGTTGAGCGGCATTTTGCTCCTCGCTTGAATTGAGTATCGTCACCTGCTCACACTGGCCATAGAGATCCACCAGAGCGAAACAGTTCTTGGGAACGTCCCTCGCTGCGATACCCTGTAATATGTCAATGGGTCCGTGAACGCAACAGTGTTTTCAACAGGAAATATGTTTTCCCAATTTAACAACAAGACGACTGATGGGAGAGATATGATATAGATCTATTATCAAGTGGGATGCAGTGATTCAAACCTGGTCGACATCGTTGACTAGAAGATGTAAACTGGAATTCTCCTCAATCATCAATGAAACCGTGTGTCCGCTCTGTAAACTGTCAAGGTTTGGCCCATACTTCTCTTTGACCTACAGGTACAGAAACAAAATAATGCTTGTAACCAGCATAGAAAACAGATCAACCATGAAAATACAATCATTTAGCATGTGCATGCAAGACCGATCCATTTCAACCACTTGTTATGGAAAAAGACGAACCTTGACCCCGTTACGAAGGACTGAGTCTCCTTGTATGATCCACGAAGGCTTTTTAATACTGATTCCCGTCACTGGTGGGGTCCACTTGTCGGGTGAAAACGCCACCACACCGAAAGCTAACGATGAAGTCCATCGACTACTCAGGCTGTCAATCCGTACCTGCCCAAAATAATATACACACCGAAATTCATGAGAACACCATTTAATAAGTTTTTCACGTGATTTCTTAATGCTCGTTATAAATGCATATCATCAATCTAGCCATGTGAAGACCGTGAACTATAATACACAACCAAGAGATATCAAGTATTTTTTGCAAAATGGTCCCAAAGTCATCCAATGTTTATAAATTTTTACATTTCTACTCGCTACAGACCTTGAACACATGGTTTTTCTGTAGGGGTTTGTGGGAGATGACCACTCCCTGGTTGTAGCTGGCCGTCCGGCGAGCAGTCAAGTTCCGATTGGTCAGCTCGATGTTCCGGCCGTGGCTGCCATGAAACTCATGGAAGTATGCCTGAGTCGTGTCCTCATCCTGGTCCTCCTGGTCAACATAAGGGCAATATACAGGTCAATGGAGCAATATATGGGTCGATGTATTTGGGTCAACACAGAATGCTGTATTTAGGTCAAAAGAGCAGTATATGGGTCAATATATTCGAGTCAACACAAACAATATATACAAGTTAATGCACTTGGGTCAACAACTGCTACAGTGGTCAACACAAGACATGTGTTGATATGTTTAATATGTTTAAATACAATGTACAGGTCAACAAAGGGACAGGTAAATACATATACAGTCATCCCAAGGTATGACAGGTCAATATGTGGTAACTGGTAAAATGGATCAATATACATGTAGAAGAATGTACATGATGTTATAATATATATATATACATGATGTTATGTATTTCTAGTACAATGTTATAAGTGGATACAATCATTATGATGATCATTGATAACAACATGTGCTACAGAACAAACATTGATCATGCTTATCTAATATCAACAAGAGTGGTTGTGTAAGCAAACCATACATTTAGAGTAAAAATAGTACAGATTTACATTTCTTTTTTGTGTTCTTTAGAGTTTGTGCCCCGGGTTTGTGCTCGTAGAGCACTCGCAAAGAAACTGACTTCATCTTTATGTAAACGTAATCATGCCACTGGCCAAAAAAAAATCACATCACATGCCACTGATTTAGCAGTTAACAACACATTAAACACACACATGATAGTGTCAGCCGACCCCTGGCAAACAGGATGTTAATAGTTTTAGCTGACCTAATGAAACATACATGATACAGGACCATATACATACCTCAATTGAGTCGCCTTCTGACGAGAGCACAGATGGAGGCCTTGAACTATTGAAAACATCAGCGAAGGCACTGCTGACTATCGTGCCAGACTCCACTGACCCGTACAGGTCAATTACAGCGAATATATTCTGCGGGTTGCCAGCACAGCAAGAGAAAAGGGGATGTGGGTGGAGTGGAGGGGGGGGGGGGATGGGGCATGTCAAACCAGCACAATACACAGTTAAATATATGCACAAGTATACATATTATTTGCATGACCAGAAGACAATTGCAATTATATTGCATAACCAGTTAGATAACGTGAGTGATACCCATATGGTCATTATATCTTCATGTTATAACGAAATGATATCACTGTAATTATCAAGTATCGCATAAATTCATGTTA